>OX235265.1:4137500-5425000 GCA_944472135.2 Trichobilharzia regenti
GCTTAGTGTGTGATTTTGTACATATGTTCATACTGCATATACTGAATTGATGTCATCTTTCATCTATCTGCTGGTAATTCTGTCTGTGTCCGTACGACTTCCACTTGGATCATCAACCTGAGAAGGAATGTAGGCGTACTGCTGTAAGTTCTACAGTTCTTCAAGGGTAGTTTGCCGTGCCACAATACACAACATTTGATGCGTTGATTGTACATATGTTTGTGTTAAATAATTGTGTGAGTTCCAATCATCGTAATTGTTGGTTAATCTTGTTTGTGTCCGGACATTCCACAAATTACAATCGTCAACCTGAGAAGGGTTGTAGGCGTACTGGTGTAAGTCCTGCGATTCTTCAAAGGAATTCCACCAAGACATGATCGGCGAGGTTGTTTGTGCTATTTGTATATACGTGTGGTGTGTCATATCAAGTGTTGTTTGTTGGATTCATTGTGTTTACTTGTTGTTTTTGTATCTTGTTCTTATTGCGTAATTTTGTTAAATTTTTCGTCGTGATTACTTCTGAAGTTGTTTCGAGTCTTCTACATCCATGAATGAATTGGTTGATGTTAAGGACAGCAGATGGGTCGTATACGCCGGGGAGGCTAGGCTATTGCTGAGAATGAAATGCACACGGAGATAATTGTTAGCTGTGGTCTCACACGCCGGGGAGAAAGAGTGTAAACGACTGAGGCTCGCATGCGTCACCGCTACTAGAACTGAGGCAGAATGAGTGACAAGCGATTTCAGTGGTATTTGGTAGTGAGTAGATAAGACGATGTGCGTAGAGTATCATGAGGTGCTGCTATGGTCACGTTGCATTCTGCAAGAGTCATTCTAGCAAGTGGCGATTGTGTTGCAAGAGGATGCTTTTAACTGGAGGCGCAGGTCGTCATTGATGTGTGAGATTGTGCTGTGGGTATGCTTGTGGTGTGTTGGCTTTTCTGTTTGTTTTCCATTTCACCTCTGTCCGTGTGACCCAGGTTCTCGCAATGGCATCCAAGTCAACGTGCATTGGTCGTGAAGGAAAAAAGGGTTGGATCCCATTTTTTACCGGGGAGTGTCAATGGAGTTGAAGGTTGAACGATCAATTCTTGGTTGTTTGCTTAAAATCAACTTCCCCGATTTTCGCGGAGGCATCAATATGACAGTCATCGTCTCATCGGTCGCTGTTCAGAAAGAAGAGTGAAACATCGTCAGATGTAATACAATGATTTGTTATTGTAATATTTGTTTTCAGACCTTAGTTCGCTTATTCTTTTTATATGTTGGTGTAACAATAAAGAAATATCAAACGGCAGATCGGTGTTTTGGTTTTCTCGTCCGTTATAACTAAGCGTTTCTGAAATCTTCGAAGAACAGCGTGGGCCCGAGCGTAGCGAGAGCTGGGCATTAACGGTTTATGAGACGTGATTGACAATATATAAACAATATCTGTGAATGCTTCAGTGTTGTTAAACCAGTACTATATGCAGATGACTTAAAAGTGACCTACAAATGCAAGAACACAGACCTTGGAATAGCAGTAAACGCCATACAGCAAGAATGACAAAAAATATATAGATGGTGTGACACCTGGCAACTCCAGTTAAATGTCGACAAATGTGGCTGGCTCTGCATAGGTTGCAACGATTTAGAACTTGACCTGACAATTCAAGTCCATGCACTTCTACGACTGGAATCTGTATTGGACCTAGGACTGAAATACTCACATGACTTATCATTTTCTGAACATATCTCCAAACAAGTGTCAAAGTCACGCAGACTTATCGGCTTTCTACTCAGGAACTTCTACAGAAATGAGTCCAGAATTCTGTTGTACAAGGTTTGTGTGCGTCCTTTATTTGATTACTGTTTATTCATGTATGGTGGTATACGCATAGAGGACAAATTGAAAGTCGAGGGAGTGCAGAGGTACTTCACCTCAAAATTACTCGCAACGGAAAATAGTGCGAACTACTCCACTAGATGTTATATCCTAGGATTAGAAACACTATGGCTAAGACTCCTGAGACTAAAATTAACACTTTACTGTACGCTTCTAAACCACTTAGTTTTTACCTCTACTAATGGCACTCGACTTTCACATGACAATGGCTACAAACTAAGACACACTAAGGGTGCAGTAGCTATCGAACAATGTAAAACAGCCACCAGGCAAAGTTCTACTTGGTTAGGTATGCACAGATATGGAATAAACTACCAATGGAAATGAGTCAAGCAGGTACATTGGCCTCCTTCAAAAAAGTGCTTAACGACAAACTACACGAGTTTGCAAACGATAGAAGTCCTAGTTCCTATCTGAGAGCCTCCGAAATTATAGGTCCATTCAATGTATAAGGTTAAATACTACACCTGTTGTTTTTGCCTATATTTATAATTTTAGATAAAACATTAACGACTAAGATACTTACCCTCATATAGATAAAAAAATTTCGTTTGTAAAACTTCTACCCAACACAATAAGTGGAATAAAATGGACATAAACCGACAGCATGAAAAAGGTATAACTCACAACAACATCACATGGACAGATGTACGCTCGTCGGGTATCATATATGCCTCACCAACTACAACCCAACTTTCCTAAGATAATGTGATGAACTTATATCTGTAATGTTGCTGAGCAGTTAATATCCACAACTCCTGTCGGAACAACTAAAATTCAAAAACCTTCCTCACGAGAAGTAAATACACACAGGCAGTAGAAATCCACTAATTAATGGGTCTAAAGCTTATGTATTTTACTCCCAACAATGACATTGCAGACCAAATGAGATAAACATATCACTGATTTCCAAAAAACACACCAATGAACTATAATTCAAGGATCCTGCACACAACAAAGTAATGCACTTATAACCCATCCACCAAAGACCTGGTTTTTTGTTAATGCGAAGACAGTACTTCTGTATTTCCTGATGTGTTGCACTCACTGACAATCTAGCAGATTTTTCCAACTATGCACAGAAATGATTGTACATAATTGAAAAGGCTGTTTTATACTATTGGGATTAACATTTATCAAGTGTATGTATAATCTCCAGTGTACATCTTAAACATATTTTGCTATCGACTGTAAAATGTGATTGAATAATAAGGTCCTATTTCTGTAACAATTTGATGATGCCCGTAAACTGGCGTCCGTCATGTACTGTAGCATGAAAATAAACTTATTTATTTATTTAAAGTCTACAAACAAATATTTTATACAAAATTATGAAGTACTATTATTCGTTTTTGTTCCTCTTTTTCGAGCTTGTACACGATTGAACCATTCGCGCCTTCGAGTTTTCCACCAATGGCTGCCAGTTCCTAAAACAAACGTTCAGTGTTCACCACCATTCACATTCACTCATTTTTATTATGCAATGATACATGAAATAAATCCTACTAGAGAAACCAAAATAAACTCAATAAAGGTCTTAAATCTATATTAATTTATTTCCTATATACTCTGTAGGATGGGTAATATTGGAGGGCCTATTAGTAATTCGATACCACATTTTCCGCAAAATGTGAAATTTTTGCAAAGCAGAGAGATGTGAGTGCTAAAATTCAATGGATTTTATTAATAGTGTAGACTGGCAGTTATTGAATACTGAATGTTCCCTTCATGTTACTTTTTTGAAAAATCCGGATGGGTTATCGCGCTACGGTAAGTTGGATGTTTTTTACACGTTCCATAAATTCTAGATGCACATAGGACTTTTAGCTCTGGTTTAGTATCTATACTCTGTTGTCCGTCTGACATCTTACGAATTTCCATACTTTCATGATAAAGTGGCGTTATATTATTTTTAAAGACCTACGCATGTGCCTACAGCACTAGCTACTTGTATCTGTTCAGTCACTGCTTCATCCAGTAGTACTATGAGTTCGGATCTATCACAAGATTTTAGTTAACAAAGTCTCACAAACTCATGTAGGGCTGAGACTGTAATACGTTCTTGGTCTTCTTTTCTTGAATAGTAGATGTCGTACTTGCTATTCCGTTGCCTATAAAGCCTTTATTCGCAGTCAAGTTATCAATAGACAAATGACCCCCATTCCACTACGTTATTAGTATGAGGATCCTCATATTTAAGTTGGAAATTCCATACATTTATTCACTTTCTTATTACTTCCTTGTTATAAACTATTGGGAACTGTGACAAATACAGTTTGCGTACTTTTTTCGGTGTTTTACTTTTATATGTCTCTCCTTTTCTCAAGTTTCCAGCCACTTGTTTTCCATACACACCATCCTTATCATATGTTTCACTAGTGGCTGACTTCATCGATTGTTAGTGGCAGGTCTTAGTTTGAACTCCCTCCATGTTCGATTTACAGTGTCTCTTTAATGGTATTCTTAATCATAATCTGTCGTTGAGGATAAATTGTTCTATAAAATTATTGAATCACCGGTTACTGGTTCCAGTATTTTGCTCTGCTTTTAATAATTGTAAGGGTTATTAGTAGGTTTTGGGTCTCTCCTACACATTATCTGGCCGTCAAAACTTCTTGGCTCAAGTTCACATCTCCTCTTGGTTTTGCTATCTAGACTTGTTATGAAGTTGTTTAAAAATAATAAACCTACAAACTCTCTTCATTCCATTAAATCAAATGCTTTAGTCTTTGAAACCACGTACAAAATTCATTGAGTAGTAATAGTTTACGTTTCAGTTTGCACAAAATAGCTGAGAGTTTTGGGCAAAGCCAAACAATAATTGCCAAAACTACAGTAACCTCGAACGGCCACTCAAAATATCGAAGCAAAAAAGTCACATAATCGTTGAAAAATACACCAACAAATCTTGCTATTTCACTGTATAGTTGTAACTTATGTGTTATAAGAATGTCTCCCAGTCAGTACAGAGATGATCTATAGGCAAATCATACCATGCGCGATGTATGCATCCATCCAAGTGACAGTAGGTCATACCACTTTGAGATCTATTGATATTACTGACACTATTCTTCAACCTACTCCTAACTCCTAACCCTAACTTTAACCCTAGACCCTAAGCTTTAATTTTAGGTGCCATAACCCTACCTAACAGTACAGATTTTCATAAAAAGTAGCTAGGATATTGTATCTACACTCTTCAAGTCCGAAAAGCAGATATGATCTGATTTAGAATGACATTTCTTAGCTCTCCATGTGTCTAATCGTCCCTTGAAGGTCAATTTCTCAGTGACCGTAACTTTAGCTATGACATTTTGACATCGCCGAATTTATTGTCAGTGTTTGCATTAACTCTTTTATGTTTGTTTTTTCAATCTTAAATATTTGGTCATTTGTTTCCACTTCATTATTTACCGTTTTCGCAGATGTTTACTTGGCTTATATCTGATCGGGTAAACAAAGATAAACAGCGTGTAATGTGTTTTCCACCCTTATCTCTAGTCGTAATGGTCTGTTAATGGTGTAACTTCCACTTAAAGACCTATTATCAAATGCAGATTTAGTCAATTTTAGCTAGAGTTACTAATTCCCTTTCTTTTTCACACTAAGCTCAACATTAATGTTTGGATGCTGATTATTCGTGAATTGAGCTCACCGTTATCTGTGCATTCTATTTACAAAGCTTTATGTAACATATAGAGTAACTTTTATGTTTTCGAAGACATTTAAACATCTAATGAAAATTCACGAAGTTTATTACACTATAAATAGGAATTTATATTCAGCCTCGGATTGTGTTATACGTACAAACAATAGAATTACTTTTAAAATCAGAATTGTCAAGTACCAATATTTGTCAGTGTCCCACGATCAGTAGTCCTATCTTTCCTACGTTTGCGTAACTACTGTGTGTAGGTTCTCTTAAAGGCTTGCATTTTGTTTGTTAATATCAGCACGGTGATGAATTTTCTCTGAAACAACCACAATTTTCTTGTCATAAATCTAATAACTTCGTGTTGGTGATGTATCTCCAGATATGAAACACTTCTGAAGTTATTTTTCTTCCATTTATTTGCTTCGGAATCTAATAATGTGACATTTATTTCGAACAGTCTAAGCCATAGAATAACGTCTACTTCGAGTACTTTACGGCAGTTTGTTCTGTCATACGCTATGATTGTGAGGCATAGCTTCTCCTAAATGTGGAAAAATTCGTGGATCTTGATCGTAGACTCTTTCATTCAACTGTCCGCTTTATGAGGAACAGTGTGGTAAGTCATAGATAGGTTAGGCATAGTGTTATGTAAGGGAAGTTTGTCAATCAACGAGACTATGAAGCTTCACTGTTTGAGGTGGCTAGGACATGTCATTGTATGTCTTTGCAAGAAAAAATAATTTCGGCTTAGGTCCCACCACGTTGTGAAGGAATTAGGAATTGTCAGATCAGGGCACAGTATCAATCCATAAAGTAACTAATCGTTAGACATCCTGCCTGTGACTCTCCGGACGCTAAGAAACAGCGGTTCCAGAGTCCTGGGGGTATATCTCAATGTAATTTGTAGTGACGTATGTGCATGCAATTCTTGTCATCTCCAAGATTTTGCAAAAAGGGGGCGGTCTTTATTCGACTATTCTCTTCATCACACTCGCCTTTGTCCATTGCACTATTCCTACATTAATGTTTCGCTATTTCGTGCGTTTCACTGATGTATGGCAGCTCATACTGATACACTTTTGTGCCAAGTTCTTCAATGACTCATTTGTTAATCATTCCAGATACAAAGTCACAGTTCTTTAACAGTTTGTTGCATGAAAGTAATATCTTGTTGACGTGTCGTGTATGTACCAGTAAGATTTTTCAAAAGCCAATTTGCATTACTAAACCTGTTAAAATGTGCTGGAGATATTGAAAGAATCTTTGAAATATTATTACTTGCTTTTATGAGCCATTGAACGCCATAATTGTCTATTACTTGTATACTAAGAAATTATAAATCTATCAGGTTAATTAGTGTTAGATAGGGAGTATAATATTTTAGTCGCATGATTGAGGACATAAAAAGATCAGCTGTCTTTGATCATAGGTGCCTGCGTTCTATCTCCCTCCCGTGTGAAGTGGTATAATAAGGTGAGCAATATTGAGGTTAGGCCTCGGTCGAGTGCTAGTTAGGGAGGGGAAATTAATCGACGAGGCTGTGAAAGTACATCGACTGAGATGGTTAGGACATATGTTACGTATGCCCAGCATAGTCATCGCCTTCCTTGACGGACAATGTTAGCTGACATAGTGTCAGGCTGGAAAAGAGCTAGCGGTGGTCCAACCAAAACATGTCACCAGTCAATCAAATCTACAACAGTTAGTCTAAGCCACGTAGGAAGGTGTAGACTTCCTGACTAGTTGAGGTCCTCGGGACGGTAAAAACCAATGGTTGGAAACAGTTGGTGATATGGCTCAAAATCGTTCTCAATGGCTGGAGCAGATGCATCCACTCTTTGTGACTTATGATTTCCAGTGAAACTCTTTTTCTCTTCGTTATTACTACTCCTTTGTCTCACACGTCAACTTACTATCTCTATTATGCATTTCTTCTACTTTCTTCTCTTGCTTTTTGTGCTACATGTGGGGAGTGTGGCGACTTGAACTGGTGCACATCTATGCAAAGTTCTATGTCGAAAACAGACAGAATCGGATGATTTTTGAACATTAAGTTGACTGAATTTCATATAGCTGGTTCTCTTTATTAGTTTGAAAAATGAAAGAACGAACATACTTGCAGTAAAATACGAGCTCGTTTTATTTCGTGGATCCTCTTCAACCGTCTACATCCTAAATAAATCACATATAAGTTACAAAATAATGTCTGAACATATTTTTACAATTAGTCATAGATAGACAGAAAGTAGAAGCAACATAATTTCAAAGATGATGTAAATAGACAGTTATTTAGTGTTAAAGAGGGATTATTTATATGGTAATTAGTGAAGGGGATGTAGTTTACATTTCACTTGGAAACAAGGATGGACTAGAGACAAAAAAACAAGACAGAACAACACAATGGATTTATACATATTATGATGGAGAGTTCAGGAGGGTGGGTGGGGGTGAATAGTGAAGTGAAATAAAATAGATTATTATTATTATTTCCTTTAATTCCTAGAGGAACATAGGGATTCAGCTGCGCGTCTCTATTGCGTTCGGTTCTCTGCTAGAGTTTTCACCCCGCTCCAAGTCTTCCCACATGCTTTCATCTCCTCCTCACATGACCTCCTCCAAGTCACCCTTGCACTGACGACCAACTCGCCGCTTCCCATTCGGGTTCCACTCGAGCGATGGCTTGTCTAGTGATGTCACTTGATGGTTTCCTCAGAGTATGGCTAATCTATCTCCATTTCTTCCTGTCTATTTGTTTCACAATCGGTTTCTGGTTGATTCGCTCATTGCCAGAGATCCCTGTTGGTGATCTTTTCTGGCCATCTGATCCTGATTAGTATTGAGCGAAGACAGCTGTTGATGAAGGTCTGTAGTTTGCTTGAGATGCTCTTTATGACGCGCTGGCCAAGTCTCTGATCCATACAATAAGTAGCACTGACTGACTTCACATTGGAGTTGAAAATCCGGATCTTATTTTTGATGCTGAGTGTTGGTGACCTCTACACAAACTTGAGAGTAATGAAAGCTTGTCTTGCTTTCCTGATCTTTGCTTTGATATTATTGTCAGTTCCGTCCATCTGTAGTTGAAACGATGCTTCCCAGGTCGATAGGTAGGTAAAGGAGGTTGTTTCTTTCAGGTTCCTCCCATTTATGCTGGCTGATTGTTGTCTGTTGTTGTTGCTGCTGTTGGTGTTGCCCAGGAATGAAATAATTTAATAGATTTGGAAACTTAATAGTGAATTTTAGCTCATTGAGTGAAAATCAAAATTAAGTGAAACGTTACGCAACAGAACAAAACACAAAAGCATTTGAACAAAACAATTACAGTTACCAGGATAGTGAGAGACTAGTCACACTATCTTTGAGATTGATGAACATTGATTGAGATTAGGAAAAGTTGTTACTTAGAGAAAACAAAGGAAGAATGTCTTACCTGAAACCCCTTCTGTAATTAATAGCTTTCTAATGGTCAAAATATTTAAGAAGAATGAATAGATGCCAAATACTGAATATAACTACGAATGATCTCTTATATTCTTTGGAAGAAGCAGCAACTTGTAGAGTCAGTTACACAGTGAGAACACATTTTCATGGGTCACCTTAAGTAATACTTAAAACAATTGACAGAAGTTTCGAGATTTAAGTGAACTAGCGTTTCATTCGATTAACAATATAATTAGACTTTTGGTCTGAGCCTTTTTTATTCCTTTACGTTCGCAGTGGAATATAGAGCATCTTCAAGCTACAGCTTTGAAGTTTCAATAACACTCGTCTTTATTTTTACGGGATAGGGTTGCTAGCCTCATGCCCAACCTTCCCTCTTTACCAGTCTTATTACTGGCTTAGCGAGGTGTGAGAGTGCGTCAGCCGGGGACCGAACCCCAAACTACACGGGGCGTAGTTAGCGAGCATTCTACCTTTATGCTGCCGACTCACCTTGATGGTACTACTGAGCTAATTGGTCTCACGACTGATCTCCTGTAGGACTGTACTGGATACTATGATTGGACACTTGTAACTAGTGTGACGTGTCTAGTCCTTTATTTGGTGCACACTGAATTCTTTCAGTCAGGTTTGCAATGTGGCCACTATTCTAAGTAGCTGGCCATCACGATGAACTTTGAATTGTTGATGTTAGATGGTTGAAGAGAATCGGTGGGGAAGGCTTACCTGACCTAGGTTTCGGGCTAGTTGGCACTCACCAGTCAGAAAGGCGTATCTGCAACCTTAAAGGAACTGATATCCGTCCTGAGGTTCGAACACGCATCACCTAGTGAGTGGTGCAGTCAGGCTGAGTCTGAGCCCTAGTTATTTATAGTTTTGTACTGACTTGAAATTAGTGTAGAAAATTCGGATCTTTATTCTTATTCTCAGTGCTGTAGATCTTCACACTGATTTCAAAGTAACAAACACCTGCGTGGCTGACTCTGACATCCTCACTGGTGGCATTCGTAGTTGAGAAGGTGCTGCCGAGGTAATTGAGAGAGACGTCCTTTAAGTTTCTTCCATCGATGGTGATTGGTGCTCTCTGTTGTTGGTTAGGTATCTTGATCACTTCTGTATTCTCTATGTTTACTCAAAATCCCATCTTCGCTGCCACTTCTACGAACTTGTTGGTTTCTTTCAGTTGATCTTCGAGTTTGTGCTGCATTAGACAAAAGTGAAAGGCAAAGTTCAGATTTTCTAGTCTTTTTTTAGTCCAGCATATGCTCATCCTTTTGCCTTATAATCTAGTCTGCTAGAATCAGGAATATCATCGGTTATACTAAAGCAGCCTTGTCTTTCTCCTGTCTCAAATACTTCAATGGGTTTTCAGTTTTGAATTGCCTAGCACGTGACACATTCATATAAATGTAGCTGCTGAATAAGTTTTATATGTGTTTGTAGCACTCCGTGATGTTGAAGTACTTATCAGACTACTCAGAGGTCGACGCCGTCAAATGCCTTTTCAACGTCGATGAGATTGAGGTAAAGAGTTAACTCCCATCACATCCTCTGTTCGATGATGATGCGCAGTCCGTGCATGACTTGTTTTTCCCCAATCTCACCTGTTCCGCACGAAATTTTCCACCCAGAGCATTTTCTAATCTTTCTAGGATGATGCAGCTTGGCATTTTGCTTGGGGTAAACAGGAGCATGATTCACTACCAGCTTTTCCATAGACAGGATTAAGCCACCCTTTATTGAAAGTTTGATACAGGGTAATTCTACCTTATGCCGCTGCTTTCCCCTCTCTCAGTACTTTATTGCCTTCGAGACCTCTGACTTTATCAGACGCCTCGCGTTATCTGGTACTTTTATGTCTGTTGGTGATATTTCTAGACATATTGTAGGTAGTGGTTAATTCAAGATCAATTAGAAGTGATTGAACCAACATTTTCCTGTCCCATCAATTTTGTAATTGCCTTTCACTTACTATCTTTGACTGGCCTCATCTGTTTTGACCTCTTCCCGTATAGCGACTTGATTATCTGATGAAATGTCATGTCTTCCTTACCTGCAGCCTGTTTTACTTGAGTTGTTAGTGTGTCGTTGAATTATCATTTATTTTTCCTAGCACTTTTCTTCAGTTCTGTGTAGGTTTTACCCAGTTTATCATTTCGTTCATCTTAGCACTGGTTCATCCTTTTTTCACCATCTTTATCTCATCTACCATCTTCCAAGTGTCCGTAGAGACCTGTTTCTTGTCTTACCTCTTCTTCTTGCCTAGTTTTCTTTCCATGTCGCTTTCAGACGTCCATCTGATGAAACTCATTTCGCCTTGTATATATCCTTGTGCTTTTATATGCTGCCTCTAATCTACAAACCATTAAAGGTGCAAAAGTATGCAAACAGTGCTCTGTACTCTATTATTTCACCGAAAAACTGTCAACTCATGATCAGTTCATGTGTTGTCTGCTGCCTGGTTGGCTGGGATTCATATAAACCATTAGAGTTTTCATGTCGTGGTCTGGCTGGGCCGTTGTGCATTACTTTTCTTAGTTGTTTGTGGAAGTCCTTCTTCTTCTTCTTCTCCACTGGGTCTTCGTTGTCTGGAAAAGGGTAGCGTAGTATGATTCTAACTTTCCTTAATTCTGAAGTGAATCTTGTTGTCATGATCCTGAAGAGGATCGGCCCCCAATACATTTGATTTATGGGTTTTGTTGATGAAATCATCATAGTCGTATACTCAGTGTGCCCATAGTTCTTGTCTGGGTGACAGGAGTAGATTATTGACTTTACAGTTAGCAATTTGGTTCGTTCACCTTCATTCCATCTTCTTTCAAAGATGCTTCTTATTTTTTCTGCATTGTGAGCAACCAGACTTAAAAATAATGTGAATAGTCCATATCCTCATGCTTAATTTTGCTTTGATGGAGAGAAGTCACATTGCATTCTACTGGATTCCCAAGAGTTTTCACTAGCCAGCATCATTCTTCCTCCCCATTGTCAGAGGAGAATAAGAATAAGTCTATTCTTGTTGTGCTTAAATTTTCAGTGCAGTGAGATTGTTTTTTACAGAATGGTTTTGCTATGCCCTACTCGACTTCCTCTCTTTTCTGGCCTTGTGATCGTCTAATGAAATAGATGAGGTGGAAAAATATGAGATAATCATGAATGCCATAAACCCCATGATTCGGTAGTAAAACTGATCTGTCGGGAAGTATGTGTTATACAGTTAATAAATTATTGATTGCTTAGAGTAGTATACAAAGCAAAGGAAACTACTCACCGGAAAGTTAAACAATGCTTTTTGTACTGAAAGGACGTTCTATTCCACCGAAGATAGTTAGGTGTTTTTCTCAAACAGAATTCATACTTCATTCATCAAGTTCCAATCGCTTCTATGGTTTAAAGAACACAAAGTCAGGTATCTTTTCGATAAGCAGTCTGAAATTTTCAGCACGACCACCAGCCAATGACATCGGCGACTGTCTGTCCTCATGTCCAACAGAGTAGACCCCACTGGTCACCACTTCTCACAAGGACCCGAGATACCTCCTTCCTTATGATCAGCAGCTTAATTTCCAAGAGTTGGTTTGTAGGTATTCGATTTGTTTCAAGTTTAATCACGGATTGATGTCAGTTAGAGAACCAATGAAAACCACCAGGGAGAACTGGACAGCTCTTTCGTCCCGCACTGGGACAAACTAATTCTTGAAAACTAAACGGATGCTGCCTAGTGACTGGCTGCAAGATGAAGTCGTCTGAAGTTCTGCTAGGAAGACTTGACCAGTGGGGGGACCCGCCAAGTTGGGTGTAAGAACAAATATCACTTATGACAATGGCTGGAGGTCGCCTTACAATCACCAATTGGTGGGTGTTAGAATTGATGGTTCATTGGGTTCCATCACAGTGGTTGGATGATCAATGAGCTCAAATCGTGGCCTGCAGATCTTGGGTGTGTACTACGGAACAGCCCCCAGACTAGGAAGAAAGAGCTGTCCAGTACTCCCTGGCGGTTTTCAATGATTCTCGAACTGATATCAGTCCATGCGTGATCAAACTTGTGCGTCAGTGGCACAGTGGCTAGGACTCTCGCCGACCATGCACATGGTCCGGGGTTCAAGCCCATCCCAACGCACAACTGATATCTATGGTTGGCCTGCAAAACTTAGGCTACCGATATCCATGCTGAAAATTCCATACTTATACCAAAAATATAGTGTGGAATCAAGCTGTAATCAAAAATAATAAGAAAATAAAATAAATCCCTGCAAACTAACTCATGAAAAGTCTGAAGTTTTCTGAGTAACTGTTAAAACTGTCTATTTTTTCACCATACTACTTATTTATTTAATATTTTATCCCTTCACATACCCAGTGGAACATGGAGCTTCAAACTAGAAGCTTGAAGTTTCGGTAGCAGTGGTGTTTACCTTTACGGGATAGGTTGTTAGCCTCATGTTCAACATTTCCTATTTACCAATCCTGTTACTGGCTTTATGAGGTAAGGGATTGAGTCGTCCGGTGATCAAACCCTGAACCACATAGGTGGTTGGCGAGCATTCTAACGCTGTGCCGCGCGACGCACTTTTCATTGTATGGTACTTTCCAATTGAACGTGCTTGCATAATGTTTGTCTTTTTGCTAAACCATTCGGAGGTGGTTCGTTTTTCATACGTTTGTACGTATATCCACAAATGGAAGCTTATTTTTGCATTCCTTTACCTTCGAGCTTGAACTTTGAATTGGTATAATAAGGTGAGCCGTATTGAGGTTAGGCGTTGAGTATTAGTTACGTAAGGAGGGAAAAGCTATCAACGAGGCTGTGAAGCAGCTGCATAGACTAAAATGGTTACGACATGTGCTATGCATGACCAGCCATCTTCTTCTTCGATGACGGACAATCTTATCTGACTGACATAGAATTGATCAGGTTGGAAAAGAGAGAGGGCTAGTACGTGGTGGTCAAACGGAAACATGGCTTCATCAGTCAATCAAATCCATAACAGTTAGTTTAAGCCAGCCACGTAGGGATGTGTAGACTGGCTGGCTTCCTGACTGACTGGTTGGGGTCCTCGGGATGATGGTAAGAGCCAATGACTGCTGGAGGCAATTGGTGATATGGCTGGCTCAAAATATTCGTTGTCAATGTCTGGTGCAGATGCATTCAGTCTTTGTGATTTGCCGTTATATTCAATAAGGCTCTATTGTTCTTCCATATTACCATTCTTTCACGCTCACTCACAGTTCTGTTTGTTGAATCTCTCTGTACTATCTTCTCTTGCTTTGTGTGGCACATGGAGTGGAGTGAGGCGACACGAAGTGCGAAATTCTATGCTGAAGCCAATCAGTCAGTCATTACCAGTCACTATAATTTGAAACTCTACTTTTCATCATAAATTATACAGTACTTCACCATAATCATTAAAAAGTATGATATTTAATTCCAAAGTAGACTTCGTCACTAACCAACACGAGTTACAGACCACTGAAAGCTGGGTAGT
The DNA here is from genome assembly GCA_944472135.2 of Trichobilharzia regenti. Lineage (NCBI taxonomy): Eukaryota > Metazoa > Platyhelminthes > Trematoda > Strigeidida > Schistosomatidae > Trichobilharzia > Trichobilharzia regenti. The sequence goes on from OX235265.1 coordinate 4,151,968, forward strand.
ATACTGAACAGCTATTTTATCTTAGTTCAGGACTCTTCAGAAATTCGTATCCACAACCTTTACTTGGGGACCTTCAGTGTACGAGGCTAGGCTCATTGACCACCATTCAGCCACTTGGGCCGTTAACTTCTAACTTCTTTTTAGTTTATGACAGACATAGTACTACCCTTAAATAATGCCTTCAATAAGCATATGTGCTTTGCCTTAACATGATAGGGACTCCACAGACCAAGACTTTTCAGTAGAAATTCAGGAAATCCCTCCAGTAGGCATCAGTAAGCTAGAGATTGATATATTTAGATTACGGGGATTTGGATAGATTTCAGTGATTAGATTTCTTCATCAAGGCAGTAGTTGAGGGCACTGTAAGTCAGAATTCAGAGACCAATCAATTCTGACCTAAATAATTGAATGGTCAACGAGCTTAGCTTCCTAACCAGAAGGTTCTAGGTTCGACCCCTGAAGGGGCCGTGGATATACACTACCAAATAGTCCCAAACTAAATCGAGACAAGTATCCACTGTTCTTCCTACTGGTTTTCAATCATCTCTGTAGATGATGTTACAGTTCATTGAGATCCCCATAAAAACTCGTTGTTTAAATATGATAAATATAATTATCAAGTATTAAGAACCTGTGAAATAGAATGATATCATTTTATACTTCAAATTTCGTCTTCCTTTCTTTATCGAGATATTAAGTATTAGTTGCAGGGATTTGATTGGTTACAGGACTGACTCATCACGAGCTGACATCAGTTAGAAAACCATTGGAAAATCATCAGAGGGAATACTGGACAGCTGTTTCACCCTAGTTTCGGACTCTTCATCAGTATGCTTACGCCGGGATCCTAACCCAGAACCTTCCGATTACGAGGCCAGCGAGCTTGTAGACCATTCACAGCCACTGAGACGAAACCCAATAGTGCATGAATCCCAACTTCTACCAATTCGTGTCATGGGGTAGTTAACGGGCCTCTTGCCTGACTTGTTTGACCCCCCCGCTGGTTACGACTTCTTACTAGAATCCCAGGTAACCTCCCGTATACATCAGATCACTAATGAGCATCAGATTAACTGTCAAGTGTTGATTTACAGAAATTTGAAGAAACACAAGACACTCGGATGAAACAAAACTGTCTGCTACTCCCTGCCTGTCATGTTTTCCAATGCTTCTCTAACCTGCTATTACCATTTCATGTGATCAATCCTGATACATATAAGTCTAAAGTTATGCGAGTTTTTATTTCATCATCTTGTTCTTATGCTTTTTATGGACAAAGCAAAAACATGATTCCGCTTAAAAAATAAGTAAACAATAATTATCTATAGTTTGGTTTGTGTAAGGGTTAGTTTTGTTTTTACGAGTTAATCACAGATTGATATCAGTTAGAGAACCATTGCGTCGGTGGCACAGCGGTTCGGACGATCGCCGACCATGCACATGGTCAGGGGTTCGACCCCCGGCGGACGCACTCCTTCACCTCGCTTAGCCAGAAATAATGCTGGTAAAGAGGAAAGGTTGGGCGTGGGGCCAGCAACCCCATCCTGTAAAATAAACAATGCTACAGAAACTTCAAGCCACTAGCTTGAGGCCCTATGTTCCAGTGGGGGACGTGAAGGAAAAAGTATATTTATTTATTACAGAACCATTGAAAACCAGCAGATGGAGTACTGGACAGCTGTTTCATCCCGGCTAGTTTGGGAATCATCGGCAGTACGCATCCACTCCATGGAGGGTTTGAACCCGGGACCTTTCGGTTACAAAGCCAACGAGCTCATAGACCATTCAGCCACCGGGACCTGATTCAATGGCTAGTCCATGAATTCTAACTTCTACCAATTCGTGATTTAGCTCGACTAGCTTGCCTTGTAACCGGAAGGTCCTGGGGTTCGAACGCCACTGTGGTGGGTGCGTACTGCCAATGATTCCTAAACAAGGATGAAACAGCAGCTGTCCAGTAACTTCCTCTTCTGGCTTTCAATGGTTCTCTAACTGATATCAACCCATGATTAACTTCTTTTAAAAGGAATAATTACTTAGATAAAGTATCCTTTAAACTTTATTCTTAATGAAAAAATAACTTTTTTTTAATACATCACCTCCTCATATACGTTTTTTTGATATTGGAAAGTCTACACACAGAAAATTGATACACTGTGTATAATAGAGGGGAACTTTACACTCAGTTAAAAGACACATGCCCACGCACTCACACACACACACACACTCACAGACACTCACGATACACACATGGATGAAAGAAACACATTTTGTTTTGTCTAATGAAGTGATAAAGTCTTTGATACAAATTATTCGTCCCCCATCATCCTACTACTTTTAATAATAATAATAATAATACTAACAATAGTTAACATTTATTTTGGTATGATATATTTTATCATGAAAAATAATATTGTTAACACACATGTGTTACTTAAAAGACGTTCACATTTTTAAAGGATTAGAAGAATAACATTCATATAATCATATTCAGTTAATTATACTCATTATTATTATTATTATTACTATTTGAGTGTATCAAAGCCTTTTTTTATCTCATAACTAGTTTCACTAATATTCCCTGTTTCATACAAACGACACACAGAAAGGTGAGGAAGAAAACCGTGCCGAGAGAGAATAGACAGGTGTTTCATACGTTGAAGTATCGAGGCAGAAAAAAAAATGACTAGTATTAACTAACCTTGAACATCCAACTGACGACTCCGGACATGGGACGAAATGCGCATCCTGACTAGATTCCACTGCTAGTCACCACCACCCACCAATTAACTGCCAATTACATGCCCATCGTCGAAGCGTGTGCACAAGAAGCCGACATGTCAAAATTGAATTAAATAAATAATTGATATATAACCCGTTGCACAAGAGGGGTGGCTCTTGTAGCCCAAGTGGGTCTAGTGGATAATGCTTTGATGTTTGAAACTTTGGGCACAAAGGTTCGAGTCTCGGTGGGAACATTGTCACTCACTGTGGAATGCAAGTGTATCCAGATGACAAGTACCAACACGGGACGAAATGCGCATACTGATTGGATTCCACTGCTGGTCACCACCAACCACCAATTAACTTCTAACCTTGAACTACTTTTTAAGCTTAAATGTTTTCGTTATATCCTTTTTTCATGACTGGAAAGATTTATGTAGTGTAATGCGAGCACATCAAGGAGTAATGTGGTTGGGAGTGAGAAAAAATACTCTCCAGCGATAAAATCATTGACTGGTGCCAGTTGTGATAAATCATATATCACGAATTTGGTAGAAGTTAGGATATTTATGAGCTTGGCTATTGATTCGAGTCCTAGTGGGTTAATTGTCTATGAGCGCTTGACTTGTAGTCTAAGAGGTCTTGGGTTTGAACCCTGGTTGTGGCTGCGTACTCACGATGAGTCACAAAGAAAGAGGAATGAAACAGCTGTTCACTACTCCCCCTGTTGGGTTTCAATGGTTCTCTGTCTGTCTGTCTGTTTTTGACTTACAACTTTGCACTGATGTGCGAAAGTTCGAGTCACCACACTGCATGTAGCACACAAATCAAGAGAAGAAAGTAGAGGAAATGGATAATACAGACAGTTAACAGAGGTGTGAGACAAAGGAATAGTAATAACGAAGAACAATATAGTTTCCTTGTAAATCATAGGTCACAAGGAGTGGATGCATCAGCGCCAGCCATTGAGAACGATCACTTTGAGCCATGTTACCAATTGTCTTCGGCCTTTATTGGTTTTTACTGTCCCGAGGACCCCAACCAGGAAGTCCACACCTTCCTACGTGGCTTAGACTAACTGTTGTGGATTTCATTGACTGGCGCCATGTTTTGGTTTGACCGCCACTAGCTCTTTTCCAGCCTGACCCTATGTCAGCTAACATTGTCCGTCAAGGAAGGCGATGACTATGCTGGGAATACGTAACACATGTCCTAATCATCTCAGTCGATATAATTTCACAGCCTCGTCGATTGATTTTCCCTCCCACTTACCTAGCACTGGACGCCTGTTATGTACTCGTCGCTAAATTATTGTTATGGACTGGTCGAGAAATTAATAGTCCTGACGCGAGAAGGCGGAAATCAGAAGACCACTAGGTTTGCGATGATACTTCTATTGTCCAAACACAAGGAGACGAAAATAATGGTCTCACACCAAAGTGGTAAGTAAGTCAAGTAGTTGTGAAGTAAAGTAGTTCACACAAATTGTGAATGCGAATATATATATAAATAATTCAGACAAGCGTGGGAAAAATCATTAGACAGTCTTAACATGAATGGCTAATTATAATGGAGTGTCGATCCAATTATACATAGCGAATATAGCAGACATGCCAACAAACATATATGGATATATGTCACCAAGCAACGGACTGTCAACAAACACTCATATTATATATAATATAATATAAGGAGAATACACATTATTAAAGGAGACAAGTCCATACAAGTGAAGTGGTCACAGACTAACCGAGCAAACAGAAAGAGAGACCAACATACACACACACATAAATATATATGTGGATACATATCAACGCCTAACCTCAATATCGCTCACTTTATTATACCACTTCACACAGTAGATGGAGCGCAGGCACCTATGATCAAAGACAGCTAATCTTTTCATGTTTTCCACTCTCAATGGCCAGGTCTCACAGCCATAAAGGAGGACGGAGTGGACTGATGAGCTGTACACTCGCCCTTTGGTCAATAGCTAGCCTGATATCATGTCTACGCCAGAGTCGGCGTAAACTGGCATATGCGAAACTAGCCCTCTGTATCCGTGCTCAGAACTCGTCAGAAATCAACCCATTGGGGCTGATCTCATTGGAAACTAATTGGTATCGTGAAAGAAATGTGTACGGTTTCTGAGTCACATAATGAGGTGTTTACTGACTGGTCGGATATGGGGTCCTCGAGACTGTCGGTGACATGGTTCGAAATCTCTCAGAGTGTTTCAAATATATATTCGTTGTTTGTGATCTTCCACGATCCGTCAAATTTGTGTTTTTTCCCAAGTAATTGTCCTTTTTCACCCTTTCATTCTTTTGCGTTCACAGTGGAGCATAGGGCTTCAAGCTCCACCAGTAAAGTTAAGCAGTAACGACCAATGAAATGCGAACGCACGAGCGACCTTGAACCAAATAATCACAAAAAGAAATAAATGAAAATACATTAAACAGGATATTTTCCTCTGACATGATTGAAAATATTTCCCAATTATAAATAGGAGACTCCGTTTCTAAGTCAATTCAGTTTCTATACATGTATTCATCGAGATGACTGATAACTGTTTTCCAGTCTTCTCCAGAAGCCCCCTCGATTGGATTAGTATGGGTTCCGATTCACTCGGTGATGGGTGGAACCCAAATTTGATAAGAGATTGTATCCCGCTCATACGTCTGCATAAATAGTACTAGGAATCACTAACAATTGAATAATAGATAAAAGAGTGTCGGTAGTACGATTTAGATGTATCTCCATAATTCCCTTCTGAAGTTTTGTGTCGTAACTTCCCAAAACCCAAGCATTTTTTGCTCTAGGGTGACCATGGTTATATTTATTCTTTATCCAAATGGTTTCATCAATATGAACAATAACACCCTCTCCTCCTAACAACTATGTGACGAGATTCATCTTCCAGAATGCTATATCTCTGCAATGGGTGGTACCATTACACAGTAGATACTAACGTGTTTTCCGTCTTTAAAGCCGTTGATCTCACCCCAGTCTTTAATGTCCTAAATGGCAGACAGAAAATATATTTGTCAGCGGGAGTTTCGATTTAGATAAGAAAAGTTCCTAGAAAAGAATGAGCTGAGTGTGTAACTTACCATTACAAACACTCATTCGTCTTCTACACTGTGTACCCCTAAATTCATGTCCATCAACTGCTTTCGAACACCACTGGATGTGTACATAGAAGCACTTCAAGGAACATTTACGATTACGTGCTAGTGACCTATTACCTAAACAGTATTTAAAAAAGAGATCAGGATGAAATTTGCACCTCAATTAGTGAACAGCGTTCATATTGGGGCTATAATAATGATAGGTCCCGTTATCCAACAATTAGTAGGCGTTCAAGGTCATTTTTTATTTTCATTTTTTTTATTTTTTTATTTAAAGCTTGATTCCACACTGTATTTTTGGTATAAGTATGGAATTTTCAGCGTGGATATCGGTAGCCCTAATTTTGCAGGCCGACCATAGATATCAGGTGTGCGTCGGCGTGGGCTCGGACCCCGGACCATGTGCATGGTCGGCGAGAGTCCTAACCACTGTGCCACCGACGCATTGCGTTCGCACTCCTGGATTGTGATACTTTAACTTATCCACTTGAACTTTGATGTTTCACTGGCAGTGGTATTCTGTTTTACGAAGTTAGAGTTACTAACCTCACGGCTAACCTTCCGTTCCCACCGGGCTTACTACCAGGTAGAGGAGATTTAGGAATTTGTTGACCAGGAATCAGACTCCGGACCACGTGCATGGTTGGCGAGTATTCTGTTGCTGAACCACTGATGCCATGATGCAATTGTTCTTGCGCTTGTATATTTCTGTTTATATTAACTTTTTGTATTTCTTTTGCGTTTTTTCTCTACCCATGTCTGTGCTTGCATAAACTGTGGCAACTTTAACTACTGGGTGCACTTTTGTGCAAAGTTCCACTTTAGAAATTCAAATGAAATCTCGACATCTCAGGTTTCTGTTTTAAAAATGACGATATGACAGTTATATTTCTTAAAAAGAACTAATTTGATGTACATATAAATTATTCGTAGGTGTTAACAGAGGTCAGTCTCCACAAGGCTCTTGATCTAAGTTTTACACTTATCGGCATTCATTGGTTGGCTAATTGTTATATCCAACCTATGAGAAACTGACATACATAAGTTTTATCTCTACAACGCATCTTATATCTCTGTCTCGTCTTAATTATCAATCGAAGTTTGTCGATGTAGTGTGTAATGGAGTTACTGAACCGAGCGATGTGATACTACCTAACAAGCCTTTCTCTTGATGAACTCTGGATATGTATCAATAAAGCAATGAAGTTCCTACCTGACCTACCCAAATGATGATAGTTATTTGTGACTACAAACCTACATTTATCTGACATATGATTAGGTTGGAAAAGAGTTGGGAGAGGTGAGGGAGTCAAATCAAAACCTGACATTAGTCCATAAAGTCTTTAAGAGTTGATTTGAGCCATGTAGGGAGATGTAGACTGCCAGGGTGTCCAGGATCCTCGAGGTGCTAAAAAGCAAAGAGTGGAGACCATTAGTGATGTGGCTCAAAATCGTTGTCAGTCATGCAGATGCATTCATTCTCAGTAATCCCCCATATATCCACTAAACTCTCATGTCTTTCCATATTCCTATTCTGCACGCTCATATTTCCCTTTTTATTATCAGTTCTTTGTATTTTCATTTTTCTCTTTCATCTACCTTTGTGTGCTACCATAGAGTGTGGCAACTTGAACTTAGTGGTTCACTTCTTTGTTCACTTCCTGTGTTGAAATGTAGTCAGTCAAAGCGTCGATGGCACAGTGGTTAGATCTCTCGCCGACCATGCACATGGTCCGGGGTACGAGCCCATCCCAATGCACAACCGATATCTATGGTTGGCCTGCAAAATTAGGGCTACCAATATCCATGCTGAAAATTCCATACTTGTACCAAAAATACAGTGTGGAATCAAGCTGTAATCAAAAATAAAAAAATAAATTAAAAAAAAGTGATCCAGTGATTAAATCAAGTACTTAAAAAAAGTGTCGGTTGATGTTCCCTGAGCTTTTGATATTCCTTTTCACCGTTAGCGACTTATTACTAATACATCTTGACATTTTCAGTACTCTGTAAACTTCCAGAATGAGGTTACCCTTAGTGATGAAATATCCATCATCAAATATCAAAGCTTAAAGAAAATAAAAATGTTATCCTCATACTGAACAACAAATTTATGAGGTGCGGACAGTTGCTCATCGAAGACAAGTGGTCGCTCTATGTCGTGAACTGGCAGAAGCTAGAATTCATACACTAGCCATTGGATCAGGTCACAAGGGCTTAAGGGTCTGCGAACTCGCCTTGTAACTTGAAGGTCCTTGGCTCAAACCTCCTGTGGTGCATGCATACTTATGAAGAGTGCCAAAATGGGATTAGAGAAACAGAGCTGCCCAGGACTCCCTGTTGGTTTTTCAATCAGGTTCTCTAACCGATGTCAGCTCATGATGAAATCCCACAATCAATCAAACAAGATTCCTACAAACCAACACTTGAATATTTATTAGTATAGAGTTTGGTAGAAATTTCAATACATTTATTATTCCCCTTAATGAATTTGAACAAAGCAAGAACTACAGTTTTAGCCTTTTTATTTCGTTGCCTTCTCGTCAGCTGCTTACATGGCAAAGACATTATTAAATATATCTACAACAACAATTTTAACATACTTGCACAGAGTTCAGTTTAAACAAAAATCATTCGATCAGTATACGCATACACTAATAATATATACATATATAAATATGCAATATTAACCACTATTCCGAACAACAATGATCAAACACAATGGAAACTTTTAGCATTTCACATTCAGAGGAAAGAGAGGTGAAATTATCTAGTTACCAGGGCAAAGAAAGACTGATAACCGCTTCTTTCTGGACGCATAAATCAGGTTTCAGGCGCTTGATGGAAATGGCTTCAGCAAACTTAAGGAGAACTGAGCTATTTTGCTTATTGATAATTTTGAACGACTTTTCGACGTCCACTTCATGACCCGTGTCGAGGAGATGCCTGGTGATGGCACTGTTTAAAGCATTTGTTCCCTTTAGACGTAAGATTTTTGGTACATGTTCAGAAAATCGTAGATATGCCCTTTTTCTTTCTGTCCTTCCAATGTAACTGCTCCGGCAGATACATGTAAATTTGTATACACAGTTGGAGGTAACATGAGAAGGATATCTATCGATTTTTGATTGCAAGTATGTTAAAATTGTTGTTGTAGATATATTTAATAATGTCTTTAGGCTGTAAGCAGCTGATGAACAGTTGGCGAAATAAATCATGGTACCATTTTATTCTGCTAAAACTGTAGAAATTTCAATGTTATTGAACTGCATAAATTTTCTGGCATTTAATAAAACTGATTTATTCAAAATTAAATAGACATTATTACTGTTAACCGAAAAGTTGGTGATTCATGCTCACCCGTAGGGGGGTGGCGCTAGTACGCGGTGCTTTAGCGGTGGAATGCTCGTCAACCACACACACATAATTTGGGATTCGACTCCCAGCCGACTCACTCTTCGACCTTACTTAGCCGGTAGGTAGTAATCACGGTAAAGAGGGAAGGCTGCGCGTAAGATTTAGCCATTCCCTCAGGTAAAATTGAACACTACCACTGCTACTAAAACTTCAGAGTTCAATCTTGAAGTCGTATATTTCACTTAGGACGCAAAGGATTAAAAATAGAATCCAAAAATTTGATAAATACCCCTTCATCGTATTCAGCAAATGAGGTGTTTTCAGTGTATCCATACAATCTCGATGTGGTGTTACTGAGATGAATCTCTTTTTCGGAAGGCAAAAAGTCCGAAATTAAGTACCTAGGCATCATTCTATCTGCTGATCTTCTCAGGTCGTCTCATATCTTGATGATTTCTAAGAAAATATTCTGTCTTACCTTCTACATAAAGAAGTTAAGACAATCTGGAAAAACCAAACCCAACCCTTACTCTTACAAATCGTTAACTCTCGCATTCTGCCTATTATTCTGTATTGTTCCCCTTTAGTTTTTTCAGGGCTGGCTACTGAAGAAAGACTTTACCTTATCACACAGAATGTTAAAGGTTGTCAGCAGGGTGGTAAGCAACGTGCCACTTAACCAACCAGCTTGTTGATATTCTGGTTGACAGGCCCTTGGACTCATGTGAAAAATGGGCGAAATCCATTTTATCTAACTCACACCACCCTCTTCATTCACAACTCTCCACTTGTATCTCATCAGGGAAAACCAGAAGCCTATATAGAAAACTATATGCTCTCACTAGCAAGTACAAAAACTTATTTTTACCGTACTTAGCTTGTATTCTGTGCGATAAAGAAAGCATTAGGCGTGAAACTTAATAATAATAATAATAATTTACTTTATTCCCAAAACAGTACTTGTGATACAGAATGGAATTTTCAGCATTAATCACAATATTGCATCTAATTTCCTCAAATTATAAATAAAAATTATTCACACAGAAAATTTTCCACATTTAAAATAGGGGTGGGTAACGTCAGAAACATGCAGCATATAAAATGGAAATAATAATAATAATGATAACAGCTAGGGTAATAATAATAAGAATACAAGTGAAAATTGCCGTTGGCTTGTGTCACACAGTATTGGCAATGTGGTATAGAAATCCTAACATGTTTAAAAATATTGAATATTATGTTCTTTTTACATGATATGGTGAGGGGAAAAAATGACTTATTAAATAGTCAGTAGAGCAACTGGATCTCGTCTTTCCAACTCCTCATATCATTTATAGGTACAACGTTTTCTTTCTTTCTTTTCCTTTTCTCTCTCACTTTTTTCTCTTATGTGCTGCTTTGTTTCTTTCTTCTGCTTACGCCAGTAAAAATGCTACCATCTTCTTTTCTAACACTTTCAAACCATCTGTTCAATTCTGGCTTTGCTACCGACATGGCAATATGTTGTTGTCATAATGAACTGAGATTTCCCTAATCTATGTAGAATTTTATTTGTTTGATAATGTACTAACTAGATGCAATACTGTAGTAAAATAGCTGAGAATTCCATTCTGTATCACAAGTACTGTTTTGGAATAAAGCAAATTATTATTAATATTATTATTGAGCAAAAAAATATTTACTTTTCAATTAGATCCTCACTTCTGGGTATATTCTAATATACACGTATAGCATTTTCAATACAATACACAACATTTTACCAATCAAGTGGCAAAACATCTGTTAATAGTAATTAGTCAGTATCAACATGTTAAGGGGGTGATGATTAAAGGTTAGAAATAGTTACATAATGTATAATTTCGAGAAAATGAAGCTTAATTAAAGGAATAAGTGAGTGATCAAGTTGATTACGTAATAGGCAATTAAAGATGGCGTCACAAGAATAAAGAAATTTGGACAATGATAACTTGTAAATGGCTTGAAGGGAAAGGTGAATTACTTAGGGTTTTTAAATTCATATAACGAAGGCCAAGGTAAAGAAAGTGATTGTACAAATTTCTCCTTCTGAATACAACATGGGTTTGACTTCTTCAGGTGGATTCCTATGGCCTCAGCTGTAGTTTGTAGAAGATGAACTCGTAAAGGAAAATTAAAATTATTTGGAATGCGATAAATAACTCTAAGTACTATATTAACATCAATTGTATGCTCACTGTCTACAAGGTGTGCTAAAACAGAACTACGAATAGATCTTGTTTATCCATTGCCTGACTATGCTGTAGAATGACGTTCGGGAATACGATGGTGAACGTGGCTCAGTGTACTTCCGATGTAACTGGCACCGTAGATACAGTTTCTTTTCTCAAAACTCATGAATCATCTATTAAACTTCACCAGTTAAAATGGAAATGTCAGACAGAAGTATTTCTATATGAGCTGGATGGTTAATTTGCGCAAATTAACCATCCAGCTCAGAGAAAAAAAACCACATCAAAAAAGAAGTATTTCTTCTTCATAAGATTATGAAATATTAGAGAACATTTCAAACTATGGTGGATGTTTTTATTGGTATTGTTTTATTCTGTCAGGAGAATGATGCTTTAATTTGTGAAGCTTTCGTTATCCTTCTGGATAGCTCTACTTCATATTGATGTTAACGCCGATGATTCATGTTGTCTAAGATGGCCAACGAAAGCCTCACAATTATACTCCAGGTCAAGAAAGCAATCAGTACCAATACAAATAGCCTAGAGGGTGTGAAAATACACAAAAACAACCAATCACGGTCAAGGTCACCACCAGGAGAGATGATTTATAAACTAGTGAAGGGATTTAAAAGCTCACTTCAACAAATTGAAGTATGCGCTGAAGGTGTTGCCTAGTAGGGGGCAATGAAAGGTTTACGAATAAACCATCCAGATAGCTCACAGAACACAACTACATCAAAATTTTCCAACTGAGCCACGAATCTTCTCCATCATATCTAAACTATCCAGAGAAATAAATACAAAGATATCAAAAATAGTGTTATTATGTGGTCGGTGACTCAGTAACAGAATTCATAATACACATATTGGTGATAAAAATAGTTATTTGCTTTATTTTTAAAAGTTGATAACAGATTGATATCAGGATTTCATCATGAGCTGACATTAGTTAGAGAACCATTGGAAAACCTGGGAGTACTGGACAGCTGTTTCGTCCTATTTTGGGATTCATCAGCAGTACGCACCCACCGGGATTCGAACCCAGGACCTTCCGGTTACAAGGCGAGCTCGTATACCATTAAGCCTGGGTTCGAATCCCGGTGGGTGCGCACTGATGATGAGTCCCAAACTAGGACGAAACAGCTGTCCAGTACTCCCAGGTCTTCCAATGGTTCTCTAACTAATGTCAGCTCATGATGAAATCCTGAAACCAACCAAATCCCTACAAACCAACATTTGAAGATTGATATCAGTTAGAGAACCATTGAAAACCAGCAGGGAGTATACTGGACAGCTGTTTCGCCAGCCTAGTTTGAGAATCATCTGCAGTACGCAACCACCATCAGGGGTCGAACCTAGGACCATCAGGTTACAAGGCGAGTGAGCTCGTATACCATTCAGCCGCCGGGACCCGATGCTCGCTAGTGACTTGCTACAGGACAAAGTTTCCTGGAGTTCTAGTGAGAAGTCGTGACCAGTGAAGTCCATTCAGTCAGGTGTGAGAGGAAAGATGTCTCACCGATGACATTGGTTGGTGGTTGCACTAAATATCTGACGAATTGATAGAAGTAAGAACTCATAGGTTGGCCATTGAATCGGCTCCTAATGGCTGAATGGCATACAAACTCTCTGGTCTTGTAATCGGAAGGTCCTCGGTGAGAACCATGGCGGTGGTCGCGTACTACCGATGATTCCCAAACTAGGATGAAACAGCTGTCCAGTACTCCCTGTGGTTGGTTTTCATTGGTTCTCTAAGTGATATCAATCCGTGATCAACTTGTAAAAACAAATCTAATCCATACAAACACCAACTCTTGATAATAATTGTAAGTCTGAAGTCGAATTTTGATCACAGCTCATATGAAATGTATATATATTACAGGGTATAAGTAACCATAATTGATAATAACAGCTTTTTGACATTAGCTGTGGCAATAAAGTCGAAAATATACTAAAAGTGTAAAATAATGATACTAGTGTTGTTAATAGCTGTGCGTCGGTGGCACAGTGGTTAGGACTCTCGCCGACCATCCATATGGTCCGGGGTTCGAGCCCACGCCGGCGCACACCTGATATCTATGGTCGGCCTGCAAAATTAGGGCTACCGATATCCATGCTGAAAATTCCATACTTGTACCAAAAATACAGTGTGGAATCAAGCTGTAAATCAAAAAAAAAATTATAAGTTAATTGAAATAGTGTCACCATAAATTACAAATAGATTAAGGTTAAAGAGTCAATTATTTTGCTAATAACATAATAAGACGTAGATTTCACGCTTAACATTATTTCTATCACATAGGATGCGGGCCAAATAAGGTATCAATGAATTTCTGTTCTTGTTTGTACCAGTATATAATCTTCTGTAATGACTACTAGTCCTGTCTGATGAAGGTACATAGCGGGGAGGGAGGAAAGAGATGAGAATTGAGGGAGCGTTGACAGTCCGATAATATGGATATAGACCATTTCTCACACAATTGAGCTCAGGTATCTGTCGACTGCATTAGTAACGAGCTGACTTAAGCGGCATACCGCTTACTCTACTGATATCTTATAATACCCTTCGCAATATGGCATAATCCTTTTTGGGTATCCCATGAAAGACTAAGGTTGGAAAGGAGGGGGGGGCAATAAAGAATAACAGGTAAGATGCAAGAGTTTACAAACTGTTAAAGGTAGGAGTTAAACGACTCCATATAGTCTTAACTTCTTAATGCAGTTAGTCAGACAGAGCATTTTCTTAGAAATTGACAAAATATTGAATAACCAAGAAAGGTTATAGGATAGAAGTATTCCCAGGTATTTGGGGAATCGTCACCTAGATGTATGCCCTTCGTCGACAGTATGTGAGATGGTATTCTCTCTGGGACTCGAACTATATGTACCCATCTTTTCAAACACCATAGAGTCTTTCACTAGGTCAATGATTCATGAGAACACCACCCCCCTTGTCCAATGGGTATTAGTTTTAATTTATTTAAGTTGGCTGATCGATTACATATGTTGGACCGTAATAGTCGGTCATATGTAAGCCTCAGAGAGCACCGAAGCTTTTCTACTAGATAAATAGAAGGCGAAATACCAGCAGAAACAGACTGGATTCTCGGTTTCAACATAATCAATCAAAGAGGAAATACAAATTAACTCAAACAACAATAATATTTTTAATAGTTTACTCCTTTACGTTCCTAGTGGAACATATGGAGCTTCAAGCTAGAGCCAGCTTGAAGTTTCGTTGGCAGTAGTGTGTTTATTTTTACGGAATGGGGTTGCTAGCCTCGTCTGGCCCAAACTTCCCTCTTTACCAGTCTTATTACCGGCTTAGCGAGGTAATAATACAATAAATGTATAATAATATAGTATAAAATCACAATATATTTGCTCGTTGAAGTTTCTGTAGAAATTTGGTTATGTTTTGAGGGTGGAGTTGCTAGCACCACGCCCCAACCCTCCCTCTTTATCCAGGCTTGGGACCGGCTAGAAAACTAGCAAGCTTGTAATCTAGGCGAGGTTACTTCATTCACTTATCTGGGGAGCATTGTGTCAACTACAGGAAGTCGGAACGGACGAGGATGTCATATCGAGGGAGAATCAGAAAGGCGAGAAACACTTTCATCAACCTGAAACCAGTCTGGAAATCTTTGTCACTCAGCCAGCATCAACAACCAGAAAATTCGGTCGGACTTTCAATACAAACGTCAAGTCAGTTCTTCTATACGGATCAGACAGAAACTTGGCGGGTGGGTCACAAAGAATATTTCCAACCAACAGGCTATTGCAGATCTTTATCAACAACTGTCTTCGCTGGATCTATACTGAGGATCAGATGGCCGGGTCAGAAAGAATCACCAACAAGAACCACTATGGGAAAAAAACAAAACAAGAAGGAATCGCTAACCAACAAATATGCAGGAGAAAGTGGAGATGGACAATCGCTGAGGAGGAGGTGACATCGCGCGCGCGTCAGGCCATCCCTCGAATGGAACCAGGCCGAAAGGGAAGTGGCGAGTAGGACGTCAGTACAAGGGTGACATGAAGCAGATCGTGTGAAGAGAGAGGAATTGAAAGAGTATGGACTAACATGGATGGATTCAGGTGAAAAGTAAAGCAGCAGAAGACAGAAGTGGCAAGTGGAGACGTGGAGTTGAAGCCCTATGTTCCACTAGGAACCCAAGGGGGAATAATAATAATAATAGTAAAATATCATAATATGGCAGGTCGGATGTGAGGACAAATACACTCACCAGTGATGGCAGTGGCTAGTGCCAATGGCGCTATATCTTGAATTGGCACAAGTTGGAATTCATCGCCACTGGCCACTGAGTTGGGTACCAGTGGTAACCGGAAGTTCCTGGCTTCTAACCCTGATGGTGTGGGTGTGCACTGATGAAGAGTCTCAAACTAGGAAGAGACAAACAACTGTCCAGTACCCACTCCAGTGTTGGTTTCTCAATCGGGTTCTCAAACCGATGTGTCAACTCATCATGATAAAATCCTGTAACTAATCTACTACCACTTGTGAATGGTTCATTCCGTTCATACTTCTTGTGCATCTACATGTAATATTACTTACTATACTTAGTTAAGGTTGTACAAATAATAATAGTAGAATGAATAACATTAATTTCGATGTCTATATATATATATTTTTTAAAACAACTTCACTGCTCTCTCTCTCTCACTCACTCACTCACTCATGTTGGTCTAGACAAATCTAGTCAATTCTAAGTGTTAATTAGAGAACAGGTAACACGCAATGTAAAACAAAATATATGGCGTTATAATAATTGTTTATCAATTCAGGTTAACGTATATGTATATATATACGGCAACATACACCTTAAAGAAATAGTCAATCACGAAATAAAAATAAGCTTTCTGAAAGGCGATTAAACACGTACACTTTTATGAGAAAGGTGGTTATCAGTTCAGTTTTAACTAGCTGTGATTTAAAAGAATATTATCAAGTATTGGATTTGTAGGGATTTTGTTTGACTCCGTGGAGGATTTCATCGTGAGCTGACATCCGTTAGAGAGCCACTTGAAAACCATCAGAGGGAGTACTGGACAGCTGTTTTGTCAGCCTAGTTTGGGACTCTTCAGCAGTACGCACCCACCTAGGTTCGAATCCAGGACATTCTGGTTACAAGGCGAGCTCCAACCAATCAAAAAAAAAACTCTACAAACTAATACTTGTAAATTGATCTGATGCACACTAGCGACTGGCCCTATTCAGGCAGTTAACCTGGGGTTCTAGTGGGAAGCCGTGACCAGTAGGGTACAGAAGTTTGAAGATGAGGCAGTAACTCATCAAAGAAGACATTGTGAAGTGGTCGCGCTATGTCGTGAACTGGTAGAAGTTAGTATTCAAGAACCATTGGATCGGGTGCCAGTGGCTTAATGGTCTATGAGCTCGCCTTGTAACCAGAAGGTCCTGGGTTCGAACCCTGGCAGTGGCTGCGTACTACCGATGACTCCCAAACTAGGATGAAACACCGGCTATCCAGTACTCCCCCTGCTGGTTTTCAATGGTTCTCTAACTGATATCCGTGATCGACTGGTAAAAATCAACTCTTGAAAATTAATCTGATGTTCGCTAGTGACTGGGGGGCTACAGGACGGAGTTTCCTGGAGTTCTAATGAGAAGTCATTACCAGTGAAGTCCATCGAGTCAGAAGTGAGGACTGAGTTCCCACCAATGACATTGATTGGCGCCAGTCGCGCTAAAATCACAAATTAGTTGAAGTTAGAATATTCATAGGCTAGTCATTGAGTCGGCGGGTCCTAGTGGTTGAATGATATACGAGTTCGCTAGCCTTGTAACTGGAAGGTCCTGGGTTTGAACTATAGTGGTGGGTGCGTACTGCCGATAAGTTCCAAACTAGGCTGGCAAAATAGCTGCCTAGTACTCCCTTCGCTGGTTTTTAATGCCTTTCTTACTCATATCAATCCTTGGTGAAACTCGACAAATAAATCAAATCCCTAGTAGTAGTAGAGCTAGCCGATGATGACGAAATACAAAATAATCGACCAAAGAATATCTTTTTCGATAATTTCCTCCTCTTCTGGCTCTACAATTATATATACATGCTTATATACACAGAATATTCTAGATTAGTTTTTCTTTTCCTTCACGTTCCCAGTGGAACATAGGGCACCTTCAACCTAGTGACTTGCAGTTTCTGTAGCAGTGTTTTATTTTTACAGGATGGGGTTGCTAGCCTCATGCCCAACCTTTCCTCTTTACCAGGATTATTTCTGACTTATCGAGGTAAAGGAGGGCATCAGTGGCCGGGGATCGAACCCCGGACCATCTGCATGGTTGGCGAGCGTCCTTACCGATTTGCCACAGACGCACTTTTAGACTAGTAGTCAATAACAATATTAGTGTCTATTAAATAATATCGATTTGTTAAGTAAGATAACAATGGAATTACAACAGTTCATTAAAGATGCTTAAGCAAAGGAAAAACAAAATCTATTCTCAGCACTATTCTATCTCATCTTATGGATACACAACACAAGATTGAAGTTAACCATGCTTTCAGGGTCATTTACCTCATACCAACCAACTAATCTTAACTTCACCTTAAGAGTTCGACTACTAAATATTGCTGAGGCTGGCTGTTGGGATCCATATTAACAAGCCTAATTTGTGCGTCCAAAAGAAGCTAGTTCAGACATTATGCTTACTTTGGCCATCCAGGTTTGAATGATCCGGAGTTTTTGTGGAATTTTCCTAATTTTAGTTGATATTCTATTCGCTACTGTCTGTTTGTCTGTTTTCGACATAGAGCTTTGCACATATGTGCGGAAGTTCAAGTCGCCACACTCCACTCCATGTAACACACAAACCAAGAGAAGAAAGTAGAAGAAATGCATATTATAGACAGTAAACAGAGGTGTGAGACAAAGGAATAGTAGTAACGAAGAACAAAACAGTTTCATTGGAAATCATAAGTCCCAATGAGTGGATGCATTTTCACCAGCCATTGAGAACGATCACTTTGGGCCATATCACCAATAGTTTCCAACCATTGGTTTTTACCGTCCCGAGGACCCCGACCGGGAAGTCTACACCTTCCTACGTGGCTTAGGCTAACTGTTGTAGATTTCATTGACGAGTGCCATGTTATTGTTTGACCGCCACTAGCTCTTTTCCAGCCTGACCCTATGTCAGCCAGCTAACATTACCCGTCGAGGAGGGCGATGGCTAGGCTAGACATACGTAACGCATGTCCTAACCATCTCAGTCGATGCAGCTGCTTCACAACCTCGTCGATTGATTTCTCCTCCCACCTACCAAGCACTCGACGCCTAACCTCAATATTGTGGACTGATGAGCAGTACACCCGTCCTTTGGTCGATAGTCGGATATCACTACTATATCTTTATTATTATTATTATTATTGTAATTTAAGCATGTTTATTGAACTGTGGTGATTCCCTTGTGATCTTACTTTACAAGTCGATATTATTTAAAAAACACACTAATATTGTTATTGACTAATAATCTAGAATATTCTATGTATATAAACAAATGTATATATGATTGTAGAGCCAGAAGAGTAGGAAATTATCGAGAAGGATATTCTTTGCTGGCTCAATTATTTTGTGTTTTATAGATGTCTGAATGAGGGAATAATTGAAAAATCAATATTTAAAGACTTTAAAACTTGTAATTTTATTATAAATTGTTATGAAAACCCATTTTTGTTCCACAGACAATTAAATTATGTAGCTGAAATCCAT
The DNA here is from genome assembly GCA_944472135.2 of Trichobilharzia regenti. Classification (NCBI taxonomy): domain Eukaryota; kingdom Metazoa; phylum Platyhelminthes; class Trematoda; order Strigeidida; family Schistosomatidae; genus Trichobilharzia; species Trichobilharzia regenti. The sequence continues at coordinate 4,171,145 of OX235265.1, forward strand.
CATCATCATCAATGTTTGTTTAATGCTTATTCTAATGTGAAGACTGAGATTTCATTCCCCTTATCCCCTGCCTAGTTGATTTCTTGTCCTGATTTCTGTTCACTATATAGAGTGAGTAAGTGAGTAGTCGTCATCATCGTAGTGGTCATGGTGGTGGTGGTGTGTGATACCATTTCCTCCTGTTCACAAGAATACAAAGACCATTAGAAGTTTTATGTGATTCTTTTTCCTTTTTTTTCACAGTAAAACTCTTTAAAAAATTGATTACATAATATCTGTATGTAGAATCTCTAAAAGAAAAATTATGTCTAGAATTGAAAATTTACGCAAAAACTCAAACAGAGAGAGAGAGAGCGAGAAGAGATGTAACGTTATTTTTCGTTGTTGCTGGGCGCCATTTTCTTAACATTTGACATTTTCAAATAAACAAGGTTAAAGAACTCGAAGAATGAGAAATATGTTTATTCAATATACAGTAGTAGATTACTTTTTAACGTGTGTAGAAGGAATATAATGAACGGAATAATAATGATAATAATAAGGATTTTTAGGATTTCATCATGAGCTGACGTTGGTTACAGAATCTGATTGGAAAACCAATGGCGGAGTACTGGGACAGTTTTTTCTCCAGTCCTAATTTGGGACTCTTCAGCAATACGCGCGTCCCACTACCAGAGTTCGAAGGCAGGACTTTCTTGTTATAGAAGTCAAACGAGCTTGTAGACTATTAAGCCAACTAGAACTTGCCGATCCAGTGACCAGCCGATTAATTCCAACTTTTGCCAATTTACGATGTAGCGTGACTACTAGTCAAGAAAGAAACTGAAATTCACTAACCGTTGGATTGCGTCTCAGTTCTTTAATAGTCTATGATGTCACTTTGTAACCGGAATGTCCTGCTTTCGAATCGTGGTTGTAGGTGCGTACTGCTGAAAGTTCTCAAACTAGGACTAGAGAAACAGGTGTCCAGCACGCCCAGGTGGTTTCCCAATTGGGTATTCTAATCGATGTCAGCTGGTAATGATGAAATCCTGTAACCAAGCACATCAAATCCCTGCGAACCGACATTTGAAATAATTATGCATTTATTCGCCTTGATGAATTTGAATAAAGCAAGAACAACAGTGGCAGCTTGTACAGAATAATACTGTACCATCATCGTTTATTTCGTTGATTTCTCATCAGCCCGGCTGCTAACAGCCTAAATACATTGTTATCAAGTTTATATACAGAAAAAATTTAACTTACTTTCAAATTTTTCATGATGGAAGAACAGAAAGGACCGCACACCTCCGATTTTCTGAACATGTGCCAAGAAGCTTACATCTCAAGGGAACAAACTCGTAAAAAAGCGCCATTACCAGACATCTCCTCGATATGGGTAATGAGGTGGGAATTGCTAAACCCTTTAAAGTTATCAATAAACAAAGGAGCTCAATTCTCCTCAAGTTTGACAAAGCCATTTCTATCAAACACTTGAAACTAGATTTATGTGTTCAGAAGGAAGCAGTTATTAGTCTTTCTTTGCCCATCCTGGTAACTTGATGTCTTTATTCTTTCTGTCATTTGATTACGCAACCTTTGGCTTTGACCTCAGCCCCTTTTATAATTTGTAATTTTGCTTGTCTCTTGTTTCTATGATATGAGTTGAACTCAGTACATTGATCACCCAGTTTATTAGTCACTTAGCATCTTTATTACGTAACTCCTTCATCACTGTATGCATACATTTATTTTGTTTAAACTTGAATTACCTGTATAAAACCATACATTGTTTGTTATACAGTAAGTAATATCTACTGATGACCACGTTTCGAGCACAATTTGTTGCCACTCATAATCGTATCAAGACACTACTCACATAACTTCCTTGCTTCATTTATATACATGAGTAAAAATTGATGTTTAGACATTTGATTGAATAAAATCAATATAAGATGATAAAGTACATTCGGAAATAATAATATTAGTGCTTTCAATCAAATACAATACGATGGGAAATCCGACGAGTGTTTTTATAGTCAAAATAAGTAACTTGTTAGAGTGTTATAATGTGAATTGAATACATTTTAAGATTATTTATTATCCTCCTCTGATTTGACTGACTGATGGTAATGTCTTCCATCTGGTATTTGCGTTGAGTCATTTCTGTTGCATGTGTTGGGTGTAGACTCAATGAACCAGGATTCAGTAATCAATCGCTCTCCACCTACATAGATTACTTCTTAGAATCTTAACCCTCTCCCTCCCTATTAAGTCATTGTGTGTGTTAATGCACGCAGTGCGACTGCTGAGTTTTTTTCTAAATTACTCATCTCCGTGGGATCAATAATTCTTACTTTAGCTAAATTTTTATGTTCCAACAATCTAACTACCCCTGACTAGTTTGACCGATTTAGTTGACTTAATTCATAATCATTGCAAGGTATTTTGTGAATTATATTATTTTGTTTAATTGAGTCCACCGGGTCCTTTAGCCTACAGAGTTTGTTATAATTGAGTGAGTTTGTAGATTTGAATGCCACCCTAATTCCTGCTTTATTGAGAATCCTACATCCTTGATTGGACACTAGTATTTAGTGTTATTCGTCTAGTCTTTTCTTTGTGGGCAGACTGAACTCTATCATGGTGCACCGTGATGGAGAGCTACCTGGAATGGTTGCCACATTGCGAACCTGACTGACAGAATTCATTCTGCACCAAAGAAAGCACTACACGCATAACACTCGTTACTAGTGTCGAATCAAAGTACCCACTACAGTCTTACAGGAGGTCAATCGCGAGCCAGCCCGAATAACTCAGTGGTAACGTCTCTGACTGCAACACTTACTGGGTGAAGCCGTTTCGAATCTCAGAAGGGAAGGACATGAATTCCTTCAAGGTGACTACAGATACACCTTGCTGACTGACTGTTGAGTGCCAACTAGCACGAAACCTAGGTCAGTCAAGGCTTCCTGTGGCCGATTGCCTCCAACCATTTAATATCACCAAATCCGGCAAAGTTAAACTTTCGACACCACTAACAACCAATCAGCAAACGACCTCGGACGGACCAATCACACTAAAGAGGCATATATGATGAATGGAAATGTATATTTATAGAAAAAAAGCATAAAATAGATAATAAAAAAGGTTACATGGGATATCTTTCTCGAACATGTGAGAGAAAAATCTCCCAGTTTAGCATGGGACTGTCAATGGAGAAGTTACACCATATCCTGTACATATATTCATCCAAATGACTATAAATGAGATCCTTTTGAGATACATTTATAGCCCTTATCCTATTTTCCAACCTCCCCCAAAATCCTTCATTAGAATTTGTATGTGTCCTCGTAACGGGATCCACAAAATCACTTGAATGGTTGTCTCTATGATGAATATATCCCAGAGATGACAGCGAATTGTAGCCCTTCCGTGTGTATAATTGACCCCCGCTTAACAATTCTGGTAACAATAGGTATAAGAGTAGTTGCTTTTCTATCTGCTATCCTTAGGGAGAGAAGCGACCTAGCGAAAAAAGTTCCTATGAAATAATAAAATTATCAGCATACCCTCTCTAGTGTTAGTAGGCTTCAAACATATAGCACAACGATGAACAAACCTATCAGTTGATTTGGTTTAGCTTTTTAAAGTCATGATACCACCACACAATCAAATTCGTTCTTTCCGGAGCAACTGAAATCTAGGAAATACTGGGAAACACTAACCTCCTCGAATTGCAACAACAGCCTTGTAAGGTCACGCATTAGAAATGAATCAGGCGCTATACAACATTGAACTGCGTTCGTGAACCTCATTGGATAATTCGCTGATTGGTAGTTAGTGGTGTCGCAAGTTTAACTTCGCCCCAAATCCTACATCTGATTTCTTATATGATTGTATTTGATTGATAACACTAATATTATTATTTCCGAATGTACTTTATCATCTTATATTGATTTTATTCAAATGTCTAGTCAATTTTTATTCTTGTATATTATGAGTGGCAATAATGTGTGCTCGAAACGTGGTCATTAGTAAATATTACTTACTGTATAACACTGCGTGATTTTATCAAAATAAAATCTTATCCATAGTAGTTATACTTTACCACAGTGCCCAAGTGTTATCCTTATATCTATTATTATTATTAAGATAAAGCCTGTATTTGATAACTAAAAATATTTATGATTAATATAAATCTTATAAAGCGATAATTCATTATCAAAGAGAATATTGCGTTAATATGTATAATGCTTTTTTTTGACTGTCATTCAAATTTTTACTGGATAATGTGAGTTTCCGTAGGAAATACTGTTCTTATAGACAAATAATGTTCTAATCTAGTTGATTTCATGTATATGTAGCTCTTATTCTATATGAAATAATAACTTTTTCTAAAAGTTAAATTTTAATTGTAGTATTTATTATTCCGGAAGCATATATCCGTGTCTCTCCCTGTCTCTCTCTGTCTTTCTGCCACTCTTCGTGTTTCTTAAATGTCTTGTTCTGTATTTTCACCTCTCTTCTCCTCTCTCTAAAATTAGTGTTAACAGTAATCTGGGTGGTCTGATACACCCCTCCTCCACCCATTTATAATGGCTTCAAACATTGACTATCATGCTGGTGATGGTGTATTTGTTAACTGCCTCGACAAACTAATGTAGGCAGGTCCGTATGAAAGGCTTAACTTTCTATAAGATGATTGACAGCGGAGTGGGATGCGAGGGGGGTGGCGACGGTAAGTTTACTTAAAAGCTCTAAATGGTGTTAGTAAGGTTTTGGTATTTTCAACAGTGTGTGTAGAACCATGTATAGTGGTGTAAAGCCCAATACCTTGAGGTTTCCAAACGAAGACGTTTATCATCTAACCACTCAAGTGAAATCTAACTGTTAACCAACCGTGTTAACCAACATCTATCAGTTCACATATTTATAGCATGACCACTGTTCAATGCTGTTAATGAATAACTCTCCTCACACTCGACTTGGTTGATTGCGGTGGTGGTGGTCGGACCTGCTTATCGCAATGACCCCCAGCAAGTTACACTGGCTGGAATTATTGTTCCTGAAGTTCCTACCATGCCAGGAACATTGTAAGAATAGCAATTAGACTAAAAGTAGTTACCGGCACCGTATGAGGTTCTTTTAAAACTATGCTGGGGGTCTGTAGGCAAAGTCGCACTGCTGGGAAACAAGGATTAGCAGCAGTAAGGTAGTTTCCTTCAGATGACCAGCAAGCTAACTCTGCTGTCTCTCTACTCCGGAGAGAGAGGGCGTTAGGAAAGGTCGACCCCAAAAACTGTACATCCCGATTTACCCTATGGTGGTTCCTAACCGGCGGTATGTCAGTAATACGGGATCAATCCAAGGAACCAGTTCATACAGACCGTATGTGACTGGCTTCAAACAGTTGCATCTGGGCTCTGCAGTCACGCACGCAAAACTAATCTTTTTTTTGTTTCAAATACCCTAAGAAAGAATCAACTTCCACGGTGTGTGCAGCTGGGATGTAACAACCGCCCAAACACTTCCAAAAGCACATGAAGCCTTCCTGATAATCATTGTCATTTATCCATATCACTTGGTTAATTCAATCTATTTCTTATAAAAACTGAAAATCCATTTCAAACCTAATCGATGCTGAGTAGTGGATTAGTATCTATTTGGGAAACTCATGAATAATTGATGGTTAGAGAAACATGAAGCATATAAACTGACTGACTGGTTATAACATAGAACAACTTTGCACAGATGTGTGGCAGTTCAAGTCGCCACACTCCACTCCATGTAGAACACAAAGAAAGTAAAAAGAAACGCAAAATAGAGACAGTAAACTGAGCTATGAGACAAAAGAAATAGTAATAACGAAGAACATTACAGTTTCATTGGAAATTATAAGTCATAAGGAGTGGATGCATCTGCGCCAGCCATTGAGAACGATCACTCTGAGCCGTATCACCATTAATTGTCTCCAGCCTTCATTGGTTTCTACCGTCCCGAGGACCCCAACCAGTCAGTCAGGAAGTCTACACCTCCCTACTTGGCTGGCTCAAACTAACTTTTATGGATCTCAGTGACTGATGAAGTTATGTTTTCGTCTGACCACCACGTATTAGCTCTGTTTTTTCCAACCTGATCAATTTTATGTCAGTCAGCTAGGATTTTCCGTCAAGGAAGGCGATGGCTAAGCATGTATACGTAATACATGTCCTAACTATCTCAGTCGATGTAGCTTCACAGTCTCGTTGATTGGTTTCCCCTCTCACCTACCTACCTACATAGCACTCGACCGAAGCCTAACCTCAATACTGCTCACCCCATTATGCCACCACCCAACACTAGAGATATAACGCAGACACGTATGATCAAAGACAGCTAACCAGGTTTTTCATGTCTTCCACTCTCAATTTGAATTTGTACTGTTCTTGGTGCTATCACTATCATTATCCTTTAGTAGAGTGAATCTCAGAGAGTTGACCTTCTCTACATTTTTATGTTAACCTTTTAACCCTCTGCATTATCCTTTTCACGTCTTCTGGATATCATTAGGATACAATGTATTGAAGATACTTTTTCAACTATATACAGTGAATAACGTGTGTTACTCATACTACCTAAGCCATCGTCTTCGTCGATAACGGGAAATGTTAGCTGACTGACATAAGATTGATCAGGTTGGAAAAGACAGAGCTAGTAGTACGTGGTGGTCAAACTAAAGCATGGCTTCATCAGTCAATCAAATCCATAACATGGAAGATTTAATCATGAGTTGACATCAGTTAGAGAACCACTGGAAAACCTGGGAGTACTGGACAGCTGTTTCGTCCTAGTTTGGGACTCTTCATCAGTAAGCACCCACCGGGATTCGAACCCACTACGTCGTGGACTGGCAGAAGTTAGAATTCAAGGACCATCGGATCGGGTCCCAGTGGCTCAATGGTCTACGAGCTCGCCTTGTAACCAGAAGGTCCTGGGTTCGAATCCCGGTGGGTACGTACTGATGAGGAGTCCCAAACTAGGACGAAACAGCTGTTCAGTACTCCCTCTGCTGGTTTTCAAGCGGTTCTCTAACTGATGTCAACTCGTGATTAAATCCTCCATGCAATCAAACAAATTCCCTACAAAAACCAATACTTGAAAATCCATAACAGTTAGTTTGAGTCAGCCAGCCAACCACATGGGGAGGTATAGACTAGCTGACTGACTGTTTGGAATCCTCAGGATGGTAAAAACCAATAACTCCATTATAGATAATATTTTATTTTGATAAATCAGTGTAGTGTTATACTGTAATATTTACTGATGACCAACTTTCAAGCACAAATTACTGCCACTAATAATCATATAAAGTCACTCACACAACTTTTTACTTTATGCAAATACATGAGTGAATTTGATTAGACATTTGAATAAACAACTTCACTGATATATACATAAATGAAGCAAGAAAAATGTGTGAGTGACTTGACATGATTATGAGCAGTAATCATTTTTGCTCGAAACGTGGTTATCAGTTAATATTACTGTACAACAGACACTGTGTGACAGTTTATCAAAATAAAATCTTATCTATAATGGAGTTATACTCTACCACCACCACCACCACAGTGCCCAAGTTTTATACTTGTATCAGTTTAAACCAATGACGTCTGGAGGCAATTGGTAATATGGCTTAAAGTGATCGTTCTCAATAGCTAGCTGGTAGAAATATATTCACTCCCTGTGATCTGCCATATCCAAATGAACCTGTATTGTTTTACCATGTTACATATCTGCTTATTATCATTTTTCCTATTCTCTTTTTTCACCTCTTTTTGTGTTCTATATGGAGAGAAGTATGGCAACTCGAAATGCTGTTTTTTATTTATTTATTTATTTTTTATTCCTTTACGTTCACAGTGGAATATAGGGTACCTTCAAGCTAGAGCTAGCTTGAAGTTTTGGTAACAGTGGTTGGTATTTATTTTTACAGGATGGGATTGCTGGCCAGCTTCATGCCCAACCTTCCCTCTTTACCAGTCTTATTACTGGTTTAGCGAGGTAAAGCAGTGCGTTGGTGGCCGGGGATTTAATAATAATAATAATTTGCTTTATTCCAAACCAGTGATTGTGATACAGAATGGAATTCTCCCCATTTCACTACAGTATTGCATCCAGTTAGTACGTACATTAACAATAAATAAAATTCTACATAGATTAAGGGTAATCTCAGTTAATTTTGACAACAACATATTAGCCTATCGGTAGCAAAGCCGAAATTGAACAGACTGTTTGAAGGTGTTAGAAAAGTAGATACTAGCATATTTACTGGCGTAAGCGGTAACAAAAACATCGAGATATACAGAGTGTGAAAGAACAAAGAAGAATGAGCATATATAGAAAACTATACGCTCGCACTACCAAGTACAAAAACTCAACCATACTCTGTGGAGTACGTAACAATGTGACAGTGGCGGCAAGGATGGACAAGCTATGCTATGGGATTTGACATCAAATAAGTTCTTATACACGCTGGCTAGTGGTGGAATTATTAATGCGTTGTGCTTCTCTCCTAACCGCTATTGGCTTTGCGCTGCATTTGGACCCAGTATCAAAATATGGGATTTAGAAAACAAAGTCTTGGCCGATGATCTACTCCCTGAATCGATTTCTGCCAATTCATCTGGGAAACAGTTACAACCTGATTGCACATGCTTAGCTTGGTCAGCAGATGGTCAAACACTTTTTGCTGGATTCACAGACAACCTTATTCGTGTATGGTAGATGAGTCAAATAGGTTGTTAAGTAAAATATACTGATTGAACACTCAAAAAAAAATTATGTACAATATCTTGAATTTGTACAAATAACCAAAAAGTGTACAATCACATTGTTACGTACTCCAGAACTCTACTTAGCTCGTTTTCTGTGCGATAAAGAAAGCATTAGGCGTGATACCTATAACTTATTAAATAGTCAGTAGAACAACTGGATCTCGTCTTTCCAACTCCTCATATCATTTATAGGTACAACGTTTTTCTTTCTTTCTTTTCCTTTTCTCTTTTTTTTTAATCCCGGACCACATGAGGTATGGTCGGTGGGCATTCTACCTTTGTGCAACCAAAGCAAGAACTGCTGTACACTTCTATACAAAGTTCTATTCTGAAACTAGCCAGCTAGATAGTGAATAAGCTCAGTTTTCTCTTTTTTTTAAATATTTTTCTCCTTAAAATATCTGGTTTCACACTCTTGACTTTTATTGTTCATTATATTCGTGTGATTTTTAAAAATTGGCGGCTATCGAGAATACCTTTACAAACAAGTGCGTACATACACTTGCCACTAGATTTTATTTCATACCATTTGCCTACACTTCTGTTAAGATAATAATTATTCTCCTTTGTAGCAAAGTATGTAGGTGGGTAGGTAGGTAGGTATCTTAGTAGTTAGTGGTCAATCGTCATGTTTTAAATGTCAATAGCAAATTTTGGTTGTTTACTGTCTCAACTTTTCTTTGTGGTGGTGGTGGTGGGTGATGCAGTTGGTGGTGTTTTATTTTTATGCTTTTAATGTGTATGTATGCTGTTTTATGAATTACCTTCTATTTGTCTTCCTTCATGTTCCCGTCTGCATTGTGAAGTGTGAGAATATATGTGTACTAGGCGGTAAATTCATTCTTTAAAAGTAGCGATAGTATTAGTAAAATGAGGTATTTTATTCCCTAAAACATTTAACCTGTCTTATTATCTGATACATATAAACTAAGCTTTATGAACAGGTGGTGATGATAATGAAACCACTTCAGATACGATGTTTTGATTTTATAAAATGTAAGTGTTATGGTGTGGTAAAGGTACTTCAGTGTTCTAGTTTCTGAAGTTAATTTATTTCCTGGTACAAAATTTAAAACAAGCAACAAATGGGGTTAATAAAGCAGGATTCAATGATTCCATTATGGGCAAAATTGTATTTTGATAAAGTCTCACACAGTGTGTTATACAGTACAGTAATATTCACTGATGACCATCTTTTGAGCACAATTTATCACTGCTCATAATCATATCAAGGCACTCACTTACACAACTTTCTAACTTTGTTGATATAATTATTGAATTGAATTTTTGATTTTCCCGTCGATTGATTGGACCGAAGTGTTCGGTCTCAGGTTGACATGTCGGCTTCTTGTGCAGATGCTTCGACGATGTCTGGGGATTTGATTTGTATACAATTGGTGGATGGTGGCTAGCAAAATTCAATTCAATAATTAATATGACCCGTTGCACAAGAGGTGGCTCTCGTGGCCCAAGTGGTCTAGTGGATAACGCTTTGGCGTTTGAAACTATGGGCACTGGGTTCGAGCCTCGGTGGGAACATCATCACTCACTGAGAAATGCAGGTACATCCAGATGACGAGTCTCAATTAGGACGAAATGCGCATCCTGGATTCCACTGCTAGCCACCATCCACCAATTTGCTGATATAATTCCATTAATTTTCATCGCTTGACTTCATGGGTAGTAGTATTTTCCCTATTTTCGGTATTAGTGATCAGTCATTCCAATTGCATGTATTGGGTGTAGACTTGATGAACCAGGGGATTCAGTAAGTAATCACCTCTCCCTATCTCCACCTACTTATATTACTTTTTAGAATTTTAACTCTGTCCCACTCTGTCGTGTGATTGTGTGTGAATGCATGCAGTACAATGTAGTGCTGAGCTTTTTTCCAAGTTACTTATCTTCGTGGGATCAATCATTCTAACTTCAGGTAGATTTTTATGTTCTGACAATCTGACTACCCCTGACCTACTAGTTTGACCTATGTAGCTGACTTAACTCACAGCTAATGCAAGGAATTTTGTAAATTATATTATTTTGTTTAATTGGGTCAATCGACAGGGTCCTTTCACCTACAGAGCTTGTTCTAACTGAGTGAGTTTGTAGGTTTGAATGCCACCCTAATTCCTGCTCTGTTTTGAGAATCCTACGTATGGCCTCAGACGTTCACTCCTTATATGGTATAACAGTAGATGCCTTATATTCTTTCTTATTTATTATTATTATTATTATTATTATTATTATATCCTTTAGTTCCTAAAGAAACATAGGGCTTCAGCTGCGCACCTCCATTGCCTTCTGTTTTCTGCCAACTTTTTCACCCCGCTCCAAGTCTGTCCACATGCTTTCATCTCCTCCTCACATGACCTCCTCCAAGTCACCCCACTCTCACACTGACGACCAACTCGCCGATTCACACTCTGTCGGGTTCCACTCGAGCGATGGCTTGTCTAGTGATGTCACTTGATGGTTTCCTCAGAGTATGGCCAATCCATCTCCATTTCTTCCTGCCTATTTGTTTCACAATCGATTCCTGCTGTGTTGGTTCGCTCATTGCCAGAGATCCCTGTTTCTGATCTTTTCTGGCCATCTGATCTTGAGTATTGAGCGAGGACAACTGTTGATGAAGGTTTAAAGTTTGTTTGAGATGCTCTTTATGACTCGCCAAGTCTCTGATCCGTATAGTAGTACTGGCTTCCCATTGCAGTTGAAAATCCGGATCTTATTTTTCATGCTGAGTTCTGTTGACTTCCACACAGACTTAAGAGTAGGCCCTTGGTTGGTTGGTTCACTGCTAGATTTCCTTTCTCTTAATCCTTGCTGATTATCTGGTCTTCAGTATGAAGTGATAGCAGATGTTGGTGAAAGTCTGCAGTGGCTGACCTATTGAAAATGCCCTCTTTTGACGCGCCAATTCCCTGAACCATATATATATAGAAGCTATGATTTTCTATTTATTTGATGATATTACATGCTTGGAGGCAATCGGCCACAAGAAGCCTTAGACCTAGAATGGTGGCCACATTGCAAACCTGACTGACAGAATTCAGTCTGCATCAAACAAAGGGCTAGACACATGGTACACTAGTTACTAGCGTCCAATCAAAGGATTTGCTAATAGTGTTTAGTATTCGGATATTGTTTTTTTTTTGTGCGCTTAGTGCAGTAGATTTCCACTGCCTTTGACATGCTTATCTATATGTTGCTATGTATGTATTCCCTTTGAACAGATAGGTCAGCTTTCAGTCGTTTTATTGTGATATCTCCCATGTTAGGTGATAGGTGTAATAGGTTGAGTAATATTGAAGTTCGGTGTGAAATTTTAGGTTAGTGATATTGTGAAGCAACTGCATCGATTGAGATGGTTAGGACACGTATATTATGCTTGCATTCCTAGCCATCGCCTTCCTCGACAGTGGGCGATGTTAGCTGACATAGGATCAGATTGGTAAAGAGCCATTGGTGGTCAAACAAAAACATGGCTTCATCAGTCAGGGAAATCCACAACAGTTAGTTTAAGCTAGTCACGTAGGGAGATGTAGACTGTCTGTCTGATTGTTTGGGGTCCTCGAGATTGGAAAAATCGATGGCTGGAGACAATTGATGATATGGCTGGCGAACAAACTTTCAAACTTTGTGATTCACCAGTCATATCCAATAAAACTCCTCTATTGTTCTTCCATAATACTATTCTTTTTGCCTTACTACTCACGCTTCTGTTTATTATCTCTCTTTTGGTGAGTCTCTCTTTACTCTCTTCCTTTGCTTTGTGTGCTACATGGAGGGGAGTGTGGCAATTTGAAGTGTTGCACACCACCTGTGAAAAGTTGTTCTACGTTGAATTCAGTCAGCCGGTAATTGTGATATCGTCTCAACAAACCACAGACGTGTAGGCTATTTATGTTTCTCTTGATTATTTTCAATAATCGAAGGTACTTTTAAATTAATTCTTGTTTTTTGTTTACTTCAATATTTCTTTTTCAATTTCAGATTTATATTATCCATCATTATGTCACAACTCTTTTTTTTGTGAATGAAATTATGTGGAAAAATAAATGTTAAATAACACAAACCCTTTTTGTATGGAAATTACTCAAGACAACATAACCCCACCACCATCACCACCACCACCCGACGAAGACACGAAGTGATTACTCGAAAGTGAAAAGAAAAATCTGATAATTGACAGTTGGTGCCACCTCCCCCCTTCCCCTTTACACTGCATCCCCCTTGTACTCCAACCATTCATCCATCCACCTACTCAGTCAGTCTTCGTTTCACCAATGAATAAGGCTTGTTTATCTAATCGATATAAACAGAAAATAATAAAACAAGCTTTAAATGCTAATTTTATACTTCTCTATCAACCAGCACCGAATTCCTTTATTATAATACAAAAATCTGATCATCACATTCCTGGGGATCATGAGATAACAGAAAATGAAGAACCCACTACAACATCATCTTTGATCAATCGTTGTTCTTGTAATCTACATGACAAGCATAACTGTCGTCCACATCGACGAGAACCACCACCACCACCACAACAACAACAGCAACAGCTGCAGGGTGTTGTTCTACGTCAACGTTATCGTGTTGTGATTGGACCACAAATATGTAATTGTCAAAATGAATTTATGCCTGAATCAGGATTAATGACGACGACCACAACGATGATGATGACGAAAGAGCCATGTATTCATTTATTATTTGTTATGTTGCATATTCTTAAAATACCTAGTGATGATATACACTTAATGGTAATACCATTGCCAAGTTCTAAAGTAAGTTGATTTGTAAGGATTTGATTTTTTGTTGTCAAGTTTAATCAGTTAGAGAATCAGCGAAAACCACTAGAGGGAGGGAGCACTGAACAGCTGTTTCGCCAGCGTAGTTTTAGACTCATTGGTACTATGCACTCACTGGTCAGCGATCTCGTAAACCATTTAGCCATTCGGGCCCGACTCAATGACCAGCGCAATAAATATTCTAATTTTCACCAATTTGTGTTTGTTAGCGCGACCACCAACCCATATCATCGGCGGGAAATGTATCCTCATTCCCCCGACTGGATGAACCTCACTAGTCACGACTTCTCACTCACTAGAACTCCAAGAATCTCCGTCCTCTAGCAAGTCACTGGCAAGCATCTAGTTAGGAGTGAGTTTAGATGAAATTGGTTGGTGGTGGTTGTGTTAAATATATGACGAATTGGTAGAAGTTAAAATATTCATGGTCTGTCTGGCTGGCCATTTAGTCGAGTCCCAGTGGCTGCTTAATGGTCTACGAGCTTTCCTTGTGACCGGAAGGTACTGGGTTCGAACCCTGGCTAAGTGAAGGAGCTAATCCTACGCTCAGTCTTCTCTCTTCAGTAGTCTTACTAGCTGCCGTCTTTAGATAAGGTTTAAGAGTAAGCTATTCGGGAATCGAACTCCAAACCAGATGCGTAGTTGGCATGTGTGTTCTAACACACTGAACTCTAACAACGCTCTAAAATTTCTCAAAAGAATGGATACTGAACAAAGAATACTCTTTTTGATAACCCCTTCATCATCAGGCTCTACAGTTATATATACATTATAGTGAGTGAATGAATGAATTAGTGTTATGGACAACATCAATGTTGTTTAAATAACATCGAAACAGTAATATTGATAGATTACAGTTCAATAGCATCAACATAAATATGGACTGAATGTCAAAAAACACATTAGGAAAGATAATATTACAAATTCATAAATTTATAGTCTCTACTGAAGACCGGCCAGAACAATAGTAGTGGCTAGCTGGACTTGCTTCTTCTCCACACAGAACACTGGTTGTTTGAGGCGTATTGCAATAGCCTCTGCTGTTTGGAGTATGCTGTACCTCGATGTTTTTGGCAATTTATGAAGCACTCGGTACATGATAGAGAAGAATTCTTCAGTGCTGGCTGTTTTGTGGCCGGATGGTTTGCACCAGATGGTCTAATATCGAACTGTTAGTGGTTTTTTACTACGCCTTTACTTAGCCATACTGGGAGATGTTCTCGAGCACAAAAAATCAACTGCCTAGAGCAACGGTCGATATAACTCGCTTTACCACAAGCGCAGTTGAATTGGTAGATACAATTTGAAGTGGCCAGCTAGTCTAGGTACTTCATCTTTCAGTCAGTCAAGATAGCACCATCGGTCGTGTAGAGAATAATACGTGTAGTTTGCCTGCATTGAACCGATTTTCTTAATTTCCTAGTAATTATCTCACTTGGTATATCCATCGCCCTTGAATTGTAGTCGCACATATAAAGTGGCTTCTTGTTTACAGAGTAGTGAGTAGTCCTTTTCCGCCGCTTTCTTTGTCATGAGTTTCTTGATCATTTTATTCCTGGTCATTGTGAAGAAAAATATTTCTTTTTTGCCAATGAACCTTGTTAACTGACTTCCTCCTTTTTTTCAAAATAGGCTGAATTTTGGATTGAAAATTATCGAAATTATCGTCAGTCAATTCGACAATCCTACACAAAAAATAAAAAGTACTCGTCAACATCACTATCAACATCCTTATCATCGAATACGGCGAAGAGTAATGCGAATTCACCAGAATTATCTAAATTCTCAGAGAAATTATTATTATTAAATAATACTACTAGTAATAATGAAGCAGTATCCAATACACGTTTAATTATTCCTCAACCTATTCGTCATGAACAAAGTCAACACCACCAGCAACAACAACAACAACAGGCCAATAATAATTTATCTCATTTACGCGCTATTATCCATCCAAATACTTTTGATTCTACAGAATTATCCTCAATTACACAAGACATTATCCCGGTGTCTAGAAGAGAAGTTGAAAGCTCTACTGGTAGCGGTGGCAGTGGTCTTGGCAGTACATGTTGTGATCCAAGTACTACTTCATATAATACAACAGTAACATCAAGAACCAGTTCTATTGATAGTATAGAAAGTTATAAATTAGATTCATCTAATAGTCGAGTAAATGACTTCCATCATCCCCTTCCTCCCCCTCACCATCATCACCAGTATCATCATCGTCCGCATCTTCCACATCATCATCATCCACATCAACATGACCATCGTCAGCATCAAAATTATCAAATGAAAACAGCCACTTCTATAAATTCGGATAGAAGTCTATCGTGTAGACGACCACGTACTGCACCACAACCTGAACTACCACCGAGGCTAGGTCGTACAAGAACTAAATTTGTCAGGTAAATATTTATACCTATAAAAATTCTGTTTTGCAGTATTCTTATTGGACTGCGTAATAAAAAGACGGTTGGGCTACACAATTGTTTATTCTTCTTCCAAAGATAACGAAACAGAGTTACAATTGTTACCAAGTGCAAATGTCTGTTATATTATTGTTAATATAATGTCGAATAATACTAAATTCGTTTTACGATTAAGTAATGATAGCCTTCTTGTCTCCCACCAATCCGGAGACTATAAATTGATATGATTATGAACAGCAATAAATTGTGTTCGAAACCTCGTCATCCAGTAAACAATACTGTTTCACTCACTGTGTGATACATCTAATAAACAAACTAATATGGAATCTGGAGACTAGTTCGAATAAACAATCGATTCGATTTTCACCAACATTGGCAAGTCCGTTGATCCATCAGTCGCTGAGTTGGGTACCAACGGCCTTTCCTAAATCGGTTACATGGCTTGTCTCGTTGGCTGAAGATTCTGTGTGTTCTCAATCTTTGAAGAATTCCAGCTGTATTCCATCGCTCCTTGATTTTCAATGATTTTCTAGCTGATGAGTTTGTACATGATACGTCAGCCCCTTAGTACTCACCACCATGTGGCGGGTGATAACTAGCATTGGAATTCAAGGTATGCTCATTTTATCATATTTGACTAAATTTAAGTTGCAGCGGAGACAATATCACTGACTTACTGTGGTGTATTGTTGGTATATCCAGATGTTAAGTGTCAAATAGGGCGAGATGCACATCCTCGTGGATTTCAACATGCTGTTAGTCACCGTCTACCAATTATTTACACTTCCGCTGTTATGAATAAAGCTCGGTAATAAACTCTTTAGACTTCTTGTAAGCTTACCACAAACTTTGTCATCAATCACTTACAATATATTCTTTTTTTTAAATGATACAACTGAGAAGTATTCATAATAGCAAGGATGTACTCACATATTGTCATCGTCCAGAAAGATTATGAAGGTCTTCATTAGTCTTTATGTATTTTTCCCCTTCACCGGGGTCATACTTTTCGAAAAGTTCTAATGACCTGCTCTACCCACCCCACTGTCTGTCTGCCTCTTTTCGGTATAGAACTTTGCACAGATGTGCAGCAGTTCAAGTCGACACACTCCCTTTTTGTAGCACACAAAGCAAGAGAAGAAAGTAGAAGACAGTAAACAGAGGTGTGAGACAAAGGAATAGTAATAACGAAGAACAATATAGTTTCATTGGAAATTATAAGTCACAAGGAGTGGATGCATCTGCGCCAGCCAGCCATTGAGCCATATCACCAATTGTCTTCGGTCTTTATTGGTTTTTACTGTCCCGAGGATCCCAACCAGTCAGGAAGTCTACACTTTCCTACATGGCTGACTTAAACTAACTGTTGCAGATTTCGTTGAGGGTGCCATGTTTTGGTTTGACCGGCGCTAGTTCTTTTCCAGCCTGACCCTATATCAGCTAACATTGCCCGTCGAGGAAGGCGATGGCTAGCGATGCATGCGTAACACATGTCCTAACCATGTCAGTCGACGTAACTTAACAGCCTCGTCGATTGATTTCCCCTCCTTACCTAATACTCGACGCTTAACCTCACTGTTGCTCACTCTATTATACCACTTCACACGGGAGGGAGATAGAACGCGGGCACCTATGATCAAAGACAGCCAGATAGCCAGGCTTTCCATATATTTCACTCTCAATGGCCAGGTCTCACAGTCAGCCATATAGGAGGACGGATTGGACTGCTGAGCAGTTCACACCCCCTTTGGTCGACAGCCAGCCAGTCGGATATCACGTCTACGCCAGAGGAGGTGTAAACTGGTATATTCGAAACTAGCCCTCTGTATCCGTGCTGAGATTTCGTCAGAGATCAACGTGTCGGCACTGGCTGATGGAACTTCCCAAATAAGTGAAGTAGTCTATGTGCTCTACCACTTCACGCCCTATTTCTAAACTAGGAGTCACTGGTCACGAATTCTCACTAGAATACAGGTTACTACATAACTGCATAGGGTTAGCCACTAGTGAGTGTCAAATTGACATTCAAGTGTTTTCGGTGACCAGTGAAGTACAGCAGGTCGGTTGTGAGGACAAATACTCAACAGCTATGACATTGGCTTGTGTGCTATTCCCATGAGTTGGCACAAGATGGAATTCATGAGCTGGCCACTTAATTCGCGTCCCAGTGGCTTAATGATCTATTACCTAGCTCGCCTTGTAACCGGAAAGTCCTGTGTTCGAACCCTGACGGTAGGTGCATACCGCTGAAGAGCCCCCAACTGGATTGATAAAACAGCTGTCCAGTACTCCAATGTTTGGTTTTCTAATGGTACTCCTAACCGATGATGTCAGCTCATGATGAAATCCTGGAACCAATTAAATCAAATCCCTGCAAAATGCAACATTTAAATATATTTTTTCGTATCTTATATTGTATATCATTTAGTTATTTGCTTCTGTGACAGAACTGCTATGCACACTCACGCATACACTTTGTAGTAGGTTTTGTTCCGATAATTTTATTGTTTTTGTGTGTTTGTGTGTGGGTTTGTATGGTTAACTTGTCCGTTACATAATTTACGGTCAATTACACAATCATCTACAAAATGATTTCCTTGTAAAGGTCACGTTTTTATTGTTTAATGATGATGATGATGGGATAAATTTTTTTAACTTTGTAATAGATCCACTGAGCGTTATTCAGTTAGTTGGTTATTTGTGTCTCACTTTCATTCTTCGTTTATTACTGTTATTATTACTATTATTATCCTACTAACTTATATTATGACCTGTCTAGACGGGAGTTTACGGGAGTGTTATGAGAGAGAGGTGTTCAAAGAAGAAGAGAGAGAGAACTAAGCCATAAAATTTGATTTATGATGCACAGAACACAAAAATTGTTACCGTAATAGAAGAAAAAGTCAGAAATAAAAAGGAGAGGAAGGGAAATCGTTAGTCAGTTAGTTAGTTAGTCAGTCAGTCAGTCAGCGTCCAATCAAAAATATCCAATTCAGTCCTACAGGAGGTCAGTTGCGGGCCTGACTGACTGCAACACTTACTGGATGACGCAGGTTTGAATCTCAGAAGGGAGGGACATGAGTTCCTTCAAGGTTGCAGATACGCCTAGCTGACTGACTGATGACTGCCGACTAGCACGAAACCTAGGTGAAGCAAGGCTTTCTGTGGCCAACTGCCTCCAACCATATAATAATAACAATTCACAGTGCATCGTAATGGCGAGGCACCTAGTGTGGTATAGTGGCCACACTGCAAGCTTGACTGGCTGAAAGAATTCAGTCTGCACCAAAGATAGGACAAGACACATTACACTAGTGTCCAATCAAAAATTTATTTCGCTTGTTTGATCATCCTTGGGGACTGTTAAAAACTTGGACTAAAGAAAAACCCCATCAGTATGTTAATGCATATCATTTCTCTTGTTCACTTAGTCTTGATTCAGTCAAATATGATGTCTAATAGGTAATATCTGTCTGTCTGTCTGTCTGTTTTCGACATAAAACTTTGCACATATGTGCTTCAGTTCAAGTCCCCACACGCCCTCCATGTAGCGCGCAAAGCAAGAGAAGAAAGTAGAAGAAATGCATAATGGGAACAGTAAGCTGAGGTGTGAGACAAGGGGATAGTAATAACGAAGAACAATTTAGTTTCATTTGAAATCATAAGTCACAAGGATTGGATGCATCTGCTCCATCACTGAGAACTATCACTTTGAGCCATATCATCAATAGTTTTCCCACTGTCGAGGAAGGCGATGACTAGGCTGGGCATACATAACACATGTCCTAACCATCGCAGTTGATGTAGCTTCACAACCCCGTCGATTGATTTCCTCTCCTTACCTAGCACAATAGGTAATATTTACTTTCACGAGTATTTAAAAAGTTTACAACCTTGCTGAGGTGCAAGTTTCTACTAAACTTAAGGAGAACCTTAATTGTTGGTAGCAACGTATCCCAGTACATGAGATAAAACTTCACCTGGATTGATCAGGAGCTTACACCAGTTAGAGAACCCGATTGGAAAACTCAACAGCTGTTTTCTCAGCCTACTTTGAGATCGTAGGGGACTAGAACCCAGGACCCTCCGGTTACGAGCCGCAACCGCCAGCTAGTGCCACAGGCGAGTGATTGTCCTCTTGTCTGACTTTATGAAGACTAATGGTAACAACTTCTCACTGCAAACCCAAGTAACTTTCTGTTTAGGGCCAGTCGCTAGTGGGCCTGCAAGGATTTGATTGGCTACAGGATTGATCACGAGGTTGACATCAGTTAGAGAACCATCAGAAAACATTGAGAGTAAATATCTATCACAAATTGGCAGCAGTTGGAATTCATGGACCATTGAATTGGCTCCCAGTGTTGCTGAATAGTCTTACGAGAGCTGGTCTTCTAACCAGAGTGTCCTGGGTTCAAACCGCAGGGGTGAATATTGATGAAGGGTCCCAAACTAGTCTGACGAAATAGCTGTCCAGTACTGCCTGGTGGTGGTTTTCCAAAGCGCTACACGCATCCTAACCATTTGAAATGATGCATCTGCTTCACAACCTCGTTGATTGATTTTTCTCTCCTTGCCTAACACTCGATTGATGCCTGACCTCACCTTATTATACCACCTAGTGTGTCTAAGAATCTATAAATGTGATGCGTTTTTTCATAATTATAAGACGTCTGTTACCAAGTGTCGTATCTTCTCCTCCTGTTACACTAATATCACTCACTGAGGGTCCGGGAATGAGAGAGGATTTGCAGGTATATACATCCAGATGACGAGTCCCAAGCGAATACCACAAGACTGAATATTCTGTATTCCACATGGCAAATATGCCGAGTAATCCACGACGGGAAAGTTACGGAAGCCTCCAAAGTGAGGCAAGGCTGTCTACTATCGCCAATGGTCTTCCTGATTGCAGTAGATTGGATAACGCGACAGACAGACAGCGGTGGGCAATGAGGAAACAGGCATAAAATGGACTCACACAGAAAAACTTGGAGGATGTGGACTTCGCCGGTGATATATGTCTGATTTCCCATAAAACAGAAGATATGCGAGTGAAAAGAAACAAGCTGGCGATGGAAGAAGCATCCAGAGAAGACAGGAATTCAGGTGAACATAGAGAAAACAGAGGTGATGAAGATTCCTGGCCAACAGCAACAGCTACAACAACAGACAACAATCAGCCAGCGTAAATGGGAGGAACCTGAAAGAAACAACCTACTTGACCTACCAGGGAAGCATCGTTTCAACTACAGTTGGACGGAACTGACGAGGATATCAAAGCAAGAATCGGAAAAGCAAGGCAAGCTTTCGTTACTCTCAAGTCTGTGTGGAAGTCAACAGAAATCAGCATGAAAATAAAAATAAGATCCGGATGGATCAGAGACTTGGCCAGCGCGTCATAAAGAGCACCTCAAACGAACTACAGACCTTCATTAACAGTTGTCTTCGCTCAGTACTCAAGATCAAATGGCTGACCAGAAAAGATCAGAAACAGGGATCTCTGGGAATGAGCGAACCAACCCGACAGGAACCGATTGTAAACAAATAGGCAGGAAGAAATGGAGTTACATGGATTCGCTGGCCATCCTCTGAGAAAAAAAACCATCAGGTGACATCTCTAAACAAGCCATTACTCGAGTAGAACCTGATAGAGTGGGAAGCGGCGAGTTGGTCGTCAGTGCAAGGGTGGGGTGACTTGGAGGAGATCATGTGAAGAGGAGAAGAGGAAAGCATGTGAGCAGACTTGAAGCGGAGTGAAAACGTTGGCGGAGAACCGAAGGCAGTGGAGACGTGGGGCTGAAGCCCTATGTTCCTCCAGGAATTAAAGGAAATAATAATAATGATATAATATACATGGGCAAATAATTAATTAATTTCATTTCTTTTTTTGAAATTCTTCTTTTTCAATGTGCAAATATTGATCGGTTTCAAGTTACATCACCAATATTTTGTTTCATCATTACAAAATGTGTTAAACAGTCAAAAAATAATAATTTAGAAAAAAAGAAATTAGTATCATATCGTAGGTGTAACATTAATGGTCATAAAATGTTTCGAGATGCGAAAATAGGAGGGAAAACAATATGAACAATAGAAAAATGTTTTTATCTTTCCCGTTGCGGTGATAACTATGAATGGTAGTATGACTGGTTAATATTTAAATCCAGACCGCATTATATGAGTGTATGCCTGTGTTTTCATCAATGATATTTTTGTTATATATCATGCTTCGTGCTCATTGTAATTGTAGAACTTGATTACTGTGGTAGAATGTTATTCCATATTAGTACTGCCGGCCTGCTTACACCCCGGGCTACCAAAAATTTTCCGTCACTTATATTGCACCTGATTTCTTGGATTTATTTTGTTTTCATTATTCAATTATGTGTCCAAATCGTATTACTTAAATCTGCTTTCGACTAGGGACATTTTGTTAAACAAGCTTGCTGAAACTCAAACTGACTGTTGGGTTGTCAAATGGCTGTATTCTTATTTCTCAGGAAGAAAGCAGTACACTGTATGTCAGTCAGGGAAAGTCGTCCACTTCATTGTCTCTCATTGTGCTGTCCTTTCTCCTTTTCTGTTTTCTTTCTTTTTGCATGACTTGCCTCACTCTGATGAAATGAACTTTGTTAAGTATTCGGACGATTTAACTGTTTCAGGGACTGTCAACTCCCAGCTTGACTGTGCTAAGATGAACAGCTTTCTATCAGGAATTAGCAAATGGTATTCGTCTAACGCCCTTAAACTAAATCCTTTCAAATGTCAGACTGTTAATTTCAATTTCCGATGTAAACGAAAGTTAAATGACGAAGCCGTTGGTTTCTATGACCCTTGCAAAATTGATGATACTGAAATAGAAATCAAGAATGAAGTTAAGTATCTTGGATTAATTCTTTCTTCTGACCTACCTATCCTCGTCTTCCCAAGTCTTAGCGATTTCTAAGAGGATGTTTGGTCTGACTTGCTACATCAAGAAGTTGAGGCACTCAGGCATAATCCAATCAACCTTCCTCCTACAGTTTGTCAACTCTTGCATCTTATCTATTCTTTTTTAGTGTTCAACCTCGCTTATTCTTTCCTGGACTGTTTAGAAAAGACTATGTCATACTTCGTAGAACTCTGAAGACTGTCAGTCAGTAGGGCGAGTGGTGGTATCCCATTGGGCCATATCGTTGACGTCGTCATTGATGATAGGCACTTGATGTCATGCAATAAATTTGATAAAGGAATATTGTCAGACTGTGAGCATCCACTCTACTAGCAGCTCTGACCTTGTGTCTCCTCAGGTAAAACAGGAAGTCTATTCATCAGAAGACTTTATGCACGTACGTCTAAGTATAAAAATTCCACAATGCCATATTTGGTGTCACGTACTTTATGTGATGAAAATAGTGTCAGGCATGAACCAACTAACTAACCTTCTTTGCACTACTAAATAAACCATTTCTTCCACCCTCACAGTATCGAACTTTATTGTTATTGTATTTCTTATATTTATAATCCTCTAAATTTTTTGTTTTTTATTTGTTTATTTTTTCATAAGGGTGAACATCATTTAAGCTGTGTTAGAACTGTTAATCTTGTCTTTCCCCTCACCATGCTGCTATATCAACAGAACATTAGATTCAATACTCTATAATAACATGCTAAAGTTTCTAAAGTGAATCGACAATACTGTTTAAAACAAACTCACTGTTATTATTATTATATTTATTATTCTCATTTTATACTTCGAATATTTTTGATTTTATACGGTACATGTGGACAAGTTCCTCTGGTCACTTTTATTTTAATTTAATTCATATTTTGAGTAAATTAGATGCAATATTGTGACAAATGCTGAGGATTCCATTTGTTTTTTGAAATTAAGTAGATTATTATTATTATTATTATTATTATTATTATTATTATAAAGAGGAAACTTCAAAGACCTTACGTAGAATTCTCCACTGAGGCTGAAATTAGTCAGGATGGGATTTAAGCCAACCAATCAACCAACCGATGAACTCTGTCAGAGATAAACCCTGTTGGCTTAGGGATTCGATGATGGATGCAATTAAGAAAAATAATATAATTTATGAAATATCATCTAAAATGATGACTCTGAGGTCAGTTACACATTGATGAAACTAGTAGATCTGGGGTCAATTAGATTATTGGAAAATAAAAATTTAGCTAAACCTAGAACCTTGAAAACAGAGCTTAGCGATTGCATTGCATTCACTTGCATGTAATCACACAGTAGGTTGAGCCGGGGGTGGGGGGGAGTCAGTGTGGCAGTATTAAAAAGTAATATAGTTAGTTGGAGATAGACAGAGATGTTAATCACTGGGATCTCTGTTTATCGATTGGACACCGCACACGTGCAGCAATCGGAATGACTCAACGCCGCCTATACGGGAGATATAGAAAGGCCAAAGTTCAACAACAGTAGCTAACACGCGAGTGAACTTCAGCCGACCAATCATAAAAATGAGGAATTTTTGCACAAAAAAAGATGTATATTTACAAGAAAATTCATGAAAACACATTAAACAGGATATCTTTTTCTGACATGGCTTAAAAATGCCTCCCAGTTATAGTGAGGGGAGTATCAGTTGATAAGTTAGACTAGTTTCTGTACATGAGTATTCACCGAAGTGACTAAAGATGAGCTGTTTTTGTTAATCATCCATCTCTATTATCCTGTTGTGCGGTCTTCCCCAAAAGCCCTTCGTTGAATCACTATGGTTTCCAGTAAGAGGATCGACGACTCCTTATCAGGAAAATATGCATAATAAAACGAATTAAAATAAATGATATCAACTCTAAAACTATCCCTAATCGTAACCCTAACCTTAATCCTAATCCTTATCATAAACCTCATCCAAACTGTAATTCTAACCTTAATGCTAATTATGACCCTGATCCTAACCCTAACACCAATACTTATTTATTATTATCTATTGTTCCCTTGGGTTCCTAATGGAACATAGGGCTTCAACTCCACGTCTCCACTTGCTTCTGTCTTCCTTCTGATGTACTTTTCACCTGAATCCATGTTAGTCCATACTGTTTCAACTCCTCCTCCTCTTCACACCATCTCCTCCATGTCACCCTTGCACTGACGTCCAACTCGCCGCTTCCCTTTCGGCCTGATTCCACTCGAGAAATGGCCTGACGCACGCGCGATGTCATCCAGCGGCCTCCTCAGCGAGTGTCTAATCCATCTCAATCCACTTTCTCCTGCATATTTATTGGTTAGCGATTGGTTCTTGTTTTCTTTGTTTGTTCCCATAGTTTCCAATAGTTGGTGATTCTTTCCGGCTCGGCCCTACCATCTGATTGCCCTTCAGTATAGAGCGACGACAGTTGTTGATGAAGGTCTGCAATAGCCTGTTGGTTGGAAATATTCTTTGTGACCCGC
This sequence comes from Trichobilharzia regenti, assembly GCA_944472135.2. Classification (NCBI taxonomy): domain Eukaryota; kingdom Metazoa; phylum Platyhelminthes; class Trematoda; order Strigeidida; family Schistosomatidae; genus Trichobilharzia; species Trichobilharzia regenti. The sequence continues at coordinate 4,196,595 of OX235265.1, forward strand.
CCGCCAAGTTTCTGTCTGATCCGTATAGAAGAGCTGACTGACTTGACGTTTGTATTGAAAATCCGACCGAATTTTGTTGTTGATGCTGAGTGACAAGAATTCCAGATTGGTTTCAGGTTGATGAATGTGTTTCTCGCCCTCCCGATTCTCGATTTGACATCCTCATCCGTTCCTCATCCTCCCCAATACTTACCTTAACCCTTATCTTAACCCTAATGAGTTATTAACACATTGTCAAAACAGTACTTAAAAATGTGGTCTGGGTGAAATTTTCTGCTTAGCTGGTCAGTAGCGTCGATATTTCAGCTATGATAATGACAGGTGCCGTTAGCCAACGACTAGCATGCATTCGAGGTCATTGGAGCGTTCATACTCCTGGGACGTGCTATTGTTGAACTTCGCCATAGAAAGTGATAACAAGCAACAAGGATCAGAGAGAGAAAAAGAAATATGTAGGACAAATTGTGAAGCCGTGTAATTAAACTGGATATGCTTATAAGGCAACGAACTTAACGTCCAATGAGCACACTTAAAGAAATAAAGATATGAATTTTGGACGGACATACGTCAATGAGGAGACTGTTGAGAGTACTGACATCAAGTGGAATCGGAATATGGTATAAACAATAAATTTGACAAGGTTACGAAGGTGGTGATATAGGGAGAGGGTAGCACATCGTGTGATTGAGAAGAAAAGGAACCAATTAAAGAAAGACTGTAGCGAAGGCCAGGATGAAATGCAGATGTGAGCTATCGAAGCTCTGTGTTCCACCAATCGCGGAACTCTAGGGAATAACAGCTACAGACAACAGTCAGCCAGCGTAAATGGGAGAAATCTGAAAGAAACAATCTCATTTACGTACCTGGGAAGCATCGTTTCAACTACAGATGGACGGAACTGACGAGGATATCAAAGCAAGGATCAACGGGAAACCAAGATAAGCTTTCATTACTCTCAAGTCTGTGTGAAGGTCAACAGCACTCAGCATGAAAATCGAAATAAGAGAAGTCAGTCAGTGCTACTCGCTATACGGATCAGAGACTTGGCCAGCGCGTCATAAAGAGCATCTCAAACAAACTACAGACCTTCATTAACATCTGCCTTCGCTCAATACAACTCAAGATCAGATGGCCGGTCAGAAAAGATCAGCAATAATGAGGGATCTCTAGGAGCGAACCAACACAGCAGGAACAGATTGTGCAACAAATAGGCAGAAAGAAATGGAGATGGATTCACTGGCTATCCTCTGAGAAAACCACCATCAAGCGACATCACTAGACAAGCCATTGCTCGAGTGGAACCCGACTGAATGAAAATCGGCTAGTTGGTCGTCAGTGCAAGAGTGACTTAGAGGAGGTCATGTGAAGAGGAGATGAAAGTGTGTGGGCAGACTTGTGTAGCCAGGTGAAAACTCTAGCAGAGAACCGAACGCAATGGAGACCTGTGGGGCTGAATCCCTATGTTCCTCTAGGAATTAAAGGAAATAATAATAATAATAATAACCATGCTGGTACTTGACGAAACAACTGACGACTTAAATTGAATCCACTACTAGTGGGATTCATTATCCTTCTTCTGCTTCCTGTCTTCTCTCTTATTCTTCACATCTAAGTTTAATGAATACCTTTCATTTTGATTGTTAATAGGCTTTTCTTCTATTCATGAATTAGTCTGATATAGAGTTTGTCTTTCTTCTATACGTATTTGTGTGTACCTTCATGGTTGTGTTATTTTATCACGGTTATATGTGATGAATGACTCATATCTCATCTACATACGTACACACATATGTGGGATATATATCATAAGACAACGAAAGACCGAAGACGAAACAGGATTAAGATTATTATTATTATTATTCGGATATTTATAGTCATCATATAAATAATAAATTTTATATGAACAGTCATTAAATGAAGAATAATAATAATAAATTAATTAATAAATGCATGAGATGAGGTGGAAATTTATGCGTGAAATATGGATACTACTTAAATGTGAAGTAGGATGATAGATGACGCATAATATCATCTGTGTATAGTAATAATAATGATAATAATAATATCCAAAAATACAAAATGTGCTGCATATAAGACTTTAATTAAATAAACAATTAAATTAATTAATTAATTCATTCATTCATTTATCAATTTTATTTTGGTTATCATGCAAAGGGAATAAGCGAAAAATTGACAGTTGTAATGGGGAAAAGACTTTTTTCTCATCAAGTATTGGTTTTTGTAGGGATTTAGTTTGATTGGACGGAGGGATTTCATCATGGGCACTGACATATCAGTTAGAGGATCAGTGGAGGAAAACCATTCAGGGAGTAGTGGACAGCTGTTTCGTCAGCCTAGTCCTAGTTTGGGACTCTTCATCAGTACGCACGCACCACCAGGGTTCAAACCCTTCTGGTTACAAGGTGAAGGTTGAAGGGTCCCAAGCTAGGACGAAACGGCTGTCCAGTACTCCCTGACTGGTTTTCCAGTGGTTTTTCTAACTGAAGTCAGCTCATGATGAAATTCTACATCCAAAAAGATTTTAGCTTTTCTTTGAGGGATTTGAAGAAATAGAAGGGGAATTAGTGTTGCTCTCGATTGTAGAGAGCCCAGGGGACAATTGATTGAGGCCTGTCACATACACACAAGCACAGACAGACACAGACTGTTTGTTTTCCAGAGTTGTTTCTGTTTTAGGAACTTAACGCTGTTCGTCGCGTCCTGTTTTATGTCTGAATGTGAGCGAGACATGGCTATTGAGAGTGGAAGGCATGAAAAGCCTGGCTAGCTGTCTTTGATTACAACTGTCTGCGTTCTATCTCCCGTGTTAAGTGGTAGGTATAATAGGGTGAGTAATTAATATTAAGGTGAGGTAAGGGGGAGCGAGATCAGTCAACGAGGTTGTAAAGCAGCTGTATTGATTCAGCCTTCCTTGACAACCGATCTTAGCTGGCTGACATCGGATCGATCAGGTTGGAAAAGAGAGAGTCAGCACGTGGTGGGCAGACCAAAACATGGCTTCACCAGTTAATCAAATCCATAACAGTTAGTTTAAGCCAGTCAACCAGCCATTCAGTGACGTAAGGAGGTGTAGACTGTCTGGCTTTCTGACTGACTGGTTAGGTTCCTCGGGATAATGGTAAGAACCAATGATGACTGGAGACAATTAGTGGTGATATAGCTGGCTCAAAGTCCTCGTTTTCAATGGCTAGCATAGATGCATTCACTCTTTGTGATTCGCCAGTTATATCCAATAAAACTCCTCTATTGTTCTTTCATATTACTATTCTTTTTGCCTCACTACTCACAACTTCTGTTTATTATCTCTCTCTCCCTCTCTTTTGAATCTCTTTTTACTGTCTTCTGTTGGTTTGTGTGGTACATGAAGGCAGTGTGGCAACTAGAAGTGATGCACATCGGTGCAAGGTTTTATGTTGAAACCATTCAGTCACTCGGTCGACTTACTGCTAGCCACGGACTACTGTAGGGTAAGTCGAAATGTACAATTTTGGCGGTTGACCTTTTCTAACCCCTCCCCACCGCTGTTTACAGTGGAGAAGCATTAAAACCAACGTGCTGGTCATTTCAGAGAAACACATTACTGCTGTTACATCCCTGTTCCCCAGCAGTACGATTTTGCTAACAGATCCCTCAGCATTGCAGTGTTAAACATCTTACATTTTCAACTGCGAGACTTCTGTGCATTTTTCTATGCTGAAACCACTTAGTCAGTTAGGTTAAAATGTCTTTTGAAGACGTATCCACTTTTGTACGATATATATACATACTACTGTCTATTAATTAGGCGTCGGTGGTACAGGCGTAGAATGCTCGCTAACGACACATGTAGTTCGAGTTTTGATCCCCGGTCGGTGCACTTCTTTACCTCACCAAGCCGGTAATAACACCAGTAAAGAGGACAGTTTGGGCATGAGTCTAGCAACTCCACCCTGTAAAAATAAAGGGCACTGCGTCGGTGGCACAGTGGTTAGGACTCTCGCCGACCACGCACATGGTCCGAGGTTCAATCCCCTGCCGATGCACACCTAATATCTGTGGTAGGCCCGCGAAATTCGGGCTACCGATATCACATGCTGAAAATTCCATACTTGTACCAAAAATACGGTGTGGAGTCAAGCTGTAAATCAGAAATATAAAAAAAATAAAACTTCAAAGCTCTAGCTAGCTTTGATGCCTTATATGTTACGCTAGGAACGTAAAGGAGTTAAAAAGAAAACTATCTATTATCTATCTACTTATCATCCATGAATACTCCTCATCGAGGTATTAATGAAAAAGAATGAAAACAAGTGTGGTTGACAGTGAAGAGGCTCTTTTCGCGGCGAATTCATTTTCCTCTATTGCTGTACAATGGCATTTAAATACAATGAATTCCTACTTCTCTGTCTGTCTGGATTCAACATAGAACTTCGCACCGAAGTGCAGTACTTCGAGTTGCCATGTTCCAAATAGCACACAAAGGTAGACAAGAAGATGAGTGAAGAGAATCAATAGAGTTTGACAAGTATAAGAGTGAAACAGAATGGGTAGTGGTAGAAAGGAATATGAAAGATTACAGAGACTGAATACATCTGCGCTGGCCATTGAAAACGATCACTTTGAGCCATGTCACCTATCGTCTCCAGCCATTGATTCCTAGAGTCAGTCCTGAGGGCCCCAACCCAGGAGTCTGCATCTCCCTACCTGACTCAGTTTAACTGTCAAGGATTTCATTGATTGATGAGGCCATGTTTTTGTTTGGCCACCACTGGCTCTTTTCCAACCTGCACCTATATCAGCTAGCTAGTAATGCCCGTCGGGCGGGGGAGGCGATGGTTAGGCATGCGCACCACGTGACCTAGCCATCTCAGTCTATGTAACTTTATAGCCTCGTCGATTGATTTTCCCTCTTTGCCCAACACTCTACGCCTAACGTCAACATTACTTACCTTATTAAACCACCTAACGTGAGACAGAGATCGCAGACATCTATGATCGAAAGCAGTCAACCTTTTCATGTCTTCAACTCGTATTGGCCATGTTTCAGAGCCATAGAGAAGGACGGAGCGAACTTCTGAGCAGTACACACGTCCTTTGCTTGGTTGATAACCGGATGTCACGCCTACGCCAGAGATGGTGTAAGTCAGCGAAAGCAGCTCGAGCTTTTCGGATCCGTTCTGAGATTTCATCGCCAATCAGTCACTCCGTTGGTGCTAATACAACTTCCCAAATAGGTGAAGTGGTCAACATGTTCTATCACTTCACTCCCTCTCACTAAGCTAGGAGTTGACGTGGTCCAGTCCTGTAGCAGCATCTTACATTTTGTAGGGGCGAATCGTGATTTAGCGCGACCACCAACCAATCAATGTCGTCAGTGGGACATCCATCCATCCATTATCACACTTGACTGGATGGACCCCGCTAGTCACAAATTTTCACTAGAACTCCAGGAAACTTTTTCTAGTAGCCGGCAGCTTGTCACTAGCGTGCATCAGATTAATTTTCAAAAGTTGGTTAGAAAGGATCACGGACTGATATCAGATAGAGAACCAATGAAAAACAAGGAGCACTGGACAGCTGCTGTTTCGTCATCCTAGTTTAGGAATCATAGGCAGTACGCACCCACTACAGGGGTTTCGAACCGTACTGCCTATTATTAATCACGATAGATAGATTGATAGACTATATGATAGACAGCTAATCAATGTTATGTGACCTTTTTTGTCGCGATTTATTGGCTAATTTAATGTGTAACTCACACCAAGTGATGTGACCTTGAGTGTTCTTTGTTTTCTGTCACTTTATTTGTGTGTGTACATGTAATTAGTTAATTAAATGTTCATTTTGTCCGTTCCCTCAATACTGTTCGGTACGTTTTTGTCTTTTCTTGAGTGACAATGGGTTTTATAATTTTCTTGGTGTAATTGTATGATTTATTTTAGTATATTAAATATTCCCATTGTAAAAATTGCGTCGGTGGCACAGTGGTTAGGACTCTCGCCGACCATGCACATGGTCCGGGGTTCGAGCCCACGCCGGCGCACACCTGATATCTATGGTCGGCCTGCAAAATTTGGGCTACCGATATCCATGCTGAAAATTCCATACTTGTACCAAAATTACAGTGTGGAATCAAGCTGTAAATCAAAAATTAAAAAAATTAAATATTAACAACACATTTAAGCGAACAATATTGTGCTTTCAATTAGATCTCATCAGGATTAACTCTAATATATATAAGTTTACAAATAAATATTCAAATGTATAAATCAGTCATGGTGTTTTGTCTATAGGATAATAAGATGGTGAATAGAAATTATACAATTAGTCATAATAGTAGTAATGGTAATAGTAATAATAATAATAATAGTAATAATAGTGTCTTTATCAATAATAAGGATAAAAAAGTGAGGTAATCTGTGATAACACGAATAATGAAAAACAGCATGATTAAACAAACAAGTGTTCAGGTAGACATGGTAGTCGATAAAGGCTAATTAAAACAAATGAACCGATTAAGTAATGAAGATGTGATAAGATTAAGGGATGATAAGAAAGGGGTTGAAAATATAAACAAGGGGTGGTGTAGAAGTCATTAATTCGTTATGTCTTAATAGGCCAACAGTGGAGGGATAATGGCTGTACGGACTTCTTTTGAATGAATGCATAGTTTAGGTTGAATAGTTCGAATGCCTATCGCCTGCCTCAGCTGTGTGCAGTAGACGAATACGAAGTCTATTAGGAAGATTCGGTGGAATACGATGAATTACTTTGTAGGCTTTCGTTTTCTGGACTACATGACCATTATCAATTAGATGTGACAGAATTGAGCTATGGATTGTTTTTGTCTGTTCTTTGCCAAACCATGACGATGGGAGATATTCACTAGTGACACGTTGGCTTAGCTGTCTAGTAGTACGCCCAACATGACTGTCACCGCAGGTGTGGTTGAAGTGATAAATGCATATAGATGTGGCATAACTATCTAGCTTATCCTTCCTTTGCTTCCCAATAATTCATCAGCTAGAGAATGACAGACATAAGTATGCTGCGTAAAACGTTCTCCGTATACTCCTGGATAGTCTCCGGAACAAAGTAAGTCTCACTAGATAAGTCACCATTAAATTAATCCTGCAACTTTGATTCCCAAACTAGGATAACGAAACAGCAGCTGTCCAGTACTCCTTGTTATTCATTGATTGTCTATCTGATATCATAAAAACAAATCTAATCACGGAATATACACATTGGGTCATAGGAGTTATTAAAAAGACAATTGCAGCGAAGAAAATTTTCTTTTCGACAAAGACACTGTCAACTAGGCTGTACATTCGTGTATTTATATCAAATGGATGGGAAAGTTCCAGAATAATTTCCGGTTAGGGGTCAAATTAATAAAAATTACAATTATACAAATAATTTAATAATTCCCATTGTAGCATTAAGAACATAGTATTCAGCTAAGAGATTCTCTTCAACGAATTTGTTATCAAGCTTTACAACCGTATATATATATGTGGTTTTTAAGAAATTATATCATGTGAGGGAATTAGGTCAAAGGTGTGAATACATGAAATAATAATAGTATCATAGGTAAATTAAAACTAAAATGTTTGTGATTATAATCATGGTTTAATGTCAAGTAGCAAAATAACTAATGTCATATATAGTACAATACATATGGTGTATAGATTTTGGAAAGAGGTATATAATTATAAGATTAGTAGGCGAATATAAAATGTTACATAACATGGTGTGAAATTTGATGAGATAGAATTCAATATTGTAAAAATAAAAAAATATAAAAATTAATAATTTTGGGTTTAAAATGATAAATGGGTCAAGTGGAAAAGATTCAGAGTGAGATTAGTAATAATAATGATAATAATAATTGTAGTAATAAGGGAAAAGTACATAGAAAAACTAAATAAACAAAATAAATAAATAAATGTCTATCCCTCTACGGCCAAGGCAGAAGTAGCGATTGTACATACTACTTTTGTACACAAAGGTCTGGCTGGCCTAAAGTCATGAATGAATTGCCAAGGTCTCAGCTGTCTTTAGAAGTCTGTAACGAAGAAAACGCGGTCGGCATGTAAGCATGGATTCTATATATGATCTTGAAATCAGGATCAGGGTTGACCGAGTGACAGAAATCAATAAGGTGTTTCAAAATAGAGCTTCGCATACACTTTCTTTCTCCCTTGTAAAATCATGCTGCTGGAATATGTTCTCGTATCCGTGTGGAAAGCGTCCTCTGACTACGGCCAATGTACCTTGCTCCACCTGCTCTTGTGGTATGCGTGGTAGATGACTTTAAAAGCTGCCTCGATGACATCAATCTTGTGTTCTGTATCCACAAGATGGAATAGATGGATACCAGTTAGAGAACCATTGAAAACCAGGGAGTACTGGTTGAAACAGAAAATGTTCAGTACTCCCTGGTTTTCAATGGTTCTCTAGTTGATACCAATGCGTCGGTGGCACAGTGGTTAGGACTCTCGCCGACCATGCACATGGTCCAAGGTTCGATCCTCTGCCGACGCACAGTTGATATCTATGGTCGGCCTGCAAAATTTGGGCTACCAATATCATATGCTGAAAATTCCATACATGTACCAAAAATACAGTGTGGAATCAAGCTGTAATCAAAAATATTTTTAAAAAAAATATTCAAAAAAAATACCAATCCGTGATCAACTCGTAAAAACGTAACTAGCCCATACAAACCAGACTATAGAAAAATAATCTAATGCTCGCTAGTGACTTGCTACAGGACGACGGAGTTTCCTGGAGTCAGTTGTGGTGAGAAGTTGTGACCAGTGAGGTCCAATTAGATGTCACGTGTGTGGATGGATGTCCCACCAACGACAATGGTTGGGGTGGGCGCTACATCAAGAATTGGTAGAAGTTAGAATTCATGAGCTAGCTGCCATTGAATCAGGTCCCAGTTAGTGGCTGAATGGTATATGAGCTTACTGGCCTTGTAACCGGAAGGTCCTGGATTCAAACCCTGGCGGTGGGTGCGTACTGCCGATGATTCCCAAACTAGCCTGATGAAACAACAGCTGTCCAGTACTCCTTGGTTTTCAATTATTATTTCAAGGGTTCTTCTTACAGTACAGTTAGCTACAACTTGAACAGTACAATAAAGATTTGAACATACTTTTTGTTTCACAATGACAAGGAGGAGTAATTGATATAGGAACTAAGACTGACCTAAATCCAGCATGATGTAAATTGTTAAATTATTCAGAAGTTCAAATGATTGTATAGGGTAATTAGACGAATACTCTTGAGGATATTCACTTATATCTTCTGTTTTTTTTTAGAAAATTTTCCATGGTTTCATCTGAACATTGCTCACGCTACACCGTACCACCCCCACCCCCGTCATTGTTGTTATACCCTTTCTAGTTAAACTTTGTTCCTAACTAACTAATACATTTGAACTCAATTCTCAAGAGTATTAGTCTAATTACCCCTTTAAGAGTAGTCAATCTTTTTTAACTATGAATAATTTTCAAGGGTTTATTTGTAAGGATTTGATTGATTACAAATTTGATCACATGAGTTGATATCATTTAGAGATCCATTGAGTAGCGGACGGTTGTCTCCTCCTAGTTTGACACTCTTCATCGGTATGTGACCATCGCGGTTCGAACTAACGACCTTTTGGTCATATGATGAGGTCGTTGATCATTCAACTATACTAGGATAAGACCTAGTGATCAATTATTATCATTATTATGATTGTTCCCTTGGGTTCCTAGTGGAACATAGGGCTTCAACTGCACGTCTCCACTTGCTTCTGTCTTCTGCTGCTGTACTTTTCACCTGAATCCATCCATGTTAGTCCATACTCTTTCAACTCTTCCTCCTCCTCCTCTTCACACCATCTCCTCCATGTCACCCTTGAACTGACATCCCACTCGCCTCTTCCCTTCCAGGTTCCACTCCACTCGAGAAATGGCCTGACGCACGCGCCATGTCACCCAGCGTCGGCCTCCTCAGCCAGTGAGTGTCCAATCCATCTCCACTTTCTCCTGCATATTTGTTGGTTGGCGATTGGTTTGTTCTTGTTTTGTTTTCTTTGTTCCCATAGTTTCCAATAGTTGGTGATTCTTTCCAGCCCGGCCATCTGATCTTCAGTATAGATCCAGCGAAGACAGTTCGTTGTTGATAAAGGTTTGCAATAGTCTGTTAGTTGGAAGTATTCTTTGTGACCCGCCGTCAAGTTTCTGATCCGTTCCGTATAGAAGAACTGACTGACTGACTTGACGTTTGTATTGAAAACCTAGTGATCAATGGGGTTCCCTAACTGATGTCTGACCTGTTTTCAATCAAACCTATCTGCAAATCAACGCTTGACAATGAGTGTGATGCTCACTAGCGATTAGCCCTATACGGGAAGTTACCCGGAGCTCTAGTAAGAAGTCGTAACCAGAAGGGTTCTGCGAAGTCAGATAAGAGAACGGTCAGTCGCTTATAACATTGAATGGCGGTTACGCCATTTATACGTATGACGAATTGGCAGAAGTTTGAATTCATGGGCCATTAGATTGACGGGTCCCAGTAGTTGAGTGGTCCGTGAGCTCGCCTTGTTTTTAACCACTCGTTCCTGTACTCAAGCCCCAGTGGGTGAGTACTGCTGAAGCGTCACAAACTAGGTTGGAAAAAAACAGCTATGGGGTTATTCACTCCTTGGTGGTGGTTTTCCAATTGTTCTCAAACTGTTGTCAATTCGTGGTCAATCTTAATAACTTAACAACAACTTACATCGTTGTGGAATTATGTTACTCTTATTTCCTACCAATTACTCATTTGTTATTATTATTATTATTTAATTGAATTAATACGACTCGTTGCACAAAAGGTGGCTCTCGTGGCCCAAGTGGTCTAGTGCGAAACGCTTTGGCGTTTGAAACTTTGGGCACTAGTTTCAAGTCTTGGTGGGAACATCATCACTGACTCACTGGGGAATGCAGGTACATCCAGTTAGCTGACGAGTCCCAAATAGGATGAAATGCACATCCTGACTGGATTTCAACACTGCTTGTCACCATCCACCAATTAACTTCTTTTTTTTGTATATGTTTCAGAAAAACCTCCCCATTTTCTCACAGAAGTGATCATATAGTCAGGCTAAATCATCAATTTCTGAACATCAATTCGTCAAGATTACCAATCCGTTCATCATTAGGGTTAGTTTCATTTTGGGCTGCTATAGGTAGCTTAGAGTTACCAGATAAAGCATTTGCTATCCACTTAGTGTGGCTTGATTTTTAGTTACCTAACCTATGTGTAGTAATAATGAAAATGGATGACTCATACTGTGTAAGTACTACCTTTCCCTTTATATATAATTCCTGTATGTTCCCAGTAGAACCTAGGGCTTCAAACTAGCGGCTTGACGTTTCGTTAGCAGTGGTGTCTTATTTTTTTACGGGATGGGGTTGTTAGTCTGCCTCATGCCCAACCTTCCTTCTCTACCAGTGCGTCGGTGGCACAGTGGTTAGGACTCTCGCCGACCATGCACATGGTCCGAGGTTCGATCCCTGAAATCTATGGTCGGCCTGCAAAATTAGGGCTACCGATATCCACGCTGAAAATTCCATACTTGTATCAAAAATACAGTGTGGAATCAAGCTGTAATCAAAAAAATAAAAATAAAAAATAGATCTCATATTTTGTGTGAACTTAATGGTCATTATGGGTAAATTTTGTTTTGATAAAGTCTCACAGTGTTATACAGTAATGTTTCATCGAGTCTACACCCAACACATGCAATAGGGAATGACTCGTCACTCATACCTGAAATATGGAAAATACTATTACCAATCAAATCAAGTGAAAATCAAGAGAAAAACAATGGAACTATATAAATGAATTTAGGAAGTCGTGTGATGAGTACCTTGATATGATTATGAGCAATAAATTGTGCTCGAAACTTGGTCATCAGTAAACATTACTGTATAACACTGTGAGACTTTATCAAAACAAAATTTACCCATAATGGAGTTACACTCTACCACAGTGCACAAGTTTTATTCTTATAGTAATGGTCATTACACTACACTACTAAATATATCTTTAGACAAGGGCAAATCACACACATACTGACTGACAGTGACTACTATCCCATACAGTGTAGATATTAGCAAATGGATCAGGGTAGACGAAATAACAACAATATTTTGTCAAATCTATTCTCATGTTTGTTAGACAAAGTGAATCATTCTTTGCATAGGTGTTAGTATGTCTGGTTCTATTTCAAGGCAAAAGTCTTTCTGCCCTTTGTAAAGCAGGCAATCACATGATATAAGGTTAGGTAGGATAAAATGAACTGCGTAGGCGTTAATACTTCATTCATTCTCATTCATAAGTGTGTGTATCATCTTGGCAACTCTACGCTCAGTCATCAGAATGACTTATTTTGATTTTAGCATATACAACCATTTTTGTATACTGAGAGACTAAATAGTTTTAGAGGCTTTTCATGAATGGATGTTAGTACACTCATAAATGTAATTAACCCTAATGTGTGCTGCTAGGCTATTCAAATATACATTAAAATAGAAATGTGTCCAAATACTAGCTCACTCATAGTACTGTGCCGTTAACATGTCAGCCTGTAGAGCTACTCCATGGCTTTGTTATATGTAGCCTGGCTGTGACTTATATATGGTCTCTGAAGCCTGACAACAACAATGACAACAAAAAACCATATTCATCACCACTTAACCTTCAAATCATCAAAGTAACTTGATGGATGTGGTGAGTACATTGAGGTTACCATAGCAGTTTGATTGATTTTCCTGGCGTAGGAAATCTAACACTCCAAGCTCGCTCCACCCTCCCACTTTTCTGAAGGCTTGAAAACGCCTAGAAAACCGGTTAGCGATCTAGTAAATTAGGCGAGATTAAGCTAGGGGTGTTTAATCCTAATTTGGGACTCTTCATAAGTACTCACCCCACTGGCTGTTCGAACCTAGGACCTATCGGTTATGAGGCGAGCTCGTAGACCATTCAACTGATAAGATCCGGGTGACGAGTAGACGTACAAAATCCAGGATGCACGTTTCGTCCTATTTTGACACTTGTCAATTGATGGACTTCCTTTCAGCCTCCAATGTGTAATGGATACATGTTCCCAGTGAAACTCGAACCCAGAGCCCATTGTCGGACTAGACCACTTGAGTCCTGAGGACCAGGTCGTTGTGGTATGGTAGATAAGGCTTAGAGGTTCGAGTCTTGGCGACAACACCATCACTGGCTCACTGGAAAATGCAAGTACATCCAGTTAGCTGACGAGTCCCAAATAGGGCGAAATTCGCACTGCTCTTTACCATCCACCAAAATAATATCATATTTATCTTTGGATATTATCGAAGCTTCTATACCCATACTAGGACCCAATATGTCACCATATGAACCAAACACTTCAGTTTAACGGGAAAAATAAAATTGACTTAAACAAATAATGGATAAACTGTGTATTTACACAGTCTTCATAAGAGACACAGGTACTCTGATTGGACACTAGTAAACTAGTATGATGTGTCTAGTCCTTGTTGTTTGGTGCAAACTGAATTCTCTCAGTCATGTTTGCGATATATGGGCACCATGCCACTAGGTAGCCCACCATCACGGTGCAAATTGATGTGATGATGATATTAAATGGTTGGAGGTAATCGGCAGGATTCTTTTTGAACATAGGTTTCAGTCCGCACCAAAGAAAGGACTAGACACATCTCACTAATTACTTGTGCCTAATCAAAGTATCCAATACAGTCCTACAGGAGGTCAATCGCGAACCAGCCCGAATAACTCAATGGTAACGTCTCTGATTGAAGCACTTACTGGGTGACGCGGGTTTGAATCTCTGAAGGGGAGGACATGAATTCCTTCAAGTGATTGCAGATACGCCTTGCTGACTGATGAGTGCCAACTAGCACGAAACCTAGGTGAGGCAAGGCTTCCTGTGGCCGATTACCTCCAACCATCTAATATCATCAGAGATGTGGGTAATTGTCATGCTCTGAGTTTGGTATTGTTACATAAGCATCATCAACCATATTCAACAGCTGTACGACAACAGCACATGTCAAGTGATCCACAACGGAAAACTCAAAGAGGCGTTTGGAGTAAACACAGGAGTCAGACAAGGTTGCTGGCTTATTATCACCCACGATGATATTCCTAATTGTGGTGGACTGTCTGGATTATGCGTCAGACAGCGGGAAACGAGAAACGGGACATAGATATCCTGGACCGACCGACGTGAAGAACCTAGAAGACCTGGATTTCGCGCGTGCATGATTTATGTTTGATGTCACACAAAATCGAAGACTTACAAGCGAAAACCGACCGACAAACTGGTCGAAGAAACAGCCAGTGAAGACAGGACTCCAGGTGAACACAGACAAGGCGGAGGTTATGAAAATAACCAACCAACGACAACAAGAACAGCAGCAACATTTAGTGCCAATCACCATCAACAACGGGAGGGATTTGAAAGAGGTTACTTCATTCAATTATCTAGGAAGCATTGTCTCAACTACAAGCAGTCGGAACAGACGAGGATGTCAAATCGAGCGAGAATCGGGAAGGCGAGCGAGAAACACATCAACCTCATCAACCTGACACCAATCTGGAAATCTTCGTCACTCAGCCAGCATCAACAACCAGAAAATTCGGTTGGATTTTCAATACAAACGTCGAGTTTTCAGTTCTTCTATACGGAACTGATCAGAAAGTTGACGGGCGGGTCATAAAGAATATTTCCAACAGCCTGTTGCAGACCAGAGCTTTATCAACAACTAACTGTCTTCGCTGGATCTATGCTGAAGATCAGATGGCCGGGCCAGAAAGAATCACCAACGATTGGAAACTATGGGAACAAACAAAACAAGAAGGAATCGCCAACCAACAAATATGCAGGAGAAAATGGATTGAGATGGATTGGACACTGGCTAAAGAGGTCGCTGGGTGACATCGCGCGTGCGTCAGGCCATTGCTCGAGTGGAGTAGAACCCGAAAGGGAAGCGGTGAGTGGGACGTCAGTTCAAGGGTGACATGGAGGAGATGGTGTGAAGAGGAGGAGTTGAAAGAGTATAGACTAACATGGATGGATGCAGGTGAAAAGTACAGCAGTAGAAGAGAGAAGCAAGTGGAGACGTGGAGTTGATTTCATTTATTTATTCATTTATTCATTTATTTCAAGTGTTGATTATGAATTGATTGAAAACCAACACTGGAGTATACTGGAAGGCTGTATCGTCCGAGTTTTAGACTCATCATGACTTCACGCCCACTGCCATGGTTCGAACTTAGGAACTCCTGGTTGCAGGTCAAGCTCGTAGACGAGTCACCGGGATGTCTGAATCGATAGCCACTGCATGAATTCCAACTTCTGTCAACTTGTAGAATTAGAATAATGTGTTTAAACTTCATAAGTAAACCTCAGTCAAAAAAATCTGAACACAACCCTCCCCTCATGTAAGAAATGAGTTCTAGTGAGAATTGATGACTCGTGCGGTCTACTCAGTCGCCAGCGGTGACACTGTCTAGTGTGTTGTTTGCACTAAAATCCTGAATTGGTAGAAGTTAGAATTCTCAGGCTGGCCATGGCTGAATCGTTGTGAGCTTGACTTGTAGTCTAGAAGCTCCAGGGTTCTAACCATGGCGGTGGATAGTGTGTACTTCTGATGGGTCCCAGAGAAGAAGGACGAAACAGCTATCCAGTAGTAGTAGTTGAAAAATACATTAAAATATATTGCAAACATGATACGATACTGTATAGTTATATCTTATATGTTATATGAATGTCTCCCGATCACTACATAGATGATCGATAGAGAAATTGTACTATGCGTGATGTATCCATTCATGGTACTTTGAGATCCAGTGATGCTTCTGACACTATTCTCCAACCTACTCCTAACTCTAACCATAATTCTAACTCCTCATTCTAACTTTAACCCTAGACCTTAAACCTTATCCTTAAAGGCCAATAAAATAAGTAGAATGTTGTATCTATCCTCTCCAAGTTCAAAAACTCATTGGAATAATATTCCATACCATTCCGTGCGTGTCTGATCGCTTCTTGAAGGTCAAGCTTTTAAAGACCATAGTCTTGGCTATGATACTTTAATTTAATTGGTGGATGGTGACTAGCAGTGGAATCCAATCATGATGTGCATTTCGTCCTATTTGGGACTCGTTAGCTAGCTGGATGTACCTGCATTCCCTAGTGAGTCAGTGATGATGTTCCCATTGAGGCTCGAACCGAGTACGCATAGTTTCAAACGCCAAAGTGTTATCCACTGTGGCCACGAGGGCCACCTCTCGTTCCAAAAAGGGTGAAATGCACATTCTAACTGGATTTCACTGCTAGTCACCAGCCACCAATTCAATTCTAATTACATGCCGAGACATCGTCTTCGAAGCATCTGCACAAGAAGCCGACATGTCAGCCTGAGATCGAGGAGCACTTCGATCCAATTAGTCAGCGGGAAAATCTAAAATTCAATTAAATATGATACTTTAAATTCGCCTACAATTTTATTATAATAATGTTACTGTTATTTGATTGACTTTGATATTTTCCCGTCGATTGATTGGACTGAAGTGCTCGGTCTCAGGTGTTGACATGTCGGCTTCTTGTGCTCAGATGTTTTGACGATGTCTGGGCAATTCAGTCAGTATTTAATTGGTGGATGGTGACTAGCAGAGGAATCCAGTCAGGATGCGCATTTCGTCCTATTTGAGACTCGTCATCTAGCTCTCATGGCCCAAGTGGTCTATTGGATAACGCTTTGGCATTTGAAACTATGGGCACTGGGTTCAAGCCTCGGTGCGAACATCATCACTGACTCACTACTGTGGAACACAGGTGTACATCCAGCCAGCTGACTAGTTCCAATTAGGACGAAATGCACGTTATCTTTGATTCCAGTACTAGTCATCATCCAACAATTAAATACTGACCAAATGTTATTGTTGTTATTATGAATAGGTGAATTAAATCAGCGTGTTATAACAAGTTCATGCGCGCATATATATATGTGTAAAATACTTTATGAATATTATACCTCAATAATATTTGAAAAAGGAAAAAAACCAACCTTATAACACACACACACACCGATAGACAGGTAGACAACAGTGTTTTCTTTTTTACCTTTTTGTCAGATCACTTTTTCCATGATATGATCCTATACTAATAAAACAAAAATACAAAACACAAAAATACTACTTAATATAGTATTAAAAGTAGTAACAGTAGTGGTAGTGGTATACGTCTTTTTATTCCATTTACTTTTCTCTTTCAATGATGACTAATCATATTTTTGACACTAACTAGCCAACTAACTCTATAATCGTCAGTGTTATGAGATTGACTTTGTGTGCGCATTATCAGACTATTATATATACATATATATGATATACGCAAGCATGTATATGCCTCAGACGACAGTGGATACAGTGAGTAAATGTCAGACTTTCTATTTCGACGTGTTTTTCTATTCTATAATTATTTCTCTTTTCTTTCTAAATGTAAAAATTCATGGTTGTATGTTGAAAAAATATATATATTACGTATTGTAAGGTAAAAATCTTCACTCATTTAGACACTTAGATAGGCAAAAGAATTAAACGAAGAAATATTTCCTTTTCAATTAGATCCTTATCTCTGACTCTACATAGGGTTTCACCTGTACGTCTCTATTCTGTTCGGTTCTCTGCCAACGTTTTCATCGCCTGGTTCCACGTCTGACTACATGCTTTCCTTTTCTCCTCTTCACATAATCTCCACCATGTCACCCCATCCTCGTATTGACGACTAACTAACCCGCCATTTCCCATTCGGGTTCCATTCAAGCCATGGCCTGACGTGTGATGTCACTCACTTGATGGTTCGTTTTCTCAGAGTATGGCCAATCCACCTACCTCCATTTCTTCCTGCATGTTTTTTGCACAATCGGTTCCTGGTTGGTTGGTTCTCTCTCAGAGATCCCTCCCTGTTGGTGATCTTTTCAGGCCGGTCATCTAGTCTTAAAAAAAAATCAAAAAAAAAAAAAAGTGGCATTGAGCGAAGACAGCTGTTTGTAGTTTGTTCGAAGCGCCATTCATTACACGCTGGTCAAGTCTCTGATCCGTAGTATAGTAGCACTGACTTCACATTGGAGTTGAAAATCCTCATATTATTTTCATTTTCATGCTTAGTGCTGTTGACCTCCACACAGACTTGAGAGAAATGGGAGCTTATCTTGCTTTCCCGATCCTCGCTTTGATATCCTCGTCAGTTCCGTCCACCTGTAGTTGGAACGATGCTTCCCTGGTATGTAGGTAGGTAGGTAGTTAAAGGAGGTTGCTTCTTTTAGATTCCTCCCATTTATGCTGATCTTTGTCTGATGTTGTTGCTGTTGGCCAGGAATCCTCATCACCTCTGTTTTCTTTATGTTCACCTGAATTCCTATCTTCTCTGGATGCTTCTTCCATCGCCAACTTGTTGCTTTTCACTTGCATATCTTCCAGTTTGTGAGGAATCTGACGTATATATCATCGTCGAAGTCCAGATCCTCCAAGTTTGTCTTTGTGTGGGTTCATTTTATGCCTATTTCCTCGTTTCCCGTCACTGTTTGTCACATTATCCAGTCTACCACAATCAGGAAAATCATTGTAAATATTAGGCAGCCAGCCAGACATGTCTTACTCCCGTCTTCACTTCTTCGAAGGCTTCCGTGAGTTTCCCGTTGTGGATTACTTTACATGCAGCACTGCCGTACAACTGTTTGATGGGATGTATAAATGTTGGCGGCAACCCGTAGTAGCGAAGTACTTGCCAAATCACCGCTCAATCTACGCTGTCGATGGCCTTCTCAAAGTCAGTAAAGTTGAGATAGACAGGTGCTACTCTAATATGTGGATAACATTTTTAAGAATTAGTTTGTCGGGATTGTATTCACTTCCGGCTAGACCATGGACTGATGTAAAATTAGGAAACCATTGAAAACCAACAGGGGGAGAACTGGATAGCTGTTTCTGCAACCTAGTTTAGGACTCATCAGCTGTACGCAGCCACCGCCAGGGTTCAAACCCAGGACCTTTCACTTACAAGGTCAGCTAGCTGGTATACCAATTTAGCTACTTGGACTCGATTCAATGACTGCCAGCCCATGAATTCTAACTTCTACCAATTTGTGATTTTAGCAAGACAAACACCCGCCCCTCCCCCGCTCCAACTATCGTCGCAGGTATTTAACTCGAATCAAGCGGAATAGCAGGCTGAACTTATGTGAAGACACTCATTGGTACATCTGCTCTTCGTTGGCAGTTACTAGTGCTTAACATTTAACTTGGCCATAATGTGTATGTATGTATGTACTGTCATCTGTCTGCATTTTAATATTATTATTTTCTTCATTTTTCATCTTTTTCAAAGGCATTCCGCGTCGTCGACAACATTTTGTCCATTACGTGATTGCAGTCCTATGATACTACGTGAAGGCTGTTTAACTCCGATTGAATCGGAGGAGAATAGTACAAATAACAGTTTAAAGCATAGAACAACAACATCAACAACAACATCAACAACAACAGCATCTACTACTAACAATAATAATAATAACAATATCAGTAGTATAATGACTTACTCAGATAATTATGATAAATTACAAGAACCATTAACAACTAATACAATGTCTATAAGTATGCAATTCAAATTTAATCAATCTCTATCAATGTCATCCCCAGCAGGATCATCATCATCACCTTCAACAGCATCAGGAACAACAACAACAATGGAATTAATTTCTAATTCAACGTCAAAATCAAATTTTACCCATGCTAGACGTTCATCATTTAAACCAATTACTTCAGTAAAACAAAAACCTTCTACAACATTGATCAATAATAACAATCAAACACCATTGGTTATAAGTAGTAATACTACTATTACTACTACCAATAATAATAACAATAATGTTAATATTAATGGAAATATAAATAATCCTAAGCCATATATTCCTTCAACTGGTCAACAGACAAATACAATTAATAATAATAATAATAATACATCGACAGTAAATGAAACTACAACTACTAATGCTACTACTGCTACCATGACAACGACTCGAATATGTACTTTATGCTTACGTGAATGTCATAATAAGAATAATAGTAATAATGTCCATAATACTGGGAATCAGCTTGTGTATGATGGAGACAATAGTAATACTAATAACATTGTGATAAATGATTCTATATTAGTTTGTGAATCGATTCTTTCAGATTACGAAGATGATGACAATAATAATAATAACAGTTTAAATGGAGAAAAATCAATCTGTGGAGCTGTATTTCATACAAGCTGTTGCAAAATATGTAAGTTTGTGTTATGCTACTGCGTTGATTTTAGACTGTTATATAATTATTATTATTTATCATTGTTCCCTTGGGTTCCTAGTGGAACATAGAGCTTCAACTGCACGTCTCCACTTGCTTCTGTCTTCTTCTGCTGTACTTTTCATCTGAATCCATCTATGTTAGTCCATACTGTTTCAACTCCTCTCTTTTCACACGACCTCCTCCATGTCACCCTTGCACTGACGTCCCACTCGGCGCTTCTATTTCGGCCTAATTCCACTCGAGAAATGGCCTGACGCGTGCGCGATGTCACTCAACGGGCTCCTCAGCCGCAAGTGTCCAATTCATCTCCATTTTCTCCTACATCATTTTTGGTTGGCGATTGGTTTGTTCTTGTTTTGTTTTGTTTGTTCCCATAGTTTCCAATAGTTGGTGATTCTTTCCAGCCCGGGCATCTGATTGACCTTCAGTATAGATCCAGCGAAGACATTTGCTGGTTGATAAAGGTCTGCAATAGCCTGTTGGTTGGATATATTCTTTGTGACCCGCCCACCAAGTTTTTGATCCGTTCCGTATAGAAGAACTGACTGACTTGACGACTATTGACGTATTGAAAATCCGAATTTTGTTGTTGATGCTGAGTGATGAAAATTTTCAGATTAGTTTCAGGTTGATGAGTGAATGTGTTTCTCGCCTTCCCGATTCTCGCTCGATTTGACATCCTCGTCCGTTCCGACTGCTTATAGTTGAAACAATGCTCCCTAGATAAGTGAAGTGAATGAAGTAACCTCTTTCAAATCCCTCCCGCTGTTGATGGTGATTGGCGCTGGATGTTTCTGCTGTTGTTGTTGTTGGTTGGTTATTTTCATAACCTCCGCCTTGTCTGTGTTCACCTGGAGTCCTGTCTTCACTGGCTGTTTCTTCGACCAGTTTGTCGGTCGGTTTTCGCTTGTAAGTCTCCGATTTTGTGTGACATCAAAAATAAATCATCCACGCGCAAAATCCAGGTCTTCTAGGTTCTTCACGTCGGTCGGTCCAGGATATCTATGTCCCGTTTCTCGTTTCCCGCTGTCTGACGCATAATCCAGTCAGTCCACCACAATTAGGAATATCATCGTGGGTGATAATAAGCCAGCAACCTTGTCTGACTCCTGTGTTTACTCCAAACGCCTCTTTGAGTTTTCCGTTATGGATCACTTGACATGTGCTGTTATCGTACAGCTGTTGAATAAGTTTGATAAATATTTGGGGCACTGTACGCCGTAGTACTCCAGTAGTTTCCAAATTACTTCGAGATCAACGCTGTCGAAAGCCTTCTCGAAGTCTATAAAGTTGAGGTAGAGGTTTGATTGCCATTCTATGCTTTGTTCTATGATGATGCATAGAGTTGCAATTTGGTCAGAACATGATTTGCCTTTCGTGAATCCAGCATATTCTGGTTGGAGTTCTGTATCCAGTGCGTCGTTTATTCTATCCATGATGATGCGACTCAGAATTTTACTTGGCGTCGACAGGAGTATGATTCCTCGCCAGTTCTTGTAGAGTGAGGCGTAAGTCGCCCTTCTTTGGTACTTTCACGAGGTAACCTTTCCTCCAGTCAGTAGGCACCTTTCCCTCCTTCCAGACCTTTTGCAATAATGGAGTCAGTATGTCTGCTGTAGTCTCTGGGTCCGCTTTCAGTGCTTCAGGGGGTATTCCATCTGGTCCAGCTGCTTTTCCAGCTTTCAGAAGCTTGATTGCATTCAAGACAGGAGAAACATCAAAGATAAGAAGGACTTCGGGTGAACATAGTGAAGTGAGAAGTAGTTGAAGATTCTTGGCTAACACTACCAGCAGCAACTGCAACAACAACAGACAACAATCAGCCAGCGTAAATGGAAGAAATCTGAAAGAAGCAACTTCCTTAGCCTACCGACCTACCTACTTACATGGGAAACATCGTTTCAACCAATGGCGGAACTGATGAGGATATCACAGAAACGAGAATCGCGAATGCAAGGCAAGCAATCTTTCATTACTCTCAAGTCTGTGTGGAAGATCAACAGCACTCAGCATGAAAAATAAGATCAGGATTTTCAACTTGAATGTGAAGTCAGTGCTACTCTACACGGATCAGAGACTTGGCAAGCGCGTAACGAAGGGGACTTCGAACAAACTACAGACATTCTTCAACAGCTTTCTTCTCTCAATACCACTCAAGAGCAGATGGCCAATCGGAAAAGATCACCAACAGGGAGGGATCTCTGAGAGAGAACCAACTGTGCAACAAATTTGCAGGAAGAAATGGAGATGGATTGGCCATACTCTGAGAAAACGAACCATCAAGTGAGTGACATCACACGTCAGGTCATGGCTTGAGTGGAACCCGAATGGGAAATGGCGGGTTAGTTGGTCGTCAGTGTGAGGATGGGGTGACATGGAGGAGGTGATGTGAAGAGGAAATTACAGCATGTAGTCAGACGTGGAACCAGGCGATGAAAACGTTGGCGGTGAATCGTATGCAATGGAGACGTGTGGGGCTGAATTTCTATGTTCCTCAAGGAACTAAAGGAGACAATAATGATAATAATAATCATTGCTATATCAATAGTATCAATTTTGCAACGGTCATGAGAGTCAATGTTCGTTTACGAATAAATTTTGTGATTTAGGTTAGGCATAAATTAGGAGCAAGATTCAAACAGAGAGGGGCCTAGTTTCGTTATTTTTTTTTCTAAACACAATTTCAGACACGCTTCTTAGGTGTCTAAAATCAAATTGTTACTATTCAAGTATTGGTTTGTAGGGATTTGGTTGATTGGTTACAGGATTTCATCATGAGCTGACATTGGTTAGAGAAACATCGGAAAACCAGCCGACGAGTACTGGACAGATGTTTCGTCAGCCTAGTTTGGGACTCTGCATCAGTACGTACCCACCCACTCGGGTTCAAGCCCAGGATCTTCTGTTTACAAGGCCACCGAGATCGTAGACAATTGAGCCACTGGGACCTGATCCAATGGCCAACCCATGAATTCTAACTTCTGCCAATTCACCCTATATGGGGCAACCACTAGCTATTGTCTTCGGCGAGTATTTGTCCTCACACCCGACCTGCTGCACCCTGCTGGTCACGACTTCCCACTGGAATCCCAGGTAACTACCCACCTGAATAGGACCAGTCACCAGTGAGCATCTTGGTGCTGTCCTTTACTTTATACTTGAATTTCATTAAGGTCCTGGGCTCGAACCCGAGTGGGTGGGTATGTACTGATGAAGATTCCCAAACTAGACTGACGAAACAGCTGTCCAGTACTCTCCGGCTGGTTTTCCAATGTTTCTCTAACCAATGTCAGCTCATGATGAAATCCTGTAACTAAATTTTCACTAGTTTTGACACACTTTTGACTACAATTCTTGATGATGAGGACGATGATGTTGTTGCTTGTGTAGATGAAATCCTACACAGTTGTAATTAAATCACACGTCTATTCAATTCAAGGCATGTCTTTTTTTTCTCTTCTTGGCTTTCGTCTAAATTTTAACTTTAAATATTCTAATAAGGAAAGGAATTATTGTTTACATATTTTTTTTTCAAAATTTTGCGTTTATTGCTTTCATCTCATATTACATAAACAATGCCAATAAGCACAGTTAAATAGTAATAATGATGATAATAATAATAATAATAATCGTAATAAAAATGATGTAATAATATACACTTGATTGATTCAGTGCAGTGCAGTACAGTACAGTACAGTGCAGTGTCTAGCGAAAACATATTTGAAGAGTAAACTTCTCTGTCTGCTGCTGCTGTTACCCGACCCACCGCGCACACACACCCCTCCCTGCTGCCAGACCGACCGCCTACGCACTCCCATCAGCCATCTATCCGTCAAGTCGTCCACCTGTTCACATTTGTTTATTTGTTTATTTTACCAAACAGTAATAATAATTATATATATTACAAAATATCACACTGGAAAAATACAAAAACCCCATGAAAACTTATTTAACGGAATTTTAGATTTTCCTGTCGATTGATTGGACCGAAGTGCTTCTAATATAGATGCCTCGACGATGTCTGGTCATGTAACTTGAAGTCAATGTGTGGATGGTGACTAGCAGTGTTGGGATCCAGTCAGGATACGCATTTCGTCCGATTTTGGACTCGTCAACTGGCTGAATGTACTTGCATTTCCCGGTGAATTCATGATAGTGCTCTCACCAAGGCTAGAAGTCAGTGCCTATAGTTTCAGGCGCCGAAGCACTATCCACTAGACCACTTGGGTCACGAGAGGCACCTCTTGTGCAACGGGTGTCATATTAATTATTTAATTCAAGTTCAGATTTTTCCGTCGAAATGTGCATCCTGGATTCCATTGCCAGTCACCATCCATCAATTAACTTCTAATTACATGCCCAGGCATCGTCATCGAAGCATCTGCACAAGAAGCCAACATGTCAACCTGAGAGCGAGGAGCACTTCAGTCCAACCAATCGACGGGAAATTTAAAATTGAATTAAATAAATAATTGATATGACCCGTTGCACAAGTGCGTCAGTGGCACAGCGGTTAGTATGCTCGCCGACCATGCACATGGTCCGGGATTCGAACCCCGACCACAGACGCTCTCCTTTACCTCGCTAAGCCAGAAATAATGCTGGTAAAGAGAAAAGGTTGGGCATGAGACTAGCAACCCCATCCTCTAAAAATAAACATTGCTACAGAAACTTCAAGCCTTCAGCTTGAAGGTGCCCTACGTTCTACTGGGAACGTGAAGGTTGCACAAGAGGTGGCTCTCGTGGCCCAAGTAGTCTAGTGGATAACGCTTCGGCGTTTGAAGCTATGGGCATTGGGTTCGAGTCTCGGTTTTGAACATCATCACTCACTGGGGAATGCAGGTACACTCAGTTAGCTGATGAGTCCTAAGAAGGATGAAGTGCGCGTTATCCTGGATTCTACTGTTAGTCACCATCTACCAATTAACTTCTACTCACAAAAACTTATTATTGTTATTCACACTTTTAATAACAAGAGATTATGACAGTTCTTTTTTTATTTTGGTTTATTTTAGCAAATGTTTTTGATACAGCACAGAGTGTGAGAGTGAGAGGGAGGGAGAGCAAATTAATTTTCTTTTCGTTTACATTTAGTGTTTTGTTATTGTTTAGATGAGTGTGTGTGTGAAAGAGAGAGAGGTGGAAGATAAGAATATCATAATTTTGATTTTTACGCGACTATCACCTGTCTAACCACTTTTAAACACATTGTGATTAGGCACTGTGTTTAAACATGTTAGACAGAATGTATACACAATCTATGTGTTTGTGGGGGTGTGTGGTGTATTGTGAAGACCTTTGATAATAGAACAATGATGAAATTAGATTATAGCTTATTTATGATGTTACTGTTACGATTTATTTTATTTTATTTCATCAGAAATGCCTTCCACTGTGTTAGTTAATAAGTCAGTCAGTCATCTCAATGATTTGTATGATATTTAATTCACATTTTCAAGTATTGGTTTTATGAGGATTTTGTTGACCACTTCACCTATTTGGGAAGTTGTGTCAGCACCAACGGACTGACGGATTGGCGACGAAATCTCAGCACGGATCCAAAAGGCTCGAGTTGCTTTCGCTAACTTACACCATATCTCTGGCTTAGGCGTGACATCCGACTGGCTATCAACCAAGGGACGTATGTACTACTGCTCAACAGTTCGCTCCGTCCTTCTCTATGGCTCTGAAACATGGCCAATACAAGTTGAAGACATGAAAATGTTGACTGTTTTTGATTATAGATGTCTACGATCTCTTTCTCACGTTAGGTGGTATAATAAGGTAAGTAATGTTGACATTAGGCGTAGAGTGTTGGGCAATGAGGGATGGCTAGGTCACTTGCTGCGCATGCCTAACCATCGCTTCCCCGACGGGCATTACTACCTGATACAGGTGCAGGTTGGAAAAGAGTAAGTGGTGACCAAACAAAAACATGACCTCATCAATCCATGAAATCCTTGACAGTTTAACTGAGTGAGGTAGGGAGATGAAGACTTCTGGGTTGGGGCCCTCAGGATTCTAGGAATCAATGCCTGGAGACAATAGGTGACATGGCTCAAAGTGATCGTTGTCAATGGCCAGCGCAGATATAATCAGTCTCTGTAATCTTTCATATTCCTTTCTACCATTCCCCATTCTGTTTCACTCTTATACTTGTCATACTGTATTGATTCTCTTCACTCATCTTCTTGTCTACTTTTGTGTGCTATTTGGAACGTGGCAAGTTGAACTGGTGCACTTCGGTGCGAAGTTCTATGTTGAATCCAGACAGACAGAGAAGGATCTTGTTTGATTCGTTGGAGGATTTCATTATGACGAGCTGACATCAGTTAGAGGACCAAGCCAAACCCAGTTTGGCTTAGTGGTCTACGAACTCTCTGATCTTCTAACCAGGTCTTGCGTTCTGACCATCGCGATGGGTGCATACCGCTGAAGAGTCCCAAACTAGGCTGACGAAACAGCTGTTTGAGGTACTCCCTCGGCTGGTTTTCCAATGGGTTTCTCTAACTGATGTCAGTGCTCATGATGAAATCCTCCAACTAATTTAATTCATTATCTAGTCTTGGCTTTGCAGTCATTTGATTGGTTACATATTTCATTTTGAGTTGATATCAGTTAGTGATGATGAAATTCTGAAACTAATTAAATCAAATCCCTGCAAAACTAACACTTGAATATCAATCTAATGCTCACTGGTGACTGGTCCTATTCAGGTAGGTAGGTAGTTACCTGGGCTCTAGTGAAAAGTTGTAACTAGTGGGGTACACAGTAGGTCGGCTGTGAGGACAAATACTCGCCAACGATGACAGTGGCTAGAGTCAGTCGTTCTATTTCATGAAATGACAGAGGTTGGAATTCATGGACCATTGGATCGTGTCACAGTGTCTTAGAAGTAGTCTACGAGCTTGCCTTGCCTGCGTCCTATCTCCCGTGTGAAGTGGTATAAGAGGGTGTGCAATATTGAGATTAGGCGTCCAGTGCTAGGTAAGGAGGGGAAATCCATAAACGAGGCTGTGAAGTTACATCGACTGAGATGGTTAGGAAACGTGTTATGCATGCCATGCCTAGTCATCGCCTTCCTCGACAAAAGGCAATGTTAGCTGACATAGGATTGATCAGGCTGGAAAAGAGCTAACGGCGGTCAAACCAAAACATGGCACCAGTCAACGTAGGAAGGGGTAAACTTCCTGACTGGTTAGGGTCCTGGAGACGGTAAAAACCAATGGCTGGAGACAGTTGATGATATGGCTTAAAGTGATCATTCTCAATGGCTGGTGCAGATGCATCCACTCCTTTGTGACTTATAATATCCAATAAAACTATATTGTTTTTCGGTATCACTATTCCTTTTTTTCATATCTCTGTTCACTGTCTTTATTTTGCGTTTCTTTTTACTCTTTTCTCTTGCTTTGTGTGCTACATAGAGTGTGGTGACTTGAACTGCTGCACATCGGTGCATAGTTAGTTCTATGTTGAAACCAGTCAGTCAGTCAGTCAGTCAGAGTCGTGTCAAAGTGGTTCGAACCCTAGCGGTGTCTTTATATTGCTGTAGAATCTCAAAATAGGCTGATGAAACAGCTGTCTTGCAGTACTCCCTGGGTGGTTTTCCAATCGGCTTTTATAATCGATGTCAGCTCGTCATGATGAAATCCTGTAACTAATCAAACTGAAATCCCTACAAAACCAACACTTACAACTTACATCAATTTGACTAATGATCCGTTTCCCAAGAGGTGGTGGCTCTCATGGCCCAAGTAGTCTAGTGGATAACGCTTTGTCGTTTGAAACTATGGGCATTGGGGTTCGAGCCTCGGTGGGAACATTATCACTGACTCACTGGGGAATGCAGGTACATCCCGCTCGCTGACAAGTCCCAAATAGGACGAAATGTAGATCCTGACTGGATTTCAACACTGCTAGCCATCATCCACCAATTAAGTAAAATATTGGCCTGCTAGTATCACGTGTGTGTGTGTGTATGTATGTACGGGGCTAGGCCATTCAGGTGGTACAAAAGGCTAAAGAATGAATCAGAAAATCAGACATAATCATCATACCATACCCTAGACACTTTAATAATAACTTTGATGAATAATAGGGGTATTATCTATCTTAAATACTCTTTCATCATTTTGTCGGCACTTCTTTCTTTCCACTAGACAGATATTATATCTGTTATTTCTATTATGTCATCAGAAAAGGTTTTAAACTTATCAATTTCATCTTCACTCTAAAAATGATTAATCTTATACTAACTAATAGATCAGTAGGCATCAAGATGGGCTTAACCAACCTACCTACGGTCAGTTATATCATAGAACATCTAAAGTATATAAAGCTTAACACGACTAACCTGTATGTGATGAATGAGTATCCAAAATAACAATTCAGGATCACTAACAACGACAAACACCGCCTCTCAAACTACGACGTAGTAGTGGTGTGTAGAGTCACATGACATGATTAGTATTCACATGGCTAACCATAGAAAAAGTTTTATATATTCTGACTTTTTTTGTAAGTCTAGTCAAAATGTACGTTTAGCTGTATACTTTACAAGTAGATTAGTAGAAGTAGGAGTGGTTGCTATGGGATACAGATGTCTGACTACTATACTGCTACTGTGTATATACATCATTTTTTTTCAAAAGACGTCATCGGAAAATATATTTCTTTAAAATAACTGAGATTTCAATTGATCTTTTCAAGATGTACTAATGTCTAGTTCTGTTGTTATATTATTGGAGTTTCACTCAGACAGATAGATATCTTGTTAGAAGTTCAAATGAGCCTCTCCCCTCCCCTCCACCCAGTTTGGATATGTATATATTGCATAATAATCGATTGATCATTGTATGACTAAGCAGTCTCATATTTTGTTTTATTTTTCCTTTACGTTCCCAGTGGAACATAGTGGGAGGGGGGTGGGCTTCAAGCTACAGCCAGCTTTGAAGTTTCAGTAGCGGTGGTTGGTATTTCCATATTAGTTTGTTTATTAGATGTATCACACAGTGAGTGAAACAGTATTATTATCCACTGGATGACAAGCTTTCGAATAAAATTTGTCATGCTTCATAATCATATCAACCAATTATAATTACACGACTTCGTAACTTGAGTTTTGTAGTTTCTCTCTTTGTTCTCTAACTATTTGTTGTCATAGGGGTAGTAGAATTATCCAGATATCTGGGTGGACAGGTGTTGAATCATTTCTATTTACACGTTTTCTCTCTCAGTTGATTCAATAAACAAAGCCTTCTGTTATCAATCTCTCCCTCTCTCCACCCTGTGACACTAGATTTTAAAACTATCATCTTATCCCACCATCTCATTGTATGATTGTGTCTCATTGCATGTGGTGTAGTGCTATAGCTGAACTATTCTCTAGATTTCTTATCTTATTCGGGTCAACTAATCTAGATTTTGCTGCTAGGTTTTTATGTCCAGCTAGTCTGACTGTCTTTGTTCTACTACTGTGACTTATGTATTTGACCTGACAATCATTGCTGACAGCGTATTAGATAAACTAAATTGTTTTGTTTTAACGGCTCCAATGGCAGGATTCTTTAACCGACAAAGCTTGTTTCTAATTGAGTTTGTGGTTGGTTTGAATGCCAGACACTTTTATTCCTGCCAGTATTGTTAAGAATTCTACGTAAGCTGGTTTCCGAGGTTCCTTCTTTGTATGGAATTACTACTGATGATTTAGATTTGGAATGACTCAGCACCTGTCCAGTTGGATATCTGGAAAATTCTACTACCCCTACGACGACAAATAGAAGAGAATAAAGTGAAACTATAGAACTCAAGTTTCGAAGTCGTGTGATTATAATTGATTGGTAAGATCATGAACAATAATAAATCTTGTTCGAAACGTCATCCAGTAAATAATATTGTTTCACTGTGTGACACATCTAGTGATCAAACTAATATGGAATTACTTACTACCACAGTACCCAAGTTTCACACATATTAATGTGGTTGTTATTTATTTTTACGGGATGAGGTTGCTGCCCTTATGCCCAACCTTCCCTCTTTACCACTCTTATTACTTACTGGCTTGGCGAGGTAAAGGAGTGCGTCACTGGCCGGGAGTCGAACCTCAAACCATATGAGATCTGGTTGGCGAGCATTCTACCTTTGTGCCACCCACGCATAATATTCATAGTTGGTATGAGTAAATTCACTTATGTGTCGTACAAATTCGAAGATTTAAGGGTGGAAACCAAAACAAACTGGTAGAAGAAGCAGGCGGCAGCAAAGACAAGAATTCAGGTGAACATAGTGTACACCTGCAAAAGACGAGAGACTTGGCAAAAACAATGAAAGTTTGAAATGTGGTATTTCTATATAACGAAATTATTATGTACACCTTATCTTCAACACACACTAATTGCAGTACAGATCTTCCGTGTTGTGCCTGCTACTTCTGGCCTTCTTTCATCATTTTGTGTGTCTTTGTGTTCCTTTCACGTTTCCCATGTATCTTCGCAAGGTTGTATCATTTGCTCTCTCTCTCTCCCTCTCTGACATCAAATCTATCTCCTTGCTATTTGCCGTTTTTATGCCAATGAACGTCACTTTATATTCTACTGATAGATTTTATCAGTAAAGTTCCAAAACGATTTCCATTTAGAGGTCAAAGGGAACACTATCCAGCATGGTTAGCAAAAAAAAAGAACTCAACGGTGTATATATTGTTGGATAACAGAAGATCTTGTGAATTCACGGTATCCAGTTGGATACAAAAAAGTCTTTTAAAGTCATCTACAAGATCTGATCAAACCTCTCATGCAAAGGGAGTGGGATCAAGGCATCTAACTTGGCATAGCATAGCTAAGGCATCAGCGATCAAAACGTTCAAGCCCATGCTATGTATGCAAAAGAAATACATTCAACCGTCGTCCCTATCATGGCCATCATAAAAAGTCATTCTTCTCAATAATGATCATCCAATTACCTTTCTTATCCAACCTTCGTATTGATTTCTGTTTTTTTTTATTTTTACGTTTTATCTGCATTACTGAGTTTTCAATCCTAACTTTCTGCCTATTTTGTTATGGCTACTCACATCTTCGTTCCTATCAAGTACAAAAGAAATTTAGTGAAGACCCTCAGCCACAGAGTTAGAGCTATATGCTCACAAGAAGTAATTGAAGATGAATTAAGCATTGTGTATATGATACTTTGATCGACAATAGCTATCCCGAAAAAAATTTATCAAGAAACACATGACAAAGAAAGCGGCGGAAAAGGACTACTCACTATCTGTAAACAAGAAGCCTCTTTATAAACGA
Organism: Trichobilharzia regenti; assembly: GCA_944472135.2. Taxonomy (NCBI): domain Eukaryota; kingdom Metazoa; phylum Platyhelminthes; class Trematoda; order Strigeidida; family Schistosomatidae; genus Trichobilharzia; species Trichobilharzia regenti. The sequence continues at coordinate 4,228,310 of OX235265.1, forward strand.
CTACAATTCAACAGCGATATACCAAGTGAAATAATTACGAGGAAATTAAGAAAATCAGTTCAAAGAACTTTTAATGCTGGCAGCGAACTACACGTATTATTCTCTACACGACCGATGGTGCTACCTCGACTGAAAGATGAAGTACCTAGACTAGCTAGCCACTTCAAATTGTGTCTACCAATTCAACTGCGCTTATGGTGGAGCGAGTTATATTGGCCGTTGCTCCAGGAACTTGATTTTCCGTTTTCACTCGGGAACATTTCCGAGTATGGCTATGTAAAGGTGTAGTTAAAACCATTAACAGCTCAATATTAGACCATCTGGTGCAAACTGGCCGGCCACAAAGCCAGCCACCGTTGGAGAATCCTTCTCTATCATCATCTACCGGGTGCCTAATAAATTGCCAAAATCATCGAAGCACTGCATTCTCCAAACAGCAGAGGCTATTGAAATTCGCCTCAAACAACCAGTGTTCTGTGTTTTCGAAAGAAGCAAGTCCAGCCCCTACTATTGCCCTGGCCTTCAGTAGAAGCTATAAATTCATGAATTCGTAATATTATCCTTCCTGATTTTTCTGACATCTAGCTTATTTTATGTTGATGCTACTGAACTGTAATCTATCAATATTATTGATTCGATGTAATTTAAACAGCATTAATTTCGTTAATTACACTAATTCATTCATTCATTCACTATAATGTATATATATCTGTAGAGCCTGTTGATGAAGGGGTTATCAAAAAGAGTATTCTTTGTTCAGTATCAATTCTTTAAATCGCTAACTGCACAAACAGTCAAGTTTTGAATGAAGCAAGAACAACAGTTTGTGAGGAATAAGATGGTACCATCATTTCTTTCGTTGACTTCTCGTCATCTGTTTACAGTCTAAATAAGTTATGATGTACAGAAACAAATTTATATCGAATGGATGGGAAAGTTCCAGAATAATTTCCGGTTAAGGGTCAAATTAATAAAATTTAAAATTAGGAATTAGAATGCCATAATAAACAAGGAGATGGATAAAGCTCAAACAAAGTAGCATCATAATTACTGAGAAGACTGACATGTGCAATTAGGGGTCAGAAATGTAGAAATAACAGGAAATAGACAGGATGTTTGGATAAAAAACTAATCTGATGAATAATTGTTTATGCGATCAGGTATGAAAATATGAAATATGAAGAAACGAATTTAACATACTTGCGCAGAGTTCATCTTTAAACAAAAAATCAATCAATATATACTAACAATGCTAATAATAATAATAATAATAATAATAATAATAATAATAATAACTTTATTCCAAACAATAATAATCACTCAGTGCAATCATTTGGCGTTACGTAATCAGATGAAAAGATTCAGCTACCAAGCTGGCAAGGAAAGGTTGATAACGGTTTTTTTCTGAACGCATAAATCGGGTTTCAGGCGCTTGATGAAGATTGCTTCGTCAAACCTAAGGAGAACTGAACTCTTTTTCCCATTGATAATTTTGAAGGATCTTGCAAAGTCCACCTCATGACCCATATCAAGGGGATGCCTCAATCTTCTGTTGACAATTGCTGTAATATTTTCACCTTCAAAATGAAGTTGATTGAAGATGGGTTTTTTTCCCACTGTGATTTGTTTGACATATTTGAGTCTTCAGATCTTTTGGTACTTGTTATTGAACCTTTGAGGGCAATCGTTCTCTTTCAGCATCTTTTCGAGAATCATAAATTCTCTCTCTAATTTCTCTGAAGAGTGTATCCTCCTATCTCTATAGTATAGAGTCTTGACTAGTGTTCGTTTAAAACTATGATCCTACCTACGATGCTTTTTCTACCCAATATTCCTGATTATTACACTTTGTAATTTTATTAATTTGACCTTATACCGGCAATAGTTCTGGGACTTTCCCATCCATTTACTTACTATAAATACACGAATGTACACAGCCTAGTGGATGACTTCGTCGAGAAAGAAATTTTCTTCGCTTCACCTTTATTTTTAATAAATCCTATTATCCATTGTGTATATCTCGTCATTCTGAAGACACCAACTAGGCAGTCTTGCTACTTACAACTCAGCATTGACTAGCATTCAAAGACTTTATGAATTGATTGGATGCTTGGACTTGGCGAGTCATAAAGAGCATCTCAAACAAACTTCAGACCTTCATTAACAGCTGTCTTCGCTCAATACTCAAGATCAGATGGCCAGTAAAGATCAGCAACAGGGATCTCTGGCAATGAGCGAACCAACCCGACAGGGAACCGATTGTGAAACAAATAGGCAGGAAGAAATGGAGATGGATTGGCCATACTCTGAGGAAACAATCCATCAGGTGACATCATTAGACAAGCCATTGCTCGAGTGGAACCCGAAAGGGAGGCGGCAAGTTGGTCGTCAGTGTAAGGGTGACTTGGAGGAGGTCATGTGAGGAGCAGATGAAAGCATGTAGACAGACATGGAGCGGGGTGAAACAGTTGGCAGAAAACAGAAGGCAATGGAGGTGCGCAGCTGAAGCCCTATGTTCCTCTAGGAACTAAAGGATACAATAATAATAAATCTTGTTCTTGCCGATGCTAACTGTTTTCTTTTTGTTCAAGCCTAATCCTTTTGTTAGCTAACATTTCTAGCTAGACAAATACGTAAATGGCTTGACGCTTATATAACAAGTTTCCTATCCATTTCAATTGTTGTAGCTTCATAAACTTGTGGATCAATTTCCCCCTGCTATCCAACACTTCATGTAGTCCTAACCGTATTATAACTAACTATATTTCATCATCTAAGACGAGAGATAAATAGAATGCAGACGACACCTGGCTTACCTTCTTCTTCATATCTTCCACGGCATGAGATGTAAAGATGGTTCAGCAGTAGAATGTTTGTCAACCACACTTCACATGATCTGGAGTCCGATCCCCAGTTGACTCATCCGTTGAATCTCGTTAATTCTTAGATAAAGAGGGAAGGTTGCGTGTGTGGAAGACTAATAACCCCAGTCTGTAAAAAGGATCCCCCCTGAGACGCACTCATCGTTTCAGTCGCCTAAGCGTTATCCACTCAACCACCTGAGTTTGAAACCGCAGTGGGAAACAGCACATCACTCATTGGGTAATGTACAGGTACATTCAGTTAGCTGAAGAGTTCCGAATAGTGCGAAAATCGGATCTTAGATTCTGCATCACTAGTCACTATCCAGCAAATTATATCGTCGAAGCATCTTCACACAGAGAGCGTCGACATGTCAACAGAGATCGAATATTTCGATTCAGCCAACTAACGGAAAAATTCAAATTGAATTAAAAGTATATAATTTGTGGATGGTGACTAGCAGTGGAATCCAGTCAGGACGCGCATTTCGTCCTATTTGGGACCCGCCAACTGGATGTACCTGCATTTCCCAGTGAGTTAGTGATGATGTTCTCACCGAGGCTCGAACCCAATGACCATAGTTTCAAGAAGCAGTGCACAAGAGGCCGACATGTCAACCTGAGACCAAGCATTTCGTCCAATCAATCGACGGGATAATCTAAAATTCAATTGAATTAAAAGTAAATAACAAGTTTCATGATATTTTGATAAGCAATTTTTAAACTATTTATTCACTAGAATATTAATTTTTTTGTGGTCATTATAAAAGAAAAGAATATAAACAATAAGAGTAGACAGACTAACTGGATGTCTGGTGTGTAGCGCAAACATGTTTATCAGATTAGGTTGTCACAATGAAAAAGGAGAAACAGGGAGAGAGAGAGAAAGAGACAGACAGAGATGGTACTAATATTTAGAAAAAAATAACGATCATACTGAGTGAACAGTAAGTAGTTCTGATCAAAAGTTAATTAAACTGTTCAAAACATCGAAAATGTGATCATATTTGGGGCTACCTAATCGAAAGTTTTCATGGTCAGTCGTTACTCCATCCCTCTGTCAACATCTTAGTCACGAACACACACCAGTTAGAAAACTATTGGAAAACCACTAGGAAGTACTGGACAGCTATTTCGTCCTTGTTCGGGATTCTTCAATGGTACTCATCCATGACTCCATTGGGGGGGGTCGAACCCCAGGGCCTTCACATAACAAGGCAAACTCATCGAACAACTATCCATTGGGACAGAATTTGTGATAAAATTTCAGCGCCATCACTTTTTAGTGATACCAGCGAGTATTTGCCTTCACACCTCGTTGGTGACAATTTCCCAGTAGAATTTCTAGTGACTTCAACATGTTGTAGTCAGTCTTGTAATCTAAATGTCCTGGATTCGATCTCTGGTGGGCGGGGGGGGACGATGAAGAGTCCCGAACTAGGTTGACGAAACAGCTGTCCAGTACGTACGCCTTGCGTATTTTTAGTGGCTCTTTAACTTGAAGTCAATCACCCATCCTTACAAACCGAAAAACTTTTGATAATTAGTCTAATCAAGTACTGCTTTTTAGGGATTTGGTTGATTTGTTACAGGATTTCATCATGAGCTGACATTGGTTAGAGAACTATTGGAAAACCTGGGAGCACTGGACAGCTAGTTTGTCCTAGTTTTGAACTCTGAATCAGTATGCACCCACCGTAGGGGTTCGAACCCAGGACATTCCGGTTACAAGCCGACTTAACTCATAGAGACCATTAAGCCACTGGTACCCGATCCAATGTCTGTCTGTCTGTTAATTACATAGAACTTTGCACACATGTGCAGCAGTTCGAGTTGCCACACTCAATGTAGCACACAAAGCAAGAGAAGAAGAAAGTAAAAAGAAATGCAAAATAGAGACAGCAAAGACAGATATGAGGCAAAAAGAATAGTAATAACGAAGAACCATATAGTTTCATTGGAAATCATAAGTCACAAGGAGTGTATGCATCTGCACCAGTCATTGAGAACGAGGATTTTGAGCCATATCACCAATTGTCTCCAGCCTTTATTGGTGTTTACCGTCCCGAGGACCCCAACCAGTCAGTCAGGAAGTTTGCACCTTCCTATGTGGCTGGCTTAAACTAACTGTTGTGGATTTGATTGACTGGAGAATCCATGTTTTGGTTTGACCACCACTAGCTATCTCTTTTCCAACCTGACCCTGTGTCAGCTAACATTGGCCACTATCGAGGAAGACGGTGGCTAAGCTGGGCATGCTTAACACATATCCTAACCATCTGACTCGACGTAACCTCACACCCTCGTCAATTGATTTCCCCTCCTTACCTAGCACTCGACCGATGCTTAACCTCAGTATTGCTTACCCTACTATACTACTTCACACGGGACTCGATCCATGGTCGAATGGGAAGACAAATAGTTGCCGAAGACATTGGCTAGTGGTCGCGCTATGTCATGAATTGGCACAAGTTGGAATTCATGGACTGATCACTGAGTCAAGTTCCAGTAGCTTAATGTTGTACGAGCTCACTAGCCTTGTAACCAGAAGATGGGTGCGTACTAGGACAACAAAAACAGCTGTCCAGTACTTCATACCGGTTTTCCAATGGTTGGTTCTCTAACCGATATCAAATCATGATCAAAAAACCTATAACACCAATTAAATCCCCTGTACTGTGCAAACCAACAGTTAGTTGATAAAGAAAAAAAAACGAAGTATTTTCTTAAAAATGTGAAAAATAACAATAATAATAATACAAATTGTTTTTTTGTTTGCTGAATGACTCATCATTTATCTGTGTGCATTTATATATACCTGCCATGTTATGAATTAATGTGTGTATATATAGTTTATTAAAATCAATGGTGTGTATGGTTGTATGTGAGTGTGTGTTTTCTCATTTCTAAAAGTACAATAATTTTTAGCCTTCATTTCGACGTTTGGTTATTCTTATCCATCTATCTATCTACCTAACAGTAAGCTTAAATTTTAACCTACATGTGTAGGGAGTCAAAACTAACACCTATCTAACTCCCTTATCCCTCCCTCCCACCTACACACACTCAACAAATTCTAAATGAACTTGTCTGGTGGTTTATTGAATATATAGTACTCGTTTGCGCTGCCCAGCGAGTTGACATAAGTCCAAGAAGTAGTCATTGGAACACCACTAGAGAGTGAGAAGTGGACAGTTGTTTTGTCAGCCTAATTTGGAACTCTTCAACTGTATACATCCAAAACCAGAGTTCGAACCGAGGACCTTCCAGTTACAGGGTCAGCGAGCTCGTAGACCATTCAGCAGCCACTGGGACTCGACTCAATGACCAGCCAGCCAGCCAGCTAGCCCATGAATATTCTAACTTCTATCATTTCATAATATGTTTAACTTTTAACCACTAACCAATGTCATCGCTGGCAAGTATCTCTCCTCAGTTTCGACCGGATGGAAGCCGTTGATCATGACTTCTCACTAGAACTTCAGGAAACTCTGTCCTGCCTCCAGTAAAGGAGGTAGTCACTAATGAGTATAAGATTAATTTTCAGGAGTTAGTTTGTAGTGGTAGTTCGACAGTCACTGTGTTCCTTTGCTTCCTTTCAAATTTTCTGCAATAGTAGCGGGAGGATATCCACTGAGATCTAGATGCTATAGTACTCAATAGAATTGTTACAAATTATAAAAAGTTAAATATTCAGTTTACTGTAGTATTGTAACGGTAGAAGACGATAGACTTGGTAAAGGAATGTTTACTTGCAAATTGGTTTCTCTACATAGCCAAATTATGTACACCTTATCTTCAAAGCCAGAATCGGAAAAGCAAGACAAGCTTTCATTTTTCTCAAGCCTGTGTGGAGGTCAACCCTCAGCACCGAAAATATGATCCGGATTTTCAACTCCAATGTGAAGTCAGTCAGTGCTACTATACGGATCAGGGACTTGGCGCGTCATGAAGAGCATCTCAAACAAACTACAGACCTTCATTAACAGCTGTCTTCGCTCAGTACTCAAAATCAGATGGCTGGCCAGAGAAGATCAGCGACAGGATAGGATCTCTGGGAGCGAACCAACTCAGCAGGAACCGATTGTGAAACAAATAGGCAGGAAGAAATGGATTTAGATGGATTGACCATACTCTGAGGAAACCATCAAATGAAATCACTAGACAGACCATTGCTTGAGTGGAAGCCGAAAGGAAAGCGTTGATTTGGTCGTCAGTGCAACGGTGACTTGGAGGAGGTCATGTGAAGAGGAGATGAAAACATGTAGGCAGGTGAAAACTTTAGCAGAGAACCAAACGCAATGGAGACTTGTGGCTGAAGCCCTATGTTTCTCTAGGAATTAAAAGATAATAATAATAATATCTTCAACGCACTATTTGCTCTACAGATCTTTTGTGTCGTGCTACTTCTCGCCTTCCTTCATCATATTGTGTTTCTTTGTGTTCCTTTTCACATCTCCCATTTATCTCCTCAACGCTGTATTATTTGCTTTCTCTGGCGTCAAATGTATCTCCCTGTGATTTGATGTTTTTATGCCCATGAAAGTTTTTTTATATACTACTGATAAGTTTTGAATTAGTAGTTGTTTCCTCTGAGGAGGAGTTGGTTGATTTAATTGTAAAGCTTTCGTCGTCCTCCCTTCTGGCCAACATACCCACATTCATCAACGCAGGTTTTTGTATGTGAAATGAACTCTCATTTGAATTCTTCATGAATCAATGATATAATTGTATCTCCTGGTAACCATAATTATCGATACTAATTTGATTGGGAGAACTGTAGAAGTTTTAAATAGAGGAAATACCAAAAGGAGCAGAAAATTTCTAGAAGGCCTGATAATCAAGTGAATCAGCCAGAGATGAACAAACACAATTAGTACTTTCATTGGACACTAGTAAACTAGTATGATTTGCCTACTCTTTTCTTTGGTGTAGACTGAATTCTTTCAGTTAGGTTTGCCAGATGTGGCCACTATGCCACTAGGTAGCTCGCCATCACGATTACAGTTCTCCCAATCAAATTAGTGCCGATAATTATGGTTGCCAGGAGATACAATTATTTGAACAAAGCAAAAACTACAGTTTTAGCAGAATAAACTGGTGCCATCTTTTATTTCGTCGGCTTTCCATAAGATGCTTGCAGCCCAAAGTCATTATTAAATATTTCTACAGAAACAATTTTAACATATTTGCCCACACAGAGTTCAGTTTAAACAAAAATCAATCGATCAATATACTCATACACTAAAAATATATACATATATAAATATGCAATATTAACCACTATTCCGAACAATAATAATCAAACACAATGGAAACTTTTAGCATTTCACATTCAGAGGAAAGAGAGGTGAAATTATCTAGTTACCAGGGTGGCAAAGAAAGGCTGATAACCGCTTCTTTCTGGACGCATAAATCAGGTTTCAGGTGCCACTTGATGGAAATGGCTTCAGCAAACTTAAGGAGAATGGAGCTATTTTGCTTATATCATTGATTCATGAAGAATTCAAATGAGAGTTCATTTCACATACAAAAACCTGCGTTGATGAATGTGGGTATGTTGGCCAGAAGGGAGGATGACGAAAGCTTTACAATTAAATCAGCCAACTCCTCCTCAGAGGAAACAACTACTAATTCAAAATAATCCACCTGAGCTAAAAATCTATATATATATATATATATATACCACTGATAAATCTTATCAGTAGCATACGCTACAGCATCAATTTATCATTTTTATTTTATTTAAGATGAATAATTTACTTCTTAAGTTGAAATGTTACAGCCAACAAGAATAACAACAGCACCAACAACACCAACCCAACATAGACTGTTAACTAACTAACTAACTAAGGTATAGTAATATAACTACAATTTTATATTTTCCCACCCTTTTATAATTTAAAGTGTGATGATGACACACGTGAGATGTGAAAAAGAAAGAAATTGAAAATGAAACTGAACGTTGACGATGATGACGATGGTGATGATGATGATGAGTCAATCTCCCAGTAATGTGGTAGAAATAAGCACCAAACAACAGTCGTAATGTAATAGTGTAGTAGTAGTAGCAATAAGAGAGCGTAATTGCGCACACCCGTAAAATGCGCGGACATCCACACGCACGCAGCCACCCACCCACCGATACACACACATTTTCACTTCTACATTTATTTTGTTTTAAACAAATGGCAATTGATTAAAATTTAAAAAAAAACGCCAACTGTTAATGAGTATCAACAAAAGGTTTTTTCTTGGTTCTTGTTTTTGGTCATGTAAACGAATTACCTCTTTGTATTTTAGACTAATAAATAAACCTCTTTATTTTAGGATTATATAAGTTACATTACACACACACACACACACACACACGTATACGTACACAAGTAGACATGTGTTTGTTTTTTAAGTGAATTGCTTTCTAGAAATCGGTTATTCATTTTAACTAAATATTAGAGTTTTTAAGGCTGACATTAGTTGATTTACATCACAAACTTAAGGTGTCAACAGAACATCTTTAATTTGTTCTATTTCGTGTTGTCCTCTTCAACTAGGCCCATGATTGCCGAAAATCTTTCATCTTCTCCTCCTTCTCCTCCTCCTTGCCACACGATCTCTCTTCTATGTCATTCTTGGACGACTTATTTGTCATTTCCCATTCAGGTTCCATTCAAGAGATGTCTTTCGACGGTCACCTCAACGTGTATGCCCAGTCCACTTCCATTTTATTCGCAATATTTCCTGATCAATAGGTTTTTACGAGTTTAACAACGAATTGATATCAGATAGAGAACCATTGAAAATCAGAAGAGGGAGTACTGGACAGCTGTTTCGTCAGCCTAGTTTGAGAATCATCGACTGGATGCACCCTCTGCCAGGATTCGAAACCATTGAATCGGGTCCCAATGGGTGAATGGTATACAAGCTTGTCTTATAACCGGAAGGTCCTGGTTTCGAACCATGACGGTGAGTGGGTACTGCCGATGATTCCCAAACTAGGATGTCAAAACAGCTGTCCAGTATTCCCTCTACTGGTTTTCAATGGTTCTCTATCTGTTATCAATCCGTGGTTGAACTTGTAAAAACAAAACTAATCCTTACAAACCAACTCTTGACAATAGGTTTTTGGTTGGTTCGTTCTCAGAGTACACCTTGTTACTGATCCTTTCTGATCCTCTGATCTTCAGTATGGAGTCAGCCAGCAAAGTGACGGCTGTTGATAGAATTCTGCAGTAAGGCCGTTGGAAATGCTTTTCTTGACACGCCCAGTTTCCGAACATTTCAAAACTTTATAAAAAATGTGCTTGAGAGTAGGTAGGTTATGATTCATGAAATTAGTGGGATGGTTAAAACAATACGAGAAATGCAGTAAATATGTGACACATTTAGATGGATGGTAGCTCAATGATTTAAAAACTAGTTGCCTAGAAGAAATGTTAAATATTTTCTTTTGTTTTGACTATTGTTTGAGAAAGTAAATGCCCATTTATCATTGGTTGATTGATATTGCTTTGATTAACGATTGAAGGTTGTTTTCGCAAGGCATACCAAACCACTGCCTTCTTCTTCGTCGAACAATGTTATGAACCCATGAAGTCGTCAACTGTTGGTTTGAGCCACATAGGGAGGAGGAGGAGGAGGGGTCCGTTAGCCAGAAGTTGAACCCCGATTATGTCCTCATAGTTGGCGAGCAGTCTGCTAATGAACCACCGACGAACAGTTATTATTATTATTATCGTTTTTCGAGTTTATTTTTCTTCTACTTTTGTGTACTATATTATGGTGTGACATGTTGAATTGTGCTGCACTTCTGTGCATAGTCCTAAGTTGAAAAACAGTCAGGATAGTTTTCGTTAAATGCCTTCATTTCCTATCATTTATCAGTCTCTTAGGTCGTTTTAATGTCATCATCAGTCAGCCAGGGCAAGTAGTAATGGTTGGTTGGACTTGTTTCTTCTGCACACAGAGAACCGGTTGTTTTTTTTAGGCGAATCGCGATTGCCTCTGCTTTTTGAAGTATTTGGGACCTAGATGCTTTTGGCAATTTATTTTGGTACCCGATAGATGGTGGAAAAGGATTCTCCAGTGCTAGCTGTGTGGTTGGTAGGTTAAGACCAAGTGGTCTAATATAGAACTGTTCATGGTTTTTAATACACCTTTATTTAGCCAAACTGGTAGGTGTTCCGGAGCACGGGAAATCTACTGTTCGATATTAGACTCCTTGGTCGAAATCGGTCAAAAAGCCAGCATTGACGAATCCTTCTCTATCATCTATCGGGCACCAAATAAATTTTCAAGAGTTGGTTTGTAAGGATTAGTTTTGTTTTTACAAGTTCAACCACGGATTGATAACAGATAGAGAACCATTGAAAACCAGTAGAGGGAATACTGGGCAGCCGTTTTGACATCCTAGTTTCGGAATCATCGGCAATACCCACTCACGGTCATGGTTCGAAACCAGGACCTTCCGGTTACAAGACCAGCAAGCTCGTATACTATTCAGCGACTGCAACTCGATTCAATGGTCAGTCCATGAGTTCCAAATTATGCTGACTCGACTGGCACTGGCCAATGTCATCGCTGGCGAGTATTTGTCCTCACACCTGACCTGTTGTGTACCCCACTGGTCATGACTTCTCACTGGAATCCAGATAACTACCTACCTGAATAGGATCAGCTACTAAGTAGTGACTGCCTACTGGTGAACAAAGTTGTCTGAAGTTCTAGTACGTAATCGTGACCAGTAGTGGTAGTGGAGTGTGTCCACCCTATCAGCAGTGAGAACAAATACACTCACCAGCGATGACACTGGTTGATTGCTTCCAGTCGTGCTGAATATATATCACAAATTGTTAGAGCTTAGAATATTCATGGATGGTTTACGAGTTAAACTATCATCCAAAAGGCTTTGGTTTCGAACCCTGATGAGTAGTCCTGGGCTCGGGCAAAATAACTCTATCCAGTACTCGATATTGGTGGTGATTTCTTCTAATAATTCTCTAACTTTTCTATCAGTCCTTCATCAAACATCTGAAATGAATTAAATCCCAACAAACTATATAAATAAAGTAAGAAAATAAGACATTGAATAGAAACAACGAAAGAGGGATAAATATATAGAAGCTTAATTAAACAAACACAATTGGAAACACTACAATTTGTTATTACTTAAAGAATATATAAAAGTGAAGTGTTTTATTTATTTATTTATTTCTGTATTTCTTTTTCTCTATTGTCTTTCTAAAGTGTATTACTCATTTCATTCTACTGTTATTTACCATTATTATTATTACTATTTGAATGAAGATATAATTCTTCCTTTTCTCATGATTTTCTACTCTCCCACCCCCCACCCCCACCCCCGGTTTTCAATGTTTTATGCTATTTTCTTGTTTTATTTGAAATTAAGCAAAACATCGATTGATTGATTGATTGATGAGGTTGTTTTACTACTACTACTACTACTTGAAAATTGACTTAGACAATAACATTTTAAGGTGTTTTATCCTGTTGATTTCCCCTCTCCCTATCTTCCTCTGTCTCTCTCTCTCTCTCCATGTTGATGTGCCCCCTCCTAATGCATTGGAGGGTATAATTTCAGTTATTGAAGCACTATATTCATTTCCTGCATCCCTCTCTTTCACACACACACACACTCGTTTCGTTTGCTTGCTCTCTCTCTCTCTCTCTCTCTGTCTTGCTTGCTATGTCCATTTTAGACACACGGTTCGTACTGTCTTATTTATTTAGTTTGGTTTAGACTTTCCCGTTGATTGCTTGATTGGTTGATTGATTGATTAGACTGAAATGTTCGGTCACAGGTGTTGGCGGCTCCTTGTGCTCGAATGCTCCAACGCGATGTTTGAGGATTTCTAACTTAATAATAATAATAATAATAATAATAATAATTTACTTTATTCCAAAAACAGTACTTGTGATACAGAATGGAATTTTCAGCATTAATCACAATATTGCATCTAATTTCTTCAAATTATAGATAAAAAGTAATCACACAGAAAATTTTCCACGCCTACAATACAGGTAATGTCAAAAACATGCAGCATTTAAAATGGAAATAATAATAATAATAATGATAACAGCTAAGGTAATAATAATAATACAAGTGGAAAATTGCCGTCGACTTTTGACACACAGTATTGTCAATGCGGTATAGAAATCCTAGCATGTTTAAAAATATTGAATATAATGTTCTCTTTACATGATATGGTGAAGGGAAAAACAAAGATTACAGCAGCCATAGAGATAAGTTGGTGCTTGCAATTTTGAAAGTAAAACAAAGAAGCAACAGAACCATAAATATAATAGACATAATAAAAGTAAAACTAGAAGGTATATAAAGATGGATGGATGGTGGAAATTGTTTATTTAATAGATGAAAAAAGGTTAGTTAGTTCTTGCCTGACACTATTTTCATCACATAAAATACGTGACAAGTATGGTATCATAGAATTTCTGTACTTAGACGTACGAGCATACAGTTTTCTGAAGTTACCTCTTGTTCTACCTGTGGAGATGCAAGGTGAAAGCTGAGGGTAAGTAAAGTGGATGCTCCAAGTCAGACAAAATCCCTTTAGCAAATTTATTGGATGAAGTCAAGTGCCTATCGACAACGACGTTAACTATGTGGTCCACTGGGACACCACTCACCCTACTGACTGACGGTCTTCAGTATTCTACAAATTGGGACATAGTCCTTTTTAAGCAAACCAGGAAAGAATAAGGGTGAGCAATAAAAAAGAATAGGTAGGATGCAAGAGTTTATGAACTGTAGGAGGAAGGTTTGAGTTATACCCGAGTGTCTTAACTTCTTAATGTAAAATGTCAGGCGGAATATTTTACTGGAGATCGCTAAGACATGGGAAGACCAGGAGAGATCAGAAGAGAGAATAAGTCCAAGATACTTAATTTCTGGTTTAATTCCTATATCATTGTCGTCAATTTTACAACTGTCATGAGAATCGATGACTTCTTTTAACTGTCTTTTACATCTTAAGCTGAAATTAACAGTTTGACATTTAGAAGGATTCAGTTTAAGACCGTTAGACTCAGAATATTTGCTGACTCCCGACAGAAAGCTATTTATTTTGGTACAATTTAGCTGGGAGTTAACAGCTATTGAAACTGTAAAGTTATCAGCGTAATTCACAAAGTCTGTTTCATCAGAGTGAGGCAAGTCATGCAAGAAGAAAGAAAAAAGAAAAGGAGAAAGGACAGCGCCTTGAGGGACACCAGCTTCAGTAGTAGTTTTGGTGGATGGTGGCTGTCAGTGGTATGCGGAATCCACAAAGATGTCACTTTCATCCTATTCGTTTAGGACTCATCAGCTAACTGGATGTACCTGCGCACTTCCCACCCCACCTACTTGGTGTTGCTACTGAGATCCAAAATCCAAGGAGCTATCGTTTCAAACTCCAGGGTTTAGGTTTGGTTAAACTAAGACCTGACTGACTGGTTTCAACATAGAACAACTTTGCACAGATGTGTACCAGTACCATACAAAGCAAGAGGAGAGAGTGAAGAGAGATTCAACTAAAGAAAGAGACAATAAACAGGAGTGTGAATAGTGAGGCAAAAAGAATAGTAGTCATATGGAAGAACAATAAAGGATGGACCGATGTGCATCAGTTCTAGTCGCCACACTCCCTCCATGTACCACACAAACCAACAGAAGACACTAAAGAGAGGTTCAAAAACAATAGTAGTATGGAAGAACGACAATAGAGTAGTTTTATTGGATATGACTGGCGAATCATATAGAGTGAATTCATCTGCGCCAGCCATTGAGAACGAGGATTTTGAGCCAGCCAAATCATCGTGCGTCGGTGACACAGTGGTTAGGACTCTCGCCAACCATGCAAATGGTCCGAGGTTCCATCCCCTGACGACGCACACCTGATATCTATAACCGGCCTGCAAAATTTGGGCTATGGATATTACATGCTGAAAATTCCATACTTGTACCGAAAGTACAGTGTGGAATCAAGCTGTAATCAAATAAATAAATAATCTCCAGCCACCATTTGTTCTTAACATCATTAGGACTCCAGAAAGTCAGGTAGTTTACGCCTCCCTGAGTGGCTGTCTGGCTGGCTGACTTAAACCAGCTGTTATGGATTTGATTGACGAATGAAGCCATGTTTTCATTTAACCACCACTAGTTGGCTCTTTCTGTTTCCCTATCTGATCAGTCCTATGTCAGTCAGCTAAGATTATCCATTGTCGAAGAAGCCGATGGCTTAGAATGCACGCGTAACGCATGCTGTTGTAACCATCTCAATCGATGTACCTTCAAAAACTTATCGACTGATTCCCCCCCCCCTTTATCTAGTACGCGACCGAAGCCTAACCACAATGTTGCTCCATCCTACTACACCTACCATTTAACACAGGAGACAGAACACAGGCAAGTAGCTGAAGAGTCGCAAATAGGACGAAATGCGCATTGTCCTGTTTTCCCTACAATACTTACTAGTCACCATCTGCCAATACTGTTATACACAGTATAACTGTTTACCTCTCACAAAAATGAACACACGCACACTTTATAAAAGAGGAGATGATTCCCTCCTCATGTCGTTGTTGTTATTTTTTCCATTCCTTTTCCTTTTTTAACTTTTTCACTCACATGGTGGAATAACTTACATACTCTCATGTTTGCTTTTCCCCCCTCGCTTCCTATCGCCCTTTGAATGTTCACTTTGTGTGTTGAGATTGACTCCATTTCCACATTAAATTTGAATTTCATTTTGCATAGTATGGTATAAATGGAGGAATAGTATACATACAACCGGATAGGATAGACGCGATGATTGACTTCCTCTATGTGGTGGCTGGTATGAGAACATCGAAAGAAAGACGTAGAAGAGGCGTGTTTGTATGTGTATGTGTGTGTGTGACGGGGGGTAGGACAAAAGCCACAGGGGTGGTGGTGACGATCAGGATTACTATGTTTTATTCATTATCGTTTGGTTGAGGAGTAGTCTAGCCCCCTACCACCCACCCACCTATAATACATATACTCTTTTATTGCATTGTACCATTATTTATGATTTAAATGACATGTGAGATTGCCTTTTAACTAGTGCAACAACAAATCTATCTTTATGAATACACTTAGTACATTTTCCTTCTTTCTTCCATGTATTTTTATAAGCAATGTGGTGGCTATGTGTTTTGGCTTGAGAGTCGTGAGGGGAGGGGGGGGTTAGGAAAGTGGCTCTGTCTAATATTGTTACCATGATAAGTAGTGAGGTTTAAACCTTCATTATTACTATTATTATTATTAATATTAAAAATGGTAGTGTATTTACCGTTGAAGAAGGGCCTCTCGCATATAGTCTACAAAAAGCCCAAGTTATACTTAGATATGTGTATATTTATTGGCCTTTAAACACTTGGTATACCATTTCCTACCCGCCCCACCTCCGCACTCCTACTGCTCGCTATCCTGGTGTCCTCTCCGCCCCTCTCACCCGCACAACAAACCACCTCGTCTTCTCCTTTAGTCGCATTGTATATACACAATTAGAATAGATACATTTTTTATGTACACATTTGTGTGTATGTATGTGTGTATGGGAAATGCACTGCATTGATGACGAATATTATAATGATATTGAAAATATCATATAATTTGTATGTGTATACGTGAATTATATTCATATTAAACCGTTTATATATATATATATATATATATATATATATATAATATTTGGAAAAGTAGAAATTATCTATACATAAAACCGAAAATAATAATTATTAATAATCATAATTGTAATTGTATAGTTAGTTAGTTGGTTTGGTTAGACTTTTATTTAGAATGACTCACAAAGATTGACTCTTAAAGAAAAAGCATTTATGTATATGAAAAATCAAGGGAACATATGGTAGAAGAGGTTTCTCTCTGTTTGTGTGTGTGTGTGTGACTGTAGTTTACGTTTAAATGCAGAAACACAATGGATGAGAGGGGAAAACGTTATTGTAGAGTTTTGAAGCTTCTAGGTGTAGTCTACTTATAAGTAGTTTGTGAAGTAGACTTGAATTTTGCTCAATGAGAGGGATGTCTAAGTGCAGCCCGACAAATGATCAATGGGATGTATGAAGGACAAACTAACGCTTTGGGCCACCTCAATGTGTGCTTATAAATTCACTTGCTCTTGTGGAGCTAGTTATATTGGCCACCCGCGCAAAGCGTGCGCTTTCCAAACGCCTCTCTGAACATTATCCGGTATGGTTAGCAAAGGGACAATGCAAGAGAATTACTAGCTCAATTCTTGAGCATTTAGTGATCTCAGGCCACGTAGCTCCATCAGAGTCGTCTTTCAAGATCATCTACAAGGTGAAGCCAAATGGTACAAAGGGCTTCAGGTTTTGGCTTTTGTGTATGGCGGGGGCGCCGGCATTTCGTCAATACAACCCCGAAATCTGTATACAGAGGAAAAAGTTTCTCCAGTCTCTTATTCTACCTTGGTCTTAACCTCCTCACTAATCGTTCCCTGGAAAAAAAAATTTGGATTTTTTCTTTTCTTTTGTAATTTTTAATTTTAGTTTGCTTTAATAATTAATTCAGTATTATCACTCTCACATGTTCCTTTTGTACATGTTCACACCCTCTTCACACTTGTTGATAAATTGACAATCAATTACCACCTTTCTTCTCACTCAAATTTCTAACTTTGTGCCGTTGAGTAGCACGTAATTTACAACTTTTAATTTTTTTACTTCTAAAATTACGCCGCGTCTGTAGCTTAATCTTAGGTGCCGCCTCTGATAATATCTTGAGATAGCAACAGAACTTACATATTACTTTGTTTGGACACTAGTAACTAGTGCAACGTGTCTAATCCCTTCTTTGGTGCGTACTGAATTCTCTCTGTCAGGTTTGTTATGTGGCCACCATTCTAGGTGGCTCGCCATCACGATGCACATTGATTTGATGGTTTTAGATGGTTGGAGGGAATCAGCCATAGGAAGCCTTGCTTGACCTAGGTTTCGTGCTAGTTGACACTCAATAGTCAGTCAGCAAGGCGTATCTGCAACCTTGAATGAATTCATATCCCTTCTGAGATTCGAACCCGCGTCACCCAGTGAGCACTGCAGTCAGAGACGTTACCACTGAGTTCAAATTTAAGAAGAGACATGAATTCCTTAAAGGCTGCACATACGCCTTGATGACTGGTGAGTGTCAACTAGCACAAAACCTAGGTCCAAGGCTTCCTGCTGATCGCCTTCAACCATCTAAGAACTTGCTTATTGTATTTAACTATAATATATGATAATAATAACATCTTTATTCTGGACAGTATTTATAAAATGTACAGTATTTACAGGAGAGTTTATTACATGATATTTTCTCTCCCTATTCAGGTAGGTAGTTACCTTGAAAGTCGTGACCAGAAGAGTGCAGCAGGTCAGATGTGAGGACAAATAATCACCGAAGACATTGGCTAGTGGTCACTCTATGTCATGAATTGGCAGAAGTTGGAATTTATGGGCCATTGTATCAAACCATGGTGGTGAGCTCGTACTGTTGAAGAATCCCAAACACTAGGTTGAAACACTTGTCCAGTACTCCTTGCAGGTTTTCCAATGGTTCTCTAACCGATGTCAGCTCATGATGAAATCCTGTAACCAATACACTTTGTTCCACTTGGTGCTGTCCTATTCAGCTGGGCCCAGGATCGCACATAATCTCCCCATCTCCTCCTCACTACACGATCTCCTCCATTTCACCCTCGGACAACCCCACTCATCGTTGCATGCGATGTCGTTCGATGGTCTGCTTGGTGTGTATCTGATTCGTCTCCAATTTCTTGTACATATTTGTTGAGTGGTTAGTTTGTGGTCAGAGTTTCTTGTTGCTAATTCTGTCTGGCTCTAATTACCTGATCTTCAATATGATGCCAGCAAAGTGGGCAGCTATTATTGTCAAAAGTCTGCAACTGATTATTGGAAATGCTTTACGTGACGCGCTACGTTTTTAACCCATCTGGAAGAACTGACCAACTGACTTGACATTGGTGTTGAAAATCTGAATCTCCTTTTTCATGCTGCACAGTGCAAAAAATCTCAAAACTAATTTCAGATCAATGAAGGAGGAGTATTTTGCCTTTCCAATTCTGCTTGACTTTGTTGCCTTCATCTGTTCCGGCTGCCTGCCTTTAGTTGAAACGATGCTTCCCAGATAGGTGTAGGAAGTTAACCTCTGTCAAATGTCTCTCATCGATGGTGATTGCTGGTAGTTGTTGTTGCTGTTGGTTGGTTATCTTCACCACCTCTATCTTCTCTATGTTCACCTAGAGTTCTGTGTTCGCTGTCTGCCAGCTTCTGCCAGTTTATGGGTTTTCGCCTGCCTCCAAGTCTTCGAGTTTTAATGACATTTTTTTATTACTGCTTGATTCCATACTGTATTTTTGGTACAAGTATGAAGTTTTCAGCATGTGATATCGGTAGCCTAAGTTTTGCAGGCCCGACAATAAATATCAGGTGTGCGTCGCCAGGGAATCGAGATCTTATTACTATGATTATTATTTCCTTTAATTCCAAGAGGAACATAGGGCTCCAGCCGCGCGTCTCCATTGCCTTCGGTTCTTTGATAGAGTTTTCACCTGCCTCCACAAGTCTGCGCACATGTTTTCATCTCCTCTTCACATGACCTCCTTCAAGTCACCCTTGCACTGACGACCAACTCGCTGCTTCCCTTTCGGCCCGGTTCCACTTGAGCAATGGCTTGTCTAATGATGTCACCTGGTGGATTGTTTTCTCAGAGTATGGCCAATCCGTCTCCATTTCTTCTCGCCTATTTGTTTCACAATCGGTTCCTGCTGGGTTTGTTCGTTCGCTCCCAGAGGTCCCTATTGCTGATCCTTTCTGGCCATCTGATCTTGAGCGAAGTATTGAGCGAAGACAACTTTTGATGAAGGTGTGTAGTTTGTTAGATGTGCTCTTCATGACGCTGCGCCAAGCCTCTAGTCCATATAGTAAGTGTCACTGACTTCACATTGGCATCCTTCACTAGCTTAATTTGTTTCGAACTTTTGCCCGAAAGGTACCTAGTTGTTTGGTAGAGTGTGGCGAGGTCTCCTTTGCCTGCTGCTTGTTCTGCTTCACTTGCCATGGCTTCATAATATTTTCTTTTGTCTTCCCTGGCACTCTTCTGTACTCTTTTGTTCAGTGTATTGTAGCTTTCATTCAACTCCTGTTTTTGTTGCTCGTCGGTGCACTGTCAGCCAAACGTATTCCTGTCTTCTCATTCCCCATGTGCACTCTGATGCATAATCCAGTCCACGATGATCAGGAATATCATAGTGGCTGATATTAGGCAGGCAGCCTTATCCTACTCTTATATTTACCTCGAACGCCTAGCTGAGTGAGTTTCCCATTGTGGATCACCTGGCACGTGCCACTGTCATAGAACCAGTTGTTGAATGAAGTTAATAAAGATTTAGGGCGCTGTACGCCGTAGTGCGTCGGTGGCACAGTGGTTAGGACTCCCGCCGACCATGCACATAGTACGGGGTTCGATCCCCTGCCGACACACACCCGATATCTATGAACGGCCTACAAAATTTGGGCTACCGATTTCACATGCTGAAAATTCCATACTTGTACCGAAAATACGGTGTGGCATCAAGCTGTAATAAAATAAAAACCACTTCACGATCAGAACTGTCTGTTGAAGGCCTTTTCAAAGTCGATGAAATTGATTGACGTAGAGGTGTTTGACTGTCATATCACTCGGATAAATCGCCTGTAAGTTGCACTCTTAATAAAATAAAAAGCTTTTTCAAGTATTGGTTTGTAGGGATTTAGCTGATTGGTTACATGATTTCATCATGAGCTGACATTAGTTAGAGAACCACTGGAAAACCTGGGAGTACTGAACATCTGTTTCGTCCTAACTCGAGACTCTTCATCAGTACGCACCAATCGGGGTTCGAACCCAGGACGAGCTCGCCTTGTAACCAGAAGGTCCCGGGTTCGAATCCTGGTGGGTGCGTGCTGCTGAAGAGTCCCAAACTAGGACGAAACAGCTGTCCAGTACTCTCAGGTGGTGGTTTTCCAATGGTTCTCTAACCAATGTCAGTACATGATGAAATCCTCTAACCAAAAAGCTTTTTCTTACTCACTCACTATTTATCAACTATTTTAGTTAAACAACTATCTGCCTGAATGTGAAACATAACGAGATATTTTGTTGTATTTATTTTCCTTGTAATGACGTCTCACTATTTTTTAACATGTTGCTAATATCTCTTTATTTTTTCTATCAAAAGTAACTTGTCTACTTCACTCTTCGTGTGTGTGTGTGTGTATGTGTGTGAGAGGGAGGGGGGAGTGGTTATATTGATAGCGATCAAAGGTAAAACAAAACAAAACGAAAAAACTAGATTTTTATCCTAGAAATAAGATGTCTTACCACCCTCCCCCTCACATCCATCCGTCCGCTCCTTTCAGTCTGACAAGTAACCCCTCGAGTTGTAGAATAGGAAGAATTGCGCTTCTTTTTTAATTGTCTTTCCTTCTTCTTCTTCTTTCTTCCCTTTCTTAATGATAACAAATTACGCATGACACTGTTCCCCCACCTTCTATCATTTTACCCTAGTTTCTAAAAATATCTCATGGAATATTTATTTACTATTTCTTGAACGGATTCTACCTACTCCTTCCACGTTTTTTCTGTCATTCATTCATTTTGTCCACTCACTCACTCACTCACTCACTCACTCACTCACTCACTCACTCACTCACTCACTCACTCACTCACTCACTCACTCACTCACTCACTCACTCACTCACTCACTGACTTCCTCACTCAACCACCCACTGTTTTCTTTGCCTCCTGCCACCCTCCCTCTCTCTCTCTCTCTGTCTATATGTATGTATAATGTATGCAGCTGCTTCTCATCAGACAACGACGAGGAGGAGGACAAATCATTCTCTTCTGTTCTCCATTCAGTTCTGTTCTGGTCTCATCTGATGATGACTAATGACTATTATTAATTCTTCAATAGAATTTATTATTATATTATTATTGTATCCTTTAGTTCCTAGAGGAACATAGGGCTTCAGCTGCGCACCTCCATTGACTTCGGTTTTCTGACAACTTTTTCACCCTGCTCCAGGTCTGCCCACATGCTTTCATCTCCTCTTCACATGACCTCCTCCAAGTCACCCTTGGACGACCAACTCGCCGCCTCCCTTTCGGGTTCCACTCGAGGGCTTGTCTAGTGATGTCACTTGATGGTTTCCTCAGCGTATGGCCAATCCATCTCCATTTCTTTCTGCCTATTTGTTTCACAATCGGTTCCTGATTGGTTCGCTCCCAGAGATCCCTGTTGCTGATCTTTTCTGGCCATCTGATCTTGAGTATTGAGCGGAGACAGTTGTTAATGAAGGTTTGAAGTTTGTTTGAGATGCTCTTTATGACTCGCCAAGTCTCTGATCCGTATAGTAGCACTGACTTCACATTGGAGTTGAAAATCCGGATCTTATTTTTGATGCTGATTGCTGTTGACCTCCACACAGATTTGAGAGTAATGAAAGCTTGTCTTGCTTTTCCGATTCTGGCTTTGATGTCCTCGTCAGTTCCGCCTGTAGTTGAGACGATGCTTCCCAGGTAGGTGAAGGAGGTTGTTTCTTTCAGGTTCTTCCCATTTATGCTTATTGTGGTCTGTTGTTGCTGTTGATGTTGGCAAGGAATCTTCATCATCTCTGTTTTATCTATGTTCACGTGAAGTCCTATCTTTGATGCTTCTTCTGCCAACTTGTTACTTTTCATTTGCATATCTTCCAGTTTATGGGAAATCAGACATATATCATCGGCGAAATCCAGATCCTCCAAGTCTTTTGTGTCAGTCCATTTTATGCCTGTTCCCTCGTTGGTTGCCGTTGTCTGTCGCATTATCCAATCAATTGCAATCAGGAAGATCATTGGTGATAGTAGACAGCCTTGCCTCACTCCCGTCCTCACTTCGAAGGCTTCCGTAAGTTTCCCGTTGTGGATTACTTGGCATGCAGCATTGTCGTATAACTGTTGGATGAGGTGTATAATTGTCGATGGGACCCCGTAGTAGCGAAGTAGTTTCCAAATGACCTCTCGATCGACGCTGTCGAAGGCCTTTTCAAAGTCGATGAAGTTGAGATAGAGAGGTGACTGCCATTCCAAGCTTTGTTCAATGATGATCCGTAGAGTGGCGATTTGATCAATACATGATTTGTTTCTCCTGAATCCAGCCTGTTCCGGACGAAGTTTTTCATCTAGGGCTTGTTTGATTCTCTCCAGGATGATGCGACTTAGTATCTTGCTTGGAATGGACAGAAGCATAATTCCACGCCAGTTTTTACATTGACTTAAGTCTCCTTTCTTTGGAAGTTTGAATAAGTAACTGTTCTTCCAATCCTCGGGTACTTTGCCCTCTTTCCACACCTTCTCCAGTAGTGGTGTCATCAAGTCCGCTGTTGTCTCTGGGTCTATTTTCAAAGCCTCTGCTGGGATTCCATCTGGTCCCGGTGTTTTCCCAGTTTTAAGCATCTTGATTGCATTCAGGACTTCTGATTTCGTCGGGGGGTCAGTGTTCACTGGTAGTTCTGCTTCCGTTGTTGGTATTGCTGGACGTGTTGTAGGTGGCGGACGATTTAGAAGTCTTTTGAAGTGTTCAACCCAGTGCTTTCTCTGTTCCACCTCTTTGGTGATTGACTTTCCATTGTCGTCCTTTATTGGCTTAATCTGTGTCGAACGTTTGCCCGAAAGGTTCCTAGTTGTTTGGTAGAGTGTGGCGAGGTCTCCTTTGCCTGCAGCTTGTTCTGCTTCGTTTGCCATGGTTTCATAATATTTTCTTTTGTCTTCCCTGGCACTTTTCTTCACTCTTTTGTTCAGTGTATTGTAGCTTGCATTCAGCTCCTGTTTTTGTTGCTCGTCCGTGCACTGGATAATCTTTTGCTTCACTGTCCTTCTCTCTTCTATTAGTTTCCAAGTGTCCGTAGTGAGCCACTGTTTGTCCTGTCTCTTTTTTCTGCCTAGAATTTCTATGCAGGTTTGGCTCCACACCGTTTTCAAGTTGTTCCAGTGCTTTTCAACGCCGACCTCTTCGCTAGTGTTGATTTGTGTCTCGGCTTTGTCCTTTATGCTTGCAATGAAGATGTCCTTTGTAGCCTGGTCCTTCAGCTTTTGAGTGTTGAACTTGGCTTGTGGTCTATCTGCAGCTCCTGATTCCCTGAAAGCTTTTAATTTGATTTGGATTGTCCCTTGTACGAGATAGTGGTCTGAGCCAACGTCTGCTCCTCTTCTTGCTTTTGTGTCCAGTAGGCTGCGCCTCCACTTCCTTGAGATTGAGATGAAGTCGATTTGGTTTTTGGTTTGCCCGTCTGGTGACACCCATGTAGCCTTGTGGATATCTTTGTGCTTGTATACACTGCCACCAATCACCAGTTCGTTGAAGGCGCAGAAGTCGGCGAAGAGTTCTCCGTTTTCATTCATTTCTCCTAGAGCTTCTCTACCCATGATGAGTTCCCTTCCCGTATTGTCTGGTCCCAGTTTGGCGTTCATGTCGAAAAGCGCGCGTGTCAATAATCCTCAATAGAATTTAGAAATGGTAAATGGGAACTAACTCTATCATCATCATCATCATTATCATCAGCAGTACTAACAGTAGCAGCGGTAGCAGCAGTTGTGTAGACCTAAATGTTTGACAATCTCATCAACATTACAAGGATGGCATAAATATTTTTAGAAAAAAAAGAGAAAAGGAATGAGAGACTCTGAGGGACCGTGAGGTAGAGGGGGTTGTGAGTGAATGAATCCTTTACAAAATGTTTTTATACCAAGCATATATATTTCCCCCTTTAATCCTTTTATATTATTATTCCTTTTCTGTCTCTTATGTCTGTCTGTCTGTCTGTATGTATGAATCACTCGTTTTCGTTTGTTTTTATTTTTATTCTTTTTTTGTATTTTTAATTTAGTTCTCTATATGAATTTTATGATTTACCATCCCGTTTTGGGCATTCACATTACACACACTTTAATAATGAAACAAAGTGGGAAACGAGAAAAAAAGCAACAGCAACCTACGTCTCTCTTTTTTTTGTGGGAGGGGGGGGAATGTCAGCGTTATTATTATAATCTATCTGCGTAGGCGGCGAACAAAAACTCACAAACGCACACACACAAACATGTATACAAACATATACATGCATACATACGTCTGTTATGTTGATATCATCTATCTATCTTATAACCCTGGAGGATGACCAGTGGTAATAGACAGACAAATGTGTGTGTGTGTGTCTGTCTGCGTGTGTGTTTGTCGTTTTGAGTAAACTTCGTGTTTTACAAACAGGTAGATGAATAATAATAGATTCAATTCACAAAAGAACTCCTCAAATGCACATGTGTGTGTGTGTGTTTGTGTGTATCTCTGTCGATTTTCTAGTTTCAAGTTGTTGCTTTATTTTGAGCTAATGGAAAAAACGAACCAACACTTGAAAATTCTATTTATTTTCAAGATTTGTTTTAAGTTTGACTACGCAAGGATTGTTATCAGTTAGAGAACTGTGGTCTTATTTCATTATCACCTTGATATGATTATGAGCAATAAATTGTGCTCGAAACGTCATCAGTAAACATTACTGTATAACACTGTGCGACTTTATCAAAACAAAATTTACCCATAATGGAATTACACTCTACCACAGTGCACAAGTTTTATTCTTATAACTGTGGTCTTTTTATTTTTTACTTTTTTTATTTTTTTATTTTATTTTTTGATTACAGCTTGATTCCACACTGTATTTTTGGTACAAGTATGGAATTTTCAGCATGGATATCGGTAGCCCGAATTTCGCAGGCCGACCATAGATATCAGGTGTGCGCCAGTGAGGGCTCGAACCCCGGACCATGTGCATGGTCGGCGAGAGTCCTAACCACTGTGCCACCGACGCATTTTAGTTTGGGACTCATCAGGAGTATACACCTACCACCACGGTTCGAACCCCACATCTAGTTACAAGGTGACTTCGGAAATCATTGTCCACTGGGTCAAGTGATTAAGTCACTACTATCCAGTCACTGGATAGAAATTTAATGGATCTCTAGCTTCTACTAATCCGTATATATATATATATATATATATATATATATATATATCCTCACTAATCAACGAAGTGAGAGGGCGAAAGCGGATGCCCGGCGCTCTTCACCGGGTTGACTGTGCATTGGATGACAGTCTAGGGGAGATGGCTAAACCCTGATTCCAAACCTCCAACGACTGGCGTATGAAGCTCACCGGAGCTCACCGGCAGACGTATGGACAAAGGGCTTGTTGGATGTCCTGGATGTCTGGCCCCATTCAAAAAGGCGTATGAACCGGACTCCGGTCACCGGCTGGCTGCCAATGGATAGTGGACTCCCTACTCCACTCCTACTGCCTTGTAGGTCACACTTGGTTGTGTAAAGGCTAGAGCTGCACTCTCAAATAAAAGGCCGAGCGATGCTGGGGACATCACTCGTACCAAATTCCCATGAAACTTCATGAACTCTCTTGTTCATGAAGCCGGCTCCTCCTCCCGTAGGAGATAGCCGAAGTAAAGTAAAGTAAGTAAGTACTAATCAACGTCAGTTAGAGATTCCATATTAGTTTGTCTATTAGATGTACATCACACAGAGAGTGAAACGGTATTATTTACTGGATGACGTTTCGAACAAAATTCATTATTGTTCATAATCATGTCAATTATAAACACACGACTTCGAAACCTGAGTTTTATAGTTTTCTTTGTTCTCTCCTATTTGTCGTCGTTGGGGTAGTAGAATTTTCCAGATATCTGGGTTGACAGGTGTTGAATCATTCCTATTTACACGTGTTGGTTCGCAGTTGATTCGATAAACACAAAGCTTCTGTTATCAATCTCTCCCTCCACCCTGTGACATTAGATTTTAAAACTGTCATCTTATGTCATCATCCTATTGTATGGTTGTGTGTAATTGCATGTAGTACTATAGCTTAACTTTTCCCTAGATATGGTTTTATTGGGTATTATAAGTCACAAGGAGTGGATGCATCTGCACCAGCCATTGACGACGATCACTTTGAGTCGTCATATCACCAATTGTCTCCAGCCTTCATTGGTTTCTACCATCCCGAGGACCCTAACCACTCAGTTAGATAGTCTACACCTTCCTACGTGTCCGACTTAAACTAACTGTCATGGATTTCATTGACTCATGAAGCCATGTTTTGGTTTGACCACCACTAGCTGTCTGTTTTCCGACCTGATCAATCCTATGTCAATCAGCTAACATTGGCCGTCAAGGAAGGCGATGGCTAGGTATGCGGAACACATGCCCTAACCATCTCAATCGATGTAGCTTCACAGCTTCCTACATACTTCTTGATTAATTTATCAGAGTAATCATCAATTAAGTTTTAAAGCTTCTCTTATTTACCTCACTTCCTGTCTTAGATTTACCTTGGTACTACTATTTAGTTTTTGTGCCCTATTGCCACTTAAACATTTCACTAACGCCTAGTTTTACTGACACAGATAAGGTAGGATGATTGGAAATCCTCACATATATATATATATATATCGGTTTGAATATATATGTGGATTTTGTGTAAATGCACACTAGTGGGTGTGTGTGTTTAACTTGCATCTTCTTTCCTTTTTACACAGATATCAATTCATCTTTCATTTTGTTTACATTTTTTTCTCTTGTAATCTATCCCATCTACTATCACTACTACCACTTATTTGTATATGTAAATAAACAAATATTGACATAATTAAAATTAATTATGACAGTTGGTCTACCACTCCTGTAAAATTAGTAAGTAACCTTTACTACTTCTAGCATTTATATTACTGTACACGGGTGGGTATGTGAAGAGAAAAAGCAATGCATGATATCCGTCTACTTTATTCTACCTTAATTCTCTCATATACAATATGTATATATATTCAAGATAAAGGATAAGCTGGTGATGTTTAAGTGTTGGTTTGCACAGGGGATTTAATTTGATTAGTTACAAGATTTAAACATTTCTGAACTGAAATAGGTTAGAGAATAACACCATTGGAAAACCATCAGTGACTATTGCCAGACAACTGTTTCGTCCGCCTAGTTTGGGACTCTTCAACAGTATGCACACCCACCACAGGGGGGGGGTTCAAACCCAGGACGTAGTAGTTACAAGGCAAGTCACTGTGTGACCCTTCAATGCAATGACTATTCCATGAACTACAACTTGTGCCAACTAATGATATAGAGCCACCACTATCCAATATCAACGGCAAGTATTTATCCCCGAACACTTAACTTGGTATGAAGATTTATAGACATTTAATTGGTTACAGGATTTCATTAGGAGCTGATATCGATTAGGGAACACCATTGGAAAACCAACACTGGAGTACTGGACTGGAGTGGTCACGCTACATCATAGATTGACAGAAGTTGAAATTTATGAACTAGTCATTGAATTGTCGGATTCCAGTGGCTTAATGGTTTGTGAGCTAGCTTGCCTTGTAACTGAAAGGTTTCGGGTTCGAACCCCCCATAGTAGGTGCGTACTGTTGAAGAGTCCTAAACTAGGCTGAGGAGGCAGCTGTCTGGCAGTACACCCTGTTGGTTTTTCAATGGTGCTCTTTAACCGATGTCAGCTCGCCAACTACACGAATAGTTGCAATTTCTAGTGAGGATTGTCTTATGCATACGTAAATAAATCTCTGGTTTGTCAACCCGCCTTCTGTCTTTTCATTGTGCAGACCTAGTTGTAACATTCTGAAGTGTTCGAGTTACAAGGATTTGACTGATTTCATGTTAAGTCATGAATTGACTTCAGTTAGGAGAACCGGTGAAAACAAGGGAGTCCTAGACAGCTCCTTCATCCTAGTTTATCACTAATGGCCTTAAACTAATCCTTCAAAATGTCTGACTGTTAATTTCAGATTCCGATGTAAAAGAAAGTTAAATGACGAAGCCGTTAATTCCTATGACCGTTGCAAAATGTATGATAGTGATATAGAAATCAAGTCTGAAGTTAAGTATCTTGGATTAATTCTTTCTTCTGACCTATCCTGGTCTTCCTATGTCTTAGCGATTTGTGCAAGAATGTTTCGTTTGACTTTTTACCTTAAGAAGTTAAGGTACTCAGGCATAATCCAATCAACCTTGCTCTTACAGTTTGTCAACTCGTGCATCTTACCTATTCTTCTTCACTGTTCACCCTTGCTTATTCTTTCCTGGATTGCTTAAAAAAGACCATGTCACACATACTTGGTAGAACTCTGAAGACTGTTAGTCAGTAGGGCGGCAAGTGGTATCCAATTGGGCCATATCGTTGACACCGTCATTGACAATGGGCACTTGACATCATGCAATAAATTTGCTGAAGGAACTTTATCAGACTGTGAGCACCCATTCTGCTCGCAGCTCCAACCTTGTGTCTCCTCAGGTAAAACAAGAAGTTATTTCATCAAAAGACTTTATGCGCGCACGTCTAAGTTCCATGGCAGTATATTTGGCGGCACGTATTTTATGTGATGGAAATAGCGTCACGCATGAAGTAACTAACTAACCTTCTTTGCACTAGTGAATAAACCATTTTCTCCACCCTTATAACATCGAGTTTTATTGTTATTGTATTTCTTATATTTATAATCCTCTCAATTTTTTTGTTTTTATTTATTTATTTTTCATAAGTGTGAACATCGTTTAAGCTGTGTTACCATTGTTAATCTTGTCTTTCCCCTCACTATACTACATCAACGGAACATTAGATTCAATAATCTATAACATGCTAAAATTTCCAAACTGAATTGACAATACTGTTTGAAACAAACTCGCTGTTGTTATTATTATTATTATATTTATTATTCTCATTTTATACGTCGAACATTTTTGACTTTATACCGTAAATGTGGACAAATTCCTCTGCTTAATTTTCTTTTAATTTTTAATTTTATTTATATTTTGAGTAAATCAGATGCAAAGGTGTTGTGACAAATGCTGAGAATTCCATTGTGTATTATAAGTAGTGCTGTTTTTTGGAATAAAGTAGATTATTATTAATATTATTTATCAGTACACACCATTGTACTAGGCATGCAACCCATGAACTTCAGGGCTACGATGCTACCCTTTTCACCATTCAGCCAGTGAGTGAGTGAGTCGGAATTCAATGGCCAATTTTTGATAATATAGAGCAACCACTAGCCAATAGCATCAGTGGCGAGTATTTGTTCCCCATCCCCCATACTTACCTTCGTATGAAGATTTATAGACATTTAATTGGCGGTTACATGATTTGATCATGAGCTGAAATCTATTAGGGAACACCATTAGAAAATCAACACCGGAGTACTGGACTGGAGTGATCATGCTATATCATGGAATGGCAGAAGTTGGAATTCATGTACCGGCCATTGTGTTACAGCAGAAGGCAAGACGTGAGAGCAAGGGTATATTTTTTTCACTAACCAAACCGCTGTTTATATATCTATAGTTTATATTCGTTAACTAATCACTGAGCGTATGATATTGGTTTACACTAAACGACATGAAATAGAATGTTTAAATATACATAGTATTCTGTTGTTAATGCAGTATTGAACTGTGGAAATATGTGAGAATCATATTCCTTTGAAAGGCTAGCTAGCTCGTAGACCATTGAGCCATATCCAGCGCCAATCAACATCAACGGGAGGGATTTGAAAGAGGCTACTTCATTCACTCACTGATCTAGGGAGCATTGTCTCAACTACGGGCAGTTGGAACGTACGAGGATGTCAGATCGAGCGAGAATCGGGAAGGCGAGAAACACATTCACTCATCAACCTGAAACCAATCTGGAAATCTTCGTCACTCACTCAGTGTCAACAACAGAATTCGGTCGGATTCTCAATACAAACAACGTCAAGTCAGTCAGTTCTTCTATACGGATCAGACAGAAACTTGGTGGGCAGGTCACAAAGAATATTTCCAACAGCCTGTTGCAGACCTTTATCAACAACTGAGTGTCTTCGCTGTCTCTATACTGAAGATCAGATGGCCGGGGGAGTCGGAAAGAATCACCAACAAGAAACTATGAGAACAAACAAACAAAACAAGAAGGAGTCGCTAACCAACAAATATGCAGGAGAAAGTGGAGATGGATTGGACACTCTCTGGGGAGGCATCGCGCGCATCAGGCCATTGCTCGAGTGGAACCCGAGAGAATTGGAAACGGCGAGTGGGGCGTCAGTGCAAGGGTGACATGGAGGAGATCGTGTGAAGTGGAGGAGGAGTTGAAACAGTATGGACTAACATGGATGGATTCAGGTGAAAAGTACAGCAGAAGGAAGACAGAAGTGGCAAATGGAGACGTAGAGTTGAAGCCCTATGTTTCACTAGGAACCCAAGGGAACAATAATAATAATATTCCGTTGGAACACATTATCCGTACCACACCATCACAATTGGATTGGCGTGATCCCAGTGACTTTGGCCTAATGGTCCACGAACTCACCGTGTATCTAAAAGGTGCTGAATTTGAACTGCTGAAGAGTTCCAAGCCAGGGTGACGAAACAGCTATCTGGCAGTACTCCCTGGTGGTTTCCCAATGGTGTTCTGTAACCCAATGTCAGCTCATGATAACATCATGATGATGATGATATGTTAAAAAACATTCCATAATTTCTTTTTACTGTTTTTATTTGTTTTCAATGGCAACTTTGTTGTTTTGTAAAACACAAATGCGAGAAGTGTGCCTGTGTGTGTGTGTGTGTGTGTGTGTGTAGATTTATCATGTTTCTATTACTTTTAATTGCTGTTAAATTGAAAAGAAGTTTCGGGTCGGATCACATACACACACACACACACTTACTGACTCATTCCCTCACTTACATACCAAACCCTCTCATTCTTGTCAATAACAGTGACCATTATTAGCCAAATGGTGTTGGTTTTGTTTTTTTGTTGGCCTTTTTGTCTAATAAAGAGGTGATATGATGAAAGAGTGAGAATATCTCTCAGGTAGAGATTTTTCTATTTTTATGGTGTTACACATGGTCATAAATGTAAATAAACAGTGTGTGTGAGAGAGAGAGTGGTTTTATTCATATTTTCTCAGAATTATATATAGTAGTAAGTGGACTTGACTATGGCGCCA
Organism: Trichobilharzia regenti; assembly: GCA_944472135.2. Taxonomy (NCBI): domain Eukaryota; kingdom Metazoa; phylum Platyhelminthes; class Trematoda; order Strigeidida; family Schistosomatidae; genus Trichobilharzia; species Trichobilharzia regenti. Next base: position 4,260,343 of record OX235265.1, read on the forward strand.
CTGTTCTCCTTACATGACAGAATTACTTTCATTCATTACACTTATGTTTTTATTTTAAAATAAATGGTTGGGCTTTTTTTTCTTTTAATTTTATGTTTACGACTTTTGTTTTAACATTTTCCTCTTCATGTATCTGATTATGATTTGAAAAAAAGAATATTTAGATTTCCGGCTATTATTAGGCAATTTGGATTATTATTTCGATGTAGATTCTGGCAAAGTTAAACTTTAAGCACTACTAATTATTACCAGTAGATTGGATAATGCGACAGACAGTTGGCCGGGGAACGAGGAAACAGGCATACAATGGACACTCACACAAAGACAAACTTGGAGGATCTGGACTTCACCAATGCGATATATATATGTCTGACTTCCCACAAACACTAGAAGATGTGCAAGTGAAAAGCAACAAGTTGGCGATAGAAGAAGCATCCAGAGAAGATAGGACTTCAGGTGAACATAGAGAAAACAGAGGTGATGAAGATTCCTGGCCAACAGCAATGGCAGCAGCAACAACAGACAACAGTCAGCCGACATAAATAAGAGGAACCTGAAAGAAACAACCACTTTTACCTACCCACCTACCTGGGAAGCATCGTTTCGACTACAGGTGGAACTGAAGAGGATATCAAAGCCAGAATCAGAAAAGCAAGACAAGCTTTCATTACTCTTAAGTCTGTGTGAAGGTCAACAGAACTCAGCCTGGAAATAAAAATAAGATCCGGATTTTCAACTCCAATGTGAAGTCAGTGTTACTAAACGGATGGATCAGAGACTTGGGGCGTCATAAAGAGCACCTCAAACATACTACATACCTTCATCAACAGCTGTCTTCGCTCAATACTGCTCAAGATCAGATGGCTGGCCAGAAAAGATCAGCAATGGAGATCTCTGGGAGCAAACCAACCGAGCAGAAACCAATTCTGGAACATATATGCAGGAAGAAATGAAGATAGATTAGCCATTCTCTGAGGAAACAAACCATCAAGTGACGTCACTAGACAAGCCATTGCTCGAGTGGAACCCGGCCGAAAGGGAAGTGGCGAGTTGGTCGTCAGTGCGAGGGTGGGGTGACTTAGAGGAGGTCGTGTGAAGAGGAGATGAAAGCATGTGGGCAGACTTGGAGCCAGGTGAAAACTCTATCAAAGAACCGAAGGCAATGGAGACTTGGGACTGAAGCCTTATGTTCCTCTAGGAATTAAAGGATATAATAATAATAACTACCACCAATCAGTGAATGATCTCGAACGCACCAATCACGTGAAAGAGGCATTTTTGTGTATAGAATACATATATTTATGAAAGATGAATAAAAACTGTATAAAAGTGTTACAGAGGATAGCTTCCTCTCATATGGAATAAAAATAGTTCTCAGTTTTAGGTTCCAGTATCAACACGGTGGATAAACTTTATTTTGATAAAGTCTCAAAGTGTAATACAGTAATATTTACTGAGCAATAAATTGTGCTCAAGACGTTGTCATCAGTAAATATTACTTACTGTATAACACTGTGAAACTTTATCAAAATAAATTTTACCCACAATTGAGTTATACTGTACCGCCACAGTGCTCAAGTTCTATTCTTATGTCAACGCAGCAATTTACCCACATTCGATGCATGTAATTATTTAGATCTTCTAACCCTAACAATAACCCTAATCTTTTCTGAACCTAGCCCTAACGTGCAAAAATCTCTAAGCTAACTGTAATTTAACTCGAACCAATCGTAATGTCGCCTTTATTAGGTTAACTTAACCCTAACTTGTCTTCGGCTTAAAGCTTACCTTAATATTTCCCAAACCCTAAGCTGTAACTTGCCAGATATCCAATTTAATAGTGTCGGTGGCACAGTGGTTAGAACTCTCGCCGACCATGTAGATGGTTTGGGGTTCGATCCCCTGCCGACAAACACCTGATATCATTTGGTGGTGGTCGGCCTGGAAAATTTGGACTACCGATACTACATGCTGAAAATTCCTTACTTGTACCAATAATACGTTGTGGAATCAAGCTATAATAAAAAAATATTTAAAGAAATCACTTCGATGAGCATATTTTATTGGTGATGATGACACCATTATTTGCCAGGTTTCAGTAACTTTCTCAGTTTGCGTTTCTAGGTCATTGGTGCGGTCGCACTGCATTGGTATTTGCTGGTGCTTAAAAACTTAACTTGGTCTAGATTCTGTTAACACTGTTAATTTAAAGTCAGTGATCATTTTTTTTTATTTTTATTTTTTGATTACGGCTTGATTCCACACTGTATTTTTGGTATAAGTGTGGAATTTTCAGCGTGGATATCGGTAGCCCAAAATTCGCAGGCCGACCATAGATATCAGGTGTGCTTCGTCGGCGCGGGCTCGAACCCCGGACCATGTGCATGGTAGGCGAGAGTCCTAACCACTGTGCCACCGACGCACATGTGGTTGAGATTAGTGCTATAAAAGTGGGGTACAGTAGGTTGGGTATCAGAGCAAAATACTCGCCAACAATGACCATTGGCTTCTGTCAGTCGCGTTATATTGTGCGTGAATTGGCACAAGTTGGAATTCATGGACTGGCTTGCCACTGGATTGGCGGGTCCCAGTACCTCAATGGTCTACGAGCTCCCTTTGTAACCGGAAGATTCTGGGTTCAAACCCCGACGATGGGGCACACATACTGTCTAGGAGTTTAAAACTAGGTTGACGAAACAGCTTACCAGTACTCAAGTACTCTTCTACCGGTGTCACCTCATAATGAAATCCTCTAACTAAATTAGTAGAAGTGTTAGAACTCAACGGTCATTGGAATCTGGCTCAGGAGGTTGAATGGTGGCCGACTAGCATGATCTAGTAATCTGAAGGTTCTGAATTCGAACTCTGGTAGGATCATGGATGTGCACTTATTCAGAGTACGGAAATATGACTAAACAACTGTCCAATACAGTACTAGTTCCTAATGGTTTTCAATAATTGTGTAAATGATGTTGTTGGCCTATGATGAAATCTACTTATTTCTTGAAATGATTGGAGGGTTACACTTACACGTATATGCACCTATGTGTGATGTGAGATGATGCAGTCAAAATTCAGATTCAAAATCCTTGAGCTTCAGTTTAATGGAACCACTCACTATTCGGCTGCATTTCAGGTTTGATCACGATTTGAGATATCAATTATAGAGAGAAGATCATTGGAACTGGAGAGTATTGTGAACAACTGGAAGTCTTCAGTGGTATGCATTCAATAACGTCACTACGGATTTAACCCAGGATCTTCAGGTTATAAGGCAAACACGTTGACGACTATTTAGCCGCTGGGACAGAAACTAGTTACCCTTGAATTTGAACATGTTGATTTATTTTGAGGAAGTTAAGAAATACTAAAAGTTATTTAAGATTGAATTACTATTTAGTCCGACATTAGACTTTTTGTGTAATGTACACTTATTACGCCACCCCCCCCCCCCTGTACCAGCCGGGGTTCTACTCAAGGACTTTCCTGTTACAAGGCAAGATCTTAGACCATTAAGCCACTGAGACCCGAGAATCCAATGGCCAACCAGCCCATGAATTCCAGCTCTTCTACCAATTCACGCACGATATAACCCGACTGGCACTAGCCAATAATGGTCATCGCTGGTGAGGATTTGTCCTCACACTCAACCTGCTATACCCTAATGGTCATGACTTCTTACTAAAGCCCAGGTAACTACTTACCTGAATAGGGGCAGTTACTAATAAGCAGTATCAGAATGATATTCAAGTGTTGGTTTGAGGCATTTGATTTGATTGGTTTCAAGATTTCATCACGAAGAGGTGATATCGGTTGTTTTCACTGGGTGTTGTAATAATTTCACTAACCATTAAGCAAGTTTATCTGTTGGTGATCTATACATTGACAATAGAGAGTAGATGTTAATTTAGAGGTAGAAGATGAAAGACTTGGTAAAGGCAAATTTTATTTACAATCTGGTATCTCTATATGGCCATATAATGTACACCTTTTCTGAATATCGCCATTGGCTGCACACATCTTCCATGTGGTGCTACTTCTGGCCTTCCTTCATATTGTGTCTCTTTATCGTCCCTTTCACATCTCTCAGGTATCTCCGCAACTCTGTATCATTTGCTTTCTCTGGCATCACACCTGTCCCCTTGCTTTTTTATGATTTTATGCCTATGAACATCTCTTTATACATATACTACTAACAAATCTAATTAGTAGCATACGCCACATTATTGTTATTCCTCATAAAAAAAGACAAAATATATTTAATTTCATTTTGTTAAATTTTTCTAATTTCTTTTTAAGAATTTTATTTTATTTTATTTTTTCATTATACTCACAAAAGGGTTAGAAGAAATTCAAAGTGATGGTGATTTGCCTCAATGTCCAGTATGCGGTTGTGTATGGATAGAATTACCAAATTTTGATATCCATCTCACCACCGTCAATGGAAATGTTAATACCAACATCAACAATAATAATACTGATGATCAAGTAACTGAGATGAATGATTTCGTGGGGGATCCAAATGACACTAAAATGATTTCCTCAGCTTCATCGTCCTCGTCCTCTTCCTCCTCCCCCTCTTCTTCTTCTTCGGAACAAATTGAAGTTGGTGAACAACAACACCAACAAGAACAACGGTTGACTAAAACTCACCAGCGTGGTGCTGATAATAACGATGATGCTGTTGGCGATGGTGATTTTGATGTTGACAATGTTGGCGGCGGCGTCAGAGACGATGATGATGATGATGATGATGGTGATGGTGATAATAGTAACACTGACAGTTTTCTACCTTCTCATCAGTCACATCGAAGACAATCGACCACTAATCAGCGTAAACAGGAACACCACGACCACGACCACCACCAACAACAACAGCAGAAACAATCATCAAATGAGACGCCATGCTCCTCAATTCTCAATCAATCAATGAAAAATACACAAGCTATAGATTCAATAGATTTAAATGGGAATATAACAATGATGAATAGTGTGCTATCTAATCCACCATTTTCTGAATATAATAGTTGTATCTCAGCTTTCTCATTAGAAGTAAGTCAATTGTTATTACTATTATTATTATTTCCTTTAATTCCTAGAGGAACATATGGCTTCAGCTGTTTTCGCCAATCTCCTACATGGTGCACACGTTCCATGTCCCCACAAAAAGCCTTTTTTCTTTCGGTGCAAGGAAATTCATCGTGCTGAAGTTTTTGTAGAAACTTTATTTACAAGGTGGTGGGGTTGCGAGTCTCACACCTGAGAAATTGGGGGGGCGGTTACATTAAAGTATAGTTAGTTTACAGAGAAGTGACCTTGTGGGTTTTCTTCCCGGTGGAACATAGGGCCTCAAGCTAGTTTGTCTGTCTGGATTCAACATAGAACTTGCCACCGAAGTGCAGCACTTCGAGTTACCATGTTCCAAATAGCCCACAAAGGTAGACAAGAAGATGAGTGGAGAGAATCAATAGAGTCTGACAAGTATAAGAGTGAAACAGAATGGGGAATGGTAGAAAGGAATATGAAAGATTACAGAGACTGAATACATCTGCGCTGGCCATTGACAACGATTTTGAGCCATGTCACCTACTGTCTCCAGGCATTGATTCTTTGAGTCCCGAGGGCCCTAACCCGGAAGTCTTCATCTCCCCCTACCTGACTCAGTTTAACTGTCAAGGATTTCATGGATTGATGAGGCCATGTTTTTGTTTGGCCACCACTTACTCTTTTCCAACCTGCACCTATATCGGCTAGCTAGTAATGCCCGTCGTCGGGGGAGCCCGATGGTTAGGCATGCGCAGCACGTGACCTAGCCATCTCAATCTATGTAACTTTATAGCCTCGTCGATTGATTTTCCCTGTTTGCCCAACACTCTAAGCCTAACGTCAACATTACTTACCTTATTAAACCAACTAACGTGAGACAGAGATCGCAGACGTCTATGATTGAAAGCAGTCAACCTTTTCATCTCTTCAACTCGTATTGGCCATGTTTCAGAGCCATAGAGAAGGACGGAGCGAACTGCTGAGTAGTACACTTGCCCTTTGGTTGATAGCCAACCCGATGTCATGCCTACGCCAGAGATGGTGTAAGTTAGCGGAAGCAGCTCAACCTTTTTGGATCCTTGCTGGTGGCTTGAAGTTTCTGTAGCAGTGTTTAATTTTACAGGATGGGGGTGCTAGCCGGCTTCAAGCCCAACCTTTCCTCTTTACCAGCATTATTTCTGGCTTAGTGAGGTAAAGGAGTACATCAGTGACCGGGGATCGAACCCCGGACCATGTGTATGGTTGGTGAGCGCCCTAACCGCTAGCTATGCCACCGACGCACTACCGACCTTGTGGATTGCTCCCCTTAAAATCAGGAAAACAAGGAATGAAGCAATCAGGAAAACACCAGCAAAAGGAACATAATTCACAACAGGAAGGGCAACAAGCGACAACGACAATAATAAAGAAAATAACATTAGCAGTAGTATCACAGTCAGATATAGCTTACAAAAATGATACCAAAATCATAGACTCTTTGTCTTGAGTCAACTTAGACATGTAAATCCATCAATATATACAACGACAGATATTAGTTAGTGTTAGACAGTCACAAAATGGCAAGGAGATAGTTATAGGTATTATCGGCCCGAGGTTCGATCCCCTGCCGACGCACACCTGATATGTATGGTCGGCCTGCAAAATTTTGGCTACCGATATCACATGGCATTCCTACCGGTGTCCAACAATCATTATATTTCCTGACCTGAAGGCGGAATTCGATTCTGTCGACCGAGAGGTACCCTGGCGATGCTTGGCAGTAAAGGGAATGCCGAGAAAGTACATTGCACTCATCAAGGCACTCTACTCGAACTCATGCGGCCAGGTGAGGGCTTACGGCGAGTTGTCGTCTGAACAGGTGACGACTAGTGGTGTCCGTCAGGGATGGTCATCATCCCCATTTCTATTCAACTTCATCAACGATGTACTGATGGACTTAACCCTAACTCACTTCAGAGACACATGGATTGACTTACTACCAGGGAATAATCTCGTTTATTTAGAATTTGCAGACGATATAATCCTTCCAGACGAGGAGTTTGAGAAAATACAGAGTCTTCTGAACACCATGAGCTGCAATCTACAAATGTTTGGCATGCGATTCGCTCCTGCTGTCAAATGTAAGATGATGCTACAGGACTGGACAACACTGACTCCTAGTTTAGAAATAGGGAGTGAAGTGGTAGAGCACGTTGACCGCTTCACTTATTTGGGAAGTTGCGTCAGCCTGCGCCAATGGGTTGATGTCTGACGAAATTTCAGCACGGATTCAGAAGGCTCGTTTCGCATATGCCAGTTTACGCCGTCTCTGGCTAAGTAGACGAGATATCCGACTATCGACCAAAGGGCGTGTGTACTGCTCAGCAGTTAACTCTGTCCTCCTTTATGGCTCTGAGACCTGGCCATTGAGAGTAGAAGACATGAAAAGATTAGCTGTCTTTGATCATAGGTGCCTGTGTTCTATCTCCCGTGTTAGGGAGGCGGTATAGTAAGGTGAACAATATTGAGGTTAGGCATCGGTCGAGTGCTAGGTAAGTAGGGGAAATCAATCGGCGAGGCTGTGAAATGACATCGACTGAGATGGTTAGGACATGTGTTACGTATACCCAGCCTAGTCATCGCCTTCCTCGATGGACAATGTTAGCCGACATGTGGTCAGGTTGGAAAAGAGCCAGTGGTGGTCAAACCAAAACATGGCTTCGTCAGTCAATGAATTCCACAACAATTAGTTTAAGCCATGTAGGAAGATGTAGACTTCCTGGTTGGGGTCCTCGGGATGGCAGAAACCGATGAAAACTGGAGACAAGTGGTGATATGGCTCAAAGTGATCGTTGTCAATTGCTGGTGCGGATGCATCCACTTCCCGTGACTTATACTTTCCAATAAAACTATATTGTTCTTCGTTACTACTATTCCTTTTGTCTCATATCCCTGTTTACTGTCTGTATTATGCATTTCTCTTACTTTCTTCTCGTGCTTTGTGTGCTACATGGAGTGGAGTGTGGAGACTTGAACTGCCGCAAATCAGTGCACAATTCTATGTCGAAAACAGACAGATCGATATCACATGCTGAAAATTCCATACTTGTACCAAAAATACGGTATGGAATCAAGCTGTAATCGAAAATAAAAAAGATTATATCCACAGATTCAATGTTGGAAAGGCAAATAATTACAATAAGTTCCACAACTTCTTGGCAAGAAATTCCACAGAAATAAGAGTTTTCTATTCTCTCCCATTTATGTTGTCATTACTAGTTTCACAACTTTTTTATTTTCCTTTTTGGCCTTTCTCGATCTACCTAATGAATTTTATAGGATAGTTATTTAACACCAAAGCCTCTTCTATCTGTTTTATTTCATCATTTAGGTCTTTTCTTGTACTTCTTATTGCCACTGCTCAGTTTGTTATACACCCTTAACTAACCCTGCCTTAACAGTTAACAGATCAGATGAATTAAAGTCTAAATATTAGAAAAAATAATATAATTTACAAAATACCCTCCAATGACTGTGAGTTAAGTCAACTACATAGGTCAAACTAGTAGGTCAGGGGTAGTCAGATTGTCAGAACATAAGAATATAGCTAAGGTAAGAATGGTTGACCCCGAGAAGACAGATGAGTAATTTAGAAAAAAGCTCAGGAATTGCACTGCATGCATTAACACACAATATGGTGGGATGGGGTTAAAATTGTAAAAAGTAATCTGGATAGGTGGAGAGAGAGAGAGGTTGATTACTGAATCCTTGTTCATCGAGTCTACACCCAACACGTTCAATTGGAATGACTTATCACTCATACCGGAACTATGGAAAATACTACTAACAATCAAATCAACCGTTGGAAAATAATGGAATTATATAAACGAAGTCAGAAAGTTGTGTGAGTGAACAGCTTGATATAATTATGAGGAATAATAAATTGTGCTCGAAACGTGGTCATCAGCAAATACTACTTACCGTATAACACACTGTGAGATTTTATCAAAATAAGTTTTACCCATAATGGAATTATACTCTACCGCCACAGTACACAATTTTTATTCTTATGTCAACAGAGTAATTTAACCGCATTCTATGCATGTAATTATTTAGATGTTTTAATCCCAACAATAACTCTAATCTTTCTTGAACCTAACTCTGACTGTAATCTAACTAGAACCAACCCTAATGTCGCCGCCTTTATTAGGTTAACCTAACCATAACTTGTCCTTAGCTTAAACCTAAGCTGAAACTTGCCAGATATCCTATTTAATACCATAACACTTCAATGAGCATATTTTTATTGATCATGACAACATTATTTATCTACCAGGTCTCACTAACTTGCTCATTGAGCGTTTCAAGGTTACATTGGTGCGATCGCACTCCCTTGGTAGTTAGTTGTTAGTGGTGCTTAAAGTTTAACTTGACCCTTATCCCGTTACACAATATCACATAACATACTGATGATAATATTTACAAGCTTGGTAGGTAAATTTTAATTAATGTTGTGTAGAGAACAGATCGATTAGTGCTCATATTTTGCATTGATAAGATTTAATAATGTGAAATATTCCCATACAGAAAATCAAAACAAGTGATTCAGTGAAGAGACTCTTTTCAACGAATTTATCATCAAGCTGCATAAAATAATAATAATAATAGTATGAAATGCAAATATTTTATGCATTCACACCTATGATTCAATTCCCTCACCGGATATAGCTTAGTAATATATATATATATATATATATATATATATATATATATATATATATATATATATATATTGTATGTGTGCGTCGGTGGCATAGCGGTATGGACGCCCATCGATCATGCACATGGTCCAGGGTTCGATCCCCGGCCACCAACGCACTCCTTTACCTCGCTAAGCCAGAAATAGTGTCGGTGAAGAGGAAAGGTTGGGCATGAAGCCGGCCAGCAACCCCATCCTGTGAAATAAAACACTGCTATAGAAACTTCAAGCTTGAAGGTGCCGTATGTTCCACTGGGGAACGTGAAGGAAAAAAAACAATTGTACAGCTTGATGATAAATTCATTGAAAAAAGTCTGTCCGCTGAATTACCACTTGTTGTTTTGATTTTCTATATGTTACAATGGGAATTTTCCATGAGTTAAAAAATATTCCCATATCGCATGAATTAAAAGTCAATCTGAACGAAGAATATTCTTTGCAATACATCCTTCTCTTCAGGTTCTTACAATTATAATAAAATACAGGATATAATATTTATTGTCGTTACAATAATGATAACCAGTTATGCGGCGGATACATTTTTTCTAACGTAGAATAACAGATTAGTAGTTATTGGGTGTCGAAATAAATAGTCGTATTTGTGTGACAAACGTCGTGCTCTGGGCTGACTGAAATCGATTACGAAATATTTCGGTGAAATGGGAGACAATGTCGTGGTGATTAGTCGTCATAATAGATTTGTAGAGTGTGGGGTAGGAAAATTGACAAGTCAGTTTGTTCAAGGTTATAAAAGGTGTCAGGTGAGTGGAGTGGAGTGGAGTGGCTAGTACAAAGTGGTAGTTATTAAACAGGAGATAGATGGTGAGACTACAATGAGAGGTTCATAATGAGATAAAGAATGTGTGAAATGAAACAGGTGGAGGCATATATTGAGAAAAGAGATAATATCACTAATCATAATAAGTCCGGATAGTATAAATGGAAAACTCGATAGTATTGAGGGTATATTTGCATGAAGGGTATAAATTATGACGAATAATAGTAATGATTGTAATAATAATATTTGTAATAATAAGCAAAGAAAAAAAACCAAGAGGGTAAGGCGAAGGAGCACTCTTGGTGAGAAGAAAAATCATTAATCCAAGTTTGGCCACGGTAGGAACAGCGTCTGGACGTGTTTTTTTTTGGATACAAAGTTCCAGTTTATTCGATCTCATTGTAACAGCTTCAGCTATGTGTAGGAGACTTAAGCGAACTGGTGTAAACGTTCTCGGACCCGTAGACGAACCTGCCTAATCGTGCGCCCTATATACCTTGAACCAGAGGAACAGCTAAGATTAGGTAAGACATCTTCGAGTTGCTGGGTGAACACATTGGACATTGATTGCATTTATGACTGGCTGTTAAAAAGCTTTTTACTCCTTAATTATCGGACACTTGAAAAACAAAAACATTAACATGAAACTAATAAACTAGTTTTAGACAAAAATATTGTTACTGCCATTATTATTATTATTAATAACTAAAATAAACGCCTAATTTTATATTACATTTGAGTCACATGTGATATTAAATGAAAATATTGAAAACATTGAATTCTATGGTGTAACCTTGAGAGTAAGCATATATATATATATATATATATATATATATATATATATATATATATATATATATATATGAATACGTCTAATAGACGAGGGCTGACTGCGTGTCTGATTGTCTGCCTGACTGACTATGTACCGGTATATCAAATCATATGATCAAAATAATTTTCAATGTTTTCCATCTCCCCCCGTCTCTCTCTCCCTCTCTCCTTTACACACCTGTCTGACTTTATTTAGTCTGATAAAATTATTGTCTGAATAGTTGGGTGGGGGGCTAGTTGGGGGATGGTGTCGACTGGAGAGTAGTGTTCGTTGTTTTCTATTTGTTTTGAGTTGGAGTAACTTTTTTTCCCTCTCCTCTCGTTGCTTATACCATCAGAAATAATAATAATAATAACAATAATAATAAAAGCAAACATTTTGATCTGGTTTGCCTTCACATGAGTTGCTAGGATTGTATAGAGTATTTCATCGTAGGCTGGCATTGGTAAGCGAACCATTGGAAAACCACCACCTGGGAGTATTGGACAACTGTTCCTGTAGTCCTAGTCTGGGACTCTTCAACAGTACGCACCCACCCCACTTGGCTTCGAACCCAGGACCTTCTGGTTGCAATGCCAGAGAGAGCTGGCTCGTAGACCATCCAACCACTGGGACCCGATCAAATTGTCGCGCTATATCGTGAATTGGCAGAAGTTAGAATTCATACGGTGGCCATTGAATTGGATCCCAGTGGCTTAATGGTCTACTTAGTGGTCTAGCTCGCTGGCATTGCAAACAGAAGGTCCTGGGTTCGAACCCAAGTAGGGTGGTTGTATGCTGCTGAGGAGTCCCAAACTAGAAAGAAACATATGTCCAGTTCTGCCAAGTTTTCCAATGGTTCTCTAACTCACAGAATATGCACATTGGGTCATAGGAGTTATTAAAAAGACAATTGCAGTGAAGAAAATTTTCTTTTCGACGAAGTCACCGTCAACTAGGCTGTACATTCGTTTATTTATATCAAATGGATGGGAAAGTTCCAGAATAATATCCGGTCAAGGGTCAAATTGATGAAAATTTCAATTAGGAATTAGAATGTCATAATAAACACGGGGAGGGGGACTGATAAAACTCAAACAAAGTAGCATAATAATAACTAAGAAGGCTGACATTGTGCAATTAGGGGTTAGAAATGTAGAAATAACAAAATAGACAGGATGTTTGGTTAAAAAAACTAATGTGATGAATAATTGTTTATGCAATCAGGGATTAAATATGTCGAAATAGTAAAATGACAAAATAAACCCGAAGTTCGGTTATGAAAATATGGTAGTGTAAATAGGGATTAAGAAAAACTTAAAATAACATGAATAAACAGGAAGTTTAGATAAGAAAGGCAATGGGATGGTCATTACTAGAAGAACTACATGTTTATGATGCCCATCTCAGGGACAGGAGTTGGACATATTTCTTTTGGATACAAAGCGTGGATTTGAGCTTTTGGATAGCTAGCGCCTCAGCTATGCCCAGATGTCTTGATTTCACTCCCTTTGATCGAATCTTGTATATTACTTTGAAGGATTTTTCGGAAAGCGCTGAATGTCTTGAATTGACCAGATGTTCTGCTACTGAACTGTATACACTGTCCTTTAAACTGATGTTAGCTTATGATGAAATCCTGTAACCTATCAATCAAATCCCTACAAACCAACACTTGAATATTGTATAGAGTAGTAGTAGTAGTAGTAGTCAGTTGAATTGCGAAGCTTTCTTCATTGTGTCTCCACCGTTTAGACAGACCCACAACATCTTCCGGTCGCTGACTCTTCACATATGAAGTGTGAACTTACTTTTTTTCTTTCTTCTCTTAAATCAGTTTTGATTTTCACTGTTGATTGATTCATTGGAGCTGAAGTGTGTTCGACCTTTGTGTTGTCTTGTTGGCTTCCTTGTATACGGATGCTTTGATGATGTCTAGGGAGATTTAAACTGAAGTAGTTCGATGGCAAATGGTGATTAGCAGTGGAATTCAGCAAGCTTATTTCATCCTAATTGAAACGATTATGAGTACTGGGTTCGAGCCTCACTGGGAACATCGTCACTCAGTGTGTGGAATCCATTCACTATATCCGGTTAGCTGACGAATAAATTAGAATTTTCCACATGAATGATATAATTGTATCACCTGACGGGGACAACCTTGGTTGTCATTGCATTCAGTTGTATGCATGTTTGTTTATGTGATAACTTGCACAGATGTACAGCAGTTCGAGTTGTCACACACACTCCCTCCATGTAGCACACAAAGCATGAGAAGAAACTAAAGAGACATTCAATGTCTCTTTAATCAAGAGAGAGAGAGACATAATAAACAGAAATATGATGGATAAAGAATAGCAACATGGAAAAATAAAAAAACGGTTTTCCAGGTATTGGTTTTGTAGGGATTTTGTTTGATTGGATAGAGGATTTCATCATGAGCTGACATCAGTTAGAGAACCATTTGATGAAACCACCTAGGAGTACTCGACAGCTGTTTCGCCAGCCTAGTTCGGGACTCTTCATCGGTGCACACCCATCCCCAGGGTTTGAACCCGGGACCTTCTGGTTAGAAGGCGAGCTCGCAGACTACTGAGCCACTCGGTCCCGATTCAATGGCCAGTCCATGAATTCTAACTTCTGCTAATTCACGACATAGCGTGACCATTTCGCAATATCATCTTCGATGAGTTACTACCTTATCTGATGCTTAATAGCGAGTGGCCCTGTTCAGGCAGTGACCTTGGGTTCTAGTGGGAAGCCGTAATCAGTAGGGTGCAGCAGGTTGAAAGTGAGGGCAGTTACTCATTGAAGAAGACATTGCAAAGTGGTCGCACTATGTCATGAATTCATGGACTGGTTATTGGATTGGTGGGTCCCAGTGGCTGAATGGTTTGCGAGCTCTCTGGCCTTGTAACCAGAAGGTCCTGAGTTCGAACCCTGGTGATGGATGCGTACTGATGAAGCGTCCCAAACTAGGACTGCAGAAGCAGCTGTCCAGTACTCCTAGATGGCTTTCCAGTGTTTCTCTAACTGATGTCAGCTCATGATGAAATCCTCAATCCATGAAAAGGGTTTTAATGCAAATGGCAGATCACAAAGAGCGAATGCATCTGCACCGTCGGGAACGAGGATTTTGAGCCATATCATCAATTGTCTCTAGCCATTGATTCTTGGAGTTCGGAAGACGACAAGTAGTCGAGTGGTGTACGTCTCCCAACGGGGCTCAAACTAACTGTCAAAAACGTCATGGACTAATTCCATATTTTGTTTGGATCACCACTAATTCTTGTCCAACGTGCTTATATATCAGCTAACATTACTTGTCGAGGACGGTTAGGTAATGTGTAACACATGTTCAAGCCACCTCAATCGACTGATTTCCTCCCCTCCCCTTACCGAGCACTCAAACGATACTTAACCTCAATATTGCTCACCTAACTATATTACTTAACACGGGAGATAGAATTCGGGCACGTATGGTCAAAGACAGCTAAGTAGACTTTTCATTTTTTCCACTTTTAATGACCATGTCTCACAAGAGGATGGACAGAACTGCTGAAGAGTACAAACATCCTTTGATCGATAACCTGGAGCCAGCTAACGACCTTTGAAGCCCTATGTCCCATTCCGAACCCAAAATGGGTAATAGTATTTATTACTATTCTTATTATTTATCTTTTGCCTACTACTAATCAGAATTTGCGCACATCTTTTTAAATAGGCTTTTTCTTACATATGTCAATGTGATATATGTGATATGATGGGGCTTAGTAATTACATCACACAACTGAAATAACCAAACAATTTGATTCTCAATCGCGAGCCCGAATAGCTCAGTGGTAACGTCTCTGACCGCAGCTCTCACTGCGTGACTCCGGTTCGACTCTCAGGAGGGAGGGACATGAGTTCCTTCAAGGTTGCAGATACGCCTGTCTTGCTGACTGGTGAGTGACAACTAGCACGAAATCTAGGTCAGGCAAGGCTTTCTGCCGATCTCCTCCAACCATCTAATATCATCAAATCAATGTGCACTATGATGGCGAGCTACCGAGAGCGGTGGTCACATGTCAAAAACCTGAATGATAGAATTCAGTCTGCACCAAACAAAGCGCTAGCTAGACACGTCAAACTAGTTACTAGTGTCCAATCAGAATACAATCTGATTCTCATAATCGTGGTCTTTAGGATATTTATGTCGTATACTTTTAAAGTTCACATCATGTGTAAGAAATATAGCCGACTTAAATTTGACATTCGCTTCTAACTAACTACCTAGGAATTTTACTTTCGCTAATTTTTATTCAAATAACTGATTCATATTGAAGTTTTACGGGTCATATTGAAGTGTTAAACTCAGTCTCTGTTGTACAAGAAGTGGTGGCTGAAGTAGCCAGTCCCTGACTTAATGGCTAACGCTTTAGAAGTTTGAAACAATAAGTATTGCATTCAAGTGTCTCAGTGTATGGAGACAGCATGACTCATTGAGAGTGCGTTGGCAAATCCAGTAGGATGAATTGCCTGTATATCCTGGGTCCCACAATGTCGATATATACCCTTCATCACATATCACATAACAAACAATATGTACACATTCAAGAGTTGGTTTACACAGGGGGATTTGATTTCATTGGTTACAGGACTTTACCATGAGCTGATTTCGGTTAGAGAACATCATTGGAAAACTAACAGGGAGTACTGGACAACTGTGCGTCGGTGGCACAGTGGTTAGGACCCTCGCCGACCATGCACATGGTCCGGGGTTCGAGCCCACGCCGGCGCACACCTGATATCTATGGTCGGCCTGCAAAATTTGGGCTACCGATATCCATGCTGAAAATTCCATACTTGAACCAAAAATACTGTGTGGAATCAAGCTGTAAATCAAAAATCAAAAAATCAAAACCAACTGTTTCTGTAGTTTTAGTTTGGGACTCCTCAGAAATACGCACCCACCGTCATGGTTAGAAGCCAGGACCTTCCGGTTAAAAGCAAATAAGCTCGTAGACTATTCAACAACTGGGACCCAATCCAATTGTCACGCTATTGTCATGAATGGGCAGAAGTTGGAATTCATGCACTGGCCATTGGATTGGCTGGTCCCAATAGTTTGATGGTCTCACCTCGTAACCGGAAGGCCGTGGATTCGAAGCGTGACGGTGGGTGCGTGCTGATGAACAGTTCCAAACTAGGATAAGAGAAACAACTGGCTCTCCGGTACTCTCTGTTGGTTTTCCAATGGTGTTCTCTAACCGATGTCAGCTCAAGGAGAAATCCTGTAATATTTTGATTCATCTCAATAGATCTGGATTATTTTTAATTGAATTTTTGGATTTTCCCGTCGATCGATTGGACCGAAGTGCTCGGTCTCAGGTTGACATGTCTGTTGGCTTCTGGTGCAGATGCTTCAACGACGCCTGGGCATTTAATTAGTATTTAATTGGTGGATGGTGACTTGCAGTGGAATCCAGGATGCGCATTTCGTCCTATTTGGGACTCGTCATCTGGATGTACCTGCCGGATTCTACTTCCAGTCACCACTCGCCAGTAAAATTCTAATTAAATGCCCAGATATCGCCGTCGAAGCATCTGCACAAGAAGCTGACACGTCACCCTGAGACCGAGAAACACTTCGATCCAATCAATCGACGGGAAAATCCAAAAATTCAATTAAAATTAATATGAACCTTTGAACAAGAGGTGGCTCTCGTGGCCCAAGTGGTTTAGTGGATAACTCTTTGGCGTTTGAAACTATGGGCACTGGGTTCAAGCCTCGATGGGAACACCACCATTGAATCATTGGGGAATGCAGGTACATCCAGTGGCTGACAAGTCCCAAATAGGACGAAATGCGCATCCTGACTGGATTCCACTGCTAGTCACCATCCATCAATTAAGATCTGGATTATAATGATAAACGTTTTTTTGTTGTTTTGTAATGAATTAAACTTTCTTTTTCATTTATTCTATCCTATATGTATAGATTGCTAATGCATTAGTCTCTTATGATTGGACAATTAGACAATATGCCTTACAACAAACAACTCATTTAACAATCCGTCAAGTTCTATTAGCTCGTCAATGTCATTTACACTCGGATCATTCTAATCTTGTCTGTTCAATTAATTCTACTACTAATAATAACAATAGTGATAATCAACATGGTGCTGGGGTTGGTGTTGATGTTAATGATCCCAATTGTGGGTGCTGTTGTTGTTGTTGTTGCGCTATTGGCGGTGATGCTGTTGATGATTCCTCACAATCCTCATCAAGTAAAAATCATCGTCATCATCATGATCATCAACGTCATCATGGAATGTATACAGGACCTGATTGTGTACGTATCATGTTTAAATTAATTCAGCATATGTTAGATGATCCAATTGATGCGATATTCACTGATGCCCTGGTAAGTAGTAGGTGATGATGGTGGTAGTGTTTGAGCATTTTTAATCAATAATACCTTTATCGTTGATCATGAGTACTTCTAATCTCCTGTGTATTTTAAATAATATTGTTATATATGTATGAGAATGGGAGGCAAAAAGAGATTTTAGAAAACAAAATATGGAAAGCCAGTAGGCTGAAAAAAAAACAAAGTAGAGAAGACAGGATTTCAGATGGAAATAGAGAAGAGACAGGTAGAGAGAGGTGATATCTTTAAGCGGAGAATTTCTAGTTCCCTGAAAAAGACCTTTCCTTGACTTCGTTGTCTCCTCTGAGGATCTCGTTGATTTAATTGCAAAGCTTTCGTTGTCTTCCTTTCTAGATATCTTCAGCGCAAGTTTTAAGTATGGAATGAATTTGTCTGAATTCTCTATGAATGAATGATGTAACTGTATCGCCTGACAACCATTGTTGTGACTGGTTGTCAATTTACGTCTGTATTGATCATTTTTATTGACTTGCAATTCGAAATCTCTTGTCATATATGATTTGCTTTTCATTAGTTGTTAATTCACTTGAGTACCAACCAGGCTTCTAGGAATTTCCTGGCCGCATTGTTGGTCTTTCCTCTATTTGAAATTTATACATTCTCCCAATCAAATTGATGTCCGTAATTATCTACATGCATTGATATGAAATGGGAATATATATATATATATATATATATATATCGTGCCTTCTTACAGGTAATTTGTGTTCTTAGATTCGGTTTTGAAGGGGATGCCCACTTCGACAGATGTAGTGTTCATCGCACTCCATGCAATTTTTCTTTTTCTGTTAGATTTTTTAATTTGCACAATATCGGATGAAGTAACTGTGTTGGTTTATCTGCTGTGTTTATTTCGAATGATCGAAGTATTCTAGCTGTTATTCTAGAGATATTCTTGATATACCGTAGGATGAATTTTCTTGAAATCATTGATGATGGTTTCTAGTTGATATTTCAATTTTTTACTGAAATTGTGTGTGCGTGTATGTGTGTGTGTGTGTATCCATTCTTTTTGAAGACAGTTAGTAGGTATTTCTCTTGAGGCTATTCAGCAGCGAAGTGCTACAGTGTGTTTGGACTCATTTGAAGATAATGTCCATACAAAGTTTCTTTTGTGAGTAATTGGGTTATTGCTATTTATAGTTGAGTACTTAGTCTGTGTGTGTCCTTCAGTAACATCAAGAGTAACATTACGTAATCACTCACTGCTTCTAAGCAATGTGAAAGACAAACTTCCGCATATGATTACTTCAGTGTGCATATATATATCCGTTCATCTATTCATTTGGATCTAGGCGCATAGGTTGGGTTCTATGCCAGGGTCTGTCAAAATTTCTTAGGGAACATTACCCAGCTGGAGGGCTGCAAAGAGGAGGGAGGGAGGCATTAATTCAGTCAGAAGCGTCATGGTTGAACACGTTGTCAGCACGCATACCCGTCATATACATCAAAAATCCGGAACTATGTGTTCAAAGGAAACTAGTTCAACTTTTTTCTACATTTACCATAGATCTAGTTCGGTTTGACTCTTTAGTGTTTTCGTCTGTTTTTCTTTTTGTCATTCCTTTAATTTTTTTGTTTATCATGTTCAGTTATAAAAACTATTTTATTTCTATTCGTTTCCATGCTCATGCCATTCACACTTGTATTCGTTAAAAAACTGTTTTCTACTTTTGTGTAATTTTGTTTCTGCCAGGCCCCTTGTATTCACACTTTCAGACAACTTCATATCAAAATGAAAATTATTGATCACTTTTAATCTCCTTTATCGTTATTCTGTGGAATTGAATAACGATTGCATCTATGAATTACAATAGAAAATACAGTTTACAATTTATTTAGGATAGTAGGCTATATGCCTGTGTTAATCCTTTCGATTTATTGCACACAGGAGGTCCAATCTCGCCTTGAATTAATCAACGGATGGCGCTGATACGACGTGTTCCGGTAGGGAGTTCCAATGGTTCACAATTCGATGCGGAAAACGGATCTCCAGACGCAGACGATTCGACCGTGGTTTTTGAACCTTGAGGTGATGTCCTCGCAATTGGTTGGTGCTAGAAGGAAGAAATAATTTAGATAAATTAGCTCCAGAATCATTTCTTAGGATACGGTATGCTAGTATTAGGTCACCCCTAAGTCGTCTGTATGACAGTGGAAATAAACCCAGTCGACTTAACCTCTCCTCATATGACAGGGTTGAGAAACCCTTTATTAGCTTAGTTCGTACTCTTTGCACCCTTTCTAATAAGTCTATTTCGTATCTGAAACACGGGCTCGCTGCCTGAATCCCATATTCCAAATGAGGTCTGATATAAGTCAGATATAATATACGAAATATATCAGCGTCAAAGTTCGCAAAAGCCTTGCGTATGGCCCATAACATTCGAAAACCCTTAGTGGCTGCAGTTCTACAGTTTGTTGCTGTTTTCAAGTCATGCTGCACAACCACTCCCAAGTCCTTGTACTCAGTGACCACTGGGAGAGTAATGCCATTCATTGAGTAATCGTGCACGTGACTATGAGATACATGCATAACTACACTCTTGCTTAAGTTAATCTCCAAGGCTCAGTGCTTACACCAATCACTTAACAAGTTTAAATCTTCCTGCAAAGCAAGTTGATCAGTGTCATCGTGCAAAGCCCTCCATATCTTGATGTCATCAGCAAACAGTAAACAGGATGACTTAACTACTGATGGAATCTCATTAACGTAAATCAGGAAAAGAAGTGGGCCTAGAATTGTACCCTGAGGAACACAATCAGTAGTTTTCCCCTGTGTGTGTGTGTTAAAGTTCGACAGTGAGTAGAAATACTAAAGTGAGATAATATTGGCGTATAGGATTGTGTTAGTCACCATTGATTAGCTAGGTACATAGGACATTCGTCGAGAAACATATCCCCGCCACCACGTTCGACAGCACCTCCCAGTTTGGCTGAGCAAAAGAGAACGTAGAGGTATTAATTCATCCATATTGCAACATTATTGTAGACATTGAACACGCAGCATCTGTAGCATCGTTTCGTATGAATCCATTATGGAGTCTAGGATTAGACATACGAAGCAATAACTAAGTAGATGGTGATCAACCTAAAGTTCAATAGACAAATGTGTGTGTGTGTGTGTGTGAAATAGATGATCGAAAAAAATAAAGTACATTTGGAAATATGAATATTTGTAAATATAATATGATGGAAACATGGATGGATGAGTGAAATGTTGTTAAAGTAGTTATTATTATTATTGTTGTTTCCATTCGTTCTTAGAAGAACACATAGTGCTTCAGCCAAACGTCTCCATTGCGCGTTCGGTTCTCTGCCAACAGTTCCACCTGGCTCCATGTCTGCCCACATGTTTTCATCTCCTCTTCGCATCACCTCCATGTCACTCCACCCTCACACTAACGACCACCTCGTCACTTCCCATTCGGGTTCAGCTCGAGTGGTGGCCTGGCGTGTGATGTCACTTGATGACGGTTGGTTTTCTCAGAGTGTATGGCCAATCCACCTCTACTCCTTCCTGCTTATTTGTTGCACAATTGGTTCCTTCATTGCTAGAGATCCCTCGCTGCTGCTGATATTTTCTGGCTGGCCATCTGATCTTGAGTGGTATAGAACAAAGACAGCTGTTGATGAGGTTGTGTGGTTTGTTCGAAGTGCCCTTCGTGACGCGGTGACAAGTTTCTGATCCATCCGGATCTTATTTTCATTTTCATGCTGAGTGCTGTTGATCTGCACACAGACTTGAGAGTAATGAAAGCTTGTCTTACCTTCCCAATCCTCGCTTTGATATCCTCGTCAGTGCTATCTGCTTGTAGTTGAAACGACGATGCTTCCTAGGTAGGAAGAATAGTAAACAAGGTTGCTTCTTTCAAACTCCTCACATTTATGCTGATTGTTGTCTGTTGCTGTTGGCCAGGAATCTTCATCACCTACCTCTGTTTTCTCTATGTTCACCTGAAGTAAGTCCTATCTTTGATGCTTCTTCTATCGCCAACTTGTTGCTTATCACTTCCAGTTTGTGTTTGAAAGTATGGGTACTGGGTTCGAGCCCCAGTGGGAATACCATGACTGACTCATCGGGGAGAAGGGATGCTGCAGGTAAATCCAATTAGCTGATGAGTTCCAAAATAGGACGAAATTCATGTTATCCTGTATTCCATCCACCAAACCTTCCTAGTAACCACATATAACAGGAATACATATCTGTATTTTATTGTGTTTATTTTTGTACTATTTACTCATAATCTTTTGCACATATTAACTTCCTTTTTTCTGTCTTTAAATTTCTCCCAATTTGCTAGAGAGCTTTCCGTGAATTACTCGGATACCTAGTTTGTTATAATAAAGAAACACAATCAGCTTTACAAAAAGCTATCGGTCCAATTCTACGCCGATTACTGCGGTTTGTCGGTGGATCAAGTAACCTGTGGAGTTTACGTAGTCCAGAATCCCTAATAATCCATGTAAATAATCCGCCTATTCCCCCTATGTCACTGCATCAAGACGATGAGAATAAAACAATCAAATTATCGCATAAAGAAATGAAAAAGTTTAATCATCACATCACTTCACAATCAATCAATAATAAGCCGCCAGTGGAAACGCCAGGGTTAATGAATAATGAATTAGATATTCTACAGACAAAATCTCATTTATCCCTACATCCACCTCCTCTTAGTACTGCAACTGTTGCTGCTGCCGCACCTATTACTGTTCCTGCTCCTCCTCCTCCTGCTCCCGCTAATTTTCGTGATCGTTCCAATTTAGCCTTAGCTACATTGATTGAATTAGCTAAAGGTCAATCAGGGGCTTTAGCACTTGGTCGAGAAGTTCATTGTGGTAAGTTGAATACTTCTTACTATAATGAACATTATTATTATTTGAATAAAGCAGAATAAAGTGGTACCATAATCGGTTATTTGGTTACCTTCTCATCAGTTGCTTACATACTTGCACAGACTTTATTTTAAACAAAAATCAATGGATCAGTACATGCATACAGTAATAATATATACATATATATGCAATATTAAACACTATTCCGAACAACAATAATAATCATACACAATGAAAACTTTTCGGCATTACGCATTCAGATGAAAATATCCAGTTACCAGGCTGGCAAAGAAAGCCTGATAACCGCTTCTTTCTGAACGCATAAATCAGGTTTCAGGCGCTTGATGGAAATGGTTTCAGCAAACTTTAGGTAGAATTGAACTCTTTTGCCTATTGGTAATTTTGAACGACTTTTCGACGTCCATCTCATGACTCGTGTCGAGGAGATGCCTGGCGATGGCGCTGTTTAAAGCATTTATTCCCTTTAGACATATAGGCTTCTTGGTACATGTTTAGAAAATCGTAGATATGCCATTTTTCTTTCTGTCCTTCTAATGTAACTGCTCCCGCAGATACATGTAAATTTGTATATACAGTTGGACTAAACATGAGAAGCCATTTGCTGAAGCCATTTCCATCAAATTTGTGAGTTCAGAAAGAAACAGTTAACAGTCTTTCTTTGCCAGCCTGGTAACTGGATATCTTTTTCAACTCTCTTTCATCTGAATGCGAAATGCTGAAAAGTTTCCATTGTGTATGATTATCATTGTTCGGAATAGTGTTTAACATTACAATACATCTGTTATTACAGTATGCATGTATTGATCGATTGATTTTTCAAGTATTGGTTTTGTAAAGATTTTGTTTGATTAAATCCTTCATGCGATTGATTTTTGTTTAAAATGAACTCTGTGCAAGTATGTCAAAATGGTTTTGTAGATATATTTAATAATGTCTTTGCCATGTAAGCAGCTGACGAGAAGGCAAAGAGACAGAAGATGGTACCACTTTATTCTGTGCGTCGGTAGTACAGTGGTTATGACTCTCGCCGACCATGCACATGGTCCGAGGTTCGATCCCCTGCCGACGCACACCTGATACCTATATCAAATGCTGAAAATTTCGTACTTGTACCAAAAATACAGTGTTGAAATCAAAAAATAATAACAATTTGCTTTATTACAAAACCGTACTTATGGAATCTTCTGTAGTTTGGTTTGTAAGGAATAGTTATGTTTTTATGAGTTGATCACGGATTGATATCAGTTAGAGAACCATTGAAAACCAGGGTTACTGGACAGGTGTTTAATCCTAGTTTGGGAATCATCGGCAGTACGCACCCACTGGGATTCGAACCCAGGACCTTCGGTTACAAGGCAAGCTCGTACTGCTGTTGATTCCCAAACTAGGATGAAACAGCAGCTGTCCAGTACTCCGTGGTTATCAATGGTTCTCTAACTGATATCAATCCTGATCAACTCGTAAAAAGTTGTGGAATTCTCAGCATTTGGTACAATATTGCATCTAATTTACACAATAGCAACAAAACTGAAAGTATATCACAGGTTATATATGGGTAATCAAAATTGATAAGATCAACATTTTGGCTTTAGCAGCGACAATTCTGGATAATTGTTATCAACCAGAGTTTTTGTCAACTTTCTTTCTTCTTCATCAAGTATGTCTTCAGTGCCTATTCGTTGGATTCTACTGAAGAAGCACCTCACTCACTAAGGTTCTTTTGTACCGAACAGAGCAGAAACCGTAATAATTAGGATACTGTCCTGTCCAGGTAGTTAGGTTTTCTATCAATAGATCGTTTTATTGACCCATCAAGCCGTCAGTCGACTAAGCAATTTGTCACCTAGGAGAGATAAACAATTATCTTCCTGTTCTACAGATGTAAGTGATATGCTTGCTATTCTTAACTTCATTCATTCAATTTAAAACCGAGGTGGCAGAACAAGGCGCTTATTACATCTACACATACCTTCTATAAACTGGCATATTTGGATTCTTTGACATCAAATCTATCTCGCCACTATTTGATATTTTCTATGCTGTTGAACAGCTCTTGGGTTCCTAGTGGAACATAGGGCTTCAACTGCACATCTTCACTTGCCGCTTCTGTCTTCTGCTGCTGTACTTTTCACCTGAATCCATCCATCTTAGTCCATACTCTTTCAACTCCTCTTCACACACGATCTCCTCCATGTCACCCTTGCACTGACGACCAACTCGCCGCTTCCCTTTCGGCCTGATTCCACTCGAGCAATGACCTGACACGCGCGCGATGTCACCCAGAGGCCTCCTCAGTGAGTGTCCATCTCCATTTATCTCCACTTTCTCCTGCATATTTGTTGGTTGGCGATTCCTTCTTGTTTTGTTTGTTCCCATAGTTTCCAACAGTTGGTGATTCTTTCCGGTCCGGCCATCTGATCTGATCTTCAGTATAGATCCAGCGAAGACAGTTGTTGGTTGATGAAGGTCTGCAACAGGCTGTTTGAAATATTCTTTGTGAATTGCCAGCCAAGTTTCTCATTCGTATAGAAGAACTGACTTACTTGACGTTGTTTGTATTGAAAATTCGATCGAATTTTGTTGTTGATGCTGAGTTGAGTGACGAAGATTTCCAGATTGGTTGTTTCAGGTTGATGATGTTGATGTGTTTCTCGCCTTCCCGATTCTCTCTCGATTTGACATCCTCTAGCGTTCCTTTTATATACTACTGGCAAATCGTTTTTAGTAGTATATGCACTAGTAGTACTTTCTAGCCTCTATCTACACTTGTGTTGTTTTTTTTTTTTTTGTGGTTTCTTTACAGCTTCTCAATGTTTACCTATCAGTGGTATACAGCATATGGTTCGCTTTGTATTAAGTTCAGCAAAATTTCATGCTACCCATTTAATTGGTCGTTTAACAATTGTGGATAAATTAATTCGTATGCATCAAACAAACATACAACAATTATCGATCGAACAACAACAACCACACACAACTACAGGGAGTAAATCATTCCAATCGAATGAAGCCATTAACACTGGCTGCCACAACTCCACCAACAACACTGTTGATATCATTTCAGGAGAAAAAGTATCCGTTCAAGGTGGTGGTGGTGGTGGTGTCGGAGGTTGCGGGGAAACACCATCATCACCGATTTCATCTCCTCCTCCCCCATTGTTATCCTCGTCATCAACAACAACGACAAGAACAACAGCGATGAATGATCAATCACTGGCTAGACGGCATTTATGCTCTACAATTGTCTTTGCTAGACGTCATCTCCTCCCGATCTATCCGAAACCGGATAATATGACAATGTGTTTCCCGTATCATTATCAGCTACAGGCGACTACTGGTGGTGTTACACATGCTGCTAATGAGAATAATAGTAATAATAATAATAATAATAACAGCTTTCTATTCAAATCTTCACTGGGGTCAGGATCGACGGCAGGAGGAGGAACGGCAGCGGTAGCTGTGGCGACGTTGACTGGAACACCGACGACGACAACAGCGGCATTAAGTCAACCAAATGGATTGAGTATCATAAATTACTTTCATCATACACAGTATAAAGCCAACCGTATAGTAAGTAATCTCATATATCGTATCCATACATAATTCCATTATGGGTAAATTTTGTTTTGATAAAGTCTCATAGCGTGTTATACAGTAATGTTTACTGATGACCACGTTTCGAGCACAATTTATTACTACTCATAATCATATCAAGGTACTCATCACACGACTTCCTAACTTCATTTATATAGTTCCATTATTTTTCATTTGATTTTCACTTGATTTGATTGGTAGTAGTATTTTCCATATTTCAGGTATGAGTGATGAGTCATTCCTATTGCACGTGTTGTGTTGGGTGTAGACTCGATGAACCAGGCAGGATTCAGTAATCAACCTCTCTCTCTCCACCTACCTAGATTACTTTTTAGAATTTTAACTCTCTCTCTCCCGCCCTATTGTGTGGTTGTGTGTTAATGCATGCAGTGCGATTGCTGAACTTTTTTCTAAATTACTTATCTTCTCAGGTGGGGTCAATCATGCTTACCTTATCTAAATTCTTATGTTCTGACAACCTGATTACCCCCGACCTACTAGTTTGACCTATGTAGTTGACCTAACTCACAGTCATTGTGTAACAACAGAAGACAAGGGCCAGGCAACAGATCGTTTTATTCCGAAAATCAACACGTATTGATATAAATTTCACATGCATTATGATAGCCTAGTCAAGCAGACAAACGCAGTCTTCTGATTGGTTGTTTTCGAGTTCCTCGGAAAGTGGAGCCATCTATCCAAGAATCATATTTGCCCACGTTTAAGTTTGCTGTGATTGGTTGTTGAAACAGCCGTGTTCATATTTTCTCACGGCCCATATTAGTGACCTAGACATTGACGTAGATTAATGTCAACCAATTGGCTAGCAGGCTGCTCTCACCACAATTGGAGGGTATTTTGTAAATTATATTATTTTGTCTAGTTGGGTCAACTGGGTCCTTTAACCTACAGAGCTTGTCCCTGCGTGAGTTTGTGGGTTTAAATGTCACCCTAATTCCTGCTTGATTTAGAATCCTACGTAGGTGTGTAACTATTTTCTAATACTATGCGATCTTGTTCCTAAGCCCTGTGTATCCTATATTCGTACCTTCAAACTTTCATATCTCCTTCGTTACTATGTGGAATTAAATAAATAAATAATAATTGTATACATGTGAACTAATGTATATAAATACGATTGTACAGCTGCTTTTGAGAATGAAATCGCCGAAAAGATAGTTGTCTTTTCTGAACATCTTGTTCTTTTCCCTCTAATGTCATGATGGGTATTTTCCACGATTTGAAAAAACACGAAATGACACTGAATAATGTTCACGTGTGTTCGTGTTGCAGGGGTTTCATTGGTTTCAAGGTTGAATCGCGAACTGATGACTTCACGGTAAGAGAACCAATGAAAACCAGCTGGAAGGAGAATACTAGACAACTCTTTCTTCCTTGTTTGAGAGAGTATACAGCAGTACTCATCCATGACCACCGCCCCCCGACAGGGAGGGAAACCGAACCCAGGACTTTCAAATTACAAGATGAGCTCGTATCCTATTTATACCACTGGAATGGAATCCAGTAGCCCATGAATTCTACCATTTCTACTAATTCGCTATGCATATAGCACGGCGGCCAGCCAGTCAGTCAGTGTCATCCTTGGCGAATATTTCCCCTTATACTCGGCAACTTGTTAGATGCCATTGGCGGTCACAACTTTCGACTAGAATTCCAAGCAACTTCATTCTGTAGTCAGTCACTAGTTTGAATTTTCAAGTTTTGGTTTGCCCGAGGATCTGATTGATTTCCAGATTCATCACGAACTAGGTTCGATCCATAACCTTGAGATGAACAATTATTTGTTCAATGAGACTGTTTCTTGACCACAAAGCGTAAGCTAAATCCAGCGATAAGTTTTGTCAGTATCACAGGCCGCAACGTGACTCTTAATTTTAAATCCAATACAGTTCTACAGGAGGCCAATCGATAGCCCGAATAGCTCTGTGATAACTTCTCTGACTGCAGCACTCACTGGGTGATGCCGGTTCGAATCTCAGAAGACGGAGACATGAGTTCCTACAAGTTCGCAGATAAGCCTTACTCATTGTTGGGTGCCAGCTAGCACGAAATCTGGGTCAGACAAGGCTTCCTGCCGATTTCCTCCAACCATCTAACGTCATCAAATTAATGTGCATCGTGATGGCGAGCTACCTAGAATGGTGACCACATTGATGAGTGATAGAGTTCAGTTTGCAGTGAACGTAGGACTAGGCACATGACACTGTTTATTGTCCAACCAAAGTATAAATAACTTCAACTTCGATTTTATCACTAAGTGACGTGGATTAGTGAAATACTGAAAGCCAACGGGACGTACTGAACATTTACTTCACCTTTATTTGGGAATCCAGTAGTACTATCCCTGAGATCCTAATAGGAAGTATAAGCTACGAGGCACCACTAGGCAAATAATAAACCACCCGGGCGAAATCCAACAACTCACGAATTTTGATTGTATGGAGGATTTGATGCTAACTAGCGACTGGCTCCATTCAGGCAGTTAACCTGGGGTTCTAGTGGGAAGCCGTGACCAGTAGGGTACAGCAGGTCGAAGATGAGGCAGTAACTCATAGAAGAAGACATTGCGAAGTGGTTGTGCTATGTCGTGAATTGACAGAAGTTAGAATTCAAAAACCATTGATTTTTTTTTGACTTTTGATTTACAGCTTGATTCCACACCGTATTTTTGATACAAGTATGGAATTTTCAGCATGGATATCGGTAGCCCAAATTTTGCAGGCCGACCATAGATATCAGGTGTGCGTCGGTGCGCGCTCGAACCCTGGACCATGTGCATGGTCGTCGAGAGTCCTAACCACTGTGCCACCGACACATTGGATCAGGTCCCAGTGGCTCAATGGTCTACGAGCTCGCCTCGTAACCAGAAGGTCCTGGGTCCGAACCCCGGTGGGTGCGTACTGATGAGGAGTCCCAAACTAGGACGAAACAGCTGTCTGGTACTCCCAGGTTTTCCAGTAGTTCTCTAACTGATGTCAGCTCAAGATTAAATCCTCCATACAATTTTTCACATATTCTCATTGGTGACTGTGACTAAAGAATGAGCTTCTTATAATCCTAATAAGAAGTCAAAACTGGTGATGTAGGGGGTCCACAAATTTGGAGTATAAGGACGGATACTGACCAATGATGCTGTCTAGATATGGTTACCATTCTAGTGACTGTGAGAGTGGTCAATCGTCTGAAGGTCCTAGTTTAAACTCCCTTCTAGGCTGATGGATGCGTCAAATTGAAGCGTCTCAGAGTGAAACAAGTTGCTGGTCAGTAGTATCCCCTCATCTTTTTAGGCGGCCTTTTCTCCCTTCACGTTCCCAGTGGAACATAGGCCACCTTCATGCTAGAGTCAGCTTGAAGTTTCTGTAGCAGTGGTGATTATTTCTTACAGGATGGTTTTGCTAGCCAGCCTCAACTGGCCCAACCTTTCCTCTTTACCAGCTTTATTTATTACTGGTGTAACAACAGAAGACAAGGGCCAGATAGCAGATCCTTTATTAAGGAAATCAACACATATTCAAAGATTTTCATGCACATTATTATAGATTATTAATAGCAGAAAAAACAGTCTCCTGATTGGTTGTTTCTCAGAGAAAGTTAACATTGCATCTCTTTCTGGCTGTTTTTTGAATGTCAGATCATCTATGTGTTAACTGTTTCTGCTTACGCAAAGCCTTTGTTCTCATTTTTCTCACGACCAATATTGGGGACATAAACATTGACGTAAATTACTGTCCACCAATTTTAACTAACAGCCTGCTCTCACCACACTGGGTTTGTGAGGTAAAGGAGTGCGTCTGTGGCCGGAGATCGAACCCCGGACCATGTGTATGGTCGGCGAGCGTCCTAACCGCTGTGTCACCGATGCCCGTTTTTAGCCGGTGGTAGTTCAACTCATATTGAATCCCAATGAAGTATAACTTGAGTCTAATCCGACTGCCTTTTCTACTTTTTTTTCCTCTCAACAGGCTAGACGTGTATTCCTTACAGCTTGTAGAGCTTTACTTACCTGGCGTAATGAAGAGCCAGTCAGCGATCATTGTGATCCAATTCCACCGTCTACATTCAATGCAAACACATTTATTGAATCTGAGATTAATCGATTAGATGCACCATTAGCTACATGGTTTAGAAATCGTCTATGCTTATTACTTTATCCAAATGATACAACAGGGAATAATATGCTTCGAGGTGTTGATCAGCATTCTTCAATGATTAAATCCCTGGTATCATCAACATCATCACCGTCGACTAGTCAATGTGTTGTTATCCCATCGTCGAGAAGTTATAATGCTGCACTGACTTCTTCACCCTCGGCGAACAGTATTACTCAAAATCAAAACAATAATGATAGTAATAATAATGATAATAGTAAGAGTAAACATAAATATTCATCAAGTCAATCACAGCACCAACAACAGAAACAATGTACCAACATCACCCTTCATAATTCCTCAACATCATCTTCGCCTATCGCCTCATCTATTCCACTGAAATTGCCTCCAATACCACCGCCAAGACGAGTGACAATCAATAACTTTGAACTAAACGATAATAATAATAATAATAATAAAAAGGATCTAGTCAAATATGATCCAGTCAGGCAGCACAATGAACAACGTGATCAAAATCCCGTTGATAACACCTGTGATAATAATAATAATATCGATGATAAGAATGCAAAAAAGATTAAATCTCAAATATTGAACTCATCTTTTGTACGTATTGCTCTAGAACCAGCCTATGATTTAGTTGCTCTATCTGAGTCTGGTAATTACAGTAGTGCAAGTGAATTCGAAGATGAAGATGAGGATGATGCTGAGGACGACGACGACGACGAGGAGGAGGAGGAGGTGGGCGACGTCGACGTCGATGATGAAGCCAACTTGGTGGATATAGATGATGTTGACGGTGATGCAAAGCCTATTAATAAAAAGAGAAGTCGAAAGAAGGAGAAGAATAATCCTAGTGAACCTATTTACACCGGACGATCCCTTGGTTCCGAAGCGGATTTACAATGTGAACAAGTTACAGTGTTGAGAAATGCGTTGACCCGTTCGACAAATCAATTAAAACCTTTATTACCTATACCAGGATTATCATTTGTGATGAATTCATTTCAAAGCACTAAAAAATTGCCAACTTCAGATGAATATTATGAATCTGTTGATTGGATACGTGGTCCTATTCTAGGCCATGGTGCATTCTCTCAATGTTATCAAGCACGTGATGTTAGAACTGGTCTCCTACTGGCTGTGAAACGGATACGTCTTGGTCGAAATTCTCTCTTTTCACTTTATTCATCCGATAAGAAAAAAGCGCATCAATCACAACTTCAATCAATTATCAATAATGAGGTAGAGAATCAAAATAATAAAAATCCTTCACGTCCCTTATCACCAACATCGTTGAATCAATTAACTGAAGTTGAAACTGAAGTACGCATTATGCTGCAATTAGATCATCCAAATGTTCTTCGATTATTCGGTGCTGTTCATTGTGTTAAACGTGGTTTTGTGGATTTATTTATTGAATGGATGCCAGGTGGAAGTATTACCAGCTTGTTGCAACAATATGGTGCATTCAATGAATCAATTACATGTAATTATGGTATCCAGTTGATACGTGGTCTGGCTTATCTACATAAACATGGAATATTACATAGAGATTTAAAAGGTAATGTTAGTTATTTATTTAAATGATTCATCGATTTATTTATTTATTTACTCAATTATAGTTTAAATAATTTTTTTTCATTATGCTGATCTCGGCATTTGTATCACTTCGATCTGACTGGCTGGCTGGCTGGCTGGCTGGCTGGCTGGCTGGCAAGAATAACTTCTGAGTGGTGTTAGCGCTAATCAACTACTTATGTACCAGTCAATTAGTAGTATATAACATCATATGTATTTATACTTACTGTCTTGATTTGGACCCGACCGATAGCTACTACCTTGACGTGGTGGTCGCCGGGCTTGCACATTGCAATAAGCCAACAAGCTACACTTGCTGAAACCAATGTTCGTTCCTGCAGTTCCTACCATGCCAGGAAGGTTATTAGGATAGTGATTAGACTAAACGCAGTTACCGGCATTGTGTAAAAATATTTCTTACACTATGCTGGGGGTCTGAGGGTGAAGTCATACTGCTGGGGAAAAGGGAATTAACAGCGATGAGGTGCTTCCCTCAGATGACCAGCATGCCAGCCAGCTATGCTTTTTCTCCACTCTAGAGGAAGGCGGGGGTTAGAAAAGGTCGACCCGAAAAATTGTACATCCCGACTTACCCTACGGTGGTCCGTAACCGGTGGTAAGTTTACTAATACGGAACCAAACTCAGAAACCAGTTCATACAGGCCGTGTGTGTAACCGGCTTCAAGCAGTTGTCCCCTGGGCTCTGTGGTCACGCAACACTAACTCGCTTTCTGTTTCAGGTACCCGAAGAATTAATCAACTTCCATGGTGCGAGCTCGGCCTGAAAATAACAACTGGCCACACACACTTCCAAAAACACACGAAGTCTTCCTGACCATCTTGATTTGGAAACTACTTCAACACTACGGCTTGCAGTGCTCAAGTCTTTATCAACCTCATTCAAGAGACAGCTATATGATAATGCCACGTTTCAGGTGCTCCAAGACGGAAAACTCAACGAGGTATTTGAAGTGAATACAGGAGTAAGACAAGGCTGGCTGGCTGTCTAATATCACCGGTGATATTCTTAATTGCAGTGGATTGGGTCATGCGTCAGACTGTTAGTGGGGAGCGAAGAGACAGGAGTACTCTAGACCACCGATAAGAAGACTTTAGAATATCTGGATTTTGTGTGTGGATGATTTATGTCTTATGTCACATAAACTTGAGGACTTGCAGGCAGACAGGCAGGCGAAAACCAACAAACTGGCTAAAGAAGCAGCCAATACTGACAAGACTCTAAGTGAACATAGAGAAGACGGTAGTGATGAAGATTACCAACCATCCAACAACAGCAACAATAACAACAACCAGCACCAATCACCATCAAAAGGAGACATCCAACAGAGGTTACTGCATTCACTTATCTGTCCAGGAAGCACAGTTTCAACCATAGGCGGCAGCTGGAACGGATAAAGATGTCAAAGCCAGCCAGCCAGTGGGGACCAGAAAGGCAAGACACACTTTCATCAACCTGAAACTAGTTCGGAAATCTTCTGCTTCACTCAGCCGCCGTATAAAGAACAAGATTCGGATTCCGTTCAACACAAATGTTAAGTTATTCAGTCAGTCAGTCAGTCAGTCAGTCAGTCAGTCAGTCAGTCAGTCAGTCAGTTAGGTCTTCTATATGGGTCAGAAACGTGCACTGCACACACACCACGTAATGCATTCCCACTGACTGTCTCCATACTGAAGATCAAATGGCCAGCTGGTCGGCCAGAAAGGATAAGCAACAAGAAATGCTAGCTGACGACGAACCAACTAAGCGCCTATTGCTCAACAAATTTGTGGGAGAAAATGGAGATGGATAGGGTATACATTGAGGAGACCGTCGAATGACATCGCGCGCGCGCGCAGTGCAGTGCAGGCCATCGCTCGATTGGAATCCCAGTGAGAGATGATGAGTGGATTGTCCTGGGGTGACATAGAGGAGATCATGTGGCGAGTAGATAGGAAATTATGGCCAATCATGGACCCAGTTGAAGAGGACAGCAGAAGATAGGACAAAGTGGAGATGTGTTGTTGAAGCCCTCCATACATTCCACTCGGAACTCAAAGGAATAATAATAAAAATAATCTTGATTACCATTTATGATATCGAACAGATTGATCACACGAAATCAGTTGGTGGGATGTTGACTATCAGAGGAATCCATGAGGATGAGCATTTCATCCTATTTGGGACTCTTCAATTGGCTGGACATATATGCATTCCCCAATGAGTCAGTGATGATGCTCTCACCGAGGCTCCAGCTCAGTGCACATAGTTTTAAACGCCAAAGCATTATCTACTGGACCACTTGGGCCACGAGAGTCACCTGTTGTACAACGGGTCTTATTGATTGTTTAATTCAACTTCAGATTTTCTCCTCGATTGATTGGACCAAAGGGCTCGCTCTCAGGTTGACATGTGCAGATGCTTCGATGATGTCTGGTTTTGTAAATTGAAGTCAATTGTTGGGTGTTGACTAGCAGTGGTCCAAGTGGTCTAGTGGAAAACACTTTGGTGTTTGAAATTATTGCTACTGGGTTCGAGCCTCGATGGAAGCACCGTCATCACTGACTGTAGAATGCAGGTAAATCCAGATAGCTGATGAGTCCCAAATAGAACAAAATGCGCATCCTGACTGGATTCCATTGCTAGTCGCCATCCACCAATTGACTTCAATTTACATGACCAGATATCGTCATCGAAACATCTTCACAAGAAGCCGACATGTCAACTTGACGCCAAGCACTTGGGTCCAAAATTGAATTATGTTGACCGCACATTGTGATCTGGATAATATTTCGGTTTCCAAAGTTAACTGTGGTGAAATTTCATCTCGTAAGGTATATATTGTAAATTATGTATTTGGATTACAAGTTACATAATAGAATTGCTTGATTTGCCATTAGTTGGTAACCAGGATCATATATGCAGTCGCTTGTTTGGTGCAGACCGAGTTCTATCACAGTCAAATTTTCAATGTGGTCGCCATGCCACTAGGTGGCTCGACATCACGGAACATTTCGAATTGTTGATATTAGATAATTGAAGCCCTTCGGTAGGAAGCCTTGCTTGATCTAGATTTAGTGTTTGTTGGCTCTCACCAATCAGCAAGGCGTGTTTGCAGTCTTGTAGGGACTTATGTCTCCTATGAGATTCAAACACTCGTTAACCAGTGCTGCAGTCACAGGCATTTCTACTGAGCCGTTTTGTTTCGCAGTTGACCTCGTGTATTAGTGACATGAGTCCCTTCAATATTGTAGATACGCCTTGCTGCTGACTGATGAGTATGTGCGTCGGTGGCACAGTGGTTAGGACTCTCGCCGACCATGCACATGGTCCGGGGTTCGAGCCCTCACCGACGCACATCTGATATCTATGGTCGGCCTGCAAAATTTGGGCTACCGATATCCATGCTGAAAATTCCATACTTGTACCAAAAATACAGTGTGGAATCAAGCTGTAAATCAAAAAAAAAGCAATAAACCCTAGGTTCAAGGCATCCTGCCGATTTCCTCCAACCATAGACGTTTGATACCAATGTCATAAGAAAAAGAAGACGTAAACAACGAAGAAAATTTTCTTTTCGACGATTCATTTTCATAAGCTGCTGTACAATCTTAACGATATTTAACAAAGAAATCATAAGACCAACCATTCAGATACTGGTAAAATTTAGCCTCGAAAACGTACTACGTAATGTAAAATGTAATCTAGAAGGGTTGACTAATTGAAAATTAGGAAAGGGGCAGAAACTGGGATGACACAACACGTGTGAGAAAATGAGTAACCAATATAGTTGTGTAGACTGGAAAAGAACTAGGGGGAAATCTGTATCAAAACGCAGTGTTATCAATAAACAGTAGTAGAGTGATAATAAAATAAGGATGATGGGAATAATAATAATAATAATTGTAAACTTACGTAATAGAAGGAAACAAAAGTATAGTGAGAACGTTGCTCTGGCCACGGTAAGGCTAGGGGACCATCCTACCTCTGTACTACCAATATACTAACGAGGTTTGAGTAGAACTCGACTAAAATTAAAAATCAAGTTAACAATCGTGGTAATAAAGGACAGAGATTTTATAAGGGTTGGGGGAAGAAAATTATGCAATTAAGAAACAAACAAGCCAAGAAAAAGAGGAAAACAAAAATAACACATTTGGTTTTCAGATAGGTCAGGTCGACTGTAGATTCCAATGAGACTGGACAAACTTCCTCTTTTGTATGCAGAGTTCAGGATTTAACCTGCGATGAATTGTCATTTCTTCTGCGGTTTGAAGAAGTTTGATTTATACTCTTTGAGAAAGATTATCACATATTCTGTAGATAACTTCGAGATTGATTTGTGGGTTAACTTGGTGTCTGAATTAAACTGTTAAACCCTATGTAGGATTCTTAATAAAAAGCAGGAATTAAGGTGACAGTTAAACCCCGAAAACTCACTTACGTAGGACAGGCTCTCTAGGTTAAAGAAGCCTGTTGACTCAATTAAACAAAATAATATAATTTACAAAATACCTTGCAATGGCTGTGAGTTAAGTCAACTACATAGGTTACACTAATAGATCGGAGTGGTCAGATTAAAAAAACATTTAGTCCCTTTGATAAATTTGAGTAAGGTATTTAGAAGACAAATTTCGCGAGATATCTTCATTTCGTAGTTTCTCTACAACCGCTTTACAACTAACATGATTCATAATAATAATGAAATAAAATGCATGTGCGTCGGTGGCACAATGGTTAGGACTCTCAACGACCATGCACATGGTCCGGGGTTCGAGCCCACACCGGCGCACACCTGATATCTATGGTCGGCCTGTGAAATTTGGGCTACCGATATCCACGCTGAAAATTCCATACTTGTACCAAAAATACAGTGTGGAATTAAGCTGTTACCAAAAGTAAAAAAAAAAATAAAAAAATAAATTACTCAGTTATATATTTTAAAAAGTACATACGAATGACCAATCATATTTAAATAGGTCAAGTATTCAGTCCATGGTAGATGACACTAATTAAAGTCTATTGTTTAGGCTGTATGTGATTAATCCCCAAAAGTGCTTTCATCACCATTAACCAACCTTGAATTAGAGTTATGTGAAATAATAATAATTGTGAAACAGTCATTAATATTTATTGATTTTGTGACCTGACATTGATAGGTGCTTTGCAATGGATGATGATGTTGGATTTATGTTTAGATTACTAATTGCATTGGGATTTTCTACATGTTTTAATAACGATTTTGGAACATGTTCTCTTCGACGACCACATTGGAATATTCTATTGGTTCTACCTATATACGTGTGTGTCACCGAAGCTGCAGGTGAACTTGTAGATACAGTTTGAAGTAGAATTCAGAGAATTTCTTCCTTTAATCGTAAGTACAGAGCGATCGAAAATGTTCGGCATGTCAGGGAAAGAGATTTGGCTGACCTAAGTCTTTGAGCAGTCACCCTTGAATGGTAGGTAGGTTAATAAAGATAGCTTTCTTTGGTACAGAAACTGTCTTTTCAAGATGTCGTCTATTCTTACTGTGATAATTGATAAAGTTTTCTAGATAATCAATTGACTAATAAAACTGAATGTGTGTATCGAAACTCATCCATCAATGTGTCGTTCGTGTATATTTTGCAGGCCTTTGAAAACAAACATTTCACTAGGGTACTTTTATACTTTGATGGGGAAACAAAACTGGTGAAAGGAAGATTTTATTATTGTGAACCAATCAGGCTGGTTGTAAAGCGATTGTAGAGAACTGTTTGTTCTAGTATCTGTTGGCATATGAATTCCACTAGTCTCCATAAGTGGTACATTGTACTACCACTTGTAGAGAAACCACGAACTGATGATATCATCTTGTGAAGGTTGCCTTCTAAATGTCTAATTAAAATTTAAAATATTATCTTTATGATCTTAAACCTAGCTAAACTGTTTTATTATAACGTTTTGATAATCGATTTATTTTTTATTATTTTTGTCTGTCTGTCTGTCTGTTTTCGACATAGAACTTTGCACCGATGTGCAGCAGTTCTAGTCGTCACACTCCATGTAGCACACAAACCAAGAGAAGAAAGTAGAAGAAATGCATAATAGAGACAGCAAACAGAGGTATGAGACAAAAGAATAGTAATAACGAAGAACAATATAGTTTCATTGGAAATCATAAGTCACAGGGAGTGCATGCATCTGTGGCACCCAGCCATTGAGAGCGATCACTTTGAGCCCTATCACCAATTGTTTCCAACCATTGGTTTTTACCGTCCCGAGGAACCCAACCATTCAGTCAGGCAGTCTACACCTTCCTACGTGGCTGGCTTAA
The DNA here is from genome assembly GCA_944472135.2 of Trichobilharzia regenti. Classification (NCBI taxonomy): domain Eukaryota; kingdom Metazoa; phylum Platyhelminthes; class Trematoda; order Strigeidida; family Schistosomatidae; genus Trichobilharzia; species Trichobilharzia regenti. Next base: position 4,298,631 of record OX235265.1, read on the forward strand.
ACTAACTGTTGTGGATTTCATTGACTGGTGCCATGTTTTGGTCGATAGCCAGAAATCACGTCTACCCCAGAGACGGCGTAAACTGGCATATGCGAAACCAACCCTCTGTATCCGTACTGAGATTTCGTCAAAGATCAACCCGTTGGCGCTGGTTGATGGTATTTCCCAAATAAGTGAAGCGGTCACTCCCTATTTCTAAGCTAGGAGTCAATGTAGTCCAGTCCTGTAGCATCATCTTACATTTGACAGCAGGAGCGAATCGCATGCCAAACATTCGTAGATTGCAACTCAAGATGTTCAGAAGACTCTGGATTTTGTCAGCGTCCTCGGCCATAACGGACTATGTCGTCTGCATATTCTAAGTCAACGAGATTATTCCCTGATGGTAGCAAGTCAATCTCTGAGTCACTGAAGTGAGTTAGGGTTAAGTCCATTAGTACATCGTTGATGAAGTTGAATAGAAATGGGGATGATGACCATCCCTGACGGACACCACTAGTCGTTACCTGTTCAGATGACAGCTCGCCGTAAGCCCTCACCTGGCTGTATGAGTACGAGTAGAGTTCCTTAATCAGTGCAATGTATTTTCTCGGCATTCCCTTTACTGCCAAGCAAGCACCGCCAAAGTACCTCTCGGTCAACAGAATCGAATTCCGCCTTCAGGTCAGGAAATATAATGATTGTTGGACGTCGGTAAGAATGACTATGTTCTAGAATCTGTCGGAGGGTGAAGATGTGATCAATACACCCTCTTCCTGGTCTAAAGCCAGCCTGATTCTCTCGTGTTTGTTCCTCCCGAGCACCACTTAGTCTACTCAATGTTATTGAGCCTACAAATTTAGATACTATATTAGTCAAGCTAATCCCTCTGTGGTTATCACAGGAAGACTTGTCTCCCTTCTTGTATATGGGGTAATCAATGACTTACACCAACCCGATGGGACTTCCTCTGATTCCCAGACGCTGTCTAGTACCTCAGTTAATCCAGACAGTAAACTGTTTCCACCGTACTTAAATACCTCTGGAGTCATTCCATCAGGTCCTGCTGCTTTGCCTTGTTTCAGACTAGTGACCAGCCTCAGTAACCTCAGTTAGGGATGGAGGATCTGTGTTTATATCCCATTCAGGGAGGTGTTGGTTGTTTGGCAGGTTGAGCGTGGCTGTAGTCCAATTGAATTGCTCCTCACAGTGTTCTTTCCAGCTCTTATTATTTTGCTGATCAGGATTATTTTTCGTTATTATAGCTTGATTCCACATCGTATTTTTGGTACAAGTATGGAATTTCAGCATGTGATATCAGTAGCCCAAATTTTTCAGGCTATTGATATCAGGTGTGTGTCGGCAGGGGGATAGAACCCCGGGTCACCTGCGCATGGTTGGCGAGTGTCCCAACCGATGTGCCACTGACGCACGTTGATGATGATGATGATAATGATTAACTAACTTACTAATTCAGAGATTCCTAAGAGCTTTACCTGACTTTTATTTCATTAAAAACCCACTTAAATTTCACTGGACCAGTATGCATTGTTTAAGATTTTCTATCTACGAACTTGTGAATATTTCAATGTATTGTATCTTTTGTTCTCTATTTTGGATAATATTATTATTACTATTATTATTATTTAGGTGCCAATCTATTAATCGACAGTACTGGAGCTGTAATCAAGATATCAGATTTTGGTGCTTCAGCACGTCTAAGCGGTGAACAAAGTGTTGCTGGTCAATTTCAAGGCCAAGTTATTGGTACATTTTCATTTATGGCACCAGAAGTGAGTAGTACTCACCATTTTCTGTTACGTAATAATTTTTTTCTCTCTCGAAAAATACCTCTCCCACCTCACTTTCGATGATATTCATAGAGTAACCAATCAGACTAGTTGGATTAATATGTGTGTTAACAGTGGGTACTGTGATAGTAGGTAATTCCATATATATATATCTGTTTAATTAGATATATTCATGAAAAATTCCCTTTCGAACATTAATAGACAGAAGACCAGTAGTTCAGCGAAGAGTCTCTTTTCGCCGACGAATTCATTTTGATAGCTGTACAATCGCAAATAAATATGGTTGTTTTGTATATATGTGTGTATACATTAAATTTGTCAAACCAAAATACAATTTAGTTAGTATACAATTGGTGGATGGTGGCTAGCAGTGGAATCCAGAATGCGCATTTCGTCCTATTTGGGACTCGTCAGCTGGATGTACCTGCATTTCTCAGTGTGTGATGATTTTCCCACCGAGGCTCGAACCCAGTATCCATAGTTTCAAACGCCAAAGCGTTATCCACTAGACCACTAGCCACCACCCACCAATTGTATACTAACTAAATGCCCAGACATCGTCGAAGCATCTGCACAAGAAGCCGACATGTCAACCTGAGACCGAGCACTTCGGTCCAATCAATCGACGGGAAAATCAAGAATTCAATTCAACAAAATACAATTTGTAAGTTCAGAAGAATTGGATGTTGATATAAGAGGGTAGTATAACATAAGTGATGAGTTGTCACCAAACGATTGTTAAAGAAGAGTTATGTAATAAAATGATCCCGCACCTGACCACTTCTATGTGTGTATATATCAGTTCACCTGTCACTGTGTAGCCAGCCAGGTAAATCGGTCGTTCAACGCGCATCCTGTGTAAAAGGGTCAAAGAACACTATCCAGCGTGGCTGCAGAAAGGAAGTAATGACTGTATAAGGAGTTCAATAATCGAACATCTCGTCAACACTGGTCATTCCATCTCAACAAATGCCTCCTCCTTCAAAGTAATCTACAAAGTGAAGAACGACCTTACAAAGGCAGTAAGTACGATTCCGTCTTCTTTGCATCGCAGAAGCCCTAGCCATTCAGTTGGTGGAACCAGAACTATGCATACAAAAGAAAATTATTCAATTACTTCTACTCTCATGGTAACAACTCTGCTGATTTCACTTAATTTTTGTTTGTATGCTTATTTTTCTAACTACTTAAAAACCCTTGTGTAATTCCGTATATTATCTTGTTTCCATGTACACCCTGAGCACAACTCTTTCATCAAACTATTCATATTATCTCAGGATTCCATCATGAGCTGACATTAGTTAGAGAACCATTGGAAAACCAGCTGAGAGTACTGGACAGCTGTTTCGTCCTAGTTTGGGACTCTTCGTCAGTACGCACCCACCGACAAGGTTCGAACCCAAGACCTTCCGGTTACAAGACTAACGAGCTCGTAGACCATTAAGCCGCTGGGACCCGATCCAATAGTCCTTGAATTCTAACTTCTGCCAATTCACGACATAGCGCGACCGCTAGCCAATGTCTTCGCTGGCGAGTATTTGTCCTCACACCCGACCAGCTGCACCCTACTGGTCACGACTTCCCACTAGAACCCAGGTAACTACCTACCTGAATAGGGCCAGTCGCCAGTGAGCATCTCATTGGTATTTAAGTGTTTGTTTGTTGGGATTTGATTGGCTTCAGGATTTCATCATGAGCTGACATTAGTTAGAGTTAGAGTTAGTTATTCATATTATCACCCAACTCTGATTTAACAATCATTTATGACAACTCATCACTTTTGTTACACTACCCTCGTATATCAACATCCAATTCATCTGAACTTACTAATTGTATTTTTTGCGTTTGACAAATTTAATGTACACACACACACACATAGAAAACAACCATATATATTTGTGATTCTACAGCTATGAAAATGAATTCGTCGGCGAAAAGAGACTTTTCGCTGAACTACGGGTCTTCTGTCTATTAGATATATCACACCCACAGTGAAACAGTATTTGCTATTTATTACTGAACGATGAAGTTCCGAACACAATCAATTGTTCATTATCATATCATTAATTGTAACCATACAATTTAGGAGGCCTAATATGTAAGAAATAGCGTGGAATAGTTACTGATTTATTTTCGGAGAACTCCCGTGGCCTTGGACAGAGAGTACCATCTATACTGAATACGGACCGCCTTCCTCAACATACAGAGTGGCAAATCGCTATATTATAGTCTACCTGTACTGTGGTACAGGTGGTGCTGACTATGGCAGACTGGTAGACTGGGGTGCCTTAGGTTCCAGGTGTACAGTCATTTGTCTACTTACACAATGAGAGTCATACACTTTCGACACATATTACCAGAATGTCTACCTACATTTTGTGCACATATTACTGAGTTTAATGCATGTCGGTTCTCTTTGGTTTCAAATAAAGCAATTACTCATTGTGTATAGTATTCATTGTAACTCTACTTCTTAAAATTAGATTCCCCATTTAGTAAATGTTGACAACTCTGTTTATAATTTAATAATTCCCATTAAAGTATTAATAATATATTATTCTGTGAAGAGACTCTTTTCAACAATGAATTTATTATCAAGCTGTACAACAATTGTATACATGTGCTTCCCGGTGAGGGAATTAAATCAAATTTAAAACAATTAGTCTCTTTTATAAATTTTGATAGCGTTATTAGAAGACGGAGATTATCTGAAAAATGATATGATGTATTTGCGCTTGGTGAAGTGTCTATTAAAAGAGGATTCAGCGTATTTGCACGGCTGATGTTATAGACAAATATAACGAAATATTGATGGATATTCTTTGTTGAAAACGGATATCCTTTAAAATATTTAAACAGGTGTAGAAGTCAATTAGTCTTTAAACCTACAATCTATACCACCCCTAAGAAAAATGTCTTCATCAAATTACCATATAACGGGGAAATAAACAAGATTTTTCCGACAAAAGTTGAATTCGATCATCCGTAGAACTTAATATGCAGCCCAGCTTGTAATTGTCGAAAAAGCTAAAAATATGCTCCACTGCAAACCTCAAAAGTGCACAAGTGATTATGTCACATCCCACACTATTTACCAATTTTCGTGTGTGTGTGTGGACACACATACACAGGGAGGAGTGAGGGTGGGAGAGCATAGCTCAAAATGGTTAGAAAAACAAATGAATTGTGAAAAACCAATAGGTGCATGTGTCACATTACCAACTTCGTCTATAGGCTAACACCTAATCGAGATGAACCATAAGATTGATGTTAACTCAGCCTTTAAGGTCATCTATAAAGACGGTCAAGGGTGTTTACTGAAATACGCTGAGGCTATAGCTATTCATAAACTTAAGCCCCCCCTCACCCTGTGTATTCAAAAACAGTTTGTTATTACTCTTAACCTACCTACCTTGGTAATCCTTATTTGATTGGATTACCAAACGTTGTGTTAATCATTCTTAATTCCTTTTTCTCTCACTTTGTTTAATTTAACTTTTCCATATATATTGACTTGACAAGTAAATGTCTGAGGGATCAGATTGTTCGAAATGTCAATACATCACATAGTTTTTCAGATAATCTCCGTCTTCTAATAACGCTATCAAAAATTAGGTCTAAGGTGTGAAATAATAGTAGTAGTATGAAATGCAATTAAAATATTTTTGATGATAATCACAATTAAAAATCAAGTAGCAAAACAACTGTCATATATAGAATAATACATAAGGTGTATAGGGTTGGTGGGTGGGAGTGCATAATTATTGGATTAGTAGACGAATATAAAGTGTTACATAACATGGTGTGAAATTTGATAAGATAGAATTCAATATTGTAAAAATAAAAAAATATAAAAAGTAATAATTTTGAATTTAGAATGACAAGTGGAAACAATTCAGAGTGAGAATAGTAATAATAATAATAATAATCGTAGTAATAAGCGAGAGTACATAGAATAACTAAATAAACAAAATAAATAAATAAATGTCTATTCCTCTACGGCCAAGGCAGAAGTAGGGATTGTACATACTTCTTTTGTACATAAACGTCTGGCTGGCTTTAAGTCATGAGTTGTCAAGGCCTCATTTGTCTTTCTAAGTCTGTAACGAAGAAAACGCAGGAAGTTAGCATGGATTTTGTATATGATCTTGAATTCATGGTCAGTGTTGGCGCAGAGAGTGACAGAAGTCGATCAAGTGTTCGAGAATAGAGCTTCGCACACACTTCCTTTCTCCCTTGTGAAACCAATCTGGAATATGTTCTCCTATCAGTGTGGAAAGCATTCTCTTGCTACGGTCAATGTACCTTGCTTCACAAGAGAAGCGGGTGAACTGATAGATGTACATAGAGGTGGCCAGACGGGGGAGCTTATTTTTTTACAGAGGTAGAGAACAACTTGCGGCTGGTGAACGTCATTTGTAATTTTACTGCAAAGAACGTCTGCTGCTGACTGCTTTCACTTTGAATTATTTCCACTTGTCATTCTTAATCCGAAATTATCAATTTTAATTTTTTTTATTTTTACAATATTGAATTCTATCTTATCAAATTTTACACCATTTTCATGTAACATTTTACATTCACCTACTAATCCAATAATTATGCACTCCCACCCACCAACACATATACACCTTATGAATTTCAAACAATTAGTCCCCTTTATGAATTTAGGTAAAGCAATAAGAAGACGTAATTTGTCTGAATCGTGTAATGTGCATTTGTTCAGCACATTTCGAACACTCTGATCATACTCCACGTACTTGTCATAGGAATACTCATATGAAATTAATAAAGAGTTGATAGGTGAGAGAATAAATAGACTTAGGTCAAGTTGAAAGGAGGACATATTCAAGGTCAAAATAACAATGAAGACCACTAAGCCAAATAGCAGAGGTAATAGTGTAACAACAGAAGACAAGGGCCAGGCAACAGATCGTTTTATTATGAAAATCAACACGTATTTATACATATTTCACATACATTATTATAGCTTATGCAAGTAGACAAGCGCAGTTATCTGATTGGTTGTTTATCAGACGTTAGGCAGACAAACGCAGGCTTCGGATTGGTTGTTTCGGGATTCCTTGACAAATAGAGTTCTCTATCTGCGAATCATATTTTGCCACGTTAACTTTGCTGTGATTGGTTGTTGACTCAGGCTTGTTCATATTTTCTCACGGCCCATATTAACGTAGCTTAGTGTCAACCAATCGGCTAGCAGCCTGCTCTCACCACAATAGTACATCTACCCAGGCTGGTATCAAAACAAAGTTTACGAAGAAAGGTGGTTTAGTGTGATGACGAATTTTTGCTTTGAACGCATAAAGGTGGTTTAAACTTCCTAATTACCAGCTAGGACTTCCATAAACTTTAGGATACGCCCCAAACACATTTTATGTATAGGTTTGAAAGATGTGTAAACGTCGCTTTTATATGTTTCGCAATAGAGGAGCTAGGTTGTCGTCTGTTGTCACCATTAATGCGTTCTGAGGATTCTGTTGGTTTCTGGAGCCATTTAAGAATATGCTGTGAAGCCAGGCCTTACTTACAGAGATCGACGAGTCCTCCTTATGTATGTCTGTCCACATGTACATTCAAATTGGTAAATACAGTGGGATGTGACATCATTTTTCGCATGTTCGAAGGACTTAGATTGATGGATATATGGGCTTCACATTCTTAATTATTATGATATTAACTGCATAAAAAGTCTTTTTTTAACAGCAGCGTTCAATCTTTGTCTAGTTATCAAGCTGCTATGACGTCCCATACAGGGTAGCTTGATGTACACATCTTTCTTTAGGGGTGAGTTTTAGAGTGAGTCTTGGTCTTCCACTGACTACTTTATATCTCCTGATGAACACTCTTTTCTGGATAATTGTTATCAACCAGACAGAGTTTGTGTCAACTTTCTTTCTTCTTCATCAAGTGTGTCTTCAGTGCATTTTCGTTGGATTCTACTGAAGAGGCACCTCACTCACTAAGGCTCTTTTGAATTATTCTATGTATGACATTACTTGTTTCGCTACTTGACATTTAACTATGATTCTATCATCTTTAAATATTCGCATTTATAATATTAGAACAAGGCATATAACTGAAAATATTTTAATTGTATTTCATACCACTACTTACTATTATTATTTCATGTATTCACACCTTTGACCTAATTCCCTCACCGGATATAATTTCTTAAAAACAAGCATATGTACACAATTGTACAGCTTGAAAATTAACTCAAATCAATGTGCAACGTGATGGCGAGCTACCTAGAATGGTGGCCACATTGCAAATCTGACTGACAGAATTCAGTCTGCACCAAAGAAAGGACTAAACACGTCACACTAGTTACTAGTGTGCAATCAAACTACCCACTACAGTCTTACAGGAGGTCAATCGCGAGCCAGCCCGAATAGCTCAGTGGTGGTAACGTCTCTGACTGCAGCTCTCACTGGTTGATACGGTTTCGAATCTCAGAAGGGACACGAATTCCTTCGAGGTTGCAGATACACCTTGCTGACTGACTGACTGTTGGGTGCCAACTAGTATGAAACCTAGGTCCAAGACTTCCTATCGATTGCCTCCAACTATCTAATATCATCAAAACTCTATTTAAATTTTGATTTCATCAAATGTGATATGATAATAGTATGAAACACTTTGCTTTGATTTTTTTCTCAAAAGGTACTTCGTGGTGAAACCTACGGTAGAGCTTGTGATATCTGGTCGGTTGGATGTTGTCTAATAGAAATGTTGACGAGTAAACCTCCATGGCATGATGCTAGACTGACGAATCGTTATGCTCTAATGTATACTGTAAGTGCACTCGTCTGTGTGTTTGTGTGTGTGTGTGTGTGTGCGGGCGTTTATTCTGTTTCATGAAATTTTTTCGAAAAAAATACCTGAAAATTTTTACAAAGGATATTCCCCAACTCTGTCAGCTAGAGTTATAAACAAAACAAAACACGTGTCCTGCAGACAGTCGACGGTTAAGCCACTTTATATACGACTACAATTTATGGGCGATGGATATACCAAGTGATGAGATAATTACGAGGAAATTAAGAAAATCAGTTCAAAGAACTTGCTCTCTACACGACCGATGGTGCTAGCTCAACTGACTGAAAGATGAAGTACCTAGACTACCTGGCCACTTCAAATTGTATCTATCAATTCAACTACGCTTGTGGTGGAGCAAGTTATATCGGCTGTTGTTCTAGGGACTTGATTTTCCGTTTTCACTCGGGAAAATCTTCCAATATGGCTAAGTAAAGGTGTAGTAAAAACCATCATCAACAGTTCGATATTAGACCATCTGTTCCAAACCGGCCGGTCACAAAGCCAGTCAGCGTGGAAGAATCCTTCTCTATCATCATCTACCGGGTGCCTAATAAATTGCCAAAAACATCAAAGCACCGCATGCTTCAAACAGCAGAGGCTATTACAATTCGCCTCAAACAACCAGTGCTCTGTGTTCAAAAGAAGCAAGTTCAGCTAGCCCCTAATACTACTGCCCTGGCCGGCCTTCAGTAGAAACTATAAATTCATGAATTTGTAATATTATCTTTCCTAATGTGTTTTCTGACATTCAGCTTATTTTATGTTGATGTTATTGAGCTGTAATCTATTGACATGATTGATTCGTTGTTATTTAAACAACATTAATGTTGTTAATTACACTAATTCATTCATTCGCTATAATGTATATATAACTGCAGAGCCTGATGATGAAGGGGTTATCGAAAAGAGTACTCTTTGTTCAGTATCCATTCTTTTGAAAATTTTAATGGGCATTTTCAATCGGTTAAGTAATCACTCCACACCTTAACCTTGCCTTCATTCAAACGGAGTTACAATCGGGCTTTTAATATAACTGACTTCATAGGAACGAATGGGTATGAAGACACTAAGTAGCTGAGGTGCATTGATTTCTGAGTCGTCTACGTAGGTTGGTAAGTCTAAAATCACATCTGGTTTAAGTTATGGTTCATCCAGAATTGAAAGTACCAGTTTTCGGTCACCAAAGAATTTAGGCTTTGAGACGACCACTACCTGTCTGACCTCTGACAATCATGTTGAAAATCAATACAGGTTGGGAAGTTTGGTTTGGAATCACTTTCTTTCTCCTGGTAATTTAGCATATTTCGAAGTTCAGGCTTCTACATTACTTTTACCTGCATAGCTTGGTGCATATCATCAGAAGTATTTTACTCCAGAGTTTCCGGTTCCACCCGTACTCCAGCTTTCCATCACATTTCTAACTACTGAAGGTGTAGTACAAGTTTGTTTCACTTGTGGAGATTGTTGTTGCTCCTAAAATTTCCAAATGAATAATAAAACCATCGTTAATCTCGAGTTTTTTTTAAAGTGTCTTTATTCTTAAGAACCTTTCTACCTTAAATAAGGATTGACCTTTCTGATGGCATTTTAAACGCTTTTGGGGGTTTCGCACTCGTAGTTATTTAACTGAACATTAACTGGGTACCCTATAAACAGTTTTCACTTCTTTAGAGACTTTTGTTCGTAAATTTAAAGTAGACGGTAAAGGCGGCATTGTCTGAGTCACAAGGTCATACAACCCATCATCATTGAGCAGGTTTAACAGGCCCAACTGTTTTTTGAAAGGATCTCATTTCTCTATCCTGTCTAGCCTGGTTCTCACGAAATTCCAGCTGCATTTTTTATCCTAAAACTCCTCTTAGACTACCCTAGAGTTAGACTGCTAACATCATCGTTAACTAAACTCGATCAAGAGCTATGACATGAAAATGCAAAGGAGGTGACTTGCCGCCTTCCTCGAGGTTCATCCAATGTCGCTATATTCACCTTGTTCGCAATAGGATTGGTAAGCATCTTCGTTAAGCATCTGCCAATCATGTCATGTCGCGAATTGGCAGAAGTTAATAATCATAGATCTGAAACCCACTAGTTAAGTAGCGACAAACTCACCTTTCTAACAGAAGATTTAGGGTGCTAAAGATTCATGATTTGTAACATTACGCTGGGTATAATTACTGGTGTCCAACAATCTTCATATTTCTTGACCTGAAAGCGGCTATTTGATTCCTTCGACCAAGAGGTACTACGGCAATGTTTGGCCGTGAAGACAATGCCGAGAAATTACGTCACTGATCAAGACACTCTACTCAAACTCAAACAAGTCAGGTGAGAGTTTACGAAGAGTTGTCATCTGAAGTGATGTCAATCAGTGGGATTCATCAGGGATGCCCACCGTCCCCATTTCTGTTTAATTTCATCATCGATTTACCAGTTTAACCTCCCTAACTGATTTCAGCAACTCAGACATTGACTTGTTATCAGGGTACAACTTCGTTGATTTAAAGTATGCGGATGATATAGTCTTCCTTCTTAGGTGAAGACACTGACAAAATATGGCCTTTTGAATACCTTCAGCAACAATTCTCGAGTGTTTGACATATGCGGTTCAGCGGCTCCTGTCAAATGTAAGATGATATTTGCTATAGGACTGGGCTGGACTGGACCACACTGACTCACTCCTAGCTTAAAGATAGGCAGGAGTGAAGTGGTTGGTGGCGCTTGTTGACCACCTCACTTATTTTGGAAGTTGCATCAGCCAGCGCCGACGATTTGATCATTGACGAAATCTGAGCACGAATACAGAAAGCTTGTTTTGCGTTTGCCTGCCAACTTACGTCATCTCGGGTGTGATATCCGACTGGCTGGTTGTCGATCAAAAGGCGTGTATACTACTGAAGAACTCGCCCGGTCCTCCTTTATGTCTGGTTATGAGACATGTCCATTAAAAGTGGAAGACATCAAAAGCATGGTTAGCAGGCTGTCCCTGATCACTGGTATCTGCTTTCTATCTCTCGTGTTATATGGAAGGTGTAATAGGGAAAGGCTTCAGTCGAGTGCTAGATAAGGAGAGGGAATCAATCGACAAAGGGTGTGAAGCAGCTGCATCTATTGAGATGGTTAGGGGCATGTGTTACGCATGACCAGCCATCGACTACCTCGACAACAGGCAATATCAGCTGACTGACATAGGATTAATCAGGTTGGAAAGGATCTAGTGGTGGTTAGACCAAAGGATAACTTCATTAGTCAATTAAATCCTGAAAGTGCGCTGGTGGCACAGCGGTTAGGATTCCCTCCGACCATGCAAATGGTTCAGGGTTCAAGCCCTCGCCAACGCGCACACCTGATATCTATGATCGGCCTGCAAAATTTGGGCTACCGATATCACATGCTAAAAATTCCATACTTGTACCAAAAAGTACAGTGTGGAATCAAGCTATAATAAAAAAAAACAAAGTTAGTTTAAGCCAGCCAGCCAGCCAGCCGGCGAGTGACGTAGAGGGTTGTAGATTGACTACCTGTCTGACTGGTTGGCGTCCTCGGGATGATGGTCAGAACCAATGAAGTCTAAAGATAATTGGTAATATGGCTCGAAATCATCGTTATCAATGGCTGGCACAGATGCATTCACTCTTTGTGACTTGTGAGTCATATCCAATAAAACTCTATTGTTCTTTTCTTCCACATTATTGTTCTTTTTCCCTTACTCACATTCGTGTTTATTGTCTCTCTCTCTTTTGTGGAATATTTCTTTACTCTCATCTATGCACATCCATGCATAGTCCTATGCTGAAACCAATCACTAAGACTCTGGATATTGCAAGGTTCACGAGGATAAAGGACGCATTCTAGTTCATTCATTCTGAATATTTTTCATTCATATGACCAATTTACATGGGTTGGTTTGGTGTTCAAATTACATCATGGATTAATATTAGCCAGAGAAGCATTGAAAGTCAGTAAGTACTGGAGAGCTGTTTCCTACCGCTGAGAAGTCTCAAGCAAGGACGAAACAGCTGTTCAGTCCTCCTAGCTTTTCAACGGGTTCTCTAATTGGCGACAGGGATTTCATCATGAGCTGACATTGGTTAGAGAATCATTGGAAAATCAGCCAGGGAGTACTGGACAGCTGTTTGGGACTCTTCAGAAGTACGCACCCATTGCCGGGGTTCGAACCCAGGACCTTCTGGTTACAAGGCGAGATAGTTGGTAGACCATTAAGCCGCAGGGACTCAATGGCCAATGGCCAGTGTATGAATTCTAACTTCTGCTAATTTGCGTGCGATATAGCGCAACCGCTAGCCAATGTCATCCGTGGCGAGTATTTGTCCTCACACCAGCTGACCTGCTGCACCCTACTGGTTACGACTTCCCACTAGGACCCACTCAGGTAACCAGCACCTACCTGAATAGGACCAGTTGCCAGTGAGCATCTTATTGATATTCAAGTGTTGATTTTGTAGGGATTTGGTTGATTGACTGCAGGATTTCATCACGCTGGTGAAGCTGACATTGGTTAGAGAACCATTATTTGATCGATATCAAACAGAAAAAAATGACGTATATACACGCAGTTATTAGTCGATCCATCCATGCAACTGATTGTCTATCTCCTCTACTTACTACTACTACTACTTTCTTTTTTAGATCGCTACATCAAATTCCCCGCCAACATATCCTGAAGGTCTATCCACCGGGCTTATATCAGTTCTAGATGCATGTTTTGCTCGTAATCCAACTGATCGTCCAACAGCTAGTCAATTACTAACCTTTAAGATATTTGCTGATCTTATTAGTCAACAAGTGGTGACTTCATCGATAGATGAAGGGAAGACGCAACAATCGCCACTGCCACAACCACCACAACCCCTCGCTCAACCTCAACCTGTACAGAAACAAAAAGAACAAGCATCATTACAATCGTTGACTTCATCTTCATCTCTAAAGACTGTCACTGCATTGAATACAAGTAAAAATCGTGATCAAAAAACATTAAAGACTGAAATGAACACAACAAAATTAAATACAAAATCATTGTCATCATCATTTAGTTATCAACGTTTTTTAAAAACATTCCAATCGAATAAAAATTCTCCTTCTTTAAGTCGTAAAAAAGTTATTCGACTTCAAGAAGTACTTCAAGAAAGTAAAGAAGAATATCAGCGAAGACAACAACAGCAACCTCAAGAGGATATGATGATGATGATGTTGATTACTTCACCATCGGATGAGAATATAAAATGCTCTCGTCAACTATCGGATCATCATCAACATATTCAACACCAGTCTCAACACCTGCCTCAACACCAACAACACCAGTCTCAACAACAACAGCAACAACAATCCAATCAACACGTTGATGATACTATCCTGTTGACTAGACGACAAAAATTTCGACGACCAACTTTACCTGGTATCAGTTTTCATAGAAAATATCGTTCACGTACACCGGTGGCTATTTCATTTAATTAAAACCAAAATTCTTCATTATTCTGGTGATGCAATCTTCGCACACACACACATAGGTACGCATCCAATTTCATTCCCCCACCAAAGGAGAGAGGAGTATTCAAATTGCCGAACAAAAGCCAAAGCGAATTGATTAGATAATAAACAGAGTAATATGTAAGTGTGTAAGACAGTTTTCCTTTTAAATTTTATTTTGTTCTCACTTTTTTTTTAAAACGTTCTATTTAGAGGATTTCGTCATGATGAGTTGACATCAGCGGTTAGAGAACATCATTAGAAAATCATTAAGATGGGTGGAGAGTACTTGGACAACCAACTGTCTCACACTACTCCTAGTTGGGGGGCATCACTGTTTGATATTTGAAAAATAAACTTGTGGTGAGAGCTGGCCAAGAACAAGCCAAAACGTTGTAGACAAAAATTTACGTCAATGTTTTCGTCCTGAGTTGAAGTCATGAGAAAAATACAGTAATAAGGCTTAGTTTTGAGGAGCTCACCAACCAATCACAGCAGACTTAATGTGTGCAAGTACGATTCGTGGATACATGGCTTAACTTTCTAAGAAACGGTCACAGGCAGTGCCTTCAGCAAAAAGATAACCAATCAGAAGACGTTGCTTCTCCGCTAACATTATTATTTTTATTGTTCCCTTGGGTTCCTAGTGAAACATAGGGCTTCAACTGCACTTCTCCACTTGCTTCTGTCTTCTGCTGCTGTATTTTTCACCCGCATCCATGTTAGTCCATACTCTTTCAAATGCTCTTCACACGATATCCTCCATGTCACTCTTGCACTAACGCCCCACTCGGCGCTTCCCTTTCGGGTTTGTTCCCATAGTTTCCAATAGTTGGTGATTCTTTCTGGCCCGCCCGGCCATCTGACCTTCAGTATAGAGCGAAGACAGTTGTTGATAAAGGTTTCCAATAGCCTGTTGGTTGAAAATATTCTTTGTGACCCACCCGCCAAGTTTCTCATCCGTATAGAAGAACTGACTGACTTGACGCTGTTTGTATTAAAAATCCGACCGAATTTTTTATTTTTTATTTGTTTTGATTGCAGCTTGACTCCACATCGTATTTTTGGTACAAGTATGGAATTTTCAGCATGGACATCGGTAGCCCGAATTTCTCAGGCTGACCATTGATATAGGGTGTGCGTCGGCAGGAGATCGAACCTTGGACCATTTGCATGGTCGGCGAGAGTTCTAACCAGTGTGCCACCGACGCTGATGCTGAGTGACGAAAATTTCCAGATTGGTTTCAGGTTGATGATGTTGATGTGTTTCTCGCTCGCCTTCCCGATTCCCTATCGATTTGAACTCCTCGTGCGTTCCGACTGTGCCTGTAGTTGAAGAAACAATGCTCCGCTAACAATAACGCTAATAAAAATGCACATAAGAATCTATAAAATACCTCCTGATTTTCTCAATAAACGACCTGTTACCTGGCCCTTGTCTTTTGTCATTACAAACTTATCAAATATGGAAGTCAGAATCAACACATGATATGTACAAATGTCAAAATGATGATATATAGTCTAGGGGAAAAACGCATAATAATGACAAACCAAGACACGCCTTCATCAGCCTGAAACCAGTTTGGAAATCTTCTGCACTCAGTTAGCATGAAGAACAAGATTCGGATTCTTTTCAACAGGTGTATGTTGATCACACGTTTGTGGTTCGTGATCAGATGGATCATGCATCTACGATTTTTGAAAACCTCAGTGCGACTCACCCTCACATAACATTTATAAAGGACCATGAATGTGACAATCAGTTCCACTTCCTAGATTTCAGCATAAAAAAGATGAAATAATGGGATGACTGAAAAACCCATCTATAGGGAAGAAACTTGGCCAAGCCAATGATTGAGTTATCAGAGCTTTTCCCATTTGGCTACAAATGGAGCCTGGTGAAAACGCTCTTCAACAGAGCTAAGACGTTGTGTTCAGAAGATAAGATTGAAGAGGAACTCACAGTCATCGAGGAAAACTTTATCGAAAATGGATATCCTTGGAAGTTCATATCGAAGTATGGAAAAGAAAAAACACCCGGACAGAAACCTGAAATAGTTGAAAAGAAACCAGTTTTTATCTGCCTAGCAGACAAAGGCAAAGAAGTATCCGCAAGAACGGAAAACAGAATTACTGGTTCATTGAAAAGAACAATTCCCGCCGCTAAACTCATTCCATTTCACAACACAGTATGCTCGTCAACCTAGTCAAAAGTAGATAATTATCCTGCTCCGCGTGTCAACTCCAACTGCATTTACCAATTCACCTGCACTTGTAACAGCAAGTACCTAGGAAGGACTGAGAGGAGAGTGTCTCCTAGATTCTCTGAGCATATCCCTAAAAGTCTCTGTTTGAAAGGCAGAAATTGTTCGCTAGTACGATTTCTTGACACCTAACTGACACAATAATAATAATTTTTGCTTTATTCCAAAAACAGTACTAATGATACAGCAAGGAATTTTCAGCATTCAGTATAATATTGCATCGAATTTACTCAAAAACGACAAAAAATAAACGTTACATAATAATAACAACAAAAAGTTGTTATAGCAGCTATGTAGGAAATTACAGTATGCGATATGGAGAAAAATATGCATAAAGTATAAAATTATAGTAATAACAACTAAAAATAAAATAGCAAAGTTATAATTAAACGATAGAAAGAGGGTGACACCATAAAATTAATTACAGAAAGATGAACGAACGATTTAAGGGTCGATTCACTTTGCTAATTATATAGTAAATTCTTAAATGTTTCACGTCTAACAGTGTCTTCATCACATAAAACACGTGTTAAATACGGTATTGTAGAATTTTTGTACTTAGTGGTTCGAGCATTTAGCTTCTTATATTAACTTCTCGTCCTACCTGATGAGATACAAGGGGGATAGGTGTGAATAAAGGGGGTGCAGATGGTCTGAGAGTACGGCCTTTGCCCATTTTGTACAGGAATTTTTATGCCTCTCGACTATAGTATTGGCGAGCTCATGCAGTGGCAGACCACAAGCCCTACTCACAGCATTTAATACCCTTCGTAATATGATATAAACTTTTTTGAGAAGCCCAGGAAAGATTAATGGAGAGCAATAGAGTACAATAAGTAGAATACAGGAGTTTAAAAATTGCAAAACTAAAGGTTGGTTGATACCTGATTGTCTTAACTTTTTTTTAATGTAGAAGGTAAGATGAAACATTTTCTTAGAGATTGATAAGATGTGGGATGACCATGAAAGGTCAGAGGAAAGAACTAATCCAAGGTATTTAATGCTTGATTTGGTTTCAATTTCCGTGCCATCTATGCTACAGGGATCATGCGAGCTAAGTAGTTCAAGTAAGTCGCGTCGATGCTTGAAAGTAAAGTCAAGTGCCTGACATTTGGAAGGATTTAACATAAGGCCATTTGACTCAGACCACTTGTTGATGTCCAACAGAAAGCTATTAAGTTTGAAGCTGTCAGACTCAGAAGTGATAGGCAGTGATACAGTCAGATCATCTGCATATTTGACAAAGTTAGTTTCGTTTGAATGAGGTAGGTCGTGTAGGAAGAAAGAAAAAAGAAAAGGAGAAAGGATGGCATCTTGAGAAACACTGGCTTTTGTAAGCGAGGCAAAAGAAGATTCTCCATTATATACAATATACTGCATTCTATCAGGAAAATAAGAATCCAATAAATAGTTCATCCAGGTGGGATTTACCAAACAATTTACCGATTACAGTGAGTTCCACTGTATCTCAGTGGGAATATTGTGTCATTCACTGAGGAAGATGCAGATACCCTTCTAGCCAACTAATCTGACATGGAACGAAACTCACGTCGTAGATTTCATTGATATTTATCATCAAACAAAGTAACATGGTGTTATTTAATTCAATTTTAAATTTTCCCATCGAATGATTGAACCGATATGCTCCTCGGTCTCAGATTAACATGTCGGTTCCTTGTGCAGATGCATAGACGACGATGTCTTGTCATATAACTTAAAGTCAAGTGGTTGATGGTGACTAACAGTGGAATCCAGTCAGGATGCGCATTTCGTCCTATTTGTGACTCATCAGCCCCTGGATGTACCTGCATTCCCAAGTGAGTGAGTGATGGTGTTCCTACCGAGGCTCAAACCCAACACCATCAACTAACCGACTTCAAGTTATACGGCCAAACATCGTTGAAGCATCTTTTCAAGGAGCTGATATGTCAACCCGAGACCTAACACTTCGGTTCAATCAGTAGGCGGGAAAATTTAAATTTGAATTAAATAATTAATATGGCCCGTTGCACAAGAGGTGATTCTCGTACTCCAAGTGGTTCAGTGGACAACGCTTTGGAGTTTGAAACTGTGGGCACTGGGTCCCAACCTTAATGAGAATCCCATCACTGATTCATTCGGTAATGCAGACATATCCAGCTGGCGAGTCCCAAATAGGACTAAGTGCGCGTTATCCTGGATTCGACTGCTAGTCACCATCCACCAACTGATTTCGTGTGATCAATCTGTTTGATATCATAAATGGCAATCAAGATTATTATTATTATTCCTTTGAGTTCCGAGTGGAGGGCTTCAACAACACATCTCCACTTTGTCCCATCTTCCGCTGTCCTCTTCAACTGGGTCCACGATTGACCATAATCTCTCATCTCCTCCGCCTCCTTGCCACACGGTCTCCTCCATGTCATCCCAGGACAACCCACTTATCGCTTCTCATTGGGATTCCACTCGAGCGATGGCCTGCACTGCACTGCGCGCGCGCGATGTCATTCGACGGTCTCCTCAATGTATACCCTATCCATCTCCATTTTCCCCTTTAAAATTGTTTAGCAATAGACGCTTGATTGGTTCGTCGTCAGCTAGCGTTTCTTGTTGCTTATTCTTTCTAGCTAGGCGGCTGTCCATTTGATCTTCAGTATGGAGACAGTCAGTGGGAATGCATTACGTGGTGTGTGTGTGTGTGCAGTGCAAGTTTCTGAACCATATAGAAGACCTGACTGACTGACTGAATAACTTAACATTTGTGTTGAACAGAATCTGAATCTTGTTGTTTATATTGGCTGGCTGAGTGAAGCATAAGATTTCCAAACTAGTTTCAGGTTGATGAAGGAGGCGTATCTTGCCTTTTCGATTCTGGATGGCTGCCTTTCTGATTTCTACTGCCTGGCCTTAACATCTTCATCCGTCCGGCCTGTGTAGTTGAAATAATACTTCGTAGATAAGTGAATGAAGTAACCTCTGTTGAATCTCTCTCTCTCTCTCGTTGGTGGTGATTGTTGCTGGTTGTTGTTGTTGTTGATTTTAGTTGGTTATTTTCATCACCCACGTCTTCCCTATGTTCAACTATACTATACTATACTATATACATATATATATATATATATATATATATATATATATATTGTTATGTACTCGTCGACAAATTATTGTTACGTACTGGTCGAGAAACTAATAGTCCTGACGCAAGAAGGCGGAAATCAGAAGACCACTAGGTTTGCGATGATACTTCTATTTTCCAAACACAAGGAGAATGCAAATGTGGTATCCCACCAAAGTAAGTAAGTGTAGTCACAAGATTGTGAGAACGAAATATATATATGAAATGTTCCAGACAAAGTGTGTGAACAAATCATTAGACAGTCCTAACATGAATGGCTAACTATAATGAAGTATCGATCCATATATACATACCGAAATATAGCAGACATGTCAACAACCACCATATATGGATATATGTCACCAAGCAACGGACTGTCAACAAACACTCATATTATATATAATATAAGGGGAATATACATTGTTAAAGGAGACAGGTTCATACAAGTGAAATGGTCACAGACTAAGCGAGCAAACAGAAAGAGAGACCAACATACACACACACATAAATATATATATATGTGGATACATATCATATATATATATATATATATATATATATATATATATCCAAATTTGTAGTTAACGGTATAAGTATATTTCACTGAGTTAGCAATATGCCTGGCAATATAACTGTCAGGTTAAGTAAGTTAAGCGACAACAACAATAACACGAGTTACAGGATTTCATCGTGAGCTGACATAAGTTAGAGAGAATCATTGGAAAACCTTCAGGAAGTATTGGACAGCTGCCGTTTCGTTCTAGTTTGAGACTCTTCAGAAGCATGCATCCACCGGAGTTAGAACTCAGGATTTTGTGATTGCAAGGCGAGCTCGTATACCATTAAGCCATGAATTGAATTCTCCCTTCTGCCGATTCACGACATAGCACTACCCCTAGTCAATGTCTTCGGCGAGTGTTTGTCCTCACACCCGACCTGCTTTACCCTACTGGTCAAGTTTTCTCATTGGAACCCCAGTTACCTTCCTACCTGAATAGGGCCAGTCGCTAGTGAGCATCTCTCACTGATATTTAGGTGTTGGTTCGCTAGGGGTCGCGCTATGTCGTGAATTGGCAGAATTTAGAATTCATGGGCCATTGGATCGGGTCCCAGTGGCTTAATGGTCTACGAGCTAGCTCGCTGGCATTGTAACCAGAAGGTCCTGGGTTCGAGCACAAGTAGGGTGGGTGGGTATTGATGAAGAGTCCCAAACTAGGACGAAACAGCTCTCCAGTACTCTCAGCTGGTTTTCCAATGGTTCTCTAACTAATGTCAGCTCATGATGAAATCCTGTAACCAATCAAGTCCCTACAAACCAACTCTTGAATAACACGAGTGTTTGCGTGTGTGTAACATCAGAAGTTAAGATACCTGGTAACAAACACATTATATTGATAGATTCTTAAACACATTAAAGTTTGGCTATGTCAGAGGACAATAAACAGTTCTGATTAGTTGACGATCGGCCGTTGGTTAAACAAGTTGTCCAATGAAATTTTTTCCTGACCACGACGTAAACTAAATCTCGATTTTAAAGGAATAAACACTTCTGCCTCTGCAGCAGTAATTAGTGACTAAAAATGTTGGTTTCTATTTTTGGTCACTTTCTACCGATCTACATGTACATACTACTGACAAATCTTGTCAGTAGTACACACGCTACACATGTGTAGTGTTAACCATTAAAAGCCAATTATAGTTCTTTTTTTCTAAATCCGTATTGTCATTATATAATATCAACAATGTTGTGTCTGGCGTCATTAAACGACACACACTTGACGCATAGGCGTTGTCGACTTCCCTCTCTCTGTCTTTTATATCCACAATGTTTTGTTTATCGTTGCCTTGACATTTATATCAGTAGTATGTAGTATTTATTCGGCAAAAAGATTAAAGCAATTCTTATCATCCTTTAAACTGATTAGAATAGTATATTGTTTATCCTTAAATGGTGCTGACTGATCAAAGAGAAAAGTCGGATAAATTTGAAAGGGTGAATATTGTTGATACTTAGAAAATTGCATTCATTGTACAGACGATAGATGATGATATTAAGGTGTTTAGTTAACAATCATGGGTTGATGTGTCAGCTTTTTATGTATTTCCCATTTTAGGTATCCAACAAGCTTTAATTTCAGATTGCCCCACGGATTAGTATCTGTTAAAGAACCGTTTGAAAACCAACACTGGAGTACTGGACAGGTGTTTCTTCAGCCTAGTGTGTGACTCATCGGCAGTACTCAGGGATTGACTTGCTACCATCAGGGAATAATCTCGCTAAATTAGAATATACTGACGATATAGTCCTTCTAGGCAAGGACGCTGACAAAATGCAGAGTCTTCTGAACACATTGAGCTGCGATCTACGAATGTTTGGCATGCAATTCGCTCCTGCTGTCAAATGTAAGATGATGTTACAGGACTGGACAACACTGACTGCTAGTTTAGAAATAGGGAGTGAAGTGGTAGAGCACGTTGACCGCTTCACTTATTTGGGAAGTACCATCAGCCAGTGCCAACGGGTTAATCTCTGACGAAATCTCACCACGGATACAGAGGGCTAGTTTCGCATCCGCCATATTACGCCGTCTTCGGCGTAGACGTGATATCCGGGTATCGACCAAAGGGCAGGTGGGCTGCTCATCAGTCCGCTCTGCCCTCCCTTATGGCCATTGAGAGTGGAAGACATAAAGAGGTTAACTGTCTTCGATCATAGGTGCCTGCATATAATAAGGTGAGCAATATTGATGTTAGGCGCCGAGTTCTAAGTAAGGAGGGGAAATCAATCGAGGAGTCTGTGAAATTACATCGACTGAGATGGTTAGGACATGTGTTACGTTTGCCCAGCCTAGTCATCGCCTTCCTCGACAACGGGCAATGTTAGCAGACACAGGGTCAGGCTGGAAAAGAGCTAGTGGTGGTTAAACCAAAACATGACACCGGTCAATGAAATCTACAACAGTTAGTCCAAGCCATGTAGGAAGGAGTAGACTGCCTGACTGAATGGTTGGGGTCCTCGGGACGGTAAAAACCAATGGTTGGAAACAATTGGTGACATGGCTCAAATTGATCGTTCTCAATGGCTGGCTGGTGGAGATGCATCCACTCCTTGTGACTTATAATACCCAATGAAACTGTTTTGTTCTTCGTTATTGCTATTCCTTTGTCTCACCCCTCTGTTTACTGTCCCTATTATGCATTTCTTCTACTTTCTTTTCTTGCTTTGTGTGCTACATGGAGTGGAGTGTGGCGACTTGAACTTCCGCACATATGTGCAAAGTTCTATGTGGAAAACAGACAGAGAGACAGTACGGACCCACCACAGGCACTTCGAACCGAAGGACTCTCCGGTTACAAAGCCGGCTAGCTCGTAGACCATACGTCCACTAGGATCCGATTCCATTCTAACTTCTACCAATTCGTCATTTATTTAACGCAGCCACCAACAGAGGTCATTGAGTTATATTTCAGTGACTGTGAATGGGTTAAGAGCTTGCCTTGTAACTGGAAGGTCTTAGATTCGAACGTCGATGGTGAGTGCGTACTTCCGATGAGTCCTACGCATTAGGACGAAACAAATGATATCAATCTCATGGTCTACCCTAAAACAAATAAAATCTCCACAAACTAATCCTTGAAAATGTTAATTTAACACAGACTGGAATGTCCCACAGGAATCTTGTTCCCCTTTATGCATCTAGTGGTGACATGCTGTACACATCTACAGTTAATAATATTGTAGTCTCCGAAGTTGATGGGACAACTGACTGACTGACTTTGCACAGAGAAGTGCAGCATTACACAAGATGAGTGGAGGTTTATGAAAGAAAGAATAACTATATATGGCGAGTTTTGAGGAAGGTTACAAAACTGATTAAATCTGTGCCAATGAAAGTAATTTTCAGCGTCGGTGGCACAGTGGTTAGGACTCTCGCCGACCATGCATATTGTCCGAGGTTCGATTCTCCGCCGACGCACACCTGATATCTGTGGTCGGCCTGCAAAATTTGGGCTACCGATATCCATGCTGAAAATTCCATACTTGTACCAAAAAGTACAGTGTGGAATCAAGCTGTAATCAAAAGATAAAAGATAAGATAACATTCTCTACTTATCATTGCTTCTTAAGCATGTCGGAACAGAGTTTACACCACTTTACAAGGCTGGAATCCAACAGTCGAAGATTTCATTGGATTGATGGTGTTGTTGTTTTTTTATTTATTTATTTGAACAATCCTAACATTCATCAACCTTATTCAACAGCTGTACGATAACGGCACAAGTCAAGTGATCCACAATTGAAAACTCACTCAGCGAGGCGTTTGGAGTAAACACAAGAGGTTGAGTGAGACCAGGGTGCTTATTATCACCAATGATATTCTTAATTGTGGTGAACTGACTGGATTATGCGTCAGCCAGTTGGAAACGAGAAGACAGGGATTTCCTGAACTGATGTGAAGAACCTAGAACACCTGGATTTCGCGCGTGGATGATTAGTGTTTGATGTCACTGTCACAAAATCGAAGACTTACAAGCGTAAACCGACCAACAAACTGGTCGAAGAAGCATCCGGCGAAGACAGGACAAGACGGAGGTTATGAAAATAACCAACCAACCACCACCAACAACAACAACAGCGACATCCAGCGCCAATCACCATCAACAACGGGAGGGATTTGAAAGAGGTCACTTCATTCACTTCACTTATCTAGGGAGCATTGTCTCAGCTACACGCAGTCGGAACGGACGAGGATGTCAAATCGAGCGAGAATTCGGAAGGTGAGAAACACATTCATCAACCTGAAATCAATCTGGAAATCTTCGTCACTCAGCCAGCAACAACAACAAAATTCAGCCGGATTTTCAATACAAACGTCAAGTCAGTCAGTTCTTCTATACGGATGAGAAACTTGGCGGTCGGGTCACAAAGAATATTTCCAACCAACAGGCTATTGCAGACCTTTATCAACAACTGTCTTCACTGGATCTATACTAAAGATCAGATGGCCGGGCGGACCGGAAAGAATCACAAACAAGAAACTATGGATTTCACACTGGCTGAGGAGGCCGCTGGGTGACGTCGCGCGCGCGTCAGGCCATTTCTCGAGCGGAACCCGACAGAAAGGGAACCGGCGAATGGGTCGTCAATGCAAGGGTGACATGGGGGAGATCGTGTGAAGAGGAGTTGAAAGAGTATGGACTAATATGGATGCAGGCGAAAAGTAGGGCAGAAGACTGAAGCAAGTGGAGACGTACGGTTGAAGCTCTATGTTCCACTAGGAACCCAAAGGAACAATAATAATTACATTTTTCTCAGCTCGATCCAGTGTCAGCTAACATTGTCCGTTGGCGGAAAGTTGTGGCCTATGCCACCTCAATCGACATGACTCTTCACGACCTCATTGATTAACTTCCCTCCCTTACCCACCGTATTGTACCACTTAACACACAAGAGGAATGAGCACGAACATCTTTGATCAAAAACACCATGTCTCCCAGCCGTAAAAAGAGATAGAGGGGGTGGGGAACTGCTGCTATACCTTACACACACATTCGTTGATCAATAGCTGGGTAGTATATCTACGTCAGAAATGACTGTGTTGGCCAAATAGCAGACGAGATCTTCATCAGAAATTTACTCCATTACGGTTTGCAAGTAAGTGAAGTGGTCAACACTGTCAACCATTTCACTAACCTTTCCTTAAACTAAGAGTTAATGTAAATTGGTCCTGCACCATAACTTTACATTTGATAGCAGCTAATCGTTTGCCTAACATTACAAGATTTTTGCTCAAGGTGTTCAGAAGTCTGCGCATTTTATCACCGTCTGGACTTACTATTATTATTGTTCACTTGAGTTCCAAGTGGGACATACGGCTACAACGACACATCTCGACTTTGTTCTATTTTCTGCTGTCCTCTTCATCTGGCTAGCAACACGATTGCCCATAATCTCTCATCTCTTCATCCTCCTCTACACGATACGATCTCCTGCATGTCACACTCGGACGACTCACTCGTTGCTTCTCACTAAAGTTCCACTCGAGCAATGGCCTGGCACACAAGGCTCATCGGCGTCAGTCTCCTCAGCGGCTTGCGCCCAATCCATCTCGATTTTCTCCTAAATATCTGTTGAACGACAGGTTCTTCAGGTTGGTTTGTCCCCAGCCAGAGTTTCTTGTTACTAATTCTTTCTGGCAGACCGGCCATTTGATCTTCAATATGGGGCCACTGAAGGTAGCTGTTAGTAAAATTCAGCTTAGTCTTTTGGAAATGCTTTACTTAACTCATGCTCAGTGCAAGTTTCTGACCAATATAGAAGAATTGACTGACTGACTGACTTCGCATGTGTGTGTTGTAAATCCGAATTTCGTTCTTTATGCTGACAGAGTGCATATGATTTTCAAACTGATTTCAGATTGGTGGAGGTGTATCTTGAAGGTACCATTCCAATCCTGCCTGTTTTTTTTTGACATCTTCATCTTTGTTGTTGTTGTTGTTGTCTGTGTTTGTAAAAATGCTTCCTCTTTCAAATCTCTCACATTGGTGAAGATTGGTGCTTTTTGTTGTTGTTGCTGTTGGTTGGTTAGTTAGTTGGTTTGACTATCTTCATCATCTGCGTTTCCTCTGTGTTCACCTGGAGTAGTTCTCTTTTGTGCATTGAAGTTTCTGTAACTGTTTGATTGATTTTTCGGAGTAAGGTTGCTAGCTCCATGCTGTTCATACCATCCTTCTTTTCCCAAGCTTGAGACCGGCTAGAAAACTAACCACCTAGTAAACTAGGCGAGGTTACCGTCTTAACTTAGAAGAACAATATTATTATCCGCATATTGTAAATGTTTCATACTGTTATAGGGTGGTAATAAGTCAGTTTCTTATCTCATTAAAGTCAGTTAGCGTCACATCGATTTGTACATCTATCGCGAAATTAGATGGAAATGCAATCATTATTATAACAGTACTACTCACTTATAGAAGAGCTGAGTAGTAGTGTGACGACAGAAGACAAGGGTCAGGCAACAGATCGTTGATTGAGAAAATCAACAGATTTAATTGTTGGATGGTGACTAGCAGTGGAATCCAGTCAGGATACGCATTTTTTTTCTAGTTGGGACTCGTCAGCCACTGGATGTACCTTCATTTCCCAGTTAGTGAGTGATGGTGTTTCCAACGAGGGTCAAACCTAGTGCCCATAGTTTGAAACGCCAAAGCGTTATCCACTAGACCACTTCGGCCACGAGAGCCACCTCTTGTGCAACGGGTCATATTAATTATTGAATTGAATTTTTGATTTTCCCGTCGATTGATTGGACCGATGTGTTCAGGTTGACATGTCAAATTCTTGTGCAGATGCTTTGACGATGTCTGGGCATGTAATCAGAATTTATTTGGTGGATGGTGACTAGCAGTGGAATCCAGTCAGGATGTACATTTCGCCCTAGTCTGGGACTCGTCAGTTAACTGAATGTGCCTGCATTCCCCAGTGGGTTTTGCTGTTCCCACCGAGGCTCGAACCCCAAAAAAAATCAACAAATATTTATAGATTTTTATGTACATTATTATTAGCGTTATTATTAGCAGAGAAGCAACGTCTTCTGATAGGTTGTTTTCCTGCTGAAGGTTATTCTGTTGCCCCGTTTCTTAGACAGTCCGTTGATATATATCTGCGAATCGTATCCGCCCAAGCAAAGTCTGCTGTAATTGGTTGTTGAGTTAATCTTCGTTCTTGTTTTTTTCCCATGACCAAGATATAGGATGTAAACATTGACGTAAATTGCTGTCTATCAATTTCGGCTAGGAGACAGCTCTCATCACAGTAGTATTACCAGCAGCTCAAGTAGATGTTCTCCTTTAGTGTTGTTGGGTTCATTGATGAAATGACCTTGACTGTGACTACTTATCATTTCGGCATTGATTATCTAATACATTGAACCTTTTGATTAATAAATTTGACCTGTATTAACATGTCTGTTATTTGAGTACCAGAGTTCTGTATGCCTGAAGCTGAAAGGGAAACCAAAACGAACAAAAGTCATTTAGCTGACATGTTATTGTATGATACATCTTTCTGTCAATCACTGTTTTTTTTTTCAAATTACACTTAAATCAGTTCATATCTCCTCAAGAATAGTATTAATACCAGGGTGTTTTGGACAGCTGTCTCTTCCTAGTTTGGAACTAATCGGCAGTATGCACCCAAAACCATCCGCTTACAAGGCAACCTCGTAGACCATTCAACCACTGGGATCCGTCTCAATGGCCAGTCCATAAATATCTTAACTTCTACCAACTCGTTGTATCTTAGCATGACTGGCGCTAGATTATGTCATCGTTGTTGAGTATTTGTCCACACTGTCAACCACGTGGCCTCCACTAGTCATAACTTTTGACTGGAACTCCAGACAACTTCTTTCCAAGGTGTGCTGCTGTGAATAGTTCCAAACAGGTGGAATCCTCCAAGTTGCACACTTCGTCCTACTTAAGATTCATCAGGTAAGTGGATATACCTGCATTTTCTCACTGAGTCAACGATGGGGTGTTCCCACTGAAATCTTAACCCCACTACCAGCCGTTGTATCAAATGCTAAAACGCTGTCTACTAGACCACTTGGGTGGGTTATGAGAACCTTCTCTTCTGAAATAGGCAGGCATCAATCATCTTTCGTTTATATAAGTCCATTTTTTGATTTTCCTATATTGCTCAGAAGTGGCTTTAGAGGTAAATAATTAAAAGTTGTAAATTACGTGGTACTCAACGGCACAAAGATAGAAATTTGATAAGGTTAAAATTGCTATTGCATAGTGAGAATAAAGGTGGTAGTTGAGTGTCAATGCATTAACAACTGTGAAGACGGTGTGAAAATGTACAACAGGGTACATATGAGAGTGATGCTAGTGAATTAATTATTAAGGTAAAAGCAAACTAAAAGTGAAATTTAAAAAATCAAAATTTTTTTACAGGGAATGACTCTAGTGAAGACGTTAAGACCAAGGTAGAATAAGAGACGTGGTGAACTCAGGCCACACAAACTCCACCAGAGTCGTCTTTCAAGTTAATCTATACTGGTGAGGCCAAATAGTACTAAGGGGGCGTCAGGTTTCGGCTTTTTTGTATGGCTGGTACACTGGCAGTTCTTCAATACAACCCTTCTACTTTAATAATTAATTCACAATTATCACTCTCATATGCTCCTTATGGATATTTTCACACCCTCTTCACACTTGATCAATTGACACTCAAATACCACCTTTATTCTCACTGAATATCAGTTTCCTATATTGATTGATTAGACTGAAATCTTTGATCTAAGCTGACCTCCTGGATCCCACTGCTAGTTGATAATCCACAAAATCACTTCAAATGAAATTCTCAGACATTGCTGAAGCTTAACATGTTAACAGAAGATGAGCACTTCTAACCCATCAATCAACGAGAATGTCAAAAGTGGCATAAAAACAAATATAACTTTATAAATGTCTACTTCTCACTCAGCGCTCAATTATTTTGCAACTATCCGGTCAAATCTTGATCACAGTTCGTATGAATTGAAACATGTTATCTTAATTAATTCATAATCATTGTAAATTCAAGTGGTTGGGTAGTGGTCTGGAGTTGATGGGGCGGGGGGTGGAACCTGTGATCTAACCTATGATCACTATAGATAAGATTTTATTTTGATAAACTGTCACACAGTGGTGCTATTCAGTAATATTAACTGATGACCACGTTTCGAGCACAAACTATTGCCACTCATAATCATATCAAGTTACTCACACAACTTTCTTGTTTCATTTATACACGTGACTGGAGATACGTGGATGACACTTTCAAAGTGTTAAAAGCGGAACATATCTGTAGTTTCTTGACACATATAAACTCACAAGTAAAGGGAATAAAATTCACATCTGAATCGGAAAATAAACAAGGAGAATTAGCTATGGTGTTAGATTGTAAAATAAAACGAATAGAAGAAGGTAAACTACACACTAGTGTTTATAGAAAATCAACGTATTCTAATAGATATTTAGACTTTAATTCGTCTCATCGTTTAACTGTTAAGGCAGGCGTAGTTAAATGTTTAACAAACCGAGCAGTGGCACTAAGTAGCACAAAAAAAGATCTAAATGATGAATTAAAACAGATAGAAGAAGCGTTGGTGTTGAATAACTATCCTATAAAATTCATTAGGAAGATCATTAAAGACCAAAAGCAAAATAAAAATAATTGTGAAACTAGTAATGACGACATAAATAAGAGAGAATTCAAGTCATCCACTGTTATGCCATATAAAGAGGGGATATCTGAGACCCTCATCACGTAGGATTCTTAATAAAGCAGGAATTAGGCTGGTGGCATTCAAACCTACAAACTCACTTAGATACAAGCTCTGTAGGCTAAAAGACCCGGTGGACCCAATTAAACAAAATAATATAATTTTCAAAATAACCTGCAATGACTGTGAGTTAAGTCAACTATATAGGTCAGACCAGTAGATCGGAGGTAATGAGATTGTCGGAACATAAGAATTTAGCTAAGATGAGAATTGTTGATCCCACCCGAGAAGATAAGTAATTTAGGAAAAAGCTCAGCACTGCATTGCACTGCATACATGCATTAACAAACAACCACACAATAAGGTGGGTGGGAGAGTGTTAAGATTCTAAGCAGTAATCTAGGTAGGTGGAGAGTGAGAGAGATTGATTACTGAATCCTGCCTGGTTCATTGAGTCTACATGCAACAGAATTGACTCAATGCAAATACCAGAAATATGCATGGGAGATATTGTTACCACCAGTCAGTCAAATCAGAGAAGGGTAATAAATAATCTTAAAATTCTATTTCAATTCAAGGACATCACAATATTTCAACAAGTTACTTATGATGACAATAAAAACACTCGTTTTATTTCCCATCTAATTGTAATTGATCGATAACACTCATGTTATTATTATTGTTTCTGAATGTCGTAATCCCATATTGATTTTTATTCAAATATCTAATCGATTCCACCCATGTATATAAATGAAGGAAAGAAGTTGTGTGAGTGAGTAACTTGATATGATTATGAGTGGCAATAGTTTGTGCTCGAAACGTGGTCATCAGTTAATATTACTGTATAACAAACACTGTGTGACAGTTTATCAAAATAAAGTCTTATCTACAATGGAGTTATACTCTACTACCACCACAGTGCCCAAGTTTTATACCTATACCAACATATTTTTCTATTATATATGTCCAAACCAAATTCACTTTTAACGGTTTGAAAAAATTTGGGCATTGCGTATATGATGTTCATTATAATCAAAACTCTGTTTGTATTTCCCAATGCATCAATGAAAAACAAAACGATATTGTTGTTTTTACTGACGTTTCGCTATTTAATGCTGCTGCTAGTAGCTTTATCAAAGTAGTATTATTAAACCGGGATTTACAAAATCTCAGCATGTATATAACAAAGAGTTAAGAGGTGAGAAAATAGACAAGTTAGTTCAAGTTAAAAGGACATATTGAAAGTCAAAATAACAATGAAGATCACTAAACCAAATATCAAAGTTAATAGTATATCTGTTATGATATCAAAACAAAGTTTACTAACTTGATCATCGATCGTCTGTCTGGGGTTGTTTTTTGTCGTCAAGTTGGTCAGTTGGTAAAGATAACAAAATCAAGTGTAGATTGTTGGATTTTATCAGTGTGTGACATTATAAAGGCGGCGTGTGTTGACATAGTGAACTTGCTTATCACATTCGTGTCGATTTTGTCACTTCGTTGGGGAGGGGAGGGGGTCAGCGTTGTAACCATGTCAGATTCTGTTTTAGTCCATCATTCCTATTCATCAGGAAATTTGGATTCCACTTGATATGAAGTGCTGGCTTCTGACGGTATTAGACGTTCTTTGTGATTTCTGAAGTGCTTTTTCTGGATGATGATTTCAATATTGTCAAAATCAATTTTGTGGCCTGTTTCCATAGCGTGTAGACAAGCTGTGGTTGGCTGATGATTTTTCAAGCTTTTCTAGTTCACTAACTGGATTTCTCAGTGGTCGAACAGAGGCGGCTCTACGGTGTTCATTTCTTCTGATTTTGATTTCCTCAGATGTTTGTCCGATGTAGATCGCATCACATTCCAAGGAAGCATTTTATTTTATAGACACAATTAGATAGAGAATTTTTCTATTATTTTTTATTGTTGTTATTATTATTATAACACGCATGGTTTTCACAACTTTTTTTAAAATATTTTTCCTTTTAATTCTACAGGTGTGGGGATTCCTTGAATAACAAGATCGACGATATTTTTATTTCTCGGTGTCTGCATTTTTTCTATCGTCGTCTTCTTCTTTGCCTCGTCATGTTTTTTTGATGAATTTTTAATTGATACTGGTGAATTTTTGATAATATTTCTATTATTATTACTATTATTAATAGTATTTGTTTAAATGAAGCATTTTTGTGTGTGGCGCGCATTTCAACTTTTGTCTCGTTCTTCTTATATTGATTGGAGTAGCAATTTTGCTATTTTTTGCTATTTTTTTCGTCTAGGTTATTATTAGTATTATTATTTGTATATTATTTATTTATAAGACCGCTTTTTTGTTGAAGGTTAGTAGTCAATTTTAATCTTTTTGACAGGCATTTCACTTTATGAACTCATTCGTTCAATAAACCAATCAATAATCTGTATCGATTGATTATCGACCACTCATAATTTTGAAATCTATTTATTCCACTTGTATGATATTTTACTCTATTTCGGCTGTTTGACGCCTGTGAAAGACAGTACAGTTTGGCGGGTTCGTTGACGGTAGGATAGCCAGGGGTTAGGGGGAGCATTTCAATTCCTTTTTTTCTTATCCCACACATGTCAATGTTTGAGCATGTTTCCAAGACAAAGAATGTGTGTGTGTGCGTGTGTGCGTAGTGTTTTTTTTTACTCAAAGAATTTGTTTTTTAAATTCTTATTTGTAAATAAACTATCTCTTCTTGTGTTATCATATCTTCCTTTTGTGTAAAAATAGATTTTGTTATTGAGCTTTTTGTGTCACTTCTAGGTAGAGGTGTGTTACTGGTGTTCCAACAACTGAAAGCTACTCAACTCAACATTTTTTTTTCAAAATTGAATTAGGATTATTCATGTTATTTTATCACTATTATTGCCATTAATATTATTTATTATGAGCTATTTCTTTTCGTATTAATAAGCTTTTACTATTATTATTATTATTACTACTACTAATACTACTTAAATAACTTGTGATAAGTAGTCTAATGTTTGTGTGTGTATGTGTTTGGCGTCTTTTTATGTATGTCCATTTCTTACCGGTTTGTTTATCGATTTTTAAAGTTTTGTATAAATTTTTTTTCTCTGCTAACTATCAGTTTCTGTTTTTTAGGAAAATTCATGTGACTGTTTATATTTTGTTAGAAATCAATCAAGAATATATATTCAAAAAAAAAAAATAATAACTTTAATTGTTTCTATACCTCCTACTGACGAAAACCGATTTGTTGTGGTCGGAACTCGGGGAACTGATCTCTGTGCCCCCATGCTGTCTGAAAATTTCATTGAGGCATACACAGTTAGTTGTTACAAAACGCTTCAAAGACAGCGAATTGACGATTATTCATCGATAAATGTATGTGTTGTTCCTTGAGTTCCAAGTGGGACATCATGGGACTTCAACAACATACCTCCACTTTCTTCTATTCTCCACTGTCCTCTTTAGCTGAGGTACACGATTACACAGAATCTCTCATCTCCTTCTTCCCTTCCTCGCCACACGAACTCCTCCTCGAACTGACGACCCACTCATCACTTCCTATTGGGATTCCACTCGATTGACCTGGCCTGGTACGCGACGTCATTCAACGACCTCCTCAACATTATGCCAAATGCGATTCCATTTTCTCCTACATATTTTGGTTTATTGCTAGTGAGATTTTCTTGTTGCTAATTTTCTCTGCCCGGCTATTCGATCTTCAGTATGTGGAACCAGCTAAACGTCTGCAACAGGCTATTGGAAATACTGCTATTCGTGACGCGTAGTGCAAGTTTTTCACCTATTTTGAAGAACTGATTGACTTGAGATTTCTGTTGAACAGAATCCGAATCTTGTTCTTTATGTTGTTGGCTTAGTCAGCGCAGAAGATTTCCAAATTGGATGGTTTCAGGTTGATGTGTAGGCGTATCTTGCCTTTGAGATTCTGACTGGCTTTGACATTTACATCCTATCCGGTTGTCTATGGGTTGAAACTAAGCTTCCTGGACAGATAAGTAAAAGAGGCGACTTCTGTCAAATGTCTCCTAGTGATGGTTCTTGTTGCTGTTAGACCTCCAACGTCTATTTTATCGACTTTGAAAAGGCCTTTGACAGACAGCGTTGACCGAGAAGTAGTTTGGAAACTGTTTCAACACTACGACTTGCAGTCCTCAAGTCTTTATCAACCTCATTCAACAGCTAGCTATATGACAGTGGCATGTGCCAGATGATCCACAACAGAAAACTTCGTTAGGCGTTCGAAGTGGTTACAGGAGTAAGAGACCAGACTCGCTTGCCTGCTATCATCAACGATGATATTGTTGATTGTGGTGGACTTGATCACGCGTCTGACTGTGCGTAGGGAGCGAGGAAACAGGAATAGACTGGACCGATAAGAATACTCTCGATGATCTGGATATCGCGGATAATTTATGTTTGATGTCACACAATCCGAAAGACTTGAAGGAGAAAACCAACAAAATGGCAGAAGAAGATAGCAGGCAGCTTAGACAGGACTTCAGGTGAATATGGAGAAGACGAAGGTGATAGAGATAACCGACCAACAGCATAGAAACTATAATAAACACAGAAATGTGTGGAAGAAAGAATAATTACATAAGGGTTTTAATCGTTTACAAATTGTGAATTCATCTGCATCATTTAGAAAGAAATTGGAGACATATCGCTAGTAGTCTCCAGTCAGACAGTGTACACACCCCTCAGATGACCCAGTGAAAGACTTTATCAATTGATGTCATGTTTTGAATTGACCATCTTTAACTCTTTTCCAGTCAAATATTATTTCAACCAAGTTAACTCGTTGAGAAAACTGATAGCTACTAGTTATGAGCAGCACGCGTACAAGATAGCTGAATCAATGCATATTTAATAACTACATCGATCCACTTTATGACTAACATCCATTGAAGGTAAACATCTGTATCATTAAAGACAGCTAGTCTCTTCAGGTCTTCCCTTTTTTAATAGCCACAGTTGTAAAGCAGGACGGAGTGAACTTGTGTGCAGTACATGTTTCCTTTGATGGGTAACAGCCGGATATCATGCTCACGCCAAAGGATGACGCAAGTTGGCAGATGCCAGAAGAGTCTTCTTTGTCCGAATTGAAATTTCGTCATCAATCAATTCATTAGGGCGGATGTAACCTTGCTTGCAAACAAGTGAAGCATTCAACATACTCAACGACTTCATTCCATATCCTTAAACTAGGAGTCAATGCAAACTATTCCTGAAGTATACTACCACTTAACATGGAAGAACGCACCCAAATGATACACCGAAGAGACTCCTTCCAGCAAATTTATTATCAAGCTATACAATCGTGTATGTAAATGCTTTTATTTAAGAAACTGTAGCCGGTGAAGGAACTGAATCATAGATGTGAATACATGAAATAATAATAGTAATAGTATGATATGCACTTAAAATATTTTTGATAATATATAAACAAACTTCAAACCTTCATTAACAGCTGTCTCCGCTCAATACTCAAGATCAGATGGCCGGTCAGAAAATATCAGCAACAGGGATCTCTGGGAGCGAACCAACCCGACAGGAACCGATTGTGAAACAAATAGGCAGGAAGAAATGGAGTTAGATGGATTCGCCATACGCTGAGGAAACCATCAAGTGACATCACTAGACAAGCCATTAATCGAGTGGAACCCGAAAGGGAGGCGGCGAGTTGGTCGTCAGTGCAAGGGTGACTTGGAGGAGATCATGCGAGGAGGAGATGAAAGCATGTGGACAGACCTGGAGCAGGGTGAAAAAGTTGTCAGAAAATCGAAGGCAATGGAGGTGCGCAGCTGAAGCCCTATGTTCCTCTAGGAACTAAAGGATACAATAATAATAATAATAAATGTCAAGTGGCAAAACAATTAATGTCATATATGGAATAATTCATACGGTGTATAGATGTTGGTGGGAGAGGGTGCATAATTATAGACTTAATAGGTAAGTAGGATAGAAGCTGTGGCTTACATAGCGAAACGTTCAGAAAAAATCTTGTTTTAATTTTTTCTTAAACACACTGGGATTAATTTCAATAATTTAAAAAAAAATTGAAAATGTCACGTAACATTGCGTGAAATTTGATAACATAGGATTTAACTCTGCAAAACGAAATCGATTTACAGTGACAAGTGGAACAAGTGAAATAATAACGGGGACAATTTAGAGTCATCTGATATAAGAATCGTCAACTTGTTATTGTAAATATATATATACATCTCTATCCATTAGGAGCACTCCTGAACCCCTTTCTCACGAAGTGTTCTTATTAAATCTTTAATGTCTCTCAGTTCTTTGAGTTGTTGTCTGTGTTCTTTTGTCAGGAGACGTCGGGCTTTAGTTTTCAAGCTGAGATACTGATTACAGTAGTCGAAGATTGTTGACTTACAGTGTAGGAACCAACACAGGAAATTTAGAAACACAAGTATATAGAAAATCAACGCACACACACAGATCAAATACTCAACTATACTAGCAATAATCCAATTACTCACTCACAAAAGAAACTGTGTGCAGACATTGTTTAGAAGAGTTCAAACACATTGTATCACACCAGAGTTGAAAAGAATGGAAGAAAAATACCTACAAACGGTCTTCAAGAAGAATGGTTATCCAAAAAATTTTACCAAAAAGTGTTTAAAGTCGAATCAAAACAACCAACAAAGAACCATCATCAAAGACCACAAGGAAATTCATCCTACCATGCATGAGAAATATCTCTGAAATAAACAGCTAGAACACTGAAACGGATGACATTACTCCAGTTCCCGATACAGAATTCCTATACTTTAAGTCAACAATCTTCGACTACTGTAATCAGTATCTCAATCTGAGAACTAAGACCCGACGTCTCCTGACAAAAGAACATAGACAACAATTCAAAAAACTGAGAAACAATAAAAATTTAATAAGAACACGTCGTGACAAAGGGGTTCAGGAGTGCTCCTAATTGATAGAGATGTTTATATATACAATAACAAGTTGACGATTCTTATATCAGATGACAACAAATTCTCCAAGCCCAACAACGAGAAGAATAGGACCGAACTGATTGAAAAACAATTCAGAGTGACCATATGTCATACAGTCATGAAAAGAAGAACGGAGCGAACTGCTGCGTAGCACGCACATCGTTTGATGCATATATGTATATTATGTCTATACCAGGGATGACGTACAGGTCGATTATTATAAGTAACTAAAATTAACTCTGACTGTATGAAAACCTGTTTGATGTGTCGACTGGTAAATTAATTTACATCGAAATTTAATAAGATTCCCTAAAAGTAACCTAAAATATCTAGATCAACAAATAAAAGTGACTTTTATACAACTGTTAACTGTAGTCGAGTTTTAATAGTTAATTAATTTTTCGAACTGTCTGTCTGTCTGTCTATCGATCTCGCTATCTAACTATCTATCTATCTGCTCAACACCCACGCCAATGTATACTAATATCAGCCCACCCGTCAGTAATTCATTCTGATTATGTCTGTCTCACACACACTTTTATTGATTTATTTTCCTCTTTATATATAATTATGAAATATTGTCCAGTTTTTCTTTCTCGAGAATCTTTTTTTTGAATTCGGATTTGTTCACATTTGACTTTGGGAGAGAGAGAAAGCCAAGGGGAGATGAGACAAAGGAGATTACCGGGGAGGAATTCACTAGCGACAGATTAGCTTGTATCCAATTGGTGGATGGTGGCTAGCAGTGGAATCCAGGATGCGCATTTCGTCCTATTTGGGACTCGTCAGTTGGATGTATCTGCTGTTCTCAGTGAGTGATGATGTTCCCACCGAGGCTCGAACCCAGTGCCCATAGTTTCAAACGCCAGAGCGTTATCCACTAGACCACTTGGGTCACGAGAGCCACCTCTTGTGCAACGAGTCATATTAATTATTGAATTGAATTTTTCGGTCCAATCAATCGACGGGAAAATCAAAAATTCAATTCAATACAGATTAGCTTACACATAAATTTTGACTTCCGCCACTTTGCAACATATAACGTGACTTTTCTATAGTTTGGTTTGTGTAAGGGTTAGTTTTATTTTTACGAGTTGATTATGGATTGATGTTAGTTAGAGAACCATTGAAAACAAGCCACGTGGAGTGCTGGACAGCTATTTTCTCCTAGTTTGGGACTCTTCGGAAATACGCACCCACCACAGAGGGGTCGAACCCAGGACCTTCTGGTTACAAGGCGAGTTAGGTCGTCGATCATTAGGCAGCCACTGGGACCCAATCCAATGCAAATATTAGTTATGTTGTATTAGCTGTTCTCTCCGTGGAGAAGCTGGTTGATTTCATTACGAAGCTTTCGTCGTCCTCGCCGCACCCTTCTAGACAACATTTCTCTTCACAACACGTTTAAGTATAGAATGAACTCATTTAAATTCTCCATAAAAGATGAGATAATTGTATCACTTGGCAACCACTAACGTGATTGGTTGTTAATTTACGTCTCTAATGATTGATTATATTTTCATTGACTTGGAATTCGAACTTTCTTGTCACATATGTTGATTTACTTTATTAGAACAAGACATACAAGCGAACAATATTGTTTTCAATTAGATCTTCTTCAGGCTTTACTCTAATTTACATAGACTTATATATATATATATATATATATATATATAATTTTAACCAATGACGGTGATTTTGTGGATCAAATAATAATTATAATCATAATAATAATGGTAATAATAATGTGGTAAATGTTTCGGACGAAGTTAATAACGATGATTCTAATAATAACAAAATATTGTTAATAAGGCTTATTTATGGATGATAAGAATAACAAAGTTAGTATATGCATATATGTAGACAATTCAATAAATAAATAAATTAGGTCAAATCAAATGGAACGATAATCAGAGTTTAAATAAATATCATAAAAGTACGAAGGAGAGGGATGATAAGAAAGGGTGGGAGGGTTTTGAATAGAATTCACCCAGGCTAAGCAAGGGAGAGACAAAGGTAGAACAAATTTCTTTTGTATGCAAAGACTAGGATTGTTCTCTCGAATTCCCATAGCTTCGGCTAAGTGTAAAAGACGGGTTCTGATTCCGTTCGAAAGACTCGATGGAATGCGGTAAATAACTTTAAAAGCACTATTTTTGTCCACTTAACAAACGCATTAATGAGCATCTTCCTTCATGGTTCGGAAAAGGTTAAATAAAATCCATACGAAGTTCTATTTTGGCTCATTTGATTGATAGTGGTCACCGAGTGGACAGTTAATAAACAATATGTCAGAAACCATCAAGTTCTTTAAAGAGGTTGAATCCTATGAAAATGAGTTGGCGTTTCTGGACTGTTTAGTAAAAAGAAAATTAGACGGCAAATTTAAAATAAACATTTTCAGAAATCCGACAAATTCGGATAGATACCTACATTACCATTCAGCTCACTCATTTACCACCAAAGTAACTGTGGCCACGAATCTGATCAACAGAGCCAAACGTCTAGTTACTGAGGAGGAAGATATTAACAAGGAACTAAAATTAGTTCAATCCACTCTTGAGTCAAATATTATTACCTATATAAACCTTATTAACAATATTTTGTTATTATTATAATCATCGTTATTAACTTCGTTCAAAACATTTACTACATGATTATTATTATTATTTGATCCACAAAATCAGCGTCATTGGTTAAAATTTTATATATATAAGTCTATGTAGATTAGAGTAAAGCCTGAAGAAGATCTAATTGAAAACAATATTGTTCGCTTATATGTCTTGTTCTAATATTATAAATGGGAATATTTAAAGATTTACTTTATATTAGCTGATAATTTTGGTCTATAATAACGAGTGTTTGTCAAATGCTAATTCCAGGGTATTCTTACAAAGCCTGGTACTCAAATGAATCAACCAGCGATGAACAAACACATTATTATTGATTTGAATGAGGCACTAATTATTATTATTGTATCCTTTAGTTCCTAGAGGAACATAGGGCTTCAGCTGCGCACCTCCATTGCCTTCGGTTTTCTGACAACTTTTTCACCCTGCTCCAGGTCTGTCCACATGCTTTCATCTCCTCCTCGCATGACCTCCTCCAAGTCACCCTTGCACTGACGACCAACTCGCCGCCTCCCTTTCGGGTTCCACTCGATTAATGGCTTGTCTAGTGATGTCACTTGATGGTTTCCTCAGCGTATGGCGAATCCATCTCTCCATTTCTTCCTGCCTATTTGTTTCACAATCGGTTCCTGTCGGGTTGGTTCGCTCCCAGAGATCCCTGTTGCTGATATTTTCTGACCGGCCATCTGATCTTGAGTATTGAGCGGAGACAGCTGTTAATGAAGGTTTGAAGTTTGTTTGAGATGCTCTTTATGACTCGCCAAGTCTCTGATCCGTATAGTAGCACTGACTTCACATTGGAGTTGAAAATCCGGATCTTATTTTCGTTTCCAGGCTGAGTGCTGTTGACCTCCACACAGATTTGAGAGTAATGAAAGCTTGTCTTGCTTCTCCGATTCTGGCTTTGATGTCCTCGTCAGTTCCGCCTGTAGTTGAGACGATGCTTCCCAGGTAGGTGAAGGAGGCTGTTTCTCTCAGGTTCTTCCCACTTATGCTGATTGTTGTCTGTTGTTGTTGTTGTTGCTGTTGATGTTGGCTAGGAATCTTCATCATCTCTGTTTTATCTATGTTCACGTGAAGTCCTATCTTTGATGCTTCTTCTGCCAACTTGTTACTTTTCACTTGCATATCTTCCAGTTTATGGGAAATCAGACATATATCATCGGTGAAGTCCAGATCCTCCAAGTCTTTTGTGTCAGTCCATTTTATGCCTGTTCCCTCGTTGGTTGCCGTTGTCTGTCGCATTATCCAATCAATTGCAATCAGGAAGATCATTGGTGATAGTAGACAGCCTTGCCTCACTCCCGTCCTCACTTCGAAGGCCTCCGTAAGTTTCCCGTTGTGGATTACTTGGCATGCAGCATTGTCGTATAACTGTTGGATGAGATGTATAATTGTCGATGGGACCCCTTAGTAGCGAAGTAGTTTCCAAATGACCTCTCGATCGACGCTGTCGAAGGCCTTTTCAAAGTCGATGAAGTTGAGATAGAGAGGTGACTGCCATTCCAAGCTTTGTTCAATGATGATCCGTAGAGTGGCGATTTGATCAATACATGATTTGTTTCTCCTGAATCCGGCCTGTTCCGGACGAAGTTTTTCATCTAGGGCTTGTTTGATTCTCTCCAGGATGATGCGACTTAGTATCTTGCTTGGAATGGACAGAAGCATAATTCCAAGCCAGTTTTTACATTGACAAATTTCGCGAGATGATATATTCATTTCGTGGTTTTTCTACTACCGCTTTACAACTAACATGGTTAACAATAGTAATAAAATAAAATGCATGACAATTACTCAGTTATATAAAACAAAAGTAAGTCATCTACCGTTATACCATATAAGGAGGGGACATCTCAGACCCTACGTAGGATTCTTAATAAAGCAGGAATTATGATGACATTCAAACCTACAAATTCACTTAGAGACAAGTTCTGTGGGCTAAAGGACCCTGCCAGTTTACCCACTTAAACAAAATAATATAATTTACAAAATACCTTGCAATGATTGTGAGTGAGGTCAACTACATAGGTTAAACTAGTAGGTCAGGGGTAGTCAGATTGTCGGAGCATAAGAATTTAGCTAAGGAAGAATGGTTGACCCTGAAAAGTTAAGTAATTTAGAAAAGACCTCAGCAATTGCACTTCACTCAATAACAAACAACCATAAAATAGGGTGGTTGGGATAGGGTTAAAATTCTAAAAAGTAATATAGGTAGGTGGAAAGAAAGGTTGATTACATGCAACAGAAATGACTCAATGCAAATACCAGAGAGATGCAAGATATTATCACCATCAGTCAGTCAAATCAGAAGAGGATAATAAATAATCTTCAAAGACATCAAAAACACTTTAACAAGTAACTTGTTATGATTATAGAACCACTCGGCTTATTTCCCATCTGATTGTAATTGATCAATAACACTCGTATTATTAATTCTGAATGTACATCATCCTATACTGATTTTTATTC
The DNA here is from genome assembly GCA_944472135.2 of Trichobilharzia regenti. Lineage (NCBI taxonomy): Eukaryota > Metazoa > Platyhelminthes > Trematoda > Strigeidida > Schistosomatidae > Trichobilharzia > Trichobilharzia regenti. Next base: position 4,340,469 of record OX235265.1, read on the forward strand.
AAATGTCTGATCATCAATTCCACTCATGTATATAAATGAAGCAAGAAAGTGGTGTGAGTGAGTAACTTGATATGATTATGGTTTGTGCTCGAAACGTGGTCATCAGTTAACATTACTGTGTAACACTGTGTGATTTATCAAAATAAGATCTCATCTATAATGGAGTTATAATCTACTACCACAGTGCCCAAGTTTTGTACTTATATCAATGAAACATAAGTACATACTAATGACGTATCATATTTAAATAGGTCAAGTAGTCCATGGTAGGCTACATTAATTGAAGTCTATTGTTTTTTTTTGCACACAGTTTAGGCTGTATTTGATGAATCCCCAAAAGTGTTTCCATCACCTTTAATAAGCAACCTTGGATTAGAGTTCTGTGATAAAATAATTGTGAAACAATCATTAATATTGATTTTGTGACCAGACATTAAATAGGTGCTTTGCAATGGATGATAATGATGGATTTCTACTCAGATTAATAATTGCATTAGGATTTTCTATATGTTTCAATAACCATTTTGGAATAGGTTTTTTCGACAACCACATCGGAACATTCTATTGGTTCTACCCATATAGGTGTATGTCGTCGCAACTGTAGATATAGTTTGACGTACAGTCCATAGAATTTTGTCCTTTAATCGTAATTACAGAGCGATCTAAAATGTTCAGCATGTGAGGGAAAGAGATTTGGTGGCGTAGAATGTGTGCACTTGATGGCTAAATGAACGAAGTCTTTGAGCTAGCTGTCAAGTGAATAATCTGGTCACTCTTTAATGGTGGGTTAATAGACCAAATTTATCAGCTAATATAAAATAAATCATCACATGTGACATGAAAGTTCAAATTCCAAGTCAATGAAAATATAATCAATCAATAGAGACGTAAATTAACAACCAATCACGTTAGTGGTTGCCAAGCTATACAATTATTTCATCTTTTATGGAGAATTTAAATGAATTCATTCTACACTAAAACGTGTTGTGAAGAGGAATGTTGTCTAAAAGGGTGCGGGGGGGGGCGATGAAAGCTTCGTAATGAAATCAACCAGCTTCTCCTCAGAGAACACAACTAATTCAGTATCATCCACCCCTGAGCTACAAATCTTCTCTATATATCTTAACTAGTAACGAAGATGTTGGAAAGGATTCTATTAAAGGTGCAATTAATGATATTAGCACGATTCATCATCCAATATTATTCACTAAACCTATTATATTCCACTTTACTCTCATAGAAACTTAATAGTTATTATTTTAAGATTATGAGATTCCCCTCAAGTAGTTAAACAGAAATCGGATAATTTGAACTCCTTCAGCTATTTGAGCTAAATTACACCAGGTGTACTGCTAATGAGGAAGGCAATAAAACGAGCGGATCGGCCGTTCAGTATTTCAGTCACTTCATTCCAGTTAGTAATCACCAATGATTGATGTAACGTCGGTGGTATAGCGGTTAGGACACCCGCCGACCATGCATATGGTTCGGGGTTCGATCCCCGGCCGACGCACTCCTTTACCTCACTGAGCCAGAAATAATGCTGGTAAAGAGGAAAGGTTGGGCATGAGGCTAGCAACCCCATCCTGTAAAAATAATCACCACTGCTACAGAAACTTCAAGCCACTAGCTTGGAGCCCTATGTTCCACTGGGAACGTGAAGGAAAAATTATTATTATTATTATTAATATTGATGTAAATATTTGTAAAATTTCAGAGAAATTGAAATGATTAATTCCAACGTTTCCTGTGTTCGGCAATCTGGTTCGAACTTCTTCAAGGAAATTAATCGAAATTAGCATAACAGAGGTTTATATTGTAAAAGGACATGTCCTGTTTTTAAAACTTTGTCCAATCATATGAGTCATGACTTTGGGCTGCAAGCATCTTATGGAAAGCCGACGAAATAAAAGATGGTACCAGTTTATTCGGCTAAAACTGTGGTTCTTGCTTTGTTCAAATTCATTAAGGGGAATAAATGTATGAAATATGTTGACAGTATAAGACATGCTGTGTAGTTGATCACAAAAAATATCAGATGTGAATGAACTAGTATTGTGGCGTATGCTACTGATAAGATTTATCAGTTGTATATACATAAAGGGGTTGCCGCCAACAATTATACACCCCCATCCAACAGTTGTACGACAATGCTGCACGTCAGGTAATCCACAAAAGGGAAACCCACCGAATCCTTCGAAAAAGTGAAGACGGGAGTAAGACAAGACTGGCTGGCTGACTGTCTACTATCTCCAATGATTTTCCTGATTGCAGGCGTTAGACTGTATAGTGCGAGAGACAGACAGCGGCGGGCAACAAGGAAACAGGCATAAATTGACCTAATCAAAGACAGACTTCACCGATGACATACATGTCTGATTTCCCACAAAATGGAAGATATGCAAGTGATGAAAAGCAAGAAGTTGGCGATAGAAGAAGCATCCAGAGAAGACAGGATTTCAGGTGAACATAGAGAAAACAGAGGTAGGTGATGAAGATTCCTGGTCAACAGCAGCAGCAACAGACAACATTCAGCTAGCATAAATGGGAGAAATTTGGAAGAAGCACCCCCTTCACCTACCTACCAACCTACCTACCTGGGAAGCATCGTTTCAACTACAGGTGGACGGAACTGATAAGGATACCACAGCAGCGAGGATCGGGAAACCAGGCCAACGGCACTCAGTATGAAAAATAAGATCCTAATTTCTAACTCCAATGTGAAGTCAGTCAGTGCTACTATACGGATCAGAAACTTGGCGCGTCATGAAGAGCACATTGAACAAACTATAAACCTTAATCAACACTTGTCTTTGCTCAATATTACTCAAGATCAGTTGGCCAGCCAGAAAAGATCAGCAATAATGAGGGATCTCTGGCAACGAACTAATCAACCCAGTAGGAACCGATTGTACAACAAGTATTCAAGAAGAAATGGAGGTGGATTGGATTGGCCATACTCTGAGAAAACAAACCATCGAGTGAGCGACATCACACGCCAGCCCATTGCTCGAGTGGAACCAGTCCGAATGGGAAGTGGTGAGTTAGTTAGTTGTTAGTGTGAGAGAAGAGTGACATGGAGGAGGTGATGTGAAGAGGAGATGAAAGCATGTCGGCAGATATGGAGCCAGGTGATGAAAATGGAGACGTGTGACTGATGCCCTATGTTCCTCTAGGAACTAAAGGAAACAATAATAATATTAAATGCCATAATAATAATAATATTAATCTAGGTAAAAGGCTTCAGAGTTAGGCACATAAATTTCCATTTTCTAGACTTTGTGATAGTGTGTATACATGTGTGTGTGTGGCCTGTTGCATTAGAAATACTTCCTTGTTTTACTTGATTCCAAGTGGCGCTCATTCAAATTGTGGTACATTTTAGTAATATGCTTTAACTTCACTGTATATATTCCAATAGCCTAATTATATATATATATATATATATATATATATATATATATATATATATATATATATATATATATATCTTATGCCATTAGTCATAGTTTATGATAATGACATTTAGAAAAAAATGGCTATCGTATGTGATTCCTTACCCGTATGTCTTTCTGTCTATCTGCCTGCCTATCTATCATACAAGGGGATGACTCATCGATATTTTTAGTAGTATCAGCATAGATGACTATTGATGATGATGCAGACACTATCACTTGGATCGATATGATGCTGATGATGACGATTATGCACAAAAGTACATTTAATATAGTATGACCTAGTTTTTAGACTATTCTATCTCAAATGTTGTAGGATTTGTAAGGATTTTGGATTAATTTCGATTCTTAGATTTCGATTATGAACCAATACTAGGCAGAGAGATTATTGAAAAACAGTACGAGGCATTGGACAGACATTTCGTCTTATTTTGGAAGTCTTCAAATGTGCACACATACGACCCCGCCAGAGATCAAGCTCAGGACCTTTAGGTCACGAACTCAAACTCCATCTCATATAGCTGAGCTTGGTCTAATAACCTGGAGCCTTGAGTTCAGCGCCTGCCGGAGTCCTGAGTTCACACTAGAGAATGAAGCTTGGGGAGGCTTGGTGTGCTCTTGGAAGTGTGTGGGAGGTTGTTACTTTCCGGACGACTATACCCAGGAAGGTAATCCTTTCTTGAGAGGGTGCTTGAAACAAAGAGAGAATTAGTGTTGCGTGACCGCAAAGCCCAGGGGACAACTGCTAGAGGTCAGCCACAGATGGACTGTTTGAACTGGCTTTTAGGTTTGGTTCTGTATTACTAACTTATCGCCAGCTACGGACCACCTTAGGGTAAGTCGGGATGTACAATTTTCGGGGTCGACATTTTCTAACCCCCTCCCTCCAGAGAGTAGGGCGACAGCATAGGTGGCTAGCATAATGATCATCTGAGGGAAACACCTTACTGTGGCTGTTACATCCATGTTCCCCAGCGGCAGTATGACTTCGCTCACAGACACCCAGCATAGTGTAAAAAAATTATCACATTATTCCGGTAACTGCTTTCAGTCTGATCGCTATCCTTACAACCTTCCTGGCGTGGTAGGACCTTCAGGAACAATAGTTTTAGCCAGTGTAGCTTGTTGGTGGATCATTGCGATATGCAAGCCCGAACACCACGTCAAGGTAACAGCTATCGGTCGGGATATAAGTTACGTATACCTAGTCATCGCCTTCCTCGGCAGGCAACGTTAGTTGACATAGGATTGCTCACGTTGGAAAAGAGACAGTAGTGGTCAAACCAAAACATGAACTCATCAGTCAATGAAATTCACAACAGTTAGTTTAAGCCAGCCACGTAGGAAGGTGTAGACTGCCTGACTGACTGGTTGGGGTTCTCGGGACGGTAAAAACCAATGAAGATAGGAGACAATCAGTGATATGACTCGATGATGGCGCAGACCCATCCACTCTTTGTGATTTATAATTACGTTATCATTGGTTTCTTTGTCTCATATCGCTGTGCGTCGGTGGCACAGTGGTTAGGACTCTCACCGACCATGCACATGGTCCGGGGTTCGAGCCCACGCCGACGCACACCTGATATCTATGGTCGGCCTGCAAAATTTGGGCTACCGATATCCATGCTGAAAATTCCATAGTTGTACCAAAAATACAGTGTGGAATAAAGCTGTAAATAAAAAATAAAAAATAAAAAAAAATATATTCTTTCTTCTCTGGTTTTCTGTGCTAAGTGAAGTGTGGTGACTCGGACTGCTGCACATTGGTGCAAAGTCCTATGTTGAAAACAGACAGACAGACAGACAGACAGAGTTCACACTGTTGAAGGGTACCAGACAAGGATAAAAGGCCAAGCCAAACTTTAAGCACCAATGTAACTACCAACGGAGCGCCACTGCACCAATGAATGTCTTCATTTAAGTTCAACTTTCTATTCAGCTTGATTTGAGTCGATTGCCTGCTCTAACGGACTGATGTCTGAAATGTTTTGAAGACCAACTTTTCCAGTATTGCTTAGATGTGGGATTGATTAGTAAAGAAAGGGGATTTGTTCATGTAGAGGTGTGATGACCATAAAAAGCTTCATTAGGTCGGTTGATAGATATGTGCATCGCTGTCCAGTACTCCCAGGTTTTCCAGTGGTTCTCTAACTGATGTCAGCTCATGATTAAATCCTCCATGCAATCAAACAAAATCCCTACAAAACCAACACTTGAAAATTAATCTGATGCTCACTAGCGACTGGCCCTATTCAGGCAGTTAACCTGAGGTTTTAGTGGGAAGCCGTGACTAGTAGGGTACAGCAGGTCGAAGATGAGGCAGTAACTCATCGAAGAAGACATTGCGAAGTGGTCGCGCTATGTCGTGAATTGGCAGAAGTTAGAATTCAAGAACCATTGGATTGGGTCCCAATGGCTCAATGGTCTACGAGCTCGCCTTGTAACCAGAAGGTCCTGGGTTCTAACCCGTAGCGGTGGGTGCGTACTGCTGAAGAGTCCCAAACTAGGACGAAACAGCTGTCCAGTACTCCCAGGTGGTTTTCAAGCTGTTCTCTAACTAATGTCAGCTCATGATTAAATCCCCCATGCAATCAAATTTGTTTGAGACAAGTTAATGCCAGGGATGGTAAGCTGGTTATTCTAATATTTCGTAGGAACATTTTTTGCTAGGTCACATCTTTCCCTAACTTATATTTTCTATATTTGTAATTCCTAGGTTTTAAAACAGCTTGTAAGAGGTGCAGCTGCTGAACATGAAAATAGCCTCGTGTCAACAGTTCAGTGGTACCACCACTGCAGAGATATCACGTCTTGGAAAATGGAAAGACTTACTTCTTTATTGGAAGAAGAAGAAGAAGGTGTCGTCATACATATGGACGAAACTGTCATATTGAAGAAAAAATATAACTGTGGTAGTGAGCGTGTTCGGCTTATATGATACCTCCCTATAGAAAGGATTCGTTGAGAGGACAGCAGACAAAAAGGCAACCACCTTAGTATCTAATAACACTCGACTGGTGAAGCAGAGATCTATAATACACACCGATGAGTGGAAGAGTTAAAAGTCCCTGTCTTCCCTTGGATATATTCATCACAGAGTGAATCATTCTAGTGATTTTGTGGATTCGATTACAGGGATACAAACGAATTCTATTGAAGGATTTTGGGGAAGATTAAAAACATAGGATTAGGGCTGTACATGCCTCTCAAAAGGATGTTATTTATAATCATTTGGATGAATACATGCGCAGAATGTGGTGTAACTTTCCTATTGATACCTCTATGCTAAACTGAGAGATGTTCCTGTCACACGTCAGAGGAAGATTTTATTATATATTTATTTATTTTTTTGATTACAGCTTGATTCCACACTGTATTTTTGATACAAGTATGGAATTTTCAGCATGGATATCGGTAGCCCAAATTTCACAGGCCGACCATAGATATCAGGTGTGCGTCGGCGTGGACTCGAACTCCGGACCATGTGCATGGTCGGCGAGAGTCCTAACCACTGTGCCACCGACGCACCCTATGTAACAGTTTTATGCATTTCTTTTTCATAAATACACGCTTTTTTTATTTACAACTTGATTCCACACTGTATTTTTGGTACAATTATGGAATTTTCAGCATGGATATCGGTAGCCCAAATTTGCAGGCCGACCATAGATATCATAACCAAAAATACCTCTTTCATGTGATTGGTTCTTTGAAGGTCGTTCGCCGATTGGTAGTTAGTGGTGCTTGAAATTTAACTTTGCCCTAAGTAGTCGCTCTATGTCATAAATTGGCAGAAGTTAGAATTCAAGGACCATTGGATCGGGTCCTGGTGGCTCAATGGTCTACGAAATTGCCTTGTAACCAGAAGGTCCTGGGTTCGAATCCCGGTGGGTGCGTACTGCTGAAGAGTCCCAAACTAGGACGAAACAACTGTCCAGTACTCCCAGCTGGTTTTCCAATGGTTCTCTAACTACTGTCAGCTCATGATGAAATCCTAAAATCCTTACAATACTTGAAAAAATAAATAACCTTGAACTATACCTAAATTAAACCTTAAGCATTCTATCATCCAGCCTATAGCCAACCAGATAACCCATTCAGTATCATTACACATCACTGGACATTTTTTATGAATATATACTGTGTTAAAAAAAATTATATTTGTAAAATCTCAGCGATATTGAAATGACTTATTCCAACATTTTCTACATTCAGCAATCTGGTCCGAACTTCTTCAGGGAAATTAATCGAAATTAGCATAACAGAGGTTTATATATGCAAAAGGGGATATCTCTTGTTTTTAAAAACTTTGTCCAATCATATGAGTCATGAAACAGGTATCAACATGTATAATAAACAAAAATTGTATGCACCGTGATCAAAATTTAACCTCTGTTATGTTAATTTCGATTAATTTCCCTGAAGAAGTTCAGACCAGATTGCCAAACGAAACGTTGGAATTAATCATTTCACAATTTCGCTGAGATTTTACAAATATAATTTTTTTTTTACAAATGTCTACTCCTCACTCAGCGTGCAATTATTTTAAAACTATTCTGTTAAATCTTGATCACAGTTCATGCGAATATACTGTGTTATTTGCCTGGTATCACTGCCTTGTTGTTCGTGATATGATTCATTACTGGTCCCATGATTCTCATCGACTCATTGACGCATTTGTGTTTATACAATGCAAACTAATAATATAATTCAACCTACAATTACTGTTAAATGTGGTGATAAATTTACAGTTTATATATGTCCAAACCAAATTCACTTTTAACGGTTTGAAAAAATTTGGGCATTGGGTATTTGATATTCATTATAATAAAGGTTTCTTTGTATTTCCCAATGCATCAATGAAAAACAAAACGATATTCTTGTTGTTTTTACTGACGTTTCGCTATTTAATGCTGCTGCTAATAGCTTTATCAAAGTAGTATTATTAAACCGGAGTTTATAAAATCTCAGCATATATATAACAAAGAGTTAAGAGGTGAGAAAATAGACAAGTTAGGTCAAGTTAAACATAATAATAATAATTTTTCCTTCACGTTCCCAGTGGAACATAGGGCTCCAAGCTAGTGGCTTGAAGTTTCTGTAGCAGTGGTGATTATTTTTACAGGATGGGGTTGCTAGCCTCATGCCCAACCTTTCCTCTTTACCAGAATTATTTCTGGCTTAGAGAGGTAAGGGTGTGCGTCGGCCGGGGATCGAACCCCGGACCATGTGCATGGTCAGCGAGCGTCCTAACCGCTATACCACCGACGCACAGGTCAAGTTAAAAGGAGGACATATTGAAAGTCAAAATAAAAATGAAGATCACTAAGCCAAATTACAAAGGTAATAGTACGTTTGTCATTAGATATCAAAATAAAGTTTACTAACTTGATCATCGATCGTCTGTCTGGAGTCGTTTTTCGTTGTCAAGTTGGTCAATTGGTAAAGATAACAAGATCAAGTGTAGATTGTTGGATTTTATCAGTGTGTGACATTATAAAAGTAGTGTGTGTTTACATAGTGAACTCGTTTATCACATTTGTGTTGATTTTGTCACTTCGTTGGGGAGGGGAGGGGGTCAGCGTTGTAACCAGGTCAAATTCTGTTTTAGTCCATCATTCCTGTTCAGAAAATTTGGATTCCACTTGATATGAAGTGCTTCTGACGGTATTAGACGTTGTTTGTGATTTCTGAAGTGCTTTTTCTGGATGATGATTTCAGTATTGTCAAAATCAATTTTGCATGGAGGATTTAATCATGAGCTGACATCAGTTCAAGGACCATTGGATCGGTTCCCAGTGGCTCAATGGTCTACGAGCTCGCCTTGTAACCAGAAGGTCCTGGGTTCTAACCCGTAGCGGTGGGTGCGTACTGATGAAGAGTCCCAAACTAGGACGAAACAGCTGTCCAGTACTCTCAGCTGGTTTTCCAGTGGTTCTCTAACTGATGTCAGCTCATGATTAAATCCTCCATGCAATCAAACAAAATCCCTACAAAACCAATACTTGAAAAATCAAAAAAGTATAATTATATTTTACTGATATTGAAAAATCAATTTTATGGCCTGTTTCGATAGCGTGTAGACAAGCTGTGGTTGGCTGATGATTTTTCAAGCTTTTCTAGTTCACTAACTGGATTTCTCGGTGGTCGAACAGAGGCGGCTCTACGGTGTTCATTTCTTCTGATTTTGATTTCTCAAGATGTTTTCCCTATGTATATTACAAAAAAACCTTTATTGTAATGAATATCATATACCTAGTGCCCAAATTTTTTCAAACCGGTAAAAGTGAACTTGATTTGGACATATGTGACATTTAATTTGATTTTAGATTTTCCCGTCAACGGTCTCAGGTTGACATGTCGATGTCTGGGCATGTAATTAGAAGTTAATTGGTGGATGGTGATTAGCAATGGAATCCAGTCAGGACGCGCATTTCGTCCTATTTGGGACTCGTCAGATAGTTGTGCCTCGGTGGGAACATCATCACTCACTGCGGAATGCAGGCAAATGCAGATGATGAGTCCCAAATGGGACGAAATACGCATTCTGACTCATTCCCCTGCTAGTCAACATCCACCAATTAATTTCCATAGTATAACTCAATCTACAATTAATGTTAGATGTAGTGACAGTTTGTTTTTCCTCTTTTGTGTATGAAATATTCTCAAATGACCACCTTCTACTATTCTTAATCACTGCTAACAATCCACAAACACACACACACCCCACACACACACTCATCAATGTGTACTCAGTGCAAGGTTATTCATACATGAAAATAGTGGTTTTTAACATTAGATGATGACTCATCATCATCATAATTGTCTATTGATCGATTGATTGATCACCGCACAAACACATACACACACATACATATTTGTAGATGAATAACACTAGACCTAAAAAATTGAGGAAATATTTACAGCGTTTGAAATGGAATACTTCAAATGCCTTATCCGAAGGATGTAACCATTTGTTACAGTACCATTATCACTATTTAATGTTTTATTATCAAATTTTAAGCTCAATGGGTAGAGGAATAATGCTAATTGTTTACACAAATACATACGCACACCCTCACACATAGACACACACACACACACACAAGACTATGTGGACTTAGTAGGGGAGATAATCTCATGTTTGCTCTGAATAACATTAAATTAGAAAACAGATGTGAGGATTGAAGTAATTAATAACTCGATATGATAGAATGACTCAGCAGTACTTTACATATCTACTTGAATGAGTAATCAAATTTATCTGTAAGACTACAACATACTTGTTGAAAGTAACGTTGAGCAGTCTTCATCTATGTCATTTACTGTCAATGTTGAACAATTTTGAGAATCTTTGTGTTTATATTTTCATACTACTTGTAAGTAGCTAAAATGTAAACCATCAATTTTGTTGAATTTTCGAAAAGTAGACCGATCATTGTTATGCTGTACTCGGTGGAAAAACAAAATTTGAATTATCATTGCTAGTGTCAAGTCAGTTACTACTTCTATATGTTGTTCAGAGACTTGGTGCACATGTCACGGAAAGTATTTCAAACAGGCTACTTCAGACTTATATCAACAGCTGCCTTCTTTGTCTCGATACTGAAAATCAGATTGCCAACAGGAGAGGATAAGTAACTAGGAAATCTTTAGTGCAGCGAACCTTCCGAGGATTTATTATTCAACGTATGTTCAGAAAAAACAATGTGGATAGATCGTTCACACATTAAGGGGACTGATGAGTGATACCAAACACTGGCCAAGCCGTTGAACAGAACCCAAATGGAAAACGATGAGTTGGACATGAGTTCTAGGAAGACATGAAAGAGATTTTGTCCAGCTGGAATGAGAACTTTTGGGCGAATGTGGAGCTTGATAAAAAAATGGAATTCAGAGAACAGAGTGAAATGTAGATGTATGTGTGGCGAGCAGACAGGAATACTCTGGACCGCTGATGAGAAGACTCGAAGACTTACAGGAGAAAACCAAAAAAAACTTGCTGAAAAATCAGGTGGCGAAGACAATACACCAAGTGAACACAGAGAAGACGGTGGTGATGAAGATAAAGAACAAACCAACCAACCAACCAACCAACAGCAGCGACAACAACCAGTACCACTTACCATCAACGGGAGAGATTTGACAGATTTTACTTTCTTCACTTCTCTGGCCAGGATGCATCGTTTCAACTACAGGCGACAATACGGATGAAGATGTCAAAGCATGGTATTCCTTCATCAACCTGAAACCAGTTTCGAAATCTTCTGCTTCACTCAGTCAGCATAAAGACCAAAATTCGGATTTTCAGCACCAATGTTAACTCGATCCTTTCCATACAGATCAGAAACTCGGCGGGATGTGTCACTGAAAAGCATTTCCAACAGTCACTTGCAAACTTTTATCAACTAGCCACCGACTTCGCTAGCTGCCTACTGAGGATCAAATGGTCAGCCGGTCAGAAAAAATTGACAAAAAGAAACTCTGGCTAGCGATGAACCAATCAAGAGTCGATTACTCAACAAATCTGTAGGAAATAATGGAGATGGACAGACCGCTGAATGACATCACGTGCAGTCTAGACCACAGTTCGAATGGAATCCCAATGAGAGGCAATGAGTGGCTTGTCCTGGGGTGACATGGAAGAGATCGTATGGCGAGGAGGAGGAGATTAGCGATTATGTACAACTGTGGAGAGGTGTAGCTGAAGCCGTATGTTCCATACGTATCCCTAGGGAAGAATAACAATAATACCATTGCATGGAGGATTTAATCATGAGCTGACATTAGTTAGAGAACCACTGGAAAACCAGCTGGGAGTACTGGACAACTGTTTCATCCTAGTTTGGGACTCTTGATCAGTACGCACCCACCGGGATTCGAACCCAGGACCTTCCGGTTACAAGGCGAGCTCGTAGACCATTGAGCCACTGGCACCCGATCCAATGGTCCTTGAATTCTAACTTCTGCCAATTCAGGACATAGCGCGACCACTTCGCAATGTCTTCTTTGATGAGTTACTGCCTCATCTTCGATCTGCTGTACCCTACTGGTCACGACTTCCCACTAGAACCCCAGGTTAACTGCCTGAATAGGGCCAGTCACTAGAAAAATAATACCATTGCCTATAAAACTTAGAAATCCAAATAAGATTCAGTCATTGATTAAATCTCATTTATTATACACGCTATATACGGAATTTATTCTTTTTTCGCCTTGATTTGTCCTACTTACAACACAACTGTTAATCATCTATGCGCATTTACATATATGCGTATATATATTTATATATATTGTCCCAATTTCTCTTTAAATGATTTCGACTGGGGGAATCTCTTTCCTACCGTGAATATTCTTAAATAATAATAATAATGAGTCATCATCAGTTTGCGCTCCAATTGTTTGCCATACAGACCCACACACACACACTCCTTTCCCTCTCCCCCTACTTCTATCTCGCTATCTTATTTCCGTTCTTATTTTATTCGTATGATATATCACATGGACAGAAAATGTTTCTTCTCATATTTGTATAGTTTTTGTTCATTTTATTTTTTTATTTTACAAGATATAAACATTATTGGACATTGAACAAAAATAAATTCAAAAGTGTCCAACATTTAGTTCACACATAATAGCTTCGGTACACTATGTCTTATATTAGTTAGTCCGTATCATAAAAACACTCATGGCATATAATTCAGTTTTATATTTTCCCGTCAATTGATTAGATCGAAGTGCTCCTCAGTCTCAGGTTGACATGTCGACTTCTTGAGTAGATGTTTCGACGACGATGTCTAGTGGTCATGTAACTTGACGTCAATTGCGGGGATGGTGACTAGCAGTGGAGTCCGGTCAGGGACTCGTTAACCACACTGGATGTACCTGCATTCCCCAGTGAGAAAGTGATAGTGTTCACATCGGGGGCTCGAACCCGATGCCCATAGTGTTCCAAATGCCAAAGCGTTATCCACTAGACCACTTGGGTCACTGTTAGTCAACGTCCAACAATTGGCTTTGATTTCAGGATTTCATCATGAGCTGACATTAGTTAGAGAACCATTGGAAAACCAGCTGAGAGTACTGGACAGCTGTTTCGTCCTAGTTTGGGACTCTTCAGCAGTACGCACCCACCGACAAGGTTCGAATCCAGGACCTTCCGGTTACAAGGCTAGCGAGCTTGTAGACCATTGAGCCACTGGGACCCGATCCAATGGTCCTTGAATTCTAACTTCTGCCAATTCACGACATAGCGCGACCGCTAGCCAATGTCTTCGCTGGCGAGTATTTGTCCTCACACCCGACCAGCTTCACCCTACTGGTCACGACTTCCCACTGGAACCCAGGTAACTACCTACCTGAATAGGGCCAGTCGCCAGTGAGCATCTCATTGGTATTCAAGTGATGGTTTGTAGGGATTTGAGACATTGGCTAGCGGTTGCGCTATGTCGTGAATTGGCAGAAGTAAGAATTCAAGGATTATTGGATCAGGTCCCAGTGGCCTAATGGTCTACAAGCTCGCTAGCCTTGTAATCGGAAGGTCCTTGGTGCGAACCACGGAGGTGGTCGCGTACTACCGATGATTCCCAAACTAGGACGAAACAGCTGTCCAGTACTCCCAGGTTTTCCAATGGTTCTCTAACTAATGTCAGCTCATGATGAAATCCTGAAACCAACCAAATCCCTACAAACCAACACTTGAATTGACTTTGAGTTACATAACCAGAAATCGTCGAAGCATCTGCCCATGTCAACCTGAGATGAAGGAGCACTTCGGGAATATCTAAAATTCAATTAAATAATTAATATGACCCCTTGCACAAGAGGCGGCTCTCGTGGCCCATGTAGTCTAGAGGATAACACTTTGGCGTTTAAAACTATGGGCAGTGGGTTCGATCCTCGAAGGGAACATCATCATTCACTGGAGAATGCAGATACATCCAACTGGTGGACGAGTCGCAAACAGGACGAAATGCGCATCCTGGATTCTACTGCTCATCAACATCCTCCAATTAACACATGGCATAACTTCTATATATAAAACCCTCATAAATATACTTATAAGCACTAATAAGAGTGTCGTCGAGGTAGGTGAAGAAAAGTTAGCCATCCTAGGATTAATTTCGAATTCAGGAACTCCCGGTTACAAGGACATGTCGTAGACCATTCAGCTAGTGGGATCCACCAGTCCAATGATCACCGCATGAATTTCAGCTTCTGCCAATTCCAGATATAGCGCGACCACTGGCCACTGTCATCGTTTGCAAGTATTTGTCCTCACACCTGACCTAATGTATCCCATTGGTCACGACTTTTCACTAGAACTCAGGTAACCACCTGCTTGATATCGATTTTGCCAGTTCACGACTTTAGGGTGACCTCAAAGCAATGTCAACAAACTTGACCTTATAGCCTGAAAATCCCAGTTTCGATCATTGGTTGAAGAGTCCCAATCTAGGACAAAACAGTTATCTAGAACTCCTTATTAGCTTTTAGTGTTTTTCCAATTAATATTAATTCGCGATCAAAACTTGGAACAAATCAATTTCCTACTAATGAACTCTTGAAAACTAATCTGATGCTCACCAGGGACTGGATTCGGGACGAAGTTTTCTGGACTTCTAATAAGAGGTTGTGACCAGTGTGGTCCACCAAGTGGTGGGGAGTGAGGACAAATACTCGCCAGCGGTGACACTGGCTGGCGGTAGCACCGAAATCAGGAATTGGTAGAAGTTAGAATTGACAGGCTGGCCACTGAGTCATGTCCCATTGGCTGAATGGTTTACGAGCTCGTTAACCTTGTAACCAGAAAGTCCTGGGTTCAAACACCCGCGGTGGGTGCATACTGCCAAAGAGTCCCAGTCACTAGGACAATACAGCTGTCCAGTATTCCCTGGCTGGTTTTCAATGAATGGTTGTCTAAATGATGTCAATCGGTGATCAAACTGAGAAAACAAACCAAATCCCTGCAGACCAACCACAGTAGCATTTAGAGGTTAATTAGTGGATGGTGACTAGCACAATGGAATTTAAGATGAGTGTTTCGTCCTATTTGGGACTCATCATTTGTCTGGATGTACCTGCATTCCGCGCTAGCAAATATAAACATAAAAGCTTGTCTAATATTATATGCCATGCATAGAGAAATTAACTCTCTTACCCTGGAAATGAGATAGGCATTTTTGACTTTACCTTGACAGGTTTCTCTCTTTGTCTCTCTCTCTCTCTGTTTTCCTCCTGTCGTTTTGTCTCTCTGCCTCTCAGGGGAAATAGATCTTACAAATTAAGTCGGATGAATTATTTACAAGTTGTGTCGTATTCACTGTTGCCTTTACCTCTAACCTACCTTTTTCCATTATGCCATTATTATATCATATCATATATAGATTATATTGCCTCTTCACATTCTACATTTGTTATTTTGACTATATCAGCTTCGCTTATCTTTAAACTCTTTTTATTTAACTGTTTATTTTGCCATTTTGTCTCTTTCTGTCTCCCTCTGTCGTCTTCAATGACTCATTGATCATGTCGCTCTCTTTCTGCCCATTTCTCTCTCTCTCTCTCTCTCTGTGTCAGTCTGTTTTTCACCGGCGCGCGGATACGCACACACACATTTTATCTATTTCAATATACAAAATATATGGTGAGTAATGATTGAATGATTGACTGACTGAGTATCCGACCTAAATGTTTGACATTCTCACTGCTAAGACTAATCAGATGGCGCGCGCGCGTGCGCGCGTAAACACATACACTCACGCATATAAACAAACGCATCGAACATTGAGCGCATTTAAAACTCTCCGATTCAATAATAGGCATGAATCATTGGTCTACAACATTCTTCATTTATTTTTTTTGGTTTTTATGACAAAGTTTTATGACAAAACTTTGTAAATAATTTTTTTATGTCACGCACGATATTTAGATAATTGTTTATTTCATTATCGTAATTTCTAGTGAATGTGTATCACCCAATTTGATTCTCGCCTACATACCGATGTATGCTTGTTATGATGTCATCGACACCCACCCCCGTCACCCGCTGGGGCCTATATGCCTCTTTTTATATTCATGACAGTGATGAGTGTGATTAGACTTACTACTAAGTGTTTAATGGTTTGTAATGCGATTTGATTTTGTGATAAAAATCACTGTCCATGATTAGGAGTGTGGTGTAATGCGTTATTTATATAAGAAAATTCAGACAAGCATATATGAATTGCACAGTGTTTACAGAAGAATTTACAACCAAACTAGTTTATGGACAGATAGACAATCACGAGTGATTCTATATATACTTACATATATTATTTTGATGACAGTGTCTAGCAACATACGAAATCTACGAAGATACATATTTCGACTTGTATGAGATTCATCAGACGGAAGGTGACATTTTACCACAGTTTCCTCTAGGAACCGAAATAATTCAGATCAAAATATGTGATCTACTGAATACCATAAATATCAATCAAGATAGCAAGCGCAGAGCATGATACTACATACTACTGATTAACTGAGATGAGTAGTAGTTGTGTAACGGCAGAAGACAAGGTCCAGGGAACAGATCGTTTACTGAGTTGTCAAATGGCTGCATTCTTATTTCTCAGGAAGAAAGCAGTACACTGTATGTCAGTCAGGGGAAGTCGTCCACTTCTTTGCTTACTGAGGCTGGTGTCCCTTGAGGTGCTGTCTTTTCTCCTTTTCTGTTTTCTCTCTTCTTGCATTACTTGTCTAACTCTGATGATGAAATGAACTTTGTTAAGTATGCAGATGATCTAACTATTTCAATGTCTATTAACTCCCAGCTTGACTGTACTAAGATGAACAGCTTTCTGTCAGGAATTAACAAATGGTCTTGGTATAACGGCCTTAAACTAAATCGTTCCAAATGTCAGACTGTAAATTTTAGTTTCCCATGTAAAAGGAAGTTAAATGAAGCTGTTATTTCCTATGGCCATTGCAAAATTGATGATAGTGAGAATATAGAAACCAAGTCTGACGTTAAGTTTCTTGGATTAATTCTTTCTTCTGATCTACCTATCCTGGTCTTTCCATGTCTCAGTCATTTGTAAAACGATGTTTCGTCTGACTTGCTACATTCAGAAGTTAATGCATTCAGGCATAATCCAATCAACCCTCCTCTTACATTTTGTCAACTCGTGCATCTCACCTATTATTCCTCACTGTTCACCTTGCTTATTCTTTGCTGGATTGCTTAAAAAAGAGTATGTCATACTTGGTAGAACTCTGAAGACTGTTAGTCAGTAGGGCGGCGAGTGGTATCCCATCGGGCCATATCGTTGGCATCGTCATTGACAATGGGCACTTGACATCATGCAATAAATTTGCTAAAGGGAATTTTGTCAGACTGTGAGCATCCAATTTAACCGCAGCTCGAACCTTGTGTCTCCTCAGGTAAAACAAGAAGTCATTTCGAAAGACTCTAAGTCTAAGTATAAATATTCCAATATTACCATATTTGCCGTCACATAATTCATGTGATGAAAATAGTGTCAGGCATCAACTAACTAACTAACCTTCTTTGCACTACTAAATAAACCATTTCCTCCACCCTTACAACACCAACCTTTATTCTTATTGCACTTCTTATGTTTATAATTCTCTCAATTTTTTGTATTTTTATTTGTTTATTTTCTCAAAAGTGTGAACATCATTCAAGCTATGTTAATAACCGTTAATCTTGTATTTCCCCTCATCATACTGCTATATCAACAGAACATTAGATTCAATAATCTCTAACATGCTAAAATTTCCAAACTGAATCGACAATACTGTTTAAAAACAAACTCACTGTTATTATTATTATATTTAATATTTTCAATTCGTGCTTCGAATATTTTTGACTTTATATCGTAAATGTGGACAAATTCCTCTGGTTAATTTTGTTTAAATGTTTAATTTTATTTATATTTTGAGTAAATCAGACGCAATATTGTGAATTATAAGTATTATAAGTACTGTTTTTGGAATAAAGTAGATTATTATTATTAGAAATCAGGAGGTATTTATAGATTTTCGTGTACATTATTGTCAGCTGAGAAGCAACATCTTCTGATCGGTTGTTTTCTTGTTGAAGGTTATTCTATACTGCTTGTGACCGTTTCTCAGTAAGTTAAGCCATATATCCGCGAATCATATTTGCACACGTTAACTCTGACGTTGTTGGCTGTTGAGTTCCTCAAGGCTAAGCTTTGTTATTGTTTTTTCTCATAACTCCTATTCGGACGAGAACATTGACGTAAATTGCTGTCTACCAATTTTGGCTTGCAGGTGGCACTCACCACAGTTGTATGACAACACTCACGTCAACCATTAGTCCTAGATAGTCAGCCAGATCTAAATCGTCTAAAAATCGAACAGCCGTCTCGCTCATTTGGGGCCAATTTCGTCACCAGTGTACCTGATTTGACTCAGATCAGAGTACCGAATTACTTGTTATATGTTTTTCGTTTTTATATTCATTTTCATTCTTTATCGATTGATTATGTTGGACCAAAATATTCGGTCTCTATTGACATTTCACCTCCTAGTATGCGCGGTTTGACGATGTCTCAGGATTAATGTGATGTTATTAGAGTTGATGGTAAGTAGTAATGAATGTTGAATCCAGTATGAACACGTCGACAAAGACCGACCATTTCAGCCCACAATAATCAACTGATAAGAAATACAAATTAACTCGAAAACAAATAAGATTCTACATAGATGTTTGTCGCTACATACTACTGATTGATCGATATAAGCAGTTGGGTACTACTCACATCACCTTCTGCCTGTGTACAATGAAATTTGTGAATTTGACTTAAGATATTACCAGTTCGTCTAATTAGCTGGACAGAAATCAGGCGGTGAGGCACACCACTGATAAGCTGGACCTTAAACCAGCGAAACAGCCATCCGGTTTTTACATTACTTCAGTCTGGCTTGCTGGCAAACGCTGTTGAGGAGTTTCAAACTGTTATAATTATTATTGTTTCCTTTAGTTCCTAGAGGAACATAGGGATTCAACCACACGTCTCCATTGCGTTCGGTTATCTGCCAACGCTTTCATCTGGCTCCATGTCTGCCCACAAGCTTTCGTCTCTTCTTCACATCACCTCCTCCATGTCACCCCACCCTCGCACTGACGACCAACTCGCCAATTTCTATTCGGGTTCCCCTCGAGCGATGGCCTGGCGTGTAATGTCACTCACTTCATGGTTTATTTTCTCAGAGTATGGTCGATCCACCTCCATTTCTTCCTGCATATTTGTTGCACAATTGTTTCCTACTGGGTTGGCTTGTTCATTGCCAGAGATCCATCCGTGTTGCTGATATTTTCTAGCTGGCCATCTGATCTTGAGTAGTTTTGAGCGAAGACAGGTGTTGATTAAGGTCTGTAGTTTGTTCAGTGTGCTCTTCATGACGCACCAAGTCTCTGATCCGTGTAGTAGCACTAACTGACTTCATATTGGGGTTGAAAATCCGGATCTCGTTTTTCAAGCTGAGTGCTGTTTATCTCCAAACAGACTTGAGAGAAATGAAACCTTGTCTTGCTTTCCCGATCCTCGCTTTGATATCCTTGTCAGTGCCAACTGCCTGTAATCGAAACAATTCTTCCCAGGTAGGTAGGTGGAGGAAGTTTTCCCAGTGATTGAATGATCGATGGGCTTGATTTGTCCCTTGAAGGTCACTGGATTAAATACTAGTTTGTTTTTGCTGGTGCTAGGACTACCAAGTACAAAAACTCCACAAAACCATATCTGGCACAGCTGTTATGTTGTGAGAAATCCGTTAGGTATGACACTCAACTTACTGCAGCACTCTAACAAATACTCCCATTGGTTTTTGTTTTCCTTTCCTCGTTACTATTACACTGTTGTTCTCATCTTCTATCACACATCAACTTTATATTTCATATCCTGTGGTGCATTGTTTAAAATGTAAACCCAACGCTGTTCTTTTTATTTTTATTTATCTTTTTTTGAGTGTTACTTTTTGATTTTAAAATCTTATGAAATTTTTGTGAGGTAATTAGATGCAATGAATATATTGTAATGCAGGCTGAAAATTCCATATCTGTACTACAAATACTGTTTGGAATAAAGCTGTTAATATTATTAAAAACTGGGAAGGTTGGGTTGCTTGAAGCTAGTGACACTATCTTGGAAAATCAATCCAAACACTTCAGAAACCTCAAATCGCTAAAATCGGAGACATTCAGTGACATGCGCTGTTGATATCCTTAGGGAATTCACTCAGCCTATGTGTCCTCTTTCTTTCTTTCTTTCGATAAAAGCAAAAATAAGCATGGAGATATTGAATGTCTGCAGGATTCTTGAGGTTGGCCGGCTGATTGGTAAAGCTGATGAGATTGTGAAAGATACGAGAAGACATAGTGCAACAGAAAAGTTGTTTGAAAAATCCCGCCCTCTTCAATAATCTAATCAGAATATTCAGACTTATTTGGATGTTTCAACTAACTTTGTAGTTTGTAAATACTTATATATGTAACATCTCGGCGATATTGAAATGAGTAAGTTCGACAGGGTGAATTTCAACTAAACTATAATCTTAAACACCATAATTTTGAAAATATACGTCTAATCATAAAATTCTAGACACTAACAGTTTGAACAGACATGAAGGTGTGATGTTAGATGACGCATAGGAAATCCTGATTAATAAATAAGAATGGATATGTATCACTAACTAATAATACTTGGTCAAAGTTCCTGACTGTCTATATCTACTTATGGAGACGTTAAGACATTGTTTTACAACTGTTTATCCGCACACATACACACACACATATACACACTGTGTTTAAAGTGTTTAACAAAGGTAGATCAATATTTGTAAGTCTGAGGTCAAATTTTGATCACAACTCGTACAATTTTGCTTATTTAACTTGTTGATACTTGTTTTATGACTCATGATTGGGCAAAGTCCTTAAAAACAAAAGATATCCCCTTTTGCATATATAAACCTCTGTTACGTTGATTTCGATTAATTTTCCTGAAGAAGTTCGGACCAGATTGCCGAACACTGGAAACGTTGGAATTTCTCATTTCAATCTCGCTGAGAGTTTACAAATATAATTATTTCCAAATGTCTACTTCTTACTCGGCGCCCGAATATTTATAGCTTTTCATGTACATTATTATAGATTATTGTTAGCAGAAAAACACAGTCTTCTGATTGTTGGTTGTTTATCACTGAAAGTTAATCTTTCATCTCTTTATGGCTGTTTCTTGAATGTCAGATCATGTATATGCTAACTGTATCCGCCTACGCAAAGTCTGCTGTAGTTGGTTGTTGAATCAGTCTTTGTTCATATTTTTCTCATGACCAATATTGAGGACGTGAACACTGACGTAAATTACCATCTACCAATTTGGCTAGCAGCCAGTTCTTACCACGCTATAGCCCCAAGTTTTAATGCTTCTCTTTGTGATTGGTTGTAAGATGCCAACACCTTGGTAATGTGCTGTTTTACACTGTGATACGTTGTTTGAGTGCTTTAAGGTCATTGTAACCTTGGAGTATCTTCAGGAATTGTATGATGCTTGATTCTTGTGGACAGAGGCTTTTCATCCCACCACCTTGTTTGGAATATTGTACGTGATTTTAAGGTACTTCTTATAGTTGAAGTTTGGTTAACTATTTGGTAAAGTTCAACAATAGCGTCCCGAGAGGTAAGAACGCACAAGTGACCTTGAGCCGACCAATCATAATAATAAGCGAGTTTCGCACAAAAAATGACGTATATTTACAAAAAAAAGTGCTTGAAAACGCACTAAACAGGTTATCTTTCTCCGACATGACTTAAAAATACGTCCCAGTTATGATGAGGAGTGGAGTATCAGTTGCTAAGTTAGACTAGTTTCTGCACATGAGTATTCACCGAGGTGACTAAAGATGAGCTGTCCTTGTGAATAGTTCATCTCTCTTATCCTGTCGTACAGTCCTCCCCAAAAGCCCTCAGCTGAATTACTATGATTTCCATTAAGAGGACTGACGACACCTTACCAGGAAAGTGTGGATAATAAAACGAATTGAAATAAATGACATCAACTCTAAATCTATCCCTAATCGTAAACCTAAAGTTAGTCTTAACCCTAATTATAACCCTAATCTTAACCCTAACAAACTTATTTTATTTTTATTTTTTGATTTACAGCTTGATTCCACACTGTATTTATGGTACAAGTGTAACAACAGAAGACAAGGGCCAGGCAACAGATCGTTTTATTATGAAAATCAACACGTATTTATACATCTTTCAACTACATTATTATAGACAAGCGCAGTCATCTGATTGGTTGTTTAGGTAGACAAACGCAGGCTTCTGATTGGTTGTTTACTCAGGCTTGTTCATATTTTCTCACGGCCCATATTAGTGACCTAGACCTTAACGTAGATTAGTGCCAACCAATCGGCTAGCAGCCTGCTCTCACCACACAAGTATGGAATTTTCAGCATGGATATCGGTAGCCCAAATTTTGCAGGCCGACCATAGATATCAGGTGTGCGCCGGTGTGGGCTCGAACCCCGGACCATGTGCATGGTCGGCGAGAGTCCTAACCACTGTGCCACCGACGCAAATTGTCCAAACAGTACTTAAAAACGTGATCTGAGTGAAATTCTCTTCTTAGTTGGTGAATAACGTTGATATTTCAGCTATGATAATGACAGATGCCGTCAGCCAACGACTGGCATGCGTTGAAGGTCACTGGGGACGTTCGCATTCCTGGGATGCTATTGTTGAACTTCGCCAACTAATTTTGTTGTTCTACAGTACTTTTTTTGTATTTAGAACGTTCTGTTAAATGTATAACTGGCTAACTGTGTTGTGTTGAAGTAATTTTGACTTTTTGATGTTAATATTGGCGCTAAATAGAATCACATATAGATTTCAACAACACAAACAATGGTCTTTTTGTTGTCATCGGAGTGTTTTGTGACTGTGCACTGATCTGTCAGAGAAGTTTTGATCAGCTAAACACTAGAATTCAGAACTCAGTTTTCTGTGTTCAGACAACAGCGAGTCAGTCGGTTTGGGTTGCATCACATGGTAGAGAATAATTTTAACAATAACGATTTGATGTCTTAAGCCTTCATAAAAGCAGGTGTCTAGGTCAAGAATCCGCTTGCAGTTTAAGGAGTTGAAATTTTTCTGCGTTTACGCATCTTTCCATTTTCCTCTAGTTCGCAAATGTTCATTCTATAACGGTGGAAGATAAGAGACTTGGTAAAGGAATGTTTATTAAGAAGACGGTTGCAGTGAAGAAGGTTTTCTTTTCGACGAAATCATCAACTAGGCTGTGTATTTCATATAATAAATGGGTGGAAAAGTTCCAGAATAATTCCCGGTTAAGGGGCAAATTAATAAAATTACAATTAGGAATTAAAATGCTATAATAAACAGAGTGGGGGACGGATAAAACTCAAACAAAGTAGCATCATAATTACTGAGAAGATTGGCATTGATTGTGCAATTAGGGGGTTAGAAATGTAGAAATAACAAAATAGATAGACAGGATGTTTGCATAAAAAACTAATGTGATGAATAATTGTTTATGCAGTCAGGGATTAAATATGTAGAAATAATAAAATGACAAAATAAACCCAAAGTTCGGTTATGAAAATATGGTAGTGTAAACAGGGATTAAGAAAAACTTAAAATAACATGAATAAACACGAAGTTTAGATAAGAAAGGGAATGGGATGGTCATTACTAGAAGAACTACATGTTTATGATGCCCATGGCAGGGACAGGAGTTGGACGTATTTCTTTTGGATACAAAGCGTGGGTTTGAGCTTTTGGATAGCTAGCGCCTCAGCTATGCCCAGATGTCTTGATTTCACTCCCTTTGATAGGTTTGATTGAATCTTGTATATTACTTTGAAGGATTTTTCGAAAAGCACTGAATGTCCTGAAATGACCCGAGATGTTCTGTCACTGAACTATTATACACGTTTTTGTTCTCCTTTTACTAGCCAGGCTGGATAGTGTTCACGAGCGCGTTTTTCAAGTCAGCGCATGGTGCATGGAATTCGCCATCACTATATAGCCAAATTATGTATACCTTATCATCAACGCACCATTTGCTGCTGCACAGATCTTTGTGATGTGGTACTTCTGGACTTCATCTTGTGTTTCTTTGTGTTTTCTTTTCACGTCTCCCGTGTATCTCCACAACCCTGTACCATTTACCTTTTCTGACATCAGATTTCTCTACTTGATATTTGATGTTTTAATGCCGATAAACGTCTCCTCACATAGTTTTGATAAATCTTATCACAGTTCGTCTGTGGCACAGTGGTTAGGACTCTCGCCGACCATGCAGATGGTATGAAGTTCGATCCCCTGCCGACACACACCTGATATTTTGATTTGACACTAGTAACCAGTGTGATGCGTCTAGTCCTCTGATTGGTGTAGACTGAATTCTATCAGTCAGGTTGTAATGTGGTCACCATTCTAGCTAGCTCGCCATCATGGTGCACATTGATTTGATGGTATTCGATGGTTGGAGGCAATCGGCCACAGGAAGCCTGATATGTATGGTTGGCTTGTAAAATTTGGGCTACCGATATCACATGCTGAAAATTCCATACCTGTACCAAAAATACGGTGTGGAATCAAGCTGTAATCAAAAAAAGTAGCACTCGCCACAATATGAATGTAATAGGATAAGTGGAATATTTATAATAGAATTCAGTCTTCACAAACACCAGGGAGAAGACGCATGATACTTGAGTGACTCCCTAGTGATCAAGTCTATGTATGCATTACATTCCTACAGGACGAGGTTAATCGTTAGCACGAGCAGCTTAGTGGCAACGTCTTTCATTGTATCAGTCGGTGAAGTGGGTTTGAATCCCATAGGGACACATAATTGGTTTCAAAATTATAGACACGCCTTGCTGTGACGACTGCTGGTGAGTGCCGACAAACACGAAATCTGTGCCCACAGCTTCCTGACGATCGCCTTCACCCAACGGTATAAAACAGCTATTTTCAAATTTTATTGTCGAGAAATAAGGATAAACTACCTAAATTTACCCTCTTCTATGTGTATCTACCAGTTTGACTGCAGCTGCGGAGCCAGCTACATCGGGCGTACAATTAGGCAAGTTCATCATCGTATTTCCGAACATCATCCGGCATGGTTAAGCAAGGGACAAACATGATGTATTCGTAGCTCTATTTTAGCACACCCCATTGATACTGAGCATAAGGTTGATGTGAATACTGCACTTAAAATTATTTATCGCATTCCTACTAATCTTAATTTTTCTCTACGAGTTCGTCTTCTACATACCTACAGCTGAAGCAATACGAATCCACATGGAGAAGCCAAACCTGTGCGTTCAGAAGAAATTTGTACAGCCACTTTCCTAACCGTGGCCATCGTTACAAGAATGCATAAACAGGACTACTTCGCCCCCCTCCCCCTAAACCTTTAAAAACTATAAAAAATTATAATTGTCCAAATTATTTTTTCTGACCACTTCATCTTTAATTACGTGTTATCCTTGTAAAATTAATTTACTCTAACCATTTCTACTTTTTAATTGTGTGTATGCTAATTTTCTTCGTTAATTATCAACCCATTGACATTTTGACACTGACTAATTATTGTTAGCAAACATATCGTCACTTGGTGATTGGTGAACTGTTGTGTATTGTAATAAAAATGCTATACACTATATATTAGAGTAGAGCCAGAGTGAGATGAGGATCTAATTGAAAAGTAAATATTTCTTCGCTCAATCTTTCTGTTTTCTAAATGTCTGATAAATACTTATTATTTTTTTTCGATTTTTGATTACAGCTTGATTCCACACCGTATTTTTGGTACAGCTGTGGAATTTTCAGCATGTGATATCGGTAGCCCAAATTTTGCAGGCCAACCATAGATATCATGTGTGCGTCAGCAGGGAATCGAACCTCGGACCATGTGCATGGTCGGTGAGAGCCCTTACCACTGCTGTACCACCGACGCACAGGGTGAGTTAATAAAGATTACCTCTAGTGTAAGGGTAGAGGACAAGAGACTTGATTAAGGAATATGGTATTTCTGCATAGCGAAATTATGTACGCCTTATCTGCAAATTGCCATTTGCTGCTGTACAGATCTTCCGTGTTGTGCCTGCTACTTCTGGCCTTCTTTGATCATATTATACTTCCTTGTTCTCCTTTCACGTCTGTCATGTATCTCTCTCTCCACAACACTCTATCGTTTGCTTTCTCGGAAATCGTCTTTATCTCCCTTCCAATGTGATGCTTTTATGCCGATAAACATCTCTTTATACATACATACTACTGATAAACCTTATAAGTAGCATACATCATAGTTCTGTGTTATGAGACCGTTAGTGTTAGGGTTCTGTCTACAGATTTTAGATAATAATAATAATTATTATTATTATTATAATCAGCGCCTTTTAATGCATTGATTTGAATCACATGTCGCCTTATCTAGGCGACGCAAAATGGCTAACCTTTTTTTAGAAAAAGCGTTGAACATCGAATGACCTTGACAAGTCATTCCTGTCTGAAATTAATCAGTTACCGCCACATCATATGACTAACAGTATGAATATTATTATTATTACTATTTAATTCTATTAAAACAATCGACAGTATGAATTTTAAAAATAAAAGTGAATAATTTTTCGTTTTTGTCTGTCTCTCTGTCTGTCTACAATTTTCATGTCAATGAAAATTTGTTTGAAAAGTATTTTTTTTTACGTATTTTGGTCGCTTCATCTGAAAAATAATACACTAATTACGTGTATTCATTTAGAGAACCACTGGGAAACCTCAAGGGAGAACTGGACAGCCGTTTCGTCCGTGTCCGGCGCTCTTCATAAATACACACCCAAGTAGGGTTCGAAACCAGGAACTTCCAGTTACAATGTAGGGTTAATAAAAATTTGCTTTGATTGGACACTGGTAACTAGTGTGACGTGTCTAGTCCTTTGTTTGTACAGGCTGAATTTTATTAGTCAGGTTTGCATTGTGGCCACCGTAATTTCCAGCTACCTAGAATGGTGGCCACATTGCAAACCTGACTGATAAAATTCAGTCTGCACCAAAGAAAGGTTTCCCTTTCCTGGTTTCCCCTGATGAGATACAATGGGAGAGTTGTCAGTGAAGAGGGTGGTGTGAGTTAGATAAAATGGATTTAGCCCATTTTTCCCATGAGTCCAAGGGCCTGTCAACTAGAATATTAACAAGCTGGTTAAGTGGCACGTTGCTTACCACCCTGCTGACAACCTTTAACATCCTGCGTAATAAGGTATAGTCTTTCTTCAGTAGCCCAGGAAAAACTAAGCGGGAAGAATAGAGAATAATAAGCAGAATGCAAGAGTTAACGAATCACAGGAGTAAGGGTTGGGTTATTCCAGAATGTCTTAACTTCTTGATGTAGAAGGTAAGACGGAATATTTTCTTAGAAATCATCAAGATATGAGACGACCAGGAAAGATCAGAAGATAGAATCACGCCAAGATATTTAATTTCCGACTTGGTCTCTATTTTAGTGCCATCCATGTTGCACACCTCCTGAGTGCTAACCGGTTTGTTTGGGTAAGTCAGATTTATGCCTAAAGGTGAATTGACTGTTTGACATTTAGAGGGACTTAAGGTTAGACCGTTTTCCTTGGACCACTGGCTGATTTATGATAAAAAGCCATTTAGTTTGGAGCAGTCACTTTGACATTTGACAGGCAAAGATACAGTCAGGTCGTCAGCATATTTGACAAAATTAATGTCATTTGAAGATGGTAAGTCATGTAGAAAGGAAGAAAAGAGAAGTGTGGAGAGTACAGCACCTCGGGGGACACCAGTTTCAGTGAGCAAAGCAGAGGAGGATTTACCTTTGTATACAGTGTACTGCATTCTGTTAAAGAAGTAGGAATGCAACCAGTTAGTGACCCAGGACTCAGTTTGTTGATCATTCAGCCACTGGGATCCGATCCAGTGACCTATGAATTCAAATTTCTGCCAATTTGCGATATATATGTAGTGAAACCACCAGCCAACGTCATATGCGGTGAGCAGCTGTTCTCTTACCTGACTTGATGGTCGACCCTGATGGTTACAATTTTTCACTATAACTTCAGATTACTTTTTGTATGGAGCCAGCTGCTAGTGAGGGTTAGATTGCACAGGGGATTTGATTGGTTATGGATGGGATTACTAGGTGACATCAGTTAGAGGACCAGGTTGGAGAACCATCAGGGAGTACTGGACAGCTGTTTCAACCATAGTTTGCGACACTCCAAGCCTACCTTTTAAGCAGAAGGTCCTCAGTTCGAACCTCAGTTAGTGCGTAATATTGAAAACTTCCAAACTAGGACGTAACACCTTTTACCTTTTGAATGTATAACAGTAATGATCGTCAAATCGAATATTTAGTTGTTCATTCATTCCCCATACAAACATTGTCGACTTAGGGTAGTACGTGAATGGCATATACTCCTTCTAGGTGAAGATGTTAACAGAATACAGAGACTTTTGAATGTCTTGGGCAGAAATTGAAGTTTGAAAGTTATGCGAATGATCACTATGGTGATATGATTATGGGGAATAAATTGTGATCGAAACATCAATAAATAATGCTGTATAATTTTGATTGGACACAAGTAACTAGTGTGATGTGTCTAGGCCTTTCTTTGGTGTGGACTGAATTCTATCAGTCAAGCTTGCAATGTGACCACCATACCACTAGGTGCCTTACCATCATAGTGCACTGTGGATTGTTGATATTAGATGGTTGCAGGCGATCGGCTACAGGAAGCCCCACTTGACCTGGGTTTCGTGCTAATTTGCCCTCAACAGTCAGTCAGTCAGTCAGTCAGTCAGGCAGTCAGGCAGTCAGTCAGTCAGTCAGTCAATCAGTCAACAAGGCGTATCTGCAATCATCTTGAAGGAACTCATGTCCCTCCCTCCCGAGATTCGAACCCGTGTCACTCAGTGAGTTCTGCACTCAGAGACGTCACCCCGAAAACTAGGTCAAGCGAAGCTTCCTGTGGCCGATCGCCTCCAACCATCTAATACTAACGATTCACGGTTAACCGTGATGGCGTACCACCTAGTGGCATGGTGTCCACATTCCAAGCTTGACTGATAGAATTCAGTCTGCACCAAACAAAGCACTAGCTAGGCACATCACACTAGTTACTAGTGTCCAATCAAACTACCCACTACAGTCCTAGAGGAGGTCAGTCGCCAGCCTGAAAAACTCAATTCTAACGTCTCCAACTGTGGCTCTGACTGGGTGATGCGGACTCGAATTTCAGAAGGGAGGTACATGAGTTCCTTCAAGCTGATTGCAGATACGCCTTGTTGACTGACTGACTGACTGGTGAGTGCCAACTAGCACGAAACTTAGGTCAAGCAAGGCTTCCTGTGGCCGATTACCTCGAACTATCTAACCGTATAATTTTATCAAATAAACTTACTCTACAATGAAATAAGTAAGACTTTATGTTCAATCCAACTAATCACAGTTTCTTTTGATTGAGACATGAATAAATTAGGAAAAATATGATTTTTCAAAATTCAATTTTGATTTTCCCATTGATTGATTAGATGGAGATGTTCGTCCTCTGTTGATGTATTTGCTCTTAGTACGAACGCTTTGAAGATGTCTATCGATTAACTTGAAATACTTTTGTTGAATGGTGACTAGCACTGTGGAATCCAAGACAGGCTCATCAGCTAACTGGATGCACCAGCATTCTCGAGTGAGTCAGTAATGGTGTTCCCACTGAGACTCTAATGCGAAACTTAACGTTACAAACGTCACTAGGAAAAGCAGATACATCCAGACAACAAGTCCCAAGATAGGATGAAATCCTCAGCCTCGATTCCACCGTTAGTCACTATCCGTCAAACTCCTGCAAAAAAAATATGATGAGAAGATGGCAAGTTACCTACAAATTAGTTTATATTCACATTTGTAATCGACCAAGTATTTCTGTTACTAGATTCATACTACTTTATAACTTTTTGAGTAATAAGTTGCGCGTCGTTTGTTTAATTTTTTTTCCATGATATTTTCAGGTTGACTTCCACTTCCTGTTGATTCATTATCATGGACTGGAGTGTTCAGGCTTTTTAACATATCGATTTTTGAAAAAATTGGTTCTGGATTCTTCTCTTAGTGGGAAAAAACATCACTCACTGGTGATGCAGGTACATATGGCTGAAGAGTCCCCAGAATAGGATTAGTGGCACATCCTGGACTTCATTTCTAGCCTCTGTCAATCAAATGACATCATGTTAAATTGTCAGACATCGTTGAATCATCCGTATGAGGAGCTCGCATGTCAAAAACAGTCTGAATATTTCGTTACTGGTGACGTTTTGTGCACAATTTATTGCAGCTCATAATCATATCAAGCTACTCACTGATACAACTTTCCAGCTTCGTTTATATACATGCGTCACAAATCAGTTAGACATATAAGTGGATATTTGCACTACCACTGTTCTATTTGGTTCCAAGTGGAATATAGGAATTCAATAGAACATCCCTACTTCGTCCTGTTTTCTGAGTTCCTCTTCATCTGGGTCTACGATTGTCTATAATCCATCATCTCCTCCTCGCCACACGATCTCCTCCGTGTCAACCTCTGACCTTCGCTCAACTAGTCGTTTCATATTAGGGTTCCACTTGAACAACGGTCTCATTGGAATGCTACGCCATTCAACGGTCTCCTCAGTGTATGTTCAATTCATTTACATTTCCTTCGACATATTTGTTGAGCAATAGATTCTTGGTTGGGTCTTCGCCAGCCAGAGTTTCTTATCGTCAATTCTTTCTGAACAGCTGGCCATGAGGTCTTCAGTATAAAGTCAGAGAAGGCAGCTGTTTAAAAATTCTTGTCGTGACATGCTGGCTAAGTCTCTGACGCATAAAGAAGAATTGGCTGACTACTCATTTGTGTTGAATGGAATCCGAATCTTGTTGTTTATGCTGGCTGAGATGGTGAAGAAGATTTCTAGACTGATTTTAGACTGATGAAGGCGTATTTTACCTTTCCGATTCTGACTAGCTGGCTGGATTTGACAACTTCATCTCTTCAGACTGCTTGTGGTTGAAATCGTGTTTCCTAGCCAGATAGGTGGTGTAGGGAGTTACCACTTTCAAATTTCTCCCGGTGATTATGATTCGTACTGGTTGATGTTATTGAGTAAATAAATAAAGGTCAGTGTAAAATTCAACAGACATGCATAAAATAGGCAATGACAGGAAGATAAAGTACATTAGGAAATGTGAATGCAAAAAGTGTGTTTTGTCAATCAACGATTTCACATGGGACAAAGTGTTAATGCTAGTTGTTTCGATAATTGATAAATAATATGACCCGTTGCACAAGAGGTGACTCTCGTGGCTCAAGTGGTCTAGTAGATAACGCTTTGGAGTTTGAAACTATAAGCACTGAGCTAGAGCTTCGGTGGGAATACCATCACTGACTCACTGGGGAATGCAGGTACATTCAGTGGATGACGAGTCCTAAACAGGACGAAATGCGTAGCCTGATTGGATTTCAACACTGCTATTCACCATCCACCAATTAAATTCATCACTAGGAGTATTTCTAAAGCCAACTGTTGGGCACGTAGCGTGACCTAGTTTATGTATCCTAATAATATCATGTATTCTATTCATTCAAACTGTAGGCTAACTAATGCATATGAAATGAAAAAGAAACTAAGTGAGTGACATTCAAATAGAGAATAATGGAAAAAGGTTAGTTTCTAAATATAAATAGTCTTCATACTAACATATCAATCAATAATGGCCTTGAAATTAGTTGGAAAAGAGCAAACAACTGATTCCGAACTTAGTCATAGGACAAGGATACTCAATGGGTAAATTATTTCAGGAATTCAGTTATGCCTCACATCGACTGTCTTCAAACTCCAGCGTGAAATATATATAGACAAAAAGAAGGTTTAGCAATGGGATCACCAATATCCTTCCCAATTGTAGTTCAAATCTTTATGGATATTTGGAAGAATATGGCTATTAGTACATTTAATCCTACTCTAAAAATATGGTGGAGATATGTGGATGACACTTTCACAGAGTTAAAAACAGTTTCTTTGCACAAAGAAATTCACTGTTAAATGGAATAAAATTCACATTTGAGTTGGAAAATTAACAATGAGAATTAGCTATGGTGTTAGATTGTAAAATAAAACGAATAGAAGAAGGTAAACTACACACACTGGCGTTTATAAAAAACCAACTCATTTCTAAAAGATATTTAGACTTTAATTCATCTCATCCATCGTTATCTGTAAAGGCTGGTTTAGTTAAGTGTCTAACAAACCGAGCAGTAGCACTAAGTAGTACGACAAAAAACCTAAATGATGAACTAAAACATATAGAAGAATAGCTGGTAGGTGTTAAATAACTATCCTATAAAATTAATTAAGAAGATCAGTAAAGGTCAAAAGCAAAATAAAAATAATTGTGAAACTAATAATGATAACATAAATAAGAGAGAATATAATGCATCTACAGTAGATTCATTATATAAGAAGGGGACATCTGAGACCCTGTGGGTGATTTTTAATAAAGCAGGAATTAGAGTGGTATTCAAACCTACAAACTCACTTAGGGACAAACTCAGCATATTGAAAGATCCTGTTGACCCAGTCAGAGTAAGTGATGTGATTTACAAAATGGCTTACAATGACTGTGAATTACGTCAGCTACACAGATCAAATCAGTCGATTTGGAGTAGTCACATTATTGGAATATAAGAATTCAACTAAGTGTAGAATGATTGATCTCACGAAGATGACTAATTTAGAAAACAGACCAGTAACTACAATCCGTGCATTAACACACGACCTCAAAGTACAGTGGGGCAGACTACAATTCTTAAAATGTCATATTCATAGGCTGTGAGAAAGACTGGTCACTGAATCCTTCTTTGCTTGTCAAATCTACACCTAACAAGTGAAGAGGAGTGACTCCAGATGCCAATACGAAAAACGTGGAAAATCCTACTACCAGTTGTCGAATCAGGAGAGGAAAACTAATGGAACTAGTATGGACAAAGGATTGAGAGTTGTGATAGTTAGCGGCAATGAAATGTGCTCGAAACTTCATCAGTAAATCGTACTGTAATTTTATGAAATAAATTTACTCCATAATGGAATTCAGCATATAGATTTATACTACTTAACAATTTATTTCAGTAATAACAAATAATTCATATAAATGTTTAGATATAAGCGGTAAACAGATTATTTAGTGTTTTGTGAGATAAAGGTAGTATTTACATGAGTATAACATACTACTTAAGAAATCAAGAGTAGAATATAAGTGTTAAATGATTGACGGGGATCAGACTTTAGTTCTGTTCCTATTAACATTCCTCAGCAGGGTATACTATCAACCTCAAGGGAACAGATGTCGTCTCAGGGTTACAAATAAGAGTGAAATTTCAAAATATCATAATGAATACCACCAAAGTAACTGTGGCCAAGAATCTGATTGACAGAGCCAGAAGTCTGGTTACTGAGGAGGAAGAGATTAGCAAGGAACTAAAGTTGGCTAAATCCACTCTTGAATCAAATAATTATCCTAATTATTATTATTATCATTTCCTTTAATTCCTAGAGGAACATAGGGCTTCAGCCCCAAGTCTCCATTGCGTTCGGTTCTCTGCTAGAGTTTTCACCTGGCCCCAAGTCTGCCAATATCCTTTCATCTCCTCTTCACATGACCTCCACCAAGTCACCCTTGCACTGACGACCAACTCGCTGCTTCCCTTTTGGCCTGGTTCCACTTGAGCGATGGCTTGTCTAGTGGTGTCACTTGATGGTTTCCTCAGAGTATGGCCAATCCATCTCCATTTCTTCCAGCCTATTTGTTGCACAATCGGTTCCTGGTTGGTTGGTTTGCTCATTGCCAGAGATCCCTGTTGCTGATCTTTTCTGGCCAGTCATCCGATTTTGAGTATTGAGAGAAGACAATTGTTGATGGAGGTGTGTAGTTTGTTCGAGATGCTCATTATGGCGCGCCAAGTCTCTGATCCGTATAGTTAGTAGCACCGACTGACTTCACATTGGAGTTGAAAATCCGGATCTTATTTTTATTTCCAGGCTGAGTGCTTTTGGCCTCTACACAGACTTGAGAGTAATGAAAGTAATAATTATCCTAAAGTCTTCATAAAAAGTTATTTAAAGTGTGAAGATAAAGATGGGTCGAAACCTGTTGCTAAGAATTGTGTTAGTACAGCGATGAATCCTTACCGCAAAGAAACATCCGATGAGATAAAGTGAATCCTTAATGATCATGACAGCATAATAGTGTATTTTCGTGCAACTAACACCTTAAGCTCATCACTCGTGAAGGTTAAGGATAAAATAGAACAAGAAAACCAGCAGAATTGTGTATACCAGATTACTTGTGAGGACTGTAACACCTTATATGTAGGAAAACTCCTAGACAGGTAAATATAAGAGTGAAAGAGCATAAGCAATATCTCAAGGTTGTTCCAAAGTTCTCTGCAGATTTAAAGAAGCTAGAAAACAGATCAACCTCGCCAGATACTAGCTTGCTAGGCTACTAGCTTACTAGTTTTCTCGCCGGTCCCAAGCCCGGGTAAAGAGGGAGGGTTGGGGCGTGGTGCTAGCAACTCCACCCCTGTAAAACAACCAAATCGCTACAGAAACTTCAACGAATAAATATATTAAAAATTCTAAAAACATAAGCAATAGCCTTACTTTTCGCTGGAATCGGGGAAGTGAAATGACGCAGGCTGGTGAAAGCCTTCGGGAAGCCAGTCAGCCGATGTGCCTTCTTTCGATGAAAGCAAAAGTAAGGATGGGTACCTGGAATGTTCGCACAATGTACGAAACTGGAAAGGCTGCCCAGATAGCCGCTGAAATGAGAAGGTACAGAATAGAAGTGTTGGGAATCTGCGAGAGCAGATGGAACGGAACTGGAAGGTGCCAACTACCTACTGGAGAGACAGTAATCTATTCCGGCCACCCAGAGGACAACCATGAGCACACCGAGGGAGTGGCCATCATGATGTCACCAACAGCAGCCAAAGCTCTCATGCAGTGGGAACCAATCTCCTCCAGGATAATGACAGCCAGGTTCAACTCAAAAGGAAGGAAAGTTACAGTCATTCAATGCTATGCGCCTACAAACGTCTCAGAACAAGAGAAGAAGGAGGCGTTCTACAGACAACTACAAGCAATAATGGACAACGTCCCAAATGGCGATATCAAAATCCTGATGGGCGACATGAATGCGAAGCTGGGACGAGACAACACAGGAAGAGAACTCACCATGGGTCGTGAGGCCCTCGGTGAAATGAACGACAATGGTGAACTCTTCTCAGACTTCTGCGCCTTCAATGATTTGGTGATTGGTGGCAGTGTGTTCAAACACAAGGATATACACAAGACGACATGGATTTCACCAGATGGAAACACCAAGAACCAAATAGACTTCATCTCAATTTCAAGAAAGTGGAGACGGAGCCTACTGGACACAAGGTCAAGGAGAGGAGCAGATGTGGGTTCAGACCACTATCTAGTACAAGGGACTTTCAAGGTGAAACTAAAAGCCTCGAGGATAGCTGGGGATAGGCCACAATGCAAGTTCAACACTCAATTACTGAAGGACACAACCACAAAAGACACCTTCACTGCAACTGTCAGAGCAAAGCAGGAAACACTACGCGACAGCACTGAAGAATCATGCGTGGAAGAACATTGGAAGTCTCTGAAGGCGATTCTCAACGAAACGTGTTCAACGGTTCTAGGAAGAAAGAAGAGACAAGACAAGGAATGGCTCTCAACGGACACTTGGAAATTAATAGAAGAGAGGAGAATGGTGAAAGAGAAAATGATTCAATGCAAGGACGGACAGGAGAAGGAGACGATGAGCTCAACTTACAAAGCATTGGACAAAGAAGTGAAGAAGAGTGCTAGGAAGGACAAAAGACGATTCTACGACAATCTAGCTACTGAAGCTGAAAAGGCAGCAGGCAAAAGGGACCTGAGGACACTATATCAGATAACCAAATCTCTATCCGGGAAGAGACCAACACAAGCGAAACCTATAAAAGACAGCCAAGGGAAGCCCATTACCAAGGAAGAAAAACAGATTAAACAATGGGCGGATCACTTCAAAGGACTCTTGAACCGACCATCACCTGCAACCCGTCCAGAAATACCAACAACAGCGCACACACAACTGCAAGTTGACACCAATCCTCCAACGAAAGCTGAAGTCTTGAACGCAATCAAACTTCTGAAAGCTGGAAAAACAGCCGGACCAGATGGAATACCCCCTGAAGCACTGAAAGCGGACCCAGAGACGACAGCAGACATGCTGACTCCATTATTGCAAAAGGTCTGGAAGGAGGGAAAGGTGCCTACTGACTGGAGGAAAGGTTACCTCGTGAAACTACCAAAGAAGGGCGACTTACGCCTACTCTGCAAGAACTGGCGAGGAATCATGCTCCTATCGACGCCAAGTAAAATCCTGAGTCGCATCATCCTGGAGAGATTAAAGGACGCACTGGAGACAGAACTCCGACCAGAACAAGCTGGATTCAGGAAAGGCAAATCATGTACTGACCAAATTGCAACTCTACGCATCATCATCACAGAACAAAGCATGGAATGGCAATCAAACCTCTACCTCAACTTTATAGACTTTGAGAAGGCCTTCGACAGCGTTGATCGTGAAGTAATTTGGAAATTACTCGAGTACTATGGCGTACCCCAAATATTCATCAACCTTATTCAACAGCTGTACGACAACGGCACCTGCCAAGTGATCCACAACGGAAGACTCAGCGAGGCGTTTGGAGTAAACACAGGAGTCAGACAAGGGTGCTTACTATCACCAATGATATTCCTAATTGTGGTGGACTGGATTATGCGTCAGACTGTGGGAAACGAGAAGACAGGAATATCCTGGACCGACGTGAAGAACCTAGAAGACCTGGATTTCGCGCCTGATTTATGTTTGATGTCACACAAAATCGAAGACTTACAAGCGAAAACCGACAAACTGGTCGAAGAAGCAGCCGGCGAAGACAGGACTCCAGGTAAACATAGACAAGACGGAGGTTATGAAAATAACCAACCAACAACAGCAGCAACATCCAACGTCAATCACCATCAACGGGAGGGATTTGAAAGAGGTTACTTCATTCACTTATCTAGGGAGCATTGTCTCAACTACAGGAGGAGCGGACGAGGATGTCAAATCGAGAATGAATCGGGAAGGCGAGAAACACATTCATCAGCCTGAAATCAATCTGGAAATCTTCGTCACTCAGCATCACCAACAAAATTCGGATTTTCAATACAAACGTAAAGTCAGTTCTTCTATACGGATCAGAAACTTGGCGGGTCACAAAGAATATTTCCAAAAGGCTGCAGACCTTTATTAACAACTGTCTTCGCTCAATACTGAAGATCAGATGGCCGGAAAGAATCACCAACAAGGAATTATGGGAACAAACAAAGCAAGAACCAATCGCCCAACAAATATGCAGGAGAAAGTGGAGATGGATCGGACACTCGCTGAGGAGACCGCTGGGTGACATCGCGCGCCAAGCCCTCGAGTGGAACCCGAAAGGGAAGCGGCGTGTGGGACGTCCAAGGGTGACATGGAGGAGATCGTGTGAAGAGGAGTTGAAAGAATATGGATTAACATGGATGCAGGCGAAAAGTATAGCAGAAGACAGAAGAAAATGGAGACGTGCAGTTGAAGCCCTATGTTCCACTAGGAACCCAAGGGAGCAATAATAATAAAATAATAATAAGAAAACAGATCAGCGAGTTCACTTCATTCGACAGTAAAAGTAACACAGTATCAACTTTGATAGAATAAAGGTTCTACAGAAAGGTGTTTGGTTCTTACAAAGGAAGACTGACTGCAGAATCCCTATATATATATATATATATGGGTGAATTCCAACAGTGTGAACAGACGTGAAGGTGTAATGTTAGCTAATGCATGGCAAATCCTGATTAATAAATAAATAAAAAGTGGTTATGTATCACTAATTAATCATACTTGGTCAAAATTCCCGATCGTCTATATCTTCTTATGGTGGAGAGGCTAACAAATGTTTTATGACTGTTCACTCACACACACACACACCTCTGCATACTGCATGTACACACATTTATTTTCATATTCAGTTATCTACGACCATGAACTTTTATTTTTACGAGTTGATCATGGATTGATATGAGTTAGAGAACTTTTAGTTTAACGCAATCTGGTGAAAAGTACACTCTGTTTAAATTGTTTAACAAAAGTAGACTAATATACAATTGGTGGATGGTTGCTAGCAGTGGAATCCAGGATGCGTATTTCGTCCTATTTAGGACTCGTCAGCTGGATGTACCTGCATTTCTCAGTGAGTGATGATGTTCCCACCGAGGCTTGAACCAAGTACCCATAGTTTCGAAAGCCAAAGCGTTATCCACTAGACCACTTGGGCCGCGAGAGCCACCTCTTGTGCAACGGGTCATATTAATTATTGAATTGAATTTTTGATTTTCCCGTCGATTGATTGGACCGACTTGTCAACCTGAGACCAAGCACTTCGGTCCAATCAATCGACGGGAAAATCAAAATAATTCAATTCAATAAAAGTAGACTAATTTCGAAAGTGTGAGGTCACATTTTGATCACAGTTCATACAGTTTTGTTTATTATACATGTTGATACCTGTTTCATGACTCATATAACTGGACAAAATTTTTAAACACAAGAGATGTCATTTTATGTATAAACCATAGTTATTTTGATTTGCATTAATTTCCCTGAAGAAGTTCGGACTAGATTGCCGGACACTGGAAACGTTGGAATTAATCATTTCACAATTTCGCTGAGATTTTGCCAATTTAATTTTTTTTACAAATGTCTACTTCTCACTCGGCGCCCAATTATTTTGGAACTATCCGGTCATATCTTGATCACAGTTCATATAAAGTATTATAATGAATATTCAGTGTAAAGAGTGAAGTTAGTGAGGGATGTTAAAGAACAGAAGATCCCCAAGAGGACGAATATATCACTGACGCTGGAACATCTGTTTGCCTTTAAAAAGACAAATTTGGGTGCATTATTCAACCCTAACTTAACAATAATCCAACCCCTATGATTATCTTTATCTTCGCCTTGTTCTATTTTCAGCTTTCCTCTTCATCTGGGTCCATGACTGCTCGGAATCTCTCGTCTCCTCCTGGCCAAACGATCTTTTCCATGTCATCCTTGTACTGATGACCCACCCATCGCTTGAGCTCAGCTTCTGCTTCTGTTGTCCATGTTAGGATTGAGTCATCTTCTCTTTCACCATCCTCCTCTCTTCTATTCGCTTCCAGGTATACGTTGACAGTCATTCTTTGTCTTGTCTCTTCTTTCTTTCTTTCTAGAACAGCTGTACACTGTTCCTTGAATATCACCTTCAAAGAGTTTCAATGTTCTTCCACATAAGTCTCTTCAGTGATGCCACGTAGTGTCTTCAACTTTGCTCTGATATCTGTAGTGAAAGCATCATTTGTAGTTTTGCCCTTCATTTTTCTGAATATTGAACTTGAACTACAGTCGCCTGTCTCCAGTTGTTTCGAGGGTTTTAGGCTTCACCTTGGTGTGAACCCATATCTGTTCCCCTTCTTGACTTTGTCTCCAGCAGGCTGGCTGCGTCTCCACCTTCTTGAGGAGAAATGAGATGAAATTTATCTGGTTTGTGGTGTGTCCATAGGGCAAAATCCATGTTGCTTTGTGCGTATCCTTGTATTTGTACACACTGTCTTAATCCTTAATTCTAGTCTATCTTTAACCAGACCTAATGTTTCCCTGAACCCTAAAATAAGTAGATATTCAATACAAAATTTGGAAATATTTTCCAACACAGTTTTTCCAGTTTAGACAAAGGAGCCTACCTCAGCTACTCATCCACTTTTCACCGTGTATCTCCGTGTCTTCTGTTAAATAATCTTTCCATGACACAAAATCAGTCAGGGACTGTTAACTGGATGCGTTTTTATTCCTCAAATAACAAGTATTACACTACATTTAAAAATGCAAGCCTTCCTATGCTTTGCTTGCTTCCTGAAGCTTGTTTCCTTCAAGGTGCTGTTCTCTCTGCACTTTTCTTCTTTCTTTTTTTGATCTGCAGCTTGATTCCACACTGTATCTTTGATACAAGTATGGAATTTTCAACATGGATATCGGTAGCCCAAATTTTGCCAGCCGACCATAGATATCAGGTGTGCGTCGGGTGAGCGTGGGCTCGAACCCCGGACCATGTGCATGGTCGGCGAGAGTCCTAACCACTGTGCCACCGACGCCTCTTTTGTCATCTGTCTATTTCGTAACCTACAATGATGGTCTGACTGTCACGTTGCCAGTTACTTCCCGATCTGACTGTTTCAGGGTCAATAATGTAATTAGCTCTTTCATTCTCTCCTATCTGTAATTTATTGTGACACTATTTCAATTAACTTATACTTATGCCTATTAACATTATCTAATTCAATTTTAGATTTTCTCGTTGTTTGATTGAACCAATCTGAGGTTGACATGTCTGCTTCTCATGCAGATGCTTCAACGGTGTCTGGGAATGAAATTAGAAGTTAATTTGGTGGTTGGTGACTAACAGTGGTATCCAGGATGTGCATTTCGTCCTATTTAGGACTTGTCAGATATCTGGATGTTCCTACATTCCACAGTGATTGATAATTTTGCCCCATCCACCAGTTAACTATTAACATTATTAATAGCATCATTATTTTACACGTTTTGTGCAGTTTTTGTGCAGACTTTGATGTTGTCAACATCGATTATTCCATCTGCAAAAAACTCCTCCTTCAAAGCAATCTACAGAGTCAAGTATAACCTATCAAAGGTAACACGTATGCTTCTCCTTTGTATTACTGAAGCCTTTGTTATTCAGTTGAAAAACCCAGGGTTATGTATACAAAAGAAAGTCATTCAAACACTTCTACTATCATGGTAACAACCGTGTGTGTGACTTCTACTGACTTGATGTTTGCGTGCTTGATTTTTTTCTAATTCCTTATAACACTTGTAATTTTTAGTACTCATAAGTAATTCCATATTCTTGTTTGTTTCTATGTGCATCGTGATCACAACTCACTCATTAAACTATTTATCTTATTACGCAACTGCAATACGCTTATTCAACTTATTCTGTATGTTGATTAACATCAATAACTGTGTTTTTTTGACAGTGCATTACCACTACTCTCTGACTAATCTTCACCCCCAACACCGCCCTAGTTACAGTTAGATTACTCAACACATTCCTAAAATGTCTTGATAACAATAACCCTAACTTATTTACATTCATATCTGAGAAAACTGTATATAATTGCTATTGTACAGCTCTGTCACTAGTCACTGGTGGCTTCAAAACCTGTGACTGTTTTTTTGGTTGAATGAGTTGGACGTGCAAACATTATTAACTTCTCTACCCAACTTGATAAAACACTTGATTTAGTGTTCACTAACGACATAGGAATGTAAAAAGTACTCAAAGGAGCTCCTATTCTCACATCGGATCACTGGAACTGAGTACATAGGCCATACCATCCGCCAACTTGCAAAACGCGATCGTGAACACTATCCAGCCTGGCTAGTAAAAGGAGAACGAAAACGTGTATATAGTTCAGTGACAGAGCATCTGGTCAATTCAGGACATTCAGCGCTATTCGAAAATTCCTTAAAAATAATATGCAAGATTCGATTAAACTTATCATAAAGGAGTGAAATTAAGATGTGCATATGCACTAGCCATCCATAAGCTCAAACCCACGTTATGTATTCTAAAGAAATATGTCCAACCCTTGTCCCTACTATGGCAATTCTTTTAATAGTGATTATGCCATTGCATCTCTTGCATCCAAACTTCCTGTTTATTCATGTTATTTTTTAAATTTTTCTTAATCCCTCCACTATTCACACTACCATATTTTCATATCCGGACTTCCTGTCTGTTTTGTCATTTTATTATTATTACTGTCATATTATTACGCTACATATTTAATCCCTGATTGCATAAACAATTATTTGTCACATTAGTTATGATCCCACTACATTTTTTTAATCCAAACATCCTGTCTTCTGTTATTATTTCTACATTTCTAACCCCTAATTGCACAATCAATGCCAATCTTCTCAGTAATTATGATAATTATGTCCTAACCACTGTGCGTCGGTGGCACAGTGGTTAGGACTCTCGCCGACCATGCACATGGTCCCGGGTTCGAGCAGTCGCCGACGCACGCCTGATATCTATGGTCGGCCTGCGAATTTCGGGCTACCGATATCCACGCTGAAAGTTCCATACTTGTACCAAAAATACGGTGTGGAATCAAGCTGTAATCGAAAATAAAATAAAATAAAAATGCTACTTTATCTGAGCTTTATTCGCCCTCTGTTTATTATGGCATTTTAATTCCTAATTGTAATTCTACTAATCTACCCTTGACCAGAAATTGTTCTGGAACTTTCTCACCCATTTATTATATGAAATACACGAATGTACAGCCTCCTAGTTGACGGTGACTTCGTCGAAAAGAAAATTTTCTTCGCTGCAACTGTCTTTTTATTCACTCTGTTACACTAGTCTTTCCTAAAATATATAGCAAGTCTTACACAGTGGAAAAAACTACTTTTACTCAACCTTGAACCGTTCTTAGAAACGTTTTAGCGATCCAAAACAGTCTGTATATAAACAGGACAGAATTACTTTAGATGATGCTGCTGTCTTGCTTCATAATATTGTTTCCTCCGGCTAGACAAAGAAGCCAAATATGTCCTGTGTACTTTCCTTGAATACACATCTGCTTTTAACTATTTGCCCAGTCCTGGACTGTTAGTTAACTGGTTGCACTCTTATTTCTCTAATAGAATGAAGTATACTGTATGCAAAGAGGCGAATGTTCCTCTGCCCTGCTTGCTAACAGAAGCTGGTGGTGCTGTTCTCTTCCCGCTTTTTTTTTCTTTCACCTTGTCTGACTTGCCTTATTCGTAAGAAATCAACTTTGTTAAATATGTTGACGACCTTACACCTACTGCCTCGTTGCCAGCTATTTTCCTAGCAGACTGTTCCAAAATGAATAGCTTTCTGTCCAACGTCAGCCAGTTAGTTGTCTAAGCTAAATAATCTTGCCTTAAATCCCTTCAAATGTCAGACAGTTAATTTCAACCTCAGGAATAAACATAGTCATGAGGAACTCATTAGTTCATACGATGCTTGTAGCATCGAAGGAAGTGATATGCAGAACAAGTCAAACATAAACTACCGTGGAATCATTCTATCCTCTAAACTTTCTTAGTCTCTGAATATCCTGCCTATTTCTGAGACAATGGCTTTTCGATTAGTACGCTATATTTGCTCAGTTACATAAAACTCTTATTTCTCTGGCATTTCTTACTAAGAAGTTGTGGAATTTATTGTAATTATTTGTGTGGAGGTCAACAGCACTCAGCCTGGAAATAAAAATAAGATCCGGATTTTCAACTCCAATGTGAAGTCACTCGGTGCTACTAACTATACGGATCAGAGACTTGGTGCGCCATAATGAGCATCTCGAACAAACTACACACCTTCATCAACAGTTGTCTTCCCTCAATACTCAAAATCGGATGACTGGCCAGAAAAGATCAGCAACAGGGATCTCTGGCATTGAGCGAACCAACCCAGAAGGAACCGATTGTGTAACAAACAGGCTGGAAGAAATGGAGATAGATTGGCCATACTCTGAGGAAACCATCAAGTGACATCACTAGACATGCCCTCGAGTGGAACCCGAAAGGGAGGCGGCGAGTTCGTCGTCAGTGCAAGGGTGACTTGGAGGAGGTCATGCGAGGAGGAGATGAAAGCATGTGGACATACCTGGAGCAGGGTGAAAAAGTTGTCAGAAAACCGAAGGCAATGGAGGTGCGCAGCTGAAGCCCTATGTTCCTCTAGGAACTAAAGGATACAATAATAATAAATAATAATTTGTCTTTGGAACACTGAATCTGTGGATATAATCTTGTTGACTAATATTACCTATAACTATCTGTTTGGCACATTGTGACTGTTTAACACTATCTAATATCTATAACTGTATACATTGTTGGACTTACTTACATACTCAATTTGACTAAAGTCAGTGAGTCTA
The DNA here is from genome assembly GCA_944472135.2 of Trichobilharzia regenti. Lineage (NCBI taxonomy): Eukaryota > Metazoa > Platyhelminthes > Trematoda > Strigeidida > Schistosomatidae > Trichobilharzia > Trichobilharzia regenti. The sequence goes on from OX235265.1 coordinate 4,385,166, forward strand.
TGGTTTCTGATATCATTTTTGTTAACTGTTTTTACGACAGTTGTACTACTGCTACGGTTTTTGTTAATTGTTGTTGTCACTTGTTTCCCTTCCTGTTGTAAATTTTTTCCCCTTTACTGGTGTTGTCCTGATTGCGTTATTCCTAGTTTTCCTGATGCTAAGGGGAGCAACCCAAAAAGTCGATCCTCTGTAAAATATATATTAATGTAACAACCACGTTCTCAGGCGTGAGGCTAATCTTTTTTGATGATTCATATACAGTTCTAGTTACGAGAATTATGAAATTTGATAAGGTTAAAATTGCTATTGAGTGATAATAAAGGTAGTTGAATGTCAATTTAACAAGTGTGAGGAGGGTGTGAAAACATACAAAGGGTGCATATGGGACATATGGAATTCCGAATACCTACATCGAATTGATAACCAAAGAGTTCAACAGCTGCCATCATGCCATCCAATTCACATTGGAATGAGAGATAAACTCAGAATTCCACTTTTGGATGTTTTTTCTAAAAAGGAGCTCTGATGGATTTCTTCAAAGGTAGATCTACAGAAAGCCCACAGAGAATGGTCAGTACACGAATTTTCATAGCCTTCTTTACGGCGGTGCTTCGCATCAATTTCTACAGACTACAAATGATCAATAGATGTGTGAAGGATAACTCGCCGCTTTGGGCCACTTCAGTGTGTGTTTGTAAATTCACCTCATCCTGTGGAGCTAGTTATATTGGCCGCACAAAACACACTTTCCAAACGCATCTCTGAACATTATCCTATATGGTTAGCAAAAGGACAATGCAAGACAATTACAAGCTCAGTTCTCGAGCACCTGGTGAACTCAAGCCACGTAGCTCTACCAGAGTCGTCTTTCAAGATCATCTACAAGGTGAGGCCATACGGTACAAAGGGTGTCAAGTTTCGGCTTTTGTGTATGGCGGAGGCACTGGTGATTCGTCAATACAACCCCGAACTCTGTATACAGAAAACGTTTGTCCAGTCTCTTATTCTACCTTGTTCTTAACCTCTTCACAGTAAAAATTTCAATTTTTTTTTAATTTTAAATTTTACTTTTAGTTTGCTTTTACTTTGATAATTGATTCACTATTATCACTCACATATGTTCCTTTTGCACGTTTTCATACCCTTTTCACATTTGCTAAATTTATGAAAAAAAGATAACAGACTCAGAGAAGAGACTCGATGGTGACTATGCTCTAGTAATAAGTGGAATCACGCAAAAACGTCTCTTCTTTTGAACAGTTTTCTCTGTTTTGTTTTCCTACATGTTTTGTGGGCTGAGTGTGTAATATCGAAGTCGGGAGACACTGTAATGCTTAATCTCATTGGTAAAATCCTTGTGCCAAGTGTAATCTTACTCTATTGACTTATTGCACTTTGTTACCTTGTAAACTGATATGTGAGACCTTTTAATCATTTTTATGATTATGAATACTACCACCCTTGTTAACTTTTAATCAAGCAAGTAGCGAATCTTACAGAGTTTACAGCTTGACACGAAAAATAGTGAAACGTTTGACGATTTTCAGTGGTTATGACTTTTACCGTTAGTTGTAATTTTTGTTTTTAAAGTACTTTTATTACTATTATTATTATTATTATTATTGTTTCCTTTAGTTCCTAGAGGAACATACGGCTTCAGCTGTTTATTACTATAAAGCGCACATTTTGCAAATTGATTAGTTTATGGGCCCAAACTCCCTATGTTTTTGAAAATTCTTTACGGATCTGTCTAGGATAGCGGCATTGTCATTGTTTACTCGACACCATTGGTTAGTGCATAGTGTGTGTGTGGTATGGTATATAAAGCTGTATTTAGTGGACTGAGTTGCGTGTTTTGTTTATCACAACTCAGTTGGTTGCTAGAAATGCTAATAATCAAAGTGAATCCTAATTGAAATTTGAAATTCAAATTGAATACAAAGGTATTTAAGTGATCCAATACATAGAAAGACAGAATACACAATATATCAGAGAATTGTTTTTCATACTTTTTGTTGGGATTATTTTCAATTTCGTAAGTTTCGAGATGGGTTTTGTAGCCTAACTTTATTTGAGAAATATTATTAGCTTGTAAGTGCAATATTAAGTATGCATCTTTGAAATGTAAACTACTTTTGATGATTTGGCAGGCTCCTTTGCGCGCTGCTGTCGGTAATAAACAAGAAGCTTAAGTGATCCAGCTGTCACACGGACACTTGTAGGAGTGTAGGTGAGATTTGTGACTTTAAATAGAAAATCAGAGTAGGTATATATCAAAACATATCATTTCTGGCGTCATTACAGTGTTCATGTTTCCATAAGAAGTTGGTCTGATTAAGCCTCAGAGCTCTCCAGGTGAATACTTGACCTCCAAGTTGAATACGTCGTATAACTCTGCATATTTCACCATTACAATTTTGTTGAGATTTTTCAATTTAAGTGTCGATTACATGTTAAGTAATCCTCGAACTCTGGGGTATGAAGTTTTGTTAAGGTATTCACTGTGTTACGATGTTTATATCACCTTAGAACAAATATTTCAGTGACCTGGACATGTGTTGTGTATATTGTGCGTCGGTGGCACAGTGGTTAGGAATCTCGCCGACCATGGACATGGTCCCGGGTTCGAGCCCTCGCCGACGCACACCTGATATCTATGGTCGGCCTGCGAATTTTGGGCTACCGATAACCACGCTGAAAATTTCATACTTGTACCAAAAATACAGTGTGGAATCAAGCTGTAATCAAAAATAAAAAATAAATAAAATAAAAAAATAAAAATAACAACCCCGCCCTGTACACTAAGTTGCTATAGAAACTTCAGCATGGTGAGTCTCCTTGCGACAAAAGACAATATTTCGTCTAACCTACAACATTAAGAAGTTAGGACAATGAGGAACCATTCAACCTCTAATTTTACAAATTTGTTGACTCTTGCATCCCATCAATTGTTCTTAATGATTACTGGCACTCAGTCCTTCTCGGGGCTACTCAAAAAAGACTGTCTCATATTATGAGTGGCAGTAGTTCAAGTGGTGTCCCATTATGTCAGCCAGCTATTTCGTCACTATTGTAGTCTAAAGACACCTGAACTCATTCTTGTGAGAAATGGTCTGAATGCATACAGTCTGACTCTCAACGCAGTCTCTATTCACACCTCTGCTCCACCTTGCATCTCATCAGGTAGGTGAGACTGGAAGTTATTATAAAAGACTAGCTGATCTCTTGTACAACCAAGTACAGAAACTCATCGATACCCTATTTGGTCCAACCATCCGCATTCTATGTGATACATTTAGTGTTAAACGTGAAATTTACGGTTGACTGCATAGTAAGCATAGAAAATGGCTCAGTTATTCTCCGATATTTTATAATTTTATGATCACACTATCCTCATTACCTTATAATTTTGTGTTATTATTATTATTATCGATCTTATTATTTTGCATTTGCACACTTTGACCTTATTGTTTCTGCTAATGCAAAAAATTGTTGAAAACGAGCTACGAAAATTGCTACTTCTATGTACAAAGAATATTCAATTCCGATTCAACAATCAGCTGTACCGGCAGATTGACGGGGTGGCTATGGGTTCACCTTTGGGTCCTGTTCTTGCTGACATATTCATGGCTCATCTTGAACAAACTCGAATGAAAGAAGAAATAGAAAGAACCACCTATTACTGCAGATATGTCGACGACACGTTCGTGGTCTGCAATGATATAGAACACGCGTTCGCAATGTTTGAGAAACTCAATGCAGCTCATCCCAATATTGCATTCACAACCGACTACGAAAAAAACAACCAATTCCATTTCCTTGATGTCAACATAAAAAGAAGAAACGACGGGACGATTCAAAAATCTATCTACAGGAAAGAAACCTGGACTGGTCAATACTTAAATTATCACAGCTTTTGCCCAACCAGCTACAAACGAGGTCTAGTAAAAACGCTCTTCAGCAGAGCCAAAGAAATATGTTCGGAAGACACTATTGAAGAAGAACTTGCCGTCATCGAAAAGAACCTCATCGAGAATGGATATCCCCGAAAGTTCATATTAAAGTATAGAAATGAAGAAACCCACAAACCGAAACCCGACACCGTTGAAAAGAAACCAGTTTTCATCTGCCTAGCCTAGAAAGGTGAAGACGCATCCACAAGAACACAAAAAAGAATCTCAGGTGCATTAAAAAGAACATTTCCAGCTGCCAGAGTGATCCTATTTCACAACACTGTGTGCTCACTAACCCAGTCAAAAGTAGATGAGTACCCTACTCACGTCAACTCCAACTGCATTTACCAATTCACGTGCACCTGCGGAAGCAAGTACATAGGAAGGACTGAGAGGAGAGCATCTACTAGATTTTCTGAGCACATTCCTAAGCGCCTGCATACAAAAGTAAGAAAAGTGTTATCGAGTGCAATCGCCAGACATTTAATTGACGCAGGACACACAGTAGAAATCAGCCATGCCTTCAAAATAATCAATACACAAAGAAACCCATGGCTACTTCGTTTCTCAGAAGCCATCGCTATCAAGAGACTTCGACCAGACCTCTGTACACAGAAAGATAGTGTGACTAATCTTTCACTACCCTGGTAACCCTAATCCTATTTTATTTATTTTTGTTTTTTTGTTACTTACTTCACTGTTACTTCACTATTCACCTCCACCCTCTTAAACTCTCCACCACATGTGTAAATTCACTCTGTTCTCTGACCTTGACCCTATAATATGCCTCTAACCAATCTGCGTTTCCCAATAATAATCTGAACTCTAAACCCTCTTATCTAATTCCACTATATATAATTAGTTTTTTTTGACACTGAATAATCTGTCTACCTACATCAAATTCCGGAATTATGTTCCTTATACCTTCTATTTATAACTCCAAGTAATTATGAAAAAGTATGTTCCAAAACTGTTTTGAAACTTATAATTTGATTTTGTTTAGGATGTATGCAGTTGATTAGTATCCACGAAATAAAACGAGCTCGTATTATCCTGCAAACATGTTCGTTCTTTCTCTCTTCAAACTAATAAAGGGAACCGGTTGTATGAAATTGTTGAATGTTGTCAATTTTGGTTAAATGTACCCTTTAATATACATTTTTCTGTTGCTATTGTTGTGGTTGAGTAAATTAGGTGCAACGATATTGTATCGAATGCTTAGAATTACACACTATATCATAAGGACTGTTTTAGAATAAACCAAATTATTATTCCATATAAGTTTCTTTATTAGATGTATCACACGCAGAGTAAAAAACAGTATTATTTACTGGATGACAAGGTTTCGAACAAAATTCATTATTTACTGTTCATAATCATACCAATCAATTATCATCACACGAATTTGAAACTTGAGTTTTGTAGTTTCTTTCTTTGTTCCCTCCTATTTGTCATCGTTGGGGTAATAGAATTTTCCAGATATCTCACTGGACAGGTATTGAATCCTTCCTATTACACGTATTCGCTGTCAGTTGATTCGATAAACAAAGCTTCTGTTATCAATCTCTCCCTCCACCCTGTGACATTAGATTTAAGAACTGTCGTCTTATCCCATCACTCTATTGTATGATTGTGTGTAATTGCATGCAGTCAGTGCTATAGCTGAACTATTCTCTAGATTTCTCATCTTATTACAAGGTCAACTGATCTTGATTTTTTCCAGTATCGGTTTTGTAGGGATTTTGTTTGATTGCATGGAGGATTTCATCATGAGCTGACATCAGTTAGAGAACCACTGGAAAACCAGTCTGGGAGTACTGGACAGCTGTTTCGTCCTAGTTTGGGAATCTTCATCAGTACGCATCCACCGGGATTCGAACCCAGGACCTTCTGGTTACAAGGCGAGCTCGTAGACCATTGAGCCGCTGGGACCCGATCCAATGGTCCTTGAATTCTAACTTCTGCCAATTCACGACATAGCGCGACCACTTCGCAATGTCTTCTTTGATGAGTTACTGTCTCATCTTCAACCCGCTGTACCCTACTGGTCACGGCTTCCCACTAGGTTTTTATGCTCGCCTAGTCTGACTTGACTGCCCCTGTTCTACTACTCTGACCTATATATTTCACTTGATAATCATTGCTGGCAGGGTATTAGGTAAACTAAATTGTTTTGTTTAATTCGCCCCACAGGATCCTTTAATCGACAAAGCTTGTTTCTAGTTGAGTTTGTGGATGGTTTGAATGCCAGTAAAATAAACTGCAAACATGTGTAGTAGGAATGATTCAACACCTCTCCACCCAGATATCTGGATAATTCTACTACCCCTATGACAACAAATAAGAGAGAACAAAGAAAGAAACTATAGAACTCAAGTTTCAAAGTCGTGTGATTATAATTGATTGGTATGATTATGCACAGCAATAAATTGTGTTCGAAACATTGTCATCCAGTAAATAATACAGTTTCTCTGACTGTGTGATATACATCTAATAAGCAAACTAATATGGAATTACTTACCACCACAATGCCCAAGTTTTACACATATACAAATTATTATTATTATCATTAAATGTGTCCTGTATTACTCAACGACATTCGTCATCCCCTTAATTTGCACATACGTGACATGATTAAACAATTAATCTGAATGAATTTTCAATAAAGCAAGAACGACAAATGTGTACCAGGATACTCTGAGCTCATTTTTTCAAATTATTTTAAATCAGTGGGAAAGTTCCAGATTAATTTCTGGTCAATGGTCAAATTAATAAAATTACAATTAGGAATTAAAATGCCATAATAAACAGGGGGACGGGACGGATAAAACTCAAACAAAGTAGCATCATAATTACTGAGAAGATTGGCATTGATTGTGCAATTAGGGGTTAGAAATGTAGAAATAACAACAATAGACAGGATGCTTGGATAACAAAATCTAGTGGGATGATAACTAATGTGACGAATAATTGTTTATGCAGTCAACGATTAAATATGTAGAAATAATAAAATGACAAAGATAGTCAGGAAGTTCGGATATGAAAATATGGTAGTGTGAATAGTGGAGGGATTAAGAAAAATTTAAAAAATAACATGAATAAACAGGAAGTTTGGATAAGAATGCTGGTGGGATAGTCAGTATTAAAACAATGGCCATGGTAGGGACAAGGTTCAGATGTATTTCTTTAGGATACATAGCGTGGGTTTGTGGGAGAACCTGGACCTTGAAAACTTACTTCAAACCTTTACTTTACTCTTGAAGCTGAATCCTACAGAATGTTCCACTATCTCGACGTCCATCTGACAAGAAACGCCAACAACTCTCTGAAAAGGTTCATATACAAAAAGCTCACATGGGATGGACAACTCATTAACTTTCAAAGCTTCGTACCCGTATGCAGAAAGAGAAAAATGATATACGCTCTTTCCTCGAGGACTCCAAAGATAAACAGTGAGGAAGTGATTGACGAACGACTGCAGAATCTCCGAGGAACCCTGATGGAAAACGGTTTTCCGCTTAGGTTCACAGACAAGAATCTCAAATCAAAGAAGACTCCCGAACAAGTCCAATCCATACGGAAGAAGATACTTCTGCTTAATCTAAAATTCAAAGGTGATATTAAAGCAGAAATCCTTCGTAAACGCCTCTCAAAATCGCTCAGGAAACATACTTCGCCGCAAGCCTACTACTGACGTTTTCCGGCAAGAAACTGTTCAGCCACAACGCGAAAGACAAGCTGTTGCACTGGACCACTTCAACGTACATATACAAGTTTAATTGCTCGTGCAGAGCTGAGTAAATCATCCGTACCATGTGCCAACTTGAAAAACGCACTCGTGAACACTATCCAGTCTGGCTAATAAAAGGAGACCAAAAACGTGTATAAAGTTCAGTGACAGAACATCTGATCAAATCAGGACATTCAGCGCCATTCGAAAAATCCTTCAAAATTGTGATCCTATTTTTTTCTTTTCTACCCGATCTTCCTGATTATTTTGAATAAAGCAAGAATACAACAGTGGTGGTTTGTGCAGAATAATATGGTACCATCATTTATTTTGTTGCCTTCTCATCAGCTGCTGTTTACAGCCTAAATAAATTATGAGGTTTAAGTAAAGAAAAGTTTTAACATACATGCAAATTTTACATGTTGTTAGTTGACAGAAAGTTCCACAATTAGTAAACAGTGCTCAGAAAATTGCGCTTATCTAGTTTTCACACAGGCAGTTCAAGTTTAAACAAAATAAATGTATGCATATAATGGTAAAGGAGTTACATAATAAAGATGAGATGTGCGTTAGATGCAGAGTGACTTATAAGTTAGGTAACAATGTACTGAGTTGAACTCAAATCATAGAAACGAGAGACGAGCAAAATTACAGATTATAAAAGGAGGGTGAAGTTAAAGACAAAGATTAAGTAATCATAAATTTATTCCCCTTAATGAATTTGAACAAAGCAAGAACTACAGTCTTAGCAGAATAATGTGGTACCATCATTTATTTCGTTGGCTTCTCATCAGCTGCTTACAGCCTAAATAAATTATGAGGTTTAAGTACAGACATGTTTTAACATACAGAAAATTCCACAATTAGTAAACAGTGCTCAGAAGATTGTGCTTATATAGTTTTCACACAGGCAGTTCAAGTTAAAACAAATTAAATGTATGCAGAAAATGGTAAAGGAGTTACGTAATCAGATGCGAGGATAAAGATATTCAGTTACCAGGTCAAGGTAAGACTAATAACTGCTTCTCTTTGAACACATAAATCTGGTTTCAAGTGTTTGATAGAAATTGCCTCGGCAAACTTGAGGAGAATGGAGCTGCTTTGTCTATTGATAATTTTGAAGGACTTCTCGATTTGGTGGTATAGCGGTTAGGACGCTCGCCGACCATGCACATGGTCCGGGGTTCGATCCCCGGCCGACGCACTCCTTTACCTCGCTAAGCCAGAAAAATGCTGGTAAAGAGGAAAGGTTGGGCATGAGGCTAGCAACCCCATCCTGTAAAAATAAACACTGCTACAGAAACTTCAAGCCACTACCTTGGAGCCCTATGTTCCACTGGGAACGTGAAGGAAAAATTATTTTATTTATTTATTCTTGATTTCCACCTCATGACCCGCGTCGAGATGTCTGGTAATAGCGCTATTTTAAAAATTCATTCCCCGTTGAAATCATAGGCTTTTCGGGACATGTTCGGAAAATCGAAGGTGTGCCCTTCTTTCTGTTCTCCAAATGTAGCTGCTCCCTCAGATACACCTAGATTTGTATACACAATTGGAGTTAACATGAGAAGGGTATTTATCGACTTTTGACTGCACCAAAGAACATGTTGTTCGATGGACGGGAATCAACTTTGCTGCAGGATAGGCTCTGGCTAGTGACGTTCTCAGTATTCTGTTGACCATCTCTGCAATGTCTTCACCTTTAAAATCTAGTTGAATGAAGACAGGCTTTTTTCCCACTGCGATTTGTTTGATATTTGAGCCTTAACATCTTCCATATTTGTCAATGAATCTTTGAGAATAACCGCTGTTTTTCAGCGCCTTTCCGAGAATCGTAAATTCTTCCTCTAGTTTCTCCGTGGAGCATATTCTCCTCGCTCTATAGTACAGAGTCTTGAGTAGTGTTTACTAATTGAGGAACTTTCTGTCAACTAACAACATGTAAAATTTGCATGTATGTTAAAACATGTCTGTACTTAAACCTCATAATTTATTTAGCCTGTAAGCAGCTGATGAGAAGGCGACAAAATAAATGATGGTACCATATTATTCTGCACAAACCACCACTGTTGTATTCTTGCTTTATTCAAATTCATAACAAGGGGAATAAATGCATGAAGTTCCTGATTATTACACACTGTAATTTTTTGGTTTGACCTTTGACCTGAAATATTTCTAGAATAGTACCACTACCTATCTATCTTCTGTTTATTCCACTTAGTAATTTTATCAATCTGACCTCTGACTGGAAATAATTCTGGAACTTTCTCATACATATAAGATCTATAAATACACGAATTTACAGCCTAGTTGACGGTGATTTCGTCGAAAAGAAAATTTTCGTCTCTTCAACCGTCTTTTTAATAATTCTTATGATCCAATATGTATTTTCCATGTTTATCGATGAACTTCCATGGATAACCAATTATCACGCATGTATTTTTCAACAGTGGATAGTTCTTCCTCGATTTATTTCTTCTGAACAAAGCTTCATTACACAATCTTACAGTGTTCTCACCAATCCTTTTTTGTAACTTATAGGGTAAAAACTTTTAAAATTTAAGTAAGTCGCCCTCCAGGTCTCCATTTTTATAAATGTACCTTATGATTTTAAACCATCTATATCACATTCGACGCCAAGGTTCAGAAAGTGGAACTTATCTTCATTTTCGCACTCCATTGTAAACGTTTATCTTAGGATGAGTACTATTCAGGACTCATTATGGATAAAACTTCATTTTGATAAAATCACACATAAAGATATGATAGAGAAGATTTGTAGCTCAGGTGGATGATTTTGATGTGGTTGTGTTCTCTGAGGTGGATAGTTACTTTGTGAAGCTTTCAAGTTTATAGGAAATCAACTCACACAGACGAAATCCTGAATTACAACAGCAACAATCCAATAACACACAAAAGGATTTGCATACAAACACTATTCAGGAGAGCAAGGACTCATTGCAGCACTCCCACCTTAAGGAAAATTGAAGAAAATTATCTCATGGAGGTCTTCCAAAAGAATCGATGGATATCCACGGGATTTCATCAAAAGACATATACCTCCAAGGCAACCTATCAAACCAGAAGCCCCCAAAGAAAGCACAAAGAAAATTGCCTTACCATATATATAGGATATCTCAGAAATCACTACAAGACTCTTCAAACCTTTAGGAAATGACGTCGTACACAAACCAACTAAGTCGCTTCACTCAATTCTATGTCAACCAAAAGACTCAACAGCGAAAGAAGATAAAACCAACATCATCTACAAAATAAATTGTAACAACCGCGAAAAACACTACATTGGCCAAAGTGGACGTCCCCTTCGTCTTCGTATCCACGAACATAAGCTAGCCGTCAAAAGACATGACATTCACTCCCTCACTCAAATCACTACATACAGACAACCATGGACATCAGTTCGACTGAAACAATCAACGATGAAATATTAGACAGAGGAAACATCAAGGATGCTAGAGAATTCTTAGGAGGCTGCCTGATATTCCAGTGAATCATCAATCAATAGACACATCGACATAGACAAAATTTACCAACCAATAAGAAAGAAACCTCACACACACAAAGGATCAAAGTTCAAGTCAAAGAAACAATCAGTTCCAATACAAGTAACCTAGAAGGTGTGTGAAAACACACAAAAACAACCAATCACGTCCAAGGTCACCGACCAGGAGAGATGATTAATAAACTCGTGGAGAAATCTAAAAGCTCACTTCAATTCAAATTGAAGTATGCACTGAAGATGTCGCTTAGTAGGGCAGGGCGATGAAAGCTTCGCAAATTAACTATCCAGCTCAGAGAACACAACCATATCAAAATCACACATTGTTATACAATACAATAATATTTACTGATGACCACTTTTCGGGCACAAATTATTGTTGCTCATAATCATATCAAGGCACTAGTCACACAACTTTTTTCCATCATTTATATAAGTGAGTAAAAATTGATGATTACACATTTGAATATAAATCAATATAGGATAATCTACATTCAGAAATAATAATATTAATGTTATCAATCAAGTACAATCAGATGGGTAATAAGACGCGTGTTTTTATAGTAAAATAAATAAATAACTTGTTAGAATGTCATGGTGTGTGAAGTGAAATACATTTTAACATTATTTATTATCCTCTGATTTGACTGGTGGTAATAATATCTTCCATATTTGTGGTATTTGTATTGAGTTACCTCTATTGCGTGTGTTGTGTTGGGTGTGTAGACTCAATGAACCAGGTAGGATTCAGTAATCAATCTCTCTCGCTCTCCACCTACATAGATTACTTCTTAGAATTTAAACTCTGTCCCACCCTATCGCGTTATTACAACAATCACAAATGACAAATGTGTCATCAAGATACCTGGTATAGACGTCCATCTGATCGACTGCCGACGAAAAACTGGTATTTTAACGTTAGTTCTCCCCAAGAATTGAACTCAATTATAAAACTAGTGTAAGAATAAGCCGGAGTTGATTAGAACTCTAAACTTTACAATATTGAACAGTTTTTGATTGGACACTAGTCAGGGGCAGATTGAATTCTATCAGTCAAGCTTGCGATGTAGTCACCATGCCAGTAGGTGGTTCGCCATCAAAGTGTACTGCACTTTGAATTGTTGATATTAGATAGTTGAAGGGAATCAATAGGTAGCCTTGCCTAACCTAGGTCACGTGCTAGTTGGCATTCGTTAGTAAACCTGACTGATAGAATTCAGTCTACGCCATACAAAGGACGAGAAACACACACACAGTACACTAGTTACTGACTAGTGTCCAATCAAAAATATCCAATACAGTCCTACAGGAGGCTAATCGCTAGCCAACATGAATAACTCAGTGGTGGTAACGTCTCTAACTGCACCACTCACTGGATGACGCCGGCTCGAATCTCAGAAGCGAGGGACATCATTTCCTTCAAGGTGATTGCAGATACGCCTTGTTGACTGACTGACTGACTGGTGAGTGCCAACTAGCACGAAACTCAGGTCAAGCAAGGCTTCCTGTGGTCGATTGCCTCCAACCATCTGAAATCAATATTGAGCAGTATTTATGGCTTTATTATGAAACTAAGCTAAGAAAATATCAGATTTTATATGTATATGTTACAGATCACTCATTATTCACTGAAATATACCGGAATTCACCATCCAATGATGTTTGTAATTATAAAATAAGTAAAAATTGGCTGTTATACACCTGATGGATTTTTAACAATGCGCTTAGTCTTGTCGTCAGTGTACAGTGAAAATAAAAATTCCAAAACAAAAGAATAAAAAGACAAGAGGCCATTAAAACATTCTTGTGCTTAGATTCATATAAAATACAACCTTAATTGATACTAAAAGTCGTGCCACACTAACATCTAAGTTATGCCATTCAATGTTTTATTCAATTTATTGAACTACGTAGGTGGATGGTGTTCAGAATAATAATAATAATAATAATAATAATAATAAAGGTTTGTTTCATTAGTATTAATTATTAAATCATTATTATTATTAATTAAATAATTTCAGATAATAAATATATATGCATCTCATCCAACGGTTGTACGACAATGCTGCATGCCAAGTAATCCACACAAAACGGAAACTCATGGAATCCTTCAAAGAAGTGATGACGGAAGTAAGACAAGGCTGGCTGGCTGCGTATTACCTCCAATGATTTTCCTGATTCCGGGCGGCAGACTAGATAGTGCGAGAGACAGATAGCGGCGGGCAACGAGGAAATAGGCATAAAATGAACCCATACAAAAAGAAACTTGGAAAATCTGAACTTCATCGATGATATTTGTCTGATTTCTTACAAACTGGAAGATATACAAGTGAAAGGAAACAAGTTGGCGATAGAAGAAGTATCAAAGACTGGAAGGACTTCAGGTGAACATAGAGAAAACAGAGGTAGGGGATGAAAATTCCTGGCCAACAGCAACAACAACAACAGACAGCATTCAGCCGGAGTAAATGGGAGAAATCTGAAAGAAGCAACCTCCTTTACCTACCCACATACCTGGAAAGCATCGTTTCACCTACAAGCAGACGGAACTGATAAGGATATCATAGTGAGGATCGGGTTTCGAGCCAAGCTTTCATTACTCTCAAGTCTGTGTGGAGATGGGTCAACAGCACTCAGCATGAAAATGAAAATAAGATCCGGATTTTCAACTCCAATGTGAAGTCAGTCAGTGCTACTTCGTCGATCAGAGACTTGGCGCTGCGTCATGATGGCCGCTTCGAACAAACTACACTCATTCGTCAACAGCTGTCTTCGCTCAGTACTACTCAAGATTAGATGGCCGACCAGAAAAGATCAGCGATAGGGAGGGATCTCTGGCAATGAACAATTGTACAGCAAATGTGCAGGAAGAAATGGAGGTAGGTGGATTGGATTGGTCATACTCTTAGAAAACAAACCATCAAGTGAGTGACATCACATGCCATGCCATCGCTCGAGTGGAACCCGTCCGAATAGGAAGCGACGAGTCAGTTGGTCGTCAGTATGAGGAGATGAAAGCATATGGTCAGACGTGGAGGCAGGTGAAAACGTTGGCGGAGAACCGGACGCGCAATGGAGTCGTGTGGCTGAAGCCCTATGTTCCTCTAGGAATCAAAGGGAACAATAATAATAATAAATATATAAGTTGTAAACTTTAAGGGTTAATAGCTAGCTTATCGTTATTTTATTATTATTATTACTAATCATATCTTTATTCTGGTCAGTATTTGTGAAATGTACAGTATATTCAAAGGAGTTGATTGCACGATATTTTCTCTCTGTGTACAATATCTTCAAGTAACATATTAATTAATTGACAGCAGTATATCCCTTCCTGTGACACAAAATACTCTCTCTCTCTGAGTTGAAGCGCAAATCATTCCATTATGTGTTATAACTACTTTGCCTTCTTCAAGAAATACACGGCATCTAGTTGAACGCCAATTTTAGGATGTTCGGAAGTACATTCTGAGACGTAAGGACATACATAAGTGAAGAACAGTTATCTCACGTTGTATCGGTACACGTTGCCACCAACAATCAGGCCTCTCCTCAAGTTTAGTAGGAAACTTGAGAATCGGAAGTGTTTGTAAATATTTTAAATACACACAAGAGTAGATAATACCATCAGTTGAGGTGGTATCTTAATCGATTAAAAAAAAAACCGAATGAGAAAAAATTTATGCCATAGTGAGAGATGAAAGTGTAAGAGAGAGCAACACAAACAATAATAAATATCAAGCACGCTGGATAAGATGAGGAAAGCAGAACACGACTCGAGGTGACACACTGTATAATTATCAACCGAATTAATGGCAGCAGAAGTCATATATATATATAGACAAAGAGCGACCACCGGGTTTCGAAATGACGCCTCCTTTCGAATTTGAACCACTACACGACCCTCTCGCTTCCATAAAGCTTTTGAAGACTGAGCTGAATTATTTGGCCTACTGGAGTTGTCAAGTGACTCGACAGCTACAGATTTAGGATATGCATTCTGTTGCATAAAACGGAGTCACCTCGAGTCGAATAAAGCATCTCAATTTTCAGAAAGAAGACAAAGTAATAAGTTTGACAGGGTGCTTCAACTAAACTCTAATCTTAAACACCATAATTTTGGAAATACGTCTAATCATAAAATTCTAGACACTAACAGTTTGAACAGACATGAAGGTGTGATGTTAGATGACGCATAGGAAATCCTGATTAATAAATAAGAATGGATATGTATCACTAATTAATAATACTTGATCAAAGTTTCCCGACTGTCTATATCTACTTATGGAGACGTTAAGACATTGTTTTACAACTGTTTATCCGCACACATACACACACACATACACACACAGTGTTTAAAGTGTTTAACAAATGTAGACCAATATTTGTAAGTCCGAGGTCAAATTTTGATCACAGCTCATAGAATTATTCAGGATTTCATCATGAGCTGACATTAGTTAGAGAACTATTGGAAAACCTGGGAGTACTGGACAGCTGTTTCGTCCTAGTTTGGGACTCTTCAGCAGTACGCACCCACCGGGATTCGAACCCAGGACCTTCTGGTTACAAGGCGAGTTCGTATACCTGGGTTCGAATCCCGGTGGGTGCGTACTGCTGAAGAGTCCCAAACTAGGACGAAACAGCTGTCCAGTACTCCCAGGTTTTCCAATGGTTCTCTAACTAATGTCAGCTCATGATGAAATCCTGAAACCAATCAAATCCCTACAAACCAACACTTGAATATCATAGAATTTTGTTCATTTTACTTGTTAATACTTGTTTTATGACTCATGATTGGAAAAAGTTTTTAAAAACAAGAGATGTCCCCCTTTTTATATATAAACCTCTGTTATGTTAATTTCGATTAATTTCCCTAACGAAGTTCAGACCAGATTGCCGAACACTCGAAACGTTGGAATTACTCATTTCAATATCGCTGAGATTTTACAAATATAATTTTTTTTACAAATATCTACTTCTCACTCGGTGGTCAATTGTATTTTAGAACTATTAAGTGAAATCTTGACGACAATTCACTTGAAACTTGACACATATCTAATCCCTATAAATAAACCCTTGTAACGATTTTGAGCCTGTAAAATAAGCGAAGAAGCAGGTATATAGCCAGTTGGTTTATTTTCAGTATATATATATCCCTGATATTATAGTTTAATCATATATATTTCAATCTCCTTACATATTTAATTAGTAAATAGTTTACTAACGCCTACTAGGCGTGGCTAATCATCGAAGAAACTCTGTCCACTGCACATACCACGCCAAATTTTTAAGCAAAATAAACATTCACAGAAGACAAAAGGGAGCTACATAGTTTTATATAGAGCTGATATAAATAAAACAAATAGAATATATGTCTACTAGTGCTAAAGTTGATGGATAAAACAGGGGAGGATTTGTTCATTTCTTTCTTAGTTGGAATACTCCCATTATCTATTAGTTTTCTTCACAAACTTTCATAAAACACTAGTTAAAGACAATATTTATTCGACTGTTTCAGTGTTTAATTTAATTTTTTTGCATTAAATGACATTAAACTAAGTGTGAGATAAGATAAAACAACACATTGAACATACATTTATCATATCTTGACTATGGCGGCCATTTTAAATTACTGCGCTACAAGAAAAATACTGCTTAAACTATTATTGTATTAATCATGCAAATATATATATATATGTATATTAAATAATCAATAAATGAGTTCGCGCGCATATTTAAATTAGCTTTTAACAAAATGGAGTGAAATACTTGATGGAAATGAAAAAGAAAAGAAACTACAGAAATGATTCTTTCTTTTTAAGAATACTAGGTCAATTGATATGCTTCAAATTATTACTTTACATTTAAATCTTATGTGAAGAGGAAATATTTTGGAAATGAATAGTCTGAGAATTTCTGTACTGTGTTCGTATAAAGTTTTATTCCCATTACCAACAAAAAAAGAAATTCCGAGTTATTACAGTGTTCTTGTATTTTTCTATAGTTGGTTTGTAAGGACTAAATTTGTTTTTACGAGTTGATCACGAATTGATATCGGCATAATGCCAGTGTCTGTCTGTCTGTTTTCGACATAGAACTTTGCACAAATGTGCGGAAGTTCAAGTCGCCACACTCCGTGTAGCACGCGAAGCAAGATAAGAAAGTACAAGAAAAGCATAATAGAAACAGTGAGCAGAGGTGTGAGACAAAGGAGTAATAAAGAAGAACAAAACAGTTTCATTGGAAATCAAAAGTCACAAGGAGTGGATGCATCTGCGCTAGCCACTGAGAACGATTTTGAGCCATGTCACCAATTGTTTCCAACCATAGATTTTTACCGTCCCGAGGACCCCAACCAGTCAGGAAGTCTACACCTTCCTACGTGGCTTAGACCAACTGTTGTGGAAATCATTGACTGGTGAAGCCAAGTTTTTGTTTGACCGCCGCTAGCTTTTTTCCAGCCTGACTCTATATCCGCTAACATTGCTCGTCGAGGGAGGCGATGGCTTGGCATACGTAACACATGTCCTAACCATCTCAGTCTTTGTAGCTTCACGACTTCAAATGCCAGTGATTCCCAAACCAGCATGAAACAGAAGCTGTTCAGTACTCCCTGGCTGGTTTTCAATGGCTTTCTAACTGGTATCAATCCTTGATCAACTCGTAAAAACAAATTTAATTCTTACAAACCAACTATAGAAAATTAAATCTGATGCTCACTAGTGACTTGCTACAGGACAGAGTTTCCCGGAGTGAGTTCTAGTGAGAAGTCGTGGCCACAGAGGTCCATCCAACCAGTCAAGTGTGAGGAGGGATGTCCGACCAACGACATTGGTTGGTGCCAGTCGTGCTCAGTCACGAATTGGTAGAAGTTAGAATTCATGGACTGGCCAGTAAATCGGGTCCCAGTGGCTGCCTAATGGTCTACGAGCTCTCTGGCCTTGTAACCGGAAGGTCCTGGGTTCGAACTCCACTGGGTGTATACTGCCAGTGTTCATTTATTTTTATTCCTTTTGAATATAAGTCGTCTTATCACAGAGAAAAGAAGTGCAAGCGTATATCATTTGGATGGAAACGTGCGCGTCCTTTCAAAAAGTGTTAGAGAACATTAGCCAGCATGGCTGCAAAGAGGAGGCACCGGTTCAATTAAAAGTCCCCATATTAAACATCTGATCAACACCTCCCGCAACATCTCAACAGACTCATCATTCAAAGTCATTTACAAAGCCAACAGAAACCTACTAAAGGTAGTATGTTTCCGACTTCTTTGCAATACTGCAGAAGCCCTTACAATATGCATCGAAAAGCCGGAGCTGTGTGTTCAGAAGAAATTAGTCCAACTTCGACAACTACCTTGAACCTAGTTTCAGTATGCTTCCTTAGACTCCGGTTTTTTGTTGGTCGATTTGTTTTCTCGTTCACTGTGTGTGTGTGTGTGTGTGTGAGTTTTCTGTCTTTTAATAGACAGGAGACTAGTAGTTCAGCGAAGAATCTCTTTTCGGCGGCGAATTCACTTTCATAGCTGTACAATCGCAAATATATATATATATATATATATATATATATGGTTGTTTTTTATATGTGTGTGTACATTAAATTTGCCAAACGAAAATACAATTAGTAAGTTCAGATGAATTCCATGTGGATATAAATGTGTAGTAACAAAGTTGATGTGTTGTCACGAACAATTGTCAAAGAAGAGTTGTGTAGTAACGTGAATATTTTGATGAGAGTGTTGTGCTCAGGGTGAACATGGAAACAAAATTAACATACGGAATTACACAAGAGTTTTAAGTAGTTAGAAAAATAAGCATACAAGTCAAAGTTAAGTCAAATCAACAGAGTTGTTACCATGAAAGTGGAAGTGGTTGAATAATTTTCTTTTGTATGCACAGTTCTGGTTCATCCAACTGAATGTCAAGAGCTTCTGCAATGCAAAGGAAAAGTATTGTCTTTGATAGGTTGTTCTTCACTTTGTAGATTACTATAAAGGAGGCGTTTGTTGAGATGGAATGACAGGTGGTGACGAGATGTTCGATTATTGCGCACCTTCTCTTTTTGTCTTCATTCAATTCATCCCTTTTTTAGTTATAAGAACAGTTATTTTAAGTTTGTTTCGATGCTCTTGCTGATCACACTTGTAATTCGTTTAAAATAACTATTCTACAGTTATATTCTAATCTTGTGTAATTTTTGTTTCTAAGCCTCTCCTCGTAAACCAGATCTAGTTGAAAATAATTGTCACCGTTTTTTTATTCGCCATCGTAATTATGTGGAATCAAGTAAAAATTGTATCTATACAAAATTATGTGTATAAATGCGAGTGTACAGCTGCTTTTGAAAATGAAATCACCGAAAAAGCAGATATCTTTGCTGAACTTTGTGTTCTCTTCTTTCCAATGAAACGTGCTAGTCACTACTATAGCTATTGGTCTATCAGGGATTCTCAGCATCGTGAAGGCAAATGCAGTCTAAATGAAATGATACCCGTAACGACAGAAGACAAGGGTCAGGAAACAAACAGATCGTTTATTGAGGAAATTAACAGATATTTATAGATTTTTATGTACATCATTATTAGCGTTATGGTTAGCAGAGAAACAGAATCTGATGGGTCGTTTTCTCGTTGGAAGTTATCCTGTCATCTCTTTGTGGCGGTTTCTTTGAAGGTCAGACCATATATCTACGAATCATATCTGCCCACACAAAGTCTTTGTTCTTGTTTTTCTCATGAACAAGATTTAGGAAGTAAATATTGACGTAAATTGCTGCCTACCAATTTTGGCTAGCAGACAGCTCTCACCACAATACTACGTTTTCTCACACGAAACTGAAGATGAGATGGCCAGTTGGAAAGGAAAAGCAAATAAGGCGATCTGGCGACTAACTAACCAAGAACCAAATGTTCAACAAATTGAGATGGATTCAACATACTCTGAGAAGGTTGTTGAGTGACATCACATGTCAACCAGGCCCTTGAGTGGAACCCGCATGGACAGTATGCGACCAACTGGGCGTCCTAGAATGACTTGGAGGAGACTGAGTGAGGAAGAAATGTGAAAGTATATGGGTAACCGTTTATCTGTCTGTAAAAACTGTAGACAAAAGGGTTTTAGAGACTTAGGGGTGTTGGCGTTCACGGATAGTGTATTAACGCAAGATTTAATACCCACAACTCCTTTAGTATTCGTTCCGCATAGACCGAAGACAAAGCAACACATCAGAGTGATAGTCCAAATTAAGAAGTATATTTCGGGACCAAAATCATAGTGAGAGATTGATTGCTTAACTAGCTAGAAATCTTGCAGGAAAAACTGACAGCGTTCCAGATAACGTGGATGCTTGACTGTGAGCCTTCAGCTAAATAAGTCGACTTAAACAGTGAAGGTCTGCATCGAATGTTCAGTGATGAATGTTGTGGCGAATAATTTTGCGGAATTATCTACCGCCACAAGATGGAAATGAGAGGTGTTGCTGAAATCCAATGTTCCACCCAGAATACAAGGGAATAATAATAATAAGATCTTGAAGGGTATTTGCTCACTTACTTTTCTCAAAAGGATCCATTTTTCTCTTTGAACTTGTATCACTGATATTCATCTGTTAGCAAGCAACCAAGTTAGCATTATTATTTTCTTCAGTTCCTGGTGGAACACAAAGGGTCGACCAACACATTGTCATTTTACGCTGTTCTTCAGAGTTTTATTTTAGCCGACTTCACGATTATCTATAGGCATTCATTTCCTCTTATGTGGTCGTCTTTATTTCACCGTCAGACATCCCACCAGCGATTAAGCAGTAGTTTAAAATTATCGTGTGTGATTTTTACAAGAATCATGTCGGTTCGCGTCAAAATACACCCGTTTATTAACTATTTGCATTGAAGGCAGAGTGGTAGAATGCTCGTTAACCCCGCCTCATATGGTTTGGGGTTCGATCCCCAGGCACCGACGCACTCTTTTATCTTGCCAAGCTAGTAATAAGACTGGTAAAGAGGGGAGGTTGGGCATAAGGCTAGCAATCCCGCCCCCCATCCTGTAAAAATAAACACCACTGTTATCAAAATTTCAAATCTATAGCTCTGAAGCCCTATGTTCCACTGGGAACGTAAGGGAATAAAGTAATTAAAATAAATGCACTTAGCATGAAAATGTAAATAAGATCCGGATTTTCAACTCCAATGTGAAGTCAGTCAGTGCTACTTACTATACGGATCAGAGACTTGGCGCCACTCCTCGGCACAAAGGGCACTTCGAACAAACTACATACGCTCATCAACAGCTCTCCTCGCTCAATACTACTCAAGATTAGATGGCCGGCCAGGAAATATCAGCAAACATGGAGGGATCTCTGGCAATGAACGAACCAACCCAACAGGAAAAAATTGTGCAACAAATGTGCAGAAAGAAATGGTGGTTGAATTCGATTGGTTATACTCTGAGAAAACAAACCATCAAGTGATTGACATCATACGCCACGCCATCGCTCGAGTGGAACCCGTCCGAATGGGAAGCGGTGAGTTACTTGGTCATCAGTTTGGGGGTGGGGTGACATGGAGGAGGAGATGTGGAGAGAAGATGGAACATGGGGTCAGACGTGGAGCTAGGTGAAAACGTTGGAGGAGAACCAAACTCAATGGAGACGTTTGCCTGAAGCCCTATGTTTCTCTAGGAACTAAAGAAAACAATAATAGCAATATAATAATAATTATTATATTATTATTGTATCCTTTAGTTCCTAGAGGAACGTAGGGCTTCAGGAAAACGTCTCCATTGCCTTCTGTTTTCTGCCAACTTTTTCATCCCGCTCCAGGTCTGTCCACATGCTTTCATCTCCTCCCCGCATGACCTCCTCCAAGTCACCCTTGCACTGACGACCAACTCGCCGCCTCCCTTTCGGGTTCCACTCGAGAAATGGCTTGTCTAGTGATGTCGCTTGATGGTTTCCTCAGCGTATGGCCAATCCATCTAACTCCATTTCTTCCTGCCTATTTGTTTCACAATAGGTTCCTGATTGGTTCGCTCCCAGAGATCCCTGTTGCTGATCTTTTCTGGCCGTCTGATCTTGAGTATTGAGCGAAGACACCTCAAATGAAACTTTATCTCCCCTGGATTCCATGACATTCACGTTTAGCCAGTGGATTATTAAAACATGACCTTCAAAAAGTCTAATAAAATATATATTGAATCATTTAATCTTCTTATAATTGAAAGTAATAGGCAAAAAGAAAATAAAAATAAATCACAAAATTAAAACAAAATATCAAAATGAACTTTATCATAACAATGTCGTTATTTTCCTAGTTAAATGTTCAATATTTAATTTTAAATATACAAAGAAAATGTGGGAGTTTCAAATTTTTTGTGAATAAATCGATCTTAGAAAGACATAGAAAAAGAAAATTGTAGAAATTATTTAGATAAATTAAAAATTTGACTAATAAAAATAGTAAATAGGATAAATGATGAAGATCTGCAATATTCCCAATTGAGTACAACTTATCATCATCATCATCTAATTGATTGATTTCTATACAATCCCCAATGAATCATTTGTATTAAATTGTCGTAGTCTTCACCATTCGACGTTGTCAACCATACTCTCCATTGTACACATGAATTTTTAGCTTTCAATTGATTTTCTAAAACATCTAATGTAGATTCATGTAGAATAGTGCTTTGTAAGTTATCTACAAGTTGTGTAAGACTTAAACATGCCTCCTTGCCATATTTATCACCAACACCGACAATCAATAAACTTTGATCCAAACCTAATATATTTAATATCGCGCTTATCTCTAAACTGATCTGATCCCAGTTTATGTCATCAACACCAGATTCACGTATATCCAGTGTATAGATGATGACATGATACTCCCTGATTAAACTGCCTATCTCAGGTATTAAGGTAGGCATAGGTTGAGTTGTTCCATCCCCTTGGTGTTCATTACTCAGCAGATATATCCCAGATAATCGATTTTTGTTAACCAGCGGTTCATCAGCCTGTGAAAAAATACAAGTTAATTTAACTAATGTATTATTAACCATTGAAGTATTGAATTTTGGTGTTTCTATCATAATATTTCTACCAATCAGTTTTGTTTCCCTGCCTAAATATGGATCAGGAATAATAAAATCATCAGGCAACTGATCCCATACAGATGCTTTAATCATATGCTTTATTATGCATTGATTTATGCTGGAAGAATCCATAGCTGGACCAATCATTAGACATTTATAATAGGTGATATTTTCTCCATCAGAAGGTGGACGACAGTCGGCATCCTTCTGACAACTGAAATTCTCATTTGATAATGCATGTAAACGATAGAATAATTTACGCATATAATAACCAGACTGTGGATGCATTTGGTGATGATGTTGTAATTGTCGTCTGTTCAACTGTTGATGATGTGTACCGGTATGCTGAAGAAACAATTTCATCTTGTATATTCCACATAATTTCATGAGTATAAGTAATTCTCTATCAATCCATTTGTATTCAGATAATTTTTCACAACATTTTGGTGTCCATAAGCATAAATCATTGATTAATGTATTCCAATGTTTGCATACAACTGAACAATTCTCTAAATCTTTAATATCAAGTTGGCGATAAATACGAAATAATATTTCCACAGGGATTTGATTCATTAAATTCCCCCCGCCCCCGAACCGTATTTGTTTCAGGTTTTTGCTTTTTAAAAATTTGTTGTAAAATTGAAAAGTAAAGAAGACATTTATTTATCTGTTTAGATTTCTTTTTATTTCTGATCTCTTGTGAAATCGAAACTACCAATGTATATATATATATATATATGTCTATGTGATACGCCATTTTGAATATAAAGTCGTTATTTCATTGGTCCAGAGGTGTCCTTGAAAGGTCATGTGAATATATTGAATTAACCTGAAGTGATAATATTAATGATTGGCGTTTACATTCAAAGCATGAATTTGTTCTTGATTCTGATTTTCTAGGGTATTAGACAAAGTAAAAAGAGAAAACTTTATTGGATTATTGCTTATTTTTTGTCCTTTGGATTGATAGATGTGCATCTATATAAATCTGTCAATATTTTAGAGAGAAGGAGAGACAGTAAATTTAGTGATACAAGTATAAACTATCCTTTAAAATTCATTAGGAAGATTGAAAAGGGCCAAAAGCAAAATCAAAATAATTGTGAGACTAGTAATGATAATACAAATAAGAGGGAGAATATAAGTCATCTACTGTTATATCATATAAAGAGGGGGACATCTGAGACACTCATCACGTAGGATTCTTAATAACAAAGCAGGAATTAGGATGGTGGCATTCAAACCTACAAAGTCACTCAGGTAGGACAAGCTCTGTAGGCTAAAAGACCTGATGGACCAAATTCAACAAAATAATATAATTTACAAAATACTTTGCAATGACTGTGAGTTAAGCCAACTATATAGGTCAAACTAGTAGATTGGGGGTAATCAGATTGTCGGACCATAAGAATTTAGTTAAGGTGAGAATGGTTGATCCCACCCGAGAAGATAAGTAATTTAGGAAAAAGTTCAGCACTGCATTGCACTGCATGCCTTAACACACATCTCATAACTGGCGAATCACAAAGAGTGAATGTATCTGTGCTAGCCATTGAAAACGAAGACTTTGAGGCAGCTATATCACCACTAATTGTCTCCAGTCATCATTGGTTCTTACCATTATCCCAAGGAACCCAACCAGTCAGTCAGAAAGCCAGACAGTCTACACCTCCCTACGTCACTGAATGGCTGGTTGACTGGCTTAAACTAACTGCTATGGATTTGATTAACTGGTGAAGTCATGTTTTGGTTTGCCCACCACGTGCAGACTCTCTCTTTTCCAACCTGATCAAACCGATGTCAGTCAGCTAAGATCGGCTGTCAAGGAAGGCTGAATCAATACAGCTGCTTTACAACCTCGTTGACTGATCTCGCTCCCCCTTACCTCACCTCAATATTAATTACTCACCCTATTATACCTACCACTTAACACGGGAGATAGAACGCAGACAGTTGTAATCAAAGACAGCTAGCCAGGCTTTTCATGCCTTCCACTCTCAATAGGCCATGTCTCACTCACATTCAGACATAAAACAGGACGCGATGAACAGCGTTAAGTTCCTAAAACAGAAACAACTCTGGAAAACAAACAGTCTGTGTCTGTCTGTGCTTGTGTGTATGTGACAGGCCTCAATCAATTGTCCCCTGAGGCCTCTCCAATTGAGTAACACTAATTCCCACTCTATTTCTTCAAATACCGCAAAGAAAACAAAAATCTTTCTGAATGTAGGATTTCATCATGAGCCGACTTCAGTTAGAGAACCATTGGAAAACCACTCAGGAAGTACTGTACAGCCGTTTGGCCCCAGTTTGGAACTCTTCAGCCTTCGCCTTGTGACTAGAAGATCCTGGATTCGAACCCTGGTGGTGCGTGCGTACTGATGAAGAGTCCCAAACTAGGACTAGGCTGACGAAACAGCTGTCCACTACACCCTGACTGGTTTTCCTTCACTGATCCTCTAACTGACATGTCAGTGCTTATGATGAAATCCCTCCGTCTAATCAAACTAAATCTTTACAAAACCAATCCTTGATGAGAAAAAAATCTTTTCCCCACTATAACTGGCAATTTTTTTGCTTATTCCCTTTGCATGATAACCGAAATAAACATTGATAAATGAATGAATGAATTAATGAATGAATTAATTAAATTGTTTATTTAATTAAAGTCTTATAAGAAGCACATTTTGTATTTTTCGATATTATTATTATTATTATTATTATTATTATACACAGAAGATATAACGCCTCATCTATCATCCTACTTCACATTTAAGTAGTATCCATATTTCACGCATAAATTTCCACCTCATCTCATGCATTTATTAATTAATTTATTATTATTATTATTCATTTAATGACTGTTCATATAAAATTTATTATTTATATGATGACTATAAATATCCGAATAATAATAATAATAGTCTTAATCCTGTTTCGTCTTCGGTCTTTCGTTGTCTTATGATATATATCCCACATATGTGTGTACGTATGTAGATGAGATATGAGTCATTCATCATATATAACCGTGTGCGTCGGTGGCACAGTGGTTAGGACTCTCACCGACCATCCACATGGTCCGGGGTTCGAGCCCACGCTGACACACACCTGATATCTATGGTCGGCCTGCGAGATTTGGGCTACCGATATCCATGCTGAAAATTCCATACTTGTATCAAAATACGGTGTGGAATCAAGCTGTAATCAAAAAAAAACCATGAAGGTACACACAAACACGTATAGAAGAAAGACAAACTCTATATCAGACTAAATCATGAATAGAAGAAAAGACTATTAACAAGCAAAATGAAAGGTATTCATTACACCTAGATTTAAGGAAGAACAAGAGAAGACAGGAAGCAGAACAAGGATAATGAATCCCACTAGTAGTGGATTCAATTTAAGTCGTCAGTTGTTTCGTCAAGTACGTGCATGGTTATTATTATTTATTATTATTTCCTTTAATTCCTAGAGGAACATAGGGATTCAGCCCCACAGGTCTCCATTGCGTTCGGTTCTCTGCTAGAGTTTTCACCTGGCTACACAGGTCTGCCCACACGCTTTCATCTCCTCTTCACATGACCTCCTCTAAGTCACTCTTGCACTGACGACCAACTAGCCGATTTTTCATTCAGTCGGGTTCCACTCGAGCAATGGCTTGTCTAGTGATGTCGCTTGATGGTGGGTTTTCTCAGAGGATAGCCAGTGAATCCATCTCCATTTCTTTCTGCCTATTTGTTGCACAATCTGTTCCTGCTGTGTTGGTTCGCTCCCAGAGATCCCTCATTATTGCTGATCTTTTCTGACCGGCCATCTGATCTTGAGTTGTATTGAGCGAAGGCAGATGTTAATGAAGGTCTGTAGTTTGTTTGAGATGCTCTTTATGACGCGCTGGCCAAGTCTCTGATCCGTATAGCGAGTAGCACTGACTGACTTCTCTTATTTCGATTTTCATGCTGAGTGCTGTTGACCTTCACACAGACTTGAGAGTAATGAAAGCTTATCTTGGTTTCCCGTTGATCCTTGCTTTGATATCCTCGTCAGTTCCGTCCATCTGTAGTTGAAACGATGCTTCCCAGGTACGTAAATGAGATTGTTTCTTTCAGATTTCTCCCATTTACGCTGGCTGACTGTTGTCTGTAGCTGTTATTCCCTAGAGTTCCGCGATTGGTGGAACACAGAGCTTCGATAGCTCACATCTGCATTTCATCCTGGCCTTCGCTACAGTCTTTCTTTAATTGGTTCCTTTTCTTCTCAATCACACGATGTGCTACCCTCTCCCTATATCACCACCTTCGTAACCTTGTCAAATTTATTGTTTATACCATATTCCGATTCCACTTGATGTCAGTACTCTCAACAGTCTCCTCATTGACGTA
Organism: Trichobilharzia regenti; assembly: GCA_944472135.2. Lineage (NCBI taxonomy): Eukaryota > Metazoa > Platyhelminthes > Trematoda > Strigeidida > Schistosomatidae > Trichobilharzia > Trichobilharzia regenti. Next base: position 4,412,828 of record OX235265.1, read on the forward strand.
TGTCCGTCCAAAATTCATATCTTTATTTCTTTAAGTGTGCTCATTGGACGTTAAGTTCGTCGCCTTATAAGCATATCCAGTTTAATTACACGGCTTCACAATTTGTCCTACATATTTCTTTTTCTCTCTCTGATCCTTGTTGCTTGTTATCACTTTCTATGGCGAAGTTCAACAATAACGCGTCCCAGGAGTGCGAACGCTCCAATGACCTCGAATGCATGCTAGTCGTTGGCTAACGGCACCTGTCATTATCATAGCTGAAATATCAACGCTACTGACCAGCTAAGCAGAAAATTTCACCCAGACCACATTTTTAAGTACTGTTTTGACAATGTGTTAATAACTCATTAGGGTTAAGATAAGGGTTAAGGTAAGTATTGGGGAGGATGAGGAACGGATGAGGATGTCAAATCGAGAATCGGGAGGGCGAGAAACACATTCATCAACCTGAAACCAATCTGGAATTCTTGTCACTCAGCATCAACTATAAAATTCGGTCGGATTTTCAATACAAACGTCAAGTCAGTCAGTTCTTCTATACGGATGAGAAACTTGGCGGGAGGGTCACAAAGAATATTTCCAACCAACAGGCTATTGCAGACCTTCATCAACAATTGTCTTCGCTCTATACTGAAGGTCAATCAGATGGCAGGGCCGAGCCGGAAAGAATCACCAACTATTGGAAACTATGGGAACAAACAAAACAAGAACCAATCGCTAACCAACAAAAATGCAGGAGAAAGTGGAGATGGATTGGACACTCGCTCGCTGAGGAGGCCGTTGGGTGACACCGCGCGCGCGTCAGGCCACTGCTCGAGTGGAACTAGGCCGAAAGGGAAGCGGCGAGTTGGACGTCAGTGCAAGGGTGACATGGAGGAGATCGTGTGAAGGGGAGTTGAAACGGTGTGGACTAACATGGATGAATTCAGGTGAGAAGTACAGCAGCAGAAGACAGAAGTGGCAAGTGGAGACGTGGAGTTGAAGCCCTATGTTTCACTAGGAACTCAAGGGAACAATAATAATAAAATATCACAATATTCTAACAAGTTACTTATTATGATAATAATAGAAACACTCGTCATATTTCCCATCTGAATGTAATTGATTAATAACACTCATATTATTACTTCTGAATGTACATTATCCCATAATGATTTTATTTCAATATCTAATCGATTCCACACATGTATATAAATGAAGGGAAAAAGTTGTGTGAGTGAGTGACTTGATGTGATTATGAGTGGCAATAGTTTGTGCTCGAAACGTGGTCATCAGAAAATGTTACTTACCGTAAAACACCACTGTATGATTTATCACAGTAAAATTACCTTGATCAACAGCCTAAAGGTATAAAAATTGTTAAAGCTCTTATCTCCAAATAAACTGAGAATGAATCTTTTGGCATTCTTTAAATGTTTAAAGTAGAAAGTACACTTACTATGTCTCTTCACAATTAAAACGAAATTTTGGTTTGTATTGGACTGCAACATGAGCGAGATTTGATTCCGTCGAACGAGAGGTACTATAGCGATGTTTGTCTGTGAAGAGAGTGTAGAGAAAATACATTGTAATGATCAAGGCACTCTACTCGAATTCATGCAGCCAGCCAGGTGAGAGCTTACGGAGAGTTGTCATCGGAAGTGATGACAATCAGTGGCATCCATCGAGGATGTCTACTGTTCGTCCCTATTTTTGTTTAGTTTCATCATAGATATACTAATGAACTTAACCTTAACTGCTGACTTCAGAGACTGACTTGTCACCAGGGAGGGAATAATAGTCTCACTGACTTAGAATATGCAGACGATATAACCCTCCCTCCTAAGTGAAGACTCTTACAGAATGGAGCAGAGTCTTCCGAACTCATTGAGCTGAGTGTTAGTCATCTGATTCACCCGCTCCTATCAAATGTAAGATGACGATGCTACAGGACTGGACTGGACTAAATTGACTCACTGTTTGCTTAAAAATGGACGGGGGGAGTGAAGGGGTTGATAGAGTGTGTTGACCACTTCAATTATTTGCGAAGTTGAATTGGCCAGCGTCAGCGAGTTGATGGTTGACAAAATCTGAGCACGGATACAGAAGGCTCGTTTTTCATTTGCCTGCCAACTTACTCTAACTATGGCTGAGTAGGCATGATATCCGGCTGACTGACTGTCGATCAAACTGTACAGCAGCAATTCGCTGTGTCTTCCTATATGGCTGGCTGTGAGTGAGACATGCTGAGTGAAGTGGAAAGAGACAGATAGTGGTGGTCAAACGAAAACGCGGCATCAATCCATGGAATCTTTGACAGTTAGTTTAAGCCAACCATGTTGGGAGGTATAGACTGGCTTCCTAACTGACTGGTTGAGGTCCTCCGGATGATGGTAAGAACCGATGAAGGCTGAAGACAATTGGTGATATGGTTGGCACGAAATCCTCATTGTCATTGGCTGGCACAGATGTTACTTTCACTCTTTGTGATTTGTCAGTCATATGCAATGAAACTCAATTGTTGTTCTTCCATACGACTACTATTCTTTTCTGTTTATTATTAGCTGTATGAAGTGGACTGTGGTAACTCAAAGTGGTGCTTATCTGTGCAAAGTTGTTGTATTAGATGGTTGGAGGCAATCGGCAGGAAGCCTTAGACCTAAGCTTCCTGCCAGTTGGCACAAGCCAGCAAGGGGTATATGCAACCTCACTGCTGATGTGTGCCAGCTAGCCCGACGCTTAGGTCTAAGGCTTCCTGCTGATTGCCTCTAACCATCTAATACCAACAATTCACAGTGCACCGTGATGACGAGCCACCTAGTGGCATGGTGGCCACATTGCAAGCTTGACTGACTGATAGAATTCCGTCTGCACCGAAGATACGACTAGACACATTACACTAGTTACTGACTTGTGTCCAATCATAGATTGTTTTACGTTGAAACCAATTGAGTCAGGGAGAAGATCATGCAACACAACTGTACATGGAGATTCAAGCAATGGGTGTACGTTCCCAGTGGAACAAAAGGCACCCTCAAGCAAGACACTTGAAGTTTCTGTGGCAGTGTTTAATTTTACAGGATGGGGTTTTGTAAGCCTCATGCCCAACCCTTCTTCTTTACCGGCTTTTTTATTACTAGCTTAGCGAGGTAAAGGAGTGGGTCGGTGGCTGGCAATCGAACCCCGTACCATGTGCACGGTCGGCGAGCGTACTACCAGTTGTGACATCGACGCACACACGATTAATTTCAGTAATTCGACTGTTCATTTCTTCATCTCACTTTTCAAAATGCGAATAGGTACGTAATGTGTAGCCACATGTTCGATTTTCTCAAGTGTTGCATTAATTTTTTTGGGGCGGTAATTATCAGCCCCTTGACAGGTTGATACTGTATCACTATTGTTAACAAACCTATTGACATTAGATCAGCAAAGGCAACATACATTCATCGAAAGCTGCATTCCCTGGTTCCATACTGAAGATCAGATGTTCAGTCAGAAAGAATAAGCAATAAGAAACTATGCAGTGAAACAAACCAACCAAGAGCCGATCGCTCAAAAATAAATATAGGCGTAAAATGGAGGTGGATCGGACATAAATTGAAGAAACTGTCGAATGAAATCATGCACAATGCAGGCTATAGCTCGAGTGGAATCTCAATGGGAAGCGACAAGTGGGTCGCCAGGAGATCGTGTGATGGGGAAGAGATGAGAGATTATGTGCAATTGTGGAACTAGCTGAAGAGGATGGCAAAAAATACAAGAAAGTGTAGATGTGTAGTTGAAGCCGTATATTCCACTCGGAACCCAAGGGAACTACACACACACACACACACACGTTCTGAAATGCAAATTTTAACATCCTGTTTAAGAACAACAAGTTAGCAGAAGAAGCAGCAAACACACGACTTCAAGTAAACATAGAAAAGTCACAGACGTTGAAAATACCTAACCGACACGAACAACGACAACAAGCATCAGTTACTTACTCTATCAGTGATAGAAATCTAAAGCAAAACACCTCTTCCACCTATCTCGAAAGCATCGTTTCAACTACAAGCGACATTTCATATGAGGATTTCAAAGTTAATCAGAATCAGAAAAGTAGTAGTGTGGAAATCTTTTGTGGTCAGCATTAGACACAAGACTTGAATTTTCAAAACTAATGTCATATTGCTCCTTTTCGCCATGGTTTAGAGACTAGAGTCGTGTGTGTCATCTGAAGTTATCCGAACGGGCTTCAGACTTTCACCAGCGATTGCCACCTTCACTGGTTCCATATTGAAGATAAGATAGTCGTTTGGAATAGCTTAGCGGGTAATAATGTGCTCTGGTAAAGAACTCTCGCCAACCATGCAAATGGTCCGGGGTTCGATACCCTGCCGACGCACACCTGATATCTATCTATGGTCGGCCTGCAAAATGCTGAAAATTCCATACCTGTACCAAAAAATACGGTGTGGAATCAAGCTGAAATAAAAAAAAACTTACTGTCCAACAGATAGTCCAAAGGAAATAGAGATTACATGAGCATACACTGAAGACACCGTTGATTGGCATCGCACACCAGAACGTCAAATGGGATCCGAATAGGAAGCAACGAGTTGTGAAGAGGAAATAAAAGCTTATGGACAGTTGTGCGGATGGTTAATTAATTTATTTATAATTTCATTCCAGTTATCGGCAACAACAACCAGCACTAATCACCACCAACGGGAGAGATTTAACAAATCTTAGTTCCATCACTTATCTTGCTAGGAAACAACATTTCAACTATAAGTGGAACGGACGTAGACTTCAAAGCCAGCCAGTCAGAATCGGAAGGACAGGCAAGATATGCCTTCATCAACCTGAAACCGGTTTGGAAGTCTGCTCTCAGACAGCATGAAGAACAAGATTCAGATTTCCAACACCAATGTGAAGTCAGTCAGTTAGTACTTCTATATGCGTCAGAAACTTGCACTGAGCATCACGAAAATGATTTCCAACAGGTTGCAGACTTGTATCAACAGCTGCCACCTTCGCTCCATACTGAAGATCAAATGGCCGGCCGACCAGCCAGAAAGAATAAGCAACCAGAAATTATGGGAACAAACCAAACGAGTAGGAGAAAATGGAGATGGATCGGGCACACACTGAGGAGGCCGCCGAATGACATCGTCCTCTAGGCCATAGCTCGAATGGTATCCAAATGGGAAGTTACGAATGGGTCGTTGGTACGAGGATAACATGGAGGAGACCGTGTGGGGGAAGAGATGAGAGTTTGGTCAATCGTGAGCCCAGCAGAAGAGGATGACAGAAAATAGAAGAAAGTGTAGATGTGTAGTTGAAGCCCTACATTCCACTAGCAACCCGAGGGAATAATAGTAATATAATTGTAAGCGCAATATCGCTTGAAATTAAGTCACGCGTAGATAAAGGCTATCCCGGTCCAGAACAAACAACAAGCCGGTCACTGTTTCTACGGTACTATTAATAAACAAATCAATAATTATATATATACAACAAACCTTAACGGTTTCAAGAGTACAAAGTACAACGCTTAACAGAAAGCAAGGTACCGCTATCAGAGCGGAATAACGTTAAAGCCAAAATTGCGAACTAGCCGGAAGTAGACACGACCGTTCAGGTAAGCAGTCAGTACAAGAAGAATGAACCCAAGTAAGGTATGGCATAAAACAGAGAGCGTTTAAGAGAGATAGACGGAGCATAGGCACAAAGGTAGAATTTAATTGGCTACTTAACCAGGTAGGAAAATACAGATGAAAATCAATAAATAAGATAAACTCGACAGATTAATACAAAGTTAGACATGGGTCAGCAAAAATAACAGTTCACAAAATACTCTGATTGGGTCATGAGTTCAACTGTCTGACTAAACGGATCGAGGTAAAATCACATACACACAGTTCATTAAACAAGAGGGGATAGACACGTTAGGCATGGATAATTGGGTTGCAACAACGCTAGGCTGATCCGGGACAGGTTGACTTGATTCAAGGATGGGAATAGAATTGATCTTACAATAATAATATCATTCCTTAACTTTTCCAGTGGATAATATGGTTTCGAACTAGAGTTTTGATGTTTCAGTAGCAGTGGTTTTATTTTTACGAAGTAGGGTTGCTAGCCTCACTCCCAAGCTTACTTCTTTACCCGCCTTACTACCGAATTGTCCCAACGGCCACACACACACACACGTAATTCAGGCCTCAATTCTCGACTGACACACTGTCAAACCTCGCCTTACGGGTAGTAAGCCTGGAAAAGGTCTGGAAAAATGCAAAAGCTAGTGAAACTTCAAAGCTTTCATATTTAAGTCATCTTTAAGTTCCACCAGGAACACAACACATCGTGAAGAAGGACAATTCCTCGTTATTATTCTTAACGTCTGGTAAATTCATGAAAAATGGTATTATGCTGCACAGTAGTGCTTTGATTTCATTTCTATATAAGAAGAACGGAATTCATTCCATAGGACTCCTATGGGCGTAGTGTAAAAGGCATGATACCAACCTTTTCTATACTATAGGATTGTGAATGGATCGAGATGCGGAGGCATTTATTATAATGTATTTCGATGACCCTTGGTTTTGTCTAGTCTTAAAACCAACTAAAATAGACTAAAACCAGCTTAAACCGGCCTGAAACCAATTTAGACAAATGAAACTAACGGGCCGAGGCAGACTATTTACTGTCATCCGATTGTACAACAATGAAGCCTCAAAATTATGCAACCAATCAGATTAATTATTTTTTATGGTTGGTTTTTAAGGATTAGCTTTGTTTTTACGAGTTGATCACGGACAGATATCACCTAGAGAACCATTGAAAACCATCCACAGGGAGTACTGGACAGCTGTTTCCTCCTAGTATGGGAATGATCGGCAGTAAGCACCCACCCATTGGATTTAGAATCCAGGACCTTCCGGTTACAAGGCCAGCGAGCTCGTATACCATTAGGCAGCCACTGAGACTCGATTCAACGGCCAACCTATGAATCCTAACTTCTACCAATTCGTGAATTTAGGGCAACTGCCACCAACCAGTATCATCGGTGGGAAATCCATCCTCACACCTAACTGGTTGGACCTCACTGGTCACGACTTCTCACTAGAAGTCCAGGAAACTCCATCTTGTAGTAAGTCACTATTTCTAGTGAGAAGTCGTGACCAGTGAGGTTCAACTAGTCAAGTATGAGGATGGATGTCCTACTGACGACATCGGTTGATGCCAGTCGCGCTAAATGCATCACGAATTGGTAGAAGTAAGAATTTGTGGGTTGGCCATCGAATCAGGTCGAGTTCCAGTGGCTGAATGATAAACGAGCTCTCTGGCTTTGTAACCGGAAGGTCCTGGGTTCTAAATCCAATGGGTGGGTGCTTACTGCCGATCATTCCCATACTAGGAGGAAACAGCTGTCCAGTACTCCCTGTGGATGGTTTTCAATGGTTCTCTAGGTGATATCTGTCCGTGATCAACTCGTAAAAATTAATTATTCATTTGGTCTAACTTTCTCAGGTGACTAATATTTTCGTATAATGTATTTTTGTGTGATCAAAAAGACGAATCGGATCATTTTGTCTTTCATCTTTATTTGAGTAGGGTCTGTGGTGTTCAGAGGTATTCATTCGATCTTCACACATGCTACTTGTTGCCTTCATATATCGAGCCCTAGTAGCAGTATTATTATTATTTGTGTTGATCCTATTAACTAATACGTGTCAAATTTTCATGTCGTTATGGTATCCGAATATGATTGGTCTCACTGTTCATATCATGTTATACTATCAGTCCTTCAGTTACTTTTGTTAACATTGTATCATTGTAAGCATAAAAATCTCTGACGTAATGTTGTGTCGTCTATTTATTTGACTACTTTATGCTACAATAAGTAATGTAGATGTCTGGTTAAAATAAATTACGAGTGAAGACTGTAGTGGAGATCTAATTGAACGACAGTGATTGCTTATTTTCAGTTGGTTATGAATCTGGAAGTATACACGAGTAATTAAAACAAATCCGTATAATACTCCAGTAAAATCTACTTCTATCTTTTATTAACTCTTTAGAGTAGTGAGTAGGATATAAAACTTTAAGCCTTGAAGTCTCAGTAGCTAGAGAGATCGTTAGACCGTAGCCAAACTTCTCCTCTTTTCCTGGTCCATCTCTATGAGCTGGCAAACCAGGTGAGGTTTAATAGTGAGTCATCTGGGAATCGAATTGGAATCATCTGAGTCTTGGGAGAGAGAGAGAGAATTGCATAATTTAGCCACCAATTCGAACTCCTCTGGGTGTATTTGAATCATAGTTACTAACCAATGCCCAATCAAATAATGCAATATAGTCCTACAATAGGAGATCAATCACGAGCCAGCTCGAATAGCTCAGTCTGTCTGTCTCTGTCTGGATTCAACATAGAACTTCGCACCGAAGTGCACCAGTTCGAGTTGCCACGTTCCAAATAGCACACAGAGGTAGACAAGAAGATGAGTGAAGAGAATCAATACAGTCTGACAAGTATATGAGTGAAACAGAATGGGAAATGATAGAAAGGAATATGAAAGATTATAGAGACTGAATACATCTGCGCTGGCCATTGACAACGATTTTGAGCCATGTCACCTATTGTCTCCAGCCATTGATTCCTGGAGTCAGTCCCGAGGGCCCCAACCCGGGAGTCTGCATCTCCCTACCTGACTCAGTTTAACTGTCTTTGATTTCATGGATTGATGAGGCCATGTTTTTGTTTGGCCACCCAACACTTACTCTTTTCCAACCTGCACCTATATCAGCTAGCTAGTAATGCCCGTCGGGCGGGGGAGGCGATGGTTAGGCATGCGCAGCACGTCACCTAGCCATCTCAATCTATGTAAGTTTATAGCCTCGTCGATTGATTTTCCCTCTTTGCCCAACACTCTACACCTAACGTCAACATTACTTACCTTATTAAACCACCTAACGTGAGACAGAGATCGCAGCTCAGTGATAACGTTTCTGACTGCAGCACTCACTGGGTGACAAGAGTTCAAATCTCAGAAGAGATACGATTTTCTTCAAGCTTGAAGATACGACCTGCTGACTGTTGAGTACCAACTAGCACGAAACCTAGGTGTGAGGCTTCCTGCCATTTGTCTCCAACCATCTAACATCAACAGTTCAAAGTCTACTGGAATCGCCAGCCACCTAATGTTATGATGGTTGCATTGAAAAGTTGACTGCACCAAACAAAGGATTAGACACACTGCACTATTTAGTAAGTAGTATCCAGTCAAAGTACATTATGAAAGTTATGGTATGTGTGCTCTTGGAAATGTGTGCGTGGTTGTTACTTCCCGGTTTCCCCCCCCCCTCCATACCGTGGAAGTTGATTTTTCTTCGGGTACCTAAAACAGAAAGAGAGAGACTTAGTGTTGTGTGACCGCAAAGTCAAGGGGACAACTATTTTAGGCTGGTCAAATACGGCCTGTTTGAAGTGGTTTCTTCATTTTGTTCCGTATTAGTAAATTTACCCCCGGTTACGGACTAGCGTAGGGTAGGTCGGGATGTACAATTTTCTAACCACCTCCATCCAGAGTGGGGAGACTACATAACTGGCATGCTGGTTGCCTGATGAAACACCTCACTGCTGTTACATCTCTGTTACCCAGCAGTACGACTTATTTCACAGAGACCCAGTACAGTGTGAAAAAACTCCTACACTATTCCGGTAACTGCTTTTAGTCTTATCACTATCCTGACAATCTTTCTGGTATGGTAGAGCCTGAAGGAAAAATAGTTCCAGCCAGTGTAGCTTGTTGGGTCATTGCGATATGCAAGGCCGACCATCACAATGTCAAGGGAGCAGCTATTGGTCGGGAGGCTGTGAAGTTACACCGATTGACTTGGTTAGGACATGTGTTGCACTTGCCTGCGTGGCCATCGCCTTTCCCCACAGGTAATGTTAACTGACAGAGGATGGATAAGGTTGTAGAAGAGCCAATGGTGTTCAAACCCAAACATAGCTTCATCAGGCAATAAAGTCTACAACAATTAATTTAAACCACATAGAAAGGGATCCTCGAGATGATGGTAAAAATCAATGATAGCTGGAAACAGTTGGTGATATGGCTAAAAGTCATTCTCAATGGCTGGAGCAGATGCATCCACTCCTTGTGGCTTTGAATTTCTCTACTTTCTTCTCTTGCTTTATGTGCTAAGTGAAGTATGGCGACTCGAACTGCTGCATATCTGTGCAAAGTTGTTCTACGTTGAAACCAGTCAGTCAGTCACTTATGGTATGTCGATGGTTCAGAGATAGAGACGTACTACAGACCTCCTCGTCTGCCATTACATTTTCGTCTATATGACATTCAACTATTGGTTAGACTTTATTATATATCTTCGCTTCAACTATTGAACATAAACACCTTTTGGATATGAATGTGAATGAAAATATACAGAGAAATTATCAAGAGTAGTGAAGTCAGTTTTTTCCTTTAACAAATTTGCTATTTAGATACGTATTTAATCAGTAGGACGATCGATATGGACACAGTTTAATTAACCAATGATGAAAGCTTCAAAAAAAAAGTTCAAGGTCATTGAAGAAATCATTAAGGAATGTAAACTTTAACGTTGACGTGATAATTACTGATACCAACTAGTTATATCTAAATTTATAAGACAGCTAATGGTGAATACACACTTGTGAAGAAATTATATTGCGTCAAGGTTTTGTGAGGCTTTTAGAATATATTTAATCATACCGCCAAAATTCTAGTGGAGATATTTTATTTATTTTATTTTTGACTACAGCTTGATTCCACACCGTATTTTTGGTACAAGTATGAAATTTTCAGCATGTCATATCGGTAGCCCAAATTTTGCAGGCTGACCATAGATATCAGGTATCCGTCGGCGGGGGGTCGAACCCCGGACAATGCGCATGGTCGGCAAGAGTCCTAACCGCTGTGTCAACGATTCTTATGAATTAGAAGATAAACAGGTTGAGTTAAATATTATATACCGTTTGATCACGGATTGATATCAGTTAGAGAACCATTGAAAACCAGCACTGGAGTACTGGACAGTTGCTGTTTCATCCTAGTTTGAGACACCTCATCGGTACTCATCTGCCGGGGTTTGAACCCAGGACCTTCCGGTTACGAGGCAAGCTCGTATAACATTCAGCCACTGGGATCTAACTCAATGGCCTACCCATGAATCCACCTTCTACCAATTGATAATTTTAGCGGTCTGATGCTCGCTAGTGACTGGGATCAGAATGAATTTGCCAGAAGTTCTAGTGAAAGGTCCTGACCGGTGTGGTCCACCAAATGATGGAGAGTGAGTACAAGTACTCGCGGATAACATTGATCGATGGCTGCTAAAATCACGAATTGGTTGAAGGTTCTTTTTCTAGGTTATTTAACTTAGAACTACTAGTTTGACTGATCTATGTAAGTGATCTCACATGGTATTTGGTAAATCATTATATTATTTCTCTTAATTGGATCCATCGGGCGGGTCATTAAGCTGACGTTTATCATTGAGAGAGTTGGTTGGTTGGTTGGTTTAAATGCCACCCTGACTAATTCCAGCCTCATTGAGAATCCTACTTAAGGCCTCTGACGTCTGTCTCTTCTTTATACGCCAGTAGTACTATGTAGGCTTTGAATTCTATATTGTTTTTGTTAATTTCATAATTACTGTTGTTAATCTTATTTGTTCTATGGTTCTTCATATTATTTCTGAATCAATTTTGGTGAATAGTTATCCACTAGTAATATTTCCTTTATTTTTCGGATTTCGTTATTTGAATCTCTCGGCTTACTAGTTAGGCTGCTGGCCCTATTATTTGGACATTTAACCGAACCTACCCTTCAAGTATTGGTTTGTAGAGATTTGATTGATTGGTTACAGGATTTCATCACTGGCGACTGGCCCTATTCAGGTAGGTAGGGGTTCTAGTGGGAAGTAGTGACCAGCAGGGTGCAGCAGGTCGGGTGTGAGAACGAATACTCGCTGAAGACATTGGCTAGCGATCGCCCTATGTCGTGAATTGGCAGAGCTTAGAATTCATGGGCCATTGGGTCCCAGTGGCTTAATGGTATGCGAGCTCGTTTTGTAACCAGAAGGTCCTGGGTTAGACCCCCGGTGGATGCGTACTTCTGAAGAGTCCCAAACCAGGCTGACGAAACAGCTGCCCACTACTCCCCGTCTGGTTTCCCAATGGTTCTGTAACCAATGTCAGCTCATGATGAAATCCTGTAACTTACCCTTAAAGTATTGGTTTGAAGGGATTTCATTGGTTTCAGGATTTCATCATGAACTGACATCGGTTAGAGAACTGTTGGAAAACCTGCAGGGAGTACTGCATGGTTGTTTCTCTTTTCCTAGTTTGGGACTCTTCATCATTGCGAACCCCCTCCTGATGTTCGAACCTACGACTTTCTGGTTACAATACCAGCGAGCTAGCTGGTAGACTATTAAGCCACTCGGAGCCGATCCAGTGGCCAGTTCATGAATTCCAACTTCTGCTAATTCACGATATGGCACAGCCAGCAGCGAATGTTATTGCTGGCGAGTATTCATCCTCACACCCAATATACTGTACGCCACTGGTCACGACTTCTCACTAGAACCCCAAGTAGCTACCTACCTGAATAGGACTAGTCACTAGTGAGCATCACCTTGATATTCAAGTGTTGGTTTGCAGTCCAGTACTCCCAGGCTTTCCATTGGTCCTGTAACCGATGTCAATTCATGGTGAAATGCTAAACGTATCTTTACCGATTCTGGGTGGGATGAATTAATTAAATAAAACATATTTGGAAACTATTAATAGTGAATAACTACCCACCAGAATTTATTCAAAAATGTATGAAAAAGATAAGAGTTATGCGGTTAATGAAGACAGCATAAACAATCAGGAATTCAAAACTTCGACATTACCGTTATATAAAGAAGTGGAATTCCCACGAAGGCTGAAATCAGTCAGGTTGGCATTTAAACCAACCAACTCATTCAGAGACCCGATAGATCCAACAAAGAAGAATTGAAATAATCACTGTGAGTGGGATGAAATACACTTGCATAGACTAAACTAGTAAATCGCGGTTAATTAGATTATCAGGACGTTGGGATTTGGATTCGATCTGGAATGATTGACCCTGCTAAATTATGCAATCTGAGGAATAGCTCGACCTCTGCAATACATTCACATTCATATAATTACATAGTGGGGTAAAAGTATTAACAAGTAATATAGTGATAATGGTGAAGAGAGAGTAGTGAATCTCTTGAAGTTTTATTCAACCGCCATTTATTATTCAATTTATTCGAATCATCCGCCAAACACCTGCAGTCGTAATGATGCAATGCTTCCACGGAAATATGGGGAATTACAATAAAAAATGATAATAATAATAATTTTTGCTTTATTCCAAAAACAGTACTAATGATACAGCAAGGAATTTTCAGCATTCACCACAATATTGCATCTAATTTACTCAAAAACGACAAAAAAATTATAAATACACATTACATAATAATAACAAAAAGTTGTTATAGCAGCTATGTAGGAAATTACAGTATGCGATATGGAGAAAAATATGCATAAAGTATAAAATTATAGTAATACCAACTAAAAATAAAATAGCAAAGTTATAATTAAACGATAGAAAGAGGGTGACACCATAAAATTAATTACAGAAAGATGAACGAACGATGTAAGGGTCGATTCACTTTGCTAATTATATAGTAACTTCTTAAATGTTTCACGTCTAACAGTGTCTTCATCACATAAAATATGGGCTAAATACGGTATTGTAGAATTTTTGTACTTAGTGGTTCGAGCATATAACTTTTTATATTGAATTCTCGTCCTACCTGAAGAGATACAAGGGGACAGGTGTGAATAAAGGGGGAGCAGGGGGTCTGACAGTACGGCCTTTGCCCATTTTGTACAGGAATTTATATGCCTCTCGACTATAGTATTAGCGAGCTTATGCAGTGGCAGACCACAGGCCCTACTCACAGCATTTAATACCCTTCGTAACATGATATAAACTTTTTTGAGAAGCCCAGGAAAGACTAATGGAGAGCAATAGAGTACAATAGGTAAAATACAGGAGTTTAAAAATTGCAAAACTAAAGGTTGGTTGATACCTGATTGTCTTAACTTTTTTTAATGTAGAAGGTAAGACGAAACATTTTCTTAGAGATAGATAAGATGTGGGATGACTATAAATGGTCAGAGGAAAGAACTAATCCAAGGTATTTAATGCTGCTTGACTTGGTTTCATTTTCAGTGCCATCTATGCTACAGCCATCATGGAAACTAACTTGTTCAAGTAAGTCACGTCGATGCTTGAAAGTAAAGTTAACTGCCTGACATTTGGAAGGATTTAACATAAGACCATTTAACTTAGACCACTTGCTGATGTCCAACAGAAAGCTATTAAGTTTGGAGCTGTCAGACTCGGAAGTGATAGGCAGTGATACAGTCAGATCATCTGCATATTTTTGACAAAGTTAGTTTCGTTTGAATGAGGCAGGTCGTGTAGGAAGAAAGAAAAAAGTAAAGATACATAAAGCAAAGTTGTGAAGTCTTATTAAGAATACATTGATGTGATTGTGAGCAACGAATTGTGCCCGATATATTATTCGGTTGTTAATATTGTCTCACTGTGTGCTTCCACATAAAATAAACTTACCTAATAGGGAATTAGAGTTTACCATTGTGTTAAGAACACAATATTCATTGAAGAGACTCTTTCCACCAATGAATTTATCATCAAGCTGTACAATCGTATGTATATACATATACGTTAAACTTACATCTCTTTGGGACTGTTTCTTGAATGTCACATCATCTATATGTTAACTGTATCCGCCGGCGCAAAAATCTTTGTTCTCATTTTTCTCACGACCAATATTGGGGACATAAACATTGACGTAAATTACTGTCTACCAACTCTGGTTAGCAGCCAGCTCTCACCACACTCGGGGGCTTAGGAATAGTTATCTCATGTATTGGGACACGATGCTACCTTGACCCCGCCCCCTTGAATACGCTTTTTCTCAAGTTTAATAGAGAATTATGACTCAGTGGGTTGTAAACACTTTATGTACTCGCGAGAGTAGAGAATCCCATTAAGTAATTTAATAATATTCCAGTTGCAGCATTAAGAACACAATATTCAGCAAAGAGACTCTTTCCAACAAGGAATTTATTACCAAGCTGTACAATAGTATATATATATATATATATATATATATATATTGGTTTTATAAAGAAATTATATTTGGTGAGGGAATTAGATCAAAGGTGTGAATACATGAAATAATAATAATAGTAGTATTAGTAGTAGTATGAAATGCAATTAAAATATTTGTGATTATAATCAAGGTTTAATGTCAAGTGGCAAAGAAATTGATGTCATATATAGAATAATACATAAGGCATACAGATGTTGGAAAGTGTGTATAATTATAGGATTAGTGGGCGAATATAAAATGTGACAGAATATGGCGAGAAATTTGATACGATATAATTTGGATTTAGAATGACAAGTTGGACGAGTGGAAACAATTCAGAGTGAGAATAGTAATAATAATCGAAGTAATAAGGGAAAAGTACATAGAATAACTAAATAAATAATAAATGTCTATCCCTCTTCGGCCAAAGCAGAAGTAGGAATTGTACATACTTCTTTGGTAAACAAAGGTGCGGCTGGCTTTAAGCCATGAATTGCCAAGACCTCCACTGTCTTTAGACCATAGTGCCCAAGTCCCACCCTTACTAGGTTTTATGAAGCTTGTGGTATTGAAACGGTAGAAGATGAAATCTTGTTATAGGAATGTCTATTAGGAAATTTTATCTCCATATAGCTAAATTATGTTTACCTTATCTTTTTTAGCGCACTGTTTGCACAGGTCTTCGTCTTGTGGTACTTCAGGCCTCCCTTCATATTGTGTTTTTTTGTGTACCTTTCACGTCTCTCATGTATCTCCACAACGCTGTATTATTTGCCTTCTCTGAAATTAAATATATCCCCCTGATATTTGCTGTTTTTATGCCCGATGAACATCTTTTTATACATACATATATATACTACTGATAAATCTTATATCAGTAGCACTCACCACAGTACGACTGTTTAGTGTATTGATAAAGAAGGTTCACTATCAAGTCGACTCGTTTAGTATCGTTGAGACTACTGCATATGTATTTGATACTTCTATGAATCTTTACAAATTCATTTTTTTCCCTTCACGTTCCCAGTGGAATATAGGGCACCTTCAAGCTAGAGCCAGCTTGAAGTTTTTGTAGCAGTGGTGTTTATTTTTACAGGATGGGGTTGCTAGCCAGCCTCAACTGGCCCAACCTTTCCTCTTTAGCAGTCTCATTACTGGTTTAGCGAGTTAAAGTGGTGTGTCGGTCTGGGATCGAACCCCGGACCATGTGTATGTTCGACGAGAGTCCTAACCTCTGTGCCACCGAAGCACTACAAATTCATTCATTCATTCGTGTCAGTCGTTGATGCTGTTCTTCTCTTAGGTGACTTAGAATGAGTAATTAACTTTCTATACGCTGGACCAACGATAAGAAGACTCTGAAAGATCTGGATTTTACGCGTGGATGATTTATGTCTAATGTCACTCACACAAACTTGAAGACTTACAGGCGAGAATTAACAAACTAGCAGAAGAAGCATACAGCGAAGACAGGATTTCATATGAACATACAGAAGACGGAGGTAGATGAAGATTACCAACCAATCAGCAGTTAGAGCAACAAACACCTGCGTCAAACACCATCAGTGGGAGAGATTTGGAAGAGGTTACTTCCTTCCTTTACTTATCTCGCCAGGAAGCATCGTTTCAACTACAGGTGATATTACCGATGAAGATGTCAAAGCCAGCCAGCCAGTCAGAATCGGAAAGGCTAAATACACCTTCATCAACCGGAAACCGGTCTGGAAATAATTTGCAGTGAAGCTCAGCATAAAGAACAAGACTCGAATTTTGTTGTAATTGTTTGTAATAGTAGTGTAACAACAGAAGACAAGGGCCAGGCAACAGATCGTTTTATTATGAAAATCAACACGTATTTATACATGTTTCACATACATTATTATAGCTTATGCAAGTAGACAAGCGCAGTCATCTGATTGGTTGCAGACAAACGCAGGCTTCTGATTGGTTGTTTCGGGATTCCTTGACAAATAGAGTTCTCTATCTGCGAATAATATTTTGCCACGTTAACTTTGCTGTGATTGGTTGTTGAATCAGCCTTGTTCATATTTTCTCACGGCCCATATTAGTGACCTAGACATTAACGTAGATTAGTGTCAACCAATCGGCTAGTAGCCTGCTCTCACCACAGTAGTAGTAGTATTTCGCGATGACGAAATTGCAAGAATTCAACCAAAACACAGAGAGAGATGAATTCAGGAATCTGTATTTGGCGGAATTATTAAATTCAATTCATATAAGAACTATATTGACAAGCAACAGTAAGTATTTAAACAATACAGAGATAGAAAAAGTCAATCACTACATCCGCCACAAGTCGAATGTCTCCTTGCGTATCTATAATGATATCGTGGTTTGCTTGCCAGTCTCTGCGATCTTCTAACTGATTCTGTGATATTATTTTCATCAGTATTATCTGGATGTATTTCTGAATTATCTACAAAATCAGGATTAGTAGCGGAATCAATAATATTATAATTGGAACGACCTACTTCATTTATTCTCACTTTGTCCAGCTGTCTGTTATGAACTGAGTGATCTTTGATGTCTAATATCTTCACCATTCGATTTCCCATTTTTTGTAGTATGATTGCAACAGAAAATCTATAGTCATTCCCTCTGTAATAATGTACATCAGAAGTCGTGGACATCAGATGCTTTCTGAGAATTCGAGATGTGAATAGTTTAGCAGGACTTTTACGGGTACTTGTATGCTCTGCATTCAACAGACGCAATCTATGCATATGCAGCAATTCCTCCATTTTAATCAGTTGCTCTCTCGTCTCAGTCAGCTGTTGACGAATGGACAACCAGCCAGCTTCCATTTCACTCACTTTTTTTCGTGTTTTCGACAGTTCGCATTGTAACTCGGCTACCTCATTTTTAAAAACACGTGATATAGTTGACGCTTGAGTTGCTGAACTTGTAGTGAAGGTTTTCATTGGATGAGATTGAGTATTTTGAAAAGTTGAAAGACACATTGACTCCATTTTACTAGACAGATTGGCAGAATTATCAGGATTCTGAGTAACATAAGTATTCGAACTTCTGCAAACAGACTTGATGTGTCCAACTTTACCACATTTATGACACTTAGCACCCAGAAAACGGCAAGTGCTTCGTAGATGTAACTTTCCACAGGAAAAACACGGTTTAATGTTTTCGATCTCTCGCTGCATTCTATTACCTGTGGACGACAGTTTGGATTGCTTTCCATGAACACTTGTATTTTCGACTTTAGAAAGCATGACATCAGATACTGACGTAGTGGGAGCAGAGTATTCACTGTTGACATCTTCATATGTAATACATAAATCTTTAGCAGTTTGAAACGTACAAGAAGGAATCTGAATTAACTCTTTCTCTAACTTAGGAATATTGATTCCAGCAATTAGACGATCACGTAGTTGAGTATGCAGCTGATCTCCAAAGTTGCACTTCGAAGCTTGTATCTATAGCTGAAGAATAAAGTCTCTAATCTTCTGGTTGGGAGCACGAACCAGTTTATAGAACTGAGCCCTCTCTCTGGTCTCAAAAGTAGTTATATGGAAGTGATCTATCAGAAGTTCACGGAGCTTACCATTTGGCAGATAAATAGGTTTATCTGGAAACGCCAGAGTCTTCACTAGGCTATATGCATCTAGCCCAATAGCAGTAATGAAATGTGCTGAAACTTTGTCATCCCGAACATTCTTTGACATGCACCATGCGTCGAAGCATTCAAGACAATCAGCGATTTCCTGTGGTGAACCATTTATAGGAAACTTTCCAAGGTTATTTAGTTCCATCGTGATGCCAAAATGTTGTAATTTTTTTGTAATAGTAGTAGTATTAGTATTTCGAGATGACCGAATTACAAGAATTCAACCAAGACACAGAGACGGATGAATTCTGGAATTTGTATTTTGCGGAATTATTAATCAATTCAATTCATATAAGAAATATATTGACAAGCAACAGTAAAAGTATTTAAACAGTACAGAGATAGAAATTGTCAACCACCACAGATTTTTAACACCAATGTTAAGTTGGTCAGTGCTTCTCTACGTGTCAGAAACGTGAACTGCGTGTCAGAAGAAGGATTTGCAACAAGTTATAGACTTTTGTGAACAGCTGCCACCTTTGCCGGCTGACTGCGTGCTGAGGATCAAATGGCCAGTCAGAAAGAATTAACAACAAGAAACTCTGCAGTGGAACAAACCAACCATGAGTCGATCACTCAACAAATAGGTAGGAAAAAATGGAGACGGATTGGACATACATACCATGGGAAGGCCATCGATTGACATCGCATACAATGTAGTCCATCGCTTGAGTGGAACTCCACTGAGAAGCAACGAGTGGGTCGTTCTAGGGTGACATGGAGGAGGTCGTATGAGGAGGAGGAGATGAGAGATCGTAGGCAACCGAGGTTCGAGCTGAAGAGGATGGTAGGAGATAGAACAAAGTGAAGATGTGTTGTTGAAGCCCTCGGAAACTAAGGGAATAATAATAATAATAATAATAACAATAATGAACTCCCTGTTATGGTTGTTCTCCATCTGAGTTTATTCCATTCAATCTTTTTATTCTTGCTGAATCTCATCACATTGGAGACCACATAGGAGAAAATTTGTTTATTGCTTAACAGGTGAGACACTTTATTGGCCTATGCACATTACAGATGAATGTGTATTCGGATACTTACATCTTAGCGACAGATAACGAACCATTTTTCTCGAAATCAGTAACGCTACTGAAGTTAGAATACCATAAATTGGGTGCAATATGTAGGTAGGAGAATAGGTAGCCCAATTTTCAAACAGGCCGTTAAGGATACAGTAAATACAAATAAAATGTGTTTTTTTTCTATTTCCTTGAGTTCCAAGTTCAACATAAGACTTCCATAGCATACCTCAATCGATTCTTCATCCTGCTTTCTGCAGTTCCTTTACACTGGGTTCAAGATTACGCATCAGCTCTTATCTCTTGCTCAACTAATCTCCTTTTTGTCCTCTTCAAACACACACCAAGCTAGTCCTATCTCATTCGCTACCCAATAAAGAGCTGGACTGGTGCATATGGTCACTCAGTGGATTCCGATGCCAATATCAAATACAGATCTATAAACATCTGTATATGTGTTGCAAAATGGCTGATGATTTCCACTCTGTCAGAGTGTGGAATGTCCATATGGGTATTTTCCACGAACTTAAAAAGAGTAAATTGTTCGTGAAAAATTCGCTGAATGACCGCCATGATAACATTAGTACGGAAAAACACCAGAATATACTGACTAAATAATACACATGGAAATAACAAAGAGCCTTAAGCAAAAAAAAAACATTTACACGATGACAGATTGCGCAAAAATTACCATGCAGGTTCTAAGAAATTTGATGCCGTAGGAGAATGAACAGTGGTATGTGTTGTGTTGCACAGGAGTTGTGAGTCGATGAATAATAGATAACGAAATACAACACGACATCAATGCGGGTATGGAAAGCAGAGGGTAGAGTAAAAAATCACACAGGTAATGATGAACATTCCACTTCCGACTACATGTGGAGAAGAGCACACGCACACACACACACACACACACAACCTGGAGTCTAAGACTCGGTGGATTCCGAAGTCCTGGTGATTGGACGCATAGTGTTTGAATGTGGATGTGTTGTAAATGGGTTGGCCTGTGATTGTGGAGGGCGAGATTGAGGTTGAATGATTTGGTGATTAGTTGATATCGAGGATCGGGTATCAGGTATCGGATGTCGGGTAGTGGGTAGTGAGTATTGTGTATTGGTTAGTGAGTAGTGGACAGACGTGTGGTTTCCAACATGAATCAATTTGAGTTGAATGGAATGAGGGTGGTTGGTTGTTGTGGTATTGACTTGGTGTATTTCAGGTGTGTATTGTGTGGTATGTGTAAAAGGCGTCGCGCCCCGTGACCCCCATTGTGATGACAGACGAATAACTGTAGACCTGAGGCTAGCGCCCACTCATCCAGTCCGCCCACTCAACACCCCAGTGCACTACAGACAGCCAGACTGTATGTAATGCAAGGAAGTGCCTCTCCGCAGGTTTGGAAAGGAGACTGAGCGGGAAACCCACATTCAACGGACGGCACTCTCTGCCCAAGGCCCGGGGAGTTCTCCCAGAGACGGTGAGTGACTGACAGCAATGCTGTACTGCACTCTTGCACACCAGGACTCCGATGTAACCTCCGGGTCGCGACGTCTGCCAGACGACTATCATCCACTCACACTTAACCTCAACAAGTCAACAATCATTTCTATACAAAACTTCATTTGCACATCTACACACCACTCATCATCCACATCAACTCAAAGTCGAATAAACACTCAGAAGACAAACAACTATCCTCTTCTGCTACAATTCCACTCAAACTCTACTTCCTCCTATCATCATCTCTCCCATCAATGTGTCATCCTCATAAGTAGTATATTCATACTGGCGAAATTTTACTCTCCACCCGAAGTCTGTGTCTGTTCCTGTGTGTGTCAATGAATGCATTTGTCAATGTCGGTGTCAGTGTCAATGTGAATTGATCTGACTGGGGTTTCTGGATTGCTTGAACACAAAGTGTATTGCATTCTATCAGGAGGAGGAGACGAACAACTCCTCAGATTGGAATAATGATGATGATGATATATATATATATATATATTTATATATGTGTATGTGTGCAATGCATGTAGCTTTCTATCTTTGACTTCGACTTCCACAATAATCCCGTCTGAATGCCTATTTGTACTCAAGTGTGTCTGGTGTATAGCGAGTGGATTTTGTCGGATGGCTGACTAGCTGACTGACTGACTGACTGGCTGTCCGCCTATGTGTATGAATTTGTACTCGGTGTTGTTTGTTGATGTGAGGTAAGTAAGTGAGGGTGAGCTGTTGACCGGTGTGTTAGGCATGTGTGTGTGTGTGTGTGTGTGCGTACATGTGTGGATTCTACAGCCGTGTATCATGTTGGTTAGTTAGGTAGTTAGTTGGTTGTCACAAGGAATTCGGTTTGGTCTCAGTCGATAGATCATCGGAGAACCGTGCTGATTGATTGATGGACTGATTGATTGATTGACTGATTAGTTGATTTGTTGATTGGTTGATTGATTGATTGATTGATTGATTGATTGGTTGGTTGACTGATAGTTGCGCTTATTTGTCAGAAGTGAAGTCAGGTGAAGGGAGACATGTTGTCTATCTTGCTTGGGGAAGGCGTCAAGTGATGTTGTGACAGATTCTCTGCCTTTGAGTGTGTTCGTTGAATGCTTGTATTCTTGTGTGTGTGTGTGTGTGTGTGAGTGAGTGAGGGTCGTAATCTGGGTGTTGTGAGTAGATGGATCATCATAGACTTTGAAATACAAGACATTATTATTTTTATTATTATTATTATTATCATTATTATTATTAAAATATACAAGACATGTCTGTGGCTGTTGTAATGTGAGTGAGGCTAGAGCCACACAGGCGATGATGAACATTCCACTTCCGACTACATGTGGAGAAGAGCACACGCAACACACACACACACACACACAACCTGGAGTCTAAGACTCGGTGGATTCCGAAGTCCTGGTGATTGGACGCATAGTGTTTGAATGTGGATGTGTTGTAAATGGGTTGGCCTGTGATTGTGGAGGGCGAGATTGAGGTTGAATGATTTGGTGATTAGTTGATATCGAGGATCGGGTATCAGGTATCGGATGTCGGGTAGTGGGTAGTGAGTATTGTGTATTGGTTAGTGAGTAGTGGACAGACGTGTGGTTTCCAACATGAATCAATTTGAGTTGAATGGAATGAGGGTGGTTGGTTGTTGTGGTATTGACTTGGTGTATTTCAGGTGTGTATTGTGTGGTATGTGTAAAAGGCGTCGCGCCCCGTGACCCCCATTGTGATGACAGACGAATAACTGTAGACCTGAGGCTAGCGCCCACTCATCCAGTCCGCCCACTCAACACCCCAGTGCACTACAGACAGCCAGACTGTATGTAATGCAAGGAAGTGCCTCTCCGCAGGTTTGGAAAGGAGACTGAGCGGGAAACCCACATTCAACGGACGGCACTCTCTGCCCAAGGCCCGGGGAGTTCTCCCAGAGACGGTGAGTGACTGACAGCAATGCTGTACTGCACTCTTGCACACCAGGACTCCGATGTAACCTCCGGGTCGCGACGTCTGCCAGACGACTATCATCCACTCACACTTAACCTCAACAAGTCAACAATCATTTCTATACAAAACTTCATTTGCACATCTACACACCACTCATCATCCACATCAACTCAAAGTCGAATAAACACTCAGAAGACAAACAACTATCCTCTTCTGCTACAATTCCACTCAAACTCTACTTCCTCCTATCATCATCTCTCCCATCAATGTGTCATCCTCATAAGTAGTATATTCATACTGGCGAAATTTTACTCTCCACCCGAAGTCTGTGTCTGTTCCTGTGTGTGTCAATGAATGCATTTGTCAATGTCGGTGTCAGTGTCAGTGTCAATGTGAATTGATCTGACTGGGGTTTCTGGATTGCTTGAACACAAAGTGTATTGCATTCTATCAGGAGGAGGAGACGAACAACTCCTCAGATTGGAATAATGATGATGATATATATATATATATTTATATGTGTGTATGTGTGCAATGCATGTAGCTTTCTATCTTTGACTTCGACTTCCACAATAATCCCGTCTGAATGCCTATTTGTACTCAAGTGTGTCTGGTGTATAGCGAGTGGATTTTGTCGGATGGCTGACTAGCTGACTGACTGACTGACTGGCTGTCCGCCTATGTGTATGAATTTGTACTCGGTGTTGTTTGTCGATGTGAGGTAAGTAAGTGAGGGTGAGCTGTTGACCGGTGTGTTAGGCATGTGTGTGTGTGTGTGTGTGTGCGTACATGTGTGGATTCTACAGCCGTGTATCATGTTGGTTAGTTAGGTAGTTAGTTGGTTGTCACAAGGAATTCGGTTTGGTCTCAGTCGATAGATCATCGGAGAACCGTGCTGATTGATTGATGGACTGATTGATTGATTGACTGATTAGTTGATTTGTTGATTGGTTGATTGATTGATTGATTGATTGATTGATTGGTTGGTTGACTGATAGTTGCGCTTATTTGTCAGAAGTGAAGTCAGGTGAAGGGAGACATGTTGTCTATCTTGCTTGGGGAAGGCGTCAAGTGATGTTGTGACAGATTCTCTGCCTTTGAGTGTGTTCGTTGAATGCTTGTATTCTTGTGTGTGTGTGTGTGTGTGTGTGTGAGTGAGGGTCGTAATCTGGGTGTTGTGAGTAGATGGATCATCATAGACTTTGAAATACAAGACATTATTATTTTTATTATTATTATTATTATCATTATTATTATTAAAATATACAAGACATGTCTGTGGCTGTTGTAATGTGAGTGAGGCTAGAGCCACACAGGCGATGATGAACATTCCACTTCCGACTACATGTGGAGAAGAGCACACGCAGACACACACACACACACACACAACCTGGAGTCTAAGACTCGGTGGATTCCGAAGTCCTGGTGATTGGACGCATAGTGTTTGAATGTGGATGTGTTGTAAATGGGTTGGCCTGTGATTGTGGAGGGCGAGATTGAGGTTGAATGATTTGGTGATTAGTTGATATCGAGGATCGGGTATCAGGTATCGGATGTCGGGTAGTGGGTAGTGAGTATTGTGTATTGGTTAGTGAGTAGTGGACAGACGTGTGGTTTCCAACATGAATCAATTTGAGTTGAATGGAATGAGGGTGGTTGGTTGTTGTGGTATTGACTTGGTGTATTTCAGGTGTGTATTGTGTGGTATGTGTAAAAGGCGTCGCGCCCCGTGACCCCCATTGTGATGACAGACGAATAACTGTAGACCTGAGGCTAGCGCCCACTCATCCAGTCCGCCCACTCAACACCCCAGTGCACTACAGACAGCCAGACTGTATGTAATGCAAGGAAGTGCCTCTCCGCAGGTTTGGAAAGGAGACTGAGCGGGAAACCCACATTCAACGGACGGCACTCTCTGCCCAAGGCCCGGGGAGTTCTCCCAGAGACGGTGAGTGACTGACAGCAATGCTGTACTGCACTCTTGCACACCAGGACTCCGATGTAACCTCCGGGTCGCGACGTCTGCCAGACGACTATCATCCACTCACACTTAACCTCAACAAGTCAACAATCATTTCTATACAAAACTTCATTTGCACATCTACACACCACTCATCATCCACATCAACTCAAAGTCGAATAAACACTCAGAAGACAAACAACTATCCTCTTCTGCTACAATTCCACTCAAACTCTACTTCCTCCTATCATCATCTCTCCCATCAATGTGTCATCCTCATAAGTAGTATATTCATACTGGCGAAATTTTACTCTCCACCCGAAGTCTGTGTCTGTTCCTGTGTGTGTCAATGAATGCATTTGTCAATGTCGGTGTCAGTGTCAATGTGAATTGATCTGACTGGGGTTTCTGGATTGCTTGAACACAAAGTGTATTGCATTCTATCAGGAGGAGGAGACGAACAACTCCTCAGATTGGAATAATGATGATGATATATATATATATTTATATGTGTGTATGTGTGCAATGCATGTAGCTTTCTATCTTTGACTTCGACTTCCACAATAATCCCGTCTGAATGCCTATTTGTACTCAAGTGTGTCTGGTGTATAGCGAGTGGATTTTGTCGGATGGCTGACTAGCTGACTGACTGACTGGCTGTCCGCCTATGTGTATGAATTTGTACTCGGTGTTGTTTGTCGATGTGAGGTAAGTAAGTGAGGGTGAGCTGTTGACCGGTGTGTTAGGCATGTGTGTGTGTGTGTGTGTGTGTGCGTACATGTGTGGATTCTACAGCCGTGTATCATGTTGGTTAGTTAGGTAGTTAGTTGGTTGTCACAAGGAATTCGGTTTGGTCTCAGTCGATAGATCATCGGAGAACCGTGCTGATTGATTGATGGACTGATTGATTGATTGACTGATTAGTTGATTTGTTGATTGGTTGATTGATTGATTGATTGATTGGTTGGTTGACTGATAGTTGCGCTTATTTGTCAGAAGTGAAGTCAGGTGAAGGGAGACATGTTGTCTATCTTGCTTGGGGAAGGCGTCAAGTGATGTTGTCAGTTCTCTCCTATTATTGTGTGATGCATTATTCACCTGGTTGATATTGAGTCGACTACACTAACTGGAGGCAAGGAAACGACTGGGAATAAATATCGTGTTATATGGAGACTGGATTGTGTTGGTATGACACGGTGACACGAGAATGCATGCATTTTCTTTGTGAGTATATATATATATATATATATATATATATATATATATCAATCTGATATTTTGAATGATGAATTCAGTGACTTTGGTACCTACTATTTGTGTCAGTTAACGGCTATGTTTATGGAAGCAAGCTGAAAAATTTTTTGATACAAATGTAATGACAAGGGGTAGGGTATTTATATATATAGGATGGCGGGTCATATGAAATACCGATTTAATAAGGTATTTATGAATTCGAAATCTCCACAGTAGGCCAGGGCACTATTGATTCAGTGATTAGCCTGCCTCTTAGTCTAACGGTATTACATTTTAATACTTTAACCCTATCCCAACTTCATGTGAATGCATTGCGATGGCTTAGTTCTTATTTTCTAGGTTATTTAACTAAGCAGGTTTAATCATTCTGGTTCTAGCTAAATTTCCATTTTCCGATAATGTGAATGACTTCGATCGACTAGTTTGATCTATGCAACTAATCTCACAGCCACTACATGGTATGTGGTAAGTTATATCGTTTTCCTTCATCGCCTCTGTCGGATCAATAAGCTTAAAGAGTGTGTCATTGAGTGAGACGGTTAATTTTAAGTACCACTCTAATTTCAATCTCATTGCGAATTCTATGAAGCGTCTCTGATATCTCTTTCTAATACGGCAGTCGTACGGAGATGAAATTTCACCCTCGATTTCCTTTGGAAACCGGAACTATTCAGATCTCAATATATGATCTCGTTGGCACCATAAATTGCAGTCGTATACTGCTCACCTCAACCAGCGGTGCTGGTCAGGCAGGCAGGTCGAAGAGATCTAGTCGTTTGACAGCTGTTTAACTTGTCTGAAATTGGGCTTGACTTCGGTAGTCTCGGTTAGATTCAGTCTAAAGTGCAGTATCAGATGAAATCACCCGATTTCTGCCTATCTGCATGAACAAGCTTGTGATTCAGATTTCAGACACCATGAATCAAATTCGCCAATTTTGTGTGTATATACATACACCTTTATATACTACTGGTCGTTGTGAGTAGTATACAACAACTCACCTAAAACAATCGGTAGCGTGTAGTTTTATGCATTTATGCTTGCTTTCTCGACTGCTACTTATATTGGCATTAAAAAGGTCTCATGGCTACAAATGTTGAATGATTTTGTTATTTGTTGTTTTGTGTGAATTTTTCTAATGTTTTCACTATAAAACATTTTCTTTTCATCAGATGTATATTTTTCTTCTTTGTTACCAGTTGGTATAATTTATTCTTGTGTTCAACCTGACCTATTTTCATATATGGCTTTGTATAATTTTAAGTTTCATTTGCATGTGTATAAGAAAGGCCTTCACTGCTTCGTTGTCCCTGGTTTGATTCATGGCCATATGTCCATATGCATGTAAGCGTGTTAACGGTCATTTGCAGAAGCGATCGATAGATATTACCACATATGCATGAGCTTTGCCATGTTATCAGTAACTTAGTCCGTGTAATCCAATCAAATTTAAGATAAGACATGTCGTGTAATTTTTCACTTTTAATTTAACCAATTAAATTTGACTATTTGATTGATGACCTTTCATCATTTCTAGAGTTTGGTATATCTGTACAATTCACTCATAGTGTTTATAGTTAGATTCAATCTACAACATTTTCTCGGATCTAGCTTTGATAAGATGGCTACAACTTACCAATTACCTGAAGTTAAATATACTCAAGTGAGTTGTTTGAAACGTTAAGATTATGGTTTTTTTTCTTTTTAATATTTTATTATTCGATCTGATGTGGTGAGTGATAGCATATGAGAATTATAAGGTGTGAATTCCTATAGACAAAAAATACATTCTGTTAGCGTCTTGCTTTCGATGGCTACCATTATTATTATTTATTCTTCCCATGGATTCCGAGTGTTCTCTGTTCTTAAAAGTTTTTTCCAGCTTGCTTTACGGTTAGAGTAAACAATAGACACCAAAATCAAATGACCTTGATTTGACCAATCAGATAGCTCAGCATTACAAATGGATGCTAGTCATATTCCTCGTAGAAAATGTCTTCTAGACTTGGCGTTTGACTTCTCTGCGTAAAATGTGTTGATAGGGAGGAACAAAACATGCCTATGTGGAGGGATAATGACTCCGCGGAAGTATTGCCGGGCTATTGATGGTTATACATTCAGATGAAACCACCTTGTATGTGGAAGTCTTTATAAGTTGGTAAGTCGTACCTAATTGGTGATTCTTTTTGGGCACTTTCTTCTCGAAACCAAAGCTCTCCCTTAGTAATACATTGCGTATATGCAACCTGTATCTGCTGTAGCTGGAGAAATAGAGAATACATTCTTTTGATTATGTCTATAACCACTCCTATGAAAATCTGGGGCCAAGTTTTGCTGCATATTAGTTATATATCCCCTATATGATTCATTTTTATTTCATATATATATATATCGTAGTAACACTTCTTTGTAAATTAAGTAGAATCTGATTTGTCGTATCAAGATCGTCTGAAGTTGGTGTCTATTCTTTACTGTTGCCAGCAATTGTCCATAAACCTTTATTTTCTCCTCAGACAATCGTCTTCATGTCACCCTTGGATTCACGCCCAACCCGTCTTTTTCCACTTGGGTTTAACACAACGGCTTGCATGGCACGTGATATTATCACTCAACCGTCTTGTCAGCATGGTTCTCTGACTACCATAGTTCCTAGTTTCTTATCCATTCTTGTCGGCTACCTAACCTTCAGTATGAAGCCAGTGCAGACAACTGTTGAGGGAAGTCTACAGTAGCCTGTTGGAAATTCGTCAAGTTGCTAAACCATACTTGAAGTACTGAGTGATTTGACATGTGTGCTAAAGATAAGGATTTTGTTTTTTTTTTATGCTGAGCGCGACAGACGTCCACACCGATTTCAGGTTAATGATGGTGTGTCTTCTTTTCCCTATCCTACATGGCTTTAATATTGCCATCCTTACTTATTAGTTTACTAGCCTGGGAAAAGAAGGTATATTGAGTGTGGCACTAGGGACCCTACCCTTGGGAAATATACCAGAATCCCTAATAAACCTTGAACTTTTTGAGTGTACTCTATTTATTTTCCAAAGTTCATATTCAAGAAATGTAATTCATTATTGCGAGACTTTAGTCATTATTTCTTATTCGAATTTAGGGAAGGGAAAATGGTGGTTCATGTCAACCAATGATATGTGTTGGATAGGTTGAAGTGATTTAATCGCCAGACAAATGTTTCTCTCGTCTGAGACTGGATTAGTTATCTGCCAGCTGGGTTAAAGTTCAGTCTAAATAACTTGGATTCTTGACATCTGAGTCTAACTGTCATATGACTGATGAGACTGGTTCGAGGCAAGTGGAAGTCGTGTCTGATGATTCGATCATTTTCATCCGGATAGCAAGCATTAGTGGTTTATCCGAGGAGTATCTCTAAGTACTCATTATGTATAGGCTTCTGAATCACAAGCTTGCTAGGCACTTAGTAGAATTCCATATTAGTTTGTTTGTTAGATGTTTCACACACAGAGTTCAACAGTACTATTTAGTGGATGACGTTTCGAACAAAATTTATTGTTCATAATCACATCAATTAATTATAATCACCCGACTTCGAAACTTGAGTTTTATAGTTTTCTTTGTTCTCTCCTATTTGTCGTCGTTGGGGTAGTAGAATTTTCCAGATATCTAACCGAACAGGTGTTGAATCATTCCTATTACAGACACGTGTTTGCAGTTGATTCGATAAACAAAGCTTCTGTTATCAATCCCTCCCTCCATCCTGTGACATTAGATTTTAAAACTTTCATCCCATCCATCCTATTGTATGCTTGTGTGTAATTGCATGTAGTACTATGTCTGAACTATTCTCTAGATTTCTTATCTTATTCGGGTCAACTAATCTAGATTATGCTGCTAGGGTTTTATGTTCGGCTAGTCTGAATAACTGCCCCTGTTCTACTACTTTGACCTGACAATCATTGCAGACAGGGTATTCGATAAACTAAATTGGTTTGTTTTATTAGCTTCACTGGATTGATACTCTAACCGACAAAGCTTGTTTCTAATTGAGTTTGTGGGTAGTTTGACTGCCAGCCGCTTTTATTCCTGCTTGTATTGTTAAGAATTCTGTGTAAGGTTTCCGAGGTTCCTTCCTTGTATGGAATTACTACTGATGATTTAGATTCCTTATTGTTGGTGTTTGTCATTATCCTGCACATATTTGATATGCATGTCGTCATTAATAATAATAGTAATGTTATTATTGTCATTATTAATATCATCACTGATTATTTACTTTATTTATACATTTCCCTACATACTTTCTGACTAATTTATCAGGGTAATTATTAAGTTTCAAAGCCTCTCTTATGTGTCTCACTTCCTGTCTTAGATTTTCCTTTGGTGCTACTTAGATTTTGTGCTCTGTCACTTAAACATTTCACCAATCCTGTTTTTACTGACATAGGATGGGATGATCAGAAGTTCAAATATCTGTTTGAATGTGTGACTTTCCTGTAAACACACTAGTGTGTTTAACTTCCCATCTTCTTTCCTTTTTACGCTGCAATCTAACCATTGGAAACACCCCCGCTTCCTGACTTTCCAATTCATAAGTGAATTGAATTGCCTCTACCTTCGAGTTGATATGTGTTCGAAAAATCTATCTATCTATATCCTGTGTTCTGTGTACAGTGAGTGAATGTGTCATCTACATACCTAGTTATGAATTATCTAAATATTAAGCCATGGTATCAAATCACCTTAAAAGCCACTCGAAATCTAGATTAACAAATTCTTGTGAGCTAAAACATACAGATTAGATAATTTAAAACTAGATAATAAAGAGAAAATGGTTGTTAGTTTTGACATTTTCATCTCACATATACGTATAACAATAAATATAGTTATAGAGACAGCCAGACACGAAGTCATTTCTTACCAAGAACTTGAACTTAGGACAAAAGTGCCACTTGAGGACATAATTTTGGGGGAAAAACATCGTGCTTTTCACGTAATTCATGGAGTAATAAGGGAGAACTGCGTCGGTGGCACAGTGGTTAGGACTCTCGCCGACCATCCACATGGTCCGGGGTTCGAGCCCACGCCGACGCACACCTGATATCTATGGTCGGCCTGCGAAATTTGGGCTACCGATATCCCTGCTGAAAATTCCATACTTGTACCAAAAATACGGTGTGGAATCAAGCTGTAATAAAAAAAAAATGATTTGATTCTCTTATTTCAGTATAGAATTCCAAATAGTTGACGACGAATTTTTACAAAGTCTATCCGAGCATAAAGTCCAGTAAATCTTTCTTTAAAATTATTTTTGGAGGCTATCAGTTATTTATGCGCACGATGTCATTCGAAAGTCTCCTCAGTGTATGTGCGCCTGATCCATATGCATTTTCTCCTACATATTTTCTGAACGACAGACTCTGCATTGGTTAGTTCTCATAGTGTTGCTTGTAGCTAATTCTTTCTGGCCAGCTGGCGATTTGATCTTCAGTATGGAGCCAGCCAGCGAATGCAGCTGTCGATAAAACTTTGTAACCTGTTAGGATTTCTTTTCGTGATACACCCAGTTTTCGGACTCCTATAGAATCACTGACTGAATGACTGACTGACTGACTTAACATTTATGTTGGAAATCCTAATCTTGTTCCTGATTCCGTGAAGTGCAGATTTCCTAAGTGGTTTCATGTTAATGAAGGCGTATCTCACCTATCTGATTCGGTTTGGCTTTGATATCCTCATCCGTATTCTTGCCTGTAGTTGAAACGAAGTGAAGTAAGTAATCTCTGTCAAATCTCTCTCATTGATGGGGACTGTCACTGGTTGATGTTGCTGTTGGTTGGTTATATATTCCCATTGTAAAATATGGAAAATCATAACAGGTGATTCAGCGAAGAGACTCTTTTCAACAACGAATTTATCATCAAACTGTACAATCGTATATATATATATATATATATATATGTAACAACAGAAGACAAGGGCCAGGCAACAGATCGTCTAATTATGAAAATCAACACGTATTTATATATATTTCACATACATTATTATAGATTATGCAGGTAGACCAGCGCAGTCTTCTGATTGGTTGTTTATCAGAAGTTAAACAGACAAACGCAGGCTTCTGATTGGTTGTTTTGGGATTCCTCGAAAAATAGAGTTCTCTATCTGCGAATCATATTTTGCCAGGTTAAGTCTGCTGTGATTGGTTGTTGAATCAGCCTTGTACATATTTTCTCACGGCCTGCTCTCACCATATATATATATATATATATATATATATATATATATATATATATATATATATATATATATATATGGTTTCTTTTAAGAAGTTATATCCGGTGAGGAAACTGAATCATAAGTGTGAATGCATAAAATAATAATAATAGTAGTATGAAATGCAATTAAAAACTAAAATGTTTGTGATTAAAACCATAGTTAAGTGTCACAAATGGCAAAGTAAATTAATGTCATATATAAAATAATTCATACGATGGATAGAACTTAAAAAGGGTGTGTGCAATTATAGGATTAGCAGACAAATCGAATAAAATAAAAATAGAAACGTTATGTAATATTGTGTGAAATTTGATAACAGAATTTAACGTTGTAAAAAAAAGAATTGATTTAGAATGACAAGTAGAACAGGTGAAATAATACCGGAGACAGTTCAGAGTGAGAATAGTAATAGTGACAATTGACGTAATAAGGAAGAGTATACAAATTGAAAAGACAAAATGAAAAAAAAACATTAAAAGTTGGTAGAGCAAAAATATGATTGGGGATAACCATACTTTAGCATAGAGGGATTAAGACTATGAAAGTTGGAGGAGAGGATTCGAACCAACTCTTTTTCTGCATAAAGAGATCTGACTTTTCTGTTTCGATGGTCAAAGTTTCTTCAGCAATCTAGATGAGGTGGATACGCGGGGATTTGAGCAAATTACTTTTCGCCTTATAGACAGATGTCTTTGAAGGCGGAGGCTTTAGAGATCATTAGATGATTTTTGTCGACCAGATGTTCAATGATAGCGCTTCTTACCGTTCCACTCCCACCTCTTCGCATCCATGCAGGATAGTGTTCTTGCATCCTCTTGGAAAAAAGTGGAGTCGAACGACCGATATACCTAGCTCCACGCGAGCATGTGAATCGATAAACACACATAGAGTCGATCAACTGAGGGATTTTATCTTTCAAATTATTGAACAGTAATGGTCGACTAGTAAAGGCTATTCTCAGAGATGCAGCAGGGAATGTTCTTTTCAGGGACTGTGATATCCTTCGTTTCATGATATCGGAAGCTAAGTTCCCTTTGAATTCCAAGCTCATGTAAAATATTTTCTTGGGTACGGATGATAAGTCACGTTTTATAGAAATAATGTATAGGAATATATATATATATATATATATACATGAGGTAGAAGTTTTTGAATTTTTGTTTGATATTACTTCAATAGACAGATCTACATTACTCTGAAATCAATCTGGAGGTCTGCTACACCCAGCAATAAGGACCAACATTAAGATCGCCAGCATTCATATCATGTCAGTGTTTCACGGAATGCATCTCCAACAAGTTGGAGAATTTCGTCAAGAGCTGCATTCTCTGACTCCATACTGAGAATCAGATGACTGGCTACGAAGAATTAGGAACACGAAATTCCGCAAACAAACCTGGAAGCTGTCACCCAACAAATATGGAGATAGATCAGACACTCGCCGAGGGGATTGCTGAGGGAGACCACGAGCCAGGCAAGTCATCGAGTGGGAAGCGACGAATCTGAGTTGACTACGATGGTGACATAAAGGAGATATAGTATGAGGAGGAAATGAAAGCTTGTATGGGCGACCGTGGAGCTATCTGACAAATAACTTCAGAGAACTGGATGAAATTGAGATGTGCTTGCTGTTGAAGCCGTGTGATCCACTCGGAACCTAAGGAAATAATTATAACAACATTGATGATAAGACTGTTAGCACTAAACAGTTAGACGTTAGTAAAAGCACTGACGTTTTGTTCTTTCATGCATTGGTCGGTCGGTCGGGGGTGGAGTGGGGAGCGACTGAATAGAAACGTTTTCACAATATTGTTTAGTAGTAAAGCCTTAAAGTCATTCAAATTGTTTTCGTGCCTTAAAGTCATTCTGTGTGTGTGTTTTTAATTTTCCTTTTGTTTGTTTGTTTTTCTCCTCTCCGTAGTTATTTATCAATAATGAATTTGTTGACAGTCTGTCGAAGAAAACATTTCCAACAATAAATCCAACCAATGAACAAGTGATATGTCATGTTCAAGAAGCTGATAAAAATGATGTTTACAAGGCAGTGGAAAGTGCTAAGAAAGCGTTTAAATTAGGCTCCGCTTGGCGTACAATGGATGCTTCACAACGTGGTCTTCTACTCTATAAGTTGGCAGATCTGATTGAGAAAAATGCCGACTATATATCTGTAAGTTATCTGTGAAAAGAAATATTATTTCTTTGGTTTAAAAATAGGGAGTGGAAACATCAATCTCTGCGTTTCTGCCTTTCACACTGTTGAATTGTATCGTCAGCCTTGATTGGTAAGGTATTAACCTCGTGTATCAGGTGGTGTTCAACAGACGTATACATCAATTTTATGCATTCATTTGCTTTCCTTATGGGACGTTGAGGTCCAAACGTTCGACTTTGAATTCTGAGTAGGAGTGTTTCGTTAGGGAGCGGAGTTTCCAGCCTCACACCCGCTATCGACCAGTAAACTAGTCGAAGTTTAAGATTGTTCACAAGTTGACATCAGTTAGAGAACCATTGGAAAATCTGTGAGTCCTGGAGAGCTATTTTGCTCTAGTTTGCGACTCTTCACAGTACGCACCCCACAGGGGTTGGAATAGTCTGTGGGCTCGTCTCGTATCCGTGAGGTTATGTGTTCAAATTCCGGTGGTTGTGTGTGCTGATGAGTCTCATAGTGGGATGAAACAACTGCTAAGTACTCCTGGTAATTTTCCAATGGTGCTCTAACTATTGTCAGCTCGTGATCAATCCCGGAACCAATCAAATCTCTGCACACCAACACTTGATAGTTTAGAAGTTTGTTTGTCGAGAATCGAACTCTAGACCACGTGTCTGATCGGAAAACCACTGACGTACCAGTGTTCTGTATACCAAATGAATTTTATTTCGGCCTTTTATACCAGGCAATGAAATCTGTTCCATAATCACTCACTATTGTGCAGTAACGTTCTGTCACTTAATGACTAAATCTGAGTTGAAATCAATCGAATCCTATCGACAGAACACTTACGAATGCTTACTTTTTCCTCTCAACTGGTTCTTTTTTCAGCTAATATTAATCATCTAGGGATGGTTCCACTCTTCCTTTATCCACTTCTTCTTGGCATCGACAATGGTAGGAAGACTTCTGCAGATTAATGCTATTTAACGGGTGGCTAGATATCTCTCTCGTGGCAAAGATGATACAATTCGGCAGGTGGTGAATTGACTTCGTCTATCTGTACTAAGGTATTTTTTTGCTCAAATATTCAATTAAGGTTTTAGAGGACCATTTCCGAGGGAGGGGGCTAACATTTCATCTTTCATCTTCAATATTATTCGTTCTGTGGGGTCTGAACGGAGCATAGGGCTTCACTAGGACGTCTCGATTGTATTCTGTTCTATGCCAGTCTTTTTTATCTGTCACCATGATCCCCTCCATGTGACACTCAGATGCCCAACTCAATATAAAGGTCTCTTCAGTGCATGTGTCCAAACAATGTCCATTTCCTTGTACACGTTTGTCGGGCAACAGGTCCTTGGTTAGTTAGTTCTTTACCTGATAGAGCTTTTTGTCACTAATCTTTTCCAGCCGTCCATTTAATCTTCAGAATTGAGTAAAAGCAGGTGATGAAGAAAATCAATAGTAACCTGTTAGAAATGCTTTTCGTGAAGTACGCGCCAAGTGTCTGAAGGAATATAGAAGCACTAACTTGATATCAGTTTTGAAAATTCGGATCTTTGTCTATCAGGTGTATTATTATTAAGTATTATTCTATTCCCTTGTGTTCTGAGTGGAACATACGGATTTAATCCAGTTGACAATTTGAACTGTCCACATCCACTTCACCTGCTTTCACAGATTGATTCCTAGCACTTCTGTGCGGTATCTTTTCACCTCTTTGTCAACCTGAGTAGCCATTCCAGCTTTGTACGTTGTATGGGAATTCCACTCCCTATGTTTTTATTCTTGCTTTTATCGCAAGAAGACACATCGGCTGACTGGGTTCCTAAAGGCTTTCACCAGCCCTCATTATTTCGTCTCCCCAATTCTAGCGAAGAATAGGTTTGTTTTTTTCGAAATGTTTTTCATGTGCCTTGAATTTCCTGAGGCGATTTTATTGATTTTCTTGAGTTGGGTCCCTGGTGCCACACATTTAGCTCTCGCTCTTTTCCAGGGCTGAGGACTAGCTAGAAAGCTAGCGAACTATTGAATTAGGCGAGGTTGTCTTTCAGCTGAGTGATGTAGATTTCCACACACTGATTCCAGATTACTGTGAAGGTGCGTCTTGATTTTCCAATCCTCCCTTCAGTTGAAACGATGGATTTCTCCTCTTGGTGAAGATTGGTACTTTTTGTTGATTATGTTGATTTCCACCACTGCCGTCTTCTTAATATTCACCTGAATTCTAGTCTTCGCTACTTCTTCTTCTTCTAACTTGTTGGCTTTCGTTATATATATCCAAACCAAGTTCACTTCTAAAAGTTTTAAGAAATTTGGCCATTGGGTATATGATATTCATTATAATCAAAGCTCTGTTTGTATTTCCCAGTGAATGAGTGAAAAACAAAACGATATTGTTGTTTTTACTGACGTTTCGCTATTTCATGCTGCTGCTAGTAGCTTTATCAAAGTAGTATGATTGAACCAGAATTTACAAAATCCACTCAGTTTATATAGAACAACTTAATCATCGTTCTTCAGCATGGGGGGCATTTCGCGTTGTTGTCGAATCGGCCAATTGGTGTAAAGATAACAAAACCAGGTGTAGATGACTGTTGGATTTGACAAGTGTGTAAAATTATAAAAGGAGTGTATGTTTATGTAATGAAATTGCTTATCACATTCGTGTTGATTTTGTCATTTCATGCGGAGGGGTGTGTGTTGTAACCAGGTCAAATCCTGTTTTAGTCCATCATTCCTATTCAGTTCAGACAATTTGGATTCCACTTGATGGTATGAAGTGTTTCTGACGGTATTAGAAGTTCCCTTATGATTTCTGATATTTTTCTTGGTTATTTCAATATTGTCAGAATAAATTTTGTGGCCTGTTTCATATAGCGTGTTGATGGATTTTCAAGCCTTTCTAGTTCAACTGGATTTCTCTGTGGTTAGTCGAACAGATGCTCTACGGTGTTCATTTCTTCTGATTTTGATTTCTCTCCGGCGATGTTTTGGACGATATATATTGTATCACATCCCAAGCAAGAATTTTATTTTATAGACACAATTAGATAGAGAATCTTAAGAGATTTGGTCTGCTACATGGACAGGGTTGCTTTGCAGTGTGTGTGCCTGATGTTTTGAAGAAAACTCTGATGTCGATCCTGTAATTCTCCAAGTTTTTTCAGACACACAAGATGTCAACCATCCACAAGATTCAGATCTTCTAGGATCTTTTTGTCGGTCCACTCTATCCCCTCCTTTTCACACACTCACACTGTCTGTCTCATGATCCAGTCCACCACAACTAGAAGTATCATTATAGCTTAGTATGATTCAACGTTGATTTTAACCAATATTTTATTTTTCTAGTTTGACTACGGATTGATATCAATTAGAGAACCATTTAAAACCAAAATGATGGGCAGCACGCACCCACCCATTGGGATTTGAACCCAGGACCTTTCAGTTGTACGAGGCCAGCGAGTTCGTATACCATTCAGCCACTGGGACCCGACCCGACTGAATGGCCAACCCATGAATTCTAACTTCTACCAATTGATGATGCATTTAGCGCGACTGGCACCAATCAATGTCATCGGTGGGAAATCCATCCTCACAGTTGACTAGACGGACCTCACTGGTCACAACTTCTCACTAGAACTCCGTCGAGTAGCAAGTCACTAGCGAGCATCAGATTAATCTTCAAGAGTGGATTATAGTATGGATTAGGTTTCTTTCTTCCATGGTCAAACTCGAAAAACAGACCTCATCCTTAAAAATCAACTGTTGAAAATCCTTCATTATTTGCAAAATTAGTTGTGTTCTCTGAGGAGCTGGTTGGTTCAACCGAGAAGCTTTCGTCGTCCTTCTCGGACAACATCCCTCTTTCAGTGCAATTTTTAGCATAAAATGAACTGATTTAAATTCTCCCATGAATGATGGACTTGCGTCTCCTGGTAACCAACTTCATGACTGGCAGCCGATTTACATCTCTATTGATCTTTATTTTTAGAGACTTGGATTTTGAAGTTTCTCGTCAAATGGCTTACTTTTTATTTGTCGGTAGATTTGGTCGAAGAATATTCTTTTCAATACATCCTTCTCTTCAGGTTCTTATAATTATAAAATATAATATTTGTGGTCGTTACAATAAAGATAGCCAGGTATGCAGCGGCGGATACATTTTTAACGTAGAATAACCGATTAGTAGTTATGGGGTGTCAAAATAAATAGTCATATTTGTGTGACAAACGTGCTAGTTGGCTAAAATCGATTACAAAATATTGGTGAAATGGGAGACAATGGTGGTGATTAATCATAATGGAATTGTAGAGTGTGGGATAGGAAAATTGACAAATCAGTTTAGTGTTATCGAAGGTGTCAGGTGAGTGGCTAGTACAAAGTGGTCTGAGTTAAACAGGAGATAGTAAGACTGGAATGAGAGGTTCATAATGAGATAACGAATATGTTAAATGAAACAGGTGGAGGTATATATTGAGAAAATAGATAATATCACTAATAATAAGTCCGGATAGTATAGATGAAAAATTCGATATTATTGAGGGAATGTTTGCATGAAGGGCATAAATTATGACAAATAATAATAACTGTAATAATAATATCAATAAGCAAAGCAAAAAGAAAAGAAAAAAACTAAGAGGGTTAAGGGTAAGGAGCACTCTTGGTGAGAAGAAAAATCTTCAATCCAAGGTTGACCACGGTAGGAACAGCGTCTGAACGTGTTCTTTTGGGATACAAAGTTCTGGTTTAGTCGATCTTATTACAACAGCTTCAGCCATTTGTGTAGGAGACGTAAGCAAACTGTACGTGATAACGACTTCGGGATTCTGTATATAACCCTGAAATCTGTGTGTTGACATAGATGCGATGTCCAGTATAGACATAGTTTTGTTAAAATATATATGTGTATATGCAGTATATAATGGTGTGTGTATGTGTGTGTGTGGGTGGGTGGGTGAACAGTCATAAAACATTTGGTATTCTCATATGACCTGTGATCAAGATTTGACCGGATAGTTGCAAAATAATTGAGATTTTTACAAATATAATGTAATTTTTCATAAATTTGTTATTCTCTCCAAAAGAAGATGTAGACAATCGGGAATTTGATCATGTCTTTCCATAGCTAATTTGTGTTCCTCGATTCTGATTCGAAGGGGACACCCACTTCCAAGTCAATAAAAAAACGAC
This sequence comes from Trichobilharzia regenti, assembly GCA_944472135.2. Taxonomy (NCBI): domain Eukaryota; kingdom Metazoa; phylum Platyhelminthes; class Trematoda; order Strigeidida; family Schistosomatidae; genus Trichobilharzia; species Trichobilharzia regenti. The sequence continues at coordinate 4,452,976 of OX235265.1, forward strand.
CAAACAGATGTAAATCGACTATCATTCACAAAGATGGTTACGAGGAGACGTAATTCTATCACTCATGGTGAATTTAAATCCGTTCACTTTGTGCTAAAACTTGCGCTGATGGAGGGATGTTGTCCAGAAGGACGACGAAAGCTTCTCAGTTGAACCAACCAGCTCCTCAGAGAACACACAACTAATTGGAAATCATCCACCTGAGCTACAAATCTTCTCTATTATTTCAAAATCCTCTATTCTTATTATTATTTGTTTCATTCTCCTGTTTAGCGTTTAGATGCGTTGGATAATGGAAAGGCAGTCGAATCTGCCCTAGGTGATGTTCTATTCTCTGCACAAATTGCTCGTTATTATGCTGGATATGCGGATAAAATACACGGGAAACAATTACCAGTTGATGGGAATATGATCACATTTACTCGTCGTGAACCCCTTGGTGTTGTTGCATGTATAACCCCATGGAATTATCCATTCGTTTTATGTGTGATTAAAATTACTCCATGTCTTAGTGCTGGATGTACAGTTGTGCTGAAACCAGCAGAACAAACACCATTATCGGCATTATATTTAGCTGCATTAACTAAAGAAGCAGGTAAGCATTTCACATACACATACACACACGTATATGTGATTACTTTCTCCATAATTTGAATTGGTTCATCTAAATGAGAATATATATCGTACCCATTATCCCTATTTCTATTCGATTTCATCATAGATGTACTAATCGATTTAACCCTAAGTGACTTCAGCGACTCAGGGATTGACTTGCTACCAAGGAATAATTTCGTTGACTTAGAATATACAGATGCTATAGTCCTTCTAGGCGAGGACACAAAATGCAGAGTCTTCTGAACGTGACGTCCGCCTATCGATCAAAGGACGTGTGTACTGCTCAGCATCAGTCCCCTCCGCCCCCCTTTATGGCTGTGGGAACTGACCATTGAGAGTGGAAGACATGAAAGATTAGCTGTCTTTGAATAAAGGTGCCTGCGCTCTACCTCCCGTGTGAAGTGGTATTATAGGGTGAGCAATATTAAGTCAAGGTGTCAAGTGCTAGGTAGGTGGGAGGGGAAATCAATCGACGAGGCTGTGAAATTACACTGATTGAGATGGTTAGGACATGTGTTACGTATGCATCCATAGCTATCCATCGCCTTTTCTTGACGGTCAATTTTAGCTGACATAGGATCAGACTGGAAGAGAGCTAGTGGCGGTCAAACCAAAACATGGCCCCATCAGTCAATGAAATCAACAACAGTTAGTTTAAGCCAGTTAAGTAGGAAGATGTAGACTTCCTGATTGACTGGTTGGGGTCCTCGAGACGGTAAAAACCAATGTTTGGAAACAATTGGTGATATGGCTCAAAATCGTTCTCAATGGCGCAGGTGCATCCACTCCCTGTGACTTATGATTTCCAATGAAACTATATTGTTCTTCGTTACTACTATTCCTTTATCTCACACCTCTGTTTACTGTCTCTATTATGCATTTCTTGTAATTTCTTCTCTTGCTTTGTGTGCTACATGGAGTGGAGTGTGGCGACTTGAACAGTTGCGCATCTGTGCAAAGTTCTATGTCGATAAACGATAGACAGACAGACCCTTAAATACTCCAGTTTGAATGAACGCTACCAGTTATATGAGTAGAAACAAGGTGATAGACCACATATTATTTATTTCCGTAGGTTTTAAGTTGAACATACGGCTTCAGCTTTTACATACACTATGATGCCAAGTGCTTTTAGTGTCTAACTGATATCCGAATGACTTTTCTGGCAGGGTAGCTTGTTGAGAGTGATCGTGATATGCAAGTCTGGCCGTCATATCACAGCAGCAGTTATTGGTTGTGCTCAGTGGAGTGGTGTTACTAAAGAGTCCCAGGCCAGTACGAAACTGTTGTACAGTATAGTTTTTGGTTTTCAATTGCTCTATTATTCATGTTCGTTCGTAGTGTAATCCTACTTGGGACTGGGTATTTTTCGTATTTTTGTGTTGTACATATATAGGGGTAGGTGTCTGTTATTTCATACATTTGTTCGCCTTTGTGAATTTGAATAAAGAAAGAACAAAAGTGGTTTGTACAGAATAAGAAGATGATACCATCATTGTTTATTTCGTTGGCTTCTCATCAGCTGCTTACAGTCTAACCGCTATGCCACCGACGCACCAGAGACCCTTATGAACAAGGAAATTATTTGAAACGTTTATATGGTTCAGCCTTTCGTCGAAATCAAATGAATCTTTCATGGTGTACAAGGCTAGCCATTGACAAATGGGTTATTGTTTGTTTAGATTTGATCTTTGGATAGACTGACTGAGTAACTGACTGGTTTCAGAATGGAACAACCTTGCCCAAATGTTCACCACTTCAAGTTGCCACACTCCACTCCATGTAGCACACAAAGCAAGAGAAGAGAGAGAGAGAGTAAAGAGAGATACAAAAGAGAGACAATTAACAGAAGTGTGTGTTGCACAATGAAGAGTAGTCATATGGCAGAACAATACGGCTTTATCCAATATGACTGGCAAATCACAAAGAGTGAAAGCATCTCCGCTAGCCATTGACGACGAGGATTTTGAGCCAGTCATATGATGACCAGTTGTCTCCAGTCTTTATTGGTTCATACCATTCCGAGGACCCCAACTAGTCAGGAAGCCAGCCAGTCTACACCTCCCTACTTGGCACAGAGTAACTGCTAAAGATTTCATTGACTGATGAAGTCATGTTTCGGTTTGACCACCACCACGTACTAGCTCTCTGTTTTCCAACCTGATCGATCCTATGTCAGTCAGCTAAGATTGTCCGTTATCGAGGAAGGCGGTGGATTGTCGTACGTAACAGGTTTCCTAATCATCTGAATCGATGCAGCTGATTCATAACCTCATCGATTGATTTTCCCTCCTCACCTAACTAATAATAATAATAATAATAATTTGCTTTATTCCAAAACAGTACTTGTTATGATACAGAATGGAATTCTCAGCATTTCACTACAGTATTGCATCCATTTGATACATTAACAATAAATAAAATTCTACATAGATTAAGGGTAATCTCGGTTAGTTTTGACGACAACAACATATGAGCATATCGGTCGCAAAGCCAAAAATTAAACAGAATGTTTGAAGGTGTTAGAAAAGTAGATACTACTAGCATACTTACCGGCGTAAGCGGTAACAAAAACGTCGAGATATACAGAGTGTGAAAGAACGAAGTACGTTTTAATAGAGTTAGTAAGGAAGAAAGAAACAAAGCAGCACATAACAGAAAAAAGAGAAAGAGAAAAGGAAAAGAAAGAAAGAAAACGTTGTACCTATAAATATATGAGGAGTTGGAAAGACGAGATCCAGTTGTTCTACTGACTATTTAATAAGTTATAGGTATCACGCCTAACGCTTTCTTTATCGCACAGAACACGAGCTAAGTAGGGTATGGTTGAGTTGTTTTTGTACTTGCTAGTGCGAGCATATAGTTTCCTATATAGGCTTCTGGTTCTGCCTGAAGAGAGAGATACAAGGGGAGAGTTGTGAATGAAGAGGGTGATGGTGTGAGTTAGATAAAATGGATTTAGCCCATTTTTCACACGAGTCTAAGTGCCTTTCGACCAGAATATTAACAAGCTGGTTAAGTGGCATCCTGTGGCTAACCCTGCTGACAACCTTCAATATCCTGCGTAATAAGGTATAGTCTTTCTTCAGTAGTCTTGGAAAGACTAAGGGGGAACAATAGAGAATAATAGGCAGAATGCAAGAGTTAACGAATTGTAGGATTAGGGGTTGGGTTATACCAGAATGTCTTAACTTCTAGTACTCGACAGATGAATAACCTCAACATTACTCACCCTATTATATTATGCCACCTGACATGGGGGACAGATAGAAGGCAGCACCTATGATCAAGGACGGCCAGATAACCAGGCTTTTTATATCTTCCCCTTTCTAATGACCATGTCTGACTGATAGCCAGTCATAAAGGAGGACGGAGTGAACTGCTGCTGTGCGTGCTGTGCACACGTCCTTTAGTCGACAGCCAGCTAGACAGCCGGATATTACGTCTACTAAGCGAGAAATGGCTTAAGTTGGCAGGCAAATGCAAAATGAGCCTTCTTTATCCGTGATGAGATTTTGTCAACCCATTGGACTGGCTGATGCAACTTCCCAAATAAACACCATCTTTGGATAATGTTTAGTGCAAGGTGTTGTGTGTGTATTTTTCGGTGTGTATAGTTCTCTGACACTTTAACGCCAGAATCTGTCGTATCATTTATTAAGACAGTGATTTTCGATATCCAGGGTCACTCGGTCATCTCGGGTCAAACATGAACTGTTTTTATTTAATCATGTAACTTAATTTGTTTATATTACTGCATAGTTGTAATGAATTATGAAAATAACTTTTCCATTCATTATGTATTTTTGAGGTCAGTGTAACTCGTTTTTTTAATACTGCAGTTTTATTCATTAGGCATAAGCATGTGTGTACATATTATCGTGGTGTACGTGTACTATATGACGTGAGGGATATTAGGTCATACGATCACATTGAGAGTTTTGAAAAATTTAATTACATGAACCAGATAGTGTTTGTTTTATTCAATGAATGTCAAGGTGTGATAGGGATCATGAACACGAGTTAGCTGATGTAGTAGTGATGAGACAACATGGTGTATACCATTCTTACTTGCCGATGAATTAGTCGAATTCACAGGCTAGTGTTACGTCTTCAGGGATTTGATTTGATCGGTTACAGGTTTTCATCATGAACTGAGATCGGTTAGACAACTATTGGAAAACAACTAGAGGGTACTGAATAACTGTTTCGTCCTAGATTGGAACTCTTCAACAGTACGAATGCAGGACTTTCTGGTTACAAGGTGGGCTTGTAGACCATTGAGCCACTAGGATCCGACCCAATCGCCACTTAATGAATTCCAGCTTCCTCCAGTTCACGATATGCTGCAACCACTAGCGAATGTCATCGCTGGCGAGTATTAGTCTTTGTATGTCATCTCCAAATGCATACTGTCAGTTGACTTAGGAGGGATTTAAAAAAGGCGGTTTCGTTTTTGAAACATTTAGTCCCTTTTATAAAGTTGAATAATGTTAATAAAAGATGGAGATTATCTGAAAATGTGTGATATATATTTGTACAATGTATCGCGAACAACCTGACTATACATTTACTCGTCAAGTCAAAGGACAATTAAAATACACAAAGCCCATTAAAAGGATTTTAGAATAATAAGAGTAATTAACTCCAAAAGTTAACTTGAACAAATCACACATGTTTTATGTCTTACTTGGAATTATTGATTTTAATATTCTTTGTTTAATTTCTTTTTCTTCGCATTTTTTGAGGTTTTCCACCTGGTGTAGTTAATGTTATTTGTGGATATGGTGAAACCACAGGGGAAGCATTAACTCATCATCCAGATGTCAGAGCGATTTCATTCACAGGAAGTACTGAAGTTGGTCAATTGATAATGAAAGCAGCAGCTACAAATATTAAACATGTGAAGCTAGAACTTGGCGGCAAATCACCGTTAATTGTATTTGCTGATGCAGATAGTGAGTTGCCTTTTCTGCCTCCTTATTGATTTTTTTTCTCTTTTGGTCGATTTGAGCCTATTGCATTTTTCTTGAGCATTGATCACCCTTCATTAAGGTGTTTTTTTTCTTTTTGTTGATTTTGAAGGATAGAAGGAGTCTCTTGAAAGCATGTCCTTGCATCCTACAAGGGTTGGGTCTTCTATACGAATTAGTAATAATAATAATAATAATAATATTAATAATAATAGTGGCTTTGATATAGTTGTGCTCTTTAGCTGGGTGGTTTATTTTCGAAGCTTTCAGTTTTCTACTATGCAAAATCTTCAGCGCATACTTCAATTTGATGACTAGCTCGTTTGAAGTTGTTTTTTTTGTTGTTGTCTAACTACTATCGTGTGTCTAAGATCGTTCATCTATCGATGAGAATGACTACTCAATGTCACTGACTACTGACATTAGTAATCAAAAGCTTTAGCTCATATGATGCGAGGCTAAAATTGAAGGCTAGAGTGGAATTCAGTTATGTATATTATAGATGCTACAGCTCTTTTGGTGGTACGGATGACAATGACTCAAAGCCAAGCTACCTGGCTGGCTGGCTGGTTACAACATAGAACGACCTTGCACAGATGTGCACCACTTCGAATTGCCGTACACCCTCCAGGTAACACATACACACACAATGCAAGAGAAGAGAGTAAAGAGAGATTCAACACAAGAGAGATAATCAACAGAAGTGTGAGTGAGGGAAAAAGAATAGTAACGTGGAAGAACAATAGAAGAGTTTTATTGGATATGACTGAGATATCACAGAGAGTGAATGCATCTGCGTCAGGCCAGTTATTGAGAAGGAGGATTTTGAGCCATATATATATGATGACCAATTATCTCCAGCCCTCATTGGCTCTTACCATCCTGAAGACCCCAACGAGTCAGGAAGTCTACACCCCCCCTCCTACATGGTTGGCTGAAACTAACAGTTGTGGATTTCGTTGACTGATGAAGTCATATTTTGGTTTGACTAGCACTAGCTCTTTTCCAACCCCATTATATACCAGTTAGCTAAAATCGTCGGCTGATTTCCCCTCCTTACCTAGCAATTTACTGAAGCTTGACCTCAATGTTACTCTCCCTGTTATGCCAACCACCTAACATGGGCGATAGATAGAACTAAGACACCTATGATCAGAGACAGCCAGCTAACCAGGCTTTTCACGTCTTTCTCTTCCAAGTGTCATATCTGACTCACAGCCAATCATAAGGGAGGACGGAGCGGACTGATGAACAGTTCACATGTCCTTTGGTCGATAGTCAGCCAGCCGGATATGACGTCTACTCAACCAGAGATGGCGTAAGTTGGCTGTCAGCTGTCCAACGAACCCTCTTTATCCGTGGTGAGTTTTTTGTCAGTGAACAACCCTCTGGGGTTGACTGAAGCAACTTCCCAAATAAATAAATTGGTGTTAACACATTCCACCAGCTACTTCACTCCTGCCTATCTTTTAGCTAGGAGTGAGTCGATGAAGTTCAGTCCAATCCAGTCCTGTAGCATCATCACCTTACTTTTGAGAGGAGCGAAAAGCATGTCCAACACTCAAAGAATGCTGCTCAGCTCAAGGTTTTAAGAAGAGCATGTTCTCACTTCATACAAGGGTTAGGTCTTCTATGTGAATTAATAATAATAACAATAATAATAGTATTTTCTATAGTTTTGTTTGTAAGGGTTTGTTATGTTTTTACGAATTGATCACGGATTGATATCAGTTGGTGAACCATTGAAAATCAGGGAGTACTGGACAGCTGCTGTTTCATTCTAGCTAATTCACGAATTGGTAGAAGTTAGAATTCATGGGCTGGCCATTGAATCGGGTTGGGTCCCAGTGGCTGAATGGTATACGAGCTAGCTTGCCTTGTAACCGGAAGGTCCTGGGTTCGCACCATGGTGGTGAGTGCGTACTGCCGATGATTCCCAAACTAGTATGAAACAGCAGCCATCCAGTACTCCCTGGTTTTCAATGCTTCTCTAACTGATATCAATCCGTGATCAACTAGTAAAAATGTAATAATAGTAGCTCTATTCCAAAGAGTATTTTTGGTACAAATATGCAATTATCAGCATGCAATACAGTTTTGCATCTAATTTTCTGATTACAGGGGCAATAAAATAAAGGAGGGCATTTAAATTAGTAATAATTTATATTAATAATATTGTTTAACAAGAAATGAATACAAAATTGAATCAAGTGAAAAAAAATACTAGCGAAAGTGTAATGCCCCATTTACTTAGAGTTTTTCAGTAAGTTAGTTGGTGGTACAGTGGTTAGGACTCTCGCTGACCATGCACATGGTCCGGGGTTCGAGTCCATGCCGACGAAGCACACCTGATATCTATGGTCGGCCTGCAAAATTTGGGCTACCGATATCACATGCTGAAAATTCCATACTTGTACCAAAAATACAGTGTGGAATCAAGCTGTAATAAAAAAAAACAAATAATTTCCTGTCTTATACACTTTTCACATCACACATAAAATGTATTCCAACGAAAATAAGATATTGTAGAGTTTTTCTACTAAGTTGTCCGAGCATACAATCTTCTATAGCTGCTTCTAGTTCTACCTACTTGATGAGATGCAAGAAGAGAGGGAGAGAGTTGTGTATGGAGAGGATGCTCAGGGTTTGACAATATGATATTCAAACAATTAGTCCCATTGATTAATTTGAACGAGTCATTTAGAAGACAAATTTCGCGAGACGATATCTTCATTTCGTAGGTTCTTTACAACTAACATGGTTAACAATGATAATAAAATAAGATGCATGACAATTACTCAGTTATATAAAAAACCACAGTACATACTAATGACCAATCATATTTAAATAGGTCAAGTAGTCAGTCCATGGTAGGCGAGATTAATTGAAGTCTATTGTTTTTTGTACACACAGTAAGGATAGACTTCATCTAGAAAAGACAGCTTCCGTACCGTACCGTATCTTTATTAACCTATCATTCAAGTGTGACCAGATTATGCAGTTGACAGCTAGCTCAGAGACTTCGTTCCGTTAGCCATCAAGTGCACACATTCTAAGCCGCCAAATCCCTTTCCCTCACATGCCGAACATTTTCGATCCCTGAACCTACGATTAAAGGAAAAAATTCTGTGGACTCTACTTCACACTGTATCTACGAGTTCACATGGGTAGAACCAATAGAATGTTCCAATGTGGTTGTCGAAAAAACCTATTCCAAAATGGTTATTGAAACATGTAGAAAATCCCAATGCAATTATTAATCTGAATAGAAATCCATCATTATCATCCATTGCAAAGCACTTATTTAATGTCTGGTCACAAAATCAATAAATATTAATGACTGTTTCACAATTATTATTATTTCACATAACTCTAATTCAAGGTTGGTTATTGAAGATGATGGAAGCACTTTTGGGGATTAATCACATACAGCGTAAACTGTGTGTACAAAAAACAATAGACTTCAATTAATCGCGCCTACTATGAACTGACTACTTGGCCTTTTTAAATATGATTGGTAATTAGTATGTACTTTTGGTTTTTATATAACTGAGTAATTTTCGTGGTCTTTAGTATTGTTAACCATATTAGTTGTATAAAGCGGTTGTAAAGAAACTACGAAATGAAGATATCATCTCGCGAAATTTATCTTTTAAATGCCTTATTCAAATATCATATTCGCTAATCTCTTGCATGAGTCTCAATGTCTCTCTACAACAATGTTAACCAGTTGGTTAAGCGGTAACCCCACTCGCCCACCCTACTGAAAGCTTTCACTGCCCTTTTTATAGTGTAACAAAGTCTTTGTTAGGTAACTCAGGAAGGATGAGATGGTGAGAGCTATAGAGTAGGATAGGTAGAACATAAGAATTAACAAACTGTAACATTAGAGATGGAATGATACCAGATCGTCATGACTTCCTTACGTAGGACGTGAAACGAAACATCTTTCTGGAATTTAACACGACTGGAGCGGCGCGGGAAAGACCAGGAAAGGTGATTAGAGTAAATACACAGTTCAAGGTATTTCACATTCGATTTAGTTTCAACTTGTATGGTGTCTGAGATAGTGGAACCATGCGAACTAACCAGCTCATGTGTAAGAGACGCTTGCTTATCTGAAAGTGAAATGAACCACCTGACTAACATTTGGAGGGATTAAGATTAAGATCATTTGAAAAGGAACACTGACTAATTTCTGATGAAAAGTGATTCATTTTGGAACAGTCCGACTGAGACGTAACATGACAAGAATGAATCTAAGAATACTTTTAGCTCTGTCTGATACAACTTCCTAAATAGGTGTCATCGGTTAGTGTGAACCATTGAAAAATCACCAAGGAGTACTGAACAGTCGTCTCGTCCTAGTTTAGGACACTTCAGTATTATGCAACCACTGGGATTCGAATCTGTGAACATTCAACCACTGGAACCTGATCCAATGACCCATGAATTCCGACTTTTGACAATTCGCGATATATGTAGCCCAACTGCCATCCTATGTCATAGGCAGTTAACTGTTCCCTAACCTGACTCGGTGAACCTCACTGGTTACAACTTCTCTCCAGAACTTCAGGTATTTTCCTGTATATAGAGCTAGTTGCTAGTGAGCCACTAACCAATTATTGAGTGTTGGTTTGCAGTGATTTGATTGTCCTACGACAAAGACATTAAGAAATGCTTCAAGTCTTCGTTTAAATAGATGGATGTAATATTGAGTTGGTGTTAAAATACTCACCAACCATGTGTTTCAGGTCCTATTCACGGCGGACGCACTCCTAAACCTCCTCCTAGCTGGTAGTTAACCCGATATAGAGGGAATGTTTGACATGAGTCTAGTAACCCCACCGCTTTTGGAAATTGAAAGCTCAAACTTGAAGCCCTGTGTTTCACGGGAAAGACAAACAATTGGCAAAAAATGTCGCCCCACTGAAGTTTGAATGAAATCTCGACTTCTGAAAACATTTATTAATGTTTATGAGTAACTGTAGCTATTTTCTAAGCAATTGTTTTCAAATTTAGTTTATTTTCCGCCGAATTCAAGATTAAAGCGGGCTCCGGCAAGTCAGGCAGGTAGGACAACAGTTACCTGCCTATGACACTAGCTAGTGATTGCGCTATATGGTCAGAAGTTTGAATTCATTGGCCACTGGATCGCCTCCCAGTAGTTGAGAATGGTCTACGAGGCAGCCTTGTGGCTGGAAGCTGCTTATTTCGATTTCCGGTGGGTACGTACTGTTGAAGATTCCCAAATATGACGAAAGGCCTTTCCGGTACTCCTTGGTGGTTTCCTGTGGTTCTCTAATTGATGACACCCTGTGACCAATCAAATCTCCGGGAACCAGCTCTTGTTATTTGAAAAGGATCCCACGTTGTAGTAGGCTTCGATCCATATCCTGAAACCCTTTTAGTCTCATCGTCACCATCATACATGGATGTCCTTCAGCTGAAAGTATCTTACATGTGTCTGATGAACACAGAATGTCTCAGTAGTGTATTTCATATTTTTGCCAAAGTCGGAAACCACAAGCTCAAATATTGTTTAAATCAATTTAATATTTAGCTCATTTCCATTTCAATAGATGTATACACACACACACACACACTCACGCACACATTCAAAGACACACAGAAACATAACTAGAGAATTCTTAGTTATCCGGTACATAGATCAGTTTACATACATATGACACAGTTATTGTGTTTAGGTAACCATTATAAGTTTTGTTAAAGTCGATACAATTAGTCATGGGTGCATTGTGTATTTCCAATTGTGACCCTTTGTTTATGTTTGTGTATGTTTGTGTGTTTGCGTGCGTGCGTGCGTAAGTAGTCTGTCAGTAGATTTGATTGGAAAAGATTTTTTTGGAATGCGAAGTATCATTGTATAACTATCTCAGTAATACTGTATGATATTTGAGATGTTGTATACCATTTGTAAAAATATGCCAATTAACTAACTGCTTGTGATACTATTTGGCATGGTGCCAAGGTGTTGGAACACATTAGAGAGAGAGAGTTTGTTTGAATTCGACTTCGATATGTGTCTCACTGGCTTAACTACTTGACTTTCAGTCAGTGAGTCCTGGGGTTCGAGTCTGGTTTCACCAACTTCAACCTGGACAACTGGGGTAGTATCATTAGCCGCCACACCATAAATACTAGGTAACTGAGTTCTAACTGACCAACGACTTGGAATGCAATCGTGTGTGTGTGTGTGTGCTAGGTAAAGAGGGGAAATCAATCGGCGAGTCTGTGAAATTACATAGACTAAGATGGTTAGGACATGTGCTACGTATGCCTAGTCATCGCCTTCCTCGACAATGGGCAATGTTAGCTGGCTGACATTGGGTCAGACTGGTAAAGAGCTAGCGGCGGTCAAACCAAAACGTGGACTCATCAGTCAGTGAAATCCACAACATTTAGTTTACGTTGGCCACACAGGGAGGTGTAGACGTCCTGGTTGGGGTCTTTGGGACGGTAAAAACCAATGAAGGCTGAAGACAATTGGTGATATGGCTCAAAGTGATCGTTCTCAATGGCTGGCTGGTGTAGATGCATCCACTCCTTGTGACTTATGATTTCCTATGAAACTATATTGTTCTTCGTTATTGCTATTCCTTTGTCTCACATCCCTATTTACTGTCTTTCTTTATTATGCATTTCTTCAACTTCCTTCTCTTGCCTTTGAATGGTTTGCTCCCAGCCAGAATATCTCGGTGCTAATTATTTCTGACTTGCCACTTGATCTCCTATATCTGGCGAAGGGGGCAGCTGTTGATAGAAATCTATATAAGTCTGTCGTAAATGCTTTCCTTGACGCGTAGTGCAGGTTTCTGACTCGTATAGAAGCACTTACCGAATTGACATTTGTGTTGAACAGAATCCGAATCTTGTTGTTTATGCTTAGGCTGAGTGTAGAAGATTTTCAAATTAATTTTCAGATTGATGATTCTGTCTTTCACGTTTTCATCCGTACTGTCACCTGTAGTTGAAATGATGAAGGAGGTAACCTCTGTTGAACCTCTCCCGTTGATTGGTGATTGGTGCTGGTTGTTCTTGTTGTTGGTGTTCGTTTTAATTTGATTACCCTCAATTTTTTTCAAACCTGATTCCATATTGGCTAACATTTCCCGTCGAGGAAGGCGACGTTGCGATATGCACAACACATGTCATAGTCACTTGACATAGGTTGGATTTCGCTTGATTACTTTGGCTTACTATCATCACTTACTATACCTGATTTGTCTTTTTGCTTAACCATTATTATTATTATCATTATTATTGTTTCCTTTGATTCCTAGAGGAACATAGGGCTTCAGCCGCAGGTCTCCATTGCGTTCGGTTCTCCACCGACGTTTTCACCTGTCTTCACGTCTGCCCACATGCTTTCATTTCCTTTTCACATCACCTCTTCCTCCATGTCACCCCACCCTTACACTGGCGACCAATTAACTCGCCGCTTCCCATTCAGGTTCCACTCGAGCGATGGCTGGACGTATGATGTCACTTGATGGTTTGTTCTTTCAGAGTATGGCCAATCCAATCCACCTCCATTTCTTCCTGCATATTTGCTGCACAATTGGTTCCTGATGGGTTGGCTTGGTCATTGCCAGAGATCTCTGTTTGTTACTGATCTTTTCTGGCCGGCCATCTGATCTTGAGTATTGAGCGAAGACAGCTGTTGATGAAGGTGTGTAGTTTGTTCGAAGCGGCCTTCGTGACGTGGCGCGGCGCGGCGCCAAGTCTCTGATCCATATCGTAGAACTGACTGACTTCCCATTGGAGCTGAAAATCCAGATCTTATTTGCATTTTCATGCTGAGTGCTGTTGACCTCCACACAAACTTGAGAGAAATGAAAGCTTGCTTGCCTTACTTTCCCGATCCTCGCTGTTGTGATATCCTCATCAGTTCCATTCGCCTGCAGTTGAAACGATGCTTCCCAGGTAGATAGGATGACAAGGGAGGTTGCTTCTTTCAGATTTCACCCATTTATGCTGGCTGATTGTTGTCTGCTGTTGTTCTTGTCACTGTTGCTGTTGGCAAGGAGCCTTCATCACCTCTGTTTCCTCTATGTTCACCTGAAATTCTCTGTATGATGCTTTTTCTGCCAACTTGTTACTTTTCACCTGCATATCTTCCAGTTTATGGAAAATCAGACATAAATGTCAGTGGCGAAATCCAGAACCTCTAAGTTTGTCTTTGTGTGGGTCCATTTTTTGCCTGTCTCCTCGTTGCCCGCTGTCTGTCTGTTATTCTATGCCCTGTTCAATGATGATACGTAATGTTACGATTCGATCGATGCATGTGACTTGTTTCTCCTGAATCCAGCCTGTTCCCGTCAAAGTTTTTCATCCAGGGAAGCGTGTTTCATTCTCTCCAGGATGATGCGGATTTTTGTTTGCTTAACCAAGAATTCACTTAGAATTATCATGAATGACATTCATTTCAGCATATTATCATTAATATCATTATTACTATTTTCTTTTCTCTGTCTTTTTCACCTCAAGTTGAAAAGGCTGCTGAAATTGCCCATGAGGCTACAATGGTGAATCATGGACAATGTTGTGTCGCTGGTACCCGGATATTTGTACAAGCTCCAATTTATGACCAAATGATTGAAAGACTTAAAAAGTTGGCAGAAAATCGTAAAGTTGGTGATCCATTCAGCTCTGATACTATACAAGGTCCGCAGGTAATTTTGCAGTTCATCATTTCATTGTATGCATGTAGAAATACACCTGAGCTACTCCTCTCCTACTAAGACAGGTGGTTGTTAATGCGTGTTTGTTTTCTGCTGTGTGTGTGTGTTAAAGTTATGAGGTCTGTTGCACAATACAGCTGCCTACAAGGTACTTGTTGTACCATCAATATTGACCTGCTTATCGTGAGATGAGATACAAAATACGCGAGTGACATAATCATATATACTTTAATCGGACATTATGTAGTAACTAATATTCAGTCAAATGATCCACTACAGTCCTATGGGAAGTCAATTGCGATCCCGATTAGTAGATCAGTAGTAACGTCGTTGATTGCACAGCACCAGGTGTGACCTAGATTCGAATCTCAGAAGCGACATGAATTCCTTGAAGATTACAGGTACGCCTTGCCGACAAGCGCAAAATCTAGGTGAAGAGAAGCTTCCTGTCGATCGCCTTCAACCATCTAATATCAACAGCAATATATACTACATGATATTTTTACATAATTTTATTCTCAAGTCACATGTTGCTTACTCATAAATTTGACGAATTTCAAGTCTAATCACGGACTGATATCAGTTAGAGAAACATTAAAACGCCGACGGGGAAAGTATTGGACAGTTGTAACTATCTCTTGAGTCTGTTAGTTTTTACAATTCTAGCTAATTCTCTTAATTTGTGGAAAATACCCACTGGAACATTAGATTGAAAAGAACAAGAAGTTCAGCAAACAGATATCTGTCTTTTCGTCGATTTCATTCTCAAAAGCAGCTCTACAATCGTATTTATATACATTAGTTTACATGGATACAACTATTATCGATTTAATTCCACATAGTGAAAATGGTGATAATAATTTCCAACTTGATAGGAAAGTTTGAAGGTACGAATACATAGATTACAAGGGGCTTAGAGACAAGATTGCATAGGATTAGAAAACAGTTACAATGTATGCAAAATTAATATTTGATAACTGGAGAAATAATGGTTTTAAAGGCGAATGAAAGGTAATAGTTATTTTCAACTTGATATGAGTCAACGTATTCTTCATAGTCGTCATTACTATTTTACAAATTTCTTGACTACATAATCACTTGTTGCCAACGCCTTAGAATCAACTTATCTTGAATTCCCTCCTTCAAAACTCAGATATCATGTCATTAACACCCATTAATTTTCAAGAATTCATTAGTAAGGATTCCAAATCTCTTTAAGTATTTCCATTGTTAATGAATATTAGAACAAGACCTATCATAAGCGAACAATTAGATCTTCTTCAGGCTTTACTCTAATTTGTGTAGATTTATGTATAAGACAAAATTTAACCAATGATGGTGAGTTTGTGGATCAAATAACAATAATAGTAACGATGTGTTAATTGTTTTGAGTGCCAGTAATAACGACGACTGTAGTGATAATAAGGTTTATGCAGCGGGCGGCGATAACAATAACGAAGGTGGTAATATGTTTTTGTGTTTATAGACAATTCAATAAATAAATTAGGTCAAATCTTAAAAGCTACGTAATACTAAAGGTAGGTGAAGTGGACAGATAATCAGAATTTGAATAAATATCATAAAAATACGAATGGAATGGCAGTCAAACCTCTACCTCAACTTTATAGACTTTGAGAAGGCCTTCGACAGACAGCGTTGACCGCGAAGTACTCGAGTACTACGGCGTAGTGTCCGAAATATTCATCAACCTTATTCAACAGCTGGTAGTGTGACAACGACACATGTCAAGTGATCCACAACGGAAGACTCAGTGACGCGCTTGGAGTAAACGCAGGAGTCAGTCAGACAAGGGTGCTTATTATCACCAATGATATTCCTAATTGCGGTGGACTGACTGGATTATGCGTCAGACAGTGGGAACCGAGAAGACAGGGATATCCTTGACCGACCAACGTGAAGAACCTAGAATACGTGGATTTCGCGCATGGATGATTTATGTTTGATGTCACACACAATCGACGACTTACAAGCGAAAACCGGCAAACTGGTTGAGGAAGCAGCCGGCGAAGACAGGACTCTAGGCGAACATAGACAAGACGGAGGTTATAAAAAATAACCAATCAACCAACCAACAACAACAACAGCAGCAGAAACATCCAGCGCCAATCACCATCAACAGGAGGGATTTGAAAGAGGTTACTTCATTCACTTATCTAGGGAGCATTGAGTGTCAGTAATAACGATGATTGTAGTGATAATAAGGTTTATGCAGCAGGCGGTGATAACAATAACGAAGGTGGTAATATTTTTTCTAAAATATATAGTTTTTCCTGCACGTTCCCAGTGGAACATAGGGTGGCTTCAAGCTAGTAGCTTGAAGTTTCTGTAGCAGTGTTTATTAATTTTACAGGGTGGGGTTGCTAGCCTCAACTGGCCGAATCTTTCCTCTTTACCAGGATTATTTCTGGCTTAGCAAGCGAGGTAAAGGAGTGAGTATTTGATTACGAAGACAATTGGATAAATAAATAAATTAAGTCAAATCCTAAAAGTTACGTAATACTAAAGATAGGTAAAGTTAACAGATAATCAGAGTTTAAATAGTAAATATCATAAATGTACGAAGGAAATGCAAAATAAGGAAGGATGGGAAGGTTTTCTGATTAGACTTTACCTAGGCATGCAAGGGAGACACAAAGGTAGAACAAACTTCTTTTGTTGTATGCAAAGGGACTAGGATTGTTCTCTGGAATTAATTCCCATAGCTTCGACTGTGTGTGTGTTTAGCAGGCGGGTTCGAATTCCGTTCCAGAGGTTGTTTGACGAAATGCGATAGATGAAGCGCTTTGAAGACACTTTTTGTGTCCACTCAGTGACCACCGTCAGCAATCAAATGAGTCAAAACAGAACTTCTTATAGATTTGTTTGAAGTTTGGTAACGGACTGGCATGAGTTAGTGAGCTAGTGACTCCGAAACTAGGCGAACTGACGAAACAGCTGTCCAGTACTCCCTTAGTTTTTGATGGTTTACTCACTGACATCGATTTGTGATCAAAATTAGAACATCTATTGTAACGACAGTAGACAAGCGCCAGACAACAGATTGTTTATTGAGAAAATCAAGAGATATTTATAGATTTTTATGTATATTGTTGTCAGCAGAGAACCAACATATTCTGATTGTTTATTCTCCTGCTGGAGGTTATTCTGTACTGCTTGTGACCATTTCTCAGAAAGTAAAGCCATCTCTGTGTGAATGGTGTTTGCACAAGCTAAGTCTGCTGTGACTGGTTGTTGAGTTCCTCAGGTTTAGTCTTTGTTATTGTTTTTTTCTCATGACCTCGATTCGGGACGTGGCACTGACGTAAATTGTTGTCTACAATTTTGGTTTGCAGACAGGTCTCACCACACCATTAGTTAATTGTCTTGATGACTTCTAACCTCTTAATCCACCCATCAACCGCCTACACATCTAGAACTGATGAACTAATATAACCACGTGATTCCTGAAATTTTGATGTAGAAACCAAATATTAGTGTAGAGCTAGCTGATGATGAAGAATGAATTGAAGTGAAGGAATGCATATTTCTACGCTCAATTTTTTATTCTTTTTTTTCTAAATTCCGTAAGTGAGTAAATAATGTAAAGCAATTAGTTCCCTTTATGAATTTCGACACCACACACACACAATAAGAAGACGTAGTGTTCATCTGAATGAAACGTGTAATGTGCATATTTGCGCAACACATTTCGGACATTCTGATCGCACACTCGCGTCCTTGCCATACACAGTTATGTAGTAGGCAAGACAGGATGAATTTCTACCATACAGGTCAGATTGTATGCAGATCGAGGTGAGAAATAATGGGTAGGGAGATGACGCAAAGGTATGGGTGAAGATATTATGAAGTAAAGTGAACCATGGTTCTAAGTTGGATTACCAAGGCAGATTTAAAGTAATAACAAATAACTTTTGAACACAGAAGACAGTTTAAAACCATTTTATGGCCGAGTCTTCAACGAATTTAAGTGTGTGACCCAACCTTTTATTATATATGGACTTAAAGGTATTACTATGAAGTAAAGCTTGTGATCCGTTTCTATGATATACTTCACTCTGGATGATGTTGGACACATCTGTTCCCGGGATCAGTTATATCTGGTGATTTTATTTGTTGTTGCAGCCACTTTGGAATATGTTCTGTAGTCCTAATCTAGGGGGACCGATGACTGCTCCCTATGTACGCGTGTCCACATTTACATGTGATAAACACAATGGGATGTGACACTATCGTTCGTATGCTGTTAGGGTTCACAGGACAGCCTTGACCATAAAAAGGCTTAAACTTGTCTAATGTGTTGAATTGAATTTTTGATTTTCGATTGATTGGACCGAAGTGCTCGGTCTCAGGTTTACATGTCGGCTTCTTGTGCAGATGCTTCGACGATGTCTGGGTATTTAATTAGTATACAGTCGGTAGATGGTGGCTAGCAGTGGAATCCAGGATGCGCATTTCGTCCTATTTGGGACTCGTCAGCTGGATATACCTGCATTTCTCAGTGAGTGATGACGTTCCCACCGAAGCTCGAACCCAGTACCCATAGTTTCAAACGCCAAAGCGTTATCCACTAGACCACTTGGGCCACGAGAGCCACCTCTTGTGCGACGGGTCATATTAATTATTGAATTGAATTTTTGATTTTCCCATCGATTGTTTGGCGTTTGAAACTATGGGTACTGGGTTCGAGCTTCGGTGGGAACGTCATCACTCACTGATAAATGCAGGTACATCCAGGTAGCTGACGAGTCCCAAATAGGACGAAATGCGCATCGTGGATTCCACTGCTAGCCACCATCTACCAATTGTGTCTAATGTGTCTTTAAAGTTATTTCTTATTACTTTAAGCCTCTCTTTATAATCCAATTTAGAATCAAGGTTTGATTTTTATTTAAATGAACTGTCGTCAAGATTTGACAGAATAGTTCTAAAATATTTGGGTGGCGAGTGAGAAGTAGACATTTGTACAAAATTATATTTGTAAAATCTCAGCAATACTGAAATGAGTGATTCCAACGTTTCCTGAGTTCGGCAATCTGGTCCGAACTTCCTCAGGGAAATTAATCGAAATTAACATAACAGAGGTTTATATATGCAAAAGGGGGACATCTCTTGTTTTTAAAAACTTTTCCCAATCATGAGTCATAAAACACGTATTAACAAGTATAGTAAACGAAATTGTATGAGCTGCCATCAAAATTTGACCTCGGACTTACAAATATTGGTCTACTTTATATATGTCCAAACCAAGTTCACTTTTAACGGTTTGAAAAAATTTGGGCATTGGGTATATGATATTCATTATAATAGAGGTTTTTTTGTATTTCCCAATGAATGAAAAAACAAAACGGGATTGTTTTTACTGACGTTTCGCTATTTAATGCTAAAAACTTCAAAAATCATCAGCCATAGGTCTACATGCTATAGAATCAGGCCACAAAATTGATTTTGATAATATTGAAATAATCCAGAAAAACTTCAGAAACCACAAAGAATGTCTAATATCAGAAGCACTTCATATCAAGTGGAATCCAAATTGCCTGAATAGGAATGATGGACTGAAACAGAATCTAACCTGGCTACAACACCCTCCCCCATGAAGTAGCAAAATCAACGCAAATGTGGTGAGCAAGTTCACTAATGTAAACGCGCACTACTTTCATAATTCTACACACTGACAAAATCCAACAATCTACACTTGGTTTTACTATCTTTACCAGTTCGCTAACTTGACAACAAAAAAAACGACCCAGACTGATGAATGATGATCAAGTATTTCACAGCCTACACTTAGTTTAGTTACCTTTACCTACTCCCCAACATGACAACCAAAATGACCCCAGAGTAACGAACGATGAACAAGTTAGTAAACTTTATTTTGATATAATAACAGATATACTATTAGTAAACAATTGGTGGATGGTGGCTAGCAGTGGAATCCAGGATGCGCATTTCGTCCTATTTGGGACTCGTCAGCTGGATATACCTGCATTTCTCAGTGATTGATGATGTTCCCACCGAGGCTCGAACCCAGTACCCATAGTTTCAAACGCCAAAGCGTTATCCACTAGACCACTTGGGCCACGAGAGCCACCTCTTGTGCGACGGGTCATATTAATTATTGAATTGAATTTTTGATTTTCCCGTCGATTGATTGGACCGAAGTGCTCGGTCTCAGGTTGACATGTCGGCTTCTTGTGCAGATGCTTCGACGATGTCCGGGCATTTAGTTAGTATACAATTGGTGGATGGTGGCTAGCAGTGGAATCCAGGATGCGCATTTCGTCCTATTTGGGACTCGTCAGCTGGATGTACCTGCATTTCTCAGTGAGTGATGATGTTCCCACCGAGGCTCAGACATCGTCGAAGCATCTGCACAAGAAGCCGACATGTCAACCTGAGACCGAGCACTTCGGTCCAATCAATCGACGGGAAAATCAAAAATTCAATTCAATAGATATACTATTACCTTTGATATTTGGTTTGAACGATCTTCATTGTTATTTTGACTTTCAATATGTCCTTTTAAGTTGAACTAAATTTATATTTTTCTCACCCCCTAATTCTTTGTTATATATATGCTGAGATTTTGTAAATTCCGGTTTAATAATACTTTGAGAAAGCTATTAGCATTAAATAGCGAAACGTCAGTAAAAACAACAATATCGTTTTGTTTTTCATTCATTGGGAAATACAAAAAAACCTCTATTATAATTGGTCTACTTTTGTTAAACACTTTAAACAGAGTGTACTTTTCATCAGAATATTCGTGCTTATATCCGATTAAATGTTCATGGTCCTAGATAATTGAATATGAAAACATATGTGTGTATATGCAGTATACAATGGTGTATGTGTGTGTTTGTGTGGGTAATAGTTGTAAAACATTTGTTAACGTCTCCATAAGAAGACGTAAACAATCGGGAATATTGACCAAGTATTATTAATTAGTGATATATATCCATTTTTTATTCATCAGAAGACGTAGCGTTTCTACAAACTATTTGTGACCTTGACCTGCACACAATCTGACCTGTATAGTAAATAATCTGACAATCGTGATCATGTATTCCAAAATTTTTCTTTTCGTTTCCTAAGGTTGATGATATACAATTCAAAAAAGTGATGTCCTATATTGAAAAAGGCAAGCTAGAAGGTGCTCGATTGATTACCGGTGGTAATCGTATCGGTCAGATAGGATATTTTATTCAACCGACTGTATTCGCTGATGTTAAAGATGAAATGTGCATCGCTAAAGATGAAATATTTGGTCCAGTTCAGTGTATTTTAAAATTTGACACGCTGGAAGAAGTGATTGACCGAGCGAATGCTACACATTATGGATTAGGCGGTGGTGTGGTTACCAGTGATATGGATAAAGCGATGAGAGTTGCTGAAGGCTTAGAAGCTGGAAGTGTTTGGTAAGATTAACATTTGCTTGTTTTTGTTTTGTTTATTCCTTCAAGCTGGAGTGTTTTTGAAGTTTTTGGTAGTAGTGGTTGGTGTTTTTATTTATTTTTGTGGGATGGAGTTGCTAACCAGCCTCATGCCCAACCTTCCTTCTCTTTACCAGTTTTATTATTGGCATAGAGAGGTGAGGAAGTGTGTCGGCCTTGGATCGAACCGTGGACCACATGAGGCGTGGTTGGTGAGCATTCTACCGCCGTGCCAACGAAGCACAAGATTAACAGACTTGACTTGTCTTGTTTTTTACCTTCATATGTACATAGATGATGGATGGTGTTACATTTTGTGCATTTTTGAACGTTCCAATAATAATAATAACAATAAGATTTACCTTCATATACTTACTTCCTATTTATGAACTTAATGAACAGTACTCAGCAATTACACTTATGTAGAGTTTATACTCACAGACTTCAAGTTTGCATATGAAGACAAAAGAGTTACATAATAAGGACAAGAGATGAGTAAGATGCTGAGTAGTAACTAATACATTGAATAACAGTAAAGTGAGTTCAGCTCAACTCAGTTCACCTGTTGCTGTGCACCCAGCCAGAAGATACATTGGTCGTTTGACGCGTATCCCCTATGTAAAATGGGCTCAAGAACACTATCCTGCTTACCTGTGTCTGTGGGAACAACATTACTGATTAGGGATTGCGGCTACATCCAATTGAAGAGTACCAGCGTAAGACGAAACATCTACCCTGGATTCCCCTGCTCACCGCCATCCATCAAAAAAATTAGATGAAAATAATATGCTTCATTTTTACAGTCAGTATTTATTAGAAAACATTATCAATGATTTTTAAACAGTGTACAAAACGACCATTTACTGTTACATTTTTTCCTTGGTTTGGTGTTCACAGAATGCAAAAATATTAACCACTAATCAGCTCGTATTGTCGTTATTTTTTCCATATTCATCCGTTTAGTGTAATATGCAACACACACACACTCACACACAAAGTAATTTCGCCTCTTCTATGTGCATCTACCGATTTGACTGCTCCTGTGGAGCCAGGTAGTTGCATAGGCCATACAGTCAGGCGTGTTTATCGTCGGGTTTCCGAACATCATCCTGTACAGTTGTGATTAAGTGAAGGACAAACAAAATCCATTCACATAGTGTGCTATTCTATCTCATCTTGTGGATAAAGAGACAGAACACAGATTGATGTTAACGAGGCAGCTTTCATAGTCATCTACCGCGGATACCAACCAACTAACCTTAACTGATTTTTACCTTAAGAGTTCGTCCACTATATATATTCCTGAGGTTGACTGTTGGGCTCCACATTAAGAAACCTGACTCATGTATCCAAAAGAAGAAGTTGGTTGGTTCAGACACTGTCCCTACCTTGGCCCATCAATCAAGGTTCTAATGATCCTCAATTTGTTGTGGAAATTTCTTTAATTTTATTTGATATTCTATTTCCTATTGTATTTTTACGCTTGGTATAACTCATGTGTCTTTGGTTACAGGATTACATCATGAGGTGATATCGGTTAGAGAACCGTTGGTAAACCACTAGGGCGTACTGGATAGCTAGCTGTCTCGTCCTAGTTTGTGAGCCTTCATTAGAACACACACGTACCTCTAGGTTTCGAAACCAGGACATCGTAAACCATTAATCCACTGGGACCCAATCCACTGATGCATGAACTGTGATTTTATTGATCTTACTCAACAAATCGATATTATTTAATATAACATCAATACTGTTAGTGACGATTATTCTCGAATATTCTACGCATATAAGCGTATATACATAATTGTAGAACCAGAAGAGGAGGAAATTATTGAAAAGGATATTCTTTGCTTAAATTTTTTGGCTTATTCTAAATGTTTGAATGAGTATTTTCATCATATTCAAAGTAAAACAGTCAGTATTTTTGATATTTACTGGTTGATATTTCGAAGATAAGTTGAGCATTTCACTTAAACTGACAATTTATTAATTCTAATATCTCATGATTCATCTTTCTTTAAACTATCCGCCAAGTCTAATTCGATGATTTTCTTCGTTTTATTTTCAATATTTTTCAAGGATCAATAGCTACAACACAGTTTATCCTCAAGCTCCATTTGGTGGATTCAAAATGTCCGGTATAGGACGCGAATTGTAAGTAGTATTTCTACAAACGACTTCTTGTTTTATTATTATTATCATTATTCCCTTGAGTTCCGAGTGGAACATAGGACTTCAACAACAGATCTTCAGTGTCTTCTATTTTCTGCCATTCTTGTCAGCTGCACCTAGGATTGTCCATAATCTCCTTGTCCAACTGGCCACACCATCTGCTCCATGTCACCCTTGTACCGACGACCCACTCGTTACTTCGCATTGGGATTCCACTCGGGAGTGATGATATTAGATAGTTGTAGGCAATCGGTCACAGGAAGCCTTGCCTGATCTAGGTTTCGTGCTAGTCGTCACTCGTCAGCAACACTGGGTGACGCGGGTTCCAATCTCAGAGGGGACATGAGTTCCTTCAAAAGCTGCAGATACGCCTTGCTGACGAGTTTGGACCAGCAGGAAACCTAGGTCAGGCAAAGCTTCCTGTGGCCGATTGCTTCCAACTATCTAATATCATCAAATCAATGTGCACACGTGATGGCGTGCTACCTAGAATACTGGCCACATTGCAAACTTGACTGACTGATAGAATTCAGTCTGCATCAAAGCAAAGACTAGACACGTCACACTAGATACTAGTGTCCAATGAAAATACTCGAGAGTGTGTGTGACGCGTCGTGGTGTTATGCAACGGTCTCCTTCTAGCGTGTCCGATCCATCTCCACTTTTCTTCGACATATTTAATGGGTGATAGGTTCTTGGTTGGTTCATTGACAGAGTTATTTTTTTGCTAATCCTTTCTAGTCGACCATTTGATCTTCACAATGGGATTGGCGAAGACAGCTGCTGATGAAAGTCGGCTTCAGCCTTCTGGAAATGCTTTTCTTGATGTGTTCGCCGATTATTTGACCCATATAGAAGAACTGACTGACTAACTGACTGACTGACTTAACAAAATTGGTGTTGAAAATTTTTAATCTTGTTCTTTATGATGAATCTGCCTAGTAGATTTCGAAACTGATTCCAGAGTAATAAAGCTTCGTCTTGCCTTTCTGATTCTGCTTGGTTTTGACATCCTCATCCGTGCTGGCTGCCTGTAGGTTGAAACGATGCTTCTTAGCCAGATAAGTGAAGGAAGGAAGTTACCTCTTTCAAGTTTCTACTGTGGATAGTGGTTGCAGCCATTGCTTCTTCTTCTTCTTCTTCTTCTGACTTGTTGGTTTTTGTCTGTTAGTCTTCGAGTTTGTTTGACATTAGACTCATTTGATCTGCGAAGTTCAGATCTTTAGTGTCTTCTTATTGGTGACCCAGCGTATTCTTGTCTACTTGCTCCCCACAGTTAATCCGGTCCACCACAATTAAGAATATCATTGGTGATAATAGACAGCCCTGCTGTATTCCTGTGTTGACTTTGGACGCCTCACTGAGTTTCCGGGTGTGGATCTCCTGACACGTGACATTGTCGTACAGCTAGTTGTTGAATGAGGTTGACAAAAGATTTGGGTCACTTCACTGCATAGTGTGTGTTGAAGTAGTTTCCAAATTACTTCTATTTTCAACGTTGTCGTTTTATTGCATGAGAGTGCAGTAATTCGATCGTTTCAAAGGCTTCACCGCATATCTTCAGTCTCTCTGTTTCACACACCATAAGCTCACACGAGTATTCTCAAGATAATTAAGGCACACATCTTACTTATTACATGAATAATTGTAGGGTGTAATCAGTACTCAAAGTAAGTAAAACACTTTGTACAGATATTGCGGTAAAGATTTTATAAATTCTATGTGTGTGTAGGCGTGTGTGTGTGTGTGTGCGAAATTTCCATATTCAAAGGGGAATACAATAAGGTCTGTTCCATCTGCCAGTATAGACACTCTTGGTGTCATGTTCCTCAAGTAGAATTCACTTAAATTAAATTGGTGACTGGTGACTAGTAGTGGGATCCAGGATGCTGATTTCATCGACTTGATGTACCTGTATTCCCCAGTGAAAGTGATGGTGTTCCCTCTGTGGCTCGAACTCAGCGATCATCGTTTCGAACGCCAAAGCGTTATTCACTAGACGACTTAGGCCACGAGAGCCACTTCTTATACGACGGGTGTTAGTAAGTATTTACTTCAATTTTGACTTTCCCGTTGGTTGGTTGCTGGGTCTGAAGTGCTCCCGTTTCAGGTTGACATGTCAGGTCATTGTGAAGATGCTTCGACGATATCGGAGTGTTTAACTTGAAGTCAATTAGTGGGTGGTGGTGATTAGTAGTGGAATTCAATAGACGATATGCATAAGGTTTAGACGTTTGAAACGAGGTGTATTGGGTTCAAGCCCCAATGGGAACATCATCACTGACTCACTGGGAAATTCTGGTGTATCCAGACGCATCCTAGATTCAACGGCTATTCACCATCCACCAATTTATTTTAAGTTGAATAATCAGACATCGTCGAAGCATCTATACAAGGAGCTGACATGTCAACCTGAGGCGGAGCACTTCAGTCCAATCACTCAATCAACCAACGGGAAAGTTCAAATTGAATTGAAGAGAATTCACTTGTTGACCACAGATCTCTTAATCCGGATGCTTAAACTATTGATTAAGTGGTTTCTAGTTTGTCTAATATATATGTACATATGATAGAGAAGATTTGTAGCTCAGGTGGATGATTTTCATGTCACCCAGTAAGGTGATGAAAGCTTCGCAAACTAACCATCCAGCTCAGAGAACAAAACCACATCAAATATGTGTACAATGATGCTGAGTTTAGAGTGTTTATTAAAGTTGTTTAATCTACAGCTGGGAGTAAGACAAGGCTGTCTACTATCGCCAATGATTTTCCTGATTGCAGTAGATTGGATAACGGGCAATGAGGAAACAGTCATAAAATGGACTCACACAAAAAACTTGGAGGATCTGGACTTCTCCGACGATATATGTCTGATTTCCCACAAACCGGAAGATATGTAAGTGATGAAAAGCAACAAGTTGACAGAAGAAGCATCCACAGGGGATAGGACTTGCTTCAGGTGAATGTAAAGAAAACAGACGTGACGAAGATTCCTGGGCAGCACCAACAGCAACAAAAACAACAGACAACAGTCAGCATAAATGGGAGGAACCTGAAAGAAACGACCTCCTTTACCTACCTAACTGGGAAGCATCGTCTCAACTACAGGCGGAACGGACGAGGATATCAAAGCAGGACAAGCTTTGACTACTCTCAAGTCTGTGTGGAGGTCAACAGCACTCGGCATCAAAAATAAGATCAGGATTTTCAACTCCAATGTGAAGTCAGTCAGTGCTACTTTATCGATCAGAGACTTGGCGCCGCGTCACGAAGGGCACTTCGAAAAAACTACAGACCTTCATCAACAGCTGTCTTCGCTCAATACTCGAGATCAGATGTCTGGCCAGAAAAGATCAGCAACAGGGATATCTGGCAATGAGCGAACCAACCCAGCAGGAACCGATTGTGAAACAAATAGGCAGGAAGAAATGGAGGTGGATTGAATTGGCCATACTCTGAGGAAACCATCAAGTGACATCACTAGACAAGTTATTGCTCGAGTAGAACCCGAAGGAGAATCGGGGAGTTGCTCGTCGGTGCGAGGGTGACTTGGAGAATGTCATGTGAAGAGGAGATGACAGCATGTGGACAGACTTGGAGCCAGGTGAAAACTGTCGCAGAGAACCGAACGCAATGGAGACTTTCGGCTGAAGCCCCATGTTCCTCTAGGAACTAACTGAAATAATAATAATAATTTACAGCGGCAATTGGTCAGAGTTATCAGTTGAGGAGGATAAATGACTTCTAGATGACATCTAAGAGAAACTTCCTTCAAATGGTTATGTAACATTTCCTTGACAGGACTGATGAATCAAGTCAGTTGAGGAAATTATGGTGGTCTCAGTGGTCTGTGTGGGCGGCGTGGGGGTATTGGGTGGCAGTGGTTTATGCAAACAGCTACGCATCTGTCTGACTGACTGTTTACTATTCATTCTTGCCTACTCTGTGGGGATTGAATAATTCTGAAATCTTTTGCTGATTCAATATTTATGATGTGCGTCGTCCATGGCTTAGCGGTAGAATATACGCTAACCATTTATGCGGTTAGGCTCGATCCCTGACACACGCACTTCCACACCTCATTAAGCCAATAATAAGACAGGGAAGGTGGTTGGGCGGGAGGCTAGCAACCCCACACTGTGAAAATAAACACTGTTGCTGCTGACACTTCAAATCTCCATCTTGAATCCCCTCTATGTTCCACTAGTGGGAACGTGAAGGAATAACTAAAAGTATTTATGATAAAATCGATGTATATTCACGTTCCGTTTGTCTCATATGCTGTTTCTTCATATTCCCTTTTGTTGTTGTATGTTTTAGTGGGAAAGAAGCAATCGACTGTTATGTCCAAACAAAAGTCATCTCGATGCCTATTTCGGTGAAGAATTCTTGAGAATTGTCACTTCATCACTGTGTGCGCTTCGTTCATACATACACACACAAACACACATGCACATACACAGACAGACATACGTCCAATTGAATTTGACTTCTTCTTCTTGCATAGCACGTATCATGTTATAGTCTCTTACTCTCCTTTTTGTATGAATTCTTGATCATTAATACACTAATATAAATAAGTGTTTGAAAGAAAAATTATCGTTTTTCTTTAAAATTTGTATTATGGTAACGAATAATCGATAATCCTTGAGTAATAAAACGAGATTAGATGTAGTGTCTTTTATCCAATTTCTCTGCTATTGTTAGTGTTGTTCTGGTAGAGATAACTCCTGTCAGTATCATCGTTGTCGCGTTATATAAAAATGTGAAAAAAGAAGAGGCGTTCAGCGAAGAGTTTCTCATTTCAGTGATATCACTGACTCCTTATTTAAGGTAGAAATAGCGAAACGAGTATCTGACGTCCAGAGTAAGACTGCTTCTGAGGAAGCCTGGCACATCATACAGTTAGTTAGCTGTAGATACAACTGTAAAGGCTGTTAATAAACTGAAAGCCAAAGTTAGTGAGAGCCAATGGTTTTCTACTGCCTCACCCGAACTAACTGACGCAAGAAGACTGATTCCGGTGAGCTCCAAATATGATGAGGAGCGAAAGCTGCTCAAACACAAACTATCAAGAAACCATCGTAACGACCGTGAACAGTGTTGGGCGACAAAAGCGAAAGGGATGGAAATGGCATTGGCGATAGGTAACACTCGACAAGTATTTAGACTTTTCAGGGAAATAGGTGGTAAGAGGCAAATGATAAGTGAAACAATCTCTGACAAATATGGCACCATAATTAGCCCTCAGGATAGACGAATTAGGACGTTAGAGAGAACACTTTGAGGAGCGATTCGATTGCCCTACAGCCACGCTTAACCTGCCGAACATCCAACACTTCCCTGAATCGGATACAGAGACACAGCTCCTCTCTCCCGCTGATTGAGGTTAAGAAGGCGGTCACTAGTCTGAAACGAGGTAAAGTAGCGGGACTTGAGGAAACGACTCCACAGGTGTTTGGGGACGTTGGAGACAGTTTACTGCCTGCGTTAACTAATGTATAAGGCAGCGTCTGGAAATCAGATTAGGTCTCGTTGGATTGGTGTAAGTCAATGATTATCCCGATATACAAGAAGGGAGACAAGTCTTCCCGTGATAATCACAGAGGGATTAGCTTCGCTAATATGGAATCTAAAAGTTCTAGGTTCAATAATAATGCATAGACTAAAAGGTGCTTGGTAGGAACAAACACGAGAGGACCATGCAGTCTTTAGACCAGGAAGTGGGTGTACTGATCAAATCTTCACCCTTTGTCGGATTATGGAACATAGGTATACATAACATCGGCGTCCAACAATCATTATATTTCTTGACCTAAAGACATAATTCGATTCTGTCAACCGAGGGATATTCTGGCGAAGTTCAACTGTGAAGAAAATACGGAAAAAATACATTGCACTGATGTTATAACGGTAGGGAATTAAATGAGGACGTTGTCGCCTTGTTCTGTCTGCGCCTGACTAATCTGCCTATCTGCTTGTGCTATTTTCCGATTCAGTGAAGCACGCAAATATCAAAAGACAAAGACTGGCCTGTGACTGTATATTGTAGTACAACAACTACGACGAGAAAGTTATGGTATTTATACATTTTTACAACAATATAGACAGTTAACAGCATTTGAAATAATTGATCGTAATAGTCAATAACAAGGTGCGTGAGAAATGATGATATACCATTTATGCGAGATTAACAGCCGTTGAAATAATTGATCAGTAACAAAGTGCGTGCGATCCTATCACCTCTCCCCGTAAAAAGTGTAGGACTTGCTTTTTGGATCTATTTGAAAAGGTTTCGGAGCTCTTCTTTGTCGAGTTGACCTTCGCGTGGTACTGGATAGAGTGTGATCTGTGTCCCGGGCTTCCGGCTGCGGAAGATTAAATGTATCTACTAATACTTCTAACGTGAGGTCTCGTCTCCCATTGTCGGGTCTATCTGACGCATCTCGTATATGATTCGTGTGTCTGACACATAACTGTCCTTCTACATTCACTTTGTATAAAACCCTTCCTTTCTGCCCCACTATTTGTCCTCGAATCCATCTCGGAGGTGAATAGCGAAAATCTCGTACATAAACTTGCTGATACAATTTGAAAACTCGACGTTTAGCTCCGTGATGGCGATTGAATTGGTTTTCCATTTTTGTATTTCTGCAGCCCTGCTTTACTTGCCTAGGCTTAATTGAGTCGAGGGCAGTTCTGATCTTTCGGCCAAATATAATTTCCGCTGGGGATAACTGATTTGGGGCGGAAGGATTTGGCGTCGTACGATAATGCAGCAAGAATCTATCCAAAATTTCTTCTGTTGTTCCCTCCCCCTTCGCTTTTGCATAAGCACGCTTAAAGGTGTCGACGAAACGTTCAGCCTGTCCATTCGATTGGGGATGATACGGGGGGCTACGAATATGCTGGATGCCAAACAGTTTGCAGAAATCTGAGAACAGTGATGAGGTGAACTGCGATCCATTATCGGACACCAGAACATCAGGCATACCAAAACGACAGAATAGTTGACGTAGGTGGGACACTGTTGCAATTGATGTGGCAGAATGCATAGGAAATATCTCTGGCCATTTGGAAAACGCGTCGACACATATTAAGAAATGCATACTATTGAACGGTCCAGCGAAGTCAACATGAACACGGGACCATGGTTTGTCCGGTCGTGGCCAGGAACATAGTTCTGTCTTGCGTGGGCACTTTGATGCTTGAGCACATTTACTACATTTGCGAACGAGGTCTTCGATATGGTCATCGATGTTGGGCCAGTAAACATAACTGCGAGCGATCGCCTTCATTCTCCCAACACCAGGATGTGATGTATGAAGCTGACGAAGCACATGGTTACGAAGATTAGCTGGAACCACAACACGATCAGCAAACATTATGCATTCATTAACGATGGATAAGGATTGGCGTCGCTGGTAAAACTGTTTTAAAACATTTGAATGAACATGTGGAGGCCAGCCAAATCGGATGAACTTTGATACTTGCTGTAAAACTGGATCACGCAGTGTGTGGCTGGCAACCTCAACTGCAGTCACCGGAAGAAGTTGAGTCGCGCCTACCAGAACTCTGTTTACATCATCTTCAACAGAGATGGATGCAATAACAACATCCTCGCTTTCCAACTTCTGATGGCTTAGCAGCCGTGATAATGCATCTAAATGGCCAAATTCAGAGGTAGGTTTGTATTTGATATCAAAATTATATCCCAGTAACATGACAGCCCACCTTTGAAGCCGATTCGCAGTGTACACTGGAATGCCCTTTTTCGAACCAAATATCGACAACAGGGGTTTATGGTCAGTAAATAGAGTGAATTTCCTACCATGAAGCATTTTGTGAAACTTTTTGACTGCGAAGATAAGCGCCAAACCTTCTTTCTCAATTTGGCTATATTTGCGTTCGGTTGTATTCAGTGTTCTAGATGCATGTGCAATAGCTTTCTCCCTTCCGTCAGGAAAACGATGAGATATAACAGCACCAATACCATAGTCGGATGCATCTGCAGCAAGGATGATTTCAAGACTTGGATCATAATAAGTAAGCAGCATGTCTGACTGGAGTAACGATTTTACTTTTTTAAATGCATTTTGACATTCAGGTGACCAATTCCATTTTGCATTTTTCGATAACAGGCGATTCAGTGGAGCACGTATGCGATGAAGCTCTGGTAGAAATGCACTGTAATAGCTGATGAGGCCAAGGAAAGATCGCAGAGTGGCAACATTAGTGGGAGCGGGCATATTCTGAATAGCACGTACATTTTCTGGGTCTGGTCGACGTCCATGTTCATCAAAAATGAACCCAAGATACTTTACTGAATCCATGAAAAATGTACATTTATCCTCTTTAAGGTAGAACCCAAACTCTGACATTTTGGATAGCACAGCGTCAAGTCGATCAAACAATTCAGACTTACTACTCCCTGTGATTATCACATCGTCGAGGTAGACAGCAACACCAGGTTGGTTAGCAAGCATAGTATCCATGATCTGCTGAAAAATTGCGGGTGCTGGTTTCACACCAAATGGTAAGCGAGTAAACTGGTAGAGACCCCTATGAGTGTTGATTGTTAGCAACTCTCGAGACTTTGGTTCAACTTCTATTTGAAGGTAAGCATCAGCAAGGTCAATTTTTGCAAAACATTTACCACCATTAAGTTTGACGAATAAGTCTTCTTGAATTGGTAATGGATAAGCATGATCCTCTAGAGCATCATTTAACCCAGTTGAGAAATCTGCACACAGGCGAATGGAACCATTTGCTTTGCGTACAACAACTATAGGGGCAGCCCAGGGCGAATACGTTACTGGTTTGATGACACCCAATGCTTCCAGTCTGTCGAGTTCATTCTCAACCAATGTGACAGCAGCATACGGAACTGGACGTTTTGGACGAAAAACTGGCTTCGCGTTTGGCTTTAGAGACAAAACAACTTGGGTAAATTTGCAGCAACCAAGTTTGTCCTGGAAGACAGAAGCGTGCTTTTGACGCAGGCGTTGCAAGAGAGACTGATCAGATACATGTCCGGGAACAACGTTATGTGGTGAGGACGAAACATTAGAGCATACTGAATTTAATGGTACATTGAAGATATGGAGCTTGTCTAACCAGTCAAGACCAAGCAAATTCAAATCATGGTAGTTTGTGACGTAACATACACCATTGAAGTGATGCTCACCAAACTGAACCTGGCAATTTATCTCACCCACGAGTTTCAGTATATCTCCAGAGGCATTCTTAGCGACATGCTCGGTCGGCAGAATCTGTGGGCACCCAAGTTTGCGCCACGTAGTTCGGGAAATTAAGGTGATATCTGATGCCGTATCCAACTGAAGACGAATATGTTTGCCGTTAATACCTAGTGTAATGTACTTACGTTTGCTGGCGAAATCGACTTTGGAAGTTGTGAAAATGGTCTGTACTCGAGGAGATTGTTTCGGCTTGAAACGACTACTTCTGTTCCTCACCGAAGAATTTTTCTGCGGTGGACAGTAACCCTCTTTATGTCCAAAACGGTGACAATTACGGCATTTATGTTTCTTGAAAGGACAGAACTTGACAAAATGCCACGAACCACAGTGCCAGCACACTGAAGGAGGTTTAGCTGAATTTTGAGACTGACGTGCTGTGTGCTTAACGGTGATCGGAGGACTTTTCACTGTGTTAATTGAACCAAATTCAGACGACTGTCGTTTGCACTCCACCATAGCAGTATCGTGCTTCAAGTTGATTAAGCGTAGGCATTCTGCTGTCACCATTTGTAAAGTCATTTTCGGGTCTTGTTCCACGAGTGACAGAAGTCGAGTTCTTATGTCAGTATCTTCTGGGTTCTTCAACCCACAAATAAAAATCAAACACTTGAACTGATCTGATGTCATTTCGTGTGGTTTGAACCTTTCGCATTCCTTGTTCACTTTGCCAGCGTAAGTGACATAATCATCGGAAGGCATTTTTGTCAACTGAAAACATTGATACCGAATATTAAACATGGATGACTGTTCACCAAAGATTTGTGATAAAACGGTGACTGTCTCATCGAATGATAACTCACGTGGGTTCTTGGGCAGAATGAAGTTAACATATCTGTTGTGCTCAACAGTACCAAGTTTTCTTAGTAACAATCGGACTTTGGCAGCATCATCAAACATGTAGCATTCAATACGGAAAACGTCTTCGTAACGATTGAACCATGCATCAAATACGAGACCAGATATTGGGTCGTAGTTGAACTCACTGATGGAATTTGAGATGCTTTCATATTTGTCTGAATGAGATGTTGATGGAACTTGAATGGACAGCTTCTGAGTGAGAGCTTCGATTAATTTTAGTTGAGCTGCTTCATTCTGAACTTGCTGCTGCTGCAAGATAGATTTGAGATCGTCCAGAGAGATAGACATTGTAATTGGGTTGTAATTAACACAGTCAAAAATGTTCTATAGCTGCGCTGAACAGAATAAAACCCGTCGTCGCTTGCTTGTTATAGCTGCAATGAATTAAGGTAAACCCCGTCGCCAATTTGTTATAACGGTAGGGAATTAAATGAGGACGTTGTCGCCTTGTTCTGTCTGCGCCTGACTAATCTGCCTATCTGCTTGTGGTACCTTCCGATTCAGTGAAGCACGCAAATATCAAAAGACAAAGACTGGCCTGTGACTGTATATTGTAGTACAACAACTACGACGAGAAAGTTATGGTATTTATACATTTTTACAACAATATAGACAGTTAACAGCATTTGAAATAATTGATCGTAATAGTCAATAACAAGGTGCGTGAGAAATGATGATATACCATTTATGCGAGATTAACAGCCGTTGAAATAATTGATCAGTAACAAAGTGCGTGGGATCCTATCAACTGAACAATGCACTCTACTCGAATTCATGCAGTCAGTCTGGTGAGAGTCTACGGCGAGTTGTCATCTGAAGTGGTGTCCGTCAGGGATGCCCACTGTCTTCATTTCTATTCAATTTCATCATAGATGTACTAATGGACTTAACCCCATATGACTTGAGATACTCACGGATCGACTGACTCGCTACCATCAGGGAATAATCTCATTGACTTAGAATATGCAGATGAGACAGTCCTCTCTCCTAGGTGAAGATCCTGACAAAATACAGTAGAGTCTTCTGAAAACCTTCAGCTGAGCAGCAATCTTCGAGTATTTGGAATGTGATTCACTCACTCCTGTCAAAAGAAATATGATGAGGCTATACGACTGGATTGGCATGGACTACATCGATTCACTGCTAGCTTAAAGATAGGCAGGAGTGTAGTGGTTCGGGGAGCGTGTTGATCACTTAAATTATTTGGAATTTTCATCAGCCGGCCAATCGCTGATGAAATCAGAACACGGATGCAGGAGTCTCGTTTTGCATTTCCCTGACAACTTACTCCATCTCTGGCTTAGTAAACGTGATATCCACTTGGCTTGGTTCACATTTGAAGGCAATTGCTTCCGTCTATCGTATATATTGAAAGTTTATTGGAAGACTACCGAAAATGCACCTTTTTATGGAAGATATGTCAACGACATTGTAAAAGACTCTTCAAACCTTTAGGAATTGACGTCGTACACAAACCAACAAAGTCGCTGCACTCAATTCTATGTCAACCAAAAGACTCAACAGCAAAAGAAGACAAAACCAACATCATCTACAAAATAAACTGTAACAACTGTGAAAAACACTACATTGGCCAAAGTGGACGTCCCCTTCGTCTTCGTATCCACGAACATAAGCTAGCCATCAAAAGACATGATATACACTCCCTCATTTCACTACACACAGACAACCACGGACATCAATTCGACTGGGACAACGTTCAAATATTAGACAAAGGAAATAACAAGAATGCTAGAGAATTTTTAGAAGCTTAGCATTCCAGTGAATCATCAATCAATAGACACATCGAGATAGACAAAATTTATCAACCAATAAGAAAGAAACTTCACACACGATTGGCCAAAGTTCAAGTCACAGAAACAATCAGTTCCAACACAAGTAACCTAGAAGGTGTGAAAACATACATAAACAACCAATCACGTCCAAGGTCACCAGGAGAGATGATTAATAAACTCGTGGAGAAACCTAAAAGCTCACTTCAATTTGAAGTATGCGCTGAAGATGTCACCCAGTAAGGTGATGAAAGCTTCGCAAACTAACTATCCAGCTCAGAGAACAAAACCACATCAAAATTATCCACCTGAGCTACAAATCTTCTCTATCACATTGTAATCATAAGTGATAAGCCTTGTTCTGCCACCTCAGTTTTAAATCGAATGAATGAAGTTCAGAATAGCTAGCTGATATGTATCCACATATATATATATATATATATATATATATATATATATATTTATGAGTGTGTGTGTATGTTGGTCTCTCTTTCTATTTGCTCTCTTAGTCTGTGACCATTTCACTTGTATGAACTTGTCTCCTTTAATAATGTGTATTCTCCTTATATTATATTATATATAATACGAATGTTTGTTGACAGTCCGTTGCTTGGTGACATATATCCATATATGTTGATTGTTGACATGTCTGTTATATTTCGCTATGTATATATGGATCGATACTTCATTATAATTAGCCATTCATGTTAAGACTGTCTAATGATTTGTCTGGAACATTCATATATATTTCGCATTCACAATTTGTGTGAACTACTTTACTTACTTACCACTTTGGTGTGAGACCATTTATTTTCGTCTCCTTGTGTTTGGACAATAGAAGTATCATCGCAAACCTAGTGGTCTTCTGATTTCCGCCTTCTCGCGTCAGGACTATTAGTTTCTCGACCAGTCCATAACAATAATCTAGTCGACGAGTACATAACACTAGCATATCACTTACGTCTGTAGAAGAGGAAGATAACTGTTTATCTTTCCTAGACATATTGCTTAGCCGACGGATTGATGGGTCAATAAAAAGATGTATTTATAGAAAAACTACCTGAACAGAAGAGTATCTTAATTATCACAGTTTCTGCCCTATTCCGTAGAAAAGAGCCAACGAATATGCACTGAAGACAGACACACTTGATGAGGGAGAAAGAAAGTTGACACAAACTCTGTCTGGTTGATAACAATTATCCAGACAAGTTCATTAGGAAATATAAAGCAGTTAGTGGAAGACCAAGACCCACTCTCCAACTCGCCACTGAGAAAGACGTATTTATGAGGCTAGCGTATATTGGTGATCAAAGTAGCTTAGTCACTCAACAACGTTCGAATGGGGTGGTTAGAAAAACTTTTTATGCAGCTAATATCACAATAGTAATTGAGAATGTGAACCCAATATATCCACCCACCTAAGCCCTTTGAACATGCGAAAGATGGTGTCACGTCCCACTGTATTTACCAACTTTGAATGTGCGTGTTGACACACATACATAGGAAGGACTCATCGACCTCTGAAAGTAAAGGCTGGCTTCAGAGCATATTCCTAAATGGCTTCAGAAGCAAATCGAATCCCCAGAACCTAATAATGATGAGAACAGGCGGTGACCTAGCTCCTCAACTGCGAAACATGTTACAGAGACAGGACATAGAATTGATGACAACACGTCGTCTAAACCTATCTATAGAAAGTGTTTTGGGGAGAGCGTATCCTCGAGTTTGTAGAAGCCCTAGCTGGCGATTAAGAAGTTTAAACTATCTTTATGCGTTTAAAACAATTCATCGTCACACTAAACTTACCTTCCTTAGTAAACTTTGTTTTGATACCAACCAGGGTAGATGTACTGTTACCTCTGTTATTTGGTTTAGTGGTCTTCACTGTTATTTTGACCTTGAATATGTCCCTTTAACTTGACCTAAATCTATTTTCTCACCTCTTACCTCTTTATTAATTTCACCCATGCTCTTATGAGAAGTTCGTGTGTAGTCAGATTGTTTTAAATGTGTTGCGTAAACACAACATTACACGATTCAGATAAATTAGGTCTTCTTATCGCCTAGTCTAAATATGGTTGCCGATAAAAGTGACTTTCCATGGCGGTGTGTTTTGAATTGGTCAGTGCTAGGGAGTTTTGGCCGCTATCAATTCAGTAGCATCGAATTAGAATAAGTACATCGTCCAAGCATCCATGTCAACGACCTGTCAACAGATACTCAGAATTTTTGTCCGAGTAGTATCATGAAGAAACATACGGACACATGGAACAGGCAACTAGAGACGATGACATCACAGAGAAAACAATCATTTATAAAGTTACAATTTAATGATGATTTGTTGAGTGCAGTTTGGCTTCAGAGACTAGTCGGAATCATACGAGAAACATTTTACACAGCCAACT
Source organism: Trichobilharzia regenti (assembly GCA_944472135.2). NCBI lineage: Eukaryota > Metazoa > Platyhelminthes > Trematoda > Strigeidida > Schistosomatidae > Trichobilharzia > Trichobilharzia regenti. The sequence continues at coordinate 4,491,208 of OX235265.1, forward strand.
TGCTCTTGCAGAGCTGAGTACACCGGCTGTACCATGTGCCAACTTGAAAAACGCACTCGCGAACACTATCCAGCCTGGCTAGTAAAAGTAGACCAAAAGCGTGTATACAGTTCAGTGACAGAACATCTGATCAATTCAGGACATTCAGCGCCATTCGAAAAATCCTTCAGAATAATATACAAGATTCAATCAAACCTATCAAAGGGAGTGAAATCAAGACATGAGGGCACAGCCGGGGCACTAGCTATCCAAAAGCTCAAACCCACGCTTTGTATCCAAGAGAAATACTCCTAACCCCTGTCCCTGCCATGGTCATCATAAACAGGTAATTTTTTTAGTAATAACCATCCCATCGCCTTTCTTATTTAAACTTTCTGTTTATCCATGTTATTTTTTGAAGTTTTTCTTAATCCCTGTTTACACTACCATATTTTCATACCCGAACTTCGTGTTTATTTTGTCATTTTACTATTTCTACATATTCAATCCCTGATTACATAAACAGTTATTCATCACATTAGTTATGATCCCACTAGACTTTTTATCCAAACATCCTGTTTATTTTTGTTATTTCTATATTTGTAACCCCCAATTGCATAATATGTCAATCTTCTCGGTAATTATGATGCTACTTTGTTTAAGTTTTTATCCTTCCCCCTCTTTATCATGGCATTTTAATTCCTAAGTGTAATTTTATTAATTTTACCCTTAACCGGAAATTATTCTGAAACTTTCCGATCCATTTGGTATAAATGCACGAATGTACAACCTAGATGATGACTTCGTCGAAAAGAAAATTTTCTTCGTTGCAACTGTCTTCTTAAAACTTGTGTTTGTCATTTTCCAGTCAATGAACGATCATGACTAAAACGAGGAATAAACTTGACAGTTTTGCCACATTCATGTGCGTTTATCAATTCAACTCCTGCAGGGGAGACATTTGTATCAGATGTACTATTAAACAGCTTAGCTAACGTGTTACTAAATCTCTCTCATGGTTTCAGGATTTTACCATGAGCTGACATTAGTTAGAGAACCATTGGAAAACCTCGGAGTACTGGACAGCTGTTTCGTCCTAGTTTGGGACTCTTCAGCAGTACACGCCCGCCGGGATTCGAACACATTGTGTTTTGGTAAAAGACAGAACAGGACAGGAAAAAACCCATTTATAGCTCCATTTTGTCACATTTAGTCGACAGTGGTCATGTAGTGGAGAAAACGAAAGCATTCAAGGTGATTAATCATCATCGCATCCCACCGAATCTTTTCAAATAGACTTTGTATTCGCCTATTGTACATAGCTGAGACGATAGACATTCGAGCTATTAAACCTAAACTATGCTCATTCAAAAGAAGTCCCCATACAGCCATTTATCACCCACCCCCGTTGTTGGCCTATTAAGAACTAACCAACTGATAAGGTCACCACTAACACCATCCACCCTTACTTATATTTTCAAGCTTTCTCTTATCATCCTTCAATCTTACCACATTTTCATTAAAACATAGTTGATTTACTTAATCGAATTATTTGTTTTTCCTCAGATTTATCGACTACTATATTTATCTGAACATTTGTCTGCTTAATCAACGCGCTTTTCATTATCCTTGTTTCTACTGTTGACTTGCTATTCAAATGCTAATGGGCTGCAAGAATTTATAAAATCTCAGTCGAGGTGATTTCTTTACCCTGTTAATTCGGCCATTTTGGTAAAGATAAAAAGACCATGTGTGTGGTAGATTTTTGGATTTGATAAATGTATGAAATGTTTCATCATATTTGTGTTGATTTAGTCACTTCATTAGAGAGGAGGAGGGTGTTGCAATCAGGTCAAATTTTGTCTTAGTTCAATCATTCCTATTCAGACAATTTTGGAGTTTTCAAGTATTGGATTTTGTAGGGAATTTTGTTACATTAGTTGAAGGATTTCATCATGAACAGTGACATCAGTTAGAGAACCATTGAAAATAACCTGCCGGGGAGTACTGGACAGCTGTTTCGCCCTAGTTTGGGACTCTTCAGCAGTCCACATCCACCAGAAGTTTCTGGATTCGAACCCTGGTGGTGTATGTGCACTGATGAAGACTTCCAAACTAAGCTGACGAAACAGCTGTCTGGCAGTACTTGCAGTTGGTTTTCCAATGGTTCTCTAACCAATGTCAGCTAATGATGAAATCCACCAACCACTTTAAGAGTTCACTGCGTATGAAGGTTTTCTTATATTAGATTTTCTTTGAGATTACCGAAATTTTTCTGGATGATTTCAATATTGTCAAAGTAAATTTTATGTATATTAGAGTGAAGTGTGTTAAGATCTGATTGTTTGCTTCTATGTGTTGTTGTAAGCTTTACTCTGGGAATATTTAATATTTCGTTGATCAAGGTAAGTTCAGATCACAAGAACAGAGAAGTATTAAGTTCTGGGATGGCACTCAGCTCCTCTTATCGGCTGACTCGAAAGGACTGATATTAAATTAAGTGAATAACACTACTCAGAAGTACAACCACCGCCTACATTTATGAACACATTTTAAACATGATTAACGGTTTACAACCACCACACAAACACACCCATAGTGCATCAGCTATACCCAGATGCCTTGAATTCACTCCCTTTGAGCGCGGTTTGATCGGATCTTGTATATAGCCATGAAAGACTTTTCAAATGGTGTTGAATGTTGGCAGCTCACCAGATGTTATGTTACCGAGCTATACACACCCAACTGCGTTCTGCCTTCGCTAACCAGACTGGAAAGTGTTCCAGAAAGGCGTTTTACAAGAGGATGCATGGTACGGCCAATGTACTCAGCTCCACACGAGTAAGTGGACTGTTATATGCATGTGAAAGTGATACAATCAGATAGAATGTCTTTCAAGTGTTGGTTGAATAGTTTCTTGCTAGGAAATGTTACTTGTAGGTTGGCGAAGAAGTATGTTTTTCTGAGAGATTTTCAAAGCCGTCTACGGAGAGGTTCTGCTTCATTATCACTTTCAAATACGAGATAACGTGGCAGTATCATCTCGGAGAGACGAATTGGACCTGTTCAGAAGTCTTCTTTGGTTTTAGGTTCTTTTGCAAGAATTCTGATGAGAAACCATGTTCCGTCAGGTTTCCTTGGAAATTTCGCTGTTCTTCATCAACTGGTTCTTAGGTGAATATTTTCCTGACATTTTCTTCCAGGAAACTAGTCAACCAGCACACACTAGACCATCCAACATACGCGTATACCAGTCCACTTGTTCCTGTGTGGCCGAGTGCATTGACTGTGAATCGACTTGTAAAATGCACTCCTGGAACACTATCCACCCTGGTTAGCAAACGGAGAACATAGGTGTGTATATAGCTCGGTAACAGGACATCTGACGAACTCAGGACATCCACCTCCATTCAGAAGGTTTACAAATTCAGAGATATGTATAACTCCCAGAAAAGCAACTAATCTCACAAAGGGTCATTATTAGTCTGAATATCCCATTGTGTGTGAGATAGACTTTAATTTCTTTAACGTTGAAAATATTTCTTACTTGTGAATGCTAACAAATAATATAAATTCAGGTGTTGGTTTGCAGTAATTTCACTGGTTTCAGGATTTCATCATGAACTGAAATTAGTCAGAGAACCATTGGAAAACCACCGATGAATACTGGACATCTACTTCATGCTATTCTGTGACTATTCGTCAGTGTGAAACCACAGATGGACGAGGGATAGAGCCTGAGATCTTCACGTTACGAGGCCAATCTCGTTGACCATTCAGCCAATTGGGCCGGAATTCAATGAACCATGGAGTCCATCATATCAAGATAAAATAGATGATCATCGGGGACATCAGTGAGCACAGTGCTATATCACACGATCTGACGATGTTAGAATTCAGGAGTCAAAAAATTCCAGGCGGTTCAAGTAGCTGAATGATCAACGAACTCGATCTTGTAACTTGGAGGTCCCGGTTGCGTAACCTGGACGGATCATGGGTGTGAACGAATGAAGAGTCAGTCACAGAATAGAGTGAAACTTATCTCCAGTGCTCCATGGTTTTCAGGGATCTGTCTCATTGATACTGATCCCTTATAACTAATTCGAAATGCCCACAGATCGTAGAACCAAAATATTACTAGCCATTCCTTGTATTCTAAGTGGAACACAAGGCTTTAGAAGTGCATCGCTATCATTCTGTATCCTCTGCTATCATTTTCACTCAGCTCCCTAAATGACCACAAGCTTTCATATCTCCTTCAAATATTATTCACCATATTATACTTGGACGCCGAACTTGTCACTTCCAATACTGGTTCCATTGAACTGTCTCTTCGGTGTGTGTGGTGTCATTCAGCAGTCTCCTTAGATAGTATATCCATTCCATCTACACTTTTATTCTGCATATTTCTTGGGTAATAAGTTATTCAAGTGTTTGCTGCCTGTTCGAGTTCCTTGTTGCTTATTCTTTATGGCTGACCATGTGATAACGAGTATTGTATCAGAGAAGGCATATGTGTTGATAAAATTCTACAGTAACATGTCGGAAAGGCTTTCAATTGAGGTGACCTCCAAATACCTGAACCATATTGTATCACTTGCTACCTTGACATGAGTGTTGAAAATTCAAGTCATCATCCATGGGCCCTGATTGGTATTGATGTCCAAATTGATTTCAGAATAATAAACGCCTGTACTGTCTTCATGATCCAATCCTAACTGTCTGGCTATGACACCCTCCTGACAAGAATTAATCTGCATTAACTTTTAAGTAATGCTAATAAATCAAACACAATACTTTGATTCTTCAAATTTACAAAAAAACTACTCATTCTATGTTTGTTTAAATTAGTCAATATAAACAAATGTGTGACATTTGTTCAATATTCAATTGCGCTATGTAAATAAATTTACTGGATAGTATGACGTTGCGAAAAGCTCACTTTATTTCAAAATGTTTTAATATATACACATTAGTATTATTTTTATTTTATTCTACTTATTGTGAAATATTCACGGCTTCATTGATTAGTAAGTTGATTCATGTAAGTATTATTGATTTCCTCTAGTGAGTCATTAAGGGATTAATAACAATATCCTGGATCCCACATTCATTTATTTATTCATCTACTTATAAGCCATAAATTACACGCTGATTGAATACTAGGTAGTAACTTGTGTCATGCATCTAATCGTTTATTTAATACAGAATGAATTGTGTTGGTAAGTCGGTTGGCACTGGGGGTACCATGCCACAGGGTGACTCGTCGTCATGGTGCATTCGGTCGTGAACTCGATTCTCAGAAGGGAGATGAGTTCCTTCAGAATTACAGAAACATGCTTCTGAGTGACACGCGTGAGTGACAACAAGCAAAAAAACCTAGGTCAGGTAGCACTATCTGCCGATCATCTCTAACCATCTACCATAATTAATGTCACACTCACAGTGAAGCAGCATTATTTACTGGACAACGTTTTGAACAGAATTTATTGCTCATAGCCATAAGATCAATTGTAACTTCACAACTCCCAGACTTTATTTCATTAATTCTAATTCTTCCTTCGCGTTTATGCTGAATCATTATTTCATTCAAGTGCTGGTTTGTAGGGATTTGATTGGTTTCAGGATTTCATCATGGGCTGACATTAGTTAGAGAACCACTGGAAACCCTGGGAGTACTGGACAGCTTTTTCGTCCTAGTTTGGGATTCTTCAGCAGTACGCACCCACCGGGATTCGAACCCAGGACCTTCCGGTTACAAGGCGAGCTCGTATACCATTAAGCCACTGGGACCCGATCCAATGGTCCTTGAATTCTAACTTCTGCCAATTCACGACATAGCGCGACCGCTAGCCAATGTCTTCGGCGAGTATTTGTCCTTTGGTTTTATTAGTAGTAACATTTTCAATATTTCTGGTATTGGTGTTGAATCATTCCTACCAAATGTGTTCAGGGTCTGGATTCGATGAACAACGAAGGTATCAGTGATCAACCTCACTCTTCACCTGCCTCTAATACTTTTTTATCTCTATCCCAACCTCTTGACTGTTTGTTATCAACATAGAACACTGCACAGATGTGCACCACTTCGAGTTGACACACTCCACTTCATGTAGCACACAATGGAAGAGAAAAGAGTAAGGTGAGACTCAATAAGAGAGAGATAATATGCAGAAGTATGAGTGAGGGAAAAAGAATAGTATTATGGAGGAACGCCAATAGGGTTTTATTGGATATGACTGGAAAGTCACAGAGAGTGAATGCATCCGCATCACCATTGACAGCGATCACTTTGAGACATCACCAATTGTCTTCAGGTATTGGTCTCTACAGTCTGGAGGACCTCAACCAGGAAAACAGACAGACAGACAGACAACCAGGAAGCCAGTGTACACCTGCCTAGGTGGCTGGCTTGAACCAACTGTCACTCATATGATTGACTGATAAAGCCATGTTTCAGTTTGACCACCACGTACTGGCTCTCACTTTTCCAACTTGATCAATCCTATGTCAGTTAGCTATTATTTCCAGTCGAGGAAGGTGATGGCTAAGGATGCATGCGTAACACATGTCCTAACCCTCTGAATCTATTCAGCTGGTCAAGGTAAGGATAATGTCTGAACTAACGTTTTTGGACGCACTAATTAGGCTTATTAATATGGATCCCAACAGCCTCAGCAATATTTCGTAGTCGAACTCTTAAGGCGAAATTAAGATTTGTTGGTATGCGATAAATGATGCTAAAAGCCTGGTTAACATCAATCTGTGTGTTCTGTATCCACAAGATGAGCCAGAATAGCGCTACGAATAGATTTTGTTTGTCCTTTACTTGACCACTATGCAGGGTGATGTTCGTTAATTCGACGAGAAACACGCCTAATTGTACGGCCTATGTAACTGGCTTCACATGAGCAATTAAATTGGTAGATACACATGGAAGAGGAGAAATTAGCAGTTTATATTTTACTCCCGAACGCAAAAGAGGAGTGATTTTGAAGACACAGCATAATTCAGCAGCACCAGGGAATGCTCTTTTTACCGCATTTCTAAGGCGCTGTCTTAGTATCTCGCTGATGTTATCCCAAAGTAACTGCATCTGTAAGAATAACGCCTTCCTTTTTAGGAACTGTTTGGTACCTTGGGCTGTTTTGATTTTAGATTCATATTCTTATCAATAAACTTTCTTGGATAACCATTTTCACTTAGCAACCGTTCAGTATTATTAAGTTCCTCATCAAGACATTCATCCGAGCGAATTCCTCTTGCTCTGTGAACCAGGCATTTTAAGGGCACGAAGCTGAAAAAATGAGTATACTGACCCGTTGATGTAGGTTTTCTATATACGCTTCTTCCTGTTGTCCCATCCTCTTTTCCATTCATAAGGACGTCTAGAAATGAAATACCTAAGTCTTTTTCTTTCTCAGTAGTAAGATTTATTGCAGGATGAACCTCGTTAAATTTATCCAGGATGCTCTTTGCTTCCTTCTCGTTTTTCATAATCAAAAAAGTATCATCCATGTACCTACAATAGAATTCAAGTTCATCAATAACATCCTTCAAAGGCCCATTTTCTTGTTCCGCAAGGAAAATGTCGACTAGAATGGGTCCTAGAGGTGATATCCCATCACCACACCGTCAATTCGTCTATATATTTCCTTATTAAATAAAAAGTGGACATTCATTGTGCATTTCAAGAGAAGGCCTTTCATAAAAGATATAAGAATGTCGACATCGAAGTTTCGTCTTTTGAGTTCTTCGCATGCAAAGTCCACTGTTTCCATTAGTGGTGGTATATTGGTGAATAAGGAAGATACGCCAAATGATATCATGAATTTATTGTCAACATTTAAATCTTGTATCCTTTCAACAAATCCGAAAGTATCCTTCACAGTGTGTTTCACCAATTCGGTATGAAGAGGCTGTAAGAGTTCGACTAACTATTTGGCCACGGGATGGTATGATGAATTTAACATATCTAATACTGGTCGAAGCTGTACACCATTTTTGTGCATTTTTGGCGAGTCATATAGTCTTGGTGTGAACGTTCCATTGGGTTTAAGTGATGTGTACTGACTCTATGAGATGCAGCCTTGTCGTTTCAGGCTTTTCAATGTTTCCGCTAACTGTTTCTCTATCTTTTCATTCGGATCCAGAGAAGAGAAGATTTTTTGGATTTTTAGATTATCATTAAGAATAATATTCACCTTCTAAAAGTAATCCGCTTTGTTCACGATAACCATTCCTGAGCCCTTATCCGGCGGTCTTGTTATTATTATGTTATCATTTTTACGGAGAATATCCAGAGCTACTCTGTTTTTTTGTCAATATACTATCCGAATTGCGTTTACTATTCATGTAATAGTAGCAACAATCGATCAGTGTTGATTTGAGTCTTTCAACATCTACAGTTGATGAGGGTGTTAGGCCTTCCGTTTGAATGTATAGACTTTCGAACTGAATATGTGCATCCATTTCGTTGCTTTTAACATGACTATCAGAAAATTTAGGGCCAACCGATAGAACCTGTAGATCCACTTCTCTAAGGACTACATCCGAAAAATTAAACACAAAACGATTAGGGTTCGGGGGAAATCTTGTTTCAGGTGCCTTGTTCTCCAAACCCTGTAACAGCTTTATGCGTTTCTTTTCTTTCCTATTACTCACAATTACATCCACATAATCTAATAATAGTTTCTTTAAGTTTCCTGGTAATTCATCGACAGCATAGACCCTTTCTGTTACGTTCTTCGATAACTCAGTAATACACACGTTTGAATTGAGTCAATCTGATTACGTGCATAGCGTTTGAGTGTCTTATCATTAAACCGAACACTCTTTTATGGTGTAGAGATTTCCAATAAGATTTAGGGTACCGGTTTGTTTCTTTCAATACACTGGTGGATAAAGTCAACAGTAGTAGTCTTTGCTTCGCTGAGGCTTTGCGCTATACTTCAAATACTCGTTGAGTACTTTTAACGCAAAATGATACACAGAAGATTTCAATATAACGAAAATATTCATACAGACATCTATAAAACACAAAATAATTGACCAAAGAATATCCTTTTCGATAAATTCCTCTTCTGGCTCTACAATTATATATATATATATATATATATATATATATATATATACATATATAATATTCTAGATTAGTAGTCAATATCAATATTAGTGACTTTTGTTGCGGTCGTCACGAAGCTTTCTTGATAGTTTGCGTTTGAGCAGCTTTCGCTCCTCATCATATTTGGAGCTCGTCGGAATCAGTCTTCTTGCGTCAGTTAGTTCAGGTGAGGCAGTAGAAAACCATTGGCTCTTACTAACTTTGGCTTTCAGTTTATTAACAGCCTTTACAGTTGTGTCTACAGCTAGCTAACTGTATGTTGTGCCAGGCTTCCTTAGAAGCAGTCTTACTCTGGACGTCAGATACTCGTTTCGCTGTTTCTACCTTAAATAAGGAGTCAGTGATATATATCACTGAAAAGAGCAACTCTTCGCAGAACGCCTCTTCTTTTTTCACATTTTTATATACCGCGACAACGACGATACTGACAGGAGTTATCTCTACCAGAACAACACTAACAATAGCACAGAAATTGGATAAAAGACACTACATCTAATCTCGTTTTATTGCTCAAGGATTATCGATTATTCGTTATCATAACACCAATTAAAAAAAAGCGATAATTTTTCTTTCAAACACTTATTTTTATTAGTGTATTAATGATCAAGAATTCATACAAAAAGGAGAGTAAGAGACTATAACATGATACGTGTTATGCAAGAAGAAGAAGTCAAATTCAATTGGACGTATGTCTGTCTGTGTATGTGCATGTGTGTTTGTGTGTGTATGAACGAAGCGCACACAGTGATGAAGTGACAGTTCTCAAGAATTCTTCACCGAAATAGGCATCGAGATGACTTTTGTTTGGACATAACAGTCGATTGCTTCTTTCCCACTAAAACATACAACAACAAAAACAACAACAAAAGGGAATATGAAGAAACAGCATATGAGACAAACGGAACGTGAATATACATCGATTTTATCATAAATACTTTTAGTTATTCCTTCACGTTCCCACTAGTGGAACATAGAGGGGATTGAAGATGGAGATTTGAAGTGTCAGCAGCAACAGTGTTTATTTCAACAGTTTGGGGTCGCTAGCCTCCCGTCCAACCACCTTCCCTGTCTTATTATTGGCTTAATGAGGTGTGGAAGTGCGTGTGTCGGAGATCGAACCTAACCGCATACATGGTTAGCGTGTATTCTACCGCTAAGCCATGGACGACGCACATCATAAATATTGAATCAGCAAAAGATTTCAGAATTATTCAATCACCACAGAGTAGGCAAGAATGAATAGTAAACAGTCAGTCAGACAGATGCGTAGCTGTTTGCATAAACCACCGCCCCCCCCTCACCCCGTCCACACACACACACACCACTGAGACAACCATAATTCCCTCAACTGACTTGATTCATCAGTCATGTCAAGGAAATGTTACATAACCATTTGAAAAAATCTCCTCCTAGAGATTGAGAAATCGTCTAACCCTTTTCAACTAATAACCATCATGATCAATTACCGCTGTAAATTAAACCACTTCGATAAACACTCTGTACTCAGCATCATTGTACACATATGTTAGGCAGACTAGAAACCATTTTATGAATAGTTTGAGCATCAGGATTAAGAGATCTGTGGTAAATAAGTGAATTCTCTTCAATTCAATTTGAACTTTCTCTCTGATTGGTTGGTTGGTTGATTGAATGACTCATGGGACTGAACTACTCCGCCTCAGGTTGACATGTCAGCTCCTTGTGTAGATGCCTCTACAATGTCTGATTATTTAACTTGAAGTAAATTGGTGGATGATTACTAGCAATGGAACCCTGGACAACGCGCACTTCGTCCTATTTCGGACTCGTCATGTGTAAATAACTTCATTTCCCAGTGGGAACACCATCATTTACTGAGGAATGCAGGTACATCCAGTTAGCTGACAAGTTTCAAATAGGAAGCAATCGCATGCCGCTTTCACGTCAAGAAGTATGACAATTGTCGGACGCCGAAGGTAAGTACGCCTATGTTTCGGAATTTGTTGAAAAGCAAAGATATGATCAATACACACTCTTCCTGGTTTAAAGCCCACATGGTTCTGCTTATAATAAAATAACGTGAGTCAGTGTTTAGTTGGCAGAATATTCACCAAACATGAACGTGGTCCAGAGTTCAATTTCCAGCTGACGCACTCCTAAAGCTCTCCAAGTCGGTGGTAATAAGATCGGTTAAAAGAGGGAAGATGTTTGGGTGTGAGGCTAGCAACCTCACATCTTGTAAAACATAATACAAACGCTACCGAAGCTTCAGAACCCACGGTCGAAGACTTTTATTCCACCCGGGACACAATGGGAATAATGATAATAATAATAATAGAACAAGAGCTCGTTTATAGAAATAATACTTACAGTTCACGTCCTATACCAGACATTTTAAATCCACCAAATGGAGCTTGTGGATGAGCTGTATTATAACAATTGATCCTTGAAAAAAATAGAAATAAACATTGAAAAACAAACGAAGAATTAGTCTTGGCGGATAGTTTAAAAAAAAGATGAAACATGAGATATTAGAATTAATAAGCTGTCAATTTAAGTGAAATACTCAACTTATCTTCGAAATATCAACCAGTAAATATCAAAAATACTGACTTCGCAATAATAGACGCGCTAGGTGTCCCCTGTTCTCACCATTTATTTATATGTCGTACATTGAGAATTTATTGGAGGATTTAATCGAAAATGTGCCACTTTATAGAAGGTATGTAGATGTTATTGCAATCATCAGTGATAAGGGCTTTGTTCTGCCACCTCAATACAAAGTCGAATGAATGAAGTTCAGAATAGCAAGCATATCACTTACGTCTGTAGAAGAGAAAGATAATTGTTTCTCTTTTCTAGACATATTGCTTAGTCGGCTGACGGCCTGATGGATCAATAAAACGATCAATTTATAGAAAACCTACCTACTTGGACAGGACAGTATCTTAATTTTCTATAGTTTGATTTGTAAGGGTTTGTTATGTTTTCACCAGTTGATCTCTAACTGATATCAATCCGTGATCAACTCGTAAAAAGTATCTTAATTACCACAGTTTCTGCCCTGTTCCGTACAAAAGTAAGGTAAGTAGTAAGGTGCCTCTTCAGTAGAATCCAGCGAATATGCACTGAAGACATACTTGATGATATAAAGTAGTCAGAAAACCAAGACCCGCTCTCCGACTCGCCACTATGAAAGACGTGTACATCAAAGCTACCCTATATGGGGCATCATAGCAGCTTGATAACTAGACAAAGACTGAACGCTGCTGTTAAAAAAGACTTTCTATGCAGCTAATATCACAATAATTGCAAATGTGAAGTCAATATATCTATCTAAGCCCTTCGAACAAGCGTAAAAATGATGTCACATTCCATTGTATTTAGCAATTTGAATGTACGTGTGGCCACACATACATATGAAGGACTCATGGATCTCTGTAAGTAAGGGTTGGCTTCAGAGCATATTCCTAAATGGCTCTAGAAACAAATCGAAAATACTGACTGTGTTTACTTTGAATAAGGCGAAAATATTCATTCAGACATTTAGGAAAAACAAATAAAAATTTGGGTGAAGAATATCCTTTCCGATAATTTCCACTTCTCGGGCTCTACAATTATGTATATATGCTTACATGCATAGAATATTCTAGAATAGTCGTCAATAGCAATAAATAATATCGATTCGTTAAAAAAGATCAATGAAATTACAGTTCATTCACCATTAGATCGGGACCCAGGAGTTTAATGGTCAATGAGCTCACTGGTCTTGTAACCACAAGGTCCTGTGTCCAAACCCTGGAAGTGGGTGCGTACTGATGAAGACTTACAAACTAGGACGAGACAGCTAGCTATCCAGTACGCTCTAGTGGTTTACCAATGGTTCTCTAACCGATATCACCTCATGATGTAATCCTGTAACCAAGGACACATAAGTTATACCAAGCGTAAAAATACAATAGCAAATAGAATATCAAATAAAATTAAAGAAATTTCCACAACAAATTGAGGATCATCAAAACCTTGATTGATGACCAAGATAAGAACAGTGTCTGAAGCAACCAACTTCTTCTTTTGGATACATGAGTCAGGCTTCTTAATGTGGAGCCCAACAGTCAACCTCAGGAATATATATAGTGGACGAACTCTTAAGGTAAAAATCAGTTAAGATTAGTTGGCTGGTATCCGCGGTAGATGACTATGAAAGCTGCCTCGTTAACATCAATCTGTGTTCTGTCTCTTTATCCACAAGATGAGATAGAATAGCACACTATGTGAATGGATTTTGTTTGTCCTTCACTTAATCACAACTGTACAGGATGATGTTCGGAAACCCGACGATAAACACGCCTGACTGTATGGCCTATGCAACTACCTGGCTCCACAGGAGCAGTCAAATCGGTAGATGCACATACGAGAGGCGAAATTACTTTGTGTGTGAGTGTGTTTGTGTTAAATATTACACTAAACGGATGAATTTGGAAGAAACAACGACAATACGAGCTGATTAGTGGTTAATATTTTTGCATTCTGTGAACACCAAACCAACGAAAAAATGTAACAGTAAATGGTCGTTTTGTACACTGTTTAAACATCATTGATAATGTTTTCTAATAAATACTGACTGTAAAAATGAAGCATAATATATTCATTGAAATTATTTGATGGATGGCGGTGGGCAGGGGAATCCAGGGTAGATGTTTCGTCCTATGCTGGCACTCGTCAACTGGATGTAGCCGCAATCCCTAATCAGTAATGTTGTTCCCACAGACACAGGCAAGCGAGATAGTGTTCTTGAGCCCATTTTAGATAGGGGATACGCGTCAAACTACCAATGTATCTCCTGGCTGGGTGCACAGCAACAGGTGAACTGAGTTGAGCTGAACTCACTTTACTGTTATTCAATGTATTAGTTACTACTCAGCATCTTACTCATCTCTTGTCCTTATTATGTAACTCTTTTGTCTTTATATGCAAACTTGAAGTCTGTGAGTATAAACTCTACATAAGTGTAATTGCTGAGTACTGTTCATTAAGTTCATAAATAGGAAGTAAGTATATGAAGGTAAATCTTATTGTTATTATTATTATTATTGGAACGTTCAAAAATGCACTAAATGTAACACCAGCCATCATCTATGTACACATGAAGGTAAAAAACAAGACAAGTCAAGTCTGTTAATCTTGTGCTTCGTTGGCACGGCTGTAGAATGCTCGCCAACCACGCCTCATGTGGTCCACGGTTCGATCCCTGGCCTCCCGGCCGATAACTGCTACCTTGTCGTGGTGGTCAGGCTTGAATACCGTAATGACTTAACATGCTAAACTGACTTGGACCTGTCACTGCAAGTCCTTCTATCATGTCAGGAAGGTTTTTTGGATAGCAGTTAGACTAAAAGCAGTTACCATGCGGTACATGAGCTCCAGTATCATCCAATCGGATCAAATGGCGTATGAACCCATATGGGTCACCGTCAACCATGGGAATGCAGCTCCTGACGCTGCTCCGCTGCCTTGTGGATTAGACTCCAAGTCAAAGACTCGGGGGGGTGGTCCCTTAATAAAACCACCTGCTTCGGTCTGGGCGCCCGGATAGTATCACAGCCCTCATACAATGAATTGAATGAAGCAACAAACAATCAATGAAACTTATCGCGTGCTATTACACGAGTTGCAATTTCCTTCTTTTTTCCCTTCCCGCGATGATAGTTAACGAATACTGTTTGAACTTGTTAAGCATGACTGTTTTCCTTCCAGATGAAGTTCTTTTTCCGTTCTCAACTTATATATATTTTCCTCTTCTTTCTTTTTTTCTTTTGATCTATGTTGTTTTATTATTATTGTGTAGCCCATCGTTCTTGGTGCCATATTGTACCAAGTTTTTATACGTTTAAATAAATAATAAATAATCCCTGACCGACACACTCCCTCACCTCTCTATGCCAATAATAAAACTGGTAAAGAGAAGGAAGGTTGGGCATGAGGCTGGTTAGCAACTCCATCCCACAAAAATAAATAAAAACACCAACCACTGCTACCAAAAACTTCAAAAACA
This sequence comes from Trichobilharzia regenti, assembly GCA_944472135.2. Classification (NCBI taxonomy): domain Eukaryota; kingdom Metazoa; phylum Platyhelminthes; class Trematoda; order Strigeidida; family Schistosomatidae; genus Trichobilharzia; species Trichobilharzia regenti. The sequence goes on from OX235265.1 coordinate 4,506,345, forward strand.
CTCCAGCTTGAAGAAATAAACAAAACAAAAACAAGCAAATGTTAATCTTACCAAACACTTCCAGCTTCTAAGCCTTCAGCAACTCTCATCGCTTTATCCATATCCCTGGTAACCACACCACCGCCTAATCCATAATGTGTAGCATTCGCTCGTTCAATCACTTCTTCCAGCGTGTCAAATTTTAAAATACACTGAACTGGACCAAATATTTCATCTTTGGCGATGCACATTTCATCTTTAACATCAGCGAATACAGTCGGTTGAATAAAATATCCTTTTTGACCGATACGATTACCACCGGTAATCAATCGAGCACCTTCTAGCTTGCCTTTTTCAATATAGGACATCACTTTTTTGAATTGTATATCATCAACCTTAGGAAACGAAAAGAAAAGTTTCGGAATACATGATCACGATTGTCAGATTATTTACTATACAGGTCAGATTGTGTGCAGGTCAAGGTCACAAATAGTGGGTGGGGAGGTAAGAAAGAAAAAACAGAAAATAAAGAACGGGTTGAAAAAATATCATTAAGTAAACTAAACCCTGGTTTTAAATTGGATTACCAAGGGAGGTTTGAAGTAATCACAAATAATTTTTGGACATATTAGATAGGTTTAACATCCCAGGCCAATCACCATCAACGGGAGGGATTTGAAAGAAGTTACTTCATTCACTTCATTATCTAGGGAGCATTGTCTCAACTACAGGAGGAACGGACGAGGATGTCAAATCGAGAATCGGGAAGGGGAGAAACACATTCATCAACCTGAAACCAATCTGGAAATCTTCGTCACTCAGCCAGCATCAACAACAAAATTCAGTCGGATTTTCAATACGTCAAAAACGTCAAGTCAGTTCTACTACACGGATCTAAAGATTGGCAGGTCACAAAGAATATTTCCAACAGCCTGTTGCAGACCTTTATCAACCAACAACTGTCTTCGCACTATACTGAATATCAGATCAGATGGGCGGGCCGAAAAAAATCACCAACAAGAAACTATGGGAACAAACAAAACAAGAATCAATCGCCAACCAACAAATATGCAGGAGAAAGTGGAGATGAATGGAGATGGACACTCGCTGAGGAGGTCGCTGGGTGACATCGCGCGCGCGTCAGGTCATTGCTCGAGTGGAATCAGGCCGAAAGGGAAGCGGAGAGTGGGTCGTCGGTGCAAGGTTGATATGGAGGAGATCGTGTGAAGAGGAGTTGAAAGAGTATGGACTAACATGGATGCAGATGAAAAGTACAGCAGCAGAAGACAGAAGCAAGTGGAGACGTGGAGTTGAAGCCCTATGCTCCACTAAGAACCGAAGGGGACAATAATAATAGATAGATAGGTTTGAGTCTTTCTATGGCCAAGACTATCTTGTTAACCCTCACAGTATCCGAACGATAGTGTCAAATCCCATTGTGTTTATCAATTTACATGTATATGTGGACACGCATACATAGGGAGCAGTCATCGGCTCCCCTAGATTAGGGCTACGGAACATATTTCAAAGTGGCTGCAACAACAATTAAAATTACCAGGTACAACTGATCCCGGAAACAGATGTGTGCGATATCATCACCTATAGCGAAGTACATCATAGAGACGGGTCACAAGGTTTACTTCACAGTAATACCTTTAAGCCCAATGTATAAAACAAGGTTGGGTCACATATTTAGATTTGTTGAAGCCTTGGACATAAAAAGATTTAAACCTGTCTTCTGTGTTCAAAAGTTATTTGCGATCACTTTAAACCTGCCTTGTTAATCCAACTTAGAACCATGGTTCACTTTACTTCATAATATTTTCAACCCTTTTCTTTCTTTCCATACCTTTGCGTCATCTCCCTACCCATTATTTCTCACCTCGATCTGCATGCAATCTGACCTGTATGGTAGAAATTCATCCTGTCTTGCCTACTATATAACTGTGTATGGCAAGGACGCGAGTGTGCGATCAGAATGTCCGAAATGTGTTGCGCAAATATGCACATTACACGTTTCATTCAGATGAACACTACGTCTTCTTATTGTGTGTGTTGTCGAAATTCATAAAGGGAACTAATTGCTTTACATTATTTACTCACTTACGGCATTTAGAAAAAAATAATAAAAAATTGAGCGTAGAAATCTGCATTCCTTCACTTCAATTAATTCTTCATCATCGGCTAGCTCTACACTAATATTTGGTTTCTACATCAAAATTTCAGGAATCACGTGGTTATATTAGTTCATCAGTTCTAGATGTGTAGGGGTTGATGGGTGGATTAAGAGGCTAGAAGTCATCAAGACAATTAACTAATGGTGTGGTGAGACCTGTCTGCAAACCAAAATTGTAGACAACAATTTACGTCAGTGCCACGTCCCAAATCGAGGTCATGAGAAAAAAACAATAACAAAGACTAAACCTGAGGAACTCAACAACCAGTCACAGCAGACTTAGCTTGTGCAAACACCATTCACACAGAGATATGGCTTTACTTTCTGAGAAATGGTCACAAGCAGTACAGGATAACCTCCAGCAGGAGAATAAACAATCAGAATATGTTGGTTCTCTGCAGACAACAATATACATAAAAATCTATAAATATCTCTTGATTTTCTCAATAAACAATCTGTTGCCTGGCGCTTGTCTACTGTCGTTACAATAGATCTTCCAATTTTGATCACAAATCGATGTCAGTGAGTAAACCATCAAAAACTAAGGGAGTACTGAACAGCTGTTTCGTCAGTTCGCCTAATTTAGGACTCACTAGCTCACTAACTCATACCAGTCCGTAATCAAACTTCAAACAAATCTATAAGAAGTTCTGTTTTGACTCATTTGATTGCTGATAGTGGTCACTGAGTGGACACAAAAAGGTGTCTTGAAAGCACTTCATCTATCGCATTTCGTCAAACAACCTCTGGAATGGAATTCGAACCCGCCTGCTAAACACACACAGTCGAAGCTATGGGAATTAATTCCAGAGAACAATCCTAGTCCCTTTGCATACAATAAAAGAAGTTTGTTCTACCTTTGTCTCTACCTTGCATGCCTAGGTAAAGTCCAATCAGAAAACCTTCCCATCCTTCCTTATTTTCCACTTCCTTCGTACTTGTATGATACTTATTATTTAAACTCTGATTATCTGTTAACTTTACCTACCTTTAGTATTACGTAACTTTTAGGATTTGACCTAATTTATTTATTTATCGAATTGTCTACGTAATCAAATACTCACTCCTTTACCTCGCTCGCTAAGCCAGAAATAATCCTGGTAAAGAGGAAAGGTTCGGCCAGTTGAGGCTAGCAACCCCACCCTGTAAAAATAAATAAACACTGCTACAGAAACTTCAAGCCACTAGCTTGAAGGTGCCCTATGTTCCACTGGGAACGTGAAGGAAAAATTATATATTTTACAAAAAATATTACCACCTTTGTTATTGTTATCGCCGCCTGCTGCATAAACCTTATTATCACTACAATCCTCGTTATTACAGACACTCAAAACAATTAACACACCGTTATTATTATTATTGTTGTTTGATCCACGAACTCACCATCATTGGTTAAATTTTGTCTTATACATAAATCTACACAAATTAGAGTAAAGCCTGAAGAAGATCTAATTGTTCGCTTATTATTGGTCTTGTTTTAATATTCATTAACAATGGAAATACTTAAAGAGATTTGGAATCCTTACAAACAAATTCTTCAAAATTAATCGATGTTAATAACAAGATATCTGAGTTCTGAAGGAGGGAATTCAAGATAACTTGATTCTTAGGCGTTGGCAACAAGTTATTAAATAGTCAAGAAATTTGTAAAATAGTAATGACGACTACGAAGAATACAATGAGTCATTAGAACTACACATAATACAAACAAACAAGTTAATAGAATTAGCTAGAATTGTAAAGAATAACACAGTTTAAAAAAAATTTAATACATATTATGTATTTTCAAGTATTGGTTCTTGTAGGGATTTTTTTTTGAATGGTTGGAGGATTTCATCATGAGCTGAAATCTGTTGGAGAACCGTTAGAAAACCAGCCAGGGAGTACTGGGCAGCTGTTTCGTCCTAGTTTGGGACTCTTCAGCAGTATGCACCCACCAGGGTTCGATAACATGATCTGGAGCTGGGCACGTACTAATGAAGAGTGAAAAAAGGCTGAAACATCTGTCTAGTACTCCCTGGCTGGTTTTACAATGAATCTCTAACTTATTTCAGCTCACGATGAAATCCTCCAACATGTTATGTATTTGGCCACGACAAAGAATCGGGCAGTACAAATTTCTTTGTACTTTTTGTACAATATACATATACATGTACATATATAATTGCGATTGTACAGCTAAGAAAATGAATTCACCGCTGAAAAGAGACTCTTCACTGATCTACGTGTTTTGTTTTCATTAAATTTCTTTTGAACACAACGCAGATTTGGCTTGTTCAGATGAATTACGATTGCCTCTGTGCTTTGTACGCAAAAGTCGTGGTGGTAGACCATGAAAAAGGTTGGGTGAAATACTATAATAAATAAACTTTAACAAGGCTTCTAAAGTTACTAACATCCATTATTTAATTGTTCTGATGACTTTTAAACTCTTAATTTCACCGACCCACCTTTCCCTTATACCTAAAACCACGTGTTTGGTAAAATTTTGATGTAAAAACCAAATACTACTGTAGGACTAGCCGATGATGAGGAATTAATTGAAGTGAAGAAAGGCATATTTCTTCGCTCAATGCGTTGGCTTCTTCTAGATTACTTACTGATGCAATGGATGGGATCAATATCCGACTGGTTGTAAGATTCCAACTACAGGCCTCCGAAGTATATTAGTTCGGTGTCCAGTGAAATCGGCTGGTGGTCAAGCTAAATATATCACGAATTGGTAGAAGTTAGAATTCATAGGTTGATCATTGAGTCGGGTCCCACTGGCAGGATGACCTACGAGTTTGCCTTGTATCCCATAGGTGTCGAGATCAATCCCTGGTGGCGGGTTCTTATTGCCGATGAGTCCCAAACAGGAACGAAACAACTGTCTAATACATTCCGTGTTGCTGTTTTAATGTTTCTCTAACTGACATCAATCCATGATCAGACTTGAAACTCCTTATATTTATGAGTAAGCAACATGTGACTTGAGGATACACTTATGTAAAGATATCATGCAGTATATATAGCTGTTGATATCAGATGGTTGAAGGCGATCGGCAGGAAGCTTTTCTTCACCTAGATTTCGTGCATGTTGACACCCATCAGTCAGTCAGTCAGTCAGCGAGATGTATCTGTAATCTTTAAGGAATTCATCTCGCTTCTGAGATTCGAATCTAGGTCACACCTGGTGCTGTGCAATCAACGACGTCACTACTGATCTATTGATCGGGATCGCAAGTGACTTCCTGTAGGACTGTAGTGGATCATTTGACTGAATATTAGTTACTATCAAATATCTAATCAAAGTATATATGATTATGTCACTCGCGTATTTTGTATTTCGTCTCACGATAATAAGTAGGTGAATATTGATGGAATATACCAAGATCGTACAACAAGTAACTTGTAGGCAGCTGTATTGTGCAACAGACCTCATAACTACACTAGAAACAGCAGGAATCAAACACGCGCTAACAACCGCCTCTTTTGGAGGAGTAGCTCAGGTGTATTTCTACATTCATACAATGAAATGATGAACTGCAAAATTACCTGTGGACCTTGTATAGTATCAGAGCTGAATGGATCACCAACTTTACGATTTTCTGCCAACTTTTTAAGTCTTTCAATCATTTGGTCATAAATTGGAGCTTGTACAAATATTCGGGTACCAGCGACACAACATTGTCCATGATTAACCATTGTAGCCTCATGGGCAATTTCAGCAGCCTTATCAACTTGAGGTGAAAAAGACAGAGAAAAGAAAATAGTAATAATGATATCAATGATAATATGCTGAAATGAATGTCATTCATGATAATTCTAAGTGAATTCTTGGTTAAGCAAACAAAAAGCCGCATCATCCTGGAGAGAATCAATCAAACACGCTGCCCTGGATGAAAAACCTCGACCGAAACAGGCTGGATTCAGGAGAAACAAGTCACATGCATCGATCGAATCGTAACATTACGTATCATTATTGAACAGAGTATAGAATAACAGTCAGAATAAGAGACAGACGGTGGGTAACGAGAAGATTGGCGTAAAGTGGACCCACACGGTATGAGACTTGGAGGATCTGGACTTCGTCGATGACATATATAAAACAGAAAGGGCTTCAAGTGAACATAAAGAAAACAGAGATAATGAAGATTCCTGGCCAACAGCAACAGCAGCAACAACAACAAGAGGAAACAATCAGAATAAATGGGGGCAATCTGAAAGAAGCAACATCCTTTACCTACCTACCTACTTGGGAAGTCTCATTTCAACTACAAACGGACGGAACTGACGAGGGTATCAAGGCGAGGATCGGCAAAGCAAGGTAAGCTTTCATTATTCTCAAGTCTGTGTGGAGATCAACACTCGGCACTGGGCATGAAAAATAAGATCCGTATTTTCAACTTCAATGTGAAGTCAGTCAGTGCTACTTTACAGACCAGAGACTTGGCGCCGAGTCACGAAGGCCACTTCGAACAAACAACACACCCTCATCAACAGCTGTCTTCGCTTAATACTACTCAACATCAGATGGCTGGCGAGAAAAGATCAGTAACAAGGAGGGGTCTCTAGAAGCGAACCAACCCAGCAGGAAACAATTGTGCAGCAAATATGCGGGAAGAATTGGAGGTGGATTGGCCCTACTCTGAAAAATCAAACCATCATCAAGTGACATCACACGTCAATTCCTCACTAGAGTGGGACCCGAATAGGAAGCGGCGATTTAGTTGGTCGTCACTGTGAGGGTGGGATAACATGGAGGAGAAGGTGATGTGAATAGGAGATGAGAGCATGTGGTCAGACGTGGAGGCAGGTGAAAACTTCGGCGGAGAACCGAACGCAATGGAGACGTGCGGCTGAAGCCCTGTGCTCCTCTAGGAACTAAAGGAAAAAATAATAATGATAATAATAATAGTTAAGCGCAAAGACAAATCAAATATAGCAATTTAATTGAATTTTAGATTTTCCCATCGATTGATTGGACCGAAGTGCTCGGTCTCAGGTTGATACGTCGGCTTCTTGTGCAGATGCTTCGACAATGTCTGGGCATTTAATTAGAATTTAATTTGTGGATAGTAAATAGCAGTAGAATCCAAGATGCGCATTTCATCCTATTTGGGACTCGTCATCTGGGTGTACCTGCATTTCTCAGTGAGTGATGATGTTCCCACCGAGGCTCGAACCCAGTGCCCATAGTTTCAAACGCCCAAGGTTTCAAACGACCACTTGGGCCACGAGAGCCATCTCTTGTGCAACGGGTCATATTCATTATTCATTGTTCCTTGGCTTTCAATAGTTCTTCATCTTACTCTTTTTTCTCTTTTCCTTCTTCTTACATGACTTACTTGCGTCATTCTGACGAAGCCAACTTTGTTAAGTATACCGATGATCTGACTGCTTCTATGTCTGCAGTCACATCTCAGTCGGACTGTTCCAAAATGAATAAATTTTCATCAGAAATAAGTCAGTGATCTTCGTCAAATAGTCTTGAGTTCAATCCTTCCAAATATGTTAGCCAGCTGGTTCATTTCACTTTCAGACAAGCAAGTGCCTCTTACACATGAGCTGATTAGTTCGCATGGTTCCACTATCGCAGATACCACACAAGTTGAAACTAAATCGAATGCGAAATACCTTCGACTGTGTATTTCCTCTAATCGCCTTTCCTGATCTTACCCCCCCCCCCCCAATCGTGTTAGTTTCCAGAAAGATATTTCGTTTGAAGTTCTATGTAAAGAAGTCAAGATGATCTGGTATCACTCTGTCTCCACTGTTACAGTTTGTTAATTCTTGTGTTGTACCTATCCTACTCTATAGTTCCCACCATCTCATCTTTCCTGGGTCACTCAACAAAGACTTTGTTACACTATAAAAAGGGCAGTGAAAGCTTTCAGTAGGGTGGGCGAGTGGGGTTACCGCTTAACCAACTGGTTAACATTGTTGTAGAGAGACACTGAGACTCATGCAAGAGATTAGCGAATATCATAATTGAATAAGACATTTAGAAGATAAATTTCGCGAGACGATAACTTCATTTCGTAGTTTCTTTACAACCGCTTTATACAACTAACATGGTTAACAATGATAATAAAATAAGATGCATGACAATTACTCAGTTAAATAAAAAAACAAAGGTACATGCTAATGACCAATCATATTTAAATAGGTCACGTAGTCAGTCCATGGTAGGCGAGATTAATGGAAGTGCGAAGTGAGACCGAGCACTTCGGTCCAATCAATCGACGGGGAAATCAAAATTCAATCAAATAAATAATTAATATGACCCGTTGCATAAGAGGTGGCTCTCGTGGCCCAAGTGGTCTAGTGGATAACGCTTCGGCGTTTGAAACTATGGGCACTGGGTTCGAGCCTCAGTGGGAACATCATCACTCACTGAGAAATGCAGATACATCCAGGTAGCTGACGAGTCCCAAATAGGACGAAATGTGCATCCTGGATTACACTGCTAACCACCATCCACCAATTGTAAACTTGGAATATAATTCTAAATACAAACACTTGAATGAATGTGGAATATAATTCTGAACACACATATACACACACACAAAACACGAATGAGCAAAAAATTATAATAATGAACTATATATATGAGTACAAATCATAAATGTGTGAATAAAACAATTCCAACAGTGGTGTGAACACGGGCAGTAATTTTGCTCGAAATGTCACCAATAACAAAAATTATCATTGTGTGTAAACTATTGAAATATAATTATACTTTACTTTATTATATCAAAGCTATTATTATTAATATTATTATTATTATTATTATTATTATTATTAATTCGCATCGAAGACCCAAACCTTGCATGATTCAAGAACATGCTTTCAAGAGACTCCCTCCTCCTTTCCTTCAAAAACAAAGACGAAAAACGCCATACATTCAGTTCCCTTGATAAATTTCGATAAAGAAAGGAAGATGAAATTTGCAGTTCTCATCAGCTGCACACCACTACCTGAAATTACAATAGTTATATACATGATGATTATAACATACTTTAATGTTTAAGGGGTAGTAGAGAAAAGGTACTATAAAATTGACGCATTGAAAATGTGAGCAGCATTACAATTTTTAGTTTAAGTTTTCATCATCAATTCGTACTCCTTCAAAGTTGAAAAGAGGACAGGGAGGGGTAAGACAGAAAACAGAGAGAATTAACAAAACTGTGTTAGCTTGTAGCTTGTTCACATGGCTCACACACTCTAAAAAACAAAGGCGGTTACACTTTATGAGATTAAGATTTGTTCAGTGATGAGTTGAAATCACTGAATTAGATGACTAATCAAAATCATAATTCAGTTACCAAGGGAGTGAGAGGTTAGTCACACACTCTTTCTGTATGCATAAGTCTGGTTGATTTAAATCGTTTGACTGTGATCGCTTCGGCAAAGTGTAGTAAATTTGCTGTCCTTTGTCTATTTAATATTTTGAAGGACTTAGAAATCTCTACGAGATATCCCCTATCAACAATATGTCTGGTTATTGTACTCTGAGAATATTTGCTTTCTTTCAGGCACATGTTTCTTGGAATATGTTCAGAAAACCGGATAGACGCCCTTCTTTCTATCCTTCCGCGATGTACAAGCTCCTGCAAATGCACGGTGGTGACATCAGCAGGGTATTTATCCAGTATTGAGTGGATTATAGAAGGAGTGGTGCTGTATACTGTTATGAGTCTTGCTGCCGGGAAGCTTCTATTTCATGCACCTTCCAGTCTTCTTTCAATCTTTTGTGACACTGCATCTCCTTTGAATGGGAGACAAAGATGGATGCTTTTTTTGTCTTATCTTTTCCTCTGCTATACTTCTGTATAAATCCCCTGGGGTATCCATTTTCCCTTAGGCATTTCTTGACGAAATCTAATTTCAGGTAGTGGTGTGCAGCTGATGAGAACCTGCAAAATAGAATGATGATATCATTTTATACTGCAAATTTCGTCTTCCTTTCTTTATCGAATAAAAACACCTTCATGAAGGGTGATCAATGCTCAAGAAAAATGCAATAGGCTCAAATCGACCAAAAGAGGAAAAAAAATCAATAAGGAGGCAGAAAAGGCAACTCACTATCTGCATCAGCAAATATAATTAACGGTGATTTGCCGCCAAGTTCTAGCTTCACATGTTTAATATTTGTAGCTGCTGCTTTCATTATCAATTGACCGACTTCAGTACTTCCTGTGAATGAAATCGCTCTGACATCTGGATGATGAGTCAATGCTTCCCCTGTGGTTTCACCATATCCACAAATAACATTGACTACACCAGGTGGAAAACCTCAAAAAAAATGCGAAGAAAAAGAAATTAAACAAAGAATATTAAAATCATTAATTCCAAGTAAGACATAAAACATGTGTGATTTGTTCAAGTTAACTTTTGGAGTTTTCCCTTTGATGGATTTGATTGACCGATTTGTTCAGCCTCTGTCAGTGGCTCCCAGTAAGGAATCTCCGACGATGCCTGAGGACTAAAATGGAGTAACATAGTGGACGGCGAATAGCAGTAGAATCGAGAGCAAGCACATTTCGTCGCATTTGGGACTCGTCATTCAGATACCTCTGAAGTCTCAAATGAGTGGTGGTGTTGTCACCAAGACTTCAGCGCTGTAACTATTGTTTCAAACGCCAGAGCGTTATCCCCTGATGCTTGATGTTGCACAAGAGGTGGCTCTTGTGAGTAGCGGGTTTGAATTTCAATGGGAGCACCATCATTCATTCAGTGATGATCGTAGGTATATATATATATATATGTTCACCTGATGAGTTATTTATAAAAACGGTCAACAGCGCTTATCGAAATACTCTGAGGCGATAGTTATTCGTAAACTTAAGCCACTTCACCACCTGTGTGGACAAAAATAATTTGTTATTACTCTTAACCTTCCTCGGTAATCTCCATCTGATTAGATAACCAAATGTATTTTTTGATTCGACACTAGTCAGTAACTAGTGTGTTTGTCTAATCCTATCTTCGGTGCAGACTGAATTCTATCAGTTAAGCTTGCAATGTGGTGGCCACCATGCCAGTAGGTGGCTCGCCATCAATGTGTACTGCACTTTGAATTGTTGATATTAGATAGTTGAAGGGAATCAACAGGTAGCCTTCTACATAGATCTCGTGCTAGTTGACATTCCTCAGCAAACCTGACTGATAGAATTCAGTCTGCGCCAAAGAAAGTACCACACACACATACGCATTACACTAGTTACTGATTAGTGTATCCAATCGAAAATATCCAATACAGTCCTACCGTAGGAGGCCAATCGTGAGCCAGCCTGAATAGCTCAGTCGTGGTAACGTCTCTGACTGCAGAACCCATTGGATGACGCGGGTTCCAATCTCAGAAGGAAGGGATATGAGTTCCTTCGAGGTTGCAGATACGCCTTGCTGATATGAGTGCCAATCAGCACGAAACCTAGGTCAGGCACGGCTTCCTGGGGCCGATCGCCTCCAACCATCTACAACAAAACGTAGTGTTAATTACTCTTACTATTCTAAAATCCTTTGAATGGCTTTGTGTATTTTAATTGCCCTTTATTTTTCATATAGATTGACTTGACAAGCAAATGTGTCAGGGATCAGGTTGTTCGAAATGTATTGTACAAATATATATCACACATTTTCAGATAATCTCCGTCTTCCATTAACATTATTCCAATTTATAAAAGGGACTAGAAGTTTTACAAATGACACCGCCTTTTAGAAATCCCTCCTAAGTCAACTGACAGTATGCATTTGGAGATGACATACAAAGACTAATACTCGCCAGCGATGACATTCGCTAGTGGTTGCAGCATATCGTGAACTGGAGGAAGCTGGAATTCATAAACTGGCGATTTGATCGGATCCTAGTGGCTCAATGGTCTACAAGCCCACCTTGTAACCAGGAAGTCCTGCATTCGTACTGTTGAAGAGTCCCAATCTAGGACGAAACAGTTATTCAGTACCCTCTAGTTGTTTTCCAATAGTTGTCTAACCGATCTCAGTTCATGATGAAAACCTGTAACCGATCAAATCAAATCCCTGAAGACGTAACACTAGCCTGTGAATTCGACTAATTCATCGGCAAATAAGAATGGTATACACCATGTTGTCTCATCACTACTACATCAGCTAACTCGTGTTCATGATCACTATAACTCCTTGACATTCACTGAATAAAGCAAAAACGATATGGTTCATGTAATTGAATTTTTCAAAACTCTCAATGTGATCGTATGACCTAATATCCCTCACGTCATATAGTACACGTACACCACGATAATATGTACACACATGCTTATGCCTAATGAATAAAACTACAGTATTAAAAAAACGAGTTACACTGACCTCAAAAATACATAATGAATGGAAAAGTTATTTTCATAATTCATTATAACTATATAATAATATAAACGAATTAAGTTATATTAAATAAAAACAGTTCATTTTTGACCCGAGATGACCGAATGGCCCTGGATATCGAAAATCACTGTCTTATTAAATGATACGATAGATTCTGGCGTTAAAGTGTCAGAGAACTATACACACCGAAAAATACACACTCAACACCTTGCACTAAACATTATCCAAAGATAGTGTTTATTTGATTTTGATTTGATTTTTGATTACAGCTTGACTCCACACCGTATTTTTGGTACAAGTGTGGAATTTTCAGCGTGGATATCGGCAGCTCAAATTTCGCAGGCCGACTATAGTTATCAGGTGTGCGCCGGCGTGGGCTCGAACCCCGGACCATGCGCATGGTCGGCGAGAGTCCTAACCACTGTGCCACCGACGCACAGTGGGGAGTTACATCAACCAGGCCGACGGGTTTATCGCTGACGAGATCTCAGCACGAAGACAGAAAGGTCATCTGGCATTGTCCTGCCAACTTACGCCATCTCTGGCTCAGTAGACGTTATATCCGGCTGACTGGCTGGCTGCCGACCAAATGAAGTGTGTACCACACGACACCAGTCCACTCTGTCTTCTTTTATGACTGGCTGTGAGTGAGACATGGTCATTGAAAAGGGGAAAACATGAAAAGCCTGGCTATCTGGCTGTCTTAGATCAAAGATGTCTGGCTTCTATCTATCTCCCATGTTAGGTGGTATAATATAGTAGGATGAGTAATATTGAGGTTAGGCATCCATCGAGTACTAGTTAGGTGAGGAGGGAAAATCAATCGATGAGGTTATGAATCAGCTGCATCGATTCAGATGATTGGGACATATGTTATATACGACAAGCCATCACCTTCCTCGACAATGGACAATCTTAGCTGACTGACGTAGGATTGATCAGGTTAGAAAAGAGACAGCTAGTGGTGATCAAACCAAAACATGGCTTCATCGCTCCATGAAATCTTTAACAATTACTCTGGGCCAAGTAGGGAGGTGTAGACTACCTGGCCTCCGGACTGGTTGGGTTCCTCGAATGGTAAAACCAATGGCTGGACACAATCGGTCACATGGCTGGGTCGAAATCCTCGTTCTCAATGGCTGGCCTGACGCAGATGCATTCCTTATTTGTGATTTGTCAGTCATATTGGATAAAGGTGTATTGTTCTTCTATATTAATATTCTTTTTCCCTCAGTCACACTTCTGTTAATTATCTCCCTTTACTCTCTCTCTCTCTTCTCTTGCTTTGTGTGCTACATGGAGTGGAGTGTGGCAAATCAAAGTGGTCAACATCTGTGCAAAGTTGTTGTATGTTGAAACCAGTCAGTCTATCCAAAGAAAAAATCTAAACATACAATAACCTGGTGTCTTTGCTCTCTCTCTCTTTCATGTGATTACACAATCTTTGGATTTAACTTCACTCCTGCCTCTCATTTCTATGATTTGAGTTAAGCTTGTCTAATTAACCTCTTGTCTTCATCACGTAACTATTTCGCTATTGTATCTAAGGCTTCATTTCCGTGTTTAAACTTAAACTTCCTGTATATGAGGTATATAAATGTCATTTCAGAGTACTATTTATTAAATCTAAAGTCTCCGGTCAACTGATATTATGTAATGTTTGCAACTATATTAAAATTCTTTGTAAGATTTCAATCATGAGCCGACACCGGTTAGAGAACCATTGGAAAACCAACTGTTTCGTCCTAGTTTGGGACTCTTCATCAGTACGCACCCACTAGAAGGTCCTGGGTCGAACTCTGCAGTGTGGGTGCGTGTTGCTGAAGAATCTCAAACTAGGACCAATCAGCTGTCCAGTACTCAACGGTGGTTTTCCATTGGTTCTCTAACTGATATCACAGCTCATAATGAAATCCTTCAACTAGTCAAACAAAATCTATACAAAACCAACACTTGAAAATATGAATAAGGCATTTAGAAGACAAATTTCACGAGATGATATCATCATTTCGTTGTTTCTTTACAACCGCTCTACAGCTAACTAACATAGTTAACAATAATAAAATAAAGTTCATTACTCAGTTACGCAAAAAACAAAAATACATACTAATGAGAAGCCATGTTTAAATAGGTCATGTAGTCTATGGTAGGCGAAGATTGAAGTCTATTGTTTTTTGTACACACAGTTCAGGCTGTATGTGATTAATTCCCCAAAGTGCTTCCATCACCTTTAATAACCAACCTTGAATTACAGTTATGTGATGAAATAATTGTGAAACAGTCATTAACTAATATTGATTTTGTGACGTGACATTAATAAGTCTTTTGCAATGGATGATGATGATGGATTTCTATTCAGATTAATAATTGCATTGAGATTTTCTATGTTTTAATAACCGTTTCGGAACATGTTCTTTTCGACGACCACATTGGAACCATTCTATTGGTTCTACCTATATAGATATGTGTGTGTGTGTCACCGCAACTGCAGGTGAACTTGTAGATACAGTTTGAAGTAGAGTCCAGAGAATTTCATCCTTTAAATCGTAGGTACAGGAATCAGAAATGTTCGGCATATGAGAAAAAGAGATACGGTGGCTTAGAATGTGCGTTTGATGGCCGACCGAAGTCTTTGAGCTAGCTGTCAACTGCATAATCTGGTCATCCTTGAGTGGTAGGTTAATGCCACAGTCTACATGAGTGGTCATTAGTATGTACTTTTGTTTTTGATATAACTGAGCAATTGTCATGATCTTTATTTTATTATTGTTAACCACGTTAGTTGTAAAAGCGGTTGTAAAGGAACTACGAAATGACATCATCTCGCGACATTTGCCTTCTAAATGCTTTATTCAAATTTATCAAGGGACTAATTGCTCTAACTTGAAAATGTTATAATTTTCCCATATATAAACTTAATAATAATATCCTTAGTCTGTAAGCAGCTGATGAGAAGTCAACGAAATAAACAGTGATGGTGCCATCTTCCTATTCTGCACAAACCACTAATGTTCTTCCTTTATTAAAATTCACAAAGGCGAATAAATGTTTGAAATAACAGACACCCACCCTTATATGTACAACACAAAAATAAGAAAAATACCCAGTCCCAAGTAGGATTTCATTACGAATGAACATGAGGTAGAGAGTAATTGAAAAAAACCAGGGACTATACTGTACAACAGTTTCGTACTGGCCTGGAACTCTTCAGTAACACCACTATACTGAGCACAACCAATAGCTGCTGCTGTGACATGATGGTCAGACTTGCATATCACGATCACTGTCAACCATCTACCATGCCACAAAAGACATTCAGGTAGCAGTTAGACTAAAAGCCCTTGGCATCATAGTCTATGTAAAAGCTGAAGTCCTATGTTCAACTTAAAACCTACGGGAATAAATAATATATGGTCTATCGCCTTGTTTTTACTCATATAACTAATAGTGTTCATTCAAACTGGAATATTTAAGGGTATAGCAACTACAGGAGGAACGGACGAGGATGTCATATCGAGTGAGAATCGGGAAGGCGAGAAACACATTCATTCATCAACCTGAAACCAATCTGGAAATCTTCGTCACTCAGCCAGCATCAACAACAAAATTCGGTCGGATTTTCAATACAAACGTCAAGTCAGTCATCTCTTCTATACAGATCAGAAACTTGGCGGAAGGGCGGGTCACAAAGAATATTTCCAACAGCCTGTTGCAGACATTTATCAACAACTGTCTTCGCTGGATCTATACTGAAGACCAGATGGCGGGGCCGGAAAGAATCACCAACAAGAAACTATGGGAAGGAACAAACAAAACAAGAACAAACCAATCGCCAACCAACAAATATGCAAGAGATTGAGTGGAGATGGATTGGACACTCGCTGAGTGAGGAGACCACTGGTGACATGGCGCGCGCGCCAGGCCATTGCTCGAGAGGAACCCGACAGAATGGGAAACGGCGAGTGGGACGTCAGTGCAAGGGTGACATGCAGGAAATCGTGTGAAAAGAGGATTCGAAATAGTATGGATTAACATGGATGCAGGTGAAAAGTACAGCAGAAGATAGAAGCAAGTGGAGACGTGCAGTTGAAGCCCTATGTTCCACTAGGAACCAAAGGGAACAGTAATAATAATAATAATAATCGTAAGGGTATAGCACGTATTATAATCCATTCAGGTGAGCCAATTCAAATTATAGAAAAAGTAATCACATATACGTGTGTGTATGTGTATGTGAAATGCTTACCTGCTTCTTTAGTTAATGCAGCTAAATACAACGCCGATAATGGTGTTTGTTCTGCTGGTTTCAGCACAACTGTACATCCAGCACTAAGACATGGAGTAATTTTAATCACGCACAGAGCGAATGGATAATTCCATGGGGTTATACATGCAACAACACCAAGTGGTTCACGACGAGTAAATGTGATCATATTCCCATCAACTGGTAATTGTTTCCCGTGTATTTTATCCGCATATCCAGCATAATAACGAGCAATTTGTGCAGAGAATAGAACATCATCTAGGGCAGATTCGACTGCCTTTCCATTATCCAATGCATCTAAACGCTAAACAGGACAATGAAACAAATAATAATAATAATAGAGGATTTTGAAATAACAGAGAAGATTTGTAGCTCAGGTGAATGATTTCCAATTAGTTGTGTGTTCTCTGTGGAGCTGGTTGGTTCAACTGAGAAGCTTTCGTCGTCCTTCTGGACAACATCCTCATTCAGCGGAAGTTTTAGCACAAAGTGAACGGATTTAAATTCACCATGAGTGATAGAATTACGTCTCCTCGTCACCATCTTTGTGAATGGTAGTCGATTTACATCTGTATTGATGGGTTTTTTTATTGAATTGGACGCGGGTGTCCCCTTCGAATCAGAATCGAGGAACACAAATTAGCAATGGAAAGACATGATCAAATTCCCGATTGTCTACATCTTCTTTTGGAGAGAATAACAAATTTATGAAAAATTACATTATATTTGTAAAAATCTCAATGATTTTGCAAGTATCCGGTCAAATCTTGATCACAGGTCATATGAGAATACCAAATGTTTTATGACTGTTCACCCACCCACCCACACACACATACACCATTATATACTGCATATACACATATATATTTTAACAAAACCTGGTCGATACTGGACACCGCATCGATGTCAACACACAGATTTCAGGGTTATATACCGAATTCCGAAGTCGTTATCACGTACAGTTTGCTTACGTCTCCTGCACAAATGGCTGAAGCTGTTGCAATAAGATCGACTAAACTGAAACTTTGTATCCCAAAAGAACACGTCCAGACGCTGTTCCTACCGTGGCCAACCTTGGATTGAGATTTTCTTCTCACCAAGAGTGCTCCTTCCTTAACCTTTTTCTTTCTTTGCTTTTTAATATTATTATTACATTTATTATTGTCATAATTTATGCCTTATGCAAACTTCCCTCAATATATCGGACTTATATAGTGATATTATCTTTTTCTCAATATATCCTCCACCTGTTTCATTTACAATTCGTTATCTCATTATGAACCTCATTCATCTTACTATCTCCTGTTTAACCAGACCACTTTGTACTAGCCACTCACCTGACACCTTATAACAACTGATGTCAATTTTCCTACACACTCACAATCATTATGATTAATACCACCATTGTCTCCTTTCAATATTTTAATCGATTTGTTCAGATCCCAGTGGGTGGGTGCGTGCTGCCTATCATTCTGGTTTTAAATGGTTCTCTAATTGATATCAATCCGTAGTCAAACTAGAAAAATAAAAGATTTGTTAAAATCAACGTTGAATCATACTAAGTTATAACGATACTCCTAGTTGTGGTGGACTGGATCATGAGACAGACCGTGAGGAGTGTGTGGAAAGGAGAGGATAGAGTGGACCGACAAAAAGATCCTAGAAGATCTGGACCTTGTAGATGGTTGACACCTTGTGTGTCTCAAAAAAAAACTTACAACCTCGACATCAGAGTTTTCTTCAAAACATCAGGCACACACACTGCAAAGCAACCCTGTCCATGTAGCAGACCAAATCCCTTAAGATTCTCTATCTAATTGTGTCTATAAAATAAAATTCTTGCATGGCATGTGATACAACATATATCGTCCAAAACATCGCCGGAGAGAAATCAAAATCAGAAGAAATGAACACCGTAGAGCATCTGTTCGACTGACCACAGAGAAATCCAGTTGAACTAGAAAGGCTTGAAAAACCATCAACACGCTATATGAAACAGGCCACAAAATTGATTCTGACAATATTGAAATAACCAAGAAAAATATCAGAAATCATAAGGGAACTTCTAATACCGTCAGAAGCACTTCATATCATCAAGTGGAATCCCAATTGTCTGAACTGAATAGGAATGATTGACTAAAACAGGATTTGGCTTGGTCACAACACCACCCTCCCCATTAGGTAAACACACGCTGCTTTTATAATTCTACACACTAATCAAATCCAACAATTTACACTTGGCTTTGTTATCTTTACCAGTTGGCCAACTTGACAACAACGCAAAAATGCCCCCCATGCTGAAGAACGATGATTAATTTGTGTCTATATAAGCTGAGTGGATTTTGTAAATTCTGGTTTAATAATACTACTTTGATAAAGCTACTAGCAGCAGCATGAAATAGCGAAACGTCAGTAAAAACAACAATATCGTTTTGTTTTTCACTCATTCACTGGGAAATACAAACAGAGCTTTGATTATAATGAATATCATATACCCAATGGCCAAATTTCTTAAAACTGTTAAAAGTGAACTTGGTTTGGATATATATAACGAAAGCCAACAAGTTAGAAGAAGAAGAAGTAGCGAAGACTAGAATTCAGGTGAATATTAAGAAGACGGCAGTGATGGAAATCAACATAATCAACAAAAAGTACCAATCTTCACCAAGAGGAGAAATCCATCGTTTCAACTAAAGGGAGGATTGGAAAAGCAAGACACACCTTCACAGTAATCTGGAATCAGTGTGTGGAAATCTACATCACTCAGTTGAAAGACAACCTCGCCTAATTCAATAGTTCGCTAGCTTTCTAGCTAGTCCTCAGCCCTGGAAAAGAGCGAGAGCTGAGTGTGTGGGACCAGGGACCCAACTCAAGAAAATCAATAAAATCGCCTCAGGAAATTCAAGGCACATGAAAAACATTTCGAAAAAAACAAACCTATTCTTCGCTAGAATTGGGGAGACGAAATAATGAGGGCTGGTGAAAGCCTTTAGGAACCCAGTCAGCCGATGTGTCTTCTTGCGATAAAAGCAAGAATAAAAACATAGGGAGTGGAATTCCCGTACAACGTACAAAGCTGGAATGGCTACTCAGGTTGACAAAGAGGTGAAAAGATACCGCACAGAAGTGCTAGGAATCAATCTGTGAAAGCAGGTGAAGTGGATGTGGACAGTTCAAATTGTCAACTGGATTAAAGCCGTATGTTCCACTCAGAACACAAGGGAATAGAATAATACTTAATAATAATACACCTGAAAGACAAAGATCCGAATTTTCAAAACTGATATCAAGTTAGTGCTTCTATATTCCTTCAGACACTTGGCGCGTACTTCACGAAAAGCATTTCTAACAGGTTACTATGGATTTTCGTCATCACCTGCTTTTACTCAATTCTGAAGATTAAATGGACGGCTGGAAAAGATTAGTGAAAAAAGCTCTATCAGGTAAAGAACTAACCAAGGACCTGTTGCCCGACAAACGTGTACAAGGAAATGGACATTGTTTGGACACATGTACTGAAGAGACCTCCATATTGAGTTGGGCCTCTAAGTGTCACATGGAGGGGATCATGGTGACAGATAAAAAAGACTGGCATAGAACAGAATACAATCGAGACGTCCTAGTGAAGCCCTATGCTCCGTTCAGACCCCAGAGAACGAATAGTATTGAAGATGAAAGATGAAATGTTAGCCCCCCCCCCCCTCGGAAATGGTCCTATAAAACCTTAATTGAATATTTGAGCAAAAAAATACCTTAGTACAGAGAGACGAAGTCAATTCACCACCTGCCGAATCGTATCATCTTTGCCACGAGAGAGATATCTAGCCACCCGTTAAAGAGCATTAATCTGCAGAAGTCTTCCTACCATTGTCGATGCCAAGAAGAAGTGGATAAAGGAAGAGTGGAACCATCCCTAGATGATTAATATTAGCTGAAAAAAGATCCAGTTGAGAGGAAAAAGTAAGCATTCGTAAGTGTTCTGTCGATGGAATTCGATTGATTTCAACTCAGATTTAGTCATTAACTGACAAAACGTTACTGCACAATAGTGAGTGATTATGGAACAGATTTCATTGCCTGGTATAAAAGGCCAAAATAAAATTCATTTGGTACACAGAACACTGGTACGTCAATGGTTTGCCAATCAGACACGTGGTCTTTAGTTCGATTCCGACAAATAAGCTTCTAAACTATCAAGTGTCGGTGTGCAGGGATTTGGTTGGTTACAGGATCGATCATGAGCTGAAAACAGTTAGAGAACCACTGGAAAATTACCAGGGAGTACTGGATGGCTCTTTCGTACTACCATGAGACTCATCAGCACACACACACACTGGGGTTTGAATACATGACGTTATGGTTAAGAGACCAGAGCCCATAGACCATTCCAACCCCTGTGGAGTGCGTACTGTGAAGAGGTCCAAACTGGGGCGGAACAGCCATACAGTAATCCCAGATTTTCCAATGGTTCTCTAACTGATGTCAGCCTCACGCCCACTCCTAATCGATAGTAGGCGTGAAGCTGGAAACTCCACTTCATAACAAAACACTCCTACTCAGAATTCAAAGTCGAACGTTTGGACCTCAACGTCCCATAAGGAACACAAACGAATGCACAAAACTGGTGCATACGTTTGTTGAACACCACCTGGTACACGAGGTTAATACCTTACCAAGCAAGGCTGACGATACAATTCAACAGTGTGAAAGGCAGAAACGCAGAGATTGATGTTTCCACTCCTTATTTTTAAACCAAAGAAATAATATTTCTTTTCACAGATAACTTACAGATATATAGTCGGCATTTTTCTCAATCAGATCTGCCAACTTATAGAGTAGAAGACCACGTTGTGAAGCATCCATTGTACGCCAAGCGGAGCCTAATTTAAACGCTTTCTTAGCACTTTCTACTGCCTTGTAAACATCATTTTTATCAGCTTCTTGAACATGACATATCACTTGTTCATTGGTTGGATTTATGGTTGGAAATGTTTTCTTCGACAGACTGTCAACAAATTCATTATTGATAAATAACTACGGAGAAGAAACGAAAAGAAAAGAAAAACACAGAGAATCACTTTAAGGCACGAAAACAATTTGAATGACTTTAAGGCTTTACTACTAAACAATATTGTGAAAACGTTTCTATCCACCCCTCCCACTCCACCCCCGACCGGCCGACCAATGCGTGAAAGAACAAAATGTCAGTGCTTTTACTAACGTCTAACTGTTTAATGCTAACAGTTTTATCAAAGTTGTTATAGTTATTTCCTTGGGTTCTGAGTGGAACACAGAACTTCAACAACAACAAGCATATCTCAATTTCGTCCAGTTCTCTGAAGTCATTTCTCAGACAGCTTCACGGTGTCAAACACAAGCTTTCATTTCCTCCTCATACTATATCTCCTTTATGTCACCATCGTAGTCAACTCAGATTCGTCGCTTCCCACTCGATGGCTTGCCTAGCGCGTGGTCTCCCTCAACAATCTCCTCAGTGAGTGTCTAATTCATCCCCATACTTGTTGGGTGACAGCTTCCAGGTTTGTTTGTTTGTTGGTTGGTTTGCAGAGTTTCGTGTTGCTAATTCTTTGTAGCCAGTCATCTTATCCTCAGTATGGAGTCAACGAATGCAGCTGTTGACAAAAGTCTCCTGTCTGTCTGTCTGTCTTCGACATAGAACATTGCACAGACGTGCGCCAGTTCAAGTCGCCACACTCCCTCCTTGTAGCACACAAAGAAAGAGAAGAAAGTAAAAGAAATGCATAACAGAGACAGTAAACACAGGTGTGAGACAAAGGAATAGTAATAGCAAAGAACAAACCAGTTTCATTTGAAATCATAAGTCACAAGGAGTGGATGCATCTGCTCTAGCCATTGAGAACGATTTTGAGCTACATCACCAATCGTCTCCAGCCTTGATTGGCTTTTACCGTCCTGAGAACTCCAACCCGGAAGACTACACCTCCCTACGTGGCCAGCTTCAACTAACTATTGTGATGCCATGTTTTGGTTTGACCACCGCTAGCTCCTTTTCCAGTCTGACCCAATGTCAGCTAACACTGCCCGTCAAGGTAGGTAATGACTAGGCATACATAATGCATGTCGTAGCTTCACAGCCTTGTCGATTGATTTCCCCTCCTTACCTAGCACTCTACCGATGCCTAACCTCAATATTGCTCACCCTATTATACCACTTCACACGGGAAATAGAACGCAGGCACCTATGATCAAAGACAGCTAGACGGTCTTTTCATGTCTTCCACTCTCAATGATCATGCCTTACAGCCATAAAGGACGGATTGGACTGATGAGCAGTACACACGCCCTTTGGTCGACAGCCAGCCGGATATCACATCTACGCCAGAGATGACGTAAACTCACATATGCGAAATGAACCTTCTGTATCTGTGTTGCGATCTCGTCAGCGAACAACCGGCTGGCGCTGGCTGATGCAACTTCCCAAATAAGTGAAGTGGTCGAGACGCCCCACCAACCACTTCACTCCCTATTTCTAAGCTAGGAGTCAGTGTAGTCCAGCCAGTCATCTTATATTTGATAGTGCTTGCTGAACAGCTAAACTGAAGTGATCTTAAAACCTGACGGCCGTTTCGGCCGGCAGGCACCTATGATCGAAGACAGTTAATCTTTTTATGTCTTCCCCCCTCAATGGCCGTCTCACAGTCATAAAGGAGGACGGAGCGGATTGGTCGATAGCTGGATATCACGTCTACGCCAGAGACGGCATAAACTGGCACATCCGAAACTAGCCCTCTGTATCCGTACATAACTAGCACATAAAAGAAGCACTTCATTCAATTAAAATAGGGAAGGTATTCATACGAAATCATTGTTTCAAATATAACTATACCAAGCTTTCTATTAGTCCAAATGTATACTAAACCAAACTTCTAATACCACTCAATAATTCTACTAAGTGCCTAGCAAGCTTAAAATTCGGAGGCCTGGATATAATGAGTACTTAGAGACACTCCTCGAATAAACCACTAATTCTTGTTAGCCAGATGGGAATGGTCGAAGTATCAGACACGACTTCCACTTGTCTCGAACCAGTTTCATCAGTCATAAGACACTTACACTCAGATGTCCAGAATTCAACTTATTCTGACTGAACTTTAACCCAGCTGGCCACCAACTAATCCAGTCCCAGACGAAAGAAACATTTGTCTGGCGATTAAATCACTTCAACCTATCCAACACATATCATTGGTTGACATGAACCGCTTCCAAACAATATACAACATCAGGCCATTTTCCCTTCTATCAATTCGAATAAGAAATAATGACTAAAGTCTCGCAATAATGAATTACATTTCTTAAATATGAACTTTGGAAAATAAATAGAGTACACTCAAAAAGTTCAAGGTTTATTAAGGATTCTAGCATATTTCCCAAGGGTAGGGCCACTAGTTCCACACTCAGTATACCCTCTTTTCCCAGGCTAGTAAACTAATCAGCATGGATGGCAGTATTAAAGCCATGCAGGATAGGGAAATCAAGACAGACCATGAATCTGAAGTTCGTGTGGAAGTGTGTTGCGCTCAGCATAAAAAAAACAAAATCCTTATCTTCAGTACTCATGTCAAATCAGTCAGTGCTTCAAGTATGGTTTAGGAACTCGACCCATCTCCAACAGGCTACTGTAGACTTCGGTCAACAGTTGTCTTCACTGGCTTCATACTGAAGGTTAGATAGTCAACAAGAATGGATAAGAAACTAGGAACTATGGTAGTCAGAGAACCATGCTGACAAGACGGTTGAGTGATAATATCACGTGCCAGGCAAGCCGTCGAGTTAAACCCGAATGGAAAAAGACGGGTTGGGCGTGAATCCAAGGGTGACATGAAGATGATCGTCTGAGGAGAAAATAAAATCTTATCGACAATTGTGAAACCGGTTGAAATAGACTTATGAGAACAGAGAACACTCGTATTCCAAGGGAATAATAAATAATAACAATGGTCATCAAAAGAACGACGCTAAATGAATGTAATTTTTGCCTATAGGAATTTAGATCGTGGAAAATACCCATAAGGACACTAGAGAGAAAAGAACACGAAGTTCAGCAAATATATCTGTCATCTTTACGGCGATTTCATTTTCAAAAGCAGCTGTACAATCGCATTCAAATACATAATTTTATGTAGATACAAGTGTTTTATACTTGATTTCACATAACTACGAAGGCGAATAAAAAGGTGACAATTATTTTCGACTAGATGTGGTTTACGAGAGGCTTAGATACAAAATTACACAGGATTAGAACGAATTGCAAGTGTGTAGAAAATGAGCATGGAAACAAACTTGCAAGTTGAAAATTACTATTTCAATTTGTAATTTTGTATCTAAGCCTCTCGTAAACCATATCTAGTTGAAAATAATTGTCACATTTTATTCGCCTTCGTAATTGTGTGGAATCAAGTAAAAATTGTATCTGTGTAAAATTATGTATTTAAATGTGATTGTACAGCTGCTTTTGAAAATGAAATCTCCAAAAAGGCAGATATCTTTGCTGAACTTCGTGTTCTCTTCTATAGGAATTTACACTGCGAAAATTCCCATATTTAAAAAAACCCAAAATTTTAACTTTGCAAACAACTTACTTGAGTATATTTAACTTCAGGTAATTGGTAAGTTGTAACCATCTTGCCAACACTAGATACGAGAAAATGTCGTAAATTATTATTATTATTATTATTGTATCCTTTAGTTCCTAGAGGAACTAAAGGATTAGGTCTGATTATAAACACTATGCGTGAATTGTACAGACATACCAGACTAAAAAATTGTTTAAGGTGATTAGTCGAATAGTCAAATTTAATTGGTTGAATTAAAGGTTAAAAAATAACATGATATTTCTCATCTTAAATTTGATTGGATAACACTTACTAAGCGACTGACCATTTAACAAAGCTCATACATATGTGGTGATATCTATCGATCGCTTCTGCTAATGACCGTTAACACGCTTACATGCATATGGACATATGGCCATGAATCAAACCAGGCACAACGAAGCAGTGAAAGCCTTTCTGAGACACATGCAAATGAAACTTAAAATTATACAAAGCCACATATGAAAATAGGTCAGGTTGAACACAAGAATAAATTATACCAACTGGTAACAAAAAAGAAAATATGCATCTGATGAAAAGAAAATGTTTTATGGTGAAAACATTCACACAAAACAACAGATAACAAAATCATTCAACATTTGTAGCCATAAGATCTTTTTGATGCCAATATAAGCAGCAGTCGAGAAAGCAAGCATAAATGCATAAAACTACACGCTACCGATTATTTGAGATGAGTGGCTGTATACTACTCATATCAATCAGTAGTTTGTATGTACGGTGTCTGAAATGTGAATCACAAGCTTGTTCATGCAGCTAGGCAGAAATCGGGCGACTTCATATGATACAGCTATTTAAACTGAATCTAACAGAGCTTACCCGTGCCTAGTCCAATTCCAGACTAATTGAACAGCTGTCAAACAACTAGATCGCTTCAGCCTGCCTGACTGACAAGCACCACTGGTTGAGGCGAGCAGTATACTACTGCAATTTATGGTGCCAACGAGATCACATACTGTGATCTGAATAGTCCCGGTTTCCAAAGGAAATCGGAAGTGAAATTCCACCTCTGTATGAATGCCGTATTGGAAAGAGACATCAGGGACCCTTCATAGAATTCCTACTGAGACTGAAATTAGGGTGGTACTTAAAGTAACCGTCTCACTCAGTGACACACTCTTTCAGCTTATTGATCCGACAGAGGGGATGAAGAAAAAAATATAGTTTACTACATACCATGCAATGACTGTGAGATGAATTGCATCGATCAAACTGACACACGTACAACGCACATAAATTCCAACCCAAAAAACTTTTTTCTCTACCCCCGTCCTCGAGGTGATCATTCATCCATCTGAAGTTTGTAAACAATTTGCTTATACGAGTTTCACAACGGATTGATATCAGTTGGAGAATCATTGAAAACCAGCACGGAATACTGAACAGCCAGCTGTTTCATGCTAGTTTAAGAATGATAGGAAGTACGCACCCACCACCATGGTTCGAACCCAGGAGCTTCCGGTTACAAAGCCAGCTAGCTCGTGTCCCATTCAGCCACTGGGATCCGATTCAATGTCCCATGAATTCTGAAGCTCCCTACTGACTTGCTACACGACGGAGTTTCCTGAAGTTCTAGTGAGAAGTCATAACCAGTGAAGTCCGTCTAGTCAAGTGTGAGGGTGGATGTCCAACCGATGCGTCACGAATCAGTAGAAGTTGGAATTCATGAGCTGGCCATCGAATCAGGGCGGATCCCATTGGCTGAATGGTCTACGAGCTCGCTGGCCTTGTAACCGGAAGGTCCTACGTTCTGACTTCCCAAACCAATATGAAACAGCTGGCTGTCAAGTATTTCGTGATGGTTTTCAATGATTCTCTAACTGATATCAATCCGTGGTCAAAGTCGTATGAACAAATCTAATCCTTACAAATCATTCTCTTGAAAGAAACACTATGCTGTCAACATTTCTCTCAACAATACTAAAACCAAAAAGAGACAACTCAAAAGCTAGCTAGAATAGGAGATTCGTTTGAATTAGTGAGACGACTAAAAACCACTCAAATAGACGAAGAGGAAATACTAGTCAGCTTTGATGTAAACAGTCTCTATACTAAAATACCCTTTCATCAAATGGCCATGAATATACTTAAAACGAGACTAAAAGAAGATGATGGCCTAAAAGACAAAACACAATTATCCGTAGAAGAGATAATAAAAAAAGGGGGTGGAATTCTGTCTGACAACAGCATAATTTACATTTGAAGGAAAAATATATCAACAAAATGAAGTAGGAGTAGCCATGGGATCCACCATCTCACCAATAATAGCTGATATATTGATATGTATCCATATATATATATATATATATATATATATATTGTGGTGATTGACAATTTCTATCTCTGTATTGTTTAAATACTTACTGTTGACTGTTGATATGTTTCTTATATGAATTGCATTCTAATTCCGCTAAATACAAATTACTGATTGCTGCCCTCTCTGGGTTTTGATTAGATTCCTATAATTCCGTCATCCCGGTATATTAATATTTCAAGTACAATAAATTACTACAAATTGGCGTCGCGATGGAGCTAAGTAACCTGGGAAAATTTCCTCTTAATGGTTCTCCGCGAGAGATTGCTGATTATTTGGAATGCTTTGATGCGTGGTGCATTTCCAAGAATGTTCGGGATGATAAAATACCTGCTCATTTCATCACCGCTATTGGTCTTGATGCATATAGCCTGGTGAAGAATCTGGCGTTTCCAGATAAACCCATTTCTATGCCATATGCTAAGCTCCGTGAACTTCTTATAGATCACTTCCATGTAACTACTTTTGAGACCAGAGAGAGGGCTCAGTTCAACAAACTGGTACGTTCTCCCAATCAGAAGATAAGAGACTTTATACTACAACTCCAAATTCAAGCCTCAAAGTGTAATTTTGGAGATCAGCTGCATACACAACTACGTGATCGTCTAATTGCTGGAATCAACATTCCTAAATTAGAGAAAGAGTTAATTCAGATTCCTTCTTGTACGTTTCAAACTGCTAAAGATGTATGCATTACATATGAAGATGTCAATAATGAATACTCTGCTCCCACTACGTCAGTGTCTGATGTTATGCTTTCTAAAGTCGAAAATACAAGTGTTCATGGAAAGCAATCCAAACTGCCGTCCACAGGTAATAGAATGCAGCGAGAGATCAAAAACATTAAACCGTGTTTATCCTGTGGAAAGTTACATCTACGAAGCACTTGCCGTTTTCGGAGTGCTAAGTGCTATAAATGTGGTAAAGTTGGACACATCAAGACGGTTTGCAGGAGTTCGAGTACTTATGTTGCTCAACATTCTTATAATTCTCCCAAGCTGTCTAGTAAAATGGAGTCTATGTGTCTTTCAACTTTTCAAAATACTCAAGCTAATCCAACGAAAACCTCCACTGCAAGTTCAGCAACGCAAGTATCAACTGTATTCAAAAATGAGGTAGCTAAGTTGCAATGTGAACTGTCGAAAGCACGAAAAGACCTGAATGAGATGAGAGAGCAACTGAATAAAATTGAGGAATTACTGCATATGCATAGACTACGTCTGGTGAATCCAGAGCATACAAGTTCTTGTGAAAGTCCTGCAAAACTATTCAAATCTCGAATTCTCAAAAAGCATCTGATGTCCACTACTTCTAATGTACATTATTACAAAGATAATAACTACAGACCTTCTGTTGGAATTATACTACAAAAAATGGGAAATCGAGTGGTGAAGATATTAGACATCAAAGATCACTCAGTTCATAACGGACACCTGGACAAAGTGACAATAAATGAAGTAGGTCGTTCCAATTATAATATTATTGATTCCGCTAATAAT
Source organism: Trichobilharzia regenti (assembly GCA_944472135.2). NCBI lineage: Eukaryota > Metazoa > Platyhelminthes > Trematoda > Strigeidida > Schistosomatidae > Trichobilharzia > Trichobilharzia regenti. The sequence goes on from OX235265.1 coordinate 4,535,575, forward strand.
CCTGATTTTGTAGATAATTCAGAAATAAGTCCAGATAATACTGATGAAAATAATATCACAGAATCAGTTAGCTCGAAGCTACTTGCAAGCAAACCGAGACATCGTTATAAATACGCGAGGAGATATTCGAGGTGTGGCGGATGTGGTGATTGACAATTTCTATCTCTGTATTGTTTAAATACTTACTGTTGACTGTTGATATGTTTCTTATATGAATTGCATTCTAATTCCGCTAAATACAAATTACTGATTGCTGCCCTCTCTGGGTTTTGATTAGATTCCTATAATTCCGTCATCCCGGTATATTAATATTTCCAAGTACAATAAATTACTACATATATATATATATATATATATATATATATATATATATATATGGTGGTCTCTCTTTCTGTTTGCTCGCTTAGTCTGTGACCATTTACTTTGATGAACCTGTCTCCTTTAACAATGTATTTCCCCTTATATTATATATAATATGAGTGTTTGTTGACAGTCCGTTGCTTGGTGACATATATCCATATTATATGTGTGGTTGTTGACATGTCTGCTATATTTTGCTATGTATATATGGATCGATACTCCATTATAATTAGCCATTCATGTTATGACTGTCTATTGATTTGTTCACACTCTTGTCTGGACATTCATATATATTTCACTCTCTCAATCTTGTGTGACTACTTTGGTGTGATACCACTTATTGCGTCTCCTTGTGTTTGGAAAATAGAAGTATCATCGCAAACCTAGTGGTCTTCTGATTTCCGCCTTCTTGCGTTAGGACTATTAAATTCTCGACCAGTACATAACAATAATTTGGCGACGAGTACATAACATATATTCATGGATTTTTGGGAAGAGAATGCAATTAAACCAGGTCATCAATAAAATATTGGTGGAGATATGTAGACGGCATGTTAGTAATCATGAAAAAGAACGATGTTGAGAAATTCTTCTCACACACACACACACATAAACAGTCATGTCGACTCAATAAAATTCACTATGGAAAAAGAGAATGAAAGATTGGGGAACTGTCTATGTTAGACTGCAAGTTACAAAGAGTAACAGATGGTAGCAGAAAAACAACGCTACGTAAAAAAAGCTACACACTCTAGGAGATTCCTTGATTATCATCACTCAGCTCACCCATTCACAGTTAAAACGAGGATTAATAGAAGGCCTTGCAGACAGAATACGTAGACTTACAACAACACCAGACGATCAGTGAAAGGAAATAAACGTTTTATTGAAAGTGTAACTCGACAACAACTACCAGAAGAATTTATCAGAGATAATATTAAAAAAAAAGGAAAAGGAGGGTAAAACCAGAGAATGACAAGAAGGAAGAAGGCGAAAAACAGTCACAATACCATACAAAAATGGTGAATCAGAGGCAATTCGAAGAAACCTCAAATATTCGGATTCGCATCACATTTAAACCAACTAATCTAATTAAAATATATGATAAATCAGCTAAAAGTTCCAATAAAAATGATGGATGAAAACAAAACGATTTACAAACAGATATCTTGTGCTGAGTATCCAACTAAATATGTGGATCAAACTTCCAGATCACTCAAGATAAGAGTGAATGTACATAAACGCCTGCCTAACTAAAGGTCATTATCCACAGGAACACAGGTGTACAACAATTTAGAAAAAAACTCGTCTACTGCTGCATATGCATGGGACAAAAACCACAATATTGGTTGGAACAATGTTTGTATTCTGAAATCTAATATGAATAAATGGAAAGAGAGACTACTAATCACAGAATCTATATTCATTAAAGTCACACACTGGATATATGTGACAAAGGTGACTCATCAGCACAACTGTCAACATCCTGGAATATAATTCTGAATACCACAAAAGTGAATCGACAAAAATGAAAGTGAACTGTATGTATATGAGTACGAATCATAGAAGTGTGAATTAAAAACGAAACAATTCCAACACAGTTGGTGTGCTCACGGGCAGTAATTTTACTCATAGATAGATAGCTACATGCATTGCACACATACATATTGATTCATACACTCTGAGTTGTTCGTCTCCTCCTCCTGATAGAATGCAATACACTTTGTGTTCAAGCAATCCAGAAACCCCAGTCAGATCAATTCACATTGACACTGACACCGACATTGACAAATGCATTCACTGAGACACACACACACACAATTCGAGGGGAGAGTAACCTTTCGCCAGTATGAATATACTACTTATGAGGATGACACATTGATGGGAGAGATGATGATAGGAGGATGTAGAGTTTGAGTGGAATTGTAGCAGAAGAAGATAGTTGTTTGTCTTCTGAGTGTTTATTCGACTTTGAGTTGATGTGGATGATGAGCGGTGTGTAGATGTGCAAATTGAGTTTTCTATCGAAATGATTGTTGACTTGTTGAGGTTAAGTGTGAGTGGATGATAGTTGTCTGGCAGACGTCGCGACCCGGAGGTTCTATCGGAGTCCTGGTGTGCAAGAGTGCAGTGCAGCATAGCATTGCTGTCAGTCAGTCACTCATCGTCTCTGGGAGAACTCCCCGGGCCTTGGGCAGAGAGTGCCGTCCGTTGAATGCGGGTTTCTCGCTCAGTCTCCTTTCCAAACCTGTGGAGAGGCACTTCCTTGCATTACCTACAGTCCGGCTGTGTGTCTGTCTATCTGTCTGTAGTGCAGTGGGGTGTTGAGTGGGCGCTAGCCTAAGGTCTATAGTTATTTGTCTGTCATCACAATGGGGGTCACGGGGCGCGACGCCTTTTACACATACCACACAATACACACCTGAAATACACCAAGTCAATACCACAACAACCAACCACCCTCATTCCATTCAACTCAAATTGATTCATGTTGGAAACCACACGTCTGTCCACTACTCACTACCCATATCGCAATATAAGTTTTTGTGTGCATCATTAACCACCTAGTCAATATTTTTCAAATACCTTTTTCATGTAATAACGTGTAGGTCTCACATACTCTGCAGGTGACTTCGAATTCCTTAATTATTTTCATTCCTAACTAAATATTTGGATATCTAGTTGCTAACCTCCACTGGCTAACTGTTTTGATGGTTGTGAATTTCTTATTTTCACCTCACCACGCCTGCCTTTACACCCTAAATCTGATCATTCTAACAGACTGAATTAGCTGGACGATTGGCATAATTTTGATGCAAAACAACTACATATTAGTGTGACGCCAGCGTTGAGGAACAAATTGAAGAGGAATATACTTTTCTGATGAATTTGTTCATCTGTCGAATTGTTTAAGGGTGAATTTTTAAACTCCAGTGCGTCGGTGGCACAGTGGTTAGGACTCTCGCCGACCATCCACATGGTCCGAGGTTCGATCCACTGCCGACGAAGCACACCTGATATCTATGATCGGCCTGCAAAATTTGAGCTACCAACATTAATGCTGAGAATTCCATACTTGTACCAAAAATACAGCGTGGAATCAAGCTGTAATCAAAAATAATAAATAAAGTTAATGTTCCGCTTCTCATTTGGCGTTTGTTTCAGACATCTAGACAATTGAATGAATATCTACGAGTGATTTGAATCCGTATTACTTGATCCTTTAATCCGTCGAGAGCATTACAAACCTCTAGTGGAATGACGATTTGCTGAGTAAAATATGCCTTATGTTGTGATGCATGTACTAAGTGCTAAGTTAATCCTATTTTTGAAGTATTATTAGTCATAGTACTGACTGGTGTTCACTGTAAAATCAAGAACTGATAGAAGTTATGATTGATGGACTGGATGTTGGATTCCGCCGTCTCATTGCACTGCCTCAGTGTTCATGAGCTATCCTCGGAAAGTGAAGGTTCTGGATCCAACTCCCAGTGGGACTATAAGTACGTCCTGTCTTCGAGTTGTAAACTAGGATGAAACGGCATTCTGATATCCCATGTTGTTTTTTTGATGATTCGCTAACTGACATCTGCACCCCCCCCCCCACCTGATCAAACTTGAAATCGATGAGATCTCTACAAATTAACTCGCTAACTTACTGTCAGGTTTTCGAGCGCAATTTACTGGTTATAGTCATACTTAGGCAATCACTCACATAACTTTCAAACTTTATTTTGTGCTTGATTCGATTATTTCTTATCTTCTGATTTTATTGATAGTAATGTTTTCTGCATATTTGTGGTATTGACGTCGAGTCATTTCTATTGAATGTGTTATATGTGTAGATTCGATGAAGAAGGATTTGGTGATCGACCTTCCATTCTGACTGAGTATTTATTTTTTGTATTTTTATTTCGATTCTAGCTTGATTGCACACAGTATTTTCGGTACAAGTAAAGAATTTTCAGCATGTGACATCGGTAGGCAAAATTTTACAGGCCGACCATTGATATCAGGTGTGCGTAAACAGGTGGGGAGGGAGGGGACCAGGGTCGAACTTCGGACCATTGGCATGACCGGAGAGAGTCCTGACCGCTGTGCCACCAACGCATACTTTTCACTTTTTACAACTGTGCACTGAGATTACTGAGATTTTCATGTAACCTACTCAACTTTCTCCGGTTATTGACTCTACCCACACCTAAATTCCTATATTCCGATCGTCTAACTGATCCCGATCAAGTCGTCTACCAGGGGATAAATCCTATTTATTACTTATATCTTTCATTTATATAGGTTTACTTTTAAAAACAACTATTGATGCAACAGAGATTTCACAGGCGAAAATTCTCCCTGTAAGGACTTCATTTTCACAGCCGTATAGTCGAATTTACATGGAGCTTACACTAGACGATGACAGGTCCATGTGTAGTGTATGTGAGTGTTTGTGTTCGAACTTGAGAGTTAGTGGAATTACTACTGAGCGATAATATGATCATGACCTGTTAATTCCAACTTTGTGAATTCGCGATCTATCCCTACCCTAAACTTAAGTCTAAAATGAGAATCTGCTCTACATTGTATGGCCGTAGTTCTCTGTAGAACTCTTCTTCCATTTCGAGGTCTACGTTGTTTGTGGGTGCATAGCATTGTATAATTGTCACTCTCCTTCCTTTGGAGTTGAATCTGGCAGTTATTATCCTGCGTGAGATCGCCTCCCATTGTATCAAGCAAGGCCTTTCGTTGACATTGGTGACATCATGATGGCCACACCATCGGTGAGATCGTGGTTATATTCTCGATGATCGGAGAAGATCATTAACTCTCCCGGTGACAATTTTGTGAGTTCACCACTATTCCATCTGAGCAGTGTTGCTAGTCTTTATACACAGTGAGGACGTACTTTCATTACAAGAACACTCATTGTACTGAAGTTTCTGTGGCAGTTTTGTTTACAGGGTGGAATTGCTAACCTCACGCCTAGAAAGGCGGTTGTTATATAAATGTGTACGTTACAGAGGAGCGTGAATACATGTATCAAATATAGTATCATTTCACTATGAATGATCTTCATGGTGACGGAAAGACATTCTTACGAAACAAAGGAGATCATTAACCAGTGTAATATCACATTTGAAACGTTTGTTTATTGATGTGGTTGTGTTCTTTGAGCTAGACAGGTAATTTGCGAAGCTTTCGTCGCCCCTAATAAGCCGACATCTTCAGCGCATACTTCAATTCGCTGAAGTGAGCTTTTAGATTTCTCCACGAGTTTACTAATCATCTCTCCTGATGACCCTGCACGTGACTGGTTGTTTTTGGGTGTTTTCACACCTTCTAGGTTACTTGTATTGGAACTGATTGTTTCTTTGGCTTGAACTTTGACTCTCCCTTTCTCTATGTGTGAGGTTTCTTTCTTATCGGTTGGTAAAATTTGTCTATGTCGATGTGTCTATTGATTGATGATTCACTGGAATACCAGAAAGGCTTCTAAAAATTCTCTAGCAATCTTGGTGTTTCCTCTGCCTAATATCTGAAAGTTGTCCGAGTCCAATTTATATTCGTGGTTGTCTGCATTTAGTGATATGAGCGAGGAAGTGGATATCATGTCTTTTGACGGCTAGCTTATGTTCGTGGATACGAAGACGAAGGGGACATCCACTTTGGTCAATGTAGTGTTTTTCACAATTGTTACAGTTTGTTTTGTGGATGATGTTGGTTTTATCTTCTTTCGTTGTTGAGAATTTTGGTTGACCCAGGGCTGGCTGAATGAAGTGACTTTGTCGGTTTGTGTACGACGTCGATTCTCAAAGGTTTGAAGAGTCTCGTAGTCATTTCTAAGATATCCTTTATATACGGAAAGGAGATTTTCTTTGTGCTTTCCTGTGCAATGTTTTCTAAATGGCATTTTTCAACGGTTAAGCGACTTTTCTTACAGCTGAATTCTGATTGGTTATTCAAGATCACTCTGATATCATTGGTCATGATAATTTAATTTACTCTTAAAATTTTTTAAATCAATGGCTATTTTCTGTCATCATGTTGTTGAATATACCCACATATTTTAATATTGAAAAATACAATGACCTAATTGAATAAAGAAAAAACTCTTGACCACTCATGTATTTGGCAATCTGTAATTGATATTTGTTTCTTTCTTTAAACCACCCGCACATTTAACAATAATCACTTTAACAGTTCAATGTACACTCAATGTGTCTTAGTCGGCATTAAATTAAGAGTGAAATCGTCACAAAACCACAGTAACATTGAAGTTAAGACAGCCGCCTATTAAAATAAGTTTGAATTAGAATGTTGTTAGATATCATCGCCATTGAGCTACAGATGCATTACTTTCGGGACTATCTCCGGAATAGTTTGTAGACACGAAGTTCAACTCAACGACGAAAGCTAGTGTGAATGTGTATCCTGGGAAGGCGAATTTAAACTTTAAGCACCACTAACAACCAATCAGCGAATGATCTAGAAAGCACCAATCACGTGAAGGAAGCAGTTTTTTTTGTGTTACAGACGACACCTTCCTCTCAAATGTGATAAAAATAGCTATCACTTTTAGTTTGGAGTATATCAACAGAGTATAATTCCATTATGGGTAAACTGTATTTCGATAAAGTCTCATAGTGTCATAGGGTAATATTTACTGAGCAATAGATTGTTCTCCAAACGCTGTCATCAGTAAATATTACTACTGTATAACACCCTGAGACTTTATCAAAATAAATTTTATCCACAGTGGAATTATACTCTACCGTCACAGTCCACAAGTTCTATTGTTATATCATCAGAGTAATTTAACCACATTCTATGCATGTAATTTGGGCTACCGTTATCCATGCTGAAAATTCCATACCTGTACCAAAAATACGGTGTGGAATCAAGCTGTAATCAAAAATAAAAAAAAATAAAATAAATATGTTTGTTAACAATAATAAATCAGTCAGTGTCAACATGTTAAACGGTGGGGTGATAATTAACGAACAAAATTAATACACACAATCAGAAAGGTAGAAATGACTACAACACGTGGATTGAATAATGCATAATTTTGGAAATATGAAGAGCAATTAAGGAATAAGCGTGTGCACAGGTTGATTACATAACAGATTCCTAAAGAAAATAATACGATTTGGACAATGGTAATATGTAATTAAGGGTGAAGTAGTCAGAAAAATATTAAAATAATTTGGACGATTATAATTTTCAAAGGTTTAAATTATTTTGAGAGATTATATCCAGTGAGGGAGGGAATTAGGTCAAAGGTGTGAATACATGAAATAGTAATAGTATGAAATGCACTTAAAGTGTTTTTGTGATTATAATCCGAGTTATATGTGAAGTGGTAAAACAAATTAATAATTTAATAATTCCCAATGAAGCATTAAGAACACAGTATTGAGCTACAATTGGAATGATTATTTTTTACCACTTCACATTTAAATAGGACTGTAATCACAAACACTTTAATTGCATTGCATACTATAATTTATTATGTATTCACACCTATGATTCAATGCCCTCACCGGATATAATCTCTTAGAATTATTTATCGCATTCCTACTAATCTTAATTTTGCTTTACGAGTTCGTCTTCTACGTACCTACACCTGAAGCAATAGGAATCCACCTGAAGAACAAGCTAAACCTGTGTGTATGTTCAGAAGAAATTTTTACAGCCACTTTCCTTACCTTCCTTGGCCATCGTTGCATGAACGTATCAACCGGACTACTTCGCCACCCTCCCCCTAAACCTTTTAAAATTATAATCGTCCAAATTATTTTATTATTTTTCTGACTACTTCACAATTAATTACATATTATCATTGTCCAAAGCGTTTTATTTTCTTCAGCAGTCTGTTACGTAATCAACCTATGCACACACTTTTATTTCTCAATTACCCTTCATTTTTCCAAAATTATGCATTATTCAATCCACGTGTTGTGGTCATTTCTACCTTTCTGATTGTGTGTATTAATTTTGTTCGTTAATTATCACCCCACCGTTTAACATGTTGACACTGACTGATTTATTATTGTTAACAAACATATTTATTTTATTTTATTTTTTATTTTTGATTACAGCTTGATTCCACACCGTATTTTTGGTACAGGTATGGAATTTTCAGGATGGATATCGGTAGCCCAAATTTCACAGGCCGATCATAGATATCAGGTGTGCGTCGGCGTGGGCTCGAACCTCGGACCATGTGCATGGTCGGCGAGAGCCCTAACCACTGTGCCACCGACGCACACTTGGTTATTGGTAAATTCTTGTGTATTGTAATAAAAATACCATACATGTGTGTATATTAGAGTAGAGCTAGATGAGATGAGGATCTAATTGAAAAGTAAATATTTCTTCGCTCAATCTTTCCGTTTGCCTTTCTAAATGTCTAAATGGGGATTTTTCCAATGTTGAAATCTTGCAGTACTTAAGCAGGCTGTTATCAGTACAATTCTCTTTGAAACAATTTACTTTCATTTGATATTTTCTGGTCGAAGATTATGACTCCATCTCTTCAAAAAGCTTATTCCTACAGTGATGTAACATAAACTTCTTTAAATTTCGTCTGGTTGTCGTAACACCATGTCTATCACCAAACGTTGTGTTGTTATTCCCGTTGACGCCGATTTCTATGATACAATATTGCTACAGTTAATGTAAGAGCATGTCCTGTGTACGCTGTCTCTCTGAAATCTGCAAAATCTTTGTGACAGGAATGAGCTTACTGCACTGGATGCCATTAGTAACGTTGTAAACAGATACGAGATAAGTGTGGCACATACAGAAATTCTCATTCGGAAGAAACGAAGCCATTGTATACCTACCCTTTATCAATTACAGGGACAGCAGATGTTGAAAGGAGGAAAGACATTAGTCCCAATGGCCAAGTTAAACTTTAAGCACCACTAACTCCCAGTGTAGTGTGACCACACCAATGACCCTGAAACGCTCATTGAGCAAGTTACTGAAACCTGGCACATAATGTTGTCATCATCAATACAATATGCTAATCGAAGTGTTATATTATTAAATGGGATATCTGCAAGTTTCAGCTTAGGTTTGGGAAAGATTAAGTTACGCTTTAAGCCAAGGACAAGTTACGGTTGGGTTAACTAATAAAGGCAACGTTAGGGTGTTGGTTCGAGTTAGATTACAGTTAATTTAGGGATATTTCCACCTTAGGATTAGGTTCAAGAATGATTAGGGTTAGAAGACCTAAATAATTACATGCATAGAATGTGGTTAAATTACTCTGTTGATATAAGAATAGAACTTGTGGACTGTGACGGTAGAGTATAATTCCACTGTGGATAAAATTTATTTTGATAAAGTCTCAGGGTGTTATACAGTAGTAATATTTACTGATGACAGCGTTTGGAGAACAATCTATTGCTCAGTAAATATTACCCTATGACACTATGAGACTTTATCGAAATACAGTTTACCCATAATGGAATTATACTCTGTTGATATACTCCAAACTAAAAGTGATAGCTATTTTTATCACATTTGAGAGGAAGGTATCCTCTGTAACACAAAAAATGCTTCCTTCACGTGATTGGTGCTTTCTAGATCATTCACTGATTGGTTGTTAGTGGTGCTTAAAGTTTAAATTCGCCTTCCCAGGATACACATTCACACTAGCTTTCGTCGTTGAGTTGAACTTCGTGTCTACAAACTATTCCGGAGATAGTCCCGAAAGTAATGCATCTGTAGCTCAATGGCGATGATATCTAACAACATTCTAATTCAAACTTATTTTAATAGGCGGCTGTCTTAACTTCAATGTTACTGTGGTTTTGTGACGATTTCACTCTTAATTTAATGCCGACTAAGACACATTGAGTGTACATTGAACTGTTAAAGTGATTATTGTTAAATGTGCGGGTGGTTTAAAGAAAGAAACAAATATCAATTACAGATTGCCAAATGCATGAGTGGTCAAGAGTTTTTTCTTTATTCAATTAGGTCATTGTATTTTTCAATATTAAAATATGTGGGTATATTCAACAACATGATGACAGAAAATAGCCATTGATTTAAAAAATTTTAAGAGTAAATTAAATTATCATGACCAATGATATCAGAGTGATCTTGAATAACCAATCAGAATTCAGCTGTAAGAAAAGTCGCTTAACCGTTGAAAAATGCCATTTAGAAAACATTGCACAGGAAAGCACAAAGAAAATCTCCTTTCCGTATATAAAGGATATCTTAGAAATCACTACGAGACTCTTCAAACCTTTGAGAATCGACGTCGTACACAAACCGACAAAGTGACTTCATTCAGCCAGCCCTGGGTCAACCAAAATTCTCAACAACGAAAGAACATAAAACCAACATCATCCACAAAGCAAACTGTAACAACTGTGAAAAACACTACATTGACCAAAGTGGACGTCCTCTTCGTCTTCGTATCCACGAACATAAGCTAGCCGTCAAAAGACATGATATCCACTTTCTCGCTCATATCACTAAATACAGACTACCACGAATATAAATTGGACTCGGACAACTTTCAGATATTAGGCAGAGGAAACATCAAGATTGCTAGAGAATTTTTAGTAGTCAGTCTGGTATTCCAGTGAATCATCAATCAATAGACACATCGACATAGACAAATTTTACCACCTGATAAGAAGAAACCTCATACACAAAGGGTCAAAGTTCAAGCCAAAGAAACAATCAGTTCCAATACAAGTAACCTAGAAGGTGTGAAAACACACAAAAACAACCAGTCACGTGCAGGGTCATCAGGAGAGATGATTAATAAACTCGTGGAGAAATCTAAAAGCTCACTTCAATTCAAATTGAAGTATGCGCTGAAGAGGTCGCCCTATAGGGTGCGATAAAGCTTCGCAAATTACCTGTCTAGCTCAGAGAACACATGCACATAAAAAAAACATTACAAATGTGATATTACACTGGTTAATGATCTCCTTTGTTTTGTAAGAATATCTTCCCGTCACCATAAGGATCATTCATAGAGAAATGATACTATATTTGATACATGTATTCACGCTCCTCTGTGACGTACACATTTATATGACAACCCCCTTCTCAGGCGTGAGGTTAGCAATTCCACCCTGTAAACAAAACTGCCACAGAAACGTCAGTACAATGAGTGTTCTTGCAATGAAAGAACGTCCGCTCTTTGTATAAAGACTAGCAAAACTGATCAGATGGAATAGTGGTGAACTCACAAAATTGTCACCGGGAGAGTTAATGATCTACTCCGGTCACCCAGATGATAACTGCGAGCTCACCGACGGTATGGCTATCATGATTTCACCAACGGCAACGAAAGGCCTTGATACAATGGGAGGCGATCTCACGCAGGATAATAACTGCCAGATTCAACTCAAAAGGAAGGAGAGTGACAATTATACAATGCTATGCACCCACAAACAACGTAGACCTCGAAATGGAAGAAGAGGTCCACAGACAGCAATGGACAATACTCTAGTTGGTGACATTAAAATACTAGTGGGAGACATGAAAGCCGAACTGGGAGCAGGCAACGCAGGAATAGAACCCATTATGGGTGGAGAAGCTCCCGGAGAGAAGAATGGAATTGGAGAACTCTTCTCCGACTTTTGTGCCTTTAATGAACTAGTGATTGGTGGCAGGGTATGCAGGCACATGGATATTCAAAAGGCTTCATGGGTGTCAACAGAGAGGATTCTGTACTTAATAATGAAACATTAAATGAACTTATATATAAGTTTCTAGACTGTAGATGTTATGAATTTCCTGGTATAACGTAAGCGTGGAGTCAGATTGAATAATTCTGCTGAAGAAGCTGTGGCAGCCTACACAGCTAAACGTTCAGAAAAAATCTTGAATAAGGTATTAAAGAAGACAAGTTTCGCGAGACGATATCTTCATTTCGTAGTTTCTTTACAACCGCTTTATAATTAATATGGTGAACGATAATAACAAAATAAAATGCATGACAATTACTCAGTTATATAAAATCAAAACTACGTACTGATGACCAATCATATTTAAATAGGTCAAGTAGTCAGTCCATGGTAGGCGCGATTAATTGAAGTCTATTGTTTTTTGTACACACAGTTTACGCTGTATGTGATTAATCCCCAAAAGTGCTTCCATCATCTTCAATAACCAACCTTGAATTAGAGTTATGTGAAATAATAATAATTGTGAAACAGTCATTAATATTTATTGATTTTGTGACCTGATATCAATAAGTCCTTTGCAATGGATGATGATGGATTTCTATTCAGATTAATAATTGCATTGGGATTTTCTATATGATTTAGTAGCCATTTTGGAACATGATTTTTGGAATATTCTATTGGTTCTACCTATATAGATATGTGTCACCGCAACTGCAGGTGAATTTGTAGATACAGTTTGAAGTAGAGTCCACAGAATTTCATACTTTAGATCGTAGGTACAGGGCGATCGAAAATGTTCGGTATGTGAGAAAAAGAGATGTGGCGGTGTAGAATGTGCGTTTGATGGCTGACCGATTTCTCTGAGCTAGCTGTCAACTGCACAATCTGGTCACCCTTAAATGATAGGCTAATAAATATAGCTTTCTTTGGTTCAGAAGCTGTCCTTACTAGATGAGGTCTATTCTTACTGTGACAATTGATATAGTAAGTTTTCTGGATAACCATTAGCTAATAAAACCCAGTGTACATGTCGAAGCTCATCCATCAATGTGTCACTCGTGCATGTTTTTCGGCCCCTTGAGAACAAACATTTCACTAGGGAACGTTTATACTGGAGAAGAACAAAACTGGTGAAATGAAGATATTATCCATTCCATGTATGTCTGCTTGCAAAAAATAGATCGCAGAATCGTTCCACCATCTTGTTTTTATTTTTTCTTAAATAAGTTAAGATTATTTTAAATAATTTATAGTGAATATATATATATATATATATATATATATATAATACTAATTTATTTCAGTCCAAATTCTTTTTCCTGTGGTCATTACATCTGTAACGAAAATACTGTTTGGAAAATCCATTTCTCCTAAACGATCTAATCGAAATATTTAACACTTATTTGGATTTTTCGTTCTGCTCCTCGACTGTATATCACTCACTGTTCTCACGTTTGCATGCCAGCTGTCAACTTGACCCTCCTCATTTTTGTAATATTTAGTTTGTAAGGATTAGATTTTAAAAATTAGGAGTACGATTACGATAAGAATAATGATGTGATTTGAAGTGGAATGAATTCAAGTGGTAAAACAAAATAAAATAAAAACTAGAAAGAACATTACTATAAGGACCAAAGTAAAGAAAGAGGTTTGACAAAACGCTTTTGAACACATAATTTAGGTTTCTGTTCATGTATAGTTAAAGCTTCGGCTACCTATGCATAAGTGAAGAAAACGTAAACTTTTTGGATTGATTCGATTTTGCCATGACGATAACCTTGAAGGATGAATCACGTGGGGCTAAATATGATCAGACTCTAACAGGTGATCACAAATAGACGACTTTGCAGTTCTACGTTCGCCTTTCATTAACCAAACCGGGTAGTGTTCTGCTACACGTTTTCGGAGATTACGCTTACAACGTCCAATATAATCAGCTCCACAGGAGCAGGTAAAAGAGTAAATGCACATAGATGTAGACATAAGCGGTAATCTATCCTTGACGCATTGTCTGATCATATTTCGGCTGGTAAAAACTAGTTGCACGTCAGCTGCATGAAAAGAGCGTTTAATACATTTAGATAAACGATTTTTAATTAATTCAGAAATGGTGTCACCTTTAAATGCCAGACTCATAAACAGTTTTTTCTTAGGCACTGTGATTTGTCTAGGGGCGGATTCTTTCTTGATGTTACGTTCAATAAACCTTGTAGGATATCTATTGTTAAGGTGATTTGATCGAAGGTTATCCAGTTGTCAACCGATTGTTACTATAGAGCAGATTTTACGAATTCTGGAGCATAAGGAATGAATAAGATTTCTCTTTCTCCCTGAAGGTACCCAACTGTTGAAGTTAGTGTACTGCCCAGTGAATGTTGGCTTTCGGTAAATCGACCTTAACAGCGTTCCATTCTCTCTTCTATCTAGCTTAAAGTCAAGGAAGTGAAACGAGGAATTCGACTCTTCTTCGACCTTGAAAAGCAAAGATGGGCGAGAACCATTAAATATCCTAAGAAGTTCGGCAGTTGAAGAGTTTTCGTCACAGACAATGAAGGTATCATCAATATATTTTTTATACATAAACAGACTATCGATGGTTTCCTTTAGTGGGCCGTTCTCTAAGCTTGTTATGAAGACGTCTGCTAAGAGCGGTTCTAAAAGAGACTCCGTCCCTTTAATTGTAGATGACTTCATAAAATCTAAATTGCACATTCAGTGTGCATCTCAATAATAGTTGTTTCAGATATTCAGTTGGTAAGCCGATGTTCATGCTATTTAAATCAATATACTTGCATAGATAGCAAATAGTGTCTACTAGGGGTATATTTGTGAACAATGAACAAACATCTAACGAAATCCTAGGCGTACCGGTCACATTAATTTTATCAACGCAACTAACAAAGTCAAAAGTTTCGGAAAGACTGTGTTTACATAGATTTAATCTAACTGGATTAGATTTGTTTTTTCTAGTTGCTCACGGATCGATATCAGTTAGAGAACCATTGAAAATCAATGCTGGAGTACTGGATAGACAGCTATTTCATCCTAGTTTGGGAATCATCAATAGTGCTCACGCTTATTATTTGCGCCGGGTGTCCGACTAAATATATGTGGGTGAAACATCCAGATCACTCAAAATAAGAGTGAATGAACATAAACGCCTGTCTAAATAAAGGTCCTCCAACAAGAAGGAAGGAATACAAGCTTACCGCAGTTTACAAGATTGATTGGAACAATGTTTGTATTCTGAAATCTAATATGAACAAATGGAAAGAGAGACTACTAATAACAGAATCTATATTCATTAAAGTCACACACTGGATATATGTGGCAAGGGTGACTCATAAGCACAAATGTCAACATCCTGGAATATAATTCTGAATACCACAAAAGTGAATCGAAAAAATAAGTGAATTATATGTATGTGAGTACGAATCATAGAAGTGTGAATTGAAAACGAAACAATCCCAACACAGTTGATGTGCTCATGGGGAGTAATTTTGCTCATAGATAGATAACTACATGCATTGCACACATACATATTGATTCATACACTCTGAGGAGTTGTTCGTCTCCTCCTCCTGATAGAATGCAATACACTTTTTCTTCAAGAATTTCAGAAACCCCAGTCAGATCAATTCACATTGACACTGACACCGACATTGACAATTGCATTCACTAAGACACCCACACAAACACAATTCGATAGGAGAGTAAACTTTCGCCAGTATGAATATACTACTTATGAGGATGACACATTGATGGGAGCGATGATGATAGGAGGATGTAGAGTTTGAGTGGAATTGTAGCAGAAGAGGATAGTTGTTTGTCTTCTGAGTGTTTATTCGACTTTGAGTTGATGTGGATGATGAGTGGTGTGTAGATGTGCAAATGTAGTTGTCTATAGAAATGATTGTTGACTTGTTGAGGTTAAGTGTGAGTGGATGATAGTCGTCTGGCAGACGTCGCGACCCGGAGGTTACATCGGAGTCCTGGTGTGCAAGAGTGCAGTACAGCATTGCTGTCAGTCACTCACCGTCTCTGGGAGAACTCCCCGGGCCTTGGGCAGAGAGTGCCGTCCGTTGAATGTGGGTTTCCCGCTCAGTCTCCTTTCCAAACCTGCGGAGAGGCACTTCCTTGAATTACATACAGTCTGGCTGTCTGTAGTGCAGTGGGGTGTCGAGTGGGCGGACTGGATGAGTGGGTGCTAGCCTCAGGTCTACAGTTATTCGTCTGTCATCACAATGGGGGTCACGGGGCGCGACGCCTTTTACACATACCACACAATACACACCTGAAATACACCAAGTCAATACCACAACAACCAACCACCCTCAATCCATCCAACTCAACTTGATTCATTATAAATTATTTAAATTAATCCCACTACCCTACTTAGCTCGTGTTCTGTGCGATAAAGAATGCATCAGGCATGAAACCTTTAACTTATTAAATAGTCAGTAGAACCAATGGATCTTGTCTTTCCAACTCACATCATTTATAGGTACAACGTTTTCTCGCTCTTTCATTCTGTATTTATTTTTGTTATGTGCTGTTTTGTTTCTCTCTTCTTTGCAAACTCTACTTAAAACATTCTTGTTCGTTCTTTCACACTCTGTACATCTCGAACATTTTGCTATCGCTTACGCCAGTAAATATGCTAGTAGTATCTACTTTTCTAACACCTTCAAACACTTAAATTTTGGCTTTGCTACCGACATACTAATATGTTGTTGAGATAACTTTAAACTATGTAGAACTTTATTTATTGTTAATGTAAAAAAAAAAACTGGATGCAATATTGTAGTAAAATGCTGAGAATTCCATTCTGTATCACAAGTACTGATTTGGAATAAAGCTTATGTTATGTTATGTTATGTGTTAAGAAAATCAAAAGAAGATTTTTCTGAACGTTTCGCCGTGTAAGCCACAGCTTCTTCAGCAGATTTATTCGGATTATAATTAATCATCAAATATATAGTCAAAAATTTTTTACATAAAATGAAGTCAGTTTATTTGAAGGTCATTTGTCTATGGACATTTTTACCAATAGAAATATGTAAGCTGTCCTCCCATATATTTGTAATGACTAATGTCAAATTGTTGTTGTGTTCACTCTTCTATAGTTGATTTGTAAAGATTAGATTTGTATGTGTGTGTGTGTGTGTATGTATGTTATTTGGCATATGGAAAATACGTGAATTCATATGTGATAAACGTGTCACTACATGTTTTAAAGGTCATGGAGGCTTATAGAGTGTTTGTTGTTTTTTCATCTGTCTTGCTTCATAACAGTTTGCCATATAGGTAGGTAAGTGATAAGTCTAACCCTTCTTTCTGCCTTTCCTATTCACTGCATTCGATGTGGTTAAAATGTGCACGGCTTCAGAAGTCAATCTTTCTTTATGTGTTGAATGAAATCCTCTTCCGAGAATTTGGACATTGTCGAAATCAATCTAATATCCGCTTTCCATACACAGAATGCATTGCTATAGCCGAATTTTTTTCTAGACTTTTTAATTCTACTTCATTTCTAGGTGAACGTGTCGTGAGGAGCCAGTCTATGTTCATTCACTCTGACTTTCACCAGCCTACTGCTCTCCCCTATATAGCATGCCTCACATTCTGAACACTTTATCTTGTAGACACAATTACTTTGTGACATTTTGGGAACTATATCTTTGTCAGAAAAATCTTGTTTTGATTTTCTTAACACGCTGGGATTAATTTAAATAATTTATAATGAATCAATCTGACTCGGCGCACAAATTATTCCAGGAAATTCGTAACACCTACGGTCTGGAAACCTATAATCTCAACTTGATTCATGTTGGAAACCACACATCTGTCCACTACTCACTACCCATATCGCAATATAAGTTTTTGTGTGTATCATTAACCACCTGGTCAATATTTTTGAAATGCCTTTTTCATGTAATAACGTGTAGGTCTCCCATACTCTGCAGGTGACTTTGAATTCCTTAATTATTTTCATTCCTAACTAAATATTTGGATATCTAGTTGCTAACCTCCACTGGTTAACTGTTTTGATGGTTGTGAATTTCTTATTTTCACCTCACCACCCCTGCCTTTACACCCTGAATCTGATCATTCTAACAGACTGAATTAGTTGGACGATTGGCATAATTTTGATGCAAAACAACTACATATTAGTGTGACGCCAGCGTTGAGGAACAAATTGAAGAGGAATATACTTATCTGATGAATTTGTTCATTTATCGAATTGTTTAAGGGTGAATTTTTAAACTCCAGTGCGTCGGTGGCACAGTGGTTAGGACTCTCGCCGACCATCCACATGGTCCGAGGTTCGATCCACTGACGACGAAGCACACCTGATATCTATGATCGGCCTGCAAAATTTGAGCTACCGACATTCATTTTGAAAATTCCATACTTGTACCAAAAATACAGTGTGGAATCAAGATGTAATCAAAAATAATAAATAAATAAATAAAGTTTATGTTCCCGCTTCTCATTTGGCGTTTGTTTCAGACATCTAGACAATTGAATGAATATCTACGAGTGATTTCAACCCGTATTACTCGATCCTTTAATCCGTCGAGAGCATTACAAACCTCTAGTGGAATGACGATTTGCTGAGTAAAATATGCCTATATTCTATATCTAATAATAATAATAATAACAGCTTTATTCCAAACAGTATTTGTGGTACAGGTATGGAATTTTCAGCGTGCATTACAGTATATTGCATCTAATTACCTCATAAATTATATAAGATTTTTAAAAATCAAAGATAAATAAATAAAAATAAAATAAATTAGTTATAAATAAATAAAATAAATAAATATTAGAAATTAAGAAAAAAAAACAACGTAGAGTATTTCATTTCAAACAATGCAACACAGGATTTGAAATGTAAAGTTGATGTGTGGTACTAGATGAGAACAACATTGTGATAGTAACGAGGAAAGGAAAACAAAAACTAATGGGACTATTTGTTAGAGTGCCGCAGTAAGTTTATCGTGTCATACCTAACGGATTTCTCATCACATAACAGCTGTGCCAGATATGGCATTGTGGAGTTTTTGTATTTGGTAGTCCTAGCATATAGCCTCCTGTAGCTGCTTCTAGTTCTTCCAGATGAAATGCAAGGAGATAGATGCGTATAGAGAGGATGCTTGGGGTCCGACAATATTGTATTCGCTAGTTTCTTACATGACATAATATGTCTATCTACAATAGTGTTCACCAGTTGGTTTAACGATATCCCCCACTTGCCCTACTAACAGCTTTTAGTGCCCTTCTCAGCGAAGTCTTTCTTAAGTAGTCCAGGAAAGACTAATGGGGAGCAGTAAAGGAGGATGGGTAGAATACAAGAATTTACAAACTGAGAAAGTAAAGACTGGTTTATGCCAGACTGCCTAAATTTCCTAATGTAGAACGTTAAGCGAAACATCTTTCTAGTAACTAGCAAGATGTGGGAAGACCAGGAAAGATCGGTGGAAAAACTCAGCCCAAGGTACTTGACATTAGATGTATTTTCAACCTCTGTGTCGTCAATGAGAGTGGGGCCATGTGAGCTAACTAGTTGCTGTAGGTCACATTTACGTCTGAAAGTGAAATTGACTACCTGACATTTAGACGGATTAAGCTTAAGTCCGTTTGAAGAGGACCACTGACTAATTTCCGACAGAAAGCTATTTAATTTGGAACAATCTTCAATCCGTAGTTGCAAATTGCCACCCTCTCTCAAAAACCTCCGACGCATTACGAAATCGCATATTGAATCAACAGAATCTCTGATTGCAAAATTGAGAAATGAAGCCAGATCCTTTGACGGTGTCGTCAATAGTTTGAACATAGTTTGCCGGATCAAATTCATCAATTTCATTCAAGAGCTTCAACAGAAAACCTGTGAAAATTTTTATAAAACCCTGACGAAATCCCTGACAAAGGAAAAAATATATGAAGTCTTCCCAGAAAATCCTGAGGATTTTGTATATAATCTGTCGAGTGTGAATTTAAGCCGCATAGAAATGGAAGTGCTTTCCCTCGGATTTAACTTCCATATCCCGAATAGCTTTGTCAATAGAACCGACGTCACAGCTCAATTCGAAAACCTATTCTATCAGCTGAATGATCTTACTCCAGTTGATGAAGACAAGAAGAGCTGGTTCAAATCTAAGCTGGTCGACGTTGCAAATCAATACCTCATCTCACCAACGTCATATTCAAAAGTCCTCTCTGAAGAACATCAAAAAGCATTGAAAGCTCTTAGAAATAATGACAAAATTGTCATACTGCGACCTGACAAAGGCTCAGGAGTGGTAGTGATGGATAAAGATGACTACGTCGCAAGGATGAAAACTGTGCTCAGTGATCCGTTGAGGTTCAAAGTCGACGACTGCCAGAAAGACAAGACAGATGCAACCGAAAAACGCATCACAAACGTATTGAGAGATCTTCTAAAGAAGAAATTGATTGACAACAACACGTACAATGAATTGAAACCCCGAGGGTCCCGCTTGCCATATATGTATGGCCTTCCAAAGACACACAAGAAAGAAGTCCCTCTGAGACCTATACTTTCGATGATCAACTCTCCCCAACATAAGGTTGCCCGTTGGCTCGCGGAGAAGTTGGAACCCATTCGCCAAAGGCTGGCCGCGCACACCATAAAGGACTCATTTCATTTTGCTGAAAGCGTGAATCACATGAACGTTTCAAATAAGTTCATGGCTTCATTTGATGCAACCTCCTTGTTCACAATGATCCCAATCAATGAAACCATTGAAATCATTTGTCAACAGTCTGATCTTCTCCCACTACCAGAGCCGGAATTCAAACGCCTACTGCTGATGTGTACCATGGATGTACAATTCCAGTTTGACAACACTCTTTACCGACAAATAGATGGTGTAGCTATGGGCAGTCCACTTAGCCCTGTTTTAGCAGATATCTTTATGTCAAACCTTGAGAAAACAAAGCTGAAGCATGCAATTGATCAAACAACTTCCTATTGTCGATATGTCGATGACACATTTGTAGTATGCAACAATGAAAGTCATGCCTCCTACCTACTCAGACTATTCAACAACGCACATACAAATATTGTATTTACTATGGAACATGAAAATGATGGACAGTTCCATTTCCTTGACGTCGCCATAAAACGCCTAGAAGATGGTAGCCTCCAGAGGTCAATCTACCGAAAGCCCACATGGAATGGACAATACTTACATTTTAATAGTTTTTGTCCAAATAGCTATAAACGAGCACTAGTCAAGACTCTGTACTATAGAGCGAGGAGAATATGCTCTGCAGAGAAACTAGAGGAAGAATTCACGAATCTCGAAAAGGTGCTGAAAAACAACGGCTATACTCAAAAATTCATTAACAAATATGGAAGATGTGAAGGCCCAAATACCAAACAAATCACAGTCGAAAAAAAGCCTGTCTTCATTCAACTAGACTTTAAAGGTGAAGACATTGCAGAAATGGTCAACAGAAGACTGAGGACGTCACTAGCCAGAGCCTATCCTGCAGCTAAGTTGGTTCCCGTCCACCGAACAACATGCTCTTTGGTGCAGTCAAAAGTCGATAGATACCCTTCTCATGTTAACTCCAACTGTGTATACAAATTTACGTGTATCTGCGGGAGCAGTTACATTGGGAGAACAGAAAGAAGGGCACACCTCCGATTTTCTGAACATGTGCCGAAAAGCCTACGTCTCAAGGGAACAAATTCTTATAGCAGCGCTATTACCAGACATCTCCTCGACACGGGTCATGAGGTGGAAATCGAGAAATCCTTCAAAATTATCAATAGACAAAGGAGCTCCATTCTCCTCAAGTTTGCCGAAGCAATTTCTATAAAACGCTTGAAACCAGATCTATGTGTTCAGAAAGAATCAGTTATTAGTCTTTCCTTGCCTTGGTAACTGGATGTCTTTTTTCTCCCATCTGATTGCGTAATCTTTGTCTTTATTTAACCTCACCCTCTTTTATAATTTTGCTTGTCTCTTGTTTCTATGATTTGAGTTCAACTCAGTACATTGTTACCTAACTTATTAGTCACTTTGCATCTCTCATCTGATTGTGTAATTTTGTCTTTAACCTCACCCTCCTTTTATAATCTGTAATTTTGTTTGTCTCTTGTTTCTATGATTTGAGTTCAACTCAGTACATTGTTACCTAACTTATTAGTCACTATGCATCCAACGCACATCCCTTACCATTATATACATACATTTATTTATTATTTTTTAACTTGAACTGCCTGTGTAAAAACTATATAAGCGCAATTTTCTGAGCACTGTTTACTAGTTGTGAAACTTTCTGTCAACATGTAAAATTTGCAAGTACGTTAAAACGTTTCTGTACTTAAACCTGAAAATTTATTTAGGCTGTAAGCAGCTGACGAGAAGCCAACGAAATAAATGATGGTACCATGTTATTCTGCACAAATCAATGTTGGAACAATCTGACTGACAGTTGACAGGCATAGAGACTGAGAGGTCTATATTCAATTAAGGTCAAACACTGGATACATGTGACAAAGGTGACTCAACTTCCAACAACATGGAATATATTCCTTGATGTACAAATGTGAATGGATAAAATAAGTGAACTTTATGTATATATGAGTACAAATCATAGAGGTGTGAATTCGAAACAAAACAATTCCAATACAGTTGATGTGATTACGGACAGTAATTTCGATAGAAATATTACCAAAAAAAAAAAAATCAAAAACTTATCATTGTAAGATTTAATAGTGTGAAGTATTTCCATATGATGAATTGAATGTCAGTCTGAACGAACAATGTTCTTTTGACTAAATGCTTCTCTTCAGGGTATTACAATTATAAGACCATTATAATATTCGTTGGTGTTACAATATTAATGGCCAGTTATGCGGTGAATACATTTTTTAACGTAAAATAATAGATGAGTTATGAGGTGTCAAAATAAATAGTCGTATTTGTGTAACAAACGTGCTCTGAACTGAAATCGATTACAAAATATTGTGAAACAGGAGACAATGGTTCAAGGGGGAAATTAAGTGCATAAAAAGCTCGATCTTGACACACTTGGTCGATACTGGACACAGCATCGATGTGAACACAGCTTTCAGGGTTATATACCGAATTCCGAAGTCATTATCACGTACAGTTTGCTTACGTCTCCTGCACAAATGGCTGAAGCTGTTGCAATAAGATCGACTAAACGGGAACTTTGTATCGGAAAACATCACCTCTAGACACTGCTCCTATCGTGGCCAACCTTGGATTGATGATTCCTCTTCTCACCAAGAGTGCTCCTTCCCCTAAAACCCTCTTGGTTTTTTTTCTTTGCTTATTATTACAAATATTATTATTACAGTTATTATTATTTTTATTCCTCATAATTATGCCCTTTATGCAAACATTCCCTCAATACTACCGAATTTTTCATTTATACTATCCGGACTTATTATTAGTGATATTATCTGTTTTCTCAATATATGCCTCCACCTGTTTCATTTAACATATTCGTTATCTCATTATGAACCTCTCATTCCAGTCTTACTATCTCCTGTTTAACTCAGACCACTTTGTACTAGCCACTCCACTCACTCATCTGACACCTTTTATAACCTTGAACTGATTTGTCAATTTTCCTACCCCACACTCTACAAATCTATTATAACGACTAATCACTATAAGATGCATCGGTGGCACAGCGGTTAGGACGCTCACCAACCATGCACATAGTCCGGGGTTCGATCCCCGACCACAGACGCACTCCTTTACCTCGCTAAGGTTGGGTATGAGGCTGGCTAGCAACCCCATCCTGTAAAAATGAACACTGCTATAGAAACTTCAAGCCACTAGCTTGAAGTGGCCCTATGTTCCACTGGGGGACGTGAAGGAATAAAAAAAAATCACCACGACATTGTCTCCTATTTCACCGACATATTTTATAATCGATTTCAGCCAACTAGCACGACGTTACGGTACACAAGTACGACTACTTATTTTGACACCCCATAATTTCTAATATGTTACTTTATGTAAAAACTTATCATTGTGTGTAAACTATTGTAATATTTCATCATGAGCTGACATTAGTTAGAGAACCATTGGAAAACCTGGGAGTACTGGACAGCTGCTTCGTCCTAGTTTGGGACTCTTCAGCAGTACGCACCCACCGGGATTCGAACCCAGGACCTTCCGGTTACAAGGTGAGCTAGCTCGTAGACCATTAAGCCACTGGGACCCGATCCAATGGTCCTTGAATTCTAACTTCTGCCAATTCACGACATAGCGCGACCGCTAGCCAATGTCTTCGGCGAGTATTTGTCCTCACACCCGACCAGCTGCACCCTACTGGTCACGACTTCCCACTGGAACCCAGGTAACTACCTACCTGAATAGGGCCAGTCGCCAGTGAGCATCTCATTGGTATTCAAGTGTTGGTTTGTAGGGATTTGATTGGTTTCAGGATTTCATCATGAGCTGACATTAGTTAGAGAACCATTGGAAAACCTGGGAGTACTGGACAGCTGTTTCGTCCTAGTTTGGGACTCTTCATCAGTATGCACCCACCGGGATTCGAACCCAGGACCTTCCGGTTACAAGGCGAGCTCGTATACCATTAAGCCACTGGACCCGATCCAATGGTCCTTGAATTCTAACTTCTGCCAATTCAGCTGTCCAGTACTCCCAGGTTTTCCAATGGTTCTCTAACTAATGTCAGCTCATGATGAAATCCTGAAACCAGTCAAATCCCTACAAACCAACACTTGAATATTGTAATATTATTGTAATTTAAGTTTCGAAGTCGTGTGATTATATTTGATATGATTATGAACAATAAATTGAGCTCGAAATATTGTCATCCAGTAAATAGCAATACTGTTTCTTCACTTTGTGCAATATATCTAATAAACAACCTAATGTGGAATAATAATAATAATAATTTATTTGACTTTATTCCTGTTGTCCCTATAACCTCAAGTTTTAATGTTTCTCTTCATGGTTGGCTGTGTGACACACATTGGTAATGTGTTCTTTGACGATGTGATGTTGTTTGAATGGATCAAGGTTATTTTGACCTTGAAGTGTTTGAGGGAATTGTTGGTGTGATTCTTTTGCGCAGAGATATTTTGATCCCACCACTTTGTTGGGAATATCCTACTTGATTTTAAGATACTTCTTAGCGTAGTGAGAAAGGCAGAGAGTAGAATACCATTCTATGGTCATTACCAACAAAAGCTGTAATCATTATAGATGGTGAGGTTACACAGAGTGAATGCATCTGTGGTAGTTTGCTGCTCGTCACTTCTCTTCTATTTGCCTTGTGGTGGAATTTGCACAGATCTACAGTAAGACTGATTTTGAACAGGAATTGAAGCCACTTACTTATATATCATCCTTCAAGGTTTTGCTTGGTTAATGACTCAGCATTCTTGAAAAATCCCCTATCACCATATAAGGACGCTGTATAACATTCTATATTTGCTGCTAATACAGAAGCTGAACTCCTCAGGAATTCGTGACCCACTATTAGGATAGCTTAAATCATTCCTTAACAACAGGCCCCAAATAGTTAAGATCAGGTCTGAGACTTCCAAACCTAGACTAATCACTTCTGGTGTAGTTCAAGGTGGCGTCATTGGGTCCCTCCTATTTACACTTGATATCAAGGACATATGCGTTGGCTTCTCACATGGGAAACCATTCTTCTTTGCAAATGACCTAAAAGTAGCCTACACACTCCAATGTGATGACCTAGGATACTTCCAGAATGTTATGCAGAAAGAATTAGGTAAAGTGACTGCTTGGTCATCTTTATGGAATCTACAATGCAATCTGGACAGATGTCCTCCGGCCCACCCTAAGTCGACATAAAATGAACGCTCCAATCTGTTAATCTAACCAGACTCCAAAGTGTCGTTGACTTAGGCCTGAGGTACTCTAGTGAATTAACATGCGCGACACCTTATGGGTCAACGTACACCTCAAAGTGCTACACTACTAATAGAATGTATCTACAGAGCACCTGGCACGTTTGGTGATTACGAGATTCAACTCATTAATGTACTGGAGCCAGTATCCACTCTCCCATATGAGCATAAGATCATATGTGGAGACTTCAACCTACCCGAAAGCAACTGGGATTTATTAACAAGCCCAACTAAATATGACAAGCTCTTGTGTACGCGGAACATTTACGGCTGGAAATAACTGTCACTATCCCTACAAGAGGTGACAACGTACTGGACTCAATATTCTGTCACGATATAAGTCCCCTCTCAATATTAGTGGATTCTAAGTTTTCAGTTAGTAACCAAAAAACAGGGATGTGTGCACTGCCACTTCCAATGAGTAGCAATGCAGCTCATACCTCCATTTCACAACAAGTAAAATATAGGAACTATAGTAAGGTAAACTGCGCCTTAGTAGAATCAATGCTAAGATCCTCTGAATGGAGTGAATACTTCATTACTGATGACCTCTCGAGAGCTCTGAGCATCTTCCACCATAACTCAAACACATCCCACTCCAAACCTAAAGGCTTCCCTACCTAGAAAGTCATTCATAAAACCAAAAGATTGAACAGAACTGAAAAGAGTCTCAACAAGTTACGTAAAACACAACGACTTTGGCACACTGGGTTTAGTCTCACAAGCTCGAGATTTCCGTATGAGAAAGAAAGAACGAATCGCAATAGCCAGGCCTGCTAGAGTGTACCCACTCACAAAAACCTTAAAGAAGCGAGTGAACGATGTCAATGCCCACGTCTAACAACATTGGACCTCAAGCTGTCCTTGGAAGATGTCAGTGTAGTTGAGATTGAACGATCAATTCATGGTTGTTTGCTCAAACCCAACTCCTCCATATTTTTCGCGGGTCATCAATACAGCAGTCATCGTCTCATCGTTCGCTGTTCACCGGAAAACAAAAAACTATCAGAAGTATTATCGTGATTTATCGTTATAACATTTGTTCTTAGACCTTGTGTAATAACCTTATTGTTGGTTATATGTTGGCGTAAGAATAAAGGATTCTTGAGTCGCCAATCGGTGTTCTGGTTTTCGCGTTGGTTAATACAAAGTGTTTCTGAAAGTCTTCCAGGGACAGTGCGAGGTCCAGAGTAGTAAGAGCTGGACATTCACAGTCTATGATACTTGGCTGACAGAAGACTTGCAGAAACAGTGTGTAATAACCAACGCAAAAACCAGAACACCGATTGGCGACTCAAGAATCCTTTATTCTTACGCCAACATATAACCAACAATAAGGTTATTACACAAGGTCTAAGAACAAATGTTATAACGATAAATCACGATAATACTTCTGATAGTTTTTTGTCTTCCACTGAACAGCGAACGATGAGACGATGACTGCTGTATTGATGACTGATTATCCCGATATACAAGAAGGGAGACAAATCTTCCTGTGATGATCACAGAGGGATTAGCTTGACTAATATAGTATCTAAAATCTTAGGCTCAATAATCATGCGTAGACTAAGTGGTGCTCGGGAGGCACAAACACGAGAGAGCCAGGCAGGCTTTAGACCAGGAAGAGAGTGTATTGATCATATCTTCACCCTCCGACAGATTCTAGAACATAGTCATTCCTACCTGCGTCCAACAGTCATTATATTTCTTGACCTAAAGGCAGCATTCGACTCTATCGATCGAGAAGTTCTCTGGAGATGCTTGGCTGTAAAGGGAATTCCGAGAAAATACATTGCACTGATTAAGGCACTCTACTCGTACTCATACAGCCAGGTGAGGGCTTACGGTGAGCTGTCATCTGAACTGATGATGACCAGTGGTGTCCGTCAAGGATGCCCATTATCCCCTTTTCTATTCAACTTCATCATAGATGCACTAATGGACTTAACCCTAGGTGACTTCAGCGACTCAGGGATTGACTTGCTACTAGGGAATAATCTCGTTGACTTGGAATATGCAGACGATATAGTCCTTCTAGGCGAAGACGCTGACGAAATGCAGAGTCTTCTAAACACCTTGAGCCGCAATCTACGCATGTTTGGCATGCGATTCGCTCCCGCCAAATGCAAGATGATGTTACAGGACTGGACTACATCGACGCCTAGTTTAAAAATAGGAAGTGAAGTGGTATAGCACGTTGACCGCTTCACTTATTTGGGAAGTACCATCAGCCAGTGCCAACGGGTTGATCTCTGACGAAATCTCACCACGGATACAGGGGGCTCGTTTCCCATTGGCCAGTTTACTCCAACTCTAGCGTAGATGAGATGTTCGACTATCGACCAAAGGGCGGGTGTACTGCTCATCAGTCCACTCCGTCCTCCTTTATGGTTGTGAGACCTGGCCACTGAGAGTGGAAGACATGAAAAGACTAGCTGTCTTTGATCATAGGTGCCTACGCTATATTTCCTGTGTAAAGTGGCATAATAAGGTGAGCAACATTGAGGTTAGGCGTAGAGTTCTAGGTAAACAGGGGAAATCAATCGACGAAGTCGTGAAGCTACAAAGACTGAGATGGTTAGGACATGTGTTACGTATGCCAAGCCATCGCCTCCCTCGACGAGAAATGTTAGCGGATATAGGGTCAGGCTGGAAAAAAGCTAGCGAAAGTCAAACAAAAACTTGGCTGCACCAGTCAATGAAATCCACAACAGTTGGTCTTAGCCACGTAGGAAGGTGTAGACTTCCAGGCTGGGGTCCTCGGGACGGTAAAAATCTATGGTTGGAAACAATTGGTGACATGGCTAGCTCAAAATCGTTCTCAATGCTTAGCGCAGATGCATTCACTCCTTGTGACTTATGACTTCCAATGAAACTGTTTTGTATTTCTTTATTACTCCTTTGTCTCACACCTCTGCTCACTGTTTCTATAATGCTTTTCTTGTACTTTCTTCTCTTGCTTCGCGTGCTACACGAAGTGTGGCGACTTGAACTTCCGCACATTTGTGCAAAGTTCTGTGTCGAAAACAGATAGACAGACAGTATTGATGACCTGCGAAAAATATGGAGGAGTTGGGTTTGAGCAAACAACCATAAATTGATCGTTCAATCTTCAACTACATTGACAAACCGCAAAAATCACAGTATTTCTCTTCCCATTTACAAAGGTGGACTATGCACTAATTCTGCAGACATGTGTGAATTCTTCTACAAAACTTCTGCGGGTAACTACCTTAAGCCCTCAGTCCAGTTACTCGATATACACCCTGCTACTAATATGGCACAAACTCCATCTCCACTCACACCAAAACCAATTAGTACTGTTGAATTCACTTATGCTTACATTAACCAAACTATTAGAACTCTTAAAGGCTCAAAAGGTTTTGATACTGACGGTACATCATCCAGTTTTTATAAATACGGTGGCCCTGACATTCCTCTACTACTGATTAAAGTATTCGCAATGTTCTTAGAAACCCAAACCTACCCTGATATATGGAAAACCACATTTATTATGCCCAAACACAAATCTGGCTCGAAAACAGAAGTCAGTAACTACAGGCCGATCAGTATCACACCTATCGCATCTAGAATTATGGGGAGACTAGTTAAACATAACCTTCTCAAACATACGCTTACTTGCAACAATGTAAGTCCAAACCAACATGGATTCCTGTGATTCAGATCCTGTTTAACATGCCGCCTAGACATCTTTAATTTTGCGACTGGCAGTCGCGAAAGACGATAACTAGTACTTGTCATCTACTTTGACATTTCTAAGGCATCTGACCGTGTCGACCATTTATTGCTAATACATAAGCTGAACTCTTTAGGAATACGTGATCCACTATTATGATAGCTTGAATCATTCCTTAACAACAGGCCCCAAATAGTTAAGATCGGGTCTGAGACTTCCAAACCTAGACTAATCACTTCTGGTGTAGTTCAAGATGGCGTCATTGGGCCCCTCAAATTCACACATGATTTCAACGACATATGCACTTGCTTCTCACATGGGAAACCATTTTTCTTTGCAGATAACCTAAAAGTATCTTATGCATTCCAATGTAATGACTCAGGGTACTTCCAGAATATTGGGTGGAAAGAATTAGATAAAGCGACTGCTTGGTTGTCTTTTTGAAATCTACAACTCAATCTGAAGAAATGTGGTTTGATCTGCTTCGGCTCATCCTCAATCGACATAAAATGAACGCTCCAATCTGTTAACCTAACCAGACTCCGAAGTGTCGTTGACTTAGGCCTGAGGTACTCGAGTAAATTGGCATTTTCTGAGCAGATGGCATCACAGACACAAAAGTCGAGAATGGAATAAGGATGCATACTCAGGTACCTTCACGACAGTGAAGCCAAGCTAATTCTTAACAAAACATGTGTGAGGCCACTACTAGAATACTGTACATTTTTTATTAGCAACACTCTCATGTCACAAGCTAAGGATGGAAAGTATCCAACGGTATTTCACGTCCAAAATACTTGGTTACGATTGTAAGAAAGCGTACATCTCACAGTGCATGATTCTTAATCTTGAACACACTTTGGACAAGACGACTTAATATGAACCTAATATTCTTCTTTAAGGTCCCACACAAAATATCATTCTCAGACAGCAAGGACATACGATTCTCACCAGAAGGCTCTTACGATCTGCGTAACCAAACTTGAACAGTCACAATAAAAGCCCTAAAATCAACACTCCGCGAAAAATTCTTCACTGACATGTATTCTAAAATGTGGAACAGCCAGTCCCCAAGAAGTTATAAGTTTCAAACCCTCTCTGTACAGACTGTCTCACTCTACTGATTACATAAACAAACTATTTATTCCTAGAACGAATCAATCATTGGTTTACTACAGTACCTAAAATACGCTCAAAACTTCCCTAATTGCTCTACAAACGACAGATAGACTAGTCGCAAAGATGTATAAAAAGACTAAGTAGAAATATATATTTAAAAGACAGGAATGTACGACGAATATAAACATATGTGTACAAACATGAATGTCCCATCTGTGCCCACATACTTCGTCTTCCTCTCTGGTAGTTTGATGCTCGCCTCTTCTCTTCTATTTGCCTTGTAGTGGAAGTTGCACAAATCTACAGTAAGACTGAAGTTGAACAGGACTTCAAGCCACTTATAAATATATACCATATCGTCATATAAGGTTTCGGTTCGGCAAAACTCAACATCCTTGAAAAATCCGCTGTCACCATATCAGGACGCTGCATAACATCCTATACAAACAGCACCCATGATCTAAAATGGTTTACAAATAGTTTTCGCCAATTTAATCAACTTACTCGTACAGAACACCATGCAGGTACAACAAGGCAGCTGAACTTGTTGCAAACATTTGTAATCCATCCAACACATACTTAGTTTATTTTTGTTAATGCGAAGACAACATCTCTATATTTCTTGATGTGTTCCATTGAATGACTAGTTAGCAGAGTTTCCCGAAAAATTAAAGATAAAATAGACAGCAAACACGTAATTTCACCATAAACAAAATTCACGTAATTTAAAGAATACTTGATATACCTATACAACTGGTGTGTCCTGCACAGATGCACGGCACCTTCGAAATTGGTGATATTTCTCCACGTGTTCTCGCTGGTATTCATTTATTGCTTACTGACATATATATATTCCTTAAAATTATGGTCCGAATTTTTTAAGAAAACGTGTTCGTAGAAACGCAATTGTTTTAGATAGTGGCTCAACATCGGTTATAAAACTGCATTACCGCCCTGTAATACAGTGTCAACTACTAGCTCACAAAATGGCTTGAGTGCAGTTCTCACTCCTGTAAAACAGGTGAAAGATGTTCTTTTAGAGAACTTTGATTAATGTAAATATAACCGCCCTGTGAAGTAAGTGAACTTCAGGAAAAATTAGGCCAGTTTGACAGTGTATAACAACGCCAATCTCAAATATCATGGAGTGCCGTTCCGATATATTGTCCAATTATACTTAAGTTCAGTAATTCACTTCATGCCGGTAAGTTCACCAAAATTTCAGGATCATTTTCGACTGAACAGCAGTTATAAGTCTGTGACCACATAACACAGGATGAAAAATTAGTGTCAACGAAGAATAATACAATAGTAATAATCTGGGCACCCTATTAATTAAATGAAAAATCCCCCATATTGAAATCAAAACAAGATTTTGAGCGAACAATTGTGGTTTCGATAACTTCTTCTTCAGACTCTACAGTTATAAATCCATGAACAATAGAGTACACATATAGCCAATAAAGGCAAATGAAAATAATATCAGAAACTGTATTGGGGTGCATGTGTAAGTTGAGATGATGATAGTCCATTAGTTAGCTTAGTCAATTAAATGTGTATAGGGTGTTTAGTCAAAAAAATGTGATGAAGTATGAATGAACAATTGGGTGATATAGTGTTGTTTTATAGTTAACAGAATACAAGTGTCCTTGGGGTGAGAAAAATGCGATAACCACAAAATACATGCAAAGACACGTTAACAAAGGAGGCAGTGGATCTGAAGGCTGACCGATAAAGTCTAATGATAAATTTAAGAGGCTAAATTGTAAATTGTAATAAAATGCTACAGAATTGGTAGGCTTCATTCACCCTATTAATTCTTAAATTCTTCTCAATATCTCTGGACACTGGCACCTACTCTAATGAGTAGGAAACTAGCTTCACAACCCAGAACTGCAAATCTCGTGATAAGGCAAACGTTCACAATTACAGACCTATAAACATAACCACAACTATCTCGCCAATCATAGAGATCTTCTAACAAGGTCTCAGCACGGAATTCTCAAACATAGGTTCTGCGTTATTTGTCACGTCGACTTTTCCAACTGCAACAATAGAAGTCGCAAAGCACGAAAGCTAGTCGTTGTTTTCCACTTCGGTATATCTAGGGCAATTGACACGGTATCTCACAGTATTCTCTCTGAGAAGCTGTACCTAGGTGGAAATCGCAGTCCATTACTTAACTGGTTGAAGTCATTTCTAAGCAACAGGGTAAAAATAACCAAAGTCCGATCAGTATTGTCTCATCCAAGGGAGATCACAAGTAGGGCTGTGCAAAGTAGTGTCCTAAGTCCCGTTTTATTTACACTCTACATACACTAAAAGCATTTGTAACTGCTTCGCTTCAGGTAAACCATTCCTATGTCCCGACGACAACCTACAGTCATGAAATCAATGATATGGTAACTAAAATACGTCCTGAACTAAACAGTCTCTCACCATGGAGTGCTGAACCCTGTCTAAAGTTTAACATTCACACATGCAGCTGGATTTGTATCGACAACAGTAACCTTCACCCAACCCTTGAAGTAAATAGGCGGAAACTAGCCAAGCTCAACACAGTCGCAGTTGTCGGTATCGGATACTCTAGCAACTTGACGTTCTCTGAACGAACTGATTAGCCTAGACGTAAAACACGACGGCTCCTAGGATGCATAACTTGTGATATCCTTCTTTTTTTTGTGAAAATAGGGTTTTATTATACAAAGTATATGTCCGAACTATTTTAGAATACTGCCCGTTGATTCTCAGTGGACTGTGACAGAAAATGACAAGCTTAAATTAGAGGGAGTGCAACGGAAATTCACCTCAACAACTCTTGGTTTAGAATGTAGTCTCGAATATTCTGAGCGTTCCGACACACTGAAAATAGAACCACTCTGGAAAAGACGTCTTAAGCTAAACCTTATTTTCTACTACAAGCTAAATAATCTTCTCTTCCACTCCTCTACAGGTCAATAACTAAATCTACCGCTGTCATCAGTTACGATCTTAGAAATCATGACAACCTAGTTGGTATAGAGCCTTGTTAGACTTACATGTGGTACAACTTCTTCTTAAATAAGTTTCCAGTCATTTAGAATAGACTACGAGCTAATGTGTGTGTGTGTGATGCAAACACACTCCTAGTGCTAATCTCCTCAGTCACCAGACTCCTCAAGGATAACAATGCATTGCTGCGTCTAAATCCTACACCCTCTTTTTCACCCTACATAGATAGATATTATAAGTTCACTAAACGTATAAGTTACAAGAAACTACAATTTCAATTATAAGTCTCCAGACCGTGTAGGTGTTACGAACTTCTTGGAATAATTTGAGCGCTGAGTCAGATTGATTCATTAGAAATTATTAAAACATCCCACTGTGTTAAGAAAATCAAAACAAGATTGGTCTTCTGAACGTTTCATTGTGTAAGCTGCCACAGCTTCTTCAACAGATTTATTCCGATTTTTATCAGTCATCAAAACATATAGTGGTCAAAATATTCTTACATAAATTGAAGACAGTTCATTTGACGGCCATTTCTCTATGGACAATTTTACCAATAGAAATATGTGAGCAGTCATCACATATATTTGTAAAGATTAGTTCTGTATGAGTGGGTGTGTGTGTGAGAGAGAGAGAGAAAAAAATATGTTATTGGTCATATGGAAAATACGTGAATTCATATATGGTGTAAACATGATACTACATGTTTTAAAAGGTCATGGAGGCTTATAGAGTGTTTTTTTTTTTTTTTCATCTGTCTTGCTTCATAAGAGTTTGCCATATAGGTAGGTGATAAGTCTAACCCTTCTGCCCTTCCTATTCACTGCATTCGATGTGGTTAAAATGTGCAAGGCTTCAGAAGTCAATCTTTCATTATATGTTGAATGAAATCCTCTTCCTAGAATTTGGACATTGTCGAAATCAATCTAATATCCGCTTTCCATACACAGAATGCATTGCTATAGCCGAATTTTTTTCTAGACTTTTTAATTCTACTTCATTTCTAGGTGAACGTGTCGTGAGGAGCCAGTCTATGTTCATTCACTCTGACCTTCGCGTGCTTACTTCTTTACCCTATATAGCATGCATCACATTCTAAACACTTTACCCTGTAGACACAATTACTTTGGGACATTTTGGGAACTATATCTCCGACATGCACCAGCGCTTTCGCCAGAGAATTAGAAGGTTTGACATAGACTTCAATATTATATGAAGCAAATAGTCTTTGAAGTTGTTCATCTGTGTCTTTTCGATATGGAATGGCTATCATCGATAGCCAGGATTTTTCAATTTTTTTTGTTTTCCTTTATGCTCCTTCTTTCTATTGATAATATCATCTAGTAGCTTTTCAGGATAACCATTTCCAATCGAAATCTGTTTTATATTGGATACCTCGTCGTTCTCCATATCGTCGTCTCCATCTGTTATAATGTTTCTAGCTCTGTTAACGAGATTTAAAGCTACTGAAACTTTCATACCTATTGGATGATCTGATTGGAAATTCAAATACTTGTTGGAATGTGTCGGCTTTCTGTATATGGTAAACTTTAGTTTCTCGTCTTTTTACAAGACAATCAGGGGAGTTTAGAGTTCCCTCAGCCAACTCTATTTCATTAGTAAACTCAATATATTCTGAGATTAAGTTAATTTCTGTTAGAAAGTTTCCTTTGTCAGCTTTCTTTATGATGATAAATGTGTCATCTACCTACATATCTGTAAGCATATTCTAGGATGGATGACAACTAAAACTTGTCAATGCTTTCTTTCTTTTCCAAGGCTTCCATATATAAAGGTTTGCTACAATTGGAGATTCTGGTGAACCCATTGCAACTCCATTTGTTTGACAGTATAGTATAGTATAGTATGTCTTTAAAGGTAAAATATGTAGACTCCAAACAAAGTTTTAGGCGTTTTATAACTTCATCTATTGATAATAGAGATTTAGTTAATACTTCTTGATTGCTTTCAAGTTCATATTTCATAATATCGAGTGAATCACAAATAGTAGGAATACTAGTTAAATAAAGGAATCACACGAAAACTTGCCATCATTTGTTTTTGGGAGCTATTGAGAACCAAACTGAATTCCCTAGTTTCGGTTTCAGTTCTCTAAGTAGAGATTGCATACTTGGGCTTTTACTTTGTTCATAGTACTAGACATTTTTGTTTATTGGTATTATAATGCGTACGACCCTGCTTCGATATGTTCTAAAGCTTTCTTGTCACAGTCGTCTTTATTAAGAATTACAGTGATAATATTGCCTTTGTCAACTTTAGTTATAACAATAGATTTATCTGATCTTAATGTTTGTAATGCATGACGTTCGTTCTTTGATAAATTTGAGATGCCCTGCTTTTGATTCGATAGGGTACATCCAGCCTTCTGACGTAATTCATTAGCTTCATCATCAGGTGAAAGAGTTAATATATAGGTTCCATGATGGGAGCTAATTCTATCGCTGTCCGTGGTTTTCGAGTTATGTTAAAGTTTAGTCCTTTTTCAAGTTATGTCTGTTTCATGTACATTAAGTTCTCTATCTGATAAGTTGCATACTGTTCTTGTGTTTGTTTGTACATTTAACTTATTTGCTCTGGAGTAGATGCTACCATAGAGACATCTCTCGTGTTCCTTCGAGAAAAGATACACAAATGTACATTAGCAATGCAACATTATCAATATTGAATTACGAGGCAAAGACAAATTTGAAAAACTTATTAATCCGAAAGCAGCATACTCCAAAGCAAATAAGTTAAATGTACAGACAAACACAAGAACAGTATGCAACTTATCAGATAGAGAACTTAATGTACATGAAACAGCATTACTTGAAAAAGGACTAAACTTTAACATAACTCGAAAACCACGGACAGCGATAGAATTAGCTCCCATCATGGAACCTATATATTAACTCTTTCACCTGATGATGAAGCTAATGAATTACGTCAGAAGGCTGGATGTACCCTATCGAATCAAAAGCAGGGCATCTCAAATTTATCAAAGAACGAACGTCATGCATTACAAACATTAAGATCAGATAAATCTATTGTTATAACTAAATTTGACAAAGGCAATATTATCACTGTAATTCTTAATAAAGACGACTGTGACAAGAAAGCTTTAGAACATATCGAAGCAGGGTCGTACGCATTATAATACCAATAAACAAAATGTCTAGTACTATGAACAAAGTAAAAGCCCAAGTATGCAATCTCTACTTAGAGAACTGAAACCGAAACTAGGGAATTCAGTTTGGTTCTCAATAGCTCCCAAAACAAATGATGGCAAGTTTTCGTGTGATTCCTTTATTTAACTAGTATTCCTACTATTTGTGATTCACTCGATATTATGAAATATGAACTTGAAAGCAATCAAGAAGTATTAACTAAATCTCTATTATCAATAGATGAAGTTATAAAACGCCTAAAACTTTGTTTGGAGTCTACATAGTTTACCTTTAAAGACATACTATACTATACTGTCAAACAAATGGAGAGTTGCAATGGGTTCACCAGAATCTCCAATTGTAGCAAACCTATATATGGAAGCCTTGGAAAAGAAAGAAAGCATTGACAAGTTTTAGTTGTCATCCATCCTAGAATATGCTTACAGATATGTAGGTAGATGACACATTTATCATCATAAAGAAAGCTGAAAAGGAAACTTTCTAACAGAAATTAACTTAATAATCTCAGAATATATTGAGTTTACTAATGAAATAGCATCGGCTGAGGGAACTCTAAACTCCCCTGATTGTCTTGTAAAAAGACGAGAAACTAAAGTTTACCATATACAGAAAGCCGACACATTCCAACAAGTATTTGAATTTCCAATCAGACCATCCAATAGGTATAAAAGTTTCAGTAGCTTTAAATCTCGTTAACAGAGCTAGAAACATTATAACAGATGGAGACGACGATATGGAGAACGACGAGGTATCCAATATAAAACAGATTTCGATTGGAAATGGTTATCCTGAAAAGCTACTAGATGATATTATCAATAGAAAGAAGGAGCATAAAGGAAAACAAAAAAAATTGAAAAATCCTGGCTATCGATGATAGCCATTCCATATCGAAAAGACACAGATGAACAACTTCAAAGACTATTTGCTTCATATAATATTGAAGTCTATGTCAAACCTTCTAATTCTCTGGCGAAAGCGCTGGTGCATGTCGGAGATATAGTTCCCAAAATGTCCCAAAGTAATTGTGTCTACAGGGTAAAGTGTTTAGAATGTGATGCATGCTATATAGGGTAAAGAAGTAAGCACGCGAAGGCCAGAGTGAATGAACATAGACTGGCTCCTCACGACACGTTCACCTAGAAATGAAGTAGAATTAAAAAGTCTAGAAAAAAATTCGGCTATAGCAATGCATTCTGTGTATGGAAAGCGGATATTAGATTGATTTCGACAATGTCCAAATTCTCGGAAGAGGATTTCATTCAACACATAAAGAAAGATTGACTTCTGAAGCCTTGCACATTTTAACCACATCGAATGCAGTGAATAGGAAGGGCAGAAGGGTTAGACTTATCACCTACCTACCTATATGGCAAACTCTTATGAAGCAAGACAGGTGAAAAAACAACAAACACTCTATGAGCCTCCATGACCTTTTAAAACATGCAGTATCATGTTTATTATATATGAATTCACGTATTTTCCATATGACCAATAACATATTTTTTCTCTCTCTCTCACACACACACACACTCATACAGAACTAATCTTTACAAATATATGTGATGACTGCTCACATATTTCTATTGGTAAAATTGTCCATAGAGAAATGGCCGTCAAATGAACTGTCTTCAATTTATGTAAGAATATTTTGACCACTATATGTTTTGATGACTGATAAAAATCGGAATAAATCTGTTGAAGAAGCTGTGGCAGCTTACACAATGAAACGTTCAGAAGACCAATCTTGTTTTGATTTTCTTAACACAGTGGGATGTTTTAATAATTTCTAATGAATCAATCTGACTCAGCGCTCAAATTATTCCAAGAAGTTCGTAACACCTACACGGTCTGGAGACTTATAATTGCAATTGTAGTTTCTTGTAACTTATACGTTTAGTGAACTTATAATATCTATTTATGTAGGGTGAAAAAGAGGGTGTAGGATTTAGACGCAGCAATGCATTGTTATCCTTGAGGAGTCTGGTGACTGAGGAGATTAGCACTAGGAGTGTGTTTGCATCACACACACACACATTAGCTCGTAGTCTATTCTAAATGACTGGAAACTTATTTAAGAAGAAGAAGTTGTACCACGTGTAAGTCTAACAATGCTCTATACCAACTAGGTTGTCATGATTTCTAAGATTGTAACTGATGACAGCGGTAGATTTAGTTATTGACCTGTAGAGGAGGAGTGCAAGAGAAGATTATTTAGCTTGTAGTAGAAAATAAGGTTTAGCTTAAGACGTCTTTTCCAGAGTGGTTCTATTTTCAGTCTGTCGGAACGCTCAGAATATTCGAGACTACATTCTAAACCAAGAGTTGTTGAGGTGAATTTCCGTTGCACTCCCTCTAATTTAAGCTTGTCATTTTCTGTCACAGTCCGCTGAGAATCAACGGGCAGTATTCTAAAATAGTTCGGACATATACTTTGTATAATAAAACCCTATTTTCACAAAAAAAAAAGAAAGATATCGCAAGTTATGCATCCTAGGAGCCTTCGTGTTTTACGTCTAGGATAATCAGTTCGTTCAGAGAACGTTAAGTTGCTAGAGTATCCGATACCGACAACTGCGACTGTGTTGAGCTTGGCTAGTTTTCGCCCATTTACTTCAAGGGTTGGGTGAAGGTTACTGTTGTCGATACAAATCCAGCTGCATGTGTGAATGTTAAACTTTAGACAGGATTCAGCACTCCATGGTGAGAGACTGTTTAGTTCAGGACGTATTTTACTTACCATATCGTTGAAATGATGATTGTAGCGGGAGTAAACTACTTTGTGGTCGTCGGGACATAGGAATGGTTTACCTGAGGTGAAGCACTTACAAATGCTGTTAGTATATGTAGACAGTAAATCGAAGTGGACTTAGGATACTACGTTGCACAGCTCCACTTGTGCCCCGACTTTGGTTATATGTACCTTGTTCCTTAGAAATGACTTTAACCAGTTAAGTAATGGACTGCGATTTCCACCTGAGTACAGCTTCTCAAAGAGAATACTGTGAGATACCGTGTCAAATGGCCTAGGTATATCGAAGTAACGAACAACTACTAACTTACGTGCTTTGCGACTTCTATTGTTACAGTTGAGAAAGTCGACGTGACTAGTAACGCTGGACCTATTTTTGAGAAATCTGTGCTGAGACACTGTAACAAGATCTTCCCTAAGTAGATAATCTGATAATTGATCTTTAACAGCTCTCTCCATCATTGGCGAGATACCTGGGGTTATATTTATAGGTCTGTAATTTTGAATGTTCGCCTTATCACCAGATTTGTACTGTGGAGTAGTAAAGCTAGTTTTCCACTCATTAGAGTGAGTGCCAGTGTCCACAGATATTGAGAAGAATTTAAGGAGTAATAGGGGAATGTCACACTCACTGCTTTTGAAAATTATAGAAGCAAGGTCATCCAGTCGCGTGCTAGTTGGAGGTTCAAGGCTTTTAACTGCTTATTGTATGGATTGATTACTGAACACTATGCTCCTGAGGGAGGAGCTAGTAACGGGTGCGGTTCCACCAGGGGTGTGTGTTTCTAAACCAAAGTTCGCAAACCACTCACTGGAAAGTTCACAGATGGCGGCAGGCTTATTGTAGATTACCTCGTCGTTAAATAAGTAGGGTTTGTCTTTCGTTGACCGCGTTCGTTTTTTAAGAAGTATTGTGAAGTTATAAACTTTAATGTTACTTTCAAGTGCACTTAACTCTTCGTCGATGTCCTTTTGAGAGCGTAGGCGCCTGATTGATTCAGGAAACTCCTGAATTGAGTACAGCAGTGACATATCCTTAGTGGAATAGTACTGTTTCACCAACTTCCTTAATTAATTGCGGTATCCCTTTGGAATGCATTCAGCTTGGTGCCTACTTAATTTCACTACCTTCTTAGGAGCAACAGTATCTAGACAAAGGATAAAGTTCCTGGAAAATCTGTTACCAACATAGGTGGAGGCTGGGATTGTGTCATGACAAATCACAAGGTCCAACATGTTGTCATCACGGGTAGGTGTCTGGACGTGTTGTTGCCATCCATAACAATCGATAGTGACGAGTAATTCGTCGAAGCGTTGGGGGCAGGAACTGCTTAAACAGTTGACGTCTGGAGGATTGAAGCCCCTGCAATTATTTGTAACTAGTTTTACATGAGGCGTGTACAAACGATTTAGCTAATAAGCCAAGGCGTCAGTTTCTTTGGTTTAGCATGGTGCTCGATAAATACAGTCTATAAGAGGAGTTTGTACTTATCTCCGTGTAAGACGATCCTTAGTGTATGAGTTATGTATACATATAAGACATCCTCCACCAAGCTTGCACTCTCTATTTCCACGGTGTACAGTGCAATCACCTATACCTATATGCACATCAAGTATGGAGGATGAGCACCATGATTCAGTTACCAGAGCTACAGCAGGATTGGCGATTAATAATAATGTCCTTAGTTTAGATATCTTATTGATTAGGAAACGTGCCTTGATTAGTGATATCGTGGATAAGTCACGCGATAGTACAAACTGGCTTTAAATACCACCATAATCTATTTCCATTTGTGTGTCAGCACCGGAAGTGTTTATGAATGATAATGGGGTCGGACTGGATGTCCACACATCGGGGTTCGAGTAGGACGAGGTGGTTCTAGGTGCTATGCGTCGTACCAGTGATTCAGGACACCTGAAAAATGTACAGTGTGTTCCTGGATGTACGGGTAGTAGTGGTCGGGGCTAGATTATGGATTAAAAGGCATGGCATTGTAAGGTCCACGCACAATCTGCTATTCGACATACCGGTAAGCGTCTTCGTGTTGTTTTTATGATCAGTGGAATATTATGTGGTTAGGTGCTTCGGTTGCAGGACTTTGGGGGTTTTGGAACTCAAGTTTCTATAAGACGGAGTGTGCTGAAAACCTCCAGATATACTTGTGTTTCGAGAGGATTTCTTCGTATCAAGTGTGGGTTCGCTGACACACTCTTTCCCTATCATTAGACTCAATCCTTCGAAATTTGTTTACCATGGTGTGGTCATTACGTTGAGGTGAAAATTTCTTAGAACAACTTGCAGCAGTACTAGCTGTTTTAACATCTTTCAGTGAGGCTCTATTTACAGGGATACTGATATCTAAATCAGTTCCTAATTCCATTGGCAGGCGTGGTTGTTGCGTAGTTCGGAGAATGCTACTGTCAGCACTAGGTGACTGTTGTGCTGCATGGTCCACTTTCGATAAGTTTAAGCCAGAGGAGGTGACCAGATTATTACTACGCA
This sequence comes from Trichobilharzia regenti, assembly GCA_944472135.2. Lineage (NCBI taxonomy): Eukaryota > Metazoa > Platyhelminthes > Trematoda > Strigeidida > Schistosomatidae > Trichobilharzia > Trichobilharzia regenti. The sequence goes on from OX235265.1 coordinate 4,577,781, forward strand.
TTATTCTGTGTTTACATGGTGTTTTGTCCTGAGCCATGGTTACAGACTTATAACTGCTATTCAGTCTTAAATGATCCTGAAATTTAGTAAACTTACTAGCATCAAGAGAATGACCGAACTTAAAGTGATGGGGCAACTAGACTGAGTCGACTTTTTACGAAGTCTTTTGCGTTCAAATGTCACACTAGCTATGCCGCAACAATCCAGGAGATTGTGTTTTATAGTCTTCAGAGACAATCAGTGTGGGATATTATAAACTGTTGCCTGATGAGAAGGGGTTATACGCTTTATCAATTCGACAGCCAAAAAGTCAGAAATTTTATGCTTTATTTAAGTTGTCCGGAGAAATTTTAGGCTGTTTATTTAAAAGGCAGGCTATTGGGTCTAAATCCGCAAACCTGTTTCGAGTTACATCCAGTAGAAACTTAGCCTGGCTAGCCAACATCAGAACGGTTTACCGTGATATTTGAGATTGGCAGTGTTATACGCTATTTTGATTTGACACTAGTAACTAGTGTGATGCGTCTAGTCCTCTGATTGGTGTAGACTGAATTCTATCAGTCAGGTTGTAATGTGACCACCATTCTAGCTAGCTCGCCATCACGGTACACATTGATTTGATGGTATTAGATAGTTGAAGACAATCGGCCACAGGAAGCCTTGGACCTAAGTTTCGTGCTAGTAGGCACTCGTCAGCAAGGCGTATCTGCAACCTTGAAGGAACTCATGTCCCTTCTGAGATTCGAACCCGCGTCACTCAGTGAGTTCTGCAGTCAGAGACGTTACCACTGAGCTATTTGGGCCCGCGATTGACCTCCTGTAGGACTGTAGTGGATAGTGTAGTGTTATACGCTATCAAACTGACCTAATTAGGTCATTATTAATTAAAATTAATTTTTCCTGAAGTTCACTTACTTGCCTCTGGATATCTTTCACAAGACGGTTTAATTTACAGAAGTCAGGGTTTTCTAATGAAAAATCTTCCACCTGTACCACAGGAGTGAGAACTGCACTTGAGTCATTTTGTGAGCTATAGCTCTACTACTAGTAGTTGATACTGTATTACAGGGTGGTAATGCAGTTATAACCGAGGTTGAACCACTACCTAAAACAATTGTGTTTCTGCGAAAACGTTTCTTTTAATTTGGAACATAAATTTAAGGATTATATATATCAGTAAGCAATAATTGAATACCAGCTAGAACATCACAAGTTGCTTACAGATAACTTGTGTAATAATAACTGCGATAAATATATGAGCCATAAGTGCATCTTCCACATCTTTCATAGCCGCAATTAAGTCATTAAGGATCTCAGAATATCTTAGTGATGTGAAGCAAAATAATTTTTAAGATTGATATAACCTATGTAACAGGTGTAGTAGTTGTACGACACAGCCGCCAGCTACTAATCGACATAAATCTGGTACTAATTTTAAGTACTCTGACATTTGAGAAGGACTAGTTATACTATTCTTCCAGACACAATGAACACTGATGTCAATATACTCTGATGCCATTTCATGCACTGAGCAATTAAGGCATTGTGAAATTCCATGTGCAAATGTCAATTAAACTATTTTCACATCTTCGCCCAAGCACTTTTAACTAGGAACTTCATCTAAATAGATATAATAACCAGGAAATTCAGCAGCCTGTCTCATTCATCGCATAATGTCATCAATGTGTTATGGAATATTTCAGTCATCCCGGATGATAACAGAAAAGTTTAACATGTTCAAAGCACACATCTAACCTATGTCTGTATGCTATTTCTCTTTCATAGGCCAGATTCTAATAGATTCACTGGAATGACAACAGCCATTGCCTGCAGTATATTTACAACCTTAAGATCTGAAACAACTCGCAAAAAACAAACCCTCAACGCACTATAATGCAAATAATAGTCTTTCTATGCGAACTTTCTTAAAAAGGATGACTTCTTCATTGATAATTTGTCCGAGCTATAATATACAATTTTACGCTCTACTAAGAACAAAATACAGCAAAATACTGCCATCCGGCTACATAAGTCTAAAACTAGTCAAATATAATCTATTTCCAAAAAAATTGGTGATTATAACGTCTGTTGACGTGAGCGCGGTAACCGATGGCATTGCGCGATAACACCTGGTGTCGGCCTTTATCCTCACTCGTGGAAAAATGTCACCAATTTCGAAGCAACCGCGTATCTATGTACAACACACCAAATGTACAGACATGGATAAGTATTTTATAAATTTCGTGAATTTTGTTTTTGGTGAAATTACACGGTTTCTGTCCATTTGTCTCTAGTTTGTATGGGTAATCTAGTAACTAGTCATTCAATAGAGCACAATTTATCGGTAGATAATTCCCCAGAATTTTTATTCGCTGCATCGATCGCTGAACCTTGGATACTGACAGTCACTGTTTAAGTCAACTGTTTGAGCTGAAAGCTTCTAGTCAATCATCCACGCTATTTCGGTTAGCCATTGTGTCACTTGCTTTCGTTTGCGCACGATCCTGTGGTGACTGACAATTTCTATCTCTGTATTGTTTAAATACTTACTGTTGATTGTTAATATATTTCTTATATGAATTGAATTGATTAATAATTCCGCAAAATACAAATTCCTGAATTCCTCCCTCTCTGTGTTTTGGTTGGATTCTTGTAATTCGGTCATCTCGAAATACTAATACTACGATTACAAATAATTACAACAAATTGGCGTCGCTATTGAACTAAATAACCTTGGAAAATTTCCTATAAATGGTTCACCTCGGGAGATTGCTGATTACCTTGAATGCTTCGATGCATGGTGCATTTCAAAGAACGTTCGGGATGACAAAATTCCAGCACATTTCATCACTGCTATTGGGCTAGATGCATATAGCCTAGTGAAGAATCTGGCGTTTCCAGATAAACCCATTTTCCTGTCATATGTCAAGATTCGTGAACTTCTGATACATCACTTTCATGTAGCTACATTTAAGACAAGAGAGAGGGCTCAATCCCATAAACTGGTTCGTGCTCCCAACCAGGAGATTTGTGACCTTATTCCTCAACTGCAAATACAAGCTTCAAAGTGCAACTTTGGAGATCAGCTGCACACTCAACTACGTGATCGTCTAATTGCTGGAATCAATATTCCTAAGTTAGGGGAAGAGTTAACTCAGATTCCTTCTTGTACCTTTCAAACTGCTGAAGATTTATGTATTACATATGAGGTTGTCAACAGTGAATACTCTGCTCACACTACTTCAGTATCTGATGTCGTGCTTTCCAAACTCGATAATAAAAGAGGTCATAGAAAGAAATCCAAACTATCATCCACATATAATGGAATGCAGCGAGTGATCAAAAACATTAAACCGTGTTTTTCTTGTGCAAAGATTCATCTACGAAGCACTTGCCGTTTTCGGGGTGCTAAGTGTCACAAATGTGGTAAAGTTGGACACATCAAGACTGTTTGCAGAAGTTCGAATATTTATGTTACTCAGAATTCTTATGATTCTCCCAATCTGTCTAGTAAAATGGAGTCAATGTGTCTTTCAACTTTTTCAAAATACTCAATCCCATCCAATGAAAAACTTCACTACAAATTCAGCAACTCAAGCGTCAAATGAGGTAGCTGAGTTACAATGTGAACTGTCGAAAACACGAAAAGAACTGAATGAGATGAGAGAGCAACTGATTAAAATGGAGGAATTGATGCATATGCATAGACTGCGTCTGTTGAATGCAGAGCATACAAGTACCCATGAAAGTCCTGCAAAACTTTTCAAATCTCGAATTCTCAAAAAGCATCTGATGTCCACGACTTCTAATGTACATTATTACAAAGGGAATGACTATAGACCTTCTGCTGGAATCATACTACAAAAAATGGGAAATCGAGTGCTGAAGATATTAGACATCAAAGATCACTCAGTTCATAACACACAGCTGGACAAAGTGAGAATAAATGAAGTAGGTCGTTCCAATTATAATTTTAATAATTCCTCTACTAATCCTGATTTTGTAGATAATTCAGAAATAAGTCGAGATAATACTGATGGAAATAATATCAGAGAATCAGTTAGAAAGGGTCGCAGCAACTTGCAAGCAAACCGCGATATCTTTATAAATACGCAAGGAGATATTCGACGCGTGGCGGATGTAGTGACTGAAAATTTCTATCTCTGTATTGTTTAAATACTTACTGTTGATTGTTAATATATTTCTTATATGAATTGAATTGATTTGGTCCCGAAATATGTGGAGTGTGCAACAAAATGGTTTTACTCTCTCTTGTTAGACGTTGAAGTTAGAAGCACTGTACATGACTTTTGCTTAAAACGGTTCATTTTGGAATATAGATAGCTTCTGAGTACAATCTAAAATACAGCGTACTATTGGTCTCTACGTCTTCTCACTGTTGTATACTGTCTACTCGCTTCACTAATAACCATGTTGTATACTTTGGATTTTTGAAGGAACCTCTTATCCTCATCCGAAGACTATTCTACATCCGGTACAAAGCGTCTACCAGTAGACACGACTCCGGCAGTGAACGCTTTTGTGGATTATATTAATAATTTGTAGCCGTGGACTTTAACTGTATATTCAACTAACCGTTTAATTAATATAACTCATTACCGTATTTTTGATAATATACTGTTACACTATCATCTCATCAACTTGAATTTTTATTCGCATACTTGTTATGTTATTGAGCTTGCTAGACAGTCCTGTACAATTACAACTCTTAATTTGTACGGTCGATTCTGACGTTTTCCTTTGCCTCCGATCTACGCAGAAAGAATACTATAGGAGTTGTGGGTATGAGATCTTGCGTTAGCATGCTTCGTACTATCCGTGAACGTTAATACCGTCAGCCTCTAAACTGGTAGGCCCTAGAGCGAACTTCATTTCTGATAAACAGACATATCCGGTGAGTTCGTTCCATTTTGCATTTGTTCCTGTTCTGTTTTTAAACCATATATACACTTCGCCACGAGTTATCATACTCCTAAGGTCATCCGTATTCGATCAGCTGCCAAAACTATTCACCTCGCGTCATTTTGGTTTGAAAATTTAGAATCATGGTTTCCGATAGCTGAGTCTGATTTTGGCGAACATGGGCTAACTTATCAACGTCCTCAGTTCCTCACAGTTGTCCATGCCCCCCCACCGGAATTCGGCAAATGCGTTACTGTGCATATGTTGAGCCCAGAGGTACTTAACTCGTATGAGTTGCTTAAAGCAATCGTCCTAAGGACAAACGAACTCACGGATCAACAGCATCCTGACGAACTATTTCGCAAGGTGGAGTTAGGTCATCAGTCAGCCGTGAGCATGCTAACAAGAATGAGGGAAGTTATCGGTCAACCTTAATTCGATGAAGGACTTTTCAGAGAACTGTATTTATCCAAACTGCTACAGTCGGCACAGGCTGTACTGGTGACACTTTAAGGTGTTATTATCGACAACTTGGCTGCTTCTTCAGATAAATTTCTAGAAATAGCAAAACGACCAGTCACTAAAATGCACTTGGTTTTCGAACAGACTCCGAGTAGGGACACTGCAGTGATAGAGTTATACAACTGCGTCCGGCAGCTAATTAGTTCTAACATACCCTGTAACTCCTCCCATCGTCGTCCGAACTCCCCCCAACGGCGAAACTCACGTGGATGGTCTAAATCCAAGCTATTTTCACCAAAATACCTTGACTGGGGTTGGTGTCACAACACCTATGGCTAGGAAGCGAAATGTCGGCGAAAACCTTGCAATTTTGGCAATCTTAAAGACCATAGGGAACTATCCCGCGGGCACGCGTTAGTGGCAACCGTCGCCTACTTTACATCCGTGGTGTAATCAACCAGACAAGGTACTTGGTCGACACAGGCGGCGAAGTCTGCGTCCTGCCCGCTGCAGCAGCAGATCGACAGAAGGAACCTACCTTCAACTTACCATTTGCAACCTTTGGTAGGAAATATGTCTATCTAAACGCAGGTTTACGTAAACCTATTCGGTGGATTTTCCTTCTCGCTGACGTCAAAATGCCCCTCATTGGCACGGACCTACTTAATCACCATGATTTACTCGCAGACGTCCACCGAGTACGACTGATAGACGGTTCTACTACACTATCAAACGCATCACTTACGTAGGCTATAGCTTGTCACTCTTTAAGGTGGAGGCATTCGTTGATCCACATTCTCAACCGATTGTTAATAAGTACCCGGAAATTAACCGCCCGTCCAACGATCTACAGTGCATAACCAGAATGTTATGCATCACATCGTAATCTCAGGACAACCCGTGACATCTGAAGCTCCTGAAAAACTGAGTGTCAATGGAGTTGAAGATTGAACGATCAATTCTTGGTTGTTTGCTTAAAATCAACTTCCCCAATTTTCGCGGAGGCATCAATACGACAGTCATCGTCTCATCGGTCGCTGTTCAGAAAGAAGAGTGAAACATCGTCAGAAACCTTAGTTCACTTATTCTTTTTATATGTTGGTGTAACAATAAAGAAATATCAAGCGGCAGATCGGTGTTTTGGTTTTTTCGTCCGTTATAACTAAGCGTTTCTGAAATCTTCAAGGAACAGCGTGGGCCCGAGCGTAGCGAGAGCTGGGCATTAACGGTTTATGAGACGTGATTGACAGTTTCTGACGATAGAAACAGATCTGGCGGATTCAAACAGTTGGTGAAAGTTTGGATAGTCGCCGTTCATTTTCCTGGTGCCGGTCAAGTCCTCTTTGAACAAGCAATATCTGGAACTTTTTGGAATTGGGTCAAGTTCAACAATGCCTGGGTCAAAGAAGGGACAGAGTGTCTTGGATGCAAACAGGAAAGTAAGTCATGGTGACTTGTCTGTTAATTGTAACGATGTGTCTGATGTTAAGCATGACATGGTTGATGTTACTGTTTCGCCGTTCAGGGATAATAGGAACATCAAACTCCCTAAATTTGAACCACGGTGTTTTGATGGAAACCCGGCTGATTATTTACAATTTGTAAAGGAGTTTGAGATCATGTTGAGTGGTTTTTATTAAATGATGAATTGAAATTGCTGTATTTGATGAGATATTGCACTGGAGATGCTGCAAGAGCTATACAGTGCTGTAAGTTTATGAAGCCAAAAGAGGGCTACGTGAGGCTATGAGCATATTACGTCAAAGGTTTGGAAGACCTTCGATGATTGCAGGGAAATTATTCGAGGCTGTTAAGGGTAATGGTGGTCAATTACAGGATGACTCCCAGGCACTCACTGAGTTTTTAGATAATTTGCTAATTTACAAGAATGGAATGATTTCGATGAATCGCATGAGTGACCTCAACTCGAGTTTTATACTAGAAGTAATAGCAAGACGTCTACCTACTCGACTGCAAAGGAAGTGGGTGAAGATAAGCTCCCGTATGGAGGATGAGGGTATCGAGCCAAAGTTTGATGATATCCTGAAACTGGTAAATACTAGTGTCAATCAATCTATGAGCAAGTTCGCCAGTCTATTACATCTCACCCCTAGAATAGAGCAGTCTGAGAGCAAAATGCAATCATTGATGACGAGTAGGCCTCAGAGAGGTGGATATCGAGAAGACTCCATGATGTCTAGTAATGCATATAGACCTAGTGAGTGTAACAGGTTTCGTAGTACATCCTCAACAGATAAGTTACAAGATGCAAGACAAACACGGTTGTGTTTTACACGTGTGCAAGAGGTGCATACAGAAGTGAACTGTGAACCGGTGAGCAAGTTCAGTGATAAGCTAAATGTAAACTCCAGGTCTGACTCCGAATTGTGTGACGATAACGGTGTTGTGAAGAAGTCTGTAGTTGCAACTGGTAAGCCGTTGTTGAATAGAGTGTCACAGAATAGAGTTACTGCTTCAGAGTGGAGTTCTGACTCCAAAGTTTACAAAGTATAACTAGTCAGAGTGAAGATATAAAACCTTTAATGATTTGTGAGGAGGAACCAAAATTGTCTACTTCTGTTATTAAAGAGTTTGAAAATGATGAACTTGACGGTAAATTGAATATTTGTGGTAATGATCATGATAGTGCAGATTTGTCTTTGGTTGATCATGATGAAATGGAGGGAATGCCTACTACCGCTAAGTTAAATAAAGGTTCTGTACAACTAGAACGTGAAGTAGAAATAAATGCAGGTGCAGTTGCAGAAGGCATGCATACTTGTGAGACCGTCAGTGTGAGTGATCAGCATGTAGCCCACCTATCATCAGATGCTAGTGCTAAACCTGAGCTGATAGTAAAAGACAGCAGTGGTGGTGGTCTTGCAGGTAGACAACTTTCTGAAAGTCGAGCAACAACAGCTTTGATCCACCGCTAACTTCATCAACTGATATCAATCAGTCGTCGTTGGTGCTGTCATCCACAATGAAAAAGACGCCCATCAACTCAAGTATCTTGTGCAATGACTATGATAGTATCAGTTCGTTTGAAAGGACGAATATCAATGGTCAGTTTAGTGAGGATAAGCCAAGTGTAAACGAGAGAGTAATTGTTAAATTGACTTGCACGAATAAAGGCATTTCTAGTTTCAAGTTACTATTTGAATGTTATTATCTTTGGTGTAAATTACTCTGTTTCTACACTTGGTTGATGAGATATGTCGTGTGTTTGTTCGTCATCTATATTCTACGATACAATGACATGGGCGTGTTGCCGTTCAGATTTGAGGATATAGCTGATAGAAGGAAGTCAGCAAATGAACTCTGCGACGATTTTCCAACCTAGAGCGTCAACCTGAGAAGGGTTGTAGGCGTACTGCTGTAAGTCCTACAATTCTTCAAAGGGTAGCGCATCAATGAGCAGTCCAATGTGCTTGGTGTATGATTTGTACATATGTTCATATTGTATATACTGAATTGATATCATCTGTCATCTAGCTGTTGGTAATTCTGTTTGTGTCCGGACGACTTCCACTTGGATCATCAACCTGAGAAGGAATGTAGGCGTACTGCTGTAAGTCCTACAGTTCTTCAAGGGTAGTTTGTCAAGGCAGAATCCACAACATTTGATGTGTGATTGTACATATGTTTGTGTTAAATAGTTGTGTGAGTTCCAATTATGTAATTGTTGGTTAATCTTGTTTGTGTCCGGACATTCCACAACTTACAATCGTCAACCTGAGAAGGGTTGTAGGCGTACTGGTGTAAGTCCTGCAATTCTTCAAAGGAATTCCACCAAGACATGATCGCGAGTTTGTTGTACTGTTTGTATATACGTGTGGTGTGTCATATCAATTGGTGTTTTGGATTCATTGTGTTTACTCGTTGTTTTCGTATCTTGTTGTTATTGCGTAATTTTGTTAAAATTTTCGTCGTGATTACTTCTGAAGTTGTTTCGAGTCTTCTACATCCATGAATGAATTGATTGATGTTAAGGACAGCAGATGGGTCGTATACGCCGGGAGGCTAGGCTATTGCTGAGAATGAAATGCACACGGAGATAATTGTTAGCTGCGGTCCGACACGCCGGGGAGAAAGAGTGTAAACGACTGAGGCTCGCATGCGTCACCGTTACTAGAACTGAGGCAGAATGAGTGACAAGCGATTTCAGTGGTAATTGGTAATGAGTAGATAAGAGGATGTGCGTAGAGTATCGTGAGGTGCTGCCATGGTCACGTTGCATTCTGCAAGAGTCATTCTAGCAAGTGGCGATTGTGTTGCAAGATGTCAAGAGGAGGTCTCTGTCTGGAGGCGCAGGTCGTCAGAGATGTGTGAGATTGTGCTGTGGGTATGCTTGTGGTGTGTTGGCTTTTCTGTTTGTTTTCCATTTCAGCTCTGTCCGTGTGACCCAGGTTCTCGCAATGGCATCCAAGTCAACGTGCATTGGTCGTGAAGGAAAAAAGGGTTGGATCCCTTTTTTGCCGGGGAGTGTCAATGGAGTTGAAGATTGAACGATCAATTCTTGGTTGTTTGCTTAAAATCAACTTCCCCAATTTTCGCGGAGGCATCAATACGACAGTCATCGTCTCATCGGTCGCTGTTCAGAAAGAAGAGTGAAACATCGTCAGAAACCTTAGTTCACTTATTCTTTTTATATGTTGGTGTAACAATAAAGAAATATCAAGCGGCAGATCGGTGTTTTGGTTTTTTCGTCCGTTATAACTAAGCGTTTCTGAAATCTTCAAGGAACAGCGTGGGCCGAGCGTAGCGAGAGCTGGGCATTAACGGTTTATGAGACGTGATTTACACTGAGAATCGCTAGAAATGAGCTTGACCATATGCTCAGCCGTGGCATCATTCTGCCATCGAGTAGCCCATGAGCTTCCCCACTGCATATGGTGCCAAAAGAGGATCGCGACGATTGGAGACCCACTGGTGATTACCGGCGAGTTAAGACCAGGACAACCCCTTATGTTTATCCATTGCCTCACATACAAGACTTGACGGCAACATGGTGTGATGCAACTATATCCTCGTAAATTAACTTGGTTAGAGCGTATAATCAAATCCCGATTGAACCAGAAGATATTCCGAAAATGGCTATGTCAATGTAGTTGAAGATTGAACGATCTATACATGGTTGTTTGGTCGAACCCAGCTCTATATTTTGGCTAGAGTCATCGATAGTGCAGTCATCGTTTCAGCGTTCGCTGTTCGTTGGAGGACAAGGAAAAACTATCAGAAGTATTAACATAATTTACTGTTATGACATTTATTCTTAGACTTTGTGTACAATAACCTAATGGCTGGCCCTGTATTGGTGCAAGAATAAACGGTTCTTGAGTCACCTATTTGTGTTCTGGTTATTTGCGTTGGCTACTGAGCATAGTTCTTGAAAGTCTTCCAAGGACAATGTGAAGTCCAGCTTAGTTAGACCTGGACATTGACAGGCTATCATTACGCCTTTCGAACTTTTTGAATTTCTACGGATGCCATTTGGTCTCCGGAATGCAGCACAAACATTCCAACGTTTCACTGACGGAGTATTTCCTGGTCTCGACTTTGTATACGCATACTTAGACGGCTACCTCATTGCCAGTCCAGACAAGGAAACTCGCCTCAGATACTTGGACCTGGCATTTGAAAGGTTGCGCCTACATGGTGTTACCATCAATATTCAAAGTGTCAAATAGGCGTTGACTCACTCGACTTCGTCGGCCACACCATTTACTGCGAGCGCAATCGCTCACTGTCTAGTAAAGCTGAGGTGATACTGAGATTTACGGAGCCACAGACAGTGAAGAGTCTTCGCACTTTTAACGGCTTCGTAAGTTAGTACCGCCGGTTTATTCCCAACTGTGCTCCTCCGATTCAGCTATTAACGGTCCTTCTTCGAGGAAATAACAAGTCCATCAAACTTCACGAATCAGCTCAGAATGTTTTCAGTCAGGTTAAAAAGCTATCGCGGATGGCATGCTTCTTATATGTCAGGATCCAACGGCACCATTAGGTATCTCGGTTGGTGAATCAGACACAGCAGTCGGCGCGGTTCTGCAACAGCTAGTCAACAGAGAATGGCAACCACTCGCCTTTTTCCCCAGATGCCTTCAATTAGCAGAAACGAAACACGGCACATTCGGCAGGGAACTGGCAATGTACTGTGCTATACGTCATTTTCGACATTCAGTGGAGAGTCGTGAATTCATAATTTTCAATGGCCACAAACCTCTGACATACTCTCTGAACTCAACTTCAGATAAGTATTCACCTAGAGAATCATGACAACTTGACTACTTTTCACAGTTAACATCGGATATTCGCAATGTATCCATAGTAAACAACACTGTGGTAGATGCCGAGATGGATATACCCATACCTTAACCTGCATCGACCTTTTCACACGATAGCTTGAGGCAGTACCCCTCAAGGATGTATCTGCTGAAACAGTTGCACGCGTCTTTCTCGAACGATGGATCGCAAACTTTGGATTCCCATCCTCCATAACAACTGATTGCGGACGGCAATTCGAAAGCGGCTTATTTGTCACCCTGACTAAAATCATAGATTGTTTGTGTTTTGGAACAGCAGCCTACCATCCTCAAGCTAATGGTATGGTAGAACGTCTACACAGACAGTTGAAAGTTGGTCTGTCAGCTGCAAACAACACCCATTGGACTGAATCCCTTCCGTTAGTTTTCCTAGGGGTATGAAACGCCCTGAAAACCGATGCTGGTTGTACTAGTGCCAAGCTAGTATATGGCACAACACTACTACTGCCAGGTGAGTTTGTTTCCCCCTGTGGCCTCATACGTCAGCAGGCTTACAAACGCAATGCGTTCAGTCAGGCCTGCCCCTCTTCGCCCACAGTCCATAGACGTTTTTGTTCACCCGTGTCTAAAAACTTCGTCGCATGTATTTGTTCATCGTGACTCTGTGCGTTGACCTCTGGAACCCCCATACGACGGACCATATAAAGTCATTAAATGTATGGATAAATTTTTTGCCTTAGGTAAAAAAGGCCGCGAAGACTCCGTTCGCGTTGACCGTCTGAAACCGGCCTACTTAGAAGGCAATCCCATGAGCCTAGAACTCAGCATTCCCAATAATTCACAAGCAACCGAATACCCGTTAGTTCTTGAAGAAATCACTAGCACGGCAAAATCCACCGAGTCTTCCACCGAGCCCTCAAAGAAAACGCGTTCTGGACGAAATGTGAGATTCCTAGAACATCTTCACACTTATATCACATAACTAAGGGATGCGGCTCAACCAACTCTTATTCGTTTGTGGTATTTATTTATTTTTTTCTTTCTGACACATCAATATATTTTATATTGCATCTCGCAACAAAATTTAAGTACTTTTCTATAGCCGTACATGTTACATCCACTACAAAATTAGATAAATACTTTTGCTCAATGTTCTATTTTTCACATTGTATTACTGTGTAGTAGGTGCATATCATTTTTCAAACGTTACCTTTGGTACATCTTCCTCAACAAGGTTCTTAGCATTTTTGTTTTCCTTTCCAGATGCGACGGGAACTGGACAAGAAGCAAACAAAGCACGAGATCCAATGGACAAACATCAGCGAAGCGATGTACAGACACCCTATCAGCATAGATAGATGACCAGTAGGCACCACACCAAGCCGATCGGAAGAGATTTTTTGCCGATGGAAAGACCATTGGGTTTTTTACCTCCTCCTGTTTTTGTCTGAGGGTCCTCACAACCCCACTAGGGGGAGTGAGCTGTAGCGGTAATTCCCCAGAATTATTGGCCACAGCATTCATCACTGAACACTGTATGCTGGTTCTCGCTGTTTAAGTCAACTGGTTTAACTGAAGGTTTCCGGTCAAGCATCTACGCTATTCGGTTCGCCATCGTGTCAAGTTTGTTCGTTCGTGCACGATCCCTAGATTAACATGTTTATTTTCGAATGTTAAATAAAAGGCATCTGTCAGTGTAGTTGAAGATTGAACAATCAATTCATTGTTGTTTGCTCAATACAAACTTCCCCAATTTTCGCGGAGGCATCAATACGACAGTCATCGTCTCATCGGTCGCTGTTCAGAAAGAAGTCAGGAGACAACTGTCAGAAGTAATACTGTGATTCGTTATTGTAATATTTGTTCACAGACCTTAGTTGTAACATTGTTTATATGTTGGTGTCACAATAAAGAATCGTCGAGTTGCCAATTGGTGTTTTGGTTTTTTCGTCCGTTATTACTAAGCGTTTCTGAGAAACTCCAAGGAACAGTGTGAGCCAGAGTGCAGCAAGAGCTGGACATTGACGGTTTACGAGACGTGGCTGACAGCATGCATTCGCTGAAGGGAATACTAATAATCGATAGAAAAGTAAGTACAAAATAATGATTCCTAAATTATATTAGTAACCTTCCTACAGATAAACAAATATATCAACGTGAATGACTTAATTAAGCTATGAAAAATAGTAGACACAGGTGTGGAAAAATTAGCACAGCAACCCATGTTGAACCCTTTAATGTGAGCTTTTTCTGAAGCACTATCAGTTAGATGCGTTTGTACATATATGTGTAGTTGTGATTGATTGTTAATGTCATATGTTGATGTAAAACAATCGTAAGTGGTACAAAAGTATGATTTTTAATAACTTATGTTAACAAAATCATCAAATGCAATGCAAGTCTCAATTAATTTTGAGCATGTGAATGTTGCTTGCATGTATGAATCGTGGGGTAGCATCGACAGTTGAATGTAGCAATAGTATTTATCATCGGGAGTTTATAATGACAATATGCTCTATGCGTGTATGTAGTATAGAACAATTAGGATATATAGAGTAAACAAGGTTATCAGGCGTTTCAGGAGGTTAATAACGGTATTATCGTCTCAATGAGTGTATATATGTGTATGAGTGCCACAATGTGTCTCGCGTGTGAATTATGCCAAGTGGTAGTAGAGCGAACGGTAGATAAAAAGTATTCTATATGGCGATAAATTTATAATATTACCAGTTCAGTTCTTTTCTACGTCTAAGTCTATACGTTCCACGCATGTAAGTATCTCAGATTTTCAAAGAGCCTTTAATGGTTGAGATGCAGAGGTGTGAAATGTCGAAGGAGTTGAAAAAGAGTCTGCGAAGGTATTTTACACAGAGTTGACTGATCATCCCTCGATAAGAGATTACAACAGGAATTTGCATGATTCTTTGAACTGTATGTCCCACTCTAGACAGGAATAGTTTACATGCAGCAACCATCGTTGGAGCTCCGGTGAGAATCGTTTGTCTTATTGTCTGAGAATGATATTTTGTGTAGGACCTTGAAGAAGAAAATTGGTTTCATATTAAGTCGTCTCGTCCAAACAGGGGGTCAAGTTTTAGAATCATGCACCATGAGATGTAGTCTTTCTTACAATCTTAGCTAAGTAGTTTGGACGTGAAATATCATTGGATACTTTCCATGCTCAGCTCGACGCATATACAAGTGCTGCTGATAATAAATGGACAGTACTGTGGCAGTGAACTTACACATATTTTGTATATAATGAGCTTGGCTTCATTGTCGTGAGGGTACCTGAGTATGCATTCTAAGAGCATTCTCGACTTTTGTGTCTGCGATGCCACTTGCTCAGAAAGTGTTAGGTTACTAAAGTGTCCCAGGCCTAAGTCAACGACACTTCGGAGTCTGGTTAGGTTAGCAGATTGAAGAGTTGATTTCATGTCGATTGAGGGTGAGCCGGAGGTGATCCGACCACACTTGTTCAGATCGAATTGTAGATTCCATAAAGACGACCAAGCAGTCACTTTATCTAATTCTTTCCGCCCAATATTCTGGAAGTACCCTAATTCATTACATTGGAATGTACAAGCTACTTTTAGGTCGTCTGCAAAGATGAATGGTTTTGCATGTGAGAAGCTAACGCATATGTCCTTGAGATCATGTGTGAATTGGAGGGACCAATGACGCCACCTTGAACTACACCAGAAGTGATTAGTCTAGGTTTGGAAGTCTCAGACCCGATCTTAACTATTTGGGGCCTGTTGTTAAGGAATGATTTAAGCTATCCTAATAGTGGATCACGAATTCCTAAGGAGTTGAGCTTATGTATTAGCAATAAATGGTCAACACGGTCAGATGCCTTAGAAATGTCAAAGTAGATGACAAGTACTAGTTATCGTCTGTCGCGACTGCCAGTCGCAAAATTAAAGATGTATAGGTGTCATGTTAGACATGATCTGGATCTCAGGATTCCATGTTGGTTTGGACTTACAATGTTGCAAGTAAGCGTATGTTTGAGAAGGTTATGTTTAACTAGTCCCCCCCATAATTCTAGATGCGATAGGTGTGATACTGATCGGCCTGTAGTTACTGACTTCAGTTTTCGAGCCAGATTTGTGTTTGGGCAAAAAAAATGTTGTTTTCCATATATCAGGGTAAGTTTGGGTTTCTGAGAACATTGCGAAAACTTTAAGCAGTAGTAGAGGAATGTCAGGGCCACCGTATTTATAAAAACTGGATGATGTAACGTCAGTATGAAAACCTTTTGAGCTTTTAAGAGTTCTAAAAGTTTAGTTAATGTAAGCATAAGTGAATTCAACAGTACTAATTGGTTTTGGTGTGAGTGGAGATGGAGTTTGTGCCATATTAGTAGCAGGGTGTATATCGAGTAACTGGACTGAGGGCTTAAGGTAGTTACCCGCAGAAGTTTTGTAGAAGAATTCACACATGTCTGCAGAATTAGTGCATAGCCCACCTTTGTAAATGGGAAGAGAAATATTGTGATTTTTGCGGTTTGTCAATGTAGTTGAAGATTGAACGATCAATTTATCGCTGTTTGCTCAAACCCGACTCCTCCATATTTTTCGCGGGTCATCAATACTGCAGTCATCGTCTCATCGTTCGCTGTTCAGCGGAAGACAAAAAACTATCAGAAGTATTACCATGATTTATTGTTATAACATTTATTCTTAGACCTTGTGTAATAACCTTGTTGTTGGTTATATGTTGGCGTAAGAATAAAGGATTCTTGAGTCGCCAATCAGTGTTCTGCTTTTTGCGTTGGTTAATACACACTGTTTCTGCAAGTCTTCCAGGGATAGTGCGAGGTCTAGCGTAGTAGGAGCTGGACATTCACAGTCTATGATACTTGGCTGACAGAAGACTTGCAGAAACAGTGTGTATTAACCAACGCAAAAAGCAGAACACTGATTGGCGACTCAAGAATCCTTTATTCTCACGCCAACATATAACCAACAACAAGGTTATTACACAAGGTCTAAGAATAAATGTTATAACAATAAATCATGGTAATACTTCTGATAGTTTTTTGTCTTCCGCTGAACAGCGACCGATGAGACGATGACTGCTGTATTGATGACCCGCGAAAAATATGGAGGAGTCGGGTTTGAGCAAACAGCCATGAATTGATCGTTCAATCTTCAACTACATTGACACTCCCCGGTAAAAAGCGATCCATCCCTTTTTTCCATCACGACCAATACACGTTGACTTGGATGCAATTGCGAGAACCTGGGTCACACGGACAGAGCTGAAATAGGAAAAAACAGCAAATTCAACACACCACGGGCATACCCACAGCACAATCTCACACATCGATGACGACCTGCGCCTTCCAGTTAAAGGCGTCCTCTTGACATCTTGCAACACAATCGCCATTTGCTAGAATGACTCTTGCAGAACGCAACGTGACCATAGCGGCACCTCATGATATTCTTCGCACATCCTCGTTTCTTTTCACTACAAATTAACATTGCGGCCGCTTGTCACTCATTCTGCCTCAGTTCTAGTAACGGTGACGTATGCAAGACTCAGTCGTCTACACTCTCGCTCCCCGGCGTGTGGGACCACAGCTAGCAATTATTTCCGTGTGCATGTCATTCTCAGCACTAGCCTAGCCTCCCCGGCATATGTAGACTTATATATACAATTTTAACCAATGACGGTGATTTTGTGGATCAAGTAATAATAATAATCATAATAATATTAGTAATAATAATAGGGTAAATGTGTGTCACTTTCCAGCCGACCAATTTTGATTGCTCAAGTGAAAGATAAGTTACCTAGTTGTGCCACTTCCATGTGTATCCATAAATTTAGTTGCTCCTGTGGAGAAAGCTATACAGGCCAAACAACTAGACAGCTTAACAAACACATTAATGGGCACCTTCCTTCATGGTTCGGAAAAGATCAAATAAAATCCATATGAAGTTCTATTTTGGCTCATTTGATTGATAGTGGTCACCAAGTGGACAAAAATAGTGCTTTCAAAGTTATTTACCGCATTCCATGGAGTCTTTTGAACGGAATCAGAACCCGTCTTTTACACTTAGCCGAAGCTATGGAAATGCTAGAGAACAACCCTAGTCTTTGTATACAAAGGATATTTGTTCTACCTTTGTCCCTCCCTTGCTTGCCTAGGTGAATTCTATTCAAAACCCTCCCACCCTTTCTTATCATCCCTCTCCTTCGTACTTTTATGACATTTATTTAAACTCTGATTATCGTTCCATTTGATTTGACCTAATTTATTTATTTATTGAATTGTCTACATATATGCATATACTAACTTTGTTATTCTTATCACCTATATAAGCCTTATTATCAATATTTTGTTATTATCATAATCATCGTTATTAACTTCGTTCAAAACATTTACTACATTATTATAACCATTATTATTATTATTTGATCCACAAAATCACCATCATTGGTTAAATTTTTACATACATAAGTCTATGTAAATTAGAGTAGAGCCTGAAGATCTAATTAAAAACAATATCGTTCAAATATAGTAGAATTTTATTTGAATAGTTTGTTTTGTGAAACAATTCCAACAGTGGCGTGAACACGGGCAGTATTTCGCTCGAAATATTACTGTCAATGTAGTTGAAGATTGAACAATCAATTCATTGTTGTTTGCTCAATACAAACTTCCCCAATTTTCGCGGAGGCATCAATACGACAGTCATCGTCTCATCGGTCGCTGTTCAGAAAGAAGTCAGGAGACAACTGTCAGAAGTAATACTGTGATTCATTATTGTAATATTTGTTCACAGACCTTAGTTGTAACATTGTTTATATGTTGGTGTCACAATAAAGAATCGTCGAGTTGCCAATTGGTGTTTTGGTTTTTTCGTCCGTTATTACTAAGCGTTTCTGAGAAACTTCAAGGAACAGCGTGAGCCAGAGTGCAGCAAGAGCTGGGCATTGACGGTTTACGAGACGTGGCTGACAGTTTCTGACAGTACAACGTCAGTTTTTAAACGGTTTTGCACAGTTGGCACGATTTTGGATAGTCACCGTTCATCTTTCCTGGTGCCGGTCAAGTCCTCTTTGAACAAGCAATATCTGGGACTTTTTTGGAATTGGGTCAAGTTCAACAATGCCTGGGTCAAAGAAGGGACAGAGTGTCTTGGATTCAAACAGGAAAGTAAGTCAGTAGTGACTTGTCTGTTAATTGTAGCGATGTGTCTGATGTTAAGCATGACATGGTTGATGTTACTGTTTCGCCGTTCAGGGATAATAGGAACATCAAACTCCCTAAATTTGAACCACGGTGTTTTGATGGAAACCCGGCTGATTATTTACAATTTGTAAGGGAGTTTGAGATCATGTTGAGTGGTTTTTTATTAAATGATGAATTGAAGTTAATGTATTTGATGAGATATTGCACTGGAGATGCTGCAAGAGCTATACAGTGTTGTAAGTTTATGAAGCCAAAAGAGGGCTACTACGAGGCTATGAGCATATTACGTCAAAGGTTTGGAAGACCTTCGATGATTGCAGGGAAATTATTCGAGGCTGTTAAGGGTAATGGTGGTCAATTACAAGATGACTCCCAGGCACTCACTGAGTTTTTAGATAATTTGCTGATTTACAAGAATGCAATGATTTCGATGAATCGCATGAGTGACCTCAACTCGAGTTTTATACTAGAAGTAATAGCAAGACGCCTACCTACTCGACTGCAAAGGAAGTGGGTGAAGATAAGCTCCCGTATGGAGGATGAGGGTATCGAGCCAAAATTTGATGATATCCTGAAACTGGTAAATACTAGTGTCAATCAATCTATGAGCAAGTTCGCCAGTCTATTACATCTCACCCCTAGAATAGAGCAGTCTGAGAGCAAAATGCAATCATTGATGACGAGTAGGCCTCAGAGAGGTGGATATCGAGAAGGCTCCATGATGTCTAGTAATGCATATAGACCTAGTGAGTGTAACAGGTTTCGTAGTACATCCTCAACAGATAAGTTACAAGATGCAAGACAAACACGGTTGTGTTTTACACGTTTGCAAGAGGTGCATACAAAGGTGAACTGTGAACCAGTGAGCAAGTTCAGTGATAAGCTAAATGTAAACTCCAGGTCTGACTCCGAATTGTGTGACGATAACGGTGCGGTGAAGAAGTCTGTAGTTGCAACTGGTAAGCCATTGTTGAATAGAGTGTCACAGAATAGAGTTGCTGCTTCAGAGTCCAGTTCTGACCCACAAGTTTACAAGGTATTACTAGTCAGAGTGAAGATATAGAACCTTTAAGGATTTGCGAGGAGGAACCAAAATTGTCTACTTCTGTTATTAAAGAGTTTGAAAATGATGAATTTGACGGTAAAGTGAATATTCGTGATAATGATCATGATACTTCACATTTGTCTTTGGTTGATCATGATGAGATGAGGGATATGCCTACTACTGCTAAGTTGAACAAAGTTTCTGTACAACTACAACGTGAAGTAGAAATAAATGCAGATGCAGTTGCAGAAGGCATGCATACTTGTGAGACCGTCAGTGTGAGTGATCAGCATGTAGCCCACCTATCATCAGATGCTAGTGCTAAACCTGAGCTGATAGTAAAAGACAGCAGTGGTGGTGGTCTTGCAGGTAGACTAATTTCTGAAAGTCGGGCAACAACAGCTTCCGATCCACTGCTAAGTTCATCACCTTGTGTCACTCAGTCATCGTTGGTGTTTTCATCCACAATGAAATGGACGTCCATGAACTCACGTGACTTATGCAATGACTATTATAGTATTGGTGCGTTTGAAAAGACGAAAGTTATTGCTCAGTTTATTGAGAATAAGCCAAGTGTAAACGAGAGAGTAATTGTTAAATTGACTTGCATGAATAAAGGTATTTCTAGTTTCAAGTTACTATTTGAATGTTATTATCTTTGGTGTAAATTACTCTGTTTCTACACTTGGTTGATGAGATATGTCGTGTGTTTGTTCGTCATCTATATTATACGATACAATGACATGAGCGTGTTACCGTTCAGATTCGAGGATATAGCTGATAGAAGGAAGTCAGCAAATGAACTCTGCAACGATTTTCCAACCTAGAGCGTCAACCTGAGTAGGGTTGTAGGCGTACTGCTGTAAGTCCTACAATTCTTCAAAGGGTAGCGCATCAATGAGCAGTCCAATGTGCTTGGTGTGTGATTTTGTACATATGATCATATTGTACATACTGAATTGATATCATCTATAATAATAATAATAATTTATTTTCATATAAACATAAATTTACATGAAAATGCATGCCATTTTTACAGGCACGATCAAGGATGATATAATGTCAAATCTTAAATTGTCTACAAGTTAATAATGTTTCAACAGTTAAATATTTGATATATATATAATTACACTCATTGTCTGAACCATCCCGTATAGTTATTGAATTGTACAGTTGTCCTCCAGGTTGAGCGGGAAAGTCGACTTCGTTTCGTTTTCATCCCGTGGTTGTAGGCATACGATAACCAACCAATATTGAGGTAAGTACAACGTTTACAAGGAATTGGAAGCTGTTTTAGAAAAATTAAAGTGCTGAGGTGAAACATTAAAGTGTAATAGATTAAGTGAGTGAAATATATCATTAATAAACACATTTATATAGAAAACAGAATGGGGAAGTATTTAATCCTTAGGCCGACAACGTTCATTTGCAATGTATAATGAAACCAATATATTTTATACTATCATGATGTCCACTTTTGGCTTTAATACAATTATTTTTAAGCCAGTTGTTTTTATTTCATGTCTTTTTTTCTATTTGGTGCACAACCGTACCCTCCAGAGAATAGGAATAGAATAAGTCGAATCTAGCTGTCATCTAGCTGTTAGTAAATCTGATTGTGTCCGGACGACTTCCACTTGGATCATCAACCTGAGAAGGAATGTAGGCGTACTGCTGTAAGTCCTACAGTTCTTCAAGGGTAGTTTGCCGTGCCAGAATCCACAACATTTGATGTGTTGATTGTACATATGTTTGTGTTAAATAATTGTGTGAGTTCCAATTGATGTAATTGTTGGTTAATCTTGTTTGTGTCCGGACATTCCACAACTTACAATCGTCAACGTGAGAAGGGTTGTAGGCGTACTGGTGTAAGTCCTGCGATTCTTCAAAGGAATTCCACCAAAACATGATCCGCGAGTTTGTGTGTACTGTTTGTATATATGTGTGGTGTGTCATATCAATTGGTGTGTTTTGGATTCATTGCGTTTACTCGTTGTCTTCATATCTTGTTGTTATTGCATAGTTTTGTTAAAATTTTCGTCGTGATTATTTCTGAAGTTGTTTCGACTCTTCTACATCCGTGAATGAATTGATTGATGTTAAGGACAGCAGATGGGTCGTATACGCCGAGGAGGCTATTGCTGAGAATGAAATGCACACGGAGATAATTGCTAGCTGTGGTCCCACACGCCGGGGAGAAAGAGTGTAAACGACTGAGGCTCGCATACGTCACCGTTACTAGAACTGAGGCAGAATGAGTGACAAGCGATTTCAGTGGTAATTGGTAGTGAGTAGATAAGAGGATGAGCGTAGAGTATCGTGAGGTGCCGCTATGGTCACGTTGCGTTCTGCAAGAGTCATTCTAGCAAGTGGCGATTGTGTTACAAGATGTCAAGAGGAGGTCTCTATCTGGAGGCGCAGGTCGTCATCGATGTGTGAGATTGTGCTGTGAGTATGCTTGTGGTGTGTTGGCTTTTCTGTTTGTTTTCCATTTCAGCTCTGTCCGTGTGACCCAGGTTCTCGCAATGGCATCCAAGTCAACGTGTATTGGTCGTGGTGGAAAAAAGGGGTTGGATCCCTTTTTTGACGGGGAGTGTCAATGTAGTTGAAGATTGAACGATCAATTCATGGTTGTTTGCTCAATACAAACTTCCTTAATTTTCGCGGAGGTATCAATGCGACAGTCATCGTCTCATCGGTCGCTGTTCAGAAAGAAGTCAGTAGACAACCGTCAGAAACCTTAGTGTTAACAATTTTTATATGTTGGTGTTACAATAAAGAATCGTCGAGTGGCCAATCGGTGTTTTGGTTTTTTCGTCCGTTATTACTAAGCGTTTCTGAGAAACTTCAAGGAACAGCGTGAGCCAGAGTGCAGCAAGAGCTGGGCATTGACGGTTTACGAGACGTGGCTGACAGGGTGTTGTTGACTCCCAAGAGGGATTGATTCCCATCTTATGCCTGTTCAGAGACATATCTAGATCTACGGTAGAGAGAGGGGAGTTTAATTTAGGAGTGGGGTTATAGGTCAAAAGTCCTTCGTTTCGTTTCGTGATCTGTGCAGCCATTTTTGTAAGATTTGACCGGGAGAGGCCATGAGTTCTACCGTGTTGGCTATGTGTTTATCTATTTTAGTGACTTGCGGTATCTTGCCATTAGGTTTATTGGGGTGATTGTAAGCACGCCTTTCAGTCATTGTCTTATCTGCTACAAATTTTATTTGTTCGTAGCTTGTGCCCTATGATAAGATACTTTGTGTATTGGTGAATTTCTTAGCCTCTGTCTGAGTTTCAAACTTAAGGAGCATAGGACAGTAGTGGTTGTGCTGACTCTACTTCAGCCTGTGACGTTTTGTTTGGGAGTTAGGCACTTTCGCCGCCTCAGGTAAGATGCTTTGAACCTTTTTAACCCATCATTATCTAGTATATTGTGGACTACCACACTTAGCTTAGTACCTAGTATTTTGATGACTTCTGTTGTGATGAAGCTTATCAAGGCGTCTGCCTTAGTTACTGATTCTGTGTTAAGTTCGCCTGGGTTTATGTTTCTGGCCAGGATGCTCAGAGGTGCAAGTTCACGGACCTGAGACATTACGCCACCAATCTATGTTGGTCGTTCAGATATGCTGGCCAAATTTTCTGAACATCCTGCATTGAGAACCTTAATACACATTACACCCCACATCTCAGTCTTAAGTTCTTTGGCAGACAGATTTAGCCGTTCTAGTTCTGAAATGAGCGCTGAAGCTGAACTTGATACTTTAACTGTGTTGATACGTACATAAGGTGCAGCGAAGAGGTCTCTGCCAGGAGCAGTCGCTGGGTACGTAGAAGTAATGCTACTACTAGTTGACAGAGTGGTTTTACTGTCACTTCTGGCCACACTAGATGGCAGTGTTATAGCAGGTCGACGCTTGCGGCATGTTGGTAAGCTCTGCGACTCGTTTCCATATCCTGTGAGAAATGTGTGGCTCATTCTCGCGAGCATATATGTATTAGCAGTCACCAGATAAAGAGGTGACTGAGTTCGTGGCTCTTTTATATTTTTTATCAAAGCATTGCAACGGTTGTGCATCAAATGTACAAAAAGTCATAAAATATTAGAAAACCGGCATGAGGAAAAAATGTATTAAAACCAAAAGTGGACATCGTGATACTGCAAACTGTACAGGAGCATTATACATTGCAAATGAACGTTGTCAGCCTAGGGAGTTTCCTTTATTAATGCATTTATTAGGGATACTTGCACTTACCCATTTCATTACACTTTATTGATTCACCTTAGCACTTTTACTTTCCTAAAACAGCTTTCAATCCCTTGTAAACGTTGTACTTACCTCAATATTGGTTGGTTATCGTATGCCAACAACCACGGGATGAAAACGAAACGTAGTCGATTTTCCCGCTCAACCTGGAGGACAATTGTACAATTCAATAACTATACGGCCTGGTTCAGACAATGAGTGTAATTATATATATACATCAAATATTTAACTGTTGAAACATTATCAACTTGTAGACAATCCACGATTTGATATTATATCATCCTTGATGGTGCCTGTAAAAATGGCATGCATTTTCATGTAAATTTATATGTTTATATGAGGATATACATTATTATTATTAAAAATGAACAGCAAATCTTGGAGTTTGTTCACTGAGTTTCGGTCTCGGTATAAGTCCATTTAGAATAATTTGGCTTTGTCTTGGATTTGGTCGAAGACTGAGAGGTTGTCTCTTCGTGTAGATTTATTCGTACATTGGCTTCGATACTTAGAATATACGAAACAAGTTAGGAGTTAGTGCGAATTCATGTCGCAAAATGATCTGTTTACAAGGAGTGTGCGCGACTAAAGGTCCTATTAGACGAAGCCTTAGCATTCTGCAAGTAGTCTCATCATCCGGAGCACCCCTTTATTTTTTATTACAGCTTGATTCCACACTGTATTTTTTGGTAAAGGGACAGAATCTTCAGCATGTGATATCGTTAGCCCGAATTTTGCAGGCCGACCGTAGATATCAGGTGTGCGTCGGCAGGGGATCAAACTCCGAACCGTGTGCGTGGTCGGCGAGAGTTCTAACCACTGTGTCACCATAACTACTTAGTGAAAGAGTCATTGGTTGCAATTATGGAACTGGAGAAACACCTGTGCGAGTCTCACAGTAAAAATAGAAATATATAACGATCAAGCTAAAATGTAGCGCAAACGTTGAACGCACCGCGTGAAGTAGTGCTAGCTGTATTTCCTCGTGTCTGAAATTACGACCTGTAGCATGGGATTTCTCCATGGATTCCTCTATAGTGGCACTGATAAGATTGGTAGAAGACATCGAAATGAAATATTCATGGACAATGGAACCAGTGTGATAGGAACAGAGAGGGGATTAAATAGGGGCTTAAGGAAATGGCAGCACGAAAGAATACATATTCTTATTATACCTCTTCAGTGCGTAGAGACATAGACTGACATTTCGACCTACCGGCTGCAAGCCATCGGGGTGGTCTTGTGGAACGTATGATCCCCATTGTTCGTAGGGTTTTAGGTAAAGTTGCTGATAAACGACCGTTGATTGATGGAAATCTTGTGACTTTACTGATAAAAGCTGAACGCATTATAAATAACAGACTTCACTCACCTTAGACACTGACGATTCCCAAGTGTTAACACCTGCTAAGCTACTATTACTAAGGGAAAACTCGATAAGTATTGGTTTAACCCACTCTAGTGATAAGTTCTCTGGAAGGTTGAGGCAAACCAACTACTCAGCAGATAGAAACGTTGGTCTAAGGTATATATCTCCTTGTTACAAGGACGGCGAAAATAGATGGACACAAGTCGGCATGTGCAAGCCGGATAAGATTTTATCGGTAGGAATCGATGGCCACTTGAGGTCGTGCAACGGGTGCTGTTTTTTAAGGATGGTCTAGTCAGACAAGTGAAGGTGAAGGCGGCTATAGGAGTACTGGTAGGGGATATTTGGATGGTCAGTCTTTCGGAAGTCACAGAAGACAGGCTTCATTAGGGAGGTATCCAGGACTACTGTTGTAACTCCTGGTTACCAATAAGGCAATACGTATGGGTTTAATGTTGTGTAATAATTTGCTTTTGCACATATATTGGATGCACATGCCATAATAATGAAGGCCCCTTCAGTTTGGAGTTTGGTTTGTGTGTGTGTGTTGTATAACAATTTGTTTGCGTGACTCAATAGACTATTTTAAATAATACTTTTTCGGTTGATTGGAAGAGAGACTTAAATATTTTCAGAGAGCAGTGTTGAGTCACATATTGTACCTTCAAACAAGAAGTGCTTTACACACCATTTAACATTGTTGTGTAAATAGGACTGTTTCGCGCTTTTTTGTTTGAATGTACGTCCTTCTTAACTGAGAGCTATTTTGTACTCGACTAATGTGCTTGATATTTGGATGTCGTGTAGCCTCATAACTGAAGACTTGTGTCAAAATGAACAGCAAATCTTGGAGTTTGTTCACTGAGTTTCGGTCTCGGTATAAGTCCATTTAGAATAATTTGGCTTTGTTTTGGATTTGGTCGAAGACTGAGAGGTTGTCTCTTCGTGTAGATTTATTCGTGCATTGGCTTCGATACTTAGAATATACGAAACAAGTTAGGAGTTAGTGCGAATTCATGTCGCAAAATGATCTGTTTACAAGGAGTGTGCGCGACTAAAGGTCCTATTAGACGAAGCCTTAGCATTCTGCAAGTAGTCTCATCATCCGGAGCACCCATTTATTTTTTATTACAGCTTGATTCCACACTGTATTTTTTGGTAAAGGGACAGAATCTTCAGCATGTGATATCGTTAGCCCGAATTTTGCAGGCCGACCGTAGATATCAGGTGTGCGTCGGCAGGGGATCAAACTCCGAACCATGTGCGTGGTCGGCGAGAGTTCTAACCACTGTGTCACCATAACTACTTAGTGAAAGAGTCATTGGTTGCAATTATGGAACTGGAGAAACACCTGTGCGAGTCTCACAGTAAAAATAGAAATATATAACGATCAAGCTAAAATGTAGCGCAAACGTTGAACGCACCGCGTGAAGTAGTGCTAGCTGTATTTCCTCGTGTCTGAAATTACGACCTGTAGCATGGGATTTCTCCATGGATTCCTCTATAGTGGCACTGATAAGATTGGTAGAAGACATCGAAATGAAATATTCATGGACAATGGAACCAGTGTGATAGGAACAGAGAGGAGATTAAATAGGGGCTTAAGGAAATGGCAGCACGAAAGAATACATATTCTTATTATACCTCTTCAGTGCGTAGAGACATAGACTGACATTTCGACCTACCGGCTGCAAGCCATCGGGGTGGTCTTGTGGAACGTATGATCCCCATTGTTCGTAGGGTTTTAGGTAAAGTTGCTGATAAACGACCGTTGATTGATGGAAATCTTGTGACTTTACTGATAAAAGCTGAACGCATTATAAATAACAGACTTCACTCACCTTAGACACTGACGATTCCCAAGTGTTAACACCTGCTAAGCTACTATTACTAAGGGAAAACTCGATAAGTATTGGTTTAACCCACTCTAGTGATAAGTTCTCTGGAAGGTTGAGGCAAACCAACTACTCAGCAGATAGAAACGTTGGTCTAAGGTATATATCTCCTTGTTACAAGGACGGCGAAAATAGATGGACACAAGTCGGCATGTGCAAGCCGGATAAGATTTTATCGGTAGGAATCGATGGCCACTTGAGGTCGTGCAACGGGTGCTGTTTTTTAAGGATGGTCTAGTCAGACAAGTGAAGGTGAAGGCGGCTATAGGAGTACTGGTAGGGGATATTTGGATGGTCAGTCTTTCGGAAGTCACAGAAGACAGGCTTCATTAGGGAGGTATCCAGGACTACTGTTGTAACTCCTGGTTACCAATAAGGCAATACGTATGGGTTTAATGTTGTGTAATAATTTGCTTTTGCACATATATATTGGATGCACATGCCATAATAATGAAGGCCCCTTCAGTTTGGAGTTTGGTTTGTGTGTGTGTGTTGTATAACAATTTGTTTGCGTGACTCAATAGACTATTTTAAATAATACTTTTTCGGTTGATTGGAAGAGAGACTTAAATATTTTCAGAGAGCAGTGTTAAGTCACATATTGTACCTTCAAACAAGAAGTGCTTTACACACCATTTAACATTGTTGTGTAAATAGGACTGTTTCGCGCTTTTTTGTTTGAATGTACGTCCTTCTTAACTGAGAGCTATTTTGTACTCGACTAATGTGCTTGATATTTGGATGTCGTGTAGCCTCATAACTGAAGACTTGTGTCAAAATGAACAGCAAATCTTGGAGTTTGTTCACTGAGTTTCGGTCTCGGTATAAGTCCATTTAGAATAATTTGGCTTTGTTTTGGATTTGGTCGAAGACTGAGAGGTTGTCTCTTCGTGTAGATTTATTCGTGCATTGGCTTCGATACTTAGAATATACGAAACAAGTTAGGAGTTAGTGCGAATTCATGTCGCAAAATGATCTGTTTACAAGGAGTGTGCGCGACTAAAGGTCCTATTAGACGAAGCCTTAGCATTCTGCAAGTAGTCTCATCATCCGGAGCACCCCTTTATTTTTTATTACAGCTTGATTCCACACTGTATTTTTTGGTAAAGGGACAGAATCTTCAGCATGTGATATCGTTAGCCCGAATTTCGCAGGCCGACCGTAGATATCAGGTGTGCGTCGGCAGGGGATCAAACTCCGAACCATGTGCGTGGTCGGCGAGAGTTCTAACCACTGTGTCACCATAACTACTTAGTGAAAGAGTCATTGGTTGCAATTATGGAACTGGAGAAACACCTGTGCGAGTCTCACAGTAAAAATAGAAATATATAACGATCAAGCTAAAATGTAGCGCAAACGTTGAACGCACCGCGTGAAGTAGTGCTAGCTGTATTTCCTCGTGTCTGAAATTACGACCCGTAGCATGGGATTTCTCCATGGATTCCTCTATAGTGGCACTGATAAGATTGGTAGAAGACATCGAAATGAAATATTCATGGACAATGGAACCAGTGTGATAGGAACAGAGAGGGGATTAAATAGGGGCTTAAGGAAATGGCAGCACGAAAGAATACATATTCTTATTATACCTCTTCAGTGCGTAGAGACATAGACTGACATTTCGACCTACCGGCTGCAAGCCATCGGGGTGGTCTTGTGGAACGTATGATCCCCATTGTTCGTAGGGTTTTAGGTAAAGTTGCTGATAAACGACCGTTGATTGATGGAAATCTTGTGACTTTACTGATAAAAGCTGAACGCATTATAAATAACAGACTTCACTCACCTTAGACACTGACGATTCCCAAGTGTTAACACCTGCTAAGCTACTATTACTAAGGGAAAACTCGATAAGTATTGGTTTAACCCACTCTAGTGATAAGTTCTCTGGAAGGTTGAGGCAAACCAACTACTCAGCAGATAGAAACGTTGGTCTAAGGTATATATCTCCTTGTTACAAGGACGGCGAAAATAGATGGACACAAGTCGGCATGTGCAAGCCGGATAAGATTTTATCGGTAGGAATCGATGGCCACTTGAGGTCGTGCAACGGGTGCTGTTTTTTAAGGATGGTCTAGTCAGACAAGTGAAGGTGAAGGCGGCTATAGGAGTACTGGTAGGGGATATTTGGATGGTCAGTCTTTCGGAAGTCACAGAAGACAGGCTTCATTAGGGAGGTATCCAGGACTACTGTTGTAACTCCTGGTTACCAATAAGGCAATACGTATGGGTTTAATGTTGTGTAATAATTTGCTTTTGCACATATATTGGATGCACATGCCATAATAATGAAGGCCCCTTCAGTTTGGAGTTTGGTTTGTGTGTGTGTGTTGTATAACAATTTGTTTGCGTGACTCAATAGACTATTTTAAATAATACTTTTTCGGTTGATTGGAAGAGAGACTTAAATATTTTCAGAGAGCAGTGTTAAGTCACATATTGTACCTTCAAACAAGAAGTGCTTTACACACCATTTAACATTGTTGTGTAAATAGGACTGTTTCGCGCTTTTTTGTTTGAATGTACGTCCTTCTTAACTGAGAGCTATTTTGTACTCGACTAATGTGCTTGATATTTGGATGTCGTGTAGCCTCATAACTGAAGACTTGTGTCAAAATGAACAGCAAATCTTGGAGTTTGTTCACTGAGTTTCGGTCTCGGTATAAGTCCATTTAGAATAATTTGGCTTTGTTTTGGATTTGGTCGAAGACTGAGAGGTTGTCTCTTCGTGTAGATTTATTCGTGCATTGGCTTCGATACTTAGAATATACGAAACAAGTTAGGAGTTAGTGCGAATTCATGTCGCAAAATGATCTGTTTACAAGGAGTGTGCGCGACTAAAGGTCCTATTAGACGAAGCCTTAGCATTCTGCAAGTAGTCTCATCATCCGGAGCACCCATTTATTTTTTATTACAGCTTGATTCCACACTGTATTTTTTGGTAAAGGGACAGAATCTTCAGCATGTGATATCGTTAGCCCGAATTTCGCAGGCCGACCGTAGATATCAGGTGTGCGTCGGCAGGGGATCAAACTCCGAACCATGTGCGTGGTCGGCGAGAGTTCTAACCACTGTGTCACCATAACTACTTAGTGAAAGAGTCATTGGTTGCAATTATGGAACTGGAGAAACACCTGTGCGAGTCTCACAGTAAAAATAGAAATATATAACGATCAAGCTAAAATGTAGCGCAAACGTTGAACGCACCGCGTGAAGTAGTGCTAGCTGTATTTCCTCGTGTCTGAAATTACGACCCGTAGCATGGGATTTCTCCATGGATTCCTCTATAGTGGCACTGATAAGATTGGTAGAAGACATCGAAATGAAATATTCATGGACAATGGAACCAGTGTGATAGGAACAGAGAGGGGATTAAATAGGGGCTTAAGGAAATGGCAGCACGAAAGAATACATATTCTTATTATACCTCTTCAGTGCGTAGAGACATAGACTGACATTTCGACCTACCGGCTGCAAGCCATCGGGGTGGTCTTGTGGAACGTATGATCCCCATTGTTCGTAGGGTTTTAGGTAAAGTTGCTGATAAACGACCGTTGATTGATGGAAATCTTGTGACTTTACTGATAAAAGCTGAACGCATTATAAATAACAGACTTCACTCACCTTAGACACTGACGATTCCCAAGTGTTAACACCTGCTAAGCTACTATTACTAAGGGAAAACTCGATAAGTATTGGTTTAACCCACTCTAGTGATAAGTTCTCTGGAAGGTTGAGGCAAACCAACTACTCAGCAGATAGAAACGTTGGTCTAAGGTATATATCTCCTTGTTACAAGGACGGCGAAAATAGATGGACACAAGTCGGCATGTGCAAGCCGGATAAGATTTTATCGGTAGGAATCGATGGCCACTTGAGGTCGTGCAACGGGTGCTGTTTTTTAAGGATGGTCTAGTCAGACAAGTGAAGGTGAAGGCGGCTATAGGAGTACTGGTAGGGGATATTTGGATGGTCAGTCTTTCGGAAGTCACAGAAGACAGGCTTCATTAGGGAGGTATCCAGGACTACTGTTGTAACTCCTGGTTACCAATAAGGCAATACGTATGGGTTTAATGTTGTGTAATAATTTGCTTTTGCACATATATTGGATGCACATGCCATAATAATGAAGGCCCCTTCAGTTTGGAGTTTGGTTTGTGTGTGTGTGTTGTATAACAATTTGTTTGCGTGACTCAATAGACTATTTTAAATAATACTTTTTCGGTTGATTGGAAGAGAGACTTAAATATTTTCAGAGAGCAGTGTTAAGTCACATATTGTACCTTCAAACAA
This sequence comes from Trichobilharzia regenti, assembly GCA_944472135.2. Taxonomy (NCBI): domain Eukaryota; kingdom Metazoa; phylum Platyhelminthes; class Trematoda; order Strigeidida; family Schistosomatidae; genus Trichobilharzia; species Trichobilharzia regenti. Next base: position 4,609,499 of record OX235265.1, read on the forward strand.
GAAGTGCTTTACACACCATTTAACATTGTTGTGTAAATAGGACTGTTTCGCGCTTTTTTGTTTGAATGTACGTCCTTCTTAACTGAGAGCTATTTTGTACTCGACTAATGTGCTTGATATTTGGATGTCGTGTAGCCTCATAACTGAAGACTTGTGTCAAAATGAACAGCAAATCTTGGAGTTTGTTCACTGAGTTTCGGTCTCGGTATAAGTCCATTTAGAATAATTTGGCTTTGTTTTGGATTTGGTCGAAGACTGAGAGGTTGTCTCTTCGTGTAGATTTATTCGTGCATTGGCTTCGATACTTAGAATATACGAAACAAGTTAGGAGTTAGTGCGAATTCATGTCGCAAAATGATCTGTTTACAAGGAGTGTGCGCGACTAAAGGTCCTATTAGACGAAGCCTTAGCATTCTGCAAGTAGTCTCATCATCCGGAGCACCCCTTTATTTTTTATTACAGCTTGATTCCACACTGTATTTTTTGGTAAAGGGACAGAATCTTCAGCATGTGATATCGTTAGCCCGAATTTCGCAGGCCGACCGTAGATATCAGGTGTGCGTCGGCAGGGGATCAAACTCCGAACCATGTGCGTGGTCGGCGAGAGTTCTAACCACTGTGTCACCATAACTACTTAGTGAAAGAGTCATTGGTTGCAATTATGGAACTGGAGAAACACCTGTGCGAGTCTCACAGTAAAAATAGAAATATATAACGATCAAGCTAAAATGTAGCGCAAACGTTGAACGCACCGCGTGAAGTAGTGCTAGCTGTATTTCCTCGTGTCTGAAATTACGACCCGTAGCATGGGATTTCTCCATGGATTCCTCTATAGTGGCACTGATAAGATTGGTAGAAGACATCGAAATGAAATATTCATGGACAATGGAACCAGTGTGATAGGAACAGAGAGGGGATTAAATAGGGGCTTAAGGAAATGGCAGCACGAAAGAATACATATTCTTATTATACCTCTTCAGTGCGTAGAGACATAGACTGACATTTCGACCTACCGGCTGCAAGCCATCGGGGTGGTCTTGTGGAACGTATGATCCCCATTGTTCGTAGGGTTTTAGGTAAAGTTGCTGATAAACGACCGTTGATTGATGGAAATCTTGTGACTTTACTGATAAAAGCTGAACGCATTATAAATAACAGACTTCACTCACCTTAGACACTGACGATTCCCAAGTGTTAACACCTGCTAAGCTACTATTACTAAGGGAAAACTCGATAAGTATTGGTTTAACCCACTCTAGTGATAAGTTCTCTGGAAGGTTGAGGCAAACCAACTACTCAGCAGATAGAAACGTTGGTCTAAGGTATATATCTCCTTGTTACAAGGACGGCGAAAATAGATGGACACAAGTCGGCATGTGCAAGCCGGATAAGATTTTATCGGTAGGAATCGATGGCCACTTGAGGTCGTGCAACGGGTGCTGTTTTTTAAGGATGGTCTAGTCAGACAAGTGAAGGTGAAGGCGGCTATAGGAGTACTGGTAGGGGATATTTGGATGGTCAGTCTTTCGGAAGTCACAGAAGACAGGCTTCATTAGGGAGGTATCCAGGACTACTGTTGTAACTCCTGGTTACCAATAAGGCAATACGTATGGGTTTAATGTTGTGTAATAATTTGCTTTTGCACATATATAATGGATGCACATGCCATAATAATGAAGGCCCCTTCAGTTTGGAGTTTGGTTTGTGTGTGTGTGAGCGCGCGCTTTCGACTATTACGCTACATTTTGGTCATAAATAAAATATCTTATTACTCTAAAATTTTATGCAAAGTGTTTGCGGAAATTATCACAATTATTAACCTTTCGAACACTGAATCCAAAAAATACAATCTTATTGACAGATAATACACATAACTCACTGTTTGGATTTGTGGAATTTTTAAACATAAACACATCTATAATTGTATATATTGTTGGATTTATATGTTCAAGTTGCTCCAAGTCAGTGAGTTTATGGTTAAGATATCATTTTAGTTACATATACTGAACTATATTGCATGTTGTCTTATTGTATAGTTGTCGTCGCTTTTTGCCCTTTTTTCTGTGAACTGTTTCCTTTGTTGATGTTGTTCTCATTGTTTGTCCGTTATTTTCTGATTTTGAGGGGAGCAACCCAAAAAGTTGCTTCTCTCTAAACTTTTACTTAATGTAATCATTCTTTTCTCAGGCGTGAGGCTAGCAACCCCACCCTGTAAACAAAAATTGCTACAGAACTTCAGTATGTGAACCTCCTTGCACCAAAAGAAAAAGTCTGTGTAGGAACATGGAACGTCCGAACTATGTACGAGACTGGAAAAGCTGCCCAGATCGCCAACGAGATGAAAAGATACGGAATACAAGTGCTGGGAATATGTGAGAGCAGATGGAATGGGAGTGGACTCACCAAATTGTCAACAGGTGAGTCAGTGATCTACTCCGGTCACCCAGAAGATAACCACACGCACACCGAGGGCGTGGCTATCATGATGTCACCAACGGCAACGAAAGCCCTGATACAATGGGAGGCGATTTCGTCCAGGATAATGACCGCCAGGTTCAACTCCAAAGGAAGGAAAGTGTCAATCATACAATGTTATGCACCCACAAACAACGCAGACCTCGAGAAGAAAGAAGAATTCTACAGGCAACTACAGGCAACAATGGACAATACTCCAGCTGGCGACATGAAAATACTAATGGGAGACATGAACGCCAAACTGGGACCAGACAATACGGGAAGGGAACTCATCATGGGTAGAGAAGCTCTAGGAGAAATGAATGAAAACGGAGAACTCTTCGCCGACTTCTGCGCCTTCAACGAACTGGTGATTGGTGGCAGTGTATACAAGCACAAAGATATCCACAAGGCTACATGGGTGTCACCAGACGGGCAAACCAAAAACCAAATCGACTTCATCTCAATCTCAAGGAAGTGGAGGCGCAGCCTACTGGACACAAAAGCAAGAAGAGGAGCAGACGTTGGCTCAGACCACTATCTCGTACAAGGGACAATCCAAATCAAATTAAAAGCTTTCAGGGAATCAGGAGCTGCAGATAGACCACAAGCCAAGTTCAACACTCAAAAGCTGAAGGACCAGGCTACAAAGGACATCTTCATTGCAAGCATAAAGGACAAAGCCGAGACACAAATCAACACTAGCGAAGAGGTCGGCGTTGAAAAGCACTGGAACAACTTGAAAACGGTGTGGAGCCAAACCTGCATAGAAATTCTAGGCAGAAAAAAGAGACAGGACAAACAGTGGCTCACTACGGACACTTGGAAACTAATAGAAGAGAGAAGGACAGTGAAGCAAAAGATTATCCAGTGCACGACGAGCAACAAAAACAGGAGCTGAATGCAAGCTACAATACACTGAACAAAAGAGTGAAGAAAAGTGCCAGGGAAGACAAAAGAAAATATTATGAAACCATGGCAAACGAAGCAGAACAAGCTGCAGGCAAAGGAGACCTCGCCACACTCTACCAAACAACTAGGAACCTTTCGGGCAAACGTTCGACACAGATTAAGCCAATAAAGGACGACAATGGAAAGTCAATCACCAAAGAGGTGGAACAGAGAAAGCACTGGGTTGAACACTTCAAAAGACTTCTAAATCGTCCGCCACCTACAACACGTCCAGCAATACCAACAACGGAAGCAGAACTACCAGTGAACACTGACCCCCCGACGAAATCAGAAGTCCTGAATGCAATCAAGATGCTTAAAACTGGGAAAACACCGGGACCAGATGGAATCCCAGCAGAGGCTTTGAAAATAGACCCAGAGACAACAGCGGACTTGATGACACCACTACTGGAGAAGGTGTGGAAAGAGGGCAAAGTACCCGAGGATTGGAAGAACAGTTACTTATTCAAACTTCCAAAGAAAGGAGACTTAAGTCAATGTAAAAACTGGCGTGGAATTATGCTTCTGTCCATTCCAAGCAAGATACTAAGTCGCATCATCCTGGAGAGAATCAAACAAGCCCTAGATGAAAAACTTCGTCCGGAACAGGCTGGATTCAGGAGAAACAAATCATGTATTGATCAAATCGCCACTCTACGGATCATCATTGAACAAAGCTTGGAATGGCAGTCACCTCTCTATCTCAACTTCATCGACTTTGAAAAGGCCTTCGACAGCGTCGATCGAGAGGTCATTTGGAAACTACTTCGCTACTACGGGGTCCCATCGACAATTATACACCTCATCCAACAGTTATACGACAATGCTGCATGCCAAGTAATCCACAACGGGAAACTTACGGAAGCCTTCGAAGTGAGGACGGGAGTGAGGCAAGGCTGTCTACTATCACCAATGATCTTCCTGATTGCAATTGATTGGATAATGCGACAGACAACGGCAACCAACGAGGGAACAGGCATAAAATGGACTGACACAAAAGACTTGGAGGATCTGGATTTCGCCGATGATATATGTCTGATTTCCCATAAACTGGAAGATATGCAAATGAAAAGTAACAAGTTGGCAGAAGAAGCATCAAAGATAGGACTTCACGTGAACATAGATAAAACAGAGATGATGAAGATTCCTTGCCAACATCAACAGCAACAACAGACCACAATAAGCATAAATGGGAAGAACCTGAAAGAAACAACCTCCTTCACCTACCTGGGAAGCATCGTCTCAACTACAGGCGGAACTGACGAGGACATCAAAGCCAGAATCGGAAAAGCAAGACAAGCTTTCATTACTCTCAAATCTGTGTGGAGGTCAACAGCAATCAGCATCAAAAATAAGATCCGGATTTTCAACTCCAATGTGAAGTCAGTGCTACTATACGGATCAGAGACTTGGCGAGTCATAAAGAGCATCTCAAACAAACTTCAAACCTTCATTAACAACTGTCTCCGCTCAATACTCAAGATCAGATGGCCAGAAAAGATCAGCAACAGGGATCTCTGGGAGCGAACCAATCAGGAACCGATTGTGAAACAAATAGGCAGAAAGAAATGGAGATGGATTGGCCATACGCTGAGGAAACCATCAAGTGACATCACTAGACAAGCCCTCGAGTGGAACCCGAAAGGGAGGCGGCGAGTTGGTCGTCCAAGGGTGACTTGGAGGAGGTCATGTGAAGAGGAGATGAAAGCATGTGGGCAGACCTGGAGCAGGGTGAAAAAGTTGTCAGAAAACCGAAGTCAATGGAGGTGCGCAGCTGAAGCCCTATGTTCCTCTAGGAACTAAAGGATACAATAATAAATAATATAAATTGTGTGTGTGTGTTGTATAACAATTTGTTTGCGTGACTCAATAGACTATTTTAAATAATACTTTTTCGGTTGATTGGAAGAGAGACTTAAATATTTTCAGAGAGCAGTGTTAAGTCACATATTGTACCTTCAAACAAGAAGTGCTTTACACACCATTTAACATTGTTGTGTAAATAGGACTGTTTCGCGCTTTTTTGTTTGAATGTACGTCCTTCTTAACTGAGAGCTATTTTGTACTCGACTAATGTGCTTGATATTTGGATGTCGTGTAGCCTCATAACTGAAGACTTGTGTCAAAATGAACAGCAAATCTTGGAGTTTGTTCACTGAGTTTCGGTCTCGGTATAAGTCCATTTAGAATAATTTGGCTTTGTTTTGGATTTGGTCGAAGACTGAGAGGTTGTCTCTTCGTGTAGATTTATTCGTACATTGGCTTCGATACTTAGAATATACGAAACAAGTTAGGAGTTAGTGCGAATTCATGTCGCAAAATGATCTGTTTACAAGGAGTGTGCGCGACTAAAGGTCCTATTAGACGAAGCCTTAGCATTCTGCAAGTAGTCTCATCATCCGGAGCACCCCTTTATTTTTTATTACAGCTTGATTCCACACTGTATTTTTTGGTAAAGGGACAGAATCTTCAGCATGTGATATCGTTAGCCCGAATTTCGCAGGCCGACCGTAGATATCAGGTGTGCGTCGGCAGGGGATCAAACTCCGAACCATGTGCGTGGTCGGCGAGAGTTCTAACCACTGTGTCACCATAACTACTTAGTGAAAGAGTCATTGGTTGCAATTATGGAACTGGAGAAACACCTGTGCGAGTCTCACAGTAAAAATAGAAATATATAACGATCAAGCTAAAATGTAGCGCAAACGTTGAACGCACCGCGTGAAGTAGTGCTAGCTGTATTTCCTCGTGTCTGAAATTACGACCCGTAGCATGGGATTTCTCCATGGATTCCTCTATAGTGGCACTGATAAGATTGGTAGAAGAAAAAGAAATGAAATATTCATGGACAATGGAACCAGTGTGATAGGAACAGAGAGGGAATTAAATAGGGGCTTAAGGAAATGGCAGCACGAAAGAATACATATTCTTATTATACCTCTTCAGTGCGTAGAGACATAGACTGACATTTCGACCTACCGGCTGCAAGCCATCGGGGTGGTCTTGTGGAACGTATGATCCCCATTGTTCGTAGGGTTTTAGGTAAAGTTGCTGATAAACGACCGTTGATTGATGGAAATCTTGTGACTTTACTGATAAAAGCTGAACGCATTATAAATAACAGACTTCACTCACCTTAGACACTGACGATTCCCAAGTGTTAACACCTGCTAAGCTACTATTACTAAGGGAAAACTCGATAAGTATTGGTTTAACCCACTCTAGTGATAAGTTCTCTGGAAGGTTGAGGCAAACCAACTACTCAGCAGATAGAAACGTTGGTCTAAGGTATATATCTCCTTGTTACAAGGACGGCGAAAATAGATGGACACAAGTCGGCATGTGCAAGCCGGATAAGATTTAATCGGTAGGAATCGATGGCCACTTGAGGTCGTGCAACGGGTGCTGTTTTTTAAGGATGGTCTAGTCAGACAAGTGAAGGTGAAGGCGGCTATAGGAGTACTGGTAGGGGATATTTGGATGGTCAGTCTTTCGGAAGTCACAGAAGACAGGCTTCATTAGGGAGGTATCCAGGACTACTGTTGTAACTCCTGGTTACCAATAAGGCAATACGTATGGGTTTAATGTTGTGTAATAATTTGCTTTTGCACATATATAATGGATGCACATGCCATAATAATGAAGGCCCCTTCAGTTTGGAGTTTGGTTTGTGTGTGTGTGTTGTATAACAATTTGTTTGCGTGACTCAATAGACTATTTTAAATAATACTTTTTCGGTTGATTGGAAGAGAGACTTAAATATTTTCAGAGAGCAGTGTTAAGTCACATATTGTACCTTCAAACAAGAAGTGCTTTACACACCATTTAACATTGTTGTGTAAAATAGACTGTTTCGCGCTTTTTTGTTTGAATGTACGTCCTTCTTAACTGAGAGCTATTTTGTACTCGACTAATGTGCTTGATATTTGGATGTCGTGTAGCCTCATAACTGAAGACTTGTGTCAAAATGAACAGCAAATCTTGGAGTTTGTTCACTGAGTTTCGGTCTCGGTATAAGTCCATTTAGAATAATTTGGCTTTGTTTTGGATTTGGTCGAAGACTGAGAGGTTGTCTCTTCGTGTAGATTTATTCGTGCATTGGCTTCGATACTTAGAATATACGAAACAAGTTAGGAGTTAGTGCGAATTCATGTCGCAAAATGATCTGTTTACAAGGAGTGTGCGCGACTAAAGGTCCTATTAGACGAAGCCTTAGCATTCTGCAAGTAGTCTCATCATCCGGAGCACCCCTTTATTTTTTATTACAGCTTGATTCCACACTGTATTTTTTGGTAAAGGGACAGAATCTTCAGCATGTGATATCGTTAGCCCGAATTTCGCAGGCCGACCGTAGATATCAGGTGTGCGTCGGCAGGGGATCAAACTCCGAACCATGTGCGTGGTCGGCGAGAGTTCTAACCACTGTGTCACCATAACTACTTAGTGAAAGAGTCATTGGTTGCAATTATGGAACTGGAGAAACACCTGTGCGAGTCTCACAGTAAAAATAGAAATATATAACGATCAAGCTAAAATGTAGCGCAAACGTTGAACGCACCGCGTGAAGTAGTGCTAGCTGTATTTCCTCGTGTCTGAAATTACGACCCGTAGCATGGGATTTCTCCATGGATTCCTCTATAGTGGCACTGATAAGATTGGTAGAAGACATCGAAATGAAATATTCATGGACAATGGAACCAGTGTGATAGGAACAGAGAGGGGATTAAATAGGGGCTTAAGGAAATGGCAGCACGAAAGAATACATATTCTTATTATACCTCTTCAGTGCGTAGAGACATAGACTGACATTTCGACCTACCGGCTGCAAGCCATCGGGGTGGTCTTGTGGAACGTATGATCCCCATTGTTCGTAGGGTTTTAGGTAAAGTTGCTGATAAACGACCGTTGATTGATGGAAATCTTGTGACTTTACTGATAAAAGCTGAACGCATTATAAATAACAGACTTCACTCACCTTAGACACTGACGATTCCCAAGTGTTAACACCTGCTAAGCTACTATTACTAAGGGAAAACTCGATAAGTATTGGTTTAACCCACTCTAGTGATAAGTTCTCTGGAAGGTTGAGGCAAACCAACTACTCAGCAGATAGAAACGTTGGTCTAAGGTATATATCTCCTTGTTACAAGGACGGCGAAAATAGATGGACACAAGTCGGCATGTGCAAGCCGGATAAGATTTTATCGGTAGGAATCGATGGCCACTTGAGGTCGTGCAACGGGTGCTGTTTTTTAAGGATGGTCTAGTCAGACAAGTGAAGGTGAAGGCGGCTATAGGAGTACTGGTAGGGGATATTTGGATGGTCAGTCTTTCGGAAGTCACAGAAGACAGGCTTCATTAGGGAGGTATCCAGGACTACTGTTGTAACTCCTGGTTACCAATAAGGCAATACGTATGGGTTTAATGTTGTGTAATAATTTGCTTTTGCACATATATTGGATGCACATGCCATAATAATGAAGGCCCCTTCAGTTTGGAGTTTGGTTTGTGTGTGTGTGTTGTATAACAATTTGTTTGCGTGACTCAATAGACTATTTTAAATAATACTTTTTCGGTTGATTGGAAGAGAGACTTAAATATTTTCAGAGAGCAGTGTTAAGTCACATATTGTACCTTCAAACAAGAAGTGCTTTACACACCATTTAACATTGTTGTGTAAATAGGACTGTTTCGCGCTTTTTTGTTTGAATGTACGTCCTTCTTAACTGAGAGCTATTTTGTACTCGACTAATGTGCTTGATATTTGGATGTCGTGTAGCCTCATAACTGAAGACTTGTGTCAAAATGAACAGCAAATCTTGGAGTTTGTTCACTGAGTTTCGGTCTCGGTATAAGTCCATTTAGAATAATTTGGCTTTGTTTTGGATTTGGTCGAAGACTGAGAGGTTGTCTCTTCGTGTAGATTTATTCGTGCATTGGCTTCGATACTTAGAATATACGAAACAAGTTAGGAGTTAGTGCGAATTCATGTCGCAAAATGATCTGTTTACAAGGAGTGTGCGCGACTAAAGGTCCTATTAGACGAAGCCTTAGCATTCTGCAAGTAGTCTCATCATCCGGAGCACCCATTTATTTTTTATTACAGCTTGATTCCACACTGTATTTTTTGGTAAAGGGACAGAATCTTCAGCATGTGATATCGTTAGCCCGAATTTCGCAGGCCGACCGTAGATATCAGGTGTGCGTCGGCAGGGGATCAAACTCCGAACCATGTGCGTGGTCGGCGAGAGTTCTAACCACTGTGTCACCATAACTACTTAGTGAAAGAGTCATTGGTTGCAATTATGGAACTGGAGAAACACCTGTGCGAGTCTCACAGTAAAAATAGAAATATATAACGATCAAGCTAAAATGTAGCGCAAACGTTGAACGCACCGCGTGAAGTAGTGCTAGCTGTATTTCCTCGTGTCTGAAATTACGACCCGTAGCATGGGATTTCTCCATGGATTCCTCTATAGTGGCACTGATAAGATTGGTAGAAGACATCGAAATGAAATATTCATGGACAATGGAACCAGTGTGATAGGAACAGAGAGGGGATTAAATAGGGGCTTAAGGAAATGGCAGCACGAAAGAATACATATTCTTATTATACCTCTTCAGTGCGTAGAGACATAGACTGACATTTCGACCTACCGGCTGCAAGCCATCGGGGTGGTCTTGTGGAACGTATGATCCCCATTGTTCGTAGGGTTTTAGGTAAAGTTGCTGATAAACGACCGTTGATTGATGGAAATCTTGTGACTTTACTGATAAAAGCTGAACGCATTATAAATAACAGACTTCACTCACCTTAGACACTGACGATTCCCAAGTGTTAACACCTGCTAAGCTACTATTACTAAGGGAAAACTCGATAAGTATTGGTTTAACCCACTCTAGTGATAAGTTCTCTGGAAGGTTGAGGCAAACCAACTACTCAGCAGATAGAAACGTTGGTCTAAGGTATATATCTCCTTGTTACAAGGACGGCGAAAATAGATGGACACAAGTCGGCATGTGCAAGCCGGATAAGATTTTATCGGTAGGAATCGATGGCCACTTGAGGTCGTGCAACGGGTGCTGTTTTTTAAGGATGGTCTAGTCAGACAAGTGAAGGTGAAGGCGGCTATAGGAGTACTGGTAGGGGATATTTGGATGGTCAGTCTTTCGGAAGTCACAGAAGACAGGCTTCATTAGGGAGGTATCCAGGACTACTGTTGTAACTCCTGGTTACCAATAAGGCAATACGTATGGGTTTAATGTTGTGTAATAATTTGCTTTTGCACATATATTGGATGCACATGCCATAATAATGAAGGCCCCTTCAGTTTGGAGTTTGGTTTGTGTGTGTGTGTTGTATAACAATTTGTTTGCGTGACTCAATAGACTATTTTAAATAATACTTTTTCGGTTGATTGGAAGAGAGACTTAAATATTTTCAGAGAGCAGTGTTAAGTCACATATTGTACCTTCAAACAAGAAGTGCTTTACACACCATTTAACATTGTTGTGTAAATAGGACTGTTTCGCGCTTTTTTGTTTGAATGTACGTCCTTCTTAACTGAGAGCTATTTTGTACTCGACTAATGTGCTTGATATTTGGATGTCGTGTAGCCTCATAACTGAAGACTTGTGTCAAAATGAACAGCAAATCTTGGAGTTTGTTCACTGAGTTTCGGTCTCGGTATAAGTCCATTTAGAATAATTTGGCTTTGTTTTGGATTTGGTCGAAGACTGAGAGGTTGTCTCTTCGTGTAGATTTATTCGTGCATTGGCTTCGATACTTAGAATATACGAAACAAGTTAGGAGTTAGTGCGAATTCATGTCGCAAAATGATCTGTTTACAAGGAGTGTGCGCGACTAAAGGTCCTATTAGACGAAGCCTTAGCATTCTGCAAGTAGTCTCATCATCCGGAGCACCCCTTTATTTTTTATTACAGCTTGATTCCACACTGTATTTTTTGGTAAAGGGACAGAATCTTCAGCATGTGATATCGTTAGCCCGAATTTCGCAGGCCGACCGTAGATATCAGGTGTGCGTCGGCAGGGGATCAAACTCCGAACCATGTGCGTGGTCGGCGAGAGTTCTAACCACTGTGTCACCATAACTACTTAGTGAAAGAGTCATTGGTTGCAATTATGGAACTGGAGAAACACCTGTGCGAGTCTCACAGTAAAAATAGAAATATATAACGATCAAGCTAAAATGTAGCGCAAACGTTGAACGCACCGCGTGAAGTAGTGCTAGCTGTATTTCCTCGTGTCTGAAATTACGACCCGTAGCATGGGATTTCTCCATGGATTCCTCTATAGTGGCACTGATAAGATTGGTAGAAGACATCGAAATGAAATATTCATGGACAATGGAACCAGTGTGATAGGAACAGAGAGGGGATTAAATAGGGGCTTAAGGAAATGGCAGCACGAAAGAATACATATTCTTATTATACCTCTTCAGTGCGTAGAGACATAGACTGACATTTCGACCTACCGGCTGCAAGCCATCGGGGTGGTCTTGTGGAACGTATGATCCCCATTGTTCGTAGGGTTTTAGGTAAAGTTGCTGATAAACGACCGTTGATTGATGGAAATCTTGTGACTTTACTGATAAAAGCTGAACGCATTATAAATAACAGACTTCACTCACCTTAGACACTGACGATTCCCAAGTGTTAACACCTGCTAAGCTACTATTACTAAGGGAAAACTCGATAAGTATTGGTTTAACCCACTCTAGTGATAAGTTCTCTGGAAGGTTGAGGCAAACCAACTACTCAGCAGATAGAAACGTTGGTCTAAGGTATATATCTCCTTGTTACAAGGACGGCGAAAATAGATGGACACAAGTCGGCATGTGCAAGCCGGATAAGATTTTATCGGTAGGAATCGATGGCCACTTGAGGTCGTGCAACGGGTGCTGTTTTTTAAGGATGGTCTAGTCAGACAAGTGAAGGTGAAGGCGGCTATAGGAGTACTGGTAGGGGATATTTGGATGGTCAGTCTTTCGGAAGTCACAGAAGACAGGCTTCATTAGGGAGGTATCCAGGACTACTGTTGTAACTCCTGGTTACCAATAAGGCAATACGTATGGGTTTAATGTTGTGTAATAATTTGCTTTTGCACATATATAATGGATGCACATGCCATAATAATGAAGGCCCCTTCAGTTTGGAGTTTGGTTTGTGTGTGTGTGAGCGCGCGCTTTTCGACTATTACGCTACATTTTGGTCATAAATAAAATCTCTTATTACTCTAAAATTTTATGCAAAGTGTTTGCGGAAATTATCACAATTATTAACCTTTCGAACACTGAATCCAAAAAATACAATCTTATTGACAGATAATACACATAACTCACTGTTTGGATTTGTGGAATTTTTAAACATAAACACATCTATAATTGTATATATTGTTGGATTTATATGTTCAAGTTGCTCCAAGTCAGTGAGTTTATGGTTAAGATATCATTTTAGTTACATATACTGAACTATATTGCATGTTGTCTTATTGTATAGTTGTCGTCGCTTTTTGCCCTTTTTTGTGTGAACTGTTTCCTTTGTTGATGTTGTTCTCATTGTTTGTCCGTTATTTTCTGATTTTGAGGGGAGCAACCCAAAAAGTTGCTTCTCTCTAAACTTTTACTTAATGTAATCATTCTTTTCTCAGGCGTGAGGCTAGCAACCCCACCCTGTAAACAAAAATTGCTACAGAACTTCAGTATGTGAACCTCCTTGCACCAAAAGAAAAAGTCTGTGTAGGAACATGGAACGTCCGAACTATGTACGAGACTGGAAAAGCTGCCCAGATCGCCAACGAGATGAAAAGATACGGAATACAAGTGCTGGGAATATGTGAGAGCAGATGGAATGGGAGTGGACTCACCAAATTGTCAACAGGTGAGTCAGTGATCTACTCCGGTCACCCAGAAGATAACCACACGCACACCGAGGGCGTGGCTATCATGATGTCACCAACGGCAACGAAAGCCCTGATACAATGGGAGGCGATTTCGTCCAGGATAATGACCGCCAGGTTCAACTCCAAAGGAAGGAAAGTGTCAATCATACAATGTTATGCACCCACAAACAACGCAGACCTCGAGAAGAAAGAAGAATTCTACAGGCAACTACAGGCAACAATGGACAATACTCCAGCTGGCGACATGAAAATACTAATGGGAGACATGAACGCCAAACTGGGACCAGACAATACGGGAAGGGAACTCATCATGGGTAGAGAAGCTCTAGGAGAAATGAATGAAAACGGAGAACTCTTCGCCGACTTCTGCGCCTTCAACGAACTGGTGATTGGTGGCAGTGTATACAAGCACAAAGATATCCACAAGGCTACATGGGTGTCACCAGACGGGCAAACCAAAAACCAAATCGACTTCATCTCAATCTCAAGGAAGTGGAGGCGCAGCCTACTGGACACAAAAGCAAGAAGAGGAGCAGACGTTGGCTCAGACCACTATCTCGTACAAGGGACAATCCAAATCAAATTAAAAGCTTTCAGGGAATCAGGAGCTGCAGATAGACCACAAGCCAAGTTCAACACTCAAAAGCTGAAGGACCAGGCTACAAAGGACATCTTCATTGCAAGCATAAAGGACAAAGCCGAGACACAAATCAACACTAGCGAAGAGGTCGGCGTTGAAAAGCACTGGAACAACTTGAAAACGGTGTGGAGCCAAACCTGCATAGAAATTCTAGGCAGAAAAAAGAGACAGGACAAACAGTGGCTCACTACGGACACTTGGAAACTAATAGAAGAGAGAAGGACAGTGAAGCAAAAGATTATCCAGTGCACGACGAGCAACAAAAACAGGAGCTGAATGCAAGCTACAATACACTGAACAAAAGAGTGAAGAAAAGTGCCAGGGAAGACAAAAGAAAATATTATGAAACCATGGCAAACGAAGCAGAACAAGCTGCAGGCAAAGGAGACCTCGCCACACTCTACCAAACAACTAGGAACCTTTCGGGCAAACGTTCGACACAGATTAAGCCAATAAAGGACGACAATGGAAAGTCAATCACCAAAGAGGTGGAACAGAGAAAGCACTGGGTTGAACACTTCAAAAGACTTCTAAATCGTCCGCCACCTACAACACGTCCAGCAATACCAACAACGGAAGCAGAACTACCAGTGAACACTGACCCCCCGACGAAATCAGAAGTCCTGAATGCAATCAAGATGCTTAAAACTGGGAAAACACCGGGACCAGATGGAATCCCAGCAGAGGCTTTGAAAATAGACCCAGAGACAACAGCGGACTTGATGACACCACTACTGGAGAAGGTGTGGAAAGAGGGCAAAGTACCCGAGGATTGGAAGAACAGTTACTTATTCAAACTTCCAAAGAAAGGAGACTTAAGTCAATGTAAAAACTGGCGTGGAATTATGCTTCTGTCCATTCCAAGCAAGATACTAAGTCGCATCATCCTGGAGAGAATCAAACAAGCCCTAGATGAAAAACTTCGTCCGGAACAGGCTGGATTCAGGAGAAACAAATCATGTATTGATCAAATCGCCACTCTACGGATCATCATTGAACAAAGCTTGGAATGGCAGTCACCTCTCTATCTCAACTTCATCGACTTTGAAAAGGCCTTCGACAGCGTCGATCGAGAGGTCATTTGGAAACTACTTCGCTACTACGGGGTCCCATCGACAATTATACACCTCATCCAACAGTTATACGACAATGCTGCATGCCAAGTAATCCACAACGGGAAACTTACGGAAGCCTTCGAAGTGAGGACGGGAGTGAGGCAAGGCTGTCTACTATCACCAATGATCTTCCTGATTGCAATTGATTGGATAATGCGACAGACAACGGCAACCAACGAGGGAACAGGCATAAAATGGACTGACACAAAAGACTTGGAGGATCTGGATTTCGCCGATGATATATGTCTGATTTCCCATAAACTGGAAGATATGCAAATGAAAAGTAACAAGTTGGCAGAAGAAGCATCAAAGATAGGACTTCACGTGAACATAGATAAAACAGAGATGATGAAGATTCCTTGCCAACATCAACAGCAACAACAGACCACAATAAGCATAAATGGGAAGAACCTGAAAGAAACAACCTCCTTCACCTACCTGGGAAGCATCGTCTCAACTACAGGCGGAACTGACGAGGACATCAAAGCCAGAATCGGAAAAGCAAGACAAGCTTTCATTACTCTCAAATCTGTGTGGAGGTCAACAGCAATCAGCATCAAAAATAAGATCCGGATTTTCAACTCCAATGTGAAGTCAGTGCTACTATACGGATCAGAGACTTGGCGAGTCATAAAGAGCATCTCAAACAAACTTCAAACCTTCATTAACAACTGTCTCCGCTCAATACTCAAGATCAGATGGCCAGAAAAGATCAGCAACAGGGATCTCTGGGAGCGAACCAATCAGGAACCGATTGTGAAACAAATAGGCAGAAAGAAATGGAGATGGATTGGCCATACGCTGAGGAAACCATCAAGTGACATCACTAGACAAGCCCTCGAGTGGAACCCGAAAGGGAGGCGGCGAGTTGGTCGTCCAAGGGTGACTTGGAGGAGGTCATGTGAAGAGGAGATGAAAGCATGTGGGCAGACCTGGAGCAGGGTGAAAAAGTTGTCAGAAAACCGAAGTCAATGGAGGTGCGCAGCTGAAGCCCTATGTTCCTCTAGGAACTAAAGGATACAATAATAAATAATATAATAATTGTGTGTGTGTGTTGTATAACAATTTGTTTGCGTGACTCAATAGACTATTTTAAATAATACTTTTTCGGTTGATTGGAAGAGAGACTTAAATATTTTCAGAGAGCAGTGTTAAGTCACATATTGTACCTTCAAACAAGAAGTGCTTTACACACCATTTAACATTGTTGTGTAAATAGGACTGTTTCGCGCTTTTTTGTTTGAATGTACGTCCTTCTTAACTGAGAGCTATTTTGTACTCGACTAATGTGCTTGATATTTGGATGTCGTGTAGCCTCATAACTGAAGACTTGTGTCAAAATGAACAGCAAATCTTGGAGTTTGTTCACTGAGTTTCGGTCTCGGTATAAGTCCATTTAGAATAATTTGGCTTTGTTTTGGATTTGGTCGAAGACTGAGAGGTTGTCTCTTCGTGTAGATTTATTCGTACATTGGCTTCGATACTTAGAATATACGAAACAAGTTAGGAGTTAGTGCGAATTCATGTCGCAAAATGATCTGTTTACAAGGAGTGTGCGCGACTAAAGGTCCTATTAGACGAAGCCTTAGCATTCTGCAAGTAGTCTCATCATCCGGAGCACCCCTTTATTTTTTATTACAGCTTGATTCCACACTGTATTTTTTGGTAAAGGGACAGAATCTTCAGCATGTGATATCGTTAGCCCGAATTTCGCAGGCCGACCGTAGATATCAGGTGTGCGTCGGCAGGGGATCAAACTCCGAACCATGTGCGTGGTCGGCGAGAGTTCTAACCACTGTGTCACCATAACTACTTAGTGAAAGAGTCATTGGTTGCAATTATGGAACTGGAGAAACACCTGTGCGAGTCTCACAGTAAAAATAGAAATATATAACGATCAAGCTAAAATGTAGCGCAAACGTTGAACGCACCGCGTGAAGTAGTGCTAGCTGTATTTCCTCGTGTCTGAAATTACGACCCGTAGCATGGGATTTCTCCATGGATTCCTCTATAGTGGCACTGATAAGATTGGTAGAAGACATCGAAATGAAATATTCATGGACAATGGAACCAGTGTGATAGGAACAGAGAGGGGATTAAATAGGGGCTTAAGGAAATGGCAGCACGAAAGAATACATATTCTTATTATACCTCTTCAGTGCGTAGAGACATAGACTGACATTTCGACCTACCGGCTGCAAGCCATCGGGGTGGTCTTGTGGAACGTATGATCCCCATTGTTCGTAGGGTTTTAGGTAAAGTTGCTGATAAACGACCGTTGATTGATGGAAATCTTGTGACTTTACTGATAAAAGCTGAACGCATTATAAATAACAGACTTCACTCACCTTAGACACTGACGATTCCCAAGTGTTAACACCTGCTAAGCTACTATTACTAAGGGAAAACTCGATAAGTATTGGTTTAACCCACTCTAGTGATAAGTTCTCTGGAAGGTTGAGGCAAACCAACTACTCAGCAGATAGAAACGTTGGTCTAAGGTATATATCTCCTTGTTACAAGGACGGCGAAAATAGATGGACACAAGTCGGCATGTGCAAGCCGGATAAGATTTTATCGGTAGGAATCGATGGCCACTTGAGGTCGTGCAACGGGTGCTGTTTTTTAAGGATGGTCTAGTCAGACAAGTGAAGGTGAAGGCGGCTATAGGAGTACTGGTAGGGGATATTTGGATGGTCAGTCTTTCGGAAGTCACAGAAGACAGGCTTCATTAGGGAGGTATCCAGGACTACTGTTGTAACTCCTGGTTACCAATAAGGCAATACGTATGGGTTTAATGTTGTGTAATAATTTGCTTTTGCACATATATATTGGATGCACATGCCATAATAATGAAGGCCCCTTCAGTTTGGAGTTTGGTTTGTGTGTGTGTGTTGTATAACAATTTGTTTGCGTGACTCAATAGACTATTTTAAATAATACTTTTTCGGTTGATTGGAAGAGAGACTTAAATATTTTCAGAGAGCAGTGTTAAGTCACATATTGTACCTTCAAACAAGAAGTGCTTTACACACCATTTAACATTGTTGTGTAAATAGGACTGTTTCGCGCTTTTTTGTTTGAATGTACGTCCTTCTTAACTGAGAGCTATTTTGTACTCAACTAATGTGCTTGATATTTGGATGTCGTGTAGCCTCATAACTGAAGACTTGTGTCAAAATGAACAGCAAATCTTGGAGTTTGTTCACTGAGTTTCGGTCTCGGTATAAGTCCATTTAGAATAATTTGGCTTTGTTTTGGATTTGGTCGAAGACTGAGAGGTTGTCTCTTCGTGTAGATTTATTCGTACATTGGCTTCGATACTTAGAATATACGAAACAAGTTAGGAGTTAGTGCGAATTCATGTCGCAAAATGATCTGTTTACAAGGAGTGTGCGCGACTAAAGGTCCTATTAGACGAAGCCTTAGCATTCTGCAAGTAGTCTCATCATCCGGAGCACCCCTTTATTTTTTATTACAGCTTGATTCCACACTGTATTTTTTGGTAAAGGGACAGAATCTTCAGCATGTGATATCGTTAGCCCGAATTTTGCAGGCCGACCGTAGATATCAGGTGTGCGTCGGCAGGGGATCAAACTCCGAACCATGTGCGTGGTCGGCGAGAGTTCTAACCACTGTGTCACCATAACTACTTAGTGAAAGAGTCATTGGTTGCAATTATGGAACTGGAGAAACACCTGTGCGAGTCTCACAGTAAAAATAGAAATATATAACGATCAAGCTAAAATGTAGCGCAAACGTTGAACGCACCGCGTGAAGTAGTGCTAGCTGTATTTCCTCGTGTCTGAAATTACGACCTGTAGCATGGGATTTCTCCATGGATTCCTCTATAGTGGCACTGATAAGATTGGTAGAAGACATCGAAATGAAATATTCATGGACAATGGAACCAGTGTGATAGGAACAGAGAGGAGATTAAATAGGGGCTTAAGGAAATGGCAGCACGAAAGAATACATATTCTTATTATACCTCTTCAGTGCGTAGAGACATAGACTGACATTTCGACCTACCGGCTGCAAGCCATCGGGGTGGTCTTGTGGAACGTATGATCCCCATTGTTCGTAGGGTTTTAGGTAAAGTTGCTGATAAACGACCGTTGATTGATGGAAATCTTGTGACTTTACTGATAAAAGCTGAACGCATTATAAATAACAGACTTCACTCACCTTAGACACTGACGATTCCCAAGTGTTAACACCTGCTAAGCTACTATTACTAAGGGAAAACTCGATAAGTATTGGTTTAACCCACTCTAGTGATAAGTTCTCTGGAAGGTTGAGGCAAACCAACTACTCAGCAGATAGAAACGTTGGTCTAAGGTATATATCTCCTTGTTACAAGGACGGCGAAAATAGATGGACACAAGTCAGCATGTGCAAGCCGGATAAGATTTCATCGGTAGGAATCGATGGCCACTTGAGGTCGTGCAACGGGTGCTGTTTTTTAAGGATGGTCTAGTCAGACAAGTGAAGGTGAAGGCGGCTATAGGAGTACTGGTAGGGGATATTTGGATGGTCAGTCTTTCGGAAGTCACAGAAGACAGGCTTCATTAGGGAGGTATCCAGGACTACTGTTGTAACTCCTGGTTACCAATAAGGCAATACGTATGGGTTTAATGTTGTGTAATAATTTGCTTTTGCACATATATAATGGATGCACATGCCATAATAATGAAGGCCCCTTCAGTTTGGAGTTTGGTGTGTGTGTGTATGTATAACAATTTGTTTGCGTGACTCAATAGACTATTTTAAATAATACTTTTTCGGTTGATTGGAAGAGAGACTTAAATATTTTCAGAGAGCAGTGTTAAGTCACATATTGTACCTTCAAACAAGAAGTGCTTTACACACCATTTAACATTGTTGTGTAAATAGGACTGTTTCGCGCTTTTTTGTTTGAATGTACGTCCTTCTTAACTGAGAGCTATTTTGTACTCGACTAATGTGCTTGATATTTGGATGTCGTGTAGCCTCATAACTGAAGACTTGTGTCAAAATGAACAGCAAATCTTGGAGTTTGTTCACTGAGTTTCGGTCTCGGTATAAGTCCATTTAGAATAATTTGGCTTTGTTTTGGATTTGGTCGAAGACTGAGAGGTTGTCTCTTCGTGTAGATTTATTCGTACATTGGCTTCGATACTTAGAATATACGAAACAAGTTAGGAGTTAGTGCGAATTCATGTCGCAAAATGATCTGTTTACAAGGAGTGTGCGCGACTAAAGGTCCTATTAGACGAAGCCTTAGCATTCTGCAAGTAGTCTCATCATCCGGAGCACCCCTTTATTTTTTATTACAGCTTGATTCCACACTGTATTTTTTGGTAAAGGGACAGAATCTTCAGCATGTGATATCGTTAGCCCGAATTTCGCAGGCCGACCGTAGATATCAGGTGTGCGTCGGCAGGGGATCAAACTCCGAACCATGTGCGTGGTCGGCGAGAGTTCTAACCACTGTGTCACCATAACTACTTAGTGAAAGAGTCATTGGTTGCAATTATGGAACTGGAGAAACACCTGTGCGAGTCTCACAGTAAAAATAGAAATATATAACGATCAAGCTAAAATGTAGCGCAAACGTTGAACGCACCGCGTGAAGTAGTGCTAGCTGTATTTCCTCGTGTCTGAAATTACGACCTGTAGCATGGGATTTCTCCATGGATTCCTCTATAGTGGCACTGATAAGATTGGTAGAAGACATCGAAATGAAATATTCATGGACAATGGAACCAGTGTGATAGGAACAGAGAGGGGATTAAATAGGGGCTTAAGGAAATGGCAGCACGAAAGAATACATATTCTTATTATACCTCTTCAGTGCGTAGAGACATAGACTGACATTTCGACCTACCGGCTGAAAGCCATCGGGGTGGTCTTGTGGAACGTATGATCCCCATTGTTCGTAGGGTTTTAGGTAAAGTTGCTGATAAACGACCGTTGATTGATGGAAATCTTGTGACTTTACTGATAAAAGCTGAACGCATTATAAATAACAGACTTCACTCACCTTAGACACTGACGATTCCCAAGTGTTAACACCTGCTAAGCTACTATTACTAAGGGAAAACTCGATAAGTATTGGTTTAACCCACTCTAGTGATAAGTTCTCTGGAAGGTTGAGGCAAACCAACTACTCAGCAGATAGAAACGTTGGTCTAAGGTATATATCTCCTTGTTACAAGGACGGCGAAAATAGATGGACACAAGTCGGCATGTGCAAGCCGGATAAGATTTTATCGGTAGGAATCGATGGCCACTTGAGGTCGTGCAACGGGTGCTGTTTTTTAAGGATGGTCTAGTCAGACAAGTGAAGGTGAAGGCGGCTATAGGAGTACTGGTAGGGGATATTTGGATGGTCAGTCTTTCGGAAGTCACAGAAGACAGGCTTCATTAGGGAGGTATCCAGGACTACTGTTGTAACTCCTGGTTACCAATAAGGCAATACGTATGGGTTTAATGTTGTGTAATAATTTGCTTTTGCACATATATAATGGATGCACATGCCATAATAATGAAGGCCCCTTCAGTTTGGAGTTTGGTTTGTGTGTGTGTGTTGTATAACAATTTGTTTGCGTGACTCAATAGACTATTTTAAATAATACTTTTTCGGTTGATTGGAAGAGAGACTTAAATATTTTCAGAGAGCAGTGTTAAGTCACATATTGTACCTTCAAACAAGAAGTGCTTTACACACCATTTAACATTGTTGTGTAAATAGGACTGTTTCGCGCTTTTTTGTTTGAATGTACGTCCTTCTTAACTGAGAGCTATTTTGTACTCAACTAATGTGCTTGATATTTGGATGTCGTGTAGCCTCATAACTGAAGACTTGTGTCAAAATGAACAGCAAATCTTGGAGTTTGTTCACTGAGTTTCGGTCTCGGTATAAGTCCATTTAGAATAATTTGGCTTTGTTTTGGATTTGGTCGAAGACTGAGAGGTTGTCTCTTCGTGTAGATTTATTCGTACATTGGCTTCGATACTTAGAATATACGAAACAAGTTAGGAGTTAGTGCGAATTCATGTCGCAAAATGATCTGTTTACAAGGAGTGTGCGCGACTAAAGGTCCTATTAGACGAAGCCTTAGCATTCTGCAAGTAGTCTCATCATCCGGAGCACCCCTTTATTTTTTATTACAGCTTGATTCCACACTGTATTTTTTGGTAAAGGGACAGAATCTTCAGCATGTGATATCGTTAGCCCGAATTTTGCAGGCCGACCGTAGATATCAGGTGTGCGTCGGCAGGGGATCAAACTCCGAACCATGTGCGTGGTCGGCGAGAGTTCTAACCACTGTGTCACCATAACTACTTAGTGAAAGAGTCATTGGTTGCAATTATGGAACTGGAGAAACACCTGTGCGAGTCTCACAGTAAAAATAGAAATATATAACGATCAAGCTAAAATGTAGCGCAAACGTTGAACGCACCGCGTGAAGTAGTGCTAGCTGTATTTCCTCGTGTCTGAAATTACGACCTGTAGCATGGGATTTCTCCATGGATTCCTCTATAGTGGCACTGATAAGATTGGTAGAAGACATCGAAATGAAATATTCATGGACAATGGAACCAGTGTGATAGGAACAGAGAGGAGATTAAATAGGGGCTTAAGGAAATGGCAGCACGAAAGAATACATATTCTTATTATACCTCTTCAGTGCGTAGAGACATAGACTGACATTTCGACCTACCGGCTGCAAGCCATCGGGGTGGTCTTGTGGAACGTATGATCCCCATTGTTCGTAGGGTTTTAGGTAAAGTTGCTGATAAACGACCGTTGATTGATGGAAATCTTGTGACTTTACTGATAAAAGCTGAACGCATTATAAATAACAGACTTCACTCACCTTAGACACTGACGATTCCCAAGTGTTAACACCTGCTAAGCTACTATTACTAAGGGAAAACTCGATAAGTATTGGTTTAACCCACTCTAGTGATAAGTTCTCTGGAAGGTTGAGGCAAACCAACTACTCAGCAGATAGAAACGTTGGTCTAAGGTATATATCTCCTTGTTACAAGGACGGCGAAAATAGATGGACACAAGTCGGCATGTGCAAGCCGGATAAGATTTCATCGGTAGGAATCGATGGCCACTTGAGGTCGTGCAACGGGTGCTGTTTTTTAAGGATGGTCTAGTCAGACAAGTGAAGGTGAAGGCGGCTATAGGAGTACTGGTAGGGGATATTTGGATGGTCAGTCTTTCGGAAGTCACAGAAGACAGGCTTCATTAGGGAGGTATCCAGGACTACTGTTGTAACTCCTGGTTACCAATAAGGCAATACGTATGGGTTTAATGTTGTGTAATAATTTGCTTTTGCACATATATATGGATGCACATGCCATAATAATGAAGGCCCCTTCAGTTTGGAGTTTGGTTTGTGTGTGTGTGTTGTATAACAATTTGTTTGCGTGACTCAATAGACTATTTTAAATAATACTTTTTCGGTTGATTGGAAGAGAGACTTAAATATTTTCAGAGAGCAGTGTTAAGTCACATATTGTACCTTCAAACAAGAAGTGCTTTACACACCATTTAACATTGTTGTGTAAATAGGACTGTTTCGCGCTTTTTTGTTTGAATGTACGTCCTTCTTAACTGAGAGCTATTTTGTACTCGACTAATGTGCTTGATATTTGGATGTCGTGTAGCCTCATAACTGAAGACTTGTGTCAAAATGAACAGCAAATCTTGGAGTTTGTTCACTGAGTTTCGGTCTCGGTATAAGTCCATTTAGAATAATTTGGCTTTGTTTTGGATTTGGTCGAAGACTGAGAGGTTGTCTCTTCGTGTAGATTTATTCGTACATTGGCTTCGATACCTAGAATATACGAAACAAGTTAGGAGTTAGTGCGAATTCATGTCGCAAAATGATCTGTTTACAAGGAGTGTGCGCGACTAAAGGTCCTATTAGACGAAGCCTTAGCATTCTGCAAGTAGTCTCATCATCCGGAGCACCCCTTTATTTTTTATTACAGCTTGATTCCACACTGTATTTTTTGGTAAAGGGACAGAATCTTCAGCATGTGATATCGTTAGCCCGAATTTCGCAGGCCGACCGTAGATATCAGGTGTGCGTCGGCAGGGGATCAAACTCCGAACCATGTGCGTGGTCGGCGAGAGTTCTAACCACTGTGTCACCATAACTACTTAGTGAAAGAGTCATTGGTTGCAATTATGGAACTGGAGAAACACCTGTGCGAGTCTCACAGTAAAAATAGAAATATATAACGATCAAGCTAAAATGTAGCGCAAACGTTGAACGCACCGCGTGAAGTAGTGCTAGCTGTATTTCCTCGTGTCTGAAATTACGACCTGTAGCATGGGATTTCTCCATGGATTCCTCTATAGTGGCACTGATAAGATTGGTAGAAGACATCGAAATGAAATATTCATGGACAATGGAACCAGTGTGATAGGAACAGAGAGGGGATTAAATAGGGGCTTAAGGAAATGGCAGCACGAAAGAATACATATTCTTATTATACCTCTTCAGTGCGTAGAGACATAGACTGACATTTCGACCTACCGGCTGAAAGCCATCGGGGTGGTCTTGTGGAACGTATGATCCCCATTGTTCGTAGGGTTTTAGGTAAAGTTGCTGATAAACGACCGTTGATTGATGGAAATCTTGTGACTTTACTGATAAAAGCTGAACGCATTATAAATAACAGACTTCACTCACCTTAGACACTGACGATTCCCAAGTGTTAACACCTGCTAAGCTACTATTACTAAGGGAAAACTCGATAAGTATTGGTTTAACCCACTCTAGTGATAAGTTCTCTGGAAGGTTGAGGCAAACCAACTACTCAGCAGATAGAAACGTTGGTCTAAGGTATATATCTCCTTGTTACAAGGACGGCGAAAATAGATGGACACAAGTCGGCATGTGCAAGCCGGATAAGATTTTATCGGTAGGAATCGATGGCCACTTGAGGTCGTGCAACGGGTGCTGTTTTTTAAGGATGGTCTAGTCAGACAAGTGAAGGTGAAGGCGGCTATAGGAGTACTGGTAGGGGATATTTGGATGGTCAGTCTTTCGGAAGTCACAGAAGACAGGCTTCATTAGGGAGGTATCCAGGACTACTGTTGTAACTCCTGGTTACCAATAAGGCAATACGTATGGGTTTAATGTTGTGTAATAATTTGCTTTTGCACATATATTGGATGCACATGCCATAATAATGAAGGCCCCTTCAGTTTGGAGTTTGGTTTGTGTGTGTGTGTTGTATAACAATTTGTTTGCGTGACTCAATAGACTATTTTAAATAATACTTTTTCGGTTGATTGGAAGAGAGACTTAAATATTTTCAGAGAGCAGTGTTAAGTCACATATTGTACCTTCAAACAAGAAGTGCTTTACACACCATTTAACATTGTTGTGTAAATAGGACTGTTTCGCGCTTTTTTGTTTGAATGTACGTCCTTCTTAACTGCGAGCTATTTTGTACTCGACTAATGTGCTTGATATTTGGATGTCGTGTAGCCTCATAACTGAAGACTTGTGTCAAAATGAACAGCAAATCTTGGAGTTTGTTCACTGAGTTTCGGTCTCGGTATAAGTCCATTTAGAATAATTTGGCTTTGTTTTGGATTTGGTCGAAGACTGAGAGGTTGTCTCTTCGTGTAGATTTATTCGTACATTGGCTTCGATACTTAGAATATACGAAACAAGTTAGGAGTTAGTGCGAATTCATGTCGCAAAATGATCTGTTTACAAGGAGTGTGCGCGACTAAAGGTCCTATTAGACGAAGCCTTAGCATTCTGCAAGTAGTCTCATCATCCGGAGCACCCCTTTATTTTTTATTACAGCTTGATTCCACACTGTATTTTTTGGTAAAGGGACAGAATCTTCAGCATGTGATATCGTTAGCCCGAATTTCGCAGGCCGACCGTAGATATCAGGTGTGCGTCGGCAGGGGATCAAACTCCGAACCATGTGCGTGGTCGGCGAGAGTTCTAACCACTGTGTCACCATAACTACTTAGTGAAAGAGTCATTGGTTGCAATTATGGAACTGGAGAAACACCTGTGCGAGTCTCACAGTAAAAATAGAAATATATAACGATCAAGCTAAAATGTAGCGCAAACGTTGAACGCACCGCGTGAAGTAGTGCTAGCTGTATTTCCTCGTGTCTGAAATTACGACCTGTAGCATGGGATTTCTCCATGGATTCCTCTATAGTGGCACTGATAAGATTGGTAGAAGACATCGAAATGAAATATTCATGGACAATGGAACCAGTGTGATAGGAACAGAGAGGGGATTAAATAGGGGCTTAAGGAAATGGCAGCACGAAAGAATACATATTCTTATTATACCTCTTCAGTGCGTAGAGACATAGACTGACATTTCGACCTACCGGCTGCAAGCCATCGGGGTGGTCTTGTGGAACGTATGATCCCCATTGTTCGTAGGGTTTTAGGTAAAGTTGCTGATAAACGACCGTTGATTGATGGAAATCTTGTGACTTTACTGATAAAAGCTGAACGCATTATAAATAACAGACTTCACTCACCTTAGACACTGACGATTCCCAAGTGTTAACACCTGCTAAGCTACTATTACTAAGGGAAAACTCGATAAGTATTGGTTTAACCCACTCTAGTGATAAGTTCTCTGGAAGGTTGAGGCAAACCAACTACTCAGCAGATAGAAACGTTGGTCTAAGGTATATATCTCCTTGTTACAAGGACGGCGAAAATAGATGGACACAAGTCGGCATGTGCAAGCCGGATAAGATTTTATCGGTAGGAATCGATGGCCACTTGAGGTCGTGCAACGGGTGCTGTTTTTTAAGGATGGTCTAGTCAGACAAGTGAAGGTGAAGGCGGCTATAGGAGTACTGGTAGGGGATATTTGGATGGTCAGTCTTTCGGAAGTCACAGAAGACAGGCTTCATTAGGGAGGTATCCAGGACTACTGTTGTAACTCCTGGTTACCAATAAGGCAATACGTATGGGTTTAATGTTGTGTAATAATTTGCTTTTGCACATATATTGGATGCACATGCCATAATAATGAAGGCCCCTTCAGTTTGGAGTTTGGTTTGTGTGTGTGTGTTGTATAACAATTTGTTTGCGTGACTCAATAGACTATTTTAAATAATACTTTTTCGGTTGATTGGAAGAGAGACTTAAATATTTTCAGAGAGCAGTGTTAAGTCACATATTGTACCTTCAAACAAGAAGTGCTTTACACACCATTTAACATTGTTGT
Organism: Trichobilharzia regenti; assembly: GCA_944472135.2. Lineage (NCBI taxonomy): Eukaryota > Metazoa > Platyhelminthes > Trematoda > Strigeidida > Schistosomatidae > Trichobilharzia > Trichobilharzia regenti. The sequence continues at coordinate 4,636,824 of OX235265.1, forward strand.
GTAAATAGGACTGTTTCGCGCTTTTTTGTTTGAATGTACGTCCTTCTTAACTGAGAGCTATTTTGTACTCGACTAATGTGCTTGATATTTGGATGTCGTGTAGCCTCATAACTGAAGACTTGTGTCAAAATGAACAGCAAATCTTGGAGTTTGTTCACTGAGTTTCGGTCTCGGTATAAGTCCATTTAGAATAATTTGGCTTTGTTTTGGATTTGGTCGAAGACTGAGAGGTTGTCTCTTCGTGTAGATTTATTCGTACATTGGCTTCGATACCTAGAATATACGAAACAAGTTAGGAGTTAGTGCGAATTCATGTCGCAAAATGATCTGTTTACAAGGAGTGTGCGCGACTAAAGGTCCTATTAGACGAAGCCTTAGCATTCTGCAAGTAGTCTCATCATCCGGAGCACCCCTTTATTTTTTATTACAGCTTGATTCCACACTGTATTTTTTGGTAAAGGGACAGAATCTTCAGCATGTGATATCGTTAGCCCGAATTTCGCAGGCCGACCGTAGATATCAGGTGTGCGTCGGCAGGGGATCAAACTCCGAACCATGTGCGTGGTCGGCGAGAGTTCTAACCACTGTGTCACCATAACTACTTAGTGAAAGAGTCATTGGTTGCAATTATGGAACTGGAGAAACACCTGTGCGAGTCTCACAGTAAAAATAGAAATATATAACGATCAAGCTAAAATGTAGCGCAAACGTTGAACGCACCGCGTGAAGTAGTGCTAGCTGTATTTCCTCGTGTCTGAAATTACGACCTGTAGCATGGGATTTCTCCATGGATTCCTCTATAGTGGCACTGATAAGATTGGTAGAAGACATCGAAATGAAATATTCATGGACAATGGAACCAGTGTGATAGGAACAGAGAGGGGATTAAATAGGGGCTTAAGGAAATGGCAGCACGAAAGAATACATATTCTTATTATACCTCTTCAGTGCGTAGAGACATAGACTGACATTTCGACCTACCGGCTGAAAGCCATCGGGGTGGTCTTGTGGAACGTATGATCCCCATTGTTCGTAGGGTTTTAGGTAAAGTTGCTGATAAACGACCGTTGATTGATGGAAATCTTGTGACTTTACTGATAAAAGCTGAACGCATTATAAATAACAGACTTCACTCACCTTAGACACTGACGATTCCCAAGTGTTAACACCTGCTAAGCTACTATTACTAAGGGAAAACTCGATAAGTATTGGTTTAACCCACTCTAGTGATAAGTTCTCTGGAAGGTTGAGGCAAACCAACTACTCAGCAGATAGAAACGTTGGTCTAAGGTATATATCTCCTTGTTACAAGGACGGCGAAAATAGATGGACACAAGTCGGCATGTGCAAGCCGGATAAGATTTTATCGGTAGGAATCGATGGCCACTTGAGGTCGTGCAACGGGTGCTGTTTTTTAAGGATGGTCTAGTCAGACAAGTGAAGGTGAAGGCGGCTATAGGAGTACTGGTAGGGGATATTTGGATGGTCAGTCTTTCGGAAGTCACAGAAGACAGGCTTCATTAGGGAGGTATCCAGGACTACTGTTGTAACTCCTGGTTACCAATAAGGCAATACGTATGGGTTTAATGTTGTGTAATAATTTGCTTTTGCACATATATTGGATGCACATGCCATAATAATGAAGGCCCCTTCAGTTTGGAGTTTGGTTTGTGTGTGTGTGTTGTATAACAATTTGTTTGCGTGACTCAATAGACTATTTTAAATAATACTTTTTCGGTTGATTGGAAGAGAGACTTAAATATTTTCAGAGAGCAGTGTTAAGTCACATATTGTACCTTCAAACAAGAAGTGCTTTACACACCATTTAACATTGTTGTGTAAATAGGACTGTTTCGCGCTTTTTTGTTTGAATGTACGTCCTTCTTAACTGAGAGCTATTTTGTACTCGACTAATGTGCTTGATATTTGGATGTCGTGTAGCCTCATAACTGAAGACTTGTGTCAAAATGAACAGCAAATCTTGGAGTTTGTTCACTGAGTTTCGGTCTCGGTATAAGTCCATTTAGAATAATTTGGCTTTGTTTTGGATTTGGTCGAAGACTGAGAGGTTGTCTCTTCGTGTAGATTTATTCGTACATTGGCTTCGATACTTAGAATATACGAAACAAGTTAGGAGTTAGTGCGAATTCATGTCGCAAAATGATCTGTTTACAAGGAGTGTGCGCGACTAAAGGTCCTATTAGACGAAGCCTTAGCATTCTGCAAGTAGTCTCATCATCCGGAGCACCCCTTTATTTTTTATTACAGCTTGATTCCACACTGTATTTTTTGGTGAAGGGACAGAATCTTCAGCATGTGATATCGTTAGCCCGAATTTTGCAGGCCGACCTTAAATATCAAACTCCGAACCATGTGCATGGTGTACGATTCTCCTATCCACTGTGGCACTTATATCCCTTCACTTTCAGTAGATCTGGTAATTTATAGTGCTTTATTGCAACGACGGAATTTGGCTCACTATATCCCACATGATTATGAACATGGGTAACCTGAACATTTGAAGCTTGTTTGGAAGGGAAAGCGACTAGGTTACATTCGATGCTCCAAGGAACTTTTTGATTGGTCCAAAGAATGGATGTTGTCATGCGTCATAGAAAAGTTTGCACTCATACGCATGCAAGTGTAAACGTAAATGATACAGGGGTTACCACTCCTATAAGTTCATGAAATGATCGACTTAGGTGTAACGTGAAATCATGACCTTAACACAACAGCATACTGTCATAATGTAGAAGTTCTCAGTTTTAGATCCTTATTGGAAATATGCAGGGTTCTTACAAGATCCACCAGCGTAATGTTTACCACTCCATATACATCTCTGGTAAGGTAGAAACTAGAAAAACGCATCCAGGCAGCCAGTCCTATTTTCAAAAGGGGCTAAATATTCTAGAAAGAGTTGGAAAGAAGGACACTTATATGATTCCTGATATTAGCAATTTACCAATAAAAGGAAAAACTTAACAGTTCGAGCCTCTTCCCACCATACCAAAGAAAGGAAGTAGGTCTCATCACAATCTTCGAAGTTCCAATGGACTACGACGGACCTGATTTGCCTTCTCGTTTCTTTTCACCCAGGTTGAGACACCTGACAGGACATAGCCGAAGAGTCGAAGAGAAGGAAATACATAGCTCTGGAGCACTTGTTCTTACACGGAATCATAAGCTCTTGGGACCGATGCCCAGAAGTCATGATTTCTACGCCCCCAGTAGACTTGTTGGAAAGGGATACGTATTGGGATGGTATCAACAAAGTCGTGAAGCATTCTATTCTCGACCAGATGTCTGAATCTGATATCTGGCACTATCATAAATCCTTATATGGCTATCAGAAAGGTGGAGAATCGCCATTCAAATGGATTTTTCAGGTGCAGTGTCGGACATCCATCGCTTACACTCTACTTAGGACCTGCTGAGTTCGTCACAGCTCTTCAGGAAGGTTAAGGATATGGTTTGTGAAACATTCTACAAGAAATCTTCTGCTTAACAGATGGAGACAGTCTGTTGCCTTTAAATGAAGTAAATTTTGACAGGGATATTTCTGATACTGGAATATTTTGTGAATAATGAACACAGAAAACATTGCCCTACTCCGTCAATTCCGCGTTCCCCCAACCTTTCACAGTCCTAGTCTCCTGATCCTTCTTTGTAAGATTAATTTTAATTTAGGGACCAAAAAGAGGCTCAGTCATGCTGCAGTTCAAATTCATTTTGACGGGTAGGTAAGTTTACACTTTACCAAAACAAATGTTAGACAGCAAGTTAACTACAGCAACGTCTCGTGAAGGTATTGGATATTGGACAGTAAAGAGAGATTCACGTGTGATTTCTGTTGGGGAGAAGTAAATTTGTTGTATTTGGTGGATTGGAAAGGGTAGACTGCAATTCAGAACCCTACTTCATTGACTGTTGGACTCTGGTTTGTTTGAATGCATTGTTGCTGAACGTTCTAGACATTTTTAACAGCGTGATTGTTAGTGGCTACTCCCGGTGATGTTTCGTGCTCTCGGTTCTCTCCGTGGTTTGACTCAGGTTAGACAAAGACTAGCTCAGAGATACTATGCCAAAGAAGTGAAGTTTGGTGCAGATGCGAGGTCAGCGATGTTGGTTGGCGTCGATATTCTCGCCGACGCTGTTGCAGTGACAATGGGTCCAAAGGGTCGCAATGTGATAATCGAAAGTTCATGGAAGTCTCCAAAAATTACTAAGGATGGCGTCACAGTTGCCAAGGGTATTGAATTGAAAGACAAGTTCCAGAATATTGGTGCAAGGTTGGTACAAGATGTTGCTAATAATACAAACGAGGAGGCTGGTGACGGCACCACGACTGCAACAGTTTTGGCTCGGGCAATTGCTAAAGAGGGTTTTGAGAAAATAAGTAAGGGTACCAACCCCATAGAGTTCCGGAGAGGTGTGATGTCTGCAGTCGATGCTGTAGTGAAGGAGCTGAAGTCACTGTCAAAAGAAATTTCCACACCTGAGGAGATAGCACAAGTAGCAACAATATCTGCTAATGGTGACAAAGCTATTGGTGATTTGATTGCTTCTGCCATGAAGAAGGTTGGTAACGATGGTACCATAACTGTGAAGGTAGGTGTCTTTGAATATCTATGCATAACACTCAGGATGGAAAAACACTGAACGATGAGTTGGAGTTCATCGAGGGCATGAAGTTCGATCGTGGTTACATTTCCCCCTACTTTATAAACACTGAAAAGGGAGCACGATGCGAGTTTCAAGATGCCTTTGTATTGTTTTCAGAGAAAAAGATCAACAGCATCCAAACACTGCTTCCTGCCCTTGAATTGTGTCACCAACAAAAACGACCTCTGCTGATCATTGCTGAAGACGTAGAAGGTGAAGCACTGACTGCTCTAGTGCTTAACAGATTAAAACTGGGTCTGCAGGTTTGCGCAGTCAAGGCTCCAGGTTTCGGAGACAATCGAAAGAATACTCTAAAAGACATGGCGATAGCAACCGGCGGAATAGTAAGTAGACATTTCTTAGCACCATCTGCCATTAAACAAAATAATGGAATCTTAATTATTTCTTCAGGTGTTCGGTGATGAAGCAGACATGTTCAAGCTGGAAGACGTACAACTTCAAGATTTAGGGCGCGTGTCAGAAGCCATTATTTCAAAGGAAGACTGTTTATTGATGCGAGGCCGAGGAGACAAGGCTAGCGTTGATAAACGCATAGCTCAGATCAAGGATGAGATGGAAGCCTCCAATAGTGAATACGAAAAGGAGAAAATGCATGAACGCATGGCCAAATTGTCCAACGGTGTCGCAGTCATCAAGGTTGGTGGAAGCAGTGAAGTCGAAGTTAGCGAGAAAAAGGATCGCTACACTGATGCCCTAAATGCAACACGAGCTGCAATTGAAGAAGGAATAGTTCCAGGCGGTGGAACCGCACTCCTCCGATGCATCCCAACCCTCCAAAAACTGGAGACTAAAAATGAAGATCAACGCATAGGTGAGTATCAGTGTGCTTGTATTGGCTCACGTCGAAGCCATGAGATTTATCTCGTGGTCAAAGTGTAGCCTATAGTGAACGGTATGTTGGTCGCTGGACGGACTTGTCTTTCTGGCATAACCTAACCCACCAACAATGAATTTTTGTATTCGGTCTGAGTGTTGCGCGGCTGAGAAGTCGCGTGTCAAACTGACCGTAAATTAACCATACAGTCGTCATGAGTATAAGTGCAGCACTTCTGTTGAGAATTGCTGTTTTTATATGAAGACTGACACTAATAATGATTATTCTGCATGTTTTAGCCTGTGCTTCGATTAAACATTTCACAGAATTGGGCTTAGGTTTACGTTTAAATGAAAAGCTTCGTTTTTTGTCCTGATTCGCCCGGTATCGCGTTTTGTCCTCTGATTTGATCCGCGTGGCATATGCTTTTTTGCGTTGGATTGAGTTGGGGTTTGATACATATTTTTACATGTTTCGCTATGGCAAATATAGTGTGAGGGGTTGTGTGTTAGGGTGGGTGGCAGGTAGAATTGTATCTATGTGCCTTTAGATAACTTAGGTGAGCTGTTGGGCTTTTGTCGTGGCTCACCTCGAAGCCATGATATTTATCTCGTGATCAAAGTGTAGCCTACAGTAAACGGTGTGATGCTCGCTGGATAGGCTCGCCTTTCTGGCACCACGCAACTCACCAACATGAAGTATTTGTATTCGGTCTGAGTGTTGCGCGGCTGAAAAGTCGCGTGTCAAACTGACCGTAAATTAAACATACTGCCCTCACTGGTGTCATATTGGTCCGTGAAGGCGTACATAATCACTGGTCGCTTCTGCTGTTTTGATGATGGTAATCCGTATGTTATTATGGCGCTTGGCACTTTATTGCAGAGACTAGAGTTAACGTCCTTTTTCTTTGAATACCTTTTCCCTATAATTCAGTTGCGTATTAATCAGGGCTTTCTCTTGTAATTTGCGTGGTGTCTTGCTCACTCATAAAGGGGTGCAGTTTGATACAAATAGAGGTTTTACGAATTTGGCTGACATCGAAAGTTGCAATACTTGTATAGTCCACAAATCTCTACTTGGGACGAAATATAGACGTATGTATGACGGTGTTCTTCGTTCACGGAAAGCTCATATGCTTGTGGAGAACTGTGGTGGTTTGTTCATGGCTTACGTCGAAGCCATGAGATTTATCTCGTGGTCAAAGTGTAGCCTATAGTGAACGGTGTGTTGGTTGCTGGACGGACTTGTCTTTCTGGCATAACCTAACCCACCAACAATGAATTTTTGTATTCGGTCTGAGTGTTGCGCGACTGAGAAGTTGCGTGTCAAACTGACCGTAAATTAATCATACAGCCTACATGAGTGAGTGCAGCATTCCGTTTCGACGTGTTGTTTCTTCATGAAGGCGTACATTTCAAGTGACCGATGGTTTGGCTCAGCTGGACATTATGTGTTACCAGTTGGGATAAATTGGTTCTTATGTATATTCTTGGTAAGCTACGTCTTTGTTCCTGTCACTCCACTTATGCTTAATATTCGATATCATCTCGTCTGTTGTAGGTGTGCAAATTGTTCTCCGTGCGCTCTCAACCCCATGCTACACTATCGCGCACAATGCTGGTGTGAATGCTTCCGTTGTCGTCGAGAAAGTGATGAGCATGAGCGGAAACAAGGGATATGATGCTCAGAACGATGCCTATGTAGACATGATCGAAGCAGGTATTATTGACCCAACCAAGGTGAGTCCGTGTTCCTTTTTAAATGTGCATTGTTAATTTACCAATTCACTTCATAACGCATTCTCCTTTTGTTCCTTCACAGGTGGTTCGAACTGCTCTTGTTGATGCCGCGGGTGTTGCTTCCTTATTAACAACTGCGGAAACTGTTGTAACTGACTTGCCAAAGGAAGAAACAGGTGCAAACGCTGCGGGCATGGGTGGTATGGGAGGAATGGGTGGAATGGGAGGCATGATGTAATCTTGCAGCATTTTATCAGACACTGCATTTCAAAGTTGCAGCCAAAATCGTTTTTTCTGAAGTAGCTGAGTTAATCGTAGAATCTCCATTTGTTCAAAGTCCCTGATTTTCCCTCAAATATATTTCATTGATTTCACTTTGTGTTCTAAGCAAGCGTTCAGTCACAGTGGTCACGAAAAATGCACCTGCTGCACATCTCATCTTTTGGTAGACCAAGTGACTTCATCTGATATAGTCAGTTTGTTGTGAGTAGGTTCGAATAAACAGTCTTGAAAGACTATCTGATGCAAGTGTTGATTGTAACTGTTTTCGTTCCCGAGGTTGGGAGCTTACACGCGCTGTACCGTATTGGCTGATGTTGTTTATGGAAATGTTTCTAGCGGAATAGGGTAGATGACAAATGGATGTCCTTTCAGAGTTTATCTTTGTTGCACTTTATGGTGTTTTTCACTGACTGGCTTGTTTGCTGTGATTTAGTGAACTCTTCACGAGATAACTAAGTGGTGTTTGATATTATCTTGCCAAGTAGTTCGCTTTTTGATGGTTTAAAAAAATAACCGTCTCTAGTAGCCACGTGGGCTGGGTGAGTAGAAAGGTGTTTCTGGGTTTATCCTTTCTGTCTTCTTCCTCGTGGTTTAATTCGATGTTGGATGAATTAATTGTTGTCGTTGTGGTGTAAGCCTTGTTGTGGGTCTTATTATCCGGGTGAGCGGCGTAATTCTGCCACCTATTGGCTTCTTCATGCGTTTCATGTGTTAGGAACAATGTAAACGGTATAGAAGTTGCTACATCGACAGGGATGGTTGGGACATGTGTTACATGAGCCTGATCATCGCCTTCCTCGACGGGCAATGTTAGCTGACATAGGGTCAGGCTGGAAAACAGCTAACGGCGGTCAAACCAAAACGTGGCCCCATCAGTCAGTGGAATTCACAACAGTTAGTTTAAGCCAACCAGTCAGCTACGTAGGAAGGTGCAGACTTCCTAGTTGGGGTCCTCGGGACGGTAAAATAATTGGTGACATGGCTCAAAATCGTTCCCAGTGGCTGGCGCAGATGCGCCCACTCCCTGTGACTTATGGTTTCCAATGAAACTATATTGTTCTTCGTTATTACTATTCCTTTATCTCACACCTCTGTTTACTGACTCTATTATGCACTTCTTGTCTTGCTTTGTGTGCTACATGGAGGGTAGCGATTCCAACTGTCGCACATTAGCGCAAAGTTCCATGTCGGAAACAGACAGACAGACAGAAGTTGCACCATGTCTTCGAGAAGGCTTTACGCGCCTGAATTGTATTACACATGTTTACCTCGAAGTACTTCCATGGAGTATGTAGCACTACGTTGAATATAGACTGATAAAAGTCATTTCACCGAACCATTAAATCTCTAATATCAGGAACTGAAGCTTGAGGGCTGTGTAGATTGGCTGACTGAGACATATGTTTCCCAGAATCTGGAAGTGATGTTACTTCATATTCTTTAGTGCACAGCGATGATGCCCACTCAATTTTCGTTTAATTTTAGTGTCACGTTCCATGTTTGTTTATTAGATGTATCACACAGTAAAATAATATTATTTACTGGATGACGTTTCGAAAAAAATTTATCGCTGTTCATAATCACATCGACCAAATATAATCACACAACTTCGAAACTTTCGTTTTATAGTTTTCTTTGCCCTCATATTTGTCGTCGTTGGGGTGGTAGAATTTTCCGGATATATGGAACAGGTGTTGAATCATTCCTATTACATGTATTTGCGGTTGATTCGATAAACAAAGCTTCTGTTGTCATTCTCTCCTTCCACCCTGTGACATTAGATTTCAAAAAACTATGGTCCTATTGTGTGGTCGTGTGTAATTGCATGTGGTGTGTGCTATAGCTGAACTATTCTCTAGATTTCTTATCTTATTCGAGTTAACTAATCTAGACTTTGCTGCTAGGTTTTTATGCTGCACCAGTCTGACCGCCCCCTTTTCTACTAGTTTGACCCATGTACTTGACCTGACGATCACCGCAGACAGTCTGTCTGTCTGGATTCAACATAGAACTTGGCACCGAAGTGCAGCAGTTCGAGTTGCCACGTTCCAAATAGCACACAGAGGTAGACAAGAAGATGAGTGAAGAGAATTAATAGAGTTTGACAAGTATAAGAGTGAAACAGAATGGGTAATGGTAGAAAGGAATATGAAAGATTACAGAGACTGAATACATCTGCGCCATTGACAACGATTTTGAGCCATGTCACCTATTGTCTCCAGCCATTGATTCCTAGAGTCCCGAGGGCCCCAACCCGGGAGTCTGCATCTCCCTACCTGACTCAGTTTAACTGTCAAGGATTTCATGGATTGATGCCATGTTTTTGTTTGGCCACCACTGGCTCTTTTCCAACCTGAACCTATATCAGCTACCAATGCCCGTCGGGGGAGGCGGTGGTTAGGCATGCGCACCACGTGACCTAGCCATCTTAGTCTATGTAACTTTATAGCCTCGTCGATTGATTTTCCCTCTTTGCCCAACACTCTACGCCTAACGTCAACATTACTTATCTTGTGAAACCACCTAACGTGAGACAGAGATCGCAGACATCTATGATCGAAAGCAGTCAACCTTTTCATGTCTTCAACGCGTATTGGCCATGTTTCAGAGCCATAGAGAAGGACGGAGCGAACTGATGAGCAGTACACACGTCCCTTGGTTGATAACCGGATGTCACGCCTACGCCAGAGATGGTGTAAGTCAGCGAAAGCAGCTCGAGCTTTTCGGATCCGTGCTGAGATTTCATCGCCAATCAGTCCGTTGGTGCTAATACAACTTCCCAAGTAGGTGAAGTGGTCAACATGTTCTATCACTTCACTCCCTATCACTAAGTTAGGGGTTGACGTGGTCCAGTCCTGTAGCAGCATCTTACATTTTGCAGGGGCGAATCGCATGCCAAACATACGAAGATTGCTGCTCAAGGTGTTCAGAAGACTCTGCATTTTGTCAGCATCCTCCCCTAACAGGACTATGTCATCTGCATATTCTAAGTCCATAAGATTATTCCCTGGTAACAAGTCGATTCCTAAGTCACTACGTTCAGTTAAGGATACTTCCATTAGCATATCTATGATGAAGTTAAACAGAAATGGGGAAAGTGGACATCCCTGTCGGACACCACTGGTTGTTACCAATTCAGATGACAATTCCCCATAAGCCCTTACACGACTACGTGAGTTTGAATAGAGTGCCTTGATTAGTGCAATGTACTTTCTTGGCACTCCCTTCACAGTCAGACATTGCCATAGTACCTTTCGGTCCACGGAGTCGAAGGCCGCCTTCAAGTCAAGAAATATGACAATTGTTGGACGCCGAAAAGTGTGTCTATGTTCTAGAATCTGTCGAAGAGTGAAGATATGATCTATGCACCCTCTACCTGGTCTAAAGCCTGCTTGATTTTCCCTTGTCTGTTCCTCCCGAGTTCTGCTTAGTCTATGCATGATTACTGAGCCTAGGATTTTAGAGACTATGTTCGTTAGGCTGATCCCCCTATGATTATCACACGAGGACTTGTTTCCCTTCTTGAATATCGGTATAATAAGTGACTTACCCCAGTCTGATGGTACTGTCTCTGATTCCCAGACTTTGCCTAGTACCTCAGTTAATCTACAAACTAGTATGTCACCCCCATATTTAAACACCTCCGGAATAATTCCGTCGGGTCCTGCCGCTTTGCCTCGTTTCAAATTACTGATAGCTTTTGTAACCTCACCTACAGACGGCGGACCAGTGTCTATATCCCATTCGGGTACGTGGTGGATGGCGGGGAGGTTCAGTGTGGCTGTAGGCAAGTTAAATTGTTCCTCAAAGTGTTCTTTCCAGCGTTCAAGGCGTCTATCCTGAGAGCTAATTAAGGAGCCATTTTTCTCAGAAATAGTCTCACTTATGAATTGCCTTCTCCCGCCCGATTCTGTGATGAGTCTAAAGAGTTGCCTAGTGTTGCCACAGACAGGGTATTAGATAAACTAAATTTTTCTGTTTTAAAAGCTCCACTGGTTGAATCCTTTAACCGACAAAGCATGTTTGTAATTGAGTTAGTGGGTGGTTTGAATACAAGCCACTTTTATTCCTTCCTTGTTAGGAATTCTTTGTAAGGTTTCCGAGGTTCCTTCCTTGAGTCACGTTTGTCTATTTGTTTTTAGTCCTAGCTCCTTGTTACTTAAATTAATCATGGTATCGTTATCAGTTTGTTATTTTCTATTTGACTACACACGACATGATCCGTGAGTGAACTGTGTGATGACTATATTTCTCTACCTCCACTTTCGAAGGTCATTTCTCACAGTTATAAAGAGAGACAGAGCGAACTAATGGGTAGTATATACATCCTTTAATCGATAACAGGATATCACGTTTATACTAGTATTTCTTGACCAAATTTATTCATTTGTGTATGGTTGTGAAGTTACATCTACTGAGATAGTTAGGACATGTGTTACGCATGCATCCCTAGTCATCGCCTTCTTGGACAACCAGTGTGTTAGCTGACTGACATGGGATCAGTTTGGTAAAGAGAGAGCTAGTGATGGTCAAACGAAAATATGGATTCGTCAGTCAATGAAGTCTTTAGCATTTACTCGGCCAAGTCAAGAGGTGTAAACTGCCTCACTGGTTGAGGTCCTCAGGATGTTAAGAACCAATGTAGGGTGGAGATAGTTGGTGATATGACTTAACATCCTCGTTGTCGATGACTGGTGCAGATGCATTCACTGTTTGCGATTTGTCACTCATATCCAACAAAACTCCTCTATTCTTCTTCCTCCCCTTGCGTATGAGTACTACTCTTTTCCCCTCATTCACACTTCTGTTTATTATCTCTCTTTTGTTGAATTTTCCTAAACTCTCTTCTGGTGCACTGTTGTGCAAAGTTCTATGTTGAAACCAGTCAATCAGTTATGCATATATAGGTATTCATTGAGGTAATTTGACGATGTGTCAGACTATATTGCACTTTTTCGTGTGTTTATTTATTACGGTTTCTACAGTGGAATCACATTTCAATGATAACCACCGTGGTGATTCTAAAATAGACTAAAAAAAAAATAGACTACTGACCAACTGGATTCAACTTAAAACTGCATAGGTGTGCGCCACTTCGAGTTGCCACACTCCACTCTATGCACCACACAAAACAAGAGTAAAGAGAGATAATAAACAGAAGCATGAGTAAGGAAAAAAGAGTAGTAATTTGGAAGAACAATATGACTTTATTGAATACAACGAATTATATAGAGGGAATGCATTTGCGCCAGCTTTGACAACGAGGCTTTTTCACCATATCACCCCTAATTGTCTCCAACCTCCATTTGTTTTTACTGTCCCGAGGACACAAACCAGTCAGTCAGGCAGTTTACACCTTCCTACGTGACTGGCTTAAACTGACTGTTGTGGATTTCATTGACTGATGTGGCCATGTTTTGGTTTGACCGCCGCCAGCTCTTTTCCAGCCTGACCCTATGTCAGGTTTCGGTCACATGAACAAGCCTAAATATTTAACAAATACTACCTAATATTCTCGTCAAATTCAGAGTTTTCTTCCCCTTAAGATCATTCTATTTCAGTATGTTGCTTTAAAGTGTAACCAATTGAACAAGTACAAGGATCTGCGTACTACAAGAAAAGGTAAAGTTCAGGTGAAATATTTCAAGCTTAAGCCTTATGTACTCTTAATATGAAGTTATGACTCGTTCGTCTACGCGTGAGACTTCTAACCCCAGTAGGTGGTCACAAAGCTTAAACGGTGTGGGCAGCCAGGAAGCAACAACCGTCCACACACTTCCAAGAGCACACGAAGCCTTCCTGAACACCATTCGCCCCTCTAGGTGAGGACGCTGACAAAATACAGCAGAGTCTTCTGAACACCTTGAGCTACAATCTGCGAATGTTTGGCATGCGATTCGCTGCCGCCAAATGTAAGATGATGTTACCGGACTGGACTACACTGACTCTTAGCTTAGAAAAAGAGAGTGAAGTGGTAGAGCACATTGACCGCTTCACTTATTTGCGAACTTGCATCAGCCAGTGCCAACGGGTTGATCTCTCACGAAATCTCAGCACGGATCCAGAGGGCTAGTTTCGCATATGTCAGTTTGCGCCGTCTCTACCCAAATAGACGTGATATCCGGCTGGCTGGCTGGCTGTCAACCAAAGGGTGTGTGTACTGCTCAGTAGCAGTTTGCTTTGTCCTCCTTTATAGCTGTGAGATATGGACATTGAGAGTGGAGGACATTAAAAGGCCTGGCGAACTGTTTTGATTATAGGTGCCTGCGTTCTATCTTCCGTGTGAAGTGGTATAATTGGGTGAGGAATATTGAGGTTATTCTTCTGTCGAGTGCTAGGTGAGGAGGGGAAATCAATCGACGAGGCTGTGAAGTTACATCGACTGAGATGGTTAGGACATGTGTTACGTATGCATCCCTAGCCATCCATCGCCTTCCTCGACGGGCAATGTTAGCTGAAATAAAGTTAGGTTGGAAAAGAGCCAGTGGTGGTCAAACGGAAACATGGCACAAGTCAATGAAATGCACAACAGTTAGTTTAAGCCACCTAGGGAGGCATCGACTGGCTGGCTTCTTGGTTGGGGTTTTCGGGATGGTAAGAACTAATGAAAACTGAAGACAATTGGTGATGTGGCTCAAAATCGTTCTCAATGGCGCAGATCCATCCACTCCTTTTGACTTATGATTTCCAATGAAACTATTTTGTTCTTCGTTATTACTATTCCTTTTGTATCATATCCCTTTTTACTGTCTCTATTATGCATTCCTGTTTACTTACTACTCTTGCTTTGTGTGCTGCTTGGAGTGGAGTGTGACGACTTGAACTGCTGTACTTTTATTCGCAGAAAGTATAATAAAAGGGAATGTTAGTGAGGAAGAATAAGCACAGGGAGGATAATGAGAATATGGGTGAATACCTCAGCGCCATCGAGGACGATTTCAGAACCAAGTCAGCAAGTCTCTAGTTATTAATTCTTAGAGCATCTTTGACCTGAGCTGGGTGGTCTACACTTCCTTGCATGGCTCAAACTGACAGTCTTCATGAACTGATGCCAGGTTTTGGCTCAAACACACCTAACTCTTTTACAAACTAATCCGATGTCAGCCAACATTACTCAACAAGGAATCGGGTAGCATAACTTATGTCCTAGCTATGTCAATTGATATAGCTTCACAATCTCATCGATTGACTCTCCTTACGCCTAACTTTATTTTTGCTCACTACCATGTATGGAATTTTCAGCATGAATATCGGTAGCCCAAATTTTGCAGACTGACCATAGATATCAAGTGTACGCCGATAGGGGATCGAACCTCGAGCCATGTGCATGGTCGGCGAGAATCCTAACCACTATGCCACCGACGCACAGGTGGTAGACAGAACGCAAATATCTGTGACGAAAGACAGTTTTCACTGCTTTAAGTCTTTCAAACGGCCACGGATAGAGCAAACTGCTGTGCATTACACGCTATTTGTGTTCAATAGACAGATATCACATCTACGCCAGGAATGACGTATGTTGGATAGGGCCACACCCGCCCTTTGTATATGTGCTGAGATTTCTTTAGTAACTTCCCAAATAAGTGAATTGGCCGACAGACTCAACCATTTCAGTCGGTGCACACCAGTCCTGCGACATTGTCTTATATTTGACACAGTTGTATCGCGTACCAAACACACCGAGATTTATGCTCAGCATTTTTAAAAGACTCTGGATTTTGTCAGCGTCTTCACCTAAATTGACAATTACATGGACATAATTTAAATCCACAAAGCTCACTTCTAGTAAATAAGTCAATCTTTAAGTCACTAAAGTCGATTAAAGTCACATCCATTAGTACATCTGTGCTGAAATTAAATGAAAAAATGTGAACAGGTGGCACCCTTGATGGATACCAGTGGTTGTCATCACTTCACATAGAGAATTTCCATAATCTCCTATACTAGTTCGGTTAGAGTGTCTTGATTATTATGATGTACTTTCCTGCAACTCTCTTCAGAGTCAGTGGCACAGCGGTTAAGACGCTTACCGACCATGCATATCGTCCGGGGTTCGACCCCCCCCCCCTGCCTGATGACACACATTTGATACCAATGGTCCGCCTGCAAAATTTGGGCTACTAATATCACATGCTGAAAATTCCATACTTCTACCAAAAATACAGTGTGCAACGAAGCTATAATCAAAATAAAAAAAATGAATAAAAAACATTGCTACAGTGCATCGAAGTCGCTGCTCTCAGGTCAGGAAGCATGGAGAGTGTTGGACGCCAGTAAGTATAACTGACCAGTTTCAACGTAGAACTTTGCACAGATCTGCACCATTTCGAGTTGCCACACTCCATTTAGCACACAAAGCAAGAGAAGAGAGATAACCAGAAATGTGATGCATAAGGAATAATAATATGGAAGAAAACAATAGAGTTTTACTGAATACGACCAATCACAAAGACCGAATACATCTTTCCCAGCCATTGATAACGATCAATTTGAGCAATATCATCAAGTGCCTCAGGCCTTGATTAGTTCTTACTATGCCAACGACACCACCTAGAAAGCCAGTCAACACATCCCGACGTGGTTGGCTTAAACCAACTGTTGTTGATTTGATTGACTGATGAAGCCATGTTTTGGTTTGACCACCATTAGCTCTTTTCCATACTGATCCTATGTCAGTCATTTAACATATCTCGTCAACGAAGGTGATGGCTGGTTATGTGTAACACATGTTCTAACCATCTGAAGTGATGTAACATCACAACCCCGTCGACTGATTTTCCCTCCTTATCTAGCACTCGACCGACGCTTAACCTCAATATCACTCAACCTATCACACCTACCATCTAACATGAGGGATAGATAGAGCACAGAAAACTATCATCAAAGACAGCTAGCCTTTTTATCTCTTCTACTTTTAATGGCCAGTAAGTATGCCTATGTTGAACAGTCTGTTAAAGAGTGAATATATGATCGACATAATCTATCTAAGGCCTAAAGCCTGATTGAATTTCACAGGCTTGTCTCCCTTGAGTATTGCTTATTTTACAGAAGATTACTGAATCTAAAATTTTAGATAACAAGTTAGTCAAGCTAATCCTACTGTGATAACCTTAAAGAAAACTTGTCTACCTTCTCATTCCAGTAGAATTATCTTAGATTCCTAGACATTACCTAATATCTTAGTTAACCCAATTCATTACCACCATCCTTGAACACTTCTGGGGTCATTCTATTAAGTCCTACTACCTCATTTCATACTAAAAATAGCCTTTGTGACTTCAGTTGCAGTTGGCTGATCGATGTCTTCATCCCATATAAGTAGGTGTTGGATGCTGAACAAATTGAGCTTGGCTATAAGCCAGTTAAACTGTACCCTAAAGTGTTCTCCTTAACGTTCATAGTCTTCTCTCCTAAGAGCTAATTAAGGAGACGTTTTTCTCACTTGTAATTCGTTTCATACAACCAGCTTCTCTAGTAAGCCTAAATAGTTATCTGGTGTTACCTAACTGCTGGTACTTTTTCCATGTCTTTGGCTTCTGCTCTCCACCACTATTCGTAGTCGTTGAGGAGACACATCTGTTCAACTTGTATTTGAGTAGTTTTTCCTCCTCAACATCTGCGAATCCCACTGGAAACAGTATTATTACGTTTATTAGCAGTAGAAATCCACCGGATTTGTTTTTACTAATCTTTGTCTGCAAGGTTACCAGCAGCCTTCGCATCTGACAAGATATTATACCAGTCGTCCTTAGGATTAGTCTTGCTATGAATCTCAGATACGCGTCTAATTATTTCTTCTCACGGCGGCTTATCTACCATAACACTTGATGCCATTACCACATCAGCAAGTTCACGTGAACTAGCCAGAGAATTCCCTGATACCAGTTAGGTGAACTCTGTAGATTCACCATGTTGGTCAGATGGAGTCAAGTGAGTAACCACACTTGAATTATGTGTGTGTGTGTGTCCATGAGACACAGCGTATGTATGCATCTCTTGAGACATCAGAGTTCTGGATAGTGAGGCGAAGGCTACGGACGTCGAATAACCTAATATGACGTTGGTAGAGTAGCTTTAAGATACCATCAGTCGTGTTTTTCCAGCTCTCGTCACAGAATTAAAAGAAGTTGAGGAAGCTACCTTTGGAATAGTATTAACAATCATAGGTAAGCTTTGTGTGCTTATGGAAGTGTGTGAGCAGTTGTTATCTCCCACTGTCCATATCGTGAAAGTTGATTTACCATAGAAATATCTGAAACCGAGAGAGCAATTAGTGTTGCTTGACCACAGGGCCCAAGGGATAACTACTTGAGACTGGTCACACATGACCTGTTTGAGTTGGTTTTTAGACTTGTGTCCATATTAAGATATTATCGCTGGCTACGAACATCCGCTAGGTAAGTCACGATGCACAATTTTCGGAGTCGACCTTTATTAACATCCCGTCCTGTGAGTACGGAGGCAGCGTAAACTGGTTATTGAGTGAAAGACCTTACGGTTGTTATATCGGCATTCATTAGCAGTATGACTCCACTTTCAGACTCCCAAAGTACACTCAGTAACTGACACGATGATATTGACTGATTTTTAGTCTAACCACTGTCTGGACGATAGTCCTAGCATGACAGGGTCTGCAGGAACATTCGTTCCAATTAGTTTATTTCTCGTTAGGTCACTGAGATACTTAATCAACCTCTTAGTTAACCTATAGTTAGTTAACCTTAGCCTATACTTTTGGAATATAAACATGAATGATCAGTTCCCCCTTGTATTTCCGCTTTAACGTAGGGTAAAGTGTACATCTTCCTAAATTCCCCACAGAAATATGAATTAAATATTAATTCCTGGAACAAAAAGAAAATGCTTCGCTTACTCTCATTTCTCACTATTTGACAGTTAATTTGAGAAGAATTCAGAGAAGTGTTAATCTTTTTTCAGTGACATTATTCTCAACATGTAAAAACACCCACAACAAAGAACCCCGGTGACGAACCAGCTAAGTATCTATCACCGAACAAATAGAAAAAGGCGTAAAGAGCGAAGAAAATTTTCTTTTCGACGATTCATTTTTATGAGCTGTACAATCGTAGTTACATTAAACAAGGAAATCGTTAGACCAACCAGATAGTGGTAAACTTTGTCCTCGAAAAATGTACTACGTAATGTAGGGTGTAAGATAGAAGGGGTGACTAATTGTAAGTTAGAAAGGAGACAGAAGTTGGTATGACGTAATAAGTGTGAGAAAATGACTAATCAATAAGCTCCTGTAGAATGGACAGGAACTAGTGGAAAGACGATAGTCTTTTTTTATACAAAATCTGTATGAAAAAGCGATGATATTAATAAACAGTAATAGAGTGGTGGTATAGCGGTTAGGACGCTCGCCAACCATGCACATGGTCCGGGATTCGATCCCCGGCCGACGCACTCCTTTACCTCGCTGAGCCAGAAATAATGCTGGTGCAGAGGAAAGGTTAGACATGAGGCTTGCAACCCCATCCTGTAAAAGTAAGCATCACTGCTACAGAAACTTCAAGCCACTAGCTTGAAGCCCTATGTTCCACTGGGGAACGTGAAGGAAAAAAATAAAAAAATAAAATAAAAATAGAGTGGTAATAAAATGTGGATGATGGGAATAATAATGATCATAAAATAATTGAGCAAAGAATATCCTTTTCGATAAATTCCTCTTCCAGCTCTACAACTATATATATACGTATATGTTTATATACATAGAATATTCTAGATTGTCTGTCTGTCTGTTTGTAGTAGTCAATAACAATATTAGTGTGTTTTTTAAATAATATCGACTTGTTAAATAAGATCACAATGGAATTACAGTTCATTAAAGATGCTTAAATAATAGTAAAAATATAATAACAAATAGAATATCAACTAAATTAAGAAAATTCTACAAAACTTCAGGACCATTCAAACCTAGATGGCCAAGAGGGTAGGGACAATGTCTAAACTAACTTCATTTGGACACATAAGTTGGTCTTCTTAATGTGGATCCTAACAGCCAGCCTCACCAATATTTAGTAATCTAACTCTTAAGGGGAAATTGAGATTTGTTGGTATGCGGTGGATGAATTTGAAAGGTTGGTTAACATCAGTTTTGTCTTCTGTATCCATAAGATGAGATAGAATAGCGCTGCAAATAGATTTTGTTCGTCCTTTACTTAACCACTGTGCAGGGTGATGCCCGGAAATTCGACGAGAAACACACCTAATTGTACGACCTATGTAACTGGCTCACTCCACAGGATCAGTTAAATTGGTAGATACACATGGAAGAGGCGAAATCAGGCAATTTATCTTTTACAATAATAATAGTGAACTTACATAATAAAAAAGGAAGAAGCAAAATTATAGTAAGAACTTTACTCTGGTCACAGTAGGGAGAGGGAATGTATGTATCGCGTTTGAATGCAGAGGTCCAGTTTAAGATCTCGATTAACTAATGCTTCAGCTATGTACAGATGGAGTATCCGAGGTCCCTTTGTACGATATTGAGGAACTCTGTGAAGCTTTTATGAGGGGGTGCTCGGTGTCCGGAGATGACAGGGTGTTCTAAGATAGAGCTGCTGCTGCTGCTATTCTTCTTTTCTCCTCTGGGCTGGCTAACCGAACTGGACAGTGTTCTAGAAAACTTTTGTGGACCTGACGTTGCGTACGACCGATATACTTTGCTCCACACGAGCAAGTAAATTGATAAATACACAAATGAACAGAAAGAAATGGAGATGGATTGGGCATAACATTGAAGAGATTATTGAATGGAAGCCAAGTCAGAAACAATGAGTTGAGCGTGCGAAAGTGACATGGAAGAGATCATGTGGGTGGGGAGGGGAATGAAAGCTTACGGGTAATCGTAGATCCAGTTAAAAAGAAGCTTCAGAAGAGATGTGCTTCTGAAGCTCCATGTTCCAATCGGAACCTAAAGGAGTAATAATAAATTACATTTGGTTCCTTTGATAAATTTTGATTGAGGAATTTACGTGCACCCTTGGCAGCAAGTACTTTGGAAGGACAGAAAGAAGACAGGACTTCTATCCGGTTTCCAGAGCACATTCCAAGAAACTTATGCTTAAAAGGAAGCAGATATTTACAAAGTACAATCACCAGACACCCACTATATGGATACGGGTCATTTTGTCGAGATTTCCAAATCCTCCAAAATATGTTAAACATACAAAGGATAGCGAATCTACTACGATTTACTGCTGAAGCAATTACAATCAAACGTCAGAGACCAAACTTATGCATACAGACAAAGAGAGTGTAGTCAATCTCCCATTCCCTTTGTACTCAACCGTATTACTTCCATTACACTGATTAGTCATCCACACTAGTGAGCTCAGATCATTAAGCAAGTGTTTTCAATTTGATGAACTTTAACCTTCTTGAGTTCCCATGTTGACGTACAAGCCTACACTGTTTATTAGATTTTTCTGTTTTCTGTCTTCTCTCACCCCCACTTACCTTTTTTCATAGTTTGATAGTATATAAATCGATGGAAACTTAAACTAAAAATCGTAATTATTGAATTGGATTTTTTGATTTTCCCGTCGATTGATTGGACCGAAGTGCTAGGTCTCAGGTTGACATGTCGGCTTCTTGTGCAGATGCTTCGACGATGTCTGGGCCCAAGTGGTCTAGTGGATAACGCTTAGGTGTTCGAAACTATGGGTACTGGGTTCGAGCCTCGGTGGGAACATCATCACTCACTGAGAAATGCAGGTACATCCAGCTGACGAGTCCCAAATAGGACGAAATGCGCATCCTGGATTCCACTGCTAGTCACCATCCACCAATTGTATCCTAAAAATCGTAATACTTACATTCCGGATGCGTTTTTCTTATAATGTTTTCTCTGTCACCTCTCAAACATTGAAGTATAAAATGTTATTATTTAAAATCATTTTAATTTCAGGTAGTGGTGCGCAGCTGATGAGAGACTGTGAAATAGAATGATGATATCATTTTATACTTCAAATCTGGTCTTTCTTTCTCTATCACATTTTCACAGAAAAAAGGAATATTCCTGAAGATGTGTCATTAAAATTTTGAGTTCGCTATCAAAACGTATGGTCAAACATTTACTGCCATGATTTTACAGAGGAGAAAATAGCCTCTTCTGTAGATCTCTTTCGGAACACCAAGAGAACTTGCAAAGCAACTTCAGAGTCATCTACAGAATACACGAAAAACTTGCCAATGGTGTATAATATTAGAACAAGACATATAAGCGAACAATATTGTTTTCAATTAGATCTTCTTCAGGCTATGGTGTATAAATCGAACTTCTTGAAATCACAGACGCCATGACTGTTCAGTGACAGAATTTACAATAAACCTGATTTGTCTAAACATCTTTTTTAGAATTCCAAATTCTCACTATTGAACTTCTTCTTGTTGTAATATTGATTTTCTCACAATTTTTGGTTGAACATTACTCAATTCTATCAATAGTGTTACGTTAGTCAATTAACTTACTTAATCTTGCTTTAGTCTCTGCATGTTCAGTATCTTTGTATTACGTAATTTCTACTAGCATATATCCTGATGCTTCCCTACACCACTACATGCACAATAAGTCAATCTAAACTGGATAAATACCATTCTACTAATGTCACCTCTAATTGAGCAGGTAAATTGGAAGGAGAGAACATATACCAAGAAATTTATGCCTGAATAGAAGTAGATATTCACAAAGTATAATTACCAGACATCTTGAGGATGCGAGGTATTTCATTGAGATTTTCTAATCATTCAGAAAGCTAAATATAAAAAGGACAGTAAATTTACTAGGATTTGCTGGAGCCAATGAAATCACACCTGTTCAAACCACACTTATGCATACAGAAAGGGAGAGTGAGAAGAAATCTTCTACTGCCTTGATAACCGCATTTTGATCGTGATTTCAGCTCACTGAACAAATTTCAAGACATACACGTTGATAGTAATTTAAACTAAAAAATTGTGATGCTTACATTTCAGATACGTTAACTTCTTATAGTTTTGTATTTCCTCTACTACCATTCAAACTTTGAAGTATGTTATTTTCATTCTTATGGCAGTCACCTCTCTATCTCAACTTCATCGATTTTGAAAAGGCCTTCGACAGCGTCGATCGAGAGGTGATTTGGAAACTACTTCGCTACTACGGGGTGAAATCGACAATTATACATCTCATCCAACAGTTGTACGATAATGCTGCATGTCAAGTAATCCACAACGGGAAACTTACGGAAGCCTTCGAAGTGAGGACGGGAGTGAGACAAGGCTGCCTACTATCACCAATGATTTTCCTGATTGCAGTAGATTGGATAATGCGACAGACAACGGGCAATGAGGAAACAGGCATAAAATGAACCCACACAAAAAACTTGGAGGATCTGGACTTCGCTGATGATATATGTCTGATTTCCCACAAACTGGAAGATATGCAAGTGAAAAGCAACAAGCTGGCAAAAGAAGAATCCAGAGAAGATAGGACTTCAGGTGAACGTAGATAAAACAGAGGTAGGTGATGAAGATTCCTGCCCAACACCACCAACAACAACGGACAGTAATCAGCATAAATGGGAGGGACCTGAAAGAAACAACTTCCTTTACCTATCTACCTATCTGGGAAGCATCGTTTCAACTACCGGTGGAACTGACGAGGATATCAAAGCCAGAATCAGAAAAAGCAAGACAAGCTTTCATTACTCTTAAGTCTGTGTGGAGGTCAACACTCAGTATGAAAAATAAGATCCGGATTTTCAACTCCACTGTGAAGTCAGTCAGTGCTACTATACGGATCAGAGACTTGGCCAGCGCGTCATAAAGAGCATCTCAAACAAACTACAGACCTTCATCAACACCTGTTTTCATTCAATACTCAAGATCAGATGGCCGGCCAGAAAAGATCACCAACAGGGACCTCTGGGAGCGAACCAACCTGGAACCGATAGTACAGAAAATAAGCAAGAAGAAATGGAGATAATACATCTCCATTGGCCATACGCTGAGGAAACCATCAAGTGACATCACTAGACAAGCCATTACTCGAGTGGAACCCGAAAGGGAAGCGGCGAGTTGGTCGTCAGTGCAAGGGTGACTTGGAGGAGGTCATGTGAAGAGGAGATGAAAGCATGCGGGCAGACTTGGAGCGGGGTGAAAAAGTTGGCAGAAAACCGAAGGCAATGGAGATGCGCAGCTGAAGCCCTATGTTCCTTCAGGAATTAAAAGATATAACAAATGATATGTAACTATTTTAGTTCCAGGAAGTTTGTAGCTGATGGGAACCTGTGAACTAGAATGATATCATTATATTATTATTGTTTCTTTTAGTTCCGCACGTCTCCATTGCGTTCGGTTCTCTGTCAACGTTTCCACCTGGCTCCACGTCTGCCCTCTCCACATGACCTCTTCCATGTCACCCCACCCTCGCACTGACGACCAACTCCCCGCTTGATCGTTGGCTAAAGCTTAAAATTCCAATAACATATAAAAAGTTCAATTTAGACCAGACATCGTTGAAGCATCTGAACAAGGAGCCGACATATATGTAAATCTGAAACCAAGAACTTCAGGGTTCAATCAATCGACGGGAAAATTTAAAATTGAATCAAATAATTAATATGTGACCCTTTACACAAGAGATGAGTCTCGTGGCCCAAGTGGTCTAGTGGATAACGCTTTGGAGCTTGAAACTGTGGACACTGGTTTTGAGCCTCGGTGGGAACATCATCATTCATTCACTAGAAAGTGCAGGTACACCCAGCTGCCAAGTCTCAAATAGGACGAAATGCGCATGTTAACTGGATTCCGCTGCTAGTCACTATCCACTAATTGAATCCCTTTCTTGTCACGATAAAAATGTGTAATTGTACACAGTTTGAGAATAATATCGTCGAAAAAGGAGTAACCACCCCCCCCTCCTTGGCTGAACACATCTCAATAAAATATATTTACGTCAGCATAAAGAAAAAAAAATCCCATTGAACAAAAGTATATTCATAAGAATAACAAGAGAACCAAAAGAAGAAGAAACTAGAAAATTTTAATTTTGAATTGCGTAATTACTTTACTCAATTGCTAAGAAATAAACAAGCGTGAAATGCACGAAAGAATCCAAAACACACACACACAAAAGATGAAGGTTAAATATGAAAGACAAATACAAAAATTTTCAAAATAAAGGAGCCAAAAAATAAGGACGTAATCGTCATCATCATCACAGACAAGACAAAACAAAACCAAAAAAAAGGAAGGAATGTAGTGGGGTTGGGTGGAGTGAGTGTACCGCCATTAGAAAATATGCAAAAAACATGATAATTGTTATCGTATGCATGTATATATATATCACAAAAATTACATGACAAACGAGTCAGTCACAGCTTTGTTAATAATATCGATTTCAATATTTTGGTCTAGCAAAACCCAGAGGAGAGGAGACGAGTATTCAATATGTACAATGGTCAAGATATAATAATAACAACAAAAAAAATGACAGAAAATGATATGGGAGAAAAAAAATTAAATAAATAAATAAAAGTAATTAATATTATTTTTATTATTATTAATGATATAATTATAATGTTTAATTCTATTTTTTATTAACTTAACAAATCATCTATATCCCCTTTGGATAACGGTTTAATAGCGGTTTGATTATAACTGCTTATTGAATTTTGATTGGATAATAATTGTGAAG
This sequence comes from Trichobilharzia regenti, assembly GCA_944472135.2. Taxonomy (NCBI): domain Eukaryota; kingdom Metazoa; phylum Platyhelminthes; class Trematoda; order Strigeidida; family Schistosomatidae; genus Trichobilharzia; species Trichobilharzia regenti. The sequence goes on from OX235265.1 coordinate 4,662,049, forward strand.
ATGGCGTCAAGGGCATTGCCATCTGATTGGTCGACATAGGATAGAATGAATTATTGTTATTATTATTATATTGTTGGACAGATTTTATTGGTGGAGATGTCATTGGGGTAAATGGTGCATAATTATTACTATTATTATTCTGATTGAAGGATAATGGAACGATTGCATTCGGTGACACTGTAGACGGCATTGTGCTTTGTCCTTGAACAAAATTGTTTGAATACGGAGCAGCGTTAAAAACACCATTTTGTCCGTAAGTCAATTGTAGTTGTTGTTGCTGCGGTTGCTGTTGAGGTTGAGGTGGTGTAATTAAAGATAATGGGACTCCAGTACCTAAACGATTCGATCCTTTATTCTGTGTATTATTATTAGTATTTAAAGCATTCAGATTATAAGTGATTAAAGAACTTGTAATATCAATTGGTTTTGGTTTATTATTTGTGGTTGTCAATTTCATTGGTCCAATAGAAGATTGCTGTTGTTGCTGTAATGGTGTGATACACTTGGATAAATGTTCAATTTGTTCTTGTTTAGCAGCTAACTGACGTTTTTGTTCTAAACTTAAATGAATATTATTAGTATTTTCATTCGTGGATAAACCATTTATAGGTGGTGATGACGATTTACTCTCAGAGCATCCAGACGGAGATGTATTTTTTGATAAAATACTTGACAATACTTCGTTATTATTGGTATTGTTGTTGTTGCTGTTATTAGTTGGACCTGATTGTGAAATATTTCCTTTATTAATATACTGGTCAGCATCATTCACATAGGCATGAATTATTCGTGTCATCTAGAAAAGAGTTGACATGGAAATAAAATCATGAATAACAAACAAGTGTAAGGTCGTTTTGTATTGATTAGAGTTACTTTATTTGCCAATTGTTAGAACAGTGGAATTCAAGATATATGAGTGTGTGTTTGGCACAAGTGAACATAGAGAAGACACAGAGGTGATGAAGACACTCACCAGCCCACCATCATCAACAAAAAGAACCAGTCCATAACAAAGGGAGAAATTTGAAGGAATTCCTTTTATCTATCACTCATCTATCTAGGCAGAATTGTTGCAACTAAAGGCGGGTTCGAATCTCAGAGGCAATGAGATGAGTTCCTTCAAGGTGATTGCAGATACGCCTTGCTGACTGACTGGTGAGTGCCAACTAGCACAAAACCTAGGTCAAGCAAGGCTTCCTGTGGCTGATTGTCTCCAAACATCTAATACAGACACCAATGTTAAAAATTTCATGAACTGCTTCCATGTTTTCGTTTACCACCGCCAGTTCTTTTTCAACCAAATCCTATGGCAGTTAACACTGTCCCGTCGAGGAGGGCAATGGTTTCCGTAGTCCTTTACTTGTATGGAATTACTACTGATGATTTAGATTCATTATTCTTGGAAACCTCGGAAACGTCACGCAGAATTCTTAACAAGGCAGGAATAAGGAAAGTGGTTGGCATTCCAACCACCAGGTGATGAATGTAACCAACCAACAACAACAACACGTACCAACCACTGTCAACGGGAGAAATTCGAAAGAGGTCACTTTCTTTACTCATTTAGGCAGAAAGATTTCAACTATAGACAGACGGCACGGATGTCAAAACAAGCCAGGATCGGAACGGCAAGACAAACCTTCGTCACTCTGAAATCAGTTTGAGAATCTTCTCCACTTCGCCTCAGCCTAAAGAGCAAAATTCGGATTCTCTTCAACAGTAAGGTTAAGTCAGTCAATTCTTCTATATGGTTCAGAAAATTGTACTGCGCATTCCCTACAGACTAAAATGTTTTCGAACACATCCGCCGGCAATGATGAAATCTTATCCTTAAATGGAGCACCTATTGAAATTGTGCCATCCTTCAGATATCTGGGATCCATAATGCTCCCCAACGGCCAAGCGAAAAACGAAGTGAATGCGCGAATCTCCAACGCCCGGAATGCGTTTCTACAGCTGAGGAGCGTTCTATGGAGCAAGAGAGAAATCAGTCTCAGGACTAAAATTCGGATCTACCAAGCTTCCATACGACCCGTTCTGCTGTATGGCTGTGAAACCTGGCCTCTTCGCGCGGAAGATTTACGCAGACTCGAGGTATTAGACCATTGGTGTCTCAGGTACATTCTGCATGTTCGTTGGCAGGACAAACTCTCCAACGAAGAAGTGCGTCGGCGTTGCTACAACATCAACCAAATTCCAGTACTGGTCCAACAACGCCGCCTTCGGTGGTTTGGCCATGTTCTGCGCCGACCAAATGACGATCTGGTCAAATCAGTTCTAAATCCCTCGCCATTACCATCTTGGCGATGTCGCAGAGGCGGACAGCTGAAGACATGGCTTGGTACAGTCAAGGCAGATATGGAGTGCCTGGGGCTACAAACGGTCTACGGACTCCGTATGTGGAACAAGAATTGGATATCCCTATCACAAAACCTTGCTTCAGATCGCCGCGCCTGGGCAGCGATGATTCGAGACGTTCATGAAGCCGGCTCATCCTCCCGTAGGAGATAGCCGAAGTAAAGTAAAAGTAAGTAAGTACAGACTACACTCCAGACTTCCATCAACAACTGCCTTTGCCACCTGGTTGGATCCATACTGAATATTAGATGACCGAGAAGAAAGAATTAGCAACAAATGAACTCTGACGTCCTATTTGCCCGATAAATATGCAGAAGAAAGTGGGGATGCATAGGATACACATACTGAGTGACCTCACGCGCCAGGTACACTCTAAAGTGGAACCCAAAGGGGAAACCATTTGGAATAGATATCACACACAAACCAACGGTAATCAATTCATTCACTATAATGCAGATGGAACGATTTAACAACAAAAGAGGACAAGATTAATGTACTATGTACAAAATCAATTCTATAAACTGTGATAAACACAATATTGCTCAAAATGGGCGTCTCCTTCAACCATCTGTGTCTGCCTGTCGGTGTTTTCAACATAGAAGTTTGCAAAGATGTGTGCAGCAGTTCAAGTCACCACACTCCACTCCATGTAGCACACAAACAAAGAGAAGGAAGTAGAAGAAAAGCATAATAGAGATAGTAGACAGGGATATGAGACAAACGGAATAATAATAATAACGAAAAACAATATAATTTCATTGGGAATCAGAAGCCACAAGGAGAGGATGCATCTGCACTAGCTATTGACAACAAGGATTTTCAGCTAGCCATATCACCACTAATTGTCTCCAGCCCACATTGGTTTTACCGTCCCGAGGACCCTAACCTGTAAGTCAGGCAGTCTACACCTTCCTACGTGGCCAGCTTAAACTGACTGTTGTGGATTTCATTGATTGATGGAGCCAAGGTTTTGGTTTGACTGCCGCTAGCTCTTTTCCAGCCTGACCTTAAGCCAGTTAACATTGCTTGATGAGGAACACGATGGCTGGGTGTGGATGCGTAATACACGTTCTAACCATCTGAATCGATGCAGTTGCTTCACAAGCTCGTCGATTGATTTCCCCTCCCACTTACCTAGCACTCGACTGATGGTTCACCTCAATATTGTTCACCCTATTATACAACTTCACACGGGAGATATATGGTAGACACCTATGATGAAAGATAGATAGGCAAGCTTTTCATGTCTTCCACTCTCAATGGCCAGGTCTCACAGCCAACCATAAGGGAAGACAGAGCAAACTGCTGATTAGTACACACGTCCTTTGGTCGACAGTCAGCCAGCCAACTGGATATCACGTCTACACCAGAGACGGCGTAAACTGGCATATGCGAAACTAGCTCTCCGTATCCGTGCTGAGATTTCGTCAGCGATCAACCGGCTAGCGCTAGAGTTCAGGAACATAATATAATTGGCAAAAGACACGACAAGAATTCTTTCAAAACAACGCATGCAAACAATTATGTATACCAAATGGATTGGGGAGACATAGAGATTTTAAACACTGGAAACACGACATTTCTTAAAAGCCTGGTACTCAGACGCATCAGTAACTAACAAACACATATTTATGGTTTTCAAGTGTTGGTTTACAGGGATTTGAATGATTTCAAGGTTGATCACGAAATTACTTCAGTCAGAGAACCATTGAAAGTCAATACGGGGTATGGGACAGCTGTTTCGCCCCACTAGTTTGAGGATTTTCAGCAATGCGCATAAGTGACTCGACCAGAGTCGAACATTGAGGTTGTGAAAGGAGACCATCGACTATTCAGTCCACTAGAATGTGATAAGAAGTCATGACCAGCGGGATTCACCACGTTGTGTATGAGGAGAAATATCCACCAATAACATTGACTGTCGGTCGCGAATTGCCATTGCATTTGTCCCCTGTGGCAAAATGGTCTGCAACTTATAAGCCTACTTAATATTGTTATATGTTGTTTCCAATGAAATCGAAACCATAAATCGTTGAAAAGTTGACCTAATGATCGAAAGACTGTTTATAAAATCAGATTCTCTTAAGGTTTGATCAAGTATTGATATCAGTTAGAGAATCAGTGGAAACCACGGCATGGAGTAATAGACAGCTGTTTCGTACATATTTTAGAATCTCCAGACAGTACGGACACACACACACCGCGGTTGGAGGCCAGGACTTTGCGGTAACACAAGGTAAGCAGCTCCTACACCATTCAGCCACTTAGACCTGATTTGATGAATGGTCCGTGAATTCCAATTTACACTAATTGGTGATTTCAATGCGACCACAAACCAATATATCAATCCGTGATCAAACCAGAGACTAAATAGTGGGACATGAAGAAAATGAAAGACAAATCCAACGAAGAAAATTTTCTTTATCGATGAAATCATCTTCACAGGCTACCGTACAGTCGTATTTTTACTTACCAAAAAATATAAAGTGGTCTATTATTGAATAATAGATGGAGGGGGTGACATAATTGATAAAATTACTCAGAAATGGCTTTAGAAGTAAAAATAAAAATATAAAAGTTGTAAATTACGTGGTACTCAACGATGGCACAAAGTTAGAAATTTGATGAGGTTAAAATTGCTATTGCATAGTGAGAATAAAGGTGGTAGTTGAGTGTCCATTTAACAAGTGTGAAGAGGGTGTGAAAATATACAAAAGGAGCATATGAAATTGATAATAGTGAATTAATTATTAAAGCAAAAGCAAACTAAAATTAAAAATTAAGAACAAAAGAAAAAATCGAAAATATTTTACAGGGAACGACTAGTGAAAAGTTTAAGACCAAGTTAGAATAAGAGACTGAGCAACTCCTTTCTGTATACAGAGTTCGGGGTTGTATTGACGAATTGCCAGCGCGTCCGCCATACAAAAAAAAGCCAAAACCTGACACCCTCTGTAGCATTTGGTCTCACCTTGTTAAATTGACACTCAACTACCACCTTTCTTCTCACTACTCAAGAGCAATTTTAACCTTATCACATTTCTAACTTTGTGCCATTGATTATCACGTAATTTATTACTTTTAACTTTTCACTTCTAAAGCCACTTCTGAGTAATTATATCAATTATGTCATCTCGTATTAGTCAATAATAGATTACTAAACATTTTTGGTAAATATAAATACGACTGTACGGCAGCCTGTGAAGATGATTTCGTCGATAAAGAAAATTTTCTTCATGGAGAAATCAAAAATCTCCCTTCAACAAATTGAAGTGTATGCGCTGAAGATGTTGCCTAGTAGGGCAATAGCGAAAGCTTCGCAAATAAATCATCCAGATAGCTCAGAGAACACACAACTACATCAAAATCATCCTCACCTGAGCTGCATACAAATCGTCTCCATCGTATCTAGAACAATCTGTTTCCATATCGGCATATCGGACACACAAACATCAGCCCCTACGGACTAGAAGGAATAACACTCCATCAGTTCAGACTCACTTGGACTTAGGTGTCATAGTTAGCCACGACTTAAAAACTACAGCATACTGTCGCTCGGTGGCTGCACGTAGTTTCAGGTCCTTATGAGCAATTCACAGAGCCTTTACTAGAATTACCAGAGATATGTTCACCTCCTTATATACATCTCTGGTGAGGTCAAGACTAGAACGCTGTACCCAGGCAGTCAGCACTTCTCTTAAAGGGGACTCACAGATTCTAGAAAGGGTTCAAAGGAAGGCAATACGTATGATTCTCGGTATGATTAATTTATTATACGAGGAAAGACTAGACAGTTTAAATCTCTTCTTCCTGTCACACCGTAGACAGAGAGGAGATTTAATTACAATGTGTAAAATTTTAAATAATGACTACGACCCTGACCTACTGTCTCTCTTTTCCTTCCCACCGGGGTCGGAACACTTCTGAGTAATTATATATCAATTATGTCACCCCCTCCATCTATTATTCAATAATAGACCACTACATATATTTTTTGGTAAGTATAAATACGACTGTACGGTAGCCTGTGAAGATGGTTTCATCGATAAATAAAATTTTCTTCGCCGGATGTCTTTTATAGTTTCTTCATGACTCAATGGGTATTTTTGGTGATTTAAATCCTGAGAATCGTGTTAAATTGGACACCATTTATGAAATAGGTAAATTCAGAAACACTACCACTCATTTACATGTATTCGATGATATTAGATGGTTGGAGGCAATCGGCCATAGGAAGCCTTGTCTCACCTAGGTTTCGTGGTAGTTGGAACTCCACCAGACAGCCAGCAAGGCATATCTGCAACCTTGAAGGAGCTCATCTCATCCATTCTGAGATTCGAACCGGCACTACCCAGTGAGTGAGTGCTGCAGTCAGAGACGTTACCGATGAGTTATTCGGGCTGGCTCGCGATTGACCTCCTGTACAACGGATTGTATTGGATACTTCGATGGGAAACTAGTCTAGTCCTAGAGGTCCAAAGCTTCCTGTCGCCGATTGCCTCTAACCATTTAATATCAACAGTTCAAAGTTCACCGTGATGGTGAGCCAGCCACCTAGTGGCATGGTGGTCATATATTGCAAACTTGACTGAAAGAATTCAGTCTACACCAATGCAAGGGCTAGACACACATTACCCTTGTTACTTGACTAGTGTCCAATCGAAGCAATGACATGTATGTTCACGTCAAATCAACTATAAACCCACCACAGTCAATATATACAGAGAAAGTGTGTCAAGCTGTTTATCTATAAACGTGATTTTAATATATATATATATATATATATATATATATATATATATATATATATATATGACCTAAGATGGATGAATCATGGGGTCAAGAAAGGTCAACGCCTACTCAATAAATAATGTCATTTTAGTAAACAACTATTAGAGAAACCAGATTTTTATTTTCTAAAATTATGAAAAAATGTTGCTTTTTAGTATTTTGTCATCTTGAAATGAATAAAATGAGAATAAAACAAAACAAAAAGATTATATGTGTAAAACTTGGGCACAATGTGGTGGTAGTAAGTAATTCCATATTAGTTGGTTAATTAGATAGATGTATCACACAATGAAACAGTATTATTATTATTTACTGGATGACAATGTTTCGAACAAAATTTATTGCTGTGCATAATCATACCAATCAATTATAATCACACAACTTCGAAACTTGAGTTTTATAGTTTTCTTTCTTTGTTCATCTCCTATTTATCGTAGTAGGGGCAGTGTAGAATGTTCCAGATATCTGGTAGACAGGTGTAGAATCATTCCTGCTTACACGTTTTCTCTCTCAGTTGATTCGATAAACAAAGCTTCCGCTGTTAACAATCTCTCCCTCCACCCTGTGACATTAGATTTTAACATAACATAACAATTTCGCTTTTATTCCAGAAACAGTACTTGTGGTACAGTGTGGAATTTTCAGCACATATCTACAATATTGCATCTAATTTCATCGTACATTTAAAAGGAGTATTACAAAAAAATAAATATAAAAAACACAACAAAAAAACAAAAAAGAAAAACACAGAAATAACAAAAATAAGAATACCAAGTAGAAAGGAAGATAAACACCAATAATGAAAAAAAATATTTCAGTATTGAGTAGTGGAAGCTATGATATGTGTATGGGTGATGAACAATAACAGCTATAATCATACAAGAAGTTATGAAATGATATTTAAGAATGTTTATAGCCAAGATGATCAGTTAATTTGATTGAACAACACTAAACAATCATAAAATAAACATTACAGGTTTTTTTTTTTTATTGTCAGCACTAATGCAGTGTTTGTTGTGGTAATGTGAGTAATCCTGCATAATACAAAACTTTAAGATGGTGATAGTGGCGTTCACAAACAAGATTGTCAGTTAAATAGGGCCGAACAAAGAACAACCACAAAACTAATGTTACATGATGGTTAATGACAGGACAATTTTGTAATAATCATAGTGATAATATAGTCGGACCCAGTAGATGCACAAAAGGAATAGAGTAAAGTATAAAAAAAGTAAGCCAATGATAATAATATTAAGTAGCTAAGTATGTTTAAGAAGGTTGTTCACTATAGAGTATAAATAAGAGAGTATAAGGAGGAAATAAAAGGGCCAAAATTATGTTATTAACAACAAAGCAAGTCATAGGTTTTACGCTTAACATTGTCTCTGTCACTTAGAACACGGGTCACCGACAAAGCTTGTTTCTAATTATTATTTATTTATTATTAGTTTCTAATTAGTTAATTACACTGTGCGTCGGCGACACAGTGGTTAGGACTCTCGTCGACCATGCACATGGTCCGGGGTTCGATCCCTTGCCGACGCACACCCGATATCTATGGTCGGCCTGCAAAATTTGGGCTACCGATATCCATCTGAAAATTCCATACTAGTAGTAAAAATACAGTGTGGAATCAAGCTGTAATCAAAAATAAAAAAATAAATAAATAGTATGGGATAGAATAACAGTTTTAAAATCTAATGTGACACGCTGGAGGGAGAGATTGTTAACAGCGGAAGCTTTGTTTATCGAATCAACTGCAAATCAACACGTGTAATAGGAATGATTCAACACCTGTGCGGTGAGATATCTGGAAAATTCTACTACTCCAATGCCGACAAATAGGAGAGAAAAAGAAAGAAAACTATAAAACTCAAGTTTAAAAGTCGTGCGACCATAATTGATTGCTATGATTATGAACAATAATCAATTTTGTTCGAAACTGTGTCATCCAGTAAATAATAATACTGTTTCACTCATTGTGTGGTACATTTAATAAACAAACTAATATGGAATTACAAAACGAAAAGATTCATCAGTCTTCCTTTGCCCCCCACCCTGGTAACTGGATGTCTTTATTCTCCGCCCCTTTTATTTGATTCTGCTTGTCTCTTGTTTCTATGATTCGAGTTGAACAACGCGCATACAAATATTGAATTTACTAAGGAACATAAAAAATTATAGAAAGTTCCATTTCCTTGACATTGCCATGCAATGCCTGAAAGGTGGTGGTGATCTCCAGAGGTCAATTTACTGAAAGCCCATATGAAATAGACGATACCTACATTTTAATAGTTTTTTTGTCTAAAATAGCTTTAAAAGGGCACTAGGAGAATGTGATTTGCAGAGAAATTTGAAGAAGAATTTATGATTGCCGAAAAGATGTTGAAAAGCAACGGTTACGCTCAGATGTTCATTAACAAGTACAAGGGATGTGAAGTCTCAAATTATTATTATTATTAGACAAAGCCTATCCTGCAGGTAAGCTGGTTCTGGTTCCCGTCTATCGAATAACTAGCTCTTTGGTGCAATGAAAAATCGATAGATATCGTTCTCATGTTAACTCCAACTGTGTACACAAATTTACATATATCTGAGGGAGTGGCTACATCGGAAGAACACAAAGAAGGGTACACCTCCGATTTTCTGAAGATGTACCGAAAAGCCTACGTCTCAAGGGAACAAGCGCCAAACAATAGTGCCATTTATCAGGCATCCTTTTGATACGGGTCATGAGATGGAAATCGCAAAATCCTTTAAAATCATCATCAGCAGTCAAAAGAGTTCAATTCTCCTCAAATTTACTGAAGCAATTTCTATCAAACGCCTAAAACGTCATTTATGTGTTCAGAGAGAAGTAGTTATCAGTCTTCCTTTGCCCCCCACCCTGGTAACTGGATGTCTTTATTCTCCGCCACTTTCATTTGGCTTTAAACTTATCCCCTCCCCTTGGCTTTGATATGGTGTAATTTCGCTTGTCTCTTGTTTCTATGATTTGAGTTGAACTCAGTACATTGTTAACTAATTTATTAGTCATTCAGTATCTTACGCATCTCTCGTCTTTATTACGTAACTCCTTTACCATTCTATGCACACATTTACTTTGTTTAAACTGGAACTTCCTGTGTAAAAAAAATATATAAGCATCATTTTCTGAGCACTGTTCACTAATTGCGGAACATTCTGTCAACTGACACCAAGAAAAATTTACAAGTATGTTAAGCCCTTTCTGTACATGAACTTAATAATTTTATTTAAGCTGTAACCAGCTGGGCTGATGAGAAGCCAACGAACGAAATAAACAATGATGGTACCGTATTGTTATTCTGCACAAACCACCACTGTTGTATTCTTGCTTTATTCGAAAAGACCTCAATTGAGATGTTCGATGATATAGTGTGTTAAGAAATAAGTGGGTGATTACTGCCGATGAGCCCCAAACTAGGACTAGAGAAACAGCTATCCAGTACTCTCTGGTGGTGGTTTTCAATGGCTCTCTAACTGATGATATCAATCCGAGGTCAAACTCGAAAATATGTTAAAAACAAAGTTAAGAAGTTGAACTTCGTACTCGTTGGCATTAATTATCATAGAAAAGTCGATTTGAACGGATGACTCTAAAGACTAGCAACCGAAACGACCTTTGAACGCAAAAATGACCTTGACAAGGACAACTTCGACCAATGAGAAGGCTCAAAATAAACGGCGCATAATTGAAAAAAAACGGTTTATATAAATAATGCAATCATAATAAACAGTGATAAAGGATAGCGCTCGCGTATATGTTGCAAAAAGCCTCCCAGTTTCTCATAGAGTTTCATAGTCATATTAAACCAGTTTCTGTACATAAATTCATCCAGATAACTGTAAATCATGCGATTCTTGATCCATTAACCGCTCTAATCCGTCTTTCTAGACGACTCCAAAAACTTTCGATGGAATTAGTGTGGGTTCCATCTAAAGGTTCTGAAAACCGTCCGTGTGTTTGACAAAATGATGAATGTACCCATGATTCGATAATCGACCACAGCCGCTCCATTCATCTGTGTGAATAGTCGTCCCAGGCAGCACCAAACAGACACTTCTGAATTTTCTGTTTCATAAGCTGTAGCTGTGACTGGTCTTTTCAGGACCAGAAGTTATAGATCATTAAAATTTTCGTTAAAAGTAGTTTAGACCTTGAGAAAAAAGTTCCTAAGGGATCTGTAAACGAAAAAACAACGACAAACCTTCTCGAACCGATTTCCTCCTTCGGCACTCAATACATCTGTAGACAAAGCCATCAATGGCCTCTGTGTATTTTTGTGTATACATAACTCCTCCGCATTGGCAAATTTTCGACCTAGCTATCAGTCCGTTATCCAAACAGTAATCGAAAACATGATCCGGAGCGAATTTGCAACGCAAAAGGTTTAAAGCATCCATGATTACTTCCGGAAATGACACAGTCAGCTGATTCCTTGCTCAGGGTCACTTTTTCATTCGAAGTCGTTTCGGTTTGGGCTGCTATTCTTTAGTCACCTTTGACCGAAGAATATTATTCTTTTCATGAGTAATAAATGAATCGCTTATGACTAATCAGTATAATCATAATATTGTCTTATATTTGACAATATATTTCGTCACCTTATAATTAATAATTGTTATTCTATGTAGAAAAATCTATCCACCGTATAACTGGCTGTTATTGTAATGGTAACAAATATTTGCTCCTAACATTGATTACGAACTGATTTCAATTAGAGAACCATTGAAAACCAAGGGGGATAATGGGAAGCTGTTTCGCCTCTGTTGGAAACTCTTCAGCTATAAACCTTTCTTATGAATTAATTGTGTTCCTTGAGGAGGAGTTGGTTGATTTAATCGCAAAGCTTTCGTTGTTCCCCTCTCTTCTAGACAAAATCTTCACAGCAGACCTTACTATGGAATGGACTTCTTTAAATTCTCCATGATTGATGATATAATTGGCGTCGGTGGCATTGCGATTAGGACGCTCGCCGACCATGTACATGGTCCAGGGTTCGATTCCCGGCCACCAACGCGCTGCTTTATCTCGCTAAGCTAGAAGTAAAACTGGTAAAGAGGAAAGGCTGGGCATGAGGTTAGCAACCCCATCCTGTAAAAATAATCACCACTGCTACAGAAACTTCAAGCTGGCTCTAGCTTGAAGGTGCCCTATGTTCCACTGGGAACGTGAAGGATGATATAATTGTGTCTCCTGCCAGCAGTCTTCGTGACTGGTTATTAATTTACGTCTGTATTTATCATATTTTTATTGACTTGGAGTTGAAACTTTATTGTCACGTGATGATTTACTTTTTATTAGCTGATAAATTTGGTTTATAATAATGAGTGTTTGTTAATCCCTGGCTGATTCACCTGAGTACCAACCAACCAGGCTTCTAGGAATTCCCTAAATTCACTTTTGATGTTTCCTCAGTATAAAATTTCTATGTTCTCCCACTCATCAAATTGGTGTCCATAATTATCGCCATGCATTGATATGAAACAGTGCGTCGGTGGTATAGTGGTTAGGACGCTCGCCGACCATGCACATTGTCCGGGTTCGACCCCCGGCCGGCGCACTCCTTTACTTTGCAGAGTCAAAAATAATACTGGTAAAGAGGAAAAGGTTGGGCATGAGGCTAGCAATCCCATCCCCAAAAATTAAACACTGCTACAGAAACTTCAAGCCACTAGCTTGAGCCCTATGTTCCACTGGGGAGAACGTGAAGGAAAAAAAACTGATATGAAACAAAAAAATAAATCACGTATTTTCACAGTCAATTTGTGTTCTTTGATTCGGATTCGAAGAGGATGTCCACTCCACCAAAAATGCAGTCAGCGGATTCCTAGAAGCCTGGATCAGCCAGCGATTAACAAGCATATCATTATAAGTCAAATTTACCAGCTAATAAAAAGTAAATCACATGTGACAAGAAAGTTTGAACTCTAAGTCAATAAACATATGGTCAGCAGAGACGTAAATTGACAATCGGGGGAGGACGAAAGCTTTGCAATTTATTCCACCAGCTCCTCCTCAGAGAACACAACTACTAATTTAATATCCATCCACCCCTGAGCTACAAATCTTCTCTATTATATTTAAAGTACACCCCCTTATCCAACCACCACCTCATAGATCGAACTCAGTATGTTCAGGTTAAAAGTCAAGCACCCCAATATATACTACTAATTAATTTTGAAGTCAATTATATATCTCTCTGCCAACTGACACATGAAAACAAATATTTTTATCTTATAACTGTAAGCACCACTTGATGATGAAAGGAGGAATTATTGTAAAGAATAGTCTTCATTTGTTTAGACCAACTTTTGCAATTTATAATATATGGGGAATATTTCACACTCTCTTAAATTTATTCACATGGTGGATTTGAATGTATTTTTGATGAACTACGACAATGTGTTTTTAAGGTGGACATATGTACTGTCAAGATAGCTAGGATATAATAACAGGTATATTTTGACAAATTCTATTCTGTCATGTGACTGGTTTCAACGTAGAACTACTTTGTACTGATGTACCAGCAGTTCGATTCGCCACACCTCCTCCATGTAGCACACAAAGCAAGAGAAGAAAGTAAACAGAAATGCAGAACAGCGACAGCAAGGAGAGAAATAAGGCGCAAAAGTATAGTAATATGGAAGAAGAACAATAGAGTTTTATTGGATAAGTTACAAGGAGTGGAGTGCATCTGCGCCAGCCAGCCAGCCATTGAGAACGATGATCACTTTGAGCCATATCACCAATTGTCTCCATCCTTCAATGGTTTTTACTGTCCCGAGGACATAAACCAGTAAGTCAGGCAGTCTACACCTTCCTACGTAGCCGGCTTAAACTAACTATTGTGGATTTAATTGACTGATGAAGCCGTGTTTTGGTTCGACCACTACTAGCTGTCTCTTTGCCAACCTGATCAATCCTATGTCAGTCAGCTAATATTTCCCGTCGAGGAAGGCGATGATTAGGTATGCATGCGAAACACATGTCTTAACTATCTCGATTGATGTAGTTGCTTCACAATCTCGTCGATTGATCTCCCTCCTTACCTAGCATTTGACTGAAGCCTCATTCTCAATAGTGCTCAGCCTATTATACCACTTCACACGGGAGACAGCACACAGACATCTATGACTATGTCTAACTGTTATACTCTATTCCAGTTAGAAATGATTATTCACGGCGATAAAAGACAAGTTAAAGTTTAGGCGTCTTACCAAGTATGTTGAGTTTTTGGAAATTCTATCACTTTGAATACCAGATTCCGTCACAAGTCAGTACGTGTTGGAAAATCCTTGAAAACTAAGGAGCACAGGATAGCTAGCTAGCTAGCTAACTAGCTGCTTCGTTCTCGTTTGCGACACTTCAGAAGTATGCACACACACACACAATCTCATTAGGAACACGAACTCAAGACCTTTCGTGTTATAAGGTAATTCTGTCAGCCCGTCATCCTGTATTATCGGTGGCTTTTGCCCTAAAGTTCTCTAATTTGTGAAAAACTACTAACGTAGAGAAGTCAGATCAATTAATAAGGGAGTGCATCTACAGCGAGTGAGTTGGTTAGGGTTGTCATGTTTTTGCTAAATAATGAATCATTATCTTCTTCAAGATTAGCTGATAAAAGAAAGGTCAGAAGTGATCCGAACTATAAAAAAAAAATAGTGTATATCTCATTCAATGAGACTGAGTGAATTTTGAACATTGAACTTTGAACAGAAGTACAACACTTCACAAATTGCCAGATTCCACTATTCCATACAGCATACAAAAGTAGAGAAAATAGAGAAAGAAGAAATTCAGAACAAAAAGCACAACTATAATGAGCAGATGTGTGAGAGAAAAGAATAATAATAAAATAGAAGCTAGGTCTCCTGCTCTCAGCATTAAAGGGGTTCTGAAGAACGACGTGTACATCAAGCTACTCTATATGGGGGATCATAGCAGGCAGCTTGATAACTAGACAAAGATTGAATGCTACTGTTAAAAAGACTTTTTATGCAGCTAATATCATAATAGCTGTAAATATGAAGCTAATAAAGCCATCCATCTAAGCCCTTTAAACATGCGAAAAATCATGTCATATCACACTGTATTTATCAATTTGAATGTACGTGTGGACACACATACACAGGAGGGAGGACTCATCAATCTCTGCAAGCAAAGGCTGGCTTCAGAGCATATTCCTAAATGACTCCAGAACCCATTAATGGTGAGAAGAGGAGACCTAGCTCCTCTATTGCGAAACATATTATAGAGACAGGACATAAAAGCGACGTTTACACATCTTTTAAACCTATCAATAATAATATAGAAGAACAACAATAGATTTTTTATTGGATATAACTGGCAAATCACAAAGAGTGAATGCATCACCGCCAAGCAATGACAACGAGGATTTGGAGCCAACCATATTTTTCACTAATTGTCTTCAGCCTTCATTGGTTCTCACCATTCCGAAGTGGCCAGCTTAAACCAGCCGATGAAGCCATGTTTTGGTTCGACCACTATTACTATTTCAGCTAGCAATGCTGGTCAAGGAAGGCAATGCTTAGGTGTGCCTAACACATGTCCTGGCCATCTCAATCAATGCAGCTTTACAACTTTATCGATTAATTCTTCCTCCTTACATAACAATACTCGGCGCGTAACCTCATCCTATTGCACCTACCACTTAACATGGAAGAGGGAACGCGTTCATCTCCCCCCCACCCCTTTGGGTCGCTGTTGTTTAACTTTTCCAATATAGTTAGTTAGTAAGACAAGGCTGCCTACTATCGCCAATGATTTTCCTGATTGCAGTAGATTGGATAATGCGACAGACAGAGAGGAAACAAGGATAAAATGGACCCATACAAAGACAAACATGGAGGATCTCGACTTCGCCGATGATATATGTGTGATTTCTCACAAACTGGAAGATATGCAAGTGAAAAGCAACAAGCTGGCGAAAGAAGAAGCATTCAGAGAAGATAGGACTTCAAGTGAACATAGAGAAAACAGAGGTGATGAAGATTCCTGGGCAACATCAAAGCAACAACAACAGACGACAATCAGCATAAATGGAAAAAACCTGAAGGAAACAACCTCTTTTACCTACATATCTGGGAAGCATCGTTTCAACTACAGGCCGACGGAAATGATGAGGACATCAAAGCGATGATCAGGAGAGGAAGGGAAGCTTTCATTACTCTCATGTCTGTGTGGAGATCAACAGCACTCAGAATCAAAAATAAGATCTGGATTTTCAACTCCAATGTGAAGTCAGTCAGTGCTACTATACGAATCAGAGACTTGGTGCGTCATAAACAGCACCTAAAACAAACTACAGACCTTCATCAACAGCTGTCTTCGCTCAATACTCAAGATCAGATGGCCGGTCAGAAAAGATCAGTAACAGGGATCTCTGGAAATGAGCGAACTAAGCAGGAACCGATTGTGAAACAAGTAGGCAGAAAGAAATGGAGATGGATTGGCCATACGCTGAGGAAACCATCAAGTGACATCACTAGACAAGCCATTGCTCGAGTGGAACCCGAAAGGGAAGCAGCGAGTTGGTTGTCAGTGTTAGGGTGACTTGAAGGAGGTCATGTGAAGAGGAGATGAAAGCATGTGGACAGACTTGGAGCCAGGTGAAAACGTTGGAAGAGAACCGAAAGATGCTATGGAGACGCGCGGCTGAAGCCCTATGTTCCTCTAGGAATTAAAGGAAATAATAATAATATAGTTAGTTTGTTTGTTAGTTATATGACATACTTACCAAATCTGAACAAGAATTTGATGAATTCCACATACTTTCATCTAGATTACCAATTCTCAGCATACTAGAATGAATATAAAAGATAAAATTTAAAAAAATTAACTCATTTTTTGAAATCGATATAAGAATAAAACTTGTGCACTGTGGTAGAGTGTAATTCCATTATGGGTAAATTTTTGTTTTGATAAAGTCTCACAGTGTTATACAGTAATGTTTACTGATGACCACGTTTCGAGCACAATTTATTGTCGCTCATAATCATATCAAGGTACTCACACGACTCCCTAACTTCATTTATATGGTTCCATTATTTTTCACTTGATTTGATTGGTAGTAGTATTTTCCATATTTCAGGGACAAGCTCTGTAGGTTAAAGGACCCAGTTGATCCAATTAGACAAAATAATATAATTTACAAAATACCCTGCAATGACTGTGGGTAAGGTCAACTACATAGGTCAAATGGCAGTTAAGAGAACAAAGTGGAGATGTGTTTTTGAAACCCTATGTTCCACTCGGAACCCAAGGAAATAATAATAATAATAACAATAATAATAATAATAATAAACAGTCAATGATTTCTCACTATCTCTTACCTGTTTTCATCAGTTGCACCATGCAACTGTTCCAGCTTGCTGAATTGTTCCCTTTCCAAATGTTTACACATATCGTGTATCAATGATGCATAGGCACTGTATTGTTTTAAATTTAAACTGCTTTCAATCGATAATGGGATTAAATGAGGTAGAACTTTGGTTGCTAATTTCTCTCGACTTATACCCAATTTTTCATGACTAAAAGCTAAACGATATATACCTGGAAAGATATGTAGAAAAAAAGAAAGAAAATGATTTGAAATAATCCCAGTGGTGTTAGAAGTTCGCCCACAATCTGCAGCTATCCAGAAATCCAAGTCAAGCCAAACTGGCTATAACGCTGCTGATGAGCTCATTACCCAAACGAGCAAAATGACCGGCCGGTGTTTAGATCGCTTCCATCTATGATCCTGACTAGTAACCACACACCTGGTTTGTTGATGTGAGTATAATACAACTAAGCATCTTCTCAATCAATCAAGTAGTATATAGTGAGTATTAAATATAAATCCGAATGTTTTGATTGGACACCAGTCAGTAACTAGTGTGATGTGTCTAGTCCTTTCTTTGAAGCAGACTGAATTCTCTATTGTCAGTCAGGTTTGCAATGTGGCCACCATTCTAGGTAGCTCGTCATCACGGTGCACACATTGATTTGATGATATTAGATGGTTGGAGGCAATCGGCCATAGGCAGCCTTGTCCCACCTAGGTTTCGGGGTAGTTGGAACTCCACCAGGCAGCCAGCAAGGCATATCTGCAACCTTGAAGGAACTCATCTCATCCATTCTAAGATTCAAACCGTCACTACCCAGTGAGTGAGTGCTGCAGTCAGAGATGTTACCGATGAGTTATTCGGGCTGGATTGTATTGGATACTTCGATTGGAAACTAGTACAGTGTGTCTAGTCCTAGAGGTCCAAGGCTTCTTGTGACCGTTTGTTTTCAGCAATCTAATATCAACAATTCAAAGTGCACCGTGATGGCAAGCCACCCCTAATGGCATGGTGGCCACATTGCAAATCTGAATTCAGTCTGCACCAAAGAAGGGACTAGACACATCACACTAGTTAGTGACTAGTGTCCAACCAAAGTATCCAATATAGCCTGTTCTACAGGAGGTCAACCGCAAGCTCGAATAGCACAGTGGTAACCTCTCTGACTGCAGCACTCACGCGGTGACGCGGGTTCGAATCTCAGAGGGGATGATATGAGTTCTTTCAAGTTTGCAGATACGCCTTTCCGAATGATGGTGAGTTCCAACTAGCAAAAAACCTACGTCGGATAAGGCTTCTTATAGCCGATTGCCTCCAAGTATCTAATATAATCCTAATATATTTAAAAAAATAAATAAAACAAGGTAGTTCCGAGTGTTTCGCTGTATAACTCACAGATTCTTCGGCTAAATGACTTCGATTTTATCAAATAACAATATACAAATATGTGAATTTTGATGATGGATTGATTTAAGTTTGAGAACCACTGAAAATCAATCAGCACGGAGGAGTGGACAGTTGTTTCGTCATAGTTCGGCACTCTTCAGCAAGTATGCACCGACAACCTTTTGTACATTTTCACACCCTCTTCACACTTGTTGAATTGACACTCAACTACCACCTTTCTTCTCACTCGATAGCAATTTTTACGTTGTCAAATTTCTATCTTTGTGCTGTTGTTGAGTACTACGTCATTTACAACTTTTACTTTTGTTTTACTTCTAAAGCCACATCCGAGTAATTATAGCTACTATGTTACTTCAGTTGTATTACTCATTAATGGACCACTAAACATCTTTTGGTAAGTATAATTACGACTGTACGGCAGCCTCTGAAGATGATTTCGTCGATAAAGAAGCATTTTCTTCGCTAATGAATCTGTCTTTTATTATTATTATTATTTGAAAACAACGTATACACATATACACACATACGTTAAAATGAATTGAACTTGACTGAAGGTCACTTGTGGGTAAATATAATTTGAATCAAGCCAGTAAATATAATCAGTGATCACACATATTATCGATTTGTCATTGTCAAGTTGTCACATTGTGTGTATATGTGTGTATGTATGTATATTTTATACCACAACCTGTATGTGTGTGTCATTTAAATTGTACAGACAACAGACTGATACATAAGTGCATAATTATGGATGTGGTTTATTATAATAATTATTATTATTGTTCCCTTGGTTTCCTAGTGGAACATAAGGCTTAGAGGCTAAATATTTATATTTTAATAACAAATCGCATTCATCTACTTTGTTTAATTATACTACTACTTCGCTAGACAACACGATTTAGAGGTCAATGCGCTTTCTTCTGTTTTCGAGTATTGGGTTCTGTAGAGATTTTATTTGATTAGTTCAAGGATTTCATCATAAGCTGAAATCGGTTAGAGAACTATTGGAAAACCACCATCATCAGGGAGTACTGGACAGATGCTTCGTCATTCTGTGGGACTCTTCATCAGAACGCACTAAGAGGTCCTCGATCCGAAACCTGGTGGTTTCGTACCGATGAAAAGTCCTAAATTAGGACGAATGAGAAATATCACAAAAAAAAATCAATTTTATAATCCACCTTCATGGAATTCAACAAAGCCTTAGATTAAGTTCCTCACAAAAGACTACTCATGAAGTTGGAAAGTCTTGGTATCAAAGGAAGCTCACTAAACTGGCTCAGGGAATTCATCATAGATAGGAGGTAGAAAGCCAGGATAAACTCAAAACCCTCCTCTTAGACAATAGTGAGTAGCAGAGTGGACACAAGACACGATACTCGGACCTCTCCTATTTATTTTGTATATCAGTGAGCTATCTCTGCTCACCGACTCCTTCATGGTCCTATACGCAGATGACTTACAAATCTGGAGAGAGCTGAAGGGCGACAGTGATATGCTCACGTTGCAAGAGTGGTCCAGATAATGTATGGTCCCTATCAATGTAGCGAAATGTGCAACCGTGACACGTAAGCATCAGCCCCTACGAACTAGAGGGAATAACACTCCCATCACTTCAGACTCATTTGGATTTGGGTGTCATGGTAGGTCACGATTTAATGGCTACAGCACACTGAAGCGCGGTGGCTGCACGTAGTTTCAGATCCTTATGGTTAATTCACATAGCCTGTACTAGAGTCATTAGAGATATGTTCATCTCTGGTGAGGTCAAGACTGGAAAACTGCATCCAGGCCGCCAATCCTTGTCTAGAACGGGACTCACATATTTCAGAAAGGGTTCAAAGGAAGGCAACATGTATGGTTCTCGGTATGACCAATTTATCATACGAGGAAAGACTAGACAGTTTAAATCCCTTCTCCCTGTCATACCGTATAGAGAGAGGAGATTTAATCACAATGTTTAAAATTATAAATAATGACTACGACCTTGACCTATTGTCTCTCTTTCTTCCCACCAGGTCGGAACACCTTAGAGGACATAGCAGGAGAGTCCAACAGCCAAGAAGAAATCATACTGCTGTGGAGTACTGGTTCTCACACCGTATCATAAACTCTTAGGACCCACTCCCAGAAGAAGTCGTGTCTGCAACCTCAACTGGTTCATTCAAGAAGCGTTTAGACAAGCGCAGAAATTTACTAGAAAAGGATTAACATAGGCTCCAAACCTTCTATCCTCAACCAATAAATGTGAAATTTATAGAGCAGCTGCTTTTTAAAAAATAGACATTTCAGTTTTAATTGATTGGTTGCAGGTGGTTGTGTTTGCGCCTAGTCTATTTGGGGCAAAGATAAAGAATACCGAGCCACGGTGTGCAAATGCACCAATGACGACGACCTTGAACGCATACCATTTGTTGGATTACAGAATCTGCTGTGTATTTCACATGAAAAGGCCATTTATTTGCCAGGACAATTAACATGATAATATTCAAGGATTAGTTTTTGTAGGGATTCTGTTTGTTTTTACAAGTTTGACCACGGATTGATATCAGTTAGAGAACCACTGAAAGTCAGCAGGGGAGTACCGGACAGCTGTTTCATCCTGTTTTTGGGACTCATTGACAGTACACACCCACTGGGTAGGGTTCCAACTCGGGACCTTTCGGTTACAAGGCCAGTGAGAGCTCGTAAACAATTCAGACACTGGGATCCGACTAAATGGCTGTCAGACCATGAATTCTAACTTCTACCTATTCGTGATATATATTTAGCGCGACTGGCACCAACAGATGTAGCCGGTGAGAACTACATCCTCACTCCCAACTAGATGGACTCCAGGGGACTTCGTCCTGTAGCTCGCCAGTCACTAGAGAGCATCAGATTATTTCTCAAGATATAGTTTGTAGGGAGTGAGTAGTAGAGAGGTTTCGCGTGCGTTTCGGATTGTGAGGGCGATTGTTACTTCGCGGCTGCCCACACCGTGGAAGTTGGTTGCGTGACCGCAGAGCCCAGGGGACAACTGCTTGAGGCCGGTCATACGCGGCATCCACTCCTTGTGACTTATGATCTCCAATGAAACTGTTTTGTTTTTCTTTATTACTCCTTTGTCTCACACCTCTGCTCACTGTTTCTATTATGCTTTTCTTGTACTTTCTTCTCTTGCTTCGCGTGCTACACGGGGTGTGGCGACTTGAACTTCCGCACAATTGTGCAAAGTTCTATGTCGAAAACAGACAGACAGACAGTTTGTAGGGATTCTATTTGTGTCGGGTTAGACCACTGACTGATATCACGCTAATCTTGCATACAGTCTGAATACGAATATTAAAGGAATAGCTACACCTAGTCTACGCAAACTGTATGAGATTAGGCAACAACACAGTCAGAGTATCTATCACTAATAATACCGGCTTCCTGTGGAGTAATAACTGCCTCTAACTAAACCCGAAACAAATAGAATCCTTACAAACTAATCCTTGAAAATTAATCTCATGCTCGCCACCAGTCTGTCTGTCTGTTTTCGACATAGAACTTTGCACAAATGTGCGGAAGTTCAAGTCGCCACACTCCACTCCATGTACCACACAAAGCAAGAGAAGAAAGTACAAGAAAAGCAAAATAGAGACAGTAAACACAGGTGTGAGACAAAGGAATAGTAATAACGAAGAACAAAACAGTTTCATTGGAGATCATAAGTCACAAGGAGTGGATGCATCTGCGCTGGCCACTGAGAACGATTTTGAGCCATGTCACCAATTGTTTCCAACCATAGATTTTTACCGTCCCGAGGACCCCATCCAGCAAGCCAGTCTACACCTTCCTACGTGACTGGCTTAGACTAACTGTTGTGGATTTCATTGACTGGTGCAGCCATGTTTTTGTTTGACTTCCGCTAGCTGTTTTCCAGCCTGACCCTATATCCGCTAACATTGCTCGTCGAGGGAGGCGATGACTAGACTGGGTATACGTAACACATGTCCTAACCATCTCAGTCTTTGTAGCTTCACGACTTCGTCGATTGATTTCCTCAGTTTACCTAGAACTCTACGCCTAACCTCCATGTTGCTCACCTTATTATGCCACTTTACACGGGAAATAGAGCGCAGACATCTATGATCAAAGACAGCTAGTCAGTGTTTTCATGTCTTCCACTCTCAGTGGCCAGGTCTCACAACCATAAAGGAGGACGGAGCGGACTGATGAGCAGTACACCCGCCCTTTGGTTGATAGTCGAACATCTCGTCTACGCCAGAGACGGCGTAAACTAACAAATGCGAAACGAACCCCTTGTATTCGTGCTGAGATTTCGTCAGAGATCAGCCCGTTGGGGCTGATAGTACTTCCCAAATAAGTGAAGCGGTCAACGTGCTCTACCACTTCACTTCCTATTTTTAAACTAGGCGTCGATGTAGTCCAGTCCTGTAACACCATCTTGCATTGGTGGGAGCGAATCGCATTCCAAACATTCGTAGATTGCGGCTCAAGGTGTTTAGAAGACTCTGCATTTCGTCAGCGTCTTCGCCTAGAAGGACTATTATTATTATTATTGTATCCTTTAGTTCCTAGAGGAACATAGGGCTTCAGCTGCGCACCTCCATTGCCTTCGGTTTTCTGACAACTTTTTCACCCTGCTCCAGGTCTGTCCACATGCTTTCATCTCCTCCTCGCATGACCTCCTCCTGCATATTCCAAGTCAACGAGATTATTCCCCGGTAGCAAGTCAATCCCTGAGTCGCTGAAGTCACCTAGGGTTAAGTCCATTAACACATCTATGATGAAGTTGAATAGAAAAGGAGACAATGGGCATCCTTGACGGACACCACTGGTCGTCATCAGTTCAGATGACAGCTCGCCGTAAGCCCTCACCTGGCTGTATGAGTACGAGTAGAGTGCCTTAATCAGTGCAATATATTTTCTTGGAATTCCCTTTACAGCCAAGCATCTCCAGAGAACTTCTCTATCGACAGAGTCGAATGCTGCCTTTAGGTCAAGAAATATAATGACTGTTGGACGCCGGTAGGAATGCCTATGTTCTAGAATCGCAACCAGTGAGGATAGAGTTCCCGCCGATAAAATCATAAATCGATGGAAGTTAGAATTCATAGGCCATTCAATCGGGTTCCAGTAGCTGAATGGGTATGCCAGCTCGCCTTGTAACCGGAAGGTCCTGGGTTCGAAACTCAATGGATGCCTACCGCCGATGAGTCCCAAACTAGGCTGACGAAACAGCTGTCCAGTTACTTTCTGGTTCTCTAAGTGATATCAATCTGTGGTCTCACCTGAAAAATTAATAATAATGAAACACATTAAAGATGATATTTTGCCCTAATTTCACTAAAAAAGTGGCTCCCAATCACAATGAAACACCCCAACCTTAACCATAGCCCTTAGCCTAACCCTAACGTACTATATCCAACCTAGTGTCCAGACAGTAACTAAAAACAAGATCACAGATGAAATTCACGCATCGATTTAGTGCACAGCAGCATTTCATACTACTACTATTATTAACATTGTTCCCTTGAGTTTCGAGTGGAAGGCAGGGCTGGCTTCAACAACACATCTCCACTTTGTCCTGTCTTCTGTCGTCCTCTTCATCTGGGTCGACGATTGAATAAACTCTTTCATCTCTTCCTCACCACAAGATCTCCTCCATGTCACCCTCGCACTGATGACCGACTCATCGTTTCGCATTTGGATTCCACTCAAGTGATGACTGGTATTTTGCGCGATGTCATTCGACGGCCTTCTCTCAATGGTGCATGCCTGATCCATCTCCACTTTCTCCCACATATTCTTTGAGTAATCGGCTCTTGCTTGTTGGTTTGTTCCCAGCCAGAGTTTCTTGTTACTTATTCTTTCAGGCCATTTGATCTTTAGTATGGAGTCAGCCAGCCAGCGAAGTTGTCAGCTGTTGATGAAGGTCTGCAACAAGCTGTTGGAAATCCCTTTCCTGAAATACAGTCCAAGTTTCTGACCCGTAGTATAGAAGCTCACTGGTCGACTCTACACATTGGTGTTGAAAATGCAAATCTTGTTCCTTATATACTGAGTGTGCTGAAGATTTCCAAATTAGTTTCAGATTGATGAAGACGTATCTTGCCTTTCCGATACTCGCAGGTTTCTGCAATTAATCCAACGAATAGTATGCGTTTCCACTGTACATTGTCTCTATTCATTTAGGTTGGGATCAAGCTTTTCTTCACTTTACATGAATAAAAACCCTCTTTACAGTATTTTTCCAATAATATTGATTTTATTGTGTGCTATAGCATTGGTGTTTTTTTTTCTTTCTAGGCCCATCTTAATCCTAATGGATTCATAGGAGGACATTATTTAGTCTAACTTTTACCTATATACTGCCTTCCTGCTTGATATGGGCAATCAAGGTCAGTCTGGAAATAAACCATACATGAGACTTTACATCCTTTTTGATTGGACACTAGACAGGCTAAATAGTGTAATATGTCTAGTCCCCTTTGTTTGGTACAGATTGAATTCTGTGAGTCAGTTAAGTTTGCAATGCCAATGCCACTACACAGGACACTGTAAATTGTTGGTATAAGGTGGTGGTTGGAGGCGATCAGCCACAGGAAGCCTTGTCTGACCTAGGTTCCGTGTTAGGTTGGCACTCGTCAGCAAGGTGTATCATCTACAACACTATAGATGGGGATTTACATCGTTTTTGATTGGACACTAGACAGGTAACTAGAGTAATGTATGTAGTCCTTTCTTTAGTGCAGACTGAATTCTATCAGTCGGTCAAATTTTACAATGTGGCCACCATGCCAGTATGCGGCTCACCATCACAGTGTACGGCGAATTGTTGATGTTAGTTGGTTGCCGGCAGTTGCTAGGATGCCTTGAACCTAGGCTGCATGCTAGTTAGCACTCGTCAGTAAGGCATATCTACAACCTTGGAGGAATTCATGTCCCTTCTAGGATTCGAACCCGCGTAACTCAGATGAATTATATATATAGGTCGTCTCACAATCGATCATACCAAATTCTTAGGATATTGATTTTAGAGATTTAATTATATAATAAGTGGCAAAACAATTAATTTCATATATAGAATAATTCGTAGGATGGATAGAACTTGGAAAGTGTGCACAATTGAAGGATTAGTAGGCAGATGGAATAAAATGAAAACGTTACGTAATATCGTGTGAAATCTGATAACATAGAATTTAATGTTGCAAAACAGAATTGATTTAGAATGACAAATGGAACAAGTGATATAATACCGGGGACAGTTCAAAGTGAGAATAATAATAGTAATAGTAACAATTGACTCGAGTTTTGTCTAAGAGGGTACAAGAACACTATCCTGCATGGTTGTTACGAAGAAGTGGAAGTGGAGCAATAAGAAGCGTAATCATTGAAAATCTGGTCGATAATAATCACCCAATGATCTCTACAGCCTCCGCCTTTAAAGTCATCTACAAGCAAGGCAAAAAGTAATTTACCCAAATCCCTATGTATCCGACTCATCTGCTGTATTGCTGAAGCCATCTTTGGCTATCGAAACAGAAAAGCCAGATCTCTGTGTACAGAAAAAGTTCGTTCAATCCCAACCCCCAACTTTCATGGTTTTAATCCCTCTTGCTAAAATATGGTAATCCCTAATCATATTTTAGTTCTACCAATTTTTTATTTTTTCATTCTGTCTATTCAATTTGTAGTCTCTTCCTTTATTTAGTCAATTGTTACTACTACTATTCTCATTTTGAATTGTCACCGGTATTATTTCACTTGTTCCACTTGTCATTCTAAATCCAAATTGTATTTTGCAACGTTAAATACTATTATCAAATTTCACACAATGTTACGTAACTTACTTATTTTATAAGAAAAAACACAAACAGCGAAGAAAATTTTCTTTGCGACGATTCATTTTCATGAGCTGTACAATCGTAATTATAATTAAACACATAAGTTTTTGACCAATCAGATACTGGTAAACTTTGTCCTTGAAAATCCCACTACATAATGTGAGGTGTAAGAAGGGATGACTAATTGTAAGTTAGAAAGGAGACAGAAGTTGGCATGACTTAATAAGAGTGAGATAATGACTAATCAATAAGCTCGTGTAGAATGGACAGGAACTAGTGGAAAGGCTATAAAGTAGTTTTGTATAAGATCTGTGTGAAAAAGGAATGTTATTAATAAAAAGTAATAGAGTGGTAATAAAATGTGGATGGTGGGATTAGTAATAATAATAATAATAATAATAATAATAAATAATAGTGAACTTACATATTAAAAGAGAGGAGAAAAATTATAGTAAGAAATTTACTCTGGCCATGGTAGGGCCAGAGAATGTATGTATCGTTTTTGTATGCATAGGTCCGGTTTTAGGTCACGAATAGCTAATGCCTCAGCTATGTACAGATGTCGTATCCATAGTCCTTTTGTACGATATTGAGGGACTCTGTGTACCACTGTGAAGCATTCGTGTGGGGGTGCTCGATTTCCGGAGATAACAAGGTGTTCGAGGATTGAGCTGTTGCTATTCTTTTTTTCTCCTCTGGCTAACCAAGCTGGGCAGTGTTCCAGGATACGTTTGTGGACTTGACGTTGCGTACGGCCGATATACTTTGCTCCACACGAGCAAGTGAATTGATAAATACACATTGAAGTGGCCAAAGGCAGTATCTTGTCCTTAACGTTAGACTGGATTAACTGTCTGGAGGAGAATGTTATACGTAGAGTGGCTGTTGGGAATGTCTTCTTCAGACTTTTTGAAAGGCGGTTTCTGAGAATTTCCGCTGCGATGTCACCTTTGAATTCTAGGTTCATGAAGAGAGTCTTCTTAGGAACCGTTGTGATATTTGGCACCGGGGGCTTCTCCTTCATGTTTTTGTCGATGAATCTTGGCGGATACCCATTCTCTAGTAGGGTTTCACGCAATAAATTTAATTCTTTCTCCACCGTGTCTTCCGAGCAGATTTTTCTAATCCTTGAGCACAATGTACGTACCAAGTTTCTCTTTCGGGTCAGTGGAACAAAGCTCTGGAAGTTGATAAACTGTCCAGTCCATGTTGGCTTACGGTATATCGATCTTTGGATCGTACAGTCGTCTCTTCTGGTGAGTAATACATCGAGGAATGGAAATGCGTTGTTCGATTCGCGTTCTAAGGTGAATCTTATTGATGGATGCGCTGCGTTGAAGGTTTTCAGGAGAGAATCTAAATCACATTTTTCATCGCAGATTATAAACGTATCATCTACATATCTCTTGTATAAGTGCAGTTTACTTATCAAGGGATCAAGGATGTTGTTTTCAAGACTCGCCATGAAACATTATGTAGTAGAATTTTCAAGGACAAAGTTTACCAGTATCTGATTGGTCTAAAAATTTCTGTGTTTAATTATAATTACGATTGTACAGCTCATGAAAATGAATCGTTGAAAAGAAAATTTTCTTCGCTATTTACGCCTTTTCTCATGACTCAATATGGGAATATTTCGTTTATTTATTTTATTTTATTCAATTTGCCTTACTAATCCTAGAATTGCACACCCCCATTCCAAGTTCTATCCATCCATGAATTTAATTATATATCACGAAATATGCCCATTAATTCCTAAGGAAAAACACAGTTTTGTTTTGTTCAGCGAAGAAATATGGTTTCTTTTCAACGACATCATTTTCAAGCCAACTGTACAGTCGTATTTTGTATTACGGAAAGAAAAGGCATTAAGTTTATCTAAATGTATTAAACGGTGTGTTTCATGCAGCTGACTTGCATTTAGTATTTACCCCAGCTGAAATATGATTCTACAATGCTTCAGGGATGAACCTACTGCTGCTTATATGCGTCCACTTCTACTCTATGTGCATGTTACTCATTCATATGCTCTGCTCCGTGTGGAGTTGCTGATTACATTCGACATTGTAAGCGTAATCTCCGTAAACGCGTAGCCATGAACACTACTACCCGGTTCATGGTTAATGAAAGGTGAGAAACAGAAGACAACGTCTTCAATCTTTGAACATCTCTAGGAATCAGCTCATTCAAAGCTTCACACGTGATTTATCCTACAGGACCAAATCGAATCACTCCAAAAGCTTACATTTTCTCCACTTATACATAACGGGCCAAAACTCTAGCTATATACATGAACAGAAACCTTAATTATGTATTCAAAGACATTTTGTCAAAACGCCTTTCGTTACATTGGTCATAATAATGTTCTTTTATTTTATTCTATTTTACTACTTGACTTCATTCCACTTCAGTTCACCTTCACTGTCTTATCCTTAATTTTTCAGACAACACCTGACCTACAAAATTTTTAAAATCTCTATACCAGTTCACTTACTTAATAATCTTTAAAAGTTTTTGTAATTCATCCACTTCAACTCTAACTTCCCTCCCCTACTTAGTACATAATTTCAATTATCTTTATTCTTATCATATGTGAAATATTGACCACTAAGCAATTTCTAGTGCAACTTATTAATGCCTTCTTTCCTCCGTAATATAAATACGACTGTACAGTTGGCCTGAAAATGAAGTCGCTGAAAAGGAACATTATTCTTCGCTGAACAAAACAAAAATGTGTTTTTCCTTATGATTCAATAATGTTTTGGTTTAGAGGGATTTGATTGGCTACAGGTTAGATCACGAGTTGAAATCAGCTGGTGAAACTTTCGGAAAACGAGCGAGGAGTATTGGATAGCTGTTTCACCCTACTGTGGGGCTCTTCACTAGTGCACACCCATTGAGGTTCGAGTCTAGGAAATTCTGGTTACAAGACGAGCTCGTAGACCACTCAGCTACTCTAATGAGAAGATATAGTCCGCGAGGTCCATCAAGTCAGGTAAGAGATCAATTACTCACTCTGCACATCCAATCATCACTCTACCACCGTAGAACTCCTTGTGTTCGATGATATCATTGTGTGAGTGATTCAAAGGTCTAAGGCAGGATGTCTGTCTGTCTGGATTCAACATAGAACTTGGCACCGAAGTGCAGCAGTTCGAGTTGCCACGTTCCAAATAGCACACAGAGGTAGACAAGAAGATGAGTGGAGAGAATTAATAGAGTTTGACAAATATAGGAGTGAAACAGAATGGGTAATGGTAGAAAGGAATATGAAAGATTACAGAGATTGAATACATCTGCGCCATTGACAACGATTTTGAGCCATGTCACCTATTGTCTCCAGCCATTGATTCCTAGAGTCCCGAGGGCCCCAACCCGGGAGTCTGCATCTCCCTACCTGACTCAGTTTAACTGTCAAGGATTTCATGGATTGATGAGGCCATGTTTTTGTTTGGCCACCACTGGCTCTTTTCCAACCTGAACCTATATCAGCTAACAATGCTCGTCGGGGGAGGCGGTGGTTAGGCATGCGCACCACGTGACCTAGCCATCTTAGTCTATGTAACTTTATAACCTCGTCGATTGATTTTCCCTCTTTGCCCAACACTCTACGCCTAACGTCAACATTACTTATCTTGTGAAACCACCTAACGTGAGACAGAGATCGCAGACATCTATGATCGAAAGCAGTCAACCTTTTCATGTCTTCAACGCGTATTGGCCATGTTTCAGAGCCATAGAGAAGGACGGAGCGAACTGATGAGCAGTACACACGTCCCTTGGTTGATAACCGGATGTCACGCAGGATGTATTTAGACACAGTGGAGGAGGTCACAATTCATTGAATATAATCACTTAGAAACATAGTGAAAACAGAGGTGATGAAGGTTTCTGGGTAACACCAAAAGCAACAACAACAGACAAAAATCAGCCAGAATAAGTGGGAGAAATCTCAAAGAAACAACCTCCTTTACCTACCTACTCGGGAAGCATCGTTTCAACTAAAGGCGGACGGAACTGATCAGGATATCAAAGAAACGAAGATGTGGAAAGCAGGATAAGCTTTCATTACTCTCAAGTTTGTGTGGAGGTCAACAGTACTCAGCAGGAAAAATATGATACGAATATGAAGTCAGTCAGTGCTATTATACGGATCAGAGACTTCGCGAGCACATCATGAAGGGCACTTCGAACATACTACAGACTTTCATCAACAGCTATCTTCGCTCCATACTCAAAATCAGATGGCTGGCCAGAGAAAAATAAGCAATAGTGAGGGATCTCTGGGAGCGAACCAACTCAGCAGGAACCAATTGTGCAACAAATAAGCAGGAAGGAAAGGAAGTGGATTGGCCATACTCTGAGGACATCACAAGACAGGCCCTCTAGTGGAACCTTAATAAGAAGCGGCGAGTTGATGATCAGTGCGACGGTGATTTGGAAAAGGTCATGTGAAGAGGAGATGAAAGCATGTGGGCAGACGTGGAGCCAGGCGATGAAAACGTTGGCAGAGAACCGAACGCAATGAAGACGTGCAGCTCAAACCCTAGGTTCCTCTAGGAACTAAACGAAACAATAATAATAATAATAATAATAATAATAATAATAATAATAGTAATAATCATGCTTAGAAACACCGTTTTCGGTGACTTGGAACATGTGTTATGACAAATGTCATCCTAGAGGCTTCAAAACCTGTCGCTATTCCCCAGCCATGCATAGAAAAAGTGGAGACGAAGGATATGTGTGCTAGGTTAGCACTCTTTGGCACATACCGACTCGCTGGTTGGGGCCCGAAAGATAATTTGTATCCTAAATAGTAAATCCAGTTACTTTCCGTTTTTACATCAACTATATATAACCAAGAAGTGACTAGGAAGGTACATTGATTCCCCATGAAATAGTGACTTTATCACAGTTATATGATAATTCAGCTAGGTAACTACTAGACAGATAAACAAGTAAGCAAGCTGAAAACGAGACACAACAACAAAAACAACCACAACAACAATAACAACAATAATAACACAATAACAATAAACAAAAAATTGTTAAAGTTAAATAATATACCCGCGCCTAACTACCTACCTAGTACAGCGATTAATATTGTCGGTTCACGTGATTTAATTTGTTGTAAAAATGGCAGAATATCATCCATAACAATCCATTTGTCTAAATGATCTAATAACTTGCCAATGCACACGATACAATGCATACGTGTCTATATATGTATATATAAGAGAAGACATGAAATGACAGCATATGAGACACAACATAAAAGACATTTTCATCATTATGAAAAAAAGTTTTTGTATTTCACAATGAAGGAAAAAAAAACAAAACGATATTATTGCTTTTACTGACGTTTCGCTATTTAATGCTAATAGCTTTATCAAAGTAGTAATTATTAAACCGGAATTTACAAAATCTCAGCAGAATTAAACTTCGGTGAACTACCATTTCTAGACTGCCTTAACATAGTTAAGAGAGAGGAGAACGAACATTTTAGAATATTCTTATTCAGGAAGAAAACCCACTCCAACAACAAATATTTAGACTTCAAATCATCACACCCTATCAGCGCAAAGATTTCAGTTGTTTCAAGTCTTATTAGATGAGCAAACGGATGAGCAAGAAAAAGAAGAGGAAATATGAAACATTACTGAAACTCTCAAGCAAAACATCTAACCAAAAAACTTCAACAAACAAAATCAAGTATGGCCGAAAACGCATTCCGAAAACATGGACCTCAACAGTTGTCATTCCATATAGAGCAGAGACAACAGACGATATCAGGAGAGTACACAATAAGCTCGACATTAGAGTTTTCTTCAAAACATCATACACACTCTACAAAGTAACCTTGCCCATATAAAAGATCAAATCCCTAAAGATTCTCTATCGAATTGTGTCTATAAAATAAAATGCTTGCTTGGAATGTGATGCGATATACATCGGACAAACATCTCGCGAAATCAAAATAAGAAGAAATGAACACCGCAGAGTCGCCTCTATTCAACCACCGAGAAATTCGGTTGAACTAGAAAAACTTGAAAAATCATCAGGCATAGCTTGTCTGCACGCTATTTTCTCACCCCTTAACTCTGTTATATATATGCTGACATTTTATAAATTCTGGTTTAATAATACTTTGATATCAGCTATTAGCATTAAATAGCGAAACGTCAGTAAACACAACAATATCGTTTTGTTTTTCATTCATTGGGAAATACAAAAACTTTTATCATAATGAATATCATATACCCAATGCCCAAAGTTTTTCAAACTGTTAAAAGTGAACTTGGTTTGGACACACATAAATTATTTTCATCAATATATATATATATATATATATATATATATATATATAATGTAAGGATTGGAGTACATTGACTCCTAGCTTAGAGATAGGGAGTGAAGTGGTTAGTGGAGCGCGTTGACCACTTCACTTATTTGAGAAGTTGCATCAGCCAGCCCAACAGGTGAATCGCTGACGAAATCTCAGCACAAATACAGAAGGCTCGTTTCGAATATGCCAATTTACGCCTTCTTTGGCGTAGACGTGGTATCCGGCTGACTGGCTGTCGACCAATGGTCGGGTGTAGTGCTCAGCAGTCCAGCTGTGAGACATGGCCATTGAGAGTAGGAGATATGAAAAGGATGGTTAGCTGTCTTTGATTATAGGTGTCTGCATTCTATCTCCCGTGTTAAGGAGTAGGTGTAATAGGGTAGGCAATATTGAGGTTGAGCATCGGTTGGGTGCTAGGTAGGTGGAAGGGGAAATCAATCGACGAGGCTGTGAAGCTACATTCACTCCGTATGACTTATAATTTCACATAAAACTATATCGTTCCTCGTTATTACTATTCCTTTTGTTTCATATCTCTGTTTACTGTCTTTATTTTGCGTTTTTTTAAACTTTCTTATATAAATTATATTTATAAAAATCTCAATTATTTTGTAACTATCCGGTCAAATCTTGATCACAGCTCATATGAGAATAGCAAATGTTTTATGGCTGTTCTACCCACACACACACCATTGTATTTTTTTTTGATTTACAGCTTGATTCCACACTGTATTTTTGGTACAAGTATGGAATTTTCAGCATGGATATCGATAGCCCAAATTTTGCAGGCCGACCACAGATATCAGGTGTGCGTCGGTGCGGGCTCGAACACCGGACCATGTGCATGGTCGGCGAGAGTCCTAACCACTGTGCCACCGACGCACGTATCCTGCATATACACATATATTTTAACAAAAGTAGATAAATTTTGAAAGTCTGAGGTCATAAAGTTTTTGATCATAGTTCATACAATTTTTGTTTTGTTTTGTTTAGTATACCTATTGATTCATATTTAAAAAATAAGAGATGTACTTTTATATAAACATACAATTCTATTTATTTATTTATGATACATGTTGATACCTGTTGCATGATTCATGATTGGACAAGAATTTTAAAAACAAGATGTGTCCCTTTATATATAAATCTTTGTTATGTTAAAAAATTATATTTGTAAAATCTCAGCGATATTGAAATGATTAATTCCAACGTTTCGTTCGGCAGTCTGGTCCGAACTTCTTCAGGGAAATTAATCGAAATTAACATAACAGGTTTATGTATAAAAGGAACATCTTTCGTTTTTAAAAACTTAGTCCAATCATGATTCATAAAACAAATATTAACAAGTATAATAAACAAAATTGTACGAGTTGTGATCAAAATTTGACCTCAGTCTTACAAATATTGATCTACCTTTGTTAAACACTTTAAACACAGTGTGTATGTGTGTGTGTGCGAATAAACAGTTGTAAAACAATTTCTTAACGTCTCCATAAGTAGATATAGACAGTCGGGAATGTTAATTTCGATTAATTTCCCTGAAGAAGTTCGGACCAGACTGCCGAACGAAACGTTGGAATTAATCATTTCAATTTCGCTGAGATTTTACAAATATAATTTTTTATAAATGTCTACTTCTCACTCAGCGTTCAATTATTTTGCAACTATCCGGTCAAATCTTGATCATAGTTCGTATGAATTTCTTCTCTTGCTTTGTGTGCTAAATGGAGTGGAGTGTGGCGACTTGAACTGCTGCACACCTTTGCAAAGTTCTATGTTGACAACAGACAGACAGACAGACAGACAGACAACCAGCTACACGACAGCCCACAAGCTTTCGTTCCTTCTTCATTCCACAAGTTAGCAGAAGAAGCAGCAGCAGCAGCAAAGGCAGGACTTCAAGTGAACATAGAGAAAATGGACAGGACAGCGGAACGGATTAAGATGTCAAAGTCAGAATCCGAAAGGCAAGATACGCCTTTATCAGCCAGAAATCTTCGATTCCACCTCAGAATAAATAAAGGAACAAGATTCGGATTTTCAACACCAATATCAAGTCGGTCAGTGTTCCCTCTATACGCGTCAGAAACTTGCACTGCGAGTCACATGGAAAGGATTTCCGACAGGATAATGTAGACTTTCATCAACAGTTGACAAATTCGCTGGCTGGTTCCATACTGAAGATCAAATGGCCAACCGACTGGCCAGAAAGAATTAACACCAAGAAATTCTGGCTGGGAACAAGCCAACAAGCAACAGCCGATTGCTCAAGAAATATGTAGGAGGTAACTGTAGGAGGACAAACTGATTGGGCATACATTGAGGAGACCGTCGAATGACATCGCGCTCAATGCAGGTCGTTGCTCGAGTGTCACACAAATGGGAAGCGACGAGTGGGTCGTCGATGCGAAGATGACATGGAGGAGATAATGCGATGTGGCGATGAGAGATTGCAGGCAACCGTGGTCCTAGCTAGAAGATGGACGCCAGAAGATAGGACAAAGTGGAGATGTATTGTTGAAGCGCTATGTTCAACAGTTTTTGCTTTATTCAAATTTATTATTAAGGGGAATACTGATATGTATCCACATATATATATGTATGTGTGTGTGTATGTTGGTCTCTCTTTCTGTTTGCTCGCTTAGTCTGTGACCATTTCACTTGTGTGAACTTGTCTCCTTTAATAATGTATATTCTCCTTATATTATATTATATATAATATGAGTGTTTGTTGACATGTCTGCTATATTCGCTATGTATATTTGGATCGACACTCCATTATAATTAGCCATTCATGTTAAGACTGTCTAATGATTTTTTCCCACGCTTTGTCTGGAACATTCATATATATTTCGCATTCACAATCTTGTGACTTTACTTTACAACTACTTTATTTACTTATCACTTTGGTGTGAGACCATTTTATTTTCGTCTCCTTGTGTTTGGACAATAGAAGTATCATCGCAAACCTAGTGGTCTTCTGATTTCCGCCTTCTTGCGTCAGGACTATTAGTTTCTCGACCAGTCCATAACAATAATTTAGCGACGAGTACATAACAAATACAAATGTATGAAACTGTTGTTTAACAATGATCGGTTTACCAACCACTCATATCAACCAATTAGTAGTATATAACAGGTGTACAAATCAAATTGCTGAATCATATTACTATTCTTATCATCATTACAAAGTACATTAACAATTTTACATATAAGTAAACAGTAACATTGTATAGATTTGATCTACAAGTCAGCATATATATGAAGATTAAACGAAATATACATTAAAAAATTGATCGAATGAAGCATTTTATTGTTATTATAATATGAATCGGACTAATACACGTCTGGTATTCAAGTAGACATGCACTTACTCACTGACATACACACATATATACACACACACGCAGAGAGATAAAGAAGTCAATACGCTTGTGTTAATTAAGGTACCGTTTAAACTTACCGACAAATATTCTGTTGACAAGCATAACCTTTGTATTCTAGGTAGAAGTGAATTTTTCAATACGCTTATATCCATTGCTTTACCTATACCTGGTAACGATTTAAGACAGAGTTCCTACGGGTGGGAGAGAAAAGAGTGAAAAAACAGCACAAAAAACAATAAACATATTTGGAGTACTTATGTGATGAGAGCTGTCTGTTAGGCAAAACTGGTAGACAGCAATTTACGTCAAGGTTTACGTCCCGAAACGGGGTCATGAAAAAAAGGCAAGAACAAAGCCCAACCTTGAGGAACTCAACAACCAATCACAGCAGACTTTGAGTGAGCGGATACACATCGTAGATACATGGCCTGACTTTCTGAGAAATGACCACAAGCAGTACAGAGTAGCCCTCAGCAAGAAAACAATTAATTAGAAGACGTTGCTTCTTTGTTAACAATAACGCCTAATAATAATGAACATAGAAATATATTTTGATGTGGTTGTGTTCTATGAGCTAGCTGGATAGTTAATTTGCGAAGCTGTCATCGCCCCACTCTACTAGGCAACATCTTCAGCGCCTACTTCAATTTGAAGTGAGCTTTTAGATTTCTCCACGAGTTTGTTAATCATTTCTCCTGGTGATCTTGAACGTCGTGATTGGTACTTTCTGTGTGTTTTCACACACCTTCTAGGCTACTTATATTGGAACTGATTGTTTCTTTGACTTGAACTTCGACCCTTTGAGTGTGAGGTTTCTTTCTTATCGGTTGATATCAAGTCTGAACAGCGAAAGACGATAAAACCAACACATGATCTACAAAATAAATTTTAACAATTGCGAAAAACACTACATTGGCCAAAGTGGACGACGTCCTCTTCGTTTTCGTATCCATGAACATTAACTAGCCGTCAACCGACATGACATCCACTCCCTCGCTCATATCACTACACACAGACAACCACGGACATCAATTCGACTCGGACAACCATCGTTCAAATATTAGACAGGGGAATCAACAAGAATGTTAAAGCATTTTTAGAAGGCTATCTGGTATTTCAGTGAATCATCAATCAATAGACACATCGAGACAGAGAAAATTTATCAATCGATAAGAAGGAAACCTCACACACAAAGGGTCAAAGTTCAAGTCAAAGAAACAATCAGTTCCAATACAAGTAAAATAGAAGGTGTGAAAACACACATAAACAACCAATCACGTTCAAGGTCACCCTTCTAGGAGAGATGATTAATAAACTCATGGAGAAATCGAAAATCTCACTTTAATTCAGATTGAAGTATGCGCTGAAGATGTCTCTTAGTAGGGCAATGGTGAAAGCTTCACAAATTAACTATCCAGCTAGCTGATAGAACACAACCACATCAAAATCATTCACCTGAGCTACATATTTTCTCTATCATATAAAAATATGTAAATACCACTTGATTTTCTCAATAAACGATCTGTTGTCTGGCCCTTGTCTTCTGTTATGACAACATTTCATTCAACACTTTTGTATGAATATAGTGTTATTTACCTAGTTTCACCGTCTTGTTGGATAAATGTTTCAATGTCATTACTTACTTACTTTACTTCGGCTATCTCCTACGGGAGGATGAGCTGGCTTCATGAACATCTCGAATCATCGCTGCCCAGGCGCGGCTATCTGATGCAAGATTTTGCGACAGGGATATCCAATTCTTGTTCCACAGACGGTTTGTAGCCCCAGGCACTCCATATCAGCCTTGACTGTACCAAGCAATGTCTTCAGCTGTCCACCCCTGCGACATCGTCAAGATGGAAATGGCGAGGGATTTAGAACTGATTTGACCAGATCGTCATCTGGTCGGCGCAGAACCTCGCCAAACCACCAAAGGCGACGTTGTTGGACCAGTACTGGAATTTGGTTGATGTTGTAGAGAGTTCATGAAGTTTCATGGGAATTAGGTACGAGTGATGTCCCAGAATCGATCGGCCTTTTGTTTCAGAGTGCAGCTCTAGCCTTTACACAACCAAGTGTGACCTACAAGGCAGTAGGAGTGGAGTAGGGAGTCCACTATCCATTGGAAGCCAGCCGGTGACCGGAGTCCGGTTCATACGCCTTTTTGAATGGGGCCAGACATCCAGGGCGCATCCAATAAGCCCTTAGCCCATACGTCTCCCGGTGAGCTCCGGTGAGCTTCATACGCCAGTCGTTGGAGGTTTAGAATCAGGCAGGGTTTAGCCATCTCCCCTAGACTGTCACCCAATGGACAGTCAACCCGGTGAAGAGCGCCGGTCATCCGCTTTTGCCCTCTCACTTCGGTGAAAAACACCTCCGCCACGTGAAGGCAGTGAGTAGGACTTCCTCAGGAGAGGCTATGTAAGATGCCCGGTCATATGGGAGCATTTCAAGAGGTGTATGGAGGGGTGGCCAAACCGCAGCGCAAGGCACCCACCCCCGACCATCCTGAGGCTTTGGAGGTTTCCAATGTCATTGGTCCATTCTCGCCTGTTAGGTGCCTAAAGTTTAACTTAGACAATTCAAGCAACAGTCGAAATGCGGAGGTGGTTGAACGAAAGCATGCTTGCCAACCAAATATGTGATCAGACTTTCGATTCTTAGTCGACGGACTGCTAGACCTCGCCTAAATGATAAAAAATCTAGTGAAGAGGGAAGGTAGAGAGAGCATGAAGGTAGCAATCTCACTCTCTCAAAAAAGAAGAACAACACCCCCACTACAACAGAAACTTCAAAGTTCAAAGCTTCAAGGCTCTATGTATGTTCCATTCAGATCGCACAATGAGAGGGGAAAACATCGAATACACACACACACACAGACAAAGAGTAACTAACACAATCTAAAAAAAGATCAACTTACTTGTATCATTTTATTATCCATATCTAAGGCTAATTGTAACATTGGTAGAACATAATTACGAAATTCTTTAATTGGAAATTTTGCACTTAGAATATGTAAATTTTGTAAAAATATTAATATAATCTATAAAAGAAACGAGAAGAATAACAGAAGGCATTAATATGGTGCATTGGGATACAATTCCATATTGGATAAGTTTATTTTAATTACCACATACAGTGATGCAATATTGACATATGCCAGAGATGGCGTAAGTTAGCGAAAGCAGCTCGAGCTTTTTGGATTTTGTAGGCATTTTGTTTGATTAGTTGGAGGATTTCATCATAAGCTGACATAGGTTAGAGAGCCATTGGAAAACCACAACCATCGATTACTGGACGGCTGTTTCGGCCTAATTTGAGACTCTTCAACTGTACGCACCCACCCTACTGGGGTTCGAACACAGGACCTTCTAGTTACAAGGCCAGCGAGCTCGTAGACCTTTAAACCACTGGGACCCAATCCAATGGCCCAGGAATACCAACTTCTGCCAATTCACGAGATAGCGCGGCCACTTAACAATGTCTTCTTCGATAGGTTACTGTCTACGAGCTCGCTAGCCTTGTAACCAGAAGGTTTTGGGTTCAAACCCCAGTGGGTTGGGTGCGTACTGATGAAGAGTCCAAAACTAGGCTGGCGAAACAGCTCTCCAGTACTCCAGAATGTTGGTTTTCCAATGTTTCTTTTAACCGATTTCAGTTCATGATGAAATCCTTCAACCAAGCAACCCACACAAATGAATTAATATTTATACAAGTATAATAATATATTGTTTTTATGAGATGACCTTCATTAACGGTTGTCTTCGCTCAATAATACTCAGGATCAGATGGCTGGCCAGAAAAGATCAGAAACAGGGAGGGATTTCTGGGAGCGAGCCAACCAGGAACCGATTGTACAGAAAATAAGCAAGAAGAAATGGAGATGGATTGACCATACTCTAAGGAAACCATCAAGTGGCATCACTAGACAAGTCATTGATCGAGTGGAACCCGAAAGAGTGGGAAGCGGCGAGTTGGTCGTCAGTGTTAGGGTGACTTGGAGGAGGTCATGTGAAGAGGAGATGAAAGCATGTGGGCAGACTTGGAGAGGGGTGAAAAAGTTGATAGAAAACCGAAGGCAATAGAGACGCGTGGCTGAAGCCCTTTGTTCCTCTAGGAACTAAACGAGACAATATTAATAATAATTTATGAGATGATTATAACAAACTTTTCTTCTTCTCCTTACCATTGTATGATCACAACTCACCTGAATAGGCTCTTTCATTGT
The DNA here is from genome assembly GCA_944472135.2 of Trichobilharzia regenti. Lineage (NCBI taxonomy): Eukaryota > Metazoa > Platyhelminthes > Trematoda > Strigeidida > Schistosomatidae > Trichobilharzia > Trichobilharzia regenti. Next base: position 4,702,777 of record OX235265.1, read on the forward strand.
CATCACAGGGATAAGACGAGGAAGCATATACTGAATAAATTCCTCTTGACTCACAGTATCCATAATTTGTAAAACAGCCGGTAGAATAAATGGTACCATATGGGGATTAGAAAAATCTTCAGCAATTTGTGGAAATACACGATACAGGCATAAACGCTAAATAAATAAGCAAACAAAAGATAAAAATACACAGAAGTCGAACAAAAAAGTACGTAAAACATGATATTTCATTCAGATCAATAAACTTTCGATATGCGGGAACAAAAAGCGGACGAGTGGTTCCACTAGTAGAATGTTCGCCAATCTTGCAGCGAAATTCTACGTCTACGCTTATATGTCGTCTCCTATCGACCGACAGATGCTACCTTGACATGGTGGTCGCCAGGCTTGCACATCGCGATGACCAAACAAGCTACACTGGCTGGAACCAATGTTGGTTGTTGCAGGTCCTACCATGCCAGGAAGGTTGTTAGGATAGCGATTAGACTAAAAGCAGTTACCGACATTGTGTAAGAATTTTTGTTTACGCCATGCTGGGGATCTGTGGGCGAGGTCGTACACCAGTGAGGTGTTTCCCTCAGATGACCAGCATGCCAGCCAGCTATGCTGTCTCTCCACTCTGGAGAGAGGAGATTAGAAAAGGTCGACCCCAAAAATTGTACATCCTGACTTACCCTGAGGTGGTCCGTAACCGGCGGTAAGTTTACTAATACGCAACCAAACTACGAAACCAATTCATACAGGCCATGTGTGACCGGCCACAGGCAGTTGTCCCTTGGGCTCTGCGGTCACGCAACACTAACCCTCATTCTGCTCTAGGTACCCAAAGAATCAGGCAACTTCCACGGTGTAGGGGGAATAGCCGAGAAGTAACAACTACTCACACACTTTCAAGAGCACACGAAGCCTTCCCGAGCATAATTCTCCTCTCATCTCCTAATACGGACGGTTTGAGCATGTCCGAAGGTGAACATAATGTTATTACGGTTGATGGTAGAATTCAAAAGTGAGTTTCTTCCTATCTTGAGACTCATCAGCTTAATATAGAGCTCCATCCATATTGAGAAACTATAACCCAGTACACATCGTTTCAAACGCGGAAGCGTTATCCAGTAAGCAAACAAGAAGTATTGTCAATTGTCCAGTTCAGGAATGATCCTGAACCTATCACTGCTGCAGAAAAAATTAATCGCTGCCTCCGAATATTAATTTCCGGTAACCAACTAGGAAAGATCAGAAAAAAAAGATTGGCAAACTGAGGATTTGTTTACTTCCTTGCCGACAATGAACCATGTCTACAAGGTTACTACGCACAATCACGATAATACTTCTGATTGCCTTTCTTCAGTCTTCTGCTAAACAGTATACGATTACGCCAAGGTCATCTCATTGTTTCCTCCCGCCAAAATGGAAATCAGTTCAAATAAACAAACGATATCCTTCAAATTAATATACAAGATTCAATCAAACCTATCAAAGGGAGTAAAATTAAGACATCTGGGCATAGCCGAGGCACTAGTTATCCAAAATCTCAAACCCATGCTATGTATCTAAAAGAAATATATCCAACCCTTATCCCTGCCATGGCCATCATTAAACAGGTAATTCTTTTAGTAATGACCATCCCATTGCCTTTCTTATCTAAACTCCCTGTTTATTCATGTTACTTTTAAGTTTCTTTTAATCCTTCCACTATTTACACTACCATATTTTCATATTCGAATTTCCTGACTATCTTTTGTCATTTTATTATTTCTACATATTTAATCACTGACTGTATAAACAATTATTCGTCACATTAGTTATGATCCCAGTAGATTTTGTCATCCAAACATTCTGTTTATTTTTGTTATTTCTACATTTCTAACCCCTAATTGCACAATATGTGAATCATCTCAGTAATTATGATGCTACTTTGTTTGAGTTTTATCCGCCCCCACCCCCACTGTTTATTATGGCATTTCAAATTCCTACTTGTAATTTTATTAATTTGCCCCTTAACCGGAAATTATTCTGCAACTCTCCTATCCATCTATTATAAATTCACGAATGTAGTTGACGGTGACTTCATCGAAAAGAAAATTTTCTTCTCTGCAACTGTCTTCTTAATAAAATTATATTTGTACATTCACAGCAAAATTGTGAAATGATTAATTCCAACGTTTCCAGTGTCCGGCAATCTGGTCTGAACTTCTTCACGGAAATTAATCGAAATTAACATAACAGAGGTTTATATATATATAAAAGGGGAAATCTCTTGCTCTTTTTAAAAACTTTGTCCAATCATATAAGTCATGAAACGGGTAACAACATGTATAATAAACAAAGTTGTACGAGCTGTGATCAAAATTTGACCTCAGACTTAACCTCAAAAATTAGTCTACTTTTGAATAAGGCATTAAGAAGACAAAATTCGCCTCGAGATGATATCGTCATTTCGTAGTTTCTTTACAACCGCTTTACAACTAACATGGTTAACAATGATAATAAAGTTCATGAAAATTACTCAGTTAAATAAAAGAAACAAAAGTATATACTAATGACCAATCATATTTAGATAGGTCATGTAGTCCAGGGTAGGCGAAGATTGAAGTCTATTGATTTTTGTATACACAGTTTAGGCTGTATGTGGTTATCCAGAAAACTTCATCAATTGTCACGGTAAGGATAGACCACATCTTGAAAAGACAGCTTCTGTACCAAAGAAAGCTATCTTTATTAGCCTACCATTCAAGGGCGACCAGATTATGCAGTTGACAGCTCAAAGACTTCGGTCAGCCATCAAACGCACATTCTACGCCGCCACATCTCTTTTTCTCACTTGCCGAACATTTTCGATCCCTGTACCTACGATTAAAGGACGAAATTCTGTGGACCCTACTTCAAACTGTAGTCTACTTTTGTTAAACAATTTAAACAGAGTGTACTTTTCACCAGATTGCGTTAAACTAAAAGTTCTCTAACTGATATCAATCCATGATCAACTCGTAAAAATAAAAGTTCATGGTCGTAGATAACTGAATATGAAAATAAATATGTGTACATGCAGTATGCAGAGGTGTGTGTGTATGTGTGTGTGTGTGTGTGAGTGAACAGTCATAAAACATTTGTTAGCCTCTCCACCATAAGAAGATATAGACGATCGGGAATTTTGACCAAGTATGATTAATTAGTGATACATATCCATTTTTTTATTTATCAATCAGAATTTGCCGTGCATCAGCTAACAAGATCACGCCTTCATGTCTGTTCAAACTGTTGGGATTCACCCATATATGTAGGGCTTCTGTAGTCAGTCGGTGATATGTATCCATATATATATATATATATATATATATATATATATATATATATGGTGATCTCTCTTTCTGTTTGCTCGCTTAGTCTGTGACCATTTCACTTGTATGAACTTGTCTCCTTTAATAATGTATATTCTCCTTATATTATATTATATATAATGAGTGTTTGTTGACAGTCCGTTGCTTGGTGACATATATCCATATTATATGTGCGGTTGTTTGACATGTCTGCTATATTTTGCTATGTATATATGGATCGACACTCCATTATAATTAGCCATTCATGTTAAGACTGTCTATTGATTTGTTCACGCACTTGTTTGGACATTCATATATATTTCGCTCACACAATCTTGTGTGACACTTTGGTGTGATACCACTTATTGCTTCTCTTTGTGTTTGGAAAATAGAAGTATCATCGCAAACCTAGTGGTCTTCTGATTCCCGCCTTCTTGCGTCAGGACTATTAAATTCTCGACCAGTACATAACAATAATTCGGCGACGAGTACATAACAGTCGGTCAGTCTTTCTTTATACAAACCAAATACCTTTCTGTAGAACCTAAGTCATATCGAAGTCAATTTTGTGCCCCGTTTCTATCGAGTACAGTGCAATCACCGATCTTTTTTCTAGCTTTGTTAAGGCTTTTGCAGAGGTCTTTGAAACCACCTTTAGACATTTTTTATGCTCTTTCACTCTTATATTTACCTGTTTAGAAGTTCCTCCTACATATACAGCAGGATCACAGTTCCCACAACTGATCTGCTACACACATAATTCTGTTAGTTGTCTTCTTCTATTTTATCATCCTTAACCTTGACCAGTGATGAGCGTGTAAGGTGTTAGTTGCACGAAAAAAAAACGCTGTTATGTCAATTTCGATTAATTCCCCTGAAGAAGTTCGGAACAGATTGTCGAACACTGGAAACGTTGGAATTAGTCATTTCACAATTTCGCTGAGATTTTACAAATATAATTTTTCAAAAAAATGGATACTAAACAAAGGATACTTTTTTCGATAACGCCTTCTTCATCAGGCTCTGCGGTTATATACACATTATAGTGAATGAATGAATTAGTGTTATTACAACAAACAACATTAATGTTGTTTAAATAACATCGAATCAACAATAATATCAATGGATTACAGCTCAATAGCTTCTACATAGAATAAGCTGAATATCAGAAAAATTAAGAAAGATAATATTACGAATTCACGAATTTGTAGTCACTACTGAAGGCTGGCCAGGGCAGTAGTAGTGGCTAGCTGGACTTGCTTCTTTTGAACACAGCACTGGTTGTTTGAGGCGAATTGCAATAGCCTCTGCTGTATAGAGCATGAGGTGCTTCGATGATTTTGGCAATTTATTTGACACCCGGTGGATTATAGAGAAGGATTCTTCCACACTGGCTGGCTTTGTAGCCGGCCGGTATACACCAGATGGTCCAATATCGAACTGGTAATGATGGTTTTCACTACGCCTTTACTCAGCCAACACGGAAAATCAAGTTCCTAGAGCAACAGCCAACATACCTCGCTTCACCACAAGCGCAGCTGAATTGGTAGATACAATTTGAAGTGGCCAGCTAGTCTACGTACTTCATTTTTCAGTCGAGGTAGCACCATCGGTCGTGTAGAGAATAATACGTGTAGTTCGCTGCCAGCATTAAAAGTTCTTTGAACTGATTTTCTTAATTTCCTCGTAATTATCTCACTTGGTGTATCCATCGCCCTTGAATTGCAGTCGTATATAAAGTGACTTCTTGTTTACAGATAGTGAGTAGTCAATTTCCGCCGCTTTCGTCGTCATATGTTTCTTGATAAATTTTTCAGGATAGCTATTTTCGATTAAAGTATCATATAAAGTGCTTAATCCATCTTCAATTACTTTTTCACAAATGTCTACTTCTCACTCAGCGTTCAATTATGTTTTGGAATTATTTCGTCAAATCTTGATCACAGTTCATATGAAACAAACAATATGTTGCTCGTTCAATGTTCACCGTGACACTGACAAGTATCTTTATCAAAACGTTGAAGTTTAACCCTTTTTCAAGTACTTTCACCTTACTAGAGCTTAGTTTTATCACAAAAAATTCTTTTATAATAGGATTATACTCTTGATAATATTAGATTTGACACTAGTAACTAGTGTGATGTGTCTAGTCCTCTCAATGGTGCAGACTGAATTCTATCAATCAGGTTGTAATGTGGCCACCATTCGAGGTAGCTCGCCATCACGATGCACATTGATTTGATGATATTAGATGGTTGGAGGCAATCAGCAGGAAGCTGCTTTGGACCTAGGATTATACTCTACCATAATGGCAAAACGTGATATTTCTTATATCAATTTGAAAACAGGATTATACAAATTCGATTTTTATTATGATAACAACAACAACGACAACTTACTTTTGGTAAAGTGTGAATAGAATTCGGTAAGGATTTATAAAATTGTGATCTAGCCAAATTATCCAATTGATACATATTGTCAACACTGCGCAGTACAGACATTGATGCATCCTCGAAATACGGTGTCTATTGGGGGTGCAGAGCGATTGATGAATAAACAAAAAGAATGCAATTAGTTGCTTTTTTTTTAGATGCAATTTCAAAATATTCATATCAATATAATCTGGAATAAACTTTAGACTTGCATGGTACTATATGATACTACTGGTTGCTCGATATAAGTAGTTGTACAATGATTATATTAACCAGCAGTACTGACTGACTGGTTTCAACGTAGAACTTTGCACCGATGTGCAGCAGTTCGAGTCGCCACACCTCACTCAGCACACAAAGAGAAGAAGGTATAAGGAAATGCAAAATAGAGACAGTAAACAGAGATATGAGACGAAAAGAATAGTAATATCGAAGAACAATATCGTTTTATGAGGTATTATAAATCACAATGAAAGGAGGCATCTGTGCCAGCCATTGACAACGATTTTGATTCATATTGCAACAACAGAAGACAAGGTCCAGGCAACAGATCCTTTATTTAGGAAACCAAAACATTATAATCAAGTATTGGTTTTGTAGGGATTTTCTTTGATTGCATGGAAGATTTCATCACGAGCTGACATCAGTAAGAGAACCACTGGTAAACCTGCGAGTACTGGATATCTGTTTCGTCCATATATATATTTAAATATTTTCATGTACATTATTATAGATTATTTTAAGCAAACAAACACAGTCTTTTGTTTGGTTGTTTCTCGCTGAACGTTAATTATTCATCTGTTTGTGACTGTTTCTTGAAATTCAGATTATCTATCTGCAAATTGTATCCGCCTACTCAAAGTCTGCTGTGATTGGTTGTTGAGTCAGTCTTTGTTTTTATTTTTCTCATGACCAATATTGGAGACGTACACATTAACGTAAATTACTATCTACCAATTATGGCTAGTAGCCAGCCCTCACCACAATATCACCAATTGTCTCCAGCCATTGGTTTATACCGTCCTGAGGAGCCAAACCAATCAGGAAGTGTACACCTTCCTACTTGTCTGGCTTAAACTAACTGTTATGGATTGGATTGAGTGATGAAGCCATGTTTTGGTTTGACCAACACTAGTTCTCTCTTTTCCAACCTTATACCATGCCAGTCAGCTAACATTACCCACTGTTGAGGAAGGCGATGGCTAGGGATGCATTCGTGACACATGTGCTAACCATCTCAGTCGATATAACTTCACAGCCTCGTCTATTGATTTCCTCTCCCATCTACCTAGCACTCGACCGATGCCTAACCTCAATATTACTCACCCTATTACATCTACCACCTAACACGGGAGACAGAACGCAGACACCTATGATCAAAGACAGCTAGTCAGGCTTTTCCTGTCTTCCGCTTTCAGTGGGCACATCTCGCAGAAATGAAGGAGGACGGAGCGGACTGACGAGCAGTACACACGCCCGTTGGTCGACCGCCAGTCGGATATCACGTCTACGCCAGAGACGGCGTAAACTAACATACACGAAGTGAACCCTCTCTGTCCGTGCTGAGATTTCGTCAACGATCAACCCGTTGGAGCTGGCTGCCTGCCGCAGTTTCCCGAATAAGGGAAGTGGTGAACACGCTCCACCAACCACTTCACTCCCTATTTCTAAGCAAGGAGTCAATGCAGTCCAGTCCTGTAACATCATTATACATTTGGTAGTGCTTGCTGAACAGCTAGATTGAAGTGATCTAAACACCGGATAACTGTTTCGGCTGTTTGGGGCTGAGATCATTAATAGTGTACCCAATTTTGCTCAGCTTGGACAGCCGGATCAGTTCAAACCACCCAACTTCTGGCTAGGTATTTTAGAGAACCGATAACACCACAAATGAAATTTGCAATTCATACAGTTCGAGGAGGTGAAACTTTTTACCACAGTTTCCTTTAGATCGCCTGCATATGATCTGCTTGATGCCGTAGATGGGGTAATTCCAAAAAGGCAAGACTTAGTGATCACAAAAGAAATTTTGGGGAATTGAGAAGTTTGTGACAGAAGGAACAGGATATTGAAGAAAAAAATACTCGCGTCAACTTTGGTAACGTAAACACATCTAGACGTTCCTATTTGGCAAGAATTCACAAACTAGATCGCTATGGTCGATAATGTGACCTAGTACACTGAGAGCTAAGGCACAAGCGAAAGATACTCTGATCGCAAATCACAATATCACCCAAAATAACAATGCCATTAGCACGTGAAAACAGGAAGAGAACCATTAATAACTCAAAAATAGTCGAAATGCTTGACAGTCACGGTGAATTTATGGCGTGTCATTGACAAGACCTGTCAGTACAGTGTATGAAGAGATGTTTGTCGGCACAAAAAAATCATATAACAGGGAGATATCAGCTGGCGAGTGATGACTAGCAGTGGAATCCACGAGGATGCCCATTTCGTCCTATTTGGGACTCGTCAGCTATCTGGATGTACCTGCATTCTCGAGTCAGTGAGTGATAGTGTTCCCGCAGAGGCTTGAACCCAGTGTCCATAGTTTCAAAGGCCAAAGCGTTATCCACTAGACCATTTGGGCATCCTGGATTCCACTGCTAGTCACTACACACCGCAACTGACTTCAAGTTTTGAGAGAAAGCATTGTCGAAGCATCTGCACAAGCAGCCGACATATCAACCTGAGACCAAGCACTTCGGGGTCCAATCAATCGACGGGAAAATTTAAAATTGAATTAAACAAAAGAGAGAGAGAGTAGAGTTGATGTCAAAGAGAGCAAATAGACCAGTGTTGAAACAAGACATGGAAGACGTGAAAAGAAGACGAAGAAACACCATATGAAAGTAGGGCGGAAGACGGACAACACAGCAGATCTGTTCAGCAAATGACGATTTTCAGATAAGGCGTACATACACAGTTTCCCTTGTGTTTTTATATCAAATTCCTAATAAGCATTCCGTTACTATGTCTCTTATCTTCTACCGGTTGCAAATTTACATAGCCTTCAAATAACCATTGAAAAAAAAACATTAAAAATTCACTGGCGGGTAGGCTTGAAGAGTTGGCAACCAATAAGAATTCAGTCTTCACAAAGAGTAAAAAGAATACAAAATGCACCACCACCATGAAGGCGCGATAACTACTAAACTAAATGTGCAAAATTAAGGGTACATAACACGGATGTATCACTACACCTTAATATAAACAATTCGATGATAGTTTGTAGATTGAGAGAGAGAGAGAGAGAGTGGGATACATACAAACATACAAACCCCTAACAGTACTCACCTACAACACTTCGTTCATTATCACAACTAGTACTGAAAACTCTACATCCTTTTAGGAGATTAGTTTGGACGTTCCATTTATGTTGTGTTAAACACCGTCGAACAATTATACAGTTAGATCTTGTTTGTCCCTTGCTTAACCATGCGGCTGGATGATGTTCAGAAATACGATGATGAACCTGCCTAATTGTACGCCCGATGTAGCTGGCTCCGCAGCTGCAGTCAATCTGATAGATACTGTTATGTTGCTCGTCGCTAAATTATTATTATGTACTGGTCGAGAATTTAATAGTCCTGACGCAAGAAAGACGGAAATCAGAAGACCACTAGGTTTGCGATGATACTTCTATTTTCCAAACACAAGGAGAATAAATGTGTCACACAAGAGTGTGAGAGCAAAAATATATATATGAATGTCCGAACAAGTGTGTGAACAAATCAATAGACAGTCTTAACATGAATGGCTAATTATAATGGAGTATCGATCCATACATACATAGCGAAATATAGCAGACATGTCAAACAACCACACACATATAATATGGATATATGTCACCAAGCAACGGACTGTCAACAAACACTCATATTATATATAATATAATATAAGGAAAATATACATTGTTAAAGGAGACAGGTTCATCAAAGTGAAATGGTCACAGACTAAGAGAGCAAACAGAAAGAGAGATCACCATACACATATATATATGGATACATATCAGATACCCATAAAGGAGGAGGCAAATTTAGGTAGTTTGTGTCCTAATTTCTAGAACGTAGAATATGGGTGAATTGGTTATTTTTGTGTGTTTTCACACCTTATAGGCTACTTGTATTGGAACTGATTGTTTCTTTGACTTGAACTTTGACCCTTTGTGTGTGTGTGAAATTTCTTTCTTATCGGTTAGTAAATTTGGTCTATCTCCATGGGTCTATTGATTGATGATTCACTGGAATACCAGTCAGGCTCCTAATATTCTCTAGCATTCTTGTTGTCTCCTCTGTCTAATATGTGTAAGTTTTCTCAGTCGAATTGATGTCTGTGGTTGTCTGTAGGCAGCCATATGAGCGAGGGAGTGGATGTCATGTCTTTTGACGGCTAGTTTAATATTCATGGATACGGAGACGAAGGAGACGACTACTTTGGCAGATGAAGTCTCAAATGTCGTCATTGCAATTTATTTTGTAGACGATTTTGGTTTTATCTTTCTTCGTTTTTGAGTCTTTTGGTTGACATATGGATGGCTGAGTGAAGGGATTTTGTTGGTTTGTGTGCGACGTCAACTCCTAAAGGTGTTTGAAGAGTCTTTCAATGATTTCTGAGATATCCTTTATATATGGTAGGGCGATTTTCTTTGTGCTTTCCTTGAGGGCCTTTGATTTGATAGATTGGCGTGGGGGTATATGTCATCTGATGAAATTTCGTGGATATCCATTCTTTTGGAAGACGTCCATGAGATATATTTCTTCAATTTTCCTTAAGGTGGGAGTACTGCAATGAGTCCTGGCTGGCCCTCTTGAACAGTGTTTATATACAATGTCTTTTGTGTGTTATTGGATTGTTGCTGTTGTAATTGAGTATTTGGTCCGTATGAGTTGTTTTTCTATAAGATTGAGTTGCTAATTTTCCAGTGGTTGTTCGCATACGATTATTCCTCTCAACCAATCAATAGTGTATAACATCATGACTTAATCCTGGGATTCCTGGTTGTCACTTATGATATCAAGCCGAGATAACATATTAAAATCTGAATAATTCGAGTTTCCAAAGGCAACTGCGGGGACATTCACCGCGAATTATGTAAAATGAACACTAATTTGCGAATCGCGCATTGGATTTAGTTACATACCATGGCTTATTTCGCCGTGGGTTTCTTTTCAACTGATTACAACTCCAAACGTTTGATAACAGCTACTTCGAAATAATAAAGAAGATTTGTAGCTCAGGTGGATGACTTGCAATTAGTAGGGTTCTCTGAGCTGGTTGGTTTAGTAGCGGAACACAAAAATCCAGGAACACAAATCAGCTTTGAAAAGACATGATATATATTCCTGTTTCATATCAATGCATATAGATAATTATGGACATCAGTTTGATTAGGATAATGTCGAAATCTTAGACAGAGGAAACACCAAAAGTGTCAGGGAAGTCCTAGAAACCTGGTACTCAAAAGTATATGCGATTAACAAACATGTTAGTTAATATAGACCAAATATACCAATTAATAAAAAGTAAATTATGTGAAGAGAAAGTTTAAAATCCAAGTCAATAAAACATGATCAATACAAATGTAAAGATGGTTACCAGAAGACGAAATTCTATAGCTTATGGAAAGTTTAAATCAGTTCACTTTATGCTAAAGAAATTGCACTGTAGGGGGATGTCAAGAAGGACGACGAAAGCTCCGCAACTAAACCAACCAGCTCAAAGAACACTGTCAATTGCGAAACAGCTACTTTAGTAAAATTGAAGAGAATTAAATTAAAGAATTTCAGGACGTTCACCCCATGACCTAGTTTAGCCAACCAAGTTGAAATAGACGGAGTGGGACTCGAACCCAGGGACTCATTGGCTGAAAATCAAATACTTAAGCCAATGAGTCCCATCTCCACCTTATCGCCAACAACTTATTACTAAACAAGCATTTGTTTGAGTTCAGTTACATTACATATAACTACCAAATAACGAATACACACATAAAAAAAACACAACATCAAATGAAAATGTGTAGTGGTAAACCTACTCGTAAAAATTGAACAGCATCTGGACGAATTTGTGGATCCGACGAAATCATCATTTTCACATATTCTTTTAAATTACTCGGTAAATTAGTCGCTTTAGTAGACAATGTCGACGGTAGCTTGTTATGACCAAAAAAAAAATAACAGTAGGAATAGACAATAATACGACATAAAAATCTTGCAGATAAATAGTATTTTTTGTAATATGTTTACAACAGATTTCAACTACTTATAAGTAGTATATATTGAGTTTTAAAAATGAATGAATGAAAAGAACGAGTCTAATTTTCATTTTTTTAATTTGAAATTATTTCAGAGGACTGATGAAACTTTGAGGAGATTAAATTTATGGAAAGCTGTCATAGAATGGTCAGCTGACAAATTCCTACGGCTGATTACCACCCATTCATTGATCGAAAGCGAAACCTGATTCGACCAACTGCTACTCGTATTCAGCACATTATGTAATCCTGACGCTTTGGAAGAGGAGTTAAATCTTCTAAGAAAAATCTTAATGGGAAATGAATATCCACCGCGTTTTATAAACAAAAATGTAAGTAACGAAGAAAAGGTTGTATATGAATGAATCTTGAATTCACAGGTAACTTAGCTGGCAACATCCTTGAAAAAAGCATCTTACAGTCCCTGGAGAGGACATTCACTACACAGCATCGTTGAGATCAGCGTTTTCTAGTAGACTATTACTGCTCAATAGAGAGCCAGAAGGACAAGATCTCGCAGTTGTCCAACTATCAGTTGCATATATCAATTCATCTCTAATTAGGGAGTTAGGCATATCGATCGTTCAATGCGGTTTTTGTTCAAGAGGATGCAAGAACACTACTCTCCATAGTTACGAATACGTGGGAAGTTGCGTCATAAGAAGAGCAATAATTGAGCATCTGGTCAATAGTGACCATATCTTATTTCTACAGCCTCTTCCTTTAAAGTTATCTACAAGGTGAAAAATAACCTAACAAAATCATTAAGTATCCAACTCATCCGGACTGCTGAAGCTTTGGTCATCGAAAAAAAGTTACATGACTCTCTAACCAATGCCAGCTCATGATGAAATCCTGTAACCAATCAACCGAATCCCTACAAACCAATACTTGAATACCAATTAGATGCTCACTGGTGACTGGCCCTACTCAGGTAGGTAGTTACCTGGGGTTCCAGTGGGAAGTCGTGACCAGTAGGGTGCAGCAGGTCGGGTGTGAGAACAAATACTCGCCGAAAACATTGGTTAGCGGTTGCGCTATATCGTGAATTGGCAGAGGTTAGAATTCATGGACTGGCCATTGGATCGGCGGGTCCAAGTGACTTAATGATATACGAGCTCGCATTGTAACCAGAAGGTCCTGGGTTCGATCCCCGGTGGATGTGTACTGCTGAAGAGTCCCAAACTAGGACGAAACAGTTGTCGGGTACTCCCAGGTTTTCCAATGACTCTCTAACCAATGCCAGCTCATGATGAAATCCTGTAACTAAAGTTAGATCATTGTACACAGTAAAAAAAGAAGGCTGCCTCTCCTTGTGGAACACGTACGTACACTCCGATCACGCTCTGGTCCACGCAGGTTTATGTTTACGTCTAAATCGACATTAAAAATTGTTGGCAGCGAAACAGTTACTCCCCCTAACTGGATCAAGACAATGAGTCCCTATTTAAGGACCAAAGGGAGGGTGTACTGCTCATCAGACCGCTCCGTCTTCCTTTATGGCTGTGAGACATGGCCACTGAGCGTGGAAGACATGAAAAGGCTAACTAGCTGTCTTTGATCATACGTGCCTGCGTTCTATCTCCCGTGTGAAGTCGTATAATAAGGTAAGCAATATTGAGGTTAGGCCTCGGTCGAGTTCTAGGTAAACAGGGGAAATCAATCGGTGAGGTTGTGAAGTTACAAAGACTGAGATGGTTAGGACATGTGTTACGTATGCTCAGCCTAATCACCACCTTCCTCGACGAGCAATGTTAGCGGATACAGGGTCAGGCTGGAAAAGAGCTAGTGGAGGTCAAACAAAAACATGGCACCAATCAATGGAATCTATAACAGTTAGTCTAAGCCACATAGGAAGGTGTAGACCACCTGACTGACTGGTTGGGGTCCTCGGGACGGTAAAAACCAATGGTTGGAAACAATTGGTGACATGGCTCAAAATCGTTCTCAGTGGCGCAGATGCATCCACTCCTTGTGACTTATGATTTCCAATGAAACCGTTTTGTTCTTTGTTATAACTCTTCTTTTGTCTCACACCTCTGCTTACTGTCTCTATAATGCTTTTCTTGTACTTTCTTCTCTTGCTTTGTGTGCTACAAGGAGGGAGTGTGGTGACTTGAACTGGTGCACATCGGTGCAAAGTTCTATGTCGAAAACAGACAGACAGATTTAAGGAAGAAATAGAGAAACGTGTATTTGAGGTCGACAGTAGGACTTCGCCCGAGGTAGCCTGGCACAACATACAGTTAGCTAGCTGTAGACACATCTGTAAAAGCTGTTTTATAACCTAAAACCACCAATGAAGGCTTGAGACAATTGGTGATACGGCTCAAATTGATTGTTCTCAATGTCTGGCTTGACGCATCCCCACTCTTTGTGACTTATAATTTTCAATAAAACTCTATTGTTTTTCTGCCATATTAATATTCTTTTTGTCTCATATCCCTATCTACTGTATCTATTATGCATTTCTTCTACTTTCTTCTCTTGCTTTGTGTGGTACATGGAGTGGAATGTGGCGACTTGAACTGGTGCACATCGGTGCAAAGTTCTACGTCGAAATCTGTCAGTCAATCAATCACACAAAAAAAACACATTTGTTCAATCGCTCCACCTTCTTTCACGAGCCTAATTCATCTAAGCTAAACTATTATAATTCCTATTCTTACATCGATGGTATTAATTTATAGTTGTTTTGTTTCGTCAATTTTGTATATTACTTTCCCTTAATAGTTCAATTCAAATAGAATGTGTTAGAGTGAAATAAAGCAGATAAATCAATAATCCAAGTGGTATGATAACCTCTCAGCTGATCTTTGATTCTACACCATGTGGTAGTGGAGTGGCTTAATTGACAGGCAATGTCACAAGTGATTGATAAGCACTGGTGTATTCAATCTATAGCTGAAGGCAATGATGACAAGTTAAATAAAACTAATGTGAAACTAGATTAACATTTACGCGGATTATGTTAAAGCCCTTTTTAACTGAAGTTATGAAGTTAAGTAAGAGATTGTAGACAATTATCTCAGCAATGCCTCCTTCACTTATCTAGCCACGAAGCATTTCACCAGAGAACTTTACACAGAAGTGTGGCAGTGTTCATGTTGCCTCACTCCATGTAGTACACAAAGGAGGAGGGCAAAAGTGAAAAAAAGGCTTAAAAGAACTATGAAATTTACCGCAGAAAAAATAGTAACATAGAAGAAACATGAGGCTTCAATGGATATGCGAGATTACAAAGAATGAATATACATCTGCACCATTGAGAATAATAATTTTGAGGCGTCCTAAGCCATTGGTTCTTAAAAGTCGGATGAACCCAACCACCAGGCAGTCTAGGTGGAGCGAACTAACTGTCAAAAACTTCACGGACTAATACTAATCTTCCAATCGACTACCCCTTTACCTACCTGGGAAGCATCGTTTCAACTACAGGCGGATGGAACTGATGAGGATATCAAAGCAGCGAGGATCGGGAAGGTAAGACAAGTTTTCGTTACTCTCAAGTCTGTATGGAGGTCAACAGCACTACTCAGCATGAAAAATAAGATCAGGATTTTCAACTCCAATGTCAAGTTAGTCAGTGCTACTAGACGGATCAGAGACTTGGCCAGTGCGTAACGAAGGACACTTCGAACAAACTGTAGACCTTCACCAATACCTGTCTCGCTCAATACTACTCAAGAACAGATGGCCAGCCAGGAAAGATCAGCAACATGATCTCTTGAAGAGAACCAACACAGCAGAAACCGATTGGGCAACAAATATGTAGGAAGAAATAGAGATGGATTGATCATACTCTGAGGAAACCATCAGATGACATCACTAGACAGGCCCACGAGTGGAAACCGAAAGGGAAGCGGCGACTTGTTCGTTCAAGGGTGACTTGGAGGAGGTCATGCGAAGAGGAGATGAAAGCATGTCGGCAGACTTGGAACCAGGTGAAAACGTTAGCAAAGAACCAAACGCAATGGAGACGTTTGGCTGAAGCCCTATGTTCCTCTAGGAACTAAAGAAAACAATAATAATAATAGTACTCCCAACTTATTTCCCACCAAATCCTATGTCGGATAACACTGTGCCTTGAGGAAGGTGATGACCAACGATGCATGCGTAACACATGTCCTAACCACATCAATCGATGTAGCTGATTCACAACCCCGTTGATTGATTTCCCATCCCGCCTACCTAGCTAGCACTCAACTGATGCCTAACCTAAATATTCCTCACCCTACTATACCGCTCAACACGAGAGAGAGAAAATGCAGACCACCTATGATCAAAGACAGCTACCCGGCCTTTTCATGTCTTCCACTCTCAATGGCCATATCTCACAGCGAACCATAAAGGAGGACGGAGCGAACTGCGGGGCAGTGTACACTTCCTTTGATCGATAACCGGATACCACGTCTACTAAGCCAGAGATGGCGTAAGCTGGCAAATGACGCATGAGTCTTTTGTATCCATGCTGAGATTTTGTCAGCAATCAGACCATTAAGGCTCAACCCTTCACTCTCTATCTGTAAACTAGAAGTTACTGCAATCCAGTTCTATAGGATCATCTCACATTTTACAGGGGTGAGTCGCATCCCAAAAAACTCCTACGATTTCTACTCAAGGTGTCCCCCCGAGGACTGACTCTGCATAAAATAAGAAAAAAACAAAACAAAAAGTGAACATGATAATTACATTTATGCATATACTTACCTGTTTCACAGTTCGTTTATACGCTGAATAATCATTCCCCACGTAGAGAATTGATTTACCACGATTGAATAGGGCACAGATTAGCAGACCCAGAGAGAACATATCACTTGCAGCGGTCACTTCACCCTATATATGTATGTTGTATACAATAAGAAATGTAATAGTAATAAGAAAATATCGTTATGCAATTTACAGTTTATGGAGGAATGGACTAACGAAAAACAGGCAAATATAGGAGAATTTTGGGGAATGACAAACAATTAGTATCGGTTCCAGTTGCCCATCTAGTCAGGAATTTCATACATTTGGTTCCTTTGATAAATTTTGATAGAGAAAGAAAGACCAGATTTGCAGTATAAAATGATACCATCATTCTATTTCACAGGTTCTCATCAGCTGCACACCACTACCTGAAATTACAATGGTTATAAATAATAACATTTCATACTTCATTGTTTGAAAGGTAATAGAGAAAGCACTATAAGGTGAACGCATCTGGAATATAAGTATTATGATCTAAGTCACCATCAATTTATATACTATCAAACTAGTCGGGAATTAACAGGAAAGAACATAAGAAGTCAGTTGGTGGATGCTGACTAGACGTGGGATCCAGGATAAGACAGGTTTCGTCCTATTTGGGAATCGTCAGCTTGCTGGATGTACCTGCATTCCCCAGTGAATCAGTGATGGTGTTCCCATCGGGGCTTGAACTCAGTGTCCATAGTTTCAAACGCCACTTGAAAACTTGGGCTAACGGGAGCTACCTATTGTGCAACAGGTCATATTAATTATTTAGTTCAGTTTTAGATTTTCCCGTCGGTTTTTTGAGCACTGGGTTTGAGCCTCGTTGGGAACGCCATCGCTGACTCACTGGGGAATGCAGGTACATCCAGATGACGAGTAGTCCCAAATAGGATGAGATGCGCACATCCTGGATTCGTATCACTGCTAGTCACCACCCACCGTAACTGACTGCAAGTTACATGACCAGACATCGTCGAAAAATCTGCACAAGGAGTCGACATGTCAACCTAAGACCTAGCACTTCGGGGTCCAATCAATCGACAGGAAAATCTTAAATTGAATTTAAGAAGAATGAAGACAATTTAGGAAAAAATAGAAGAAAGGAAAAGTTGAAAAGACAGTTGCAGCGAAGAAAATTTCTCTTCCGACGAAATTGTCAACTAGGCTGTACATTCGTTAATATATATATATAGTAAATGGGTGGGAAAGTTTCAGAACCATTTGCGGTCGACGTACAAACTAATAAGATCATAATTATGACCCTATTATGTTGTTATCCGATCATCCTGTTTACTAAGTTATTACTACGTTTTAAATCCCTATTTTTAATCCTGTTAATTTGATCCTCAATCAGAAATAGTTTTGAAACTTTCTCATCCATTTACTATATACATATTCACGAATGTACATCCTAGTTGAGTGTGGTTTTGTTATGTACTGCTGCTGTTGAGTGAGTTATTAGAGTTTTCCCAGTCGCCAATTATGTTATGCACTCGTTGAGTAGTTAATAGTCCTGACGCGGAAAAAGGGAAATCAGAAGACCACGAGGTTTACGATGATACTTGTATTTTCCAGACAAGGAAAATAAATGTCACACAAGAGAGTGAGTGAAATGGTACGAAGTGTACGAAATGTGTGTGAACAAGAATGATAAAGCAAGAGTATATATGAAAATGGCTAATACACATGAACCAAAAAAAAAACGTCTTACCATGATTGGTTGTAATGTCATGTGATAACAAGGTCATACATTGTTTATTTAGTTAGTGGACAGACAAAAGCATAATGTCAGTTATAATGGAATATCGATCCATATACACATAGCAAAATATAACAGACTGTCAAAAACAAAACACACATCATGTGAGTACAATTCAGGTTTCATCTGAAAGAAAATAACAAGAACAACAAAGTTCAGAGCAGAGTCTCTTTTCAGCGGCGCATTCATTCACTTAGCTGTTCAAACGCATTTATATGTAACTATTTTGCATGTGTGTGTGTGTGTATGTGAGTATACATTAGAATTGTCAAAAATAAAAATCAGTTGGGGTTATTCTTTACATGTCATCAAAATGTTTCGAAAATGTGTATGTTTTCCAAGTTGTCAGTTAGTAATTAACCTTCCAAATACTGACTTCAGTGGGATATCTAACAGGTTTATTTGGAAACTGTGTTTTGCATTATTCACACACTGATACAAATTAGACAACTGGTAGGTCTGGCTAGAGAGAACTGCCAAGAACAGAACAAAATGAAGATGTGCTGTTGAAGTCCTACTTTCCAACTAGGAACCCAAGGGAATAATAATCCCCTGGTACCATCAATGTACTAAGTTTATCTTTTAATAAATAAGACTACTAAAACCGAATCAGCGAAGACAGGACTCCACGTAAACATAGACAAGACGGAGGTTATGAAAATAACCAACCAACAACAGCAACAACATCCAACGTCAATCACCATCAACGGGAGGGATTTGAAAGAGGTTAGTTCATTCACTCACTCACTTATCAAGGGATCATTGTCTCAACTACAGGCAGTCGGAACGGACGAGGATGTCAAATCGAGCGAGAATCGGGAAAGCGAGATAGAAACACACTCATCAACCTGAAACCAATCTGGAAATCTTCGTCACTCAGCCAGCCAGCATCAACAACAAAATTCGGTCGGATTTTCAATACGTCAAAAAGGTCAAGTCAGTTCTTCTATACGGATCAGAAACTTGACAGGCGGGTCACAAAGAATATTTCCAACAAACACGCTATTGCAGACCTTTATCAACAACTAACTGTCTTCGCTGGATCTATACTGAAGATCAGATGACCGGGTTGGAAAGAATCACCAACAAGAAACTATGGGAACAGACAAAACAAGAACCAATCATCAACCAACAAATATGCAGGAGAAAGTGGAGATGACACATTGGACACTCGCGGCTGAGGAGGCCGCTGGGTGACATCGCGAGAGCGTCAGACCATTGCTCGAGTGGAACCAGACCGAAAGGGAAGCGATGAGTGGGTCGGTCGTCAGTGCAAGGATGACATGGAGGAGATCGTGTGAAGAGGAGTTGAAAGAATATGGATTAACATGGATGCAGGTGAAAAGTACAGCAGAAGACAGAAGCAAGTGGAGACGTGCAGGTGAAGCCGTATGTTCCACTAGGAACCCAAGGGAACATTAATAATAATAATAAAACCGCGTCGAAAGCAAAATCAAGACATACAACAAAGAGAGCAGAACGATGGAAACAAACTACCGGTAGCAATAACCTACTACACTACCACTACTAATTTACACTGGAGATAATGATTTATAGAGACATTTACATATCGATTTTATGCAAAACAAAAAAGAAGAAATAGAAATACCCTGAGAAAAATAGCGATTTAAACACACGGAAAGCAAGGAAACAAACAAACAAACAAACAAGCAAAACCAGTGAACTAAAAAAGAGTTAGAGATAATAAAAGATTACATGAAATCGATATTCTGTTTTAATCAATGATAAATTTATTGAACGCAATCCATTTATATAATAGATATCCTGGTAAGTAGTTAGATAGTTCTTGCAGATAAGCTCCTTGTTACGTGTATTGTATGAATATGCCTGTTATTAAGTTATATATATGACTGACTGACTGGTTTCAGCGTAGATCTGCTTTGCACAGATGTGCAACAGTTCAAGATGCCACTTTCCCTTCATGTAGCACATAAAGCAAGTGAAGAGAATAGAGAGATTCAACAGAGAGCGATAATAAACAAAAGTGTTAGAGGAAAACAGTAGTCATATGGAAGAACAATAGAATTTTATTGGATATTATAAATCACAAGGAGTGGATACATCTGAACCAGCTATTGACAACGAGGATTTTAAGCCAGCCATATCACCAAATATCCTCACTCAGCCTTCATTAGTTCTTATCATCCCAAGAACGCCAACCAAGAAGCCAGCCAGTTTACACCTTCTACGTGGCTGGTTTAAACTAAGTGTTCTGAATTTCATGGACTGATGAAGTCATGTTTTGGTTTTGCCACCACCACCTCTTTTTCAACCTGATCTCTCTGTCTGTCTGTTTTCGACATAGAACTATGCACAAATGTGCGGAAGTTCAAGTCACCACATTCCGTGTAGCACGCGAAGCAAGAGAAGAAAGTACAAGAAAAGCATAATAGAAACAGTAAACAGAGGTGTGAGACAAAGGAGTAATAAAGAAATACAAAACAGTTTCATTGAAGATCATAAGTCACAGGGAGTGGATGCATCTGCGCCACTGAGAACGGTTTTGAGCCATGTCACCAATTGTTTCCAACCATAGATTTTTACCGTCCCGAGGACCCCAGCCTGGAAGTCTACACCTTTCTACGTGGCTTAGACCAACTGTTGTGGATTTCATTGACTGGTGCAGCCAAGTTTTTGTTTGACCGCCGCTAGCTTTTTTCCAGCCTGACCCTATATCCGCTAACATAGCTCGTCGAGGGAGGCGATGACTTGGCATACGTAACACATGCCCTAACCATCTCAGTCTTTGTAGCTTCACGACTTCGTCGATTGATTTCCCCTGTTTACCTAGAACTCTACGCCTAACCTCAATGTTGCTCACCTTATTATGCCACTTTACACGGGAAATAGAACGCAGGCACCTATGATCAAAGACAGCTAGTTTTTCATGTCTTCCACTCTCAGTGGCCAGGTCTCACAACCTGATCAATCCTATGTCACGTAACATTTCCCGTTGAGGAAGGCGATGGATGACTAGGCATGCGTAACACATGTCCTAAACATCTCAGTCGACACAATTTCACAATTTTGTCGGTTGATTTCCTTACTTTACCTCGTTAACTAACACTCGACCGATGCCTAACCACCTCAATATTACTCACCCTATTAGACCTACCACCACCTAACACAGGAGATAGAATGCAGACACCTATGATGGGAAGAGAGGGCGGCGGTTAATCACCGAATATTTGTTCAATCAAATCAATACCAAACACGTGCAATTGAAATGACACAACATCTATCTCAAAATAATATGGAAAATTGCAATACAACAAAAAAAACAAGAGGGAGAGAAAGAAAAGTGTATAAATCAAATTAGAAAGTTGTGCGAATACACTGATATATGGTTAGGAACAATAAATTGCACCTGAAACGTGATTCAGTTATTAAAACTATATCAAAGTGTCTTGTATCGAATGCTGAACATGTAGTTCAGCAAAGAGTCTCTTTTCAGCGGCGAATTCATTTTCTTAGCTGTACAATCGCAAATATATATATATATATATATATATATATATATATATATATATATATATATGGGTTATTTTGTATGTATGTGTGCATTAAGTTTATCAAACAAAAATACAATTGTAGGTTTCCAGACCGTAGGTGTTACGAACTTACCGGAATAATTTGAGCACCGAGTCAGATTGATTCATTATAAATTATTTAAATTAGATAAATCTGCTGAAGAAGCTGTGGCTTACACGGAGAAAGGCTCAGAAAAATCTTGTTTTGATTTTCTTAACACGATGGGATTAATTTAAATAATTTATAATAAAAAATACAATTGGTTATGGTTATTTTTTTAACTAAACGGGTGAAGATTGGTCATTGGAGTTACATAATACAAAATCAGGCAAGAAAATAAGGTGTCAATGAAATTAGGGTAGTAACAAAGGTGATGAGTTGTCACAAACAGTTGTTGAAAAGGAGTTACGTAATAAAATGAATAGTTTGGTGATTAAACTGTACTCAGGATTTACAGGATACGCACGTCCTGTTCAAGAGGATTCAAGAACACTGTCCAGCCAGAATGGTTGCGAAAAGGCAATAGTGGTGCAATAAGGAGTGCGATAATTGAACGACACCTGGTTAACACTGATCATTCCATCTAAACAACAAACGCCTCCTGCTTCAAAGTAATCTACAGAATCAAGAATAACCTATCAAAGGCAATACGGTTTCGTCTTCTTTCTATCGCTGAAGCTTTGGCTATTCACATAGAAAAACCGGAGCTGTGCATACCAAGGATAATTATTCAACCACTTCTATTGTTACGATAACAACTTTGTTGATATTTGATGACTTAATTTTGTTTATTTGCCTATTTCTTTAATTGCTTATAATTCTTGTATTCATTTAGAACCCTAACGTAATTTCCTTTTCTCTACTTTGCTCCTATGTGTATCCTGAGTAAAACTCACTCATAAAACTATTCATATTATTACATAACTTCTTTTTTAACAACTCTTTATGACAACTCATCACCTTTGTTACTGCCCTAATTTCATTAACACCTAATTTTCTTCACAGATTTTGAATTACGTAACTCCAATGACCAATCTTCACCCGTTTAGTTAAAAAATAACCATAACCAATTGTAATTTTGTTTGACAAACTTAATGTACACATACATGCAAAATAACCCTTATATATTTGCGACTGTACAGCTAAGAAAATGAATTCGCCGCTGAAAAGAGACTCTTCGCTGAACTACGTGTTATCTGTTTTCATTATTGCCTGGATGGGGATTATCCATAAATTATATCGAATAAATGTCCCCATAAAAGACTTGGTAAAGTCGAGGGTCGGTAGACTTCAGCCTTCCCCACGAAACGCCCTCATGTGACCATATGCGTTCATAGCCACTGCCAGATAAGCCCTATTCACTGGTTTCCCATGGTGGGAGACGCTTTCACAAAACTGAGAGGATGAGTGCAAAATGGTGGACATTAAGGTCTACCAAGGGAAACCAGAAAACCCTGATTTCAAAACTACGGTGTTCATGAGTCTATAAAACTGTTCTGATCACCGGAAACCATGGCAATGCAACTCCTCATGCTTCCTCCCATACCATGTGGATCAGACTTCAAGTAAAAGACTTGGGGTTGACCTCTTAAGACAGCAACCTACTTCGGTCTAGGCGTCCAGATAGCATCCCAACCGTCACACAAACTATGGTATTTGTGTAGCGAATCTCTTGGTACCTATAATGTACCAATTACCGAATAAATGCTTCTAATGTAGAATTATATTCTACCTCTTAGACCTCGTCTAACCGGTAGTAAGCCTGAAAAAGACAGAAAGACACCACCTGGAACGCGAAGGAACCATCTTCAACCTGCTGTGCCATACTGCTGAAGAGTCGCAAACTAGGACGAAACAGCTGTTCAGTACTCCCAGGTTTTCCAGTGGTTTTCCAACTGATGTCAATTCATGATAAAATCCTCCATGCAATCAAAGAAAATCCCTACAAAACCAATACTTGAAAATTAATCTGATGCTCACCAGAGACTGGCCCTATTCAGGCAGTTAACCTGGGTTTCTAGCGGGAAGTCGTGACCAGTAGGGTACAGCAGGTTTTTTTTACTTCGGCTATCTCCTACGGGAGGATGAGCCGGCTTCATGAAACATGAAGTTTCATGGAATTGGGTACGAGTGATGGTCCCCAGCATTGCTCGGCCTTTGTTTGAGAGTGCAGCTCTAGCCTTTACACAACCAAGTGTGACCTACAAGGCAGTAGGAGTGGAGTAGGGAGTCCACTATCCATTGGAGGCCAGCCGGTGACCGGAGTCCGGTTCATTCGCCTTTTTGAATGGGGCCAGACATCCAGGGCGCATCCAATAAGCCCTTTGTCCATACGTCTCCCGGTGAGCTCCGGTGAGCTTCATACGCCAGTCGTTGGAGGTTTGGAATCAGGGTTTAGCCATCTCCCTAGACTGTCATCCAATGGACAGTCAATCCGGTGAAGAGCGCCGGGCATCCGCTTTTGCCCTCTCACTTCGGTGAAAAACACCTCCGCCACGTGAAGGCAGTGAGTAGGACTTCCTCAGGAGAGGCTATGTAAGACGCCCGGTCATATGGGAGCATTTCAAGAGGTGTACGGAGGGGTGGCCAACCCGCAGCGCAGGTGAAGATGACGCAGTAACTCATCGAAGAAGACATTGCGAAATGGTCGCGCTATGTCGTGAATTGGCAGAAGTTAGAATTCAAGGACCATTGGATCGGGTCCCAGTGGCTCAATGGTCTATGAGTTCTCCTTGTAACTAGAAGGTCCTGGGTTGGAACCCTGCTGGTGGGTGCTTACTGCTGAAGAGTTCCAGACTAGGATGAAATAGCTGTCAAGTACATTAATAATTCACACAACATCATAAATGCTATACAATAGAGGCGACAAAAAAATATACAAATAGTGTTTTAAAGACCTTTACTTTACTTACCTGTAAAATTGCTTCTGGACTGCTGGCATTTAAACTCAACTGACAATTAGGCATTAAATTCGACTGCCAGGGAGGAATTCTGACAATAGACTCTTCAGACTGTTTCCCGTCTGGATTAGATGATATTGCCTGAGAGAATTCAAATCCACCAAGTTTCCATATTCCAAATCGATTAATCACAATCGATTCAGGTGTTAAATTCAAATGGAGACGATGACAATCGCAGTGGAGAAAGTTTAAAGCTTCAGCGAGCTAAATAGAAAGACAATAAAAAGACGAAAAAGTGGGGGGGGTGGTGTGAGAGGGAGTCAGAGTCAACTTTGTAAAACGTTTTACAATACAGTTACGGCGTACATATGTAATATACAAAGTAGGGATATAACTACTCGTTGGTTACAGTAGTCAAAGTTTCAGTCAATGGATTCTGGGGACAGAATTCCACTCTAATACCATTGTAACGACAGAAGACAAGAGCCAGTCAACAGATCGTTTACTTGAGAAATCAACACATATTTATAAATTTTCATGTACATTATTATAGATTATTGTTAGCAGAAAAACACAGTCTTCTGATTGGTTGTTTCTCACAGAAACTTAACCTGGCATCTCTTTGTGGCTGTTTCTTGAATGTCAGATCATCTATATGCCAACTGTATCCGCCTACGCAAAGTCTTTGTTCCTATTTTTCTCACGACCAATATTTGGGACATAAACCTTGACGTAAATTAATGCCTACCAATTCCAGCTAGCAGCCAGCTCTCACCACACTCGACCCCCACAACAAAGACTTCCGACTGAAGTTGGTTCGATTTTCTTCGTCCTAAGGGCTTTGTTCGTTTGTCTTGCTTTCTGGAATCTCGCCGCTCACTGATGTTCACCTGTTTCTCTTTGTCCGCCATTGCGATTCTGTCTGCGTAACCCCATCTCAAAGTGACCATATGTGGTCTTTCCCACTTTGGAAACTGTTTGCCTGACCCTGTCGCACATTCGTCAGTATTTCGCCTCACACTTCCATATGCTGCTTTCTCCCGACCTCCCGGCAGCGTCCCAAGTAACCGCCTCCTAGCTGACAGATCTTGAACACCATTCAACTGCGCAGAAGCCTCAAAGTCCTGCCCGATGATCCATATGTCTCCATCAAAAACTGCAGGGCATAGGCTTTCCATTTGTCGGTAGGCAGTGACACCAAATGTATCAACAGAAGACAAGAGCTAGTCAACGGATCGTTTAGTTAAGAAATCAACACATATTTATAGATTTTCATACACATTATCGTAAATTATTGTTAGCAGAAAAACACAGTCTTCTGATTGGTTGTTTCTCACAGAAACTCAACCTTACATCGTTTTGTGAATGTTTCTTGAATATCAGATCATCTATATGCCAACTGTATCCGCCTACGCAAAGTCTTTGTTCCTATTTTTCTCACGACCAATATTTGGGGCATAAACGTTGACGTAAATGAATGTCTACCAATTTCAGCTAGCAGCCAGCTCTTACCACACCATTAGCCTGAACAACTGGGGAATACACTACTAACCATCATACAATATGTAGCGTATACTCTGATGGGCTGACTGAGTGTCGACAGAGAACTTTGCGCACAATGGCATCAGTTCAAGTCCCCTCACTCCACATAGAACACAAACGTGAAGAAAAAAAAAGAAACTCAAAAGGACTATAATGAGTAGAACTGCACTGGACAAAGAATAGTAACATGGAAAGAACATAAGAATTTAGTGGATCTAGGACAGATCTCTAAGAGAGAATGCATCTGCACCAGTGATAACGATTTTAAACACTATCACCAATTGTATCCAGTCGTTAGTTCTTTGCATCCTGAAGATTTCAACCGTGCAGTCTACACCTCCCTACCTGGCTCCAACCCACTTTCAAATACCATTATGGGTAAATTTTGTTTTGATAAAGTCTCACAGTGTCATACAGTAATGTTTACTGATGACCACGTTTCGAGCACAATTTATTACTGCTCATAATCATATCAAAGTAATCACAGGACTTCCTAAATTCATTTATATAGTTCCATTATTTTCCATCACTTGATTTGATTGGTAGTAGTATTTTCCATATTTCGGGTATGAGTGATGAACGACCCAGTTGACCCAATTGAACAAAATAATATAATTTACAAAACACCTTGCAATGACTATGAGTGAGGTCAACTACATAGGTCAAACTAGTACGTCGAGGGTAGTCAGATTGTCAGAACATAAGAATTTAGCTAAGGTAAGAATGGTTGACCCCGAGAAGATAAGTAATTTAGAAAAAAAAGCTCAGTACTACATTGCACTGCATGCATTAACGCACATCCACACAATAGGGTGGGAGAGGGTTAAAATTCTAAAAAGTAATCTAGATAGGTGGAGAGAGAGGTTGATTACTGAATCCTTGTTCATCGAGTCTACACCCAACACATGCAATAGGAATGACTCGTCACTCATACCTGAAATATGGAAAATACTATTACCAATCAAATCAAGAGAAAAACAATGGAACTATATAAATGAATTTAGGAAGTCGTGTGATTACCTTGATATGATTATGAGCAATAAATTGTGCTCGAAACGTCATCAGTAAACATTACTGTATATCACTGTGAGACTTCATCAAAACAAAATTTACCCAGAATGGAATTACACTCTACCACAGTGCACTAGTTTTATTCTTATACCACTTTTGAAATACTTTACAGATTGATTTCATATGGTTTTATTCGACCAATAACTCATTCTTTTCCAGTCTAAACTTATGTCGGCTAACGTTCCCTGTCAAGGAAGGCGATGGCCTGGCATCTGCAACGCATAGTACTGGCTATTTTGATCGATGTAACTTCAAAACTGCATCCACTTACCTGCCGTCTTTGCGTAAGGCATACACTTCAACGTCAATATTACTACTCACCCTATTATGCCACCTAACACGGATGATAGAAAGCAAACATCTATGATCAAAGACAGATATCCTTTTCATATAACTTTTACTTTCAAAGGCCACATGTCACAGCTACAAAGGAGGACAGAGGGAAAGTACTGCATAGTATACGCGTCCTGTGATGGATGCCTGGAGATCACGTCTACACCAGAGATGCTGCATGTTGGCGAATGTCACACAAGCCTAGTATATGAAAAATCTATTCCGTTTAACTGGGTTTCAACTTAGTACACACTACAGGAAAAGAATTGAGAGAAATCAGAGGATCTCGAAAAATACCCATTTATTCATAAGTAAAAACACAGTTTTTTTGTTCAGCGAAGAAATTTCTTTTCAACGACTTCATTTTCAAGCTGTACAGTCGTATTTATATTACAGAAAAAGGTTATTAAGTGGCACTAAATAATTGCTCAGTCAATGTACGTATATGTGATAAAAGTTATAAGGGGTAGAGTTGAAGTGGATAAATTATAAAACAATCTTTAACATTTTTGTAATTTATCCACTTCAACTCTACCCCTTATAACTTTTATCACATATACGTACATTGACTGAGCAATTATTTAGTGCCACTTAATAACCTTTTTCTGTAATATAAATACGACTGTACAGCTTGAAAATGAAGTCGTTGAAAAGAAATTTCTTCGCTGAACAAAAAAACTGTGTTTTTACTTAGAAATCAGAGGAATTAGGTAAAATTCTTAAAAATATGAGATATATATCAGCTCATCTATTATCATGTGTGCTGTTTATTCAATCGATCAGATCTTGTTTGAATTAACGAGAAATAGGTGAGAACAGACCAGTAGACTAGTTACTCTTGTGGTGGTGTGATACAGATAATGTGTCTAACGGAATATTATTCCACATATTCCCACAGTTCAATACTGCGCCAGCAACAGAATACTATATATATATATATATAGCGGTTTGAGCACTTGAAAAATACCTTTGCTTTAATGTCTTACCTTCCGTTGTTACAACTGTACCAAACATGGAAGCAGTTTGCAACGCATCCTACCATTATGCTCGTTTCGCATTTGCCAGTTTACGCCGTCTCTGGCCAAGTAGACGAGATATTCGACTATCGACCAAAGGGCGGGTGTACTGCTCATTAGTCCACTCCGTCCTCCTTCATAGCTGGCTGTGAGACCTGGCCACTGAGAGTGGAAGACATGAAAAGGCCGGGTAGCTGTCTTTGATCATAGGTGTCTGCGTTCCATCTCCCGTGTGAAGTGGCATAATACGGTGAGCATTATTGAGGTTAGGCCTCGGTTGAGTGCTAGGTAGGTGTGAGGGGAAATCAATCGATGAAGTTGTGAAGTTACAAAGACTGAGATGGTTAAGACATGTGTTACGGATGCATCCTAGTCATCGCCTTACTCGACGAGAAATGTTAGCGGATATAGGGTCAGGCTGGAAAAGAGCTAGCGGAGGTCAAACAAAAGCATGGCCTCATCAGTCAATGAAATCCATAACAGTTAGTCTAAGCCTCGTAGGAAGGTGTATACCGCCTGACTAACTGGTTGGGGTCCTCGGGACGGTAAAAACCAATGAATGTTGGAAACAATTGGTGACATGGCTCAAAATCGTTCTCAATGGCCGGCGCAGATGCATCCACTCCTTGTGACTTATGATTTCCAATTAAACTATGTTGTTCTTCGTTACTACTATTCCTTTGTCTCACACCTCTGTCTACTGTCTCTATTATGCATTTCTTGTACTTTCTTCTCTTGCTTTGTGTATTACATGGAGTGGAGTGTGGCGACTTGAGCTGGTGCACATATGTGCAAAGTTCTATGTCAAAAACAGACAGACAGACAGACCATTTTATGCTAAAACTTCAAATAAGGAATTTGCAGCATTACTTTTATTGAGTTAAAATGTCTTGTTTATATCTTATTAGGCAAATATGGATAAGAAGTTATAACCCGTGAGGGAATTGAATCTTAGGCGGGAATGCATAAAATAATAATAATAATAATATGAAATGCAATTAAAACTAAAATGTTTGTGGTTATAATCGTAGTTAAAGGTCAAGTGGCAAAGCAAATTAAAAAATGCGATCATTGAGCATCTGGTCGATAATGATCACCCAATGACCTCTACAGCCTCCGCCTTTAAAGTCATCGACAAGGCGAAAAGTAATTTACCCAAATCCCTATGCACCCGACTCATCTGCTGTATTGCTGAAGCCATCTTTGGCTATCGAAACAGAAAAGCCAGATCTCTGTGTACAGAAAAAGTTCGTTCAACCCCTCCAACTTTCATAGTCTTAATCCCTCCAGTTAAGTATGGTAATCACCAATCATATTTTAGCTATACCAATTTTTCATTTTGTCTATTGAATTTGTATACTCTTCCTTTATTTAGTCAATTGTTACTATTACTATTCTCATTTTGAATTGTCACCGGTATTGTTTCACTTGTTCCACTTGTCATTCTAAATCAATTCTTTTTTAGAACGATAAATTCTATGCTATTAAATTTCACACAATATTATGTAACGTTTTCTGTTTTATTCGATTTGTCTACTAATCCTATAATTGCACATCCTTTTTCAAGTTCTATCCATCCTATGAGTTATTCTATATATGACATTAACTTGCTTTGCCACTTGACATTTAACTATGAGTATAATCACAAATATGGATAAGTTTATGTTGACATGTCATCTAGTGGAGAAGGCTTTGGTGTTTAGTATGATAACTGTCGGTTTTAGAGGGAAACACTATCACTAATTGAGATGCAAATACATTCAGATGACGAGTCCTGAAATACGGCGACAAAACACGCATTCTGCATTCCACAAATTTACACCATAAGTTACGGTACTCTTGCTTTACCAAATAAAGGATTTATATAGTTGACTCATCAGCGCTGTATCCGAAGTGAGTGATGATGTTCCCGCTGGCACTCGAACCCAGCATCTATCGTTTTTAAACGCCAAAGTGCTATCTTAATAGTGACAACACTAGCATTTGGAGAAGATGGAGGTAAATCCAGGTGAAGAGTCTCAAATACGACGAAATGTGCATTCTTGATTCCACACCACTACCAAACAGTATCAAATTCACAATATCAGTGACAGTACTTTTGACTTACAAAAAAATAAAGAACCTAGATAATTGACTTATTAACTGAAGTAGTCGTGTCCGTATGAAGGCCTTGTGGCCGGCTATTGTCTGCCATAGGGTAAGTCAAGACATACAATTTTCGAGATCAACCTATTTTAACCTCACCTCCTCATTCCCTAGAGAGGACAGGCGGCATAGGTGCTCATCTGATGCAAACATCTTACTACCAATACAACCCTATAAAGCAAACAGTTCAAACCCAGGATACCTTCCGGTTACAATTCGAGCTCGTAGACCATTAATGATCCGATCCAGTGGCCGATGAATTCCAACTATTTCATCATGAGCTGACATTAGTTATGGAACCACTGGAAAACCAACTGGGAGTACTACACAGCCGATCCGTCCTAGTTTGGGACTCTTCAGCAGTACGCACTCACCGGGATTCGAACCCATGACCTTCTGGTTACAAGGTGAGATAGCTCGTAAACCATTAAACCACTGGGGCCCGATCCAATGGCCCATGAATTCTAGCTTCTGCCAATTCACAACATAGCGCGACCCCTAGCCAATGTCTTTGGCGAGTATTTGTCCTCACACCAGGCCTGCTGCACCCTAGTGGTCACGACTTCTCACTAGAACCCCCGGTAACTACCTACCTGAATAGGGCAAGTCGCTAGTGAGCATCTCATTGATATTCAAGTGTTGGTTTGTAGGGATTTGATTGATTGGTTACAGGATTTCATCATGAGCTGACATTAGTTAGAGAACCATTGGAAAACCAGCCAGCATGGAGTACTGGACAGCTGTCTCGTCCTAGTTTTGGACTCTTCATCAGTACGCACCCACTGCCCCAGTTCGAACCCAGGACCTTCTGGTTACAACAAGGCGAGCTTGTGTAATCAATCAAATCTCTACAAACCAACACTTGAATTCCAACTATGTTAAGAATTAGCAGAAGTTGGAATTCATGGACCGTTGGATAGGATCCAATTGGCTAAATGATCTATAAGCTCGTCTTGTAACTAACTGGAAGGTCCTGGGTTCGAACCCCCAGATAATCATCGTAGTGTAAACTGCTTACACTATGATGTTAACTGCTTTGACTCTAACCCCTATCCCCACCCCCCCCCCAAGTGATCTTTCTGAAATCGTAAGGCCTGCAGAAACATTCACCCCAGCCAGTATAACTCATCGGATCATTGAAGTATGGCATCTTGACAGATCTTCGGGGGGAAAAAAGGATAATTTTGAAGAAAAATAAAAAATAAATGAAGCTTACTTGCACTAAGCCATATTTAATTTCAATATCTGATAAAGAGAATTCCATCGATTCATTCGCTTGTCCATTGTGGATAAATTCTTTTGACAGGACACTATTCAATGAAGTAAACAATGGTTCTGATGCATAAGCTAAACTTTCACGTGATTCTTCCAATGGTTGAAGTACAGACAGTATTTTTGGATGCTTAATTCGTGTTAGAGTGGATACACCATGTTTAAGTATTTCAATCATAGAATCACGTTGTGTTTTGGGATAAGATTCTAATAATTTCTTTTCCATAATCCATATGGTAGCTTCCTATAATAATAAGAAATAATAATAATAATTTACTTTATTCCAAAACAGACAGTACTTGTAATACAGAATGGAATTCTCAGCATTTGTCACAATAATTGCATCTGATTTACTCAAAATATGAATAAAATTAAAAATTAAAACAAAAGTAACCAGAGGAATTTGTCCACATTTACGATATAAAGTCAAAAATATCTAAAGCACGAATTGAGATTATTAAATATAATAATAATCATAATAACAGTGAGTTTGTTTCAAACAGTACTGTCAATTCAGTTTGGAAATTTTAGCATGTTATTGTAGAGTATTGAATCTAATGTTCTGTTGATATAGCAGTATGGTGAGGGGAAATACAAGATTAACAGTCATTCACGCAGCTAAAATTATGTTCACACTTATGAAAAATAAATAAAAAACAAAAAATTGAGAGGATTGTAAAGTTTGATGGTGTAAGGGTGGAGGAAATGGTTTATATAGTAGTGCAAAGAAGGTTAGTTAGTTAGTTCATGCCTGACACTATTTTCATCACATAAAGTACGTGCCGCTAAATATGGTATACTAGAATTTTTATACTTAGACGTACATGCATAAAGTCTTCTGAAAAGACTTCTTGTTTTACCTAAGGAGACACAAGGTTCGAGCTGCGGGTAGAGTGGGTGCTCAGAGTCTGACAAAATTCCTTTACCAAATTTGTTGCATAACATCAAGTACCTATCAGTGATGATGTCAACTATATGGCCCAATAGGATAACACTCGTCCTAAACACACACACACACACCCTTCAGATTTCTACGAAGTATGACAGTCTTTTTTAAGCAATCCAGGAAATAATAGGCAAGAGTGAACAGTAAAGAAGGATAGGTAAGATGCACGAGTTGGCAAACTGTAAGAGGAGGGGTTGGTTGGTTTATGCCTGAGTGCCTTAACTTCTTGATGTAGCAAGTCAGACGAAATATTCTTTAAGAAATCGCTAAGACATGGGAAGATGAGGATAGGTAGGTCAGTAGAAAGAATTAATCCAAGATACTTAACGTCAGACTTGATTTCTATATCCTCACTATCATCAATTTTGCAAGAGTCATAGGAACCAACAGCGCTTCATTTAACTTTCGTTTGTATCGGAAACTGAAATTAATAGTCTGACATTTGGAAGGATTTAGTTTAAGGCCGTTACACGAAGACTATTTGCTAATTCCTGATAGAAAGCTGTTCATCTTAGCATAGTCAAACTGGGAGTTAACAGTCCCTGAAATAGTTAGATCGTCCGAATACTTAACAAATTTCATTTATCAGAGTAGCATAAAAAGAATTCAACTACAGAAAACTATGCTTGGAATCAGTCTGTTGCTCAACAGTTGACTGGCTACAGAATCAAATTGCCTGAATTTCTGGTGGTAGGTCATGACTAGCGAAGTCCACCGACTCGGGTCGATGATATTAGCTGATCGTGGCGCTATAAATCGTGAGTTAACATATGCTGGAATTGACAAACGGTTGGATTCCGTCCTATTCCGTGAATGGCCAATGTAAATGCCTTAAGCTCCTGGGTTCGATCCCTGCCAGGGCCGAATGAAAATGATGCTCAGGAAGGCTTCGTGTGCTTTTGGAAGTGTGTGGGTGGTTGTTACTTCCCGGCTGCCCACATCTTGGAAGTTGATTGATTCTTCGAGTACCTGAAACAGAAAGAAGGTTAGTGTTGCGGGACCGCAGAGCCAAGGGGACAACTGCTTGAGGCCGACTACACACGGCCTGTATGAATTGGTTCTGTATTAGTAAACTTACCACTGGTTATGGACCACCGTGGGGTAAGTCGGGATGTACAATTTTTGGGGTCGACCCTTTCTAACCGCCTCTGTCCAGAGTGGAGGGACAACATAGCTGGCTGGCATGCTGGTCATCTGAGGGAAACACCTCACTGCTGTTACATCCCTATTCCGCAGCAGTACGACTTCGCCCACAGACCCCCAACATAGAGATTATAAGTTGATAGGAAATAATGACAACAATATAAGGACAGGGAAAACAACCTGGTGAATTCATGCTCAACACATTTTACTTCACATAAAAAATGCATATCGAATAAAGTATTCTTGAGTTTTTACGTTAAGTTGTACGAACGTAAAGTCTTTTATCATAATTATTTCACGTCCCACCTGATACTTATCATAATACCGCCATAATCACATTACAAGAAACGTGGTTGCATGAACTGTATGATGACAACCTTATCTCACTAAAGGACTTTATTTTATTTCGTCAAGACCGTCAATGTTGTAATAAGAAAAATGGTGGTGGCGTTGCAACTTTTATTCACTCCAAATGGTCTGTCTCAAATAACGTCTGCTTCACCTTCTCAAATGACTTCATTGACTGTATTACTGTCAAATGTCGCCCCAAACATCTCCCCAAATATAAACGAATCTATATTACAAACATGTACATTTCTCCTAGTTGCTCTCCATCTGATCTATCTAATTTTGCTGATGAATTCACCATGTTTGCTGCTGCCAACTTCGACAACTCTCTATCCGTTATTACTGGAGACTTCAACACATCAGATTGCTCCTTTCTTGAAGCTCTTGGTCACACAAACATAGTCAAATTTCCCACTCGACTTGACAAAACACTCGACTTAGTTTTTACTAATGACGGAGTATATGAAACACGTAGACGTTCACCGATACTTAACTCCGATCACTGCATTGTCCGCGTTTTGCCAAAAATATACAGCAAAACACATATTAAAATCTTCTCACACCTGTCTACGAAAGCACAACAAAGAAGCTACACATCTGACAACCTACTCAATCTAAGATGCATGTTAAAAGATACCAACTGGGATCTATTCTATGAAAGTACATTAGATGACTCAATCACCAATATAATGGATTATCTTAAGTTCTGCCTCGACATATGCTGTCCCAAACAAACACTGTTCAAACGCCTCGACCGCTTCTCGTCTCCCCATCTCAAACAACTTCGCAGGCAAAAAGAAATGTTATATAAATGCAAAGACAAGTTAGGACTTAAAAAGATTAATGCTCAAATCAAATCTGAAATCAAAAATCTTAATGCTATCTATAACCAAACACTTTTATCATGCAAATCTCCTAACAGCATGTGGAAATTTTTCAATGAAATTACTGGCAATAGTAAGCGATGTAATGTTTTTCCCTCTTGTGATGTTAATGCTCTTAATCTGTCTTTTATACGCTCTCCTTCTACTATAACCACTTCTAACGTTACTAATCTTGTAGCTGATAACTTCCAGGACTTTAATACTCTCGATGTTTTGAAATGTCTTAAAACTCTTAAGCCCTCACATAGTCTTGGCCCTGATGGCATACCTGCATATGTTCTAAAACAATGTGCAGATGCTTTATGTTCTCCTCTAACTAATATCCTAAATGCTTCTTTCTCCGAAAACGTTGTACCTGTTCCATGGAAAGACATTAAAATAGTCCCTGTCCCTAAACCTGGAAATAGCAAGAACGTAAAGTTCAGACCCATTGCCATCACTTCCCCGTTTCTAAAGCTCATGGAAAAACTAGTACTTCTTAAACTCGAACCCTCCCTTAAAAGCTTCGAAGACCCCAAACAATTTGCCTACAGACGCTGCAGCCGTCTTACACAACATATCTCATCATTAGACAAAGGTGCCAAATATGTCCGCTGCACGTTTCTTGACTTCACTTCTGCTTTCGACTCTGTACCTAGATGTCTCTTGCTAAATAAGCTCTCCATGACACAAACCGAGTCCTGGGTCACTAACTGGTTGCATTCCTACTTTTCAAACAGAATGCAGTACACCGTATACAAAGGCGAATCCTCCTCTGCTGTGCTCACTGAAGCTGGTGTCCCCCAAGGTGCTGTACTCTCCCCACTTCTCTTTTCATTCTTTCTACATGACCTACCATCTTCAAATGACATTAACTTTGTCAAATATGCTGATGACCTAACTGTATCTTTACCTGTCAAATGTCAAAGTGACTGCTCTAAACTAAATGGCTTCTTATCAGAAATCAGCCAATGGTCCAAGGAAAACGGTCTCACCTTAAACCCCTCCAAATGCCAAACAGTTAATTTCACCTTAGGCACAAATCTGACCTAAACAAACTGGTTAGCACTCACGAGGTGTGCAACATAGATGGCACTGAAATAGAAACCAAGTCGGAAATTAAATACCTAGGCGTCACTCTATCTTCTGATCTTTCCTGGTCGTCTCATATCTTGACGATTTCCAAGAAAATATTCCGTCTTACCTTCTACATCAAGAAGTTAAGACATTCTGGTGTAACCCAACCCTTACTCCTACAATTTGTTAACTCCCGTATTCTGCCTATTATTCTCTATTGTTCCCCCTTAGTCTTTCCTGGGCTATTGAAGAAAGACTATACCTTATTACGTAGGATGTTAAAGGTTGTCAGCAGGGTAAGCAGTTTGCCACTTAGCCAGCTTGTTAATATTCTGGTGGACAGGCACATGGACTCATGTGAAAAATGGGCGAAATCCATTTTATCTGACTCACAACACCCTCTACATTCACAACTCTCCCCATGTATCTCTTCAGGGAAAACCAGAAGCCTATATAGGAAACTATATGCCCGCACTAGTAAGTACAAAAACTCATCCATACCCTACTTAGCTCGTGTTCTGTGCGATAAAGAAAGCATTAGGCGTGAAACTTATAACTTATTAAATAGTCAGTAGAAAAATGGATCTCGTCTTTCCAACTCCACATATCATTTATAGGTACAACGTTTTCTCTCTTTTTTTTGTGTTGTTATGTGGTGCTTTGTTTCTTTCTTCTGCTTATGCCAGTAAATATGCTAGCATCAACTTTTCTAACACCTTCAAACACTCTGTTCAGTTTTTGGCTTTGCTACCGACATGCTAATATGTTGTTGTCAAAACTAACTGAGATTACCCTTAATCTATGTAGAATTTTATTTATTGTTAATGTACTAATTAGATGCAATACTTGCAGTAAAATGTTGAGAATTCCATTCTGTATCACAAGTACTGTTTTGGAATAAAGCAAATTATATATATATATATATATATATATATATATATATATATATATAAATGAATGTATGAGCATCACTCACTTGTTGAGTTGACCGCTTTTTAGCTGAATACAACTTCCATAGTAAACCAGGTCCAGCTTGACCAATTTGTTTTTCAATTTCATATTCTCGAGTTAATGGATTACCAGGTAGAGCACTTGAAACTTTCGTTTTTAATTTGTTGAACACAGCATCCATCTGTGTAAAAAAAAACAATAGGTAATAATAACAATAATAAGTAACAAAATGTTCACACTTGTTTCCTATTTTTTTGATTTGACATTAGTGACTAGTGTGTGGTGTGTCTACTTCCTCACATTGGTGCAGACTGAATTCCATCATCAGTCAGGTTGTATGTAATGTGGCCATCATCCTAAGTAGCTCGCCATCACCGTACACATAGATGATTTAATGATATTAGATGGTTGGGGGTAATCGGCCACAGGAAGCCTTGGACCTAGGTTTTGGCTAACTAACTGTATGCTGTGCCAGGCTACCTCAGGAGGAGGAGTCCTGCTGCCGACTCGACCTCAGATACTCGTTTCTCTATTTATTAACAGCGGTTACGAGCCATATCACCAATCGCGTATCCAGACATTGGTTCATAGAATCCCGAAGACGCGAACACCCCCACCCACCGCCTACGTACGTGGCTAGCTCACAGTAACTGTCAACGATTTCGTAGATGGATTCCAAGTTTTAGCTTGACTTATTTCACATGTTTATCTTAACAAAAAAGACGCGATTGTGCTACATTGTGTCTTTTTGATGTTGTTTTCTAAAAAAAAAATAAATAATTTCTATAATTATGTTTAAGAGATGAAAACAAGTGTGATATTAGATGGTTGGAGGCAATCGGCCACAGGAAGCTTTGTCTGACCAAGGTTTCGTGCTAGTTGTCACTATGAAAAGACTAGCTGTCTTTGATCATAGGTGCCTGCGTTCCATCTCCCGTGTGAAGTGGCATAATAAGGTGAGCAACATTAAGGTTAGGCGTTGAGTTCTAGGTAAACAGAGGAAATCAATCGACGAAGTTGTGAAGTTACAAAGACTGAGATGGTTAGGACATGTGTTACGTATGCTCAGCCTAGTCACCGCCTTCCTCGACGAGCAATGTTAGCGGATATGGGGTCAGGCTGGAAAAAAGCTAGCGGCGGTCAAACAAAAACTTGGCTTCACCAGTCAATGAAATCCACAACAGTTAGTCTAAGCCAGTCACGTAGGAAGGTGTAGACTGGCTTGCTGGATGGGGTCCTCGGGACGGTAAAAATCTATGGTTGGAAACAATTGGTGACATGGCTCAAAATCGTTCTCAGTGGCTAGCGCAGACGCATCCACTCCTTGTGACTTATGATTTCCAATTAAACTACGTTGTTCTTCGTTACCACTATTCCTTTGTCTCACACCTCTGCTCACTGTTTCTATTATGCTTTTCTTGTACTTTCTTCTCTTTCTTCGCGTGCTACACGGAGTGTGGCGACTTGAACTTCCGCACATTTGTGCAAAGTTCTATGTCGAAAACAGATAGACAGACAGACAGACAGTTGTCACTTGTCAGTTAGGCATATCTTCAACTTTGGAGGAACTTATGTCCCCTTTATGTAGCACAATCGCGTCTTTTTTGTTAAGATAAACATGTGAAATAAGTCAAGCTAAAACTTGGAATCCATCTACGAAATCGTTGACAGTTACTGTGAGCTAGCCACGTACGTAGGCGGTGGGTGGGGGTGTTCGCGTCTTCGGGATTCTATGAACAAATGTCTGGATACGCGATTGGTGATATGGCTCGTAACCGCTGTTAATAAATAGAGAAACGAGTATCTGAGGTCGAGTCGGCAGCAGGACTCCTCCTCCTGAGGTAGCCTGGCACAACATACAGTTAGTTAGCTGTAGACAGCTGTAAAAGCTTTTAATAACCTGAAAACTAAAGTAAGTAAGAGTCAGTGGGTTTCTACCACCTCAGAAGAACTGATTAACACAAGAAGACTGATTCCGGCGAGCTCCGGTTATGGTGAGGAGCGAAAGCTACCCAAACGGAAACTAACAAGAAGCCATCGTAACGACTGTGAACAGTGGTGGGGGACAAAAGCGAAACAGATGGAAAAGGCATCGGCGATTGGCAACACCAGACAACTATTTAGGCTTATCAGGGAAACAGGTAGGAAAAGGCAAATGATAAGTGAAACAATCTCTGAGAAAAATGGCACCATAATTAGCTCCCAGTATAGACGACTGGAAAGCTGGAAAGAACACTTTGAGGAACAATTCAATTGGCTTACAGCAACGCTCAACTTACCGAACATCCAACACCTACCTGCATGGGATATAGACACAGGTCCTCCGTCCCCTTGACTGAGGTTACTAAAGCTGTCCCTAATCTGAAACGAGGCAAAGCAGCAGGAACTGATGGAATGACTCCAGAGGTATTTAAGAAAGGTGGAGACAGTTTACTCTCTGCGTTAACTAAGGTATTAGAGGATGTCCCGTCGGTGTGAGTCATTGATTATCCCGATATACAAGAAGGGAGACTGTGATAATCACAGTGGAATTAGCTTGATTAATTTGGTATCTAAAGTTCTAGGCTTAATAATAATGTATAGACTAAGCGGTCCACGGGAGGAACAAACACGAGAGAACCAGGTAGGCTTTAGACTAGGAAGAGGATGTATTGATCATATCTTCACCCTTCAACAAATTCTGGAACATAGGTATAATTACCGTCAGCGTCCAACAACCGTTATATTTCTTGATCTAAAGGAGGCATTCGATTCCGTCAACCGAGAGGTACTATAGCGATGTTTGTCTGTGAAGGGAATGCCGAGAAAATACATCGCACTGATCAAGGCACTCTACTCGAACGCATGCAGCCAGATGAGAGACTACGGCGAGTTGTCATCTAGAGTGGTGACAACTAGTGGTGTCCGACAGGAATTCCCACTATCTACATTTCTATTCAACTTTATCATAGATGTACTAATGGAATTAAGCTTAACCCACTTCAACGTTTCAGGGATTAACTTGTTACCATCAGCGAATAATCTCGTTGACTTAGAACATGCAGATGATACAGTCTTCCCTTCTAGGCCAGGACGCTGACAAAATACATCAAAGTCTTTTGAACACCTTGAGCTGCAATCTTCGAATGTTTTGCATGCGATTCGCTCTAGCTATCATATGTAAGATGATGCTACAGGAATGGACTACATTGACTACTAGCTCAAAGATAGACAGGAGTGAAGTGGTTCTTGGGGCGTGTTGACCACTTATTCGGGTAGTTGCAGCAGCCAATCCAACGGGTCGATCGCTGACGAAATCTCAGAACGGATACAGAAAGCTAGTTTCGCATATACAAGTTTCCGCCGTCTCTGGCATAGACGAGATATCCGACTGAATGTCGACCAAAGGGCGGTTGTACTGATCAGCAGTCCGCTATGTACTCCCTTATGATTGGCTGTGAGACATGGCCATTGAGAGTGGAAGACATGAAAA
Source organism: Trichobilharzia regenti (assembly GCA_944472135.2). NCBI lineage: Eukaryota > Metazoa > Platyhelminthes > Trematoda > Strigeidida > Schistosomatidae > Trichobilharzia > Trichobilharzia regenti. The sequence continues at coordinate 4,743,912 of OX235265.1, forward strand.
GGTTAGCTGTCTTTGATCATAGGTATCTGCGTTCCTGATATCACAACAGTTGGTCTAAGCCAGTCACGTAGGAAGGTGTAGACTGGCTTGCTGGATGGGGTCCTCGGGACGGTAAAAACCAATGGTTGGAAACAATTGGTGACATGGCTCAAAATCGTTCTCAGTGGCTAGCGCAGACGCATCCACTCCTTGTGACTTATGATTTCCAATTAAACTACGTTGTTCTTCGTTACCACTATTCCTTTGTCTCACACCTCTGCTCACTGTTTCTATTATGCTTTTCTTGTACTTTCTTCTCTTGCTTCGCGTGCTACACGGAGTGTGGCGACTTGAACTTCCGCACATTTGTGCAAAGTTCTATATCGAAAACAGACAGACAGACAGTTCCTGATATGTATCCACATAATATGTGTGTTTGTTTTCACAGTCTGTTATATTTTGCTATGTATATATGGATCGATATTCCATTATAATTGACAGTATGTTTTTGTCTGTCCACTAACTAAACAAACATGTATGACCTTGTTATCACATGACATCCCAACCGATCATGTTAAGACTGTCTATTGATTCGTTCATTTTTGAACATTCGCTCATACACTTGTGGACATTGATTTTCCTTGTTTGAAAAATACAAGTATCATCGTGAGCCTGGTGGTTTTCTGATTTCCGCCTTCTTGCGTCAGGACTATTAATTACTCGACCAGTAGATAACAGTTCCATCTCCCGTGTGAAGTGGCATAATAAGGTGAGCAATATTGAGGTTGGGCTTCGGTCGAGTGATGGGTAAACAGGGGAAATCAATCGACGAAGTTGTGAAGTTACAAAGACTGAGATGGTTAGGACATGTGTTACGTATGCTCAGCCTAGTCACCGCCTTCCTCGACGAGCAATGTTGGCGGATATGGGGTCAGGCTGGAAAAAAGCTAGCGGCGGTCAAACAAAAACTTGGCTTCACCAGTCAATGAAATCTACAACAGTTAGTCTAAGCCAGTCACGTAGGAAGGTGTAGACTGGCTTGCTGGATGGGGTCCTCGGGACGGTAAAAATCTATGGTTGGAAACAATTGGTGACATGGCTCAAAATCGTTCTCAATGGCCGGTCCAGATGCATCCACTCCTTGTGACTTATGATTTCCTATGAAACTGTTTTGTTCTTCGTTATTACTCCTCCTTTGTCTCACACCTCTGCTCACTGTTTCTATTATGCTTTTCTTGTACTTTCTTCTCTTCGCGTGCTACACGGAGTGTGGCGACTTGAACTTCCGCACATTTGTGCAAAGTTCTATATCGAAAACAGACAGACAGACAGTTCCTGACATGTATCCACATAATATGTGTGTTTGTTTTCACAGTCTGTTATATTTTGCTATGTATATATGGATCGATATTCCATTATAATTGACAGTATGTTTTTGTCTGTCCACTAACTAAACAAACATGTATGACCTTGTTATCACATGACATCCCAACCGATCATGTTAAGACTGTCTATTGATTCGTTCATTTTTGAACATTCGCTCATACACTTGTGGACATTGATTTTCCTTGTTTGAAAAATACAAGTATCATCGTGAGCCTGGTGGTTTTCTGATTTCCGCCTTCTTGCGTCAGGACTATTAATTACTCGACCAGTAGATAACAGTTCCATCTCCCGTGTGAAGTGGCATAATAAGGTGAGCAATATTGAGGTTGGGCTTCGGTCGAGTGATGGGTAAACAGGGGAAATCAATCGACGAAGTTGTGAAGTTACAAAGACTGAGATGGTTAGGACATGTGTTACGTATGCTCAGCCTAGTCACCGCCTTCCTCGACGAGCAATGTTGGCGGATATGGGGTCAGGCTGGAAAAAAGCTAGCGGCGGTCAAACAAAAACTTGGCTTCACCAGTCAATGAAATCTACAACAGTTAGTCTAAGCCAGTCACGTAGGTAGGTGTAGACTGGTTTGCTGGATGGGGTCCTCGGGACGGTAAAAACCAATGGTTGGAAACAATTGGTGACATGGCTCAAAATCGTTCTCAATGGCCGGCGCAGATGCATCTACTCCTTGTGACTTATGATTCATTGACTCTGTGATTGATCATACCCAATAAAATTCTATTGTTCTTCGTTATTACTATTGTTTTAGCATCATATCTCTATTTACTGTCTCTATTTTGCATTTCTTTTTGCTCTCTTCACTTGCTTTGTGCGCTACATGGAGTGAAGTATGATGACTCGAACTGCTGCACATCGGTGCAAAGTCCTACGTTGAAACCAGTCAGTCAGTCATGTTGACTTCCGAGGTTCGATCCCCTGCCGACGCACATCTGATAATCTATGGTCGGCCTGCAAAATATGGGCTACCGATGTCCATGCTGAAAATTCCATACTCGTACCAAAAATACAGTGTGAAATCAAGCTTTAAATAAAAAAAAATAGGACCCGAACCAGGAAGTCAATATGACTAACTGACTGACTGGTTTCAACGTAGAACTTTGCACCGATGTGCAACAGTTCAAGTCACCACACTCCCTCCATGTAGCGCACAAAGCAAGTGGAGAGAGCAAAAGGAAATGCAAAATAGAGACAGTAAATAGAGATATGATGCAAAAAGAATAGTAATAACGAAGAACAATAGAATTTTATTGGGTATGATCAATCACAGAGTCAATGAATCTGTGCCAACCATTCAGCCATATCACCAATTGTCTCCAGCCTTCATTGGTTTTTACCGTCCCGAAGACCCTAACTACTCAGGAAGCCCACGCTTTCCTACGTGGCTTAAACTAAGAGTTGTCAACTTCATTGACCGAGGCAGACATGTTTTGGCTTGGCCTCCACTGGCTCTTTTCCAGCCTGACTCTATGTCAGCTAACATTCCCCGTTGAGGAAGGAGATGGCTAGGCATACGTAACACATGCCCTAACCATCTCAATCTATGTAACTTCACAACCTCGTCGATTGATTTCCCCTCCCACCTACCTACCGAGCACTCAAACGATGCCTAGCCTCAATATTACTCACACTATTACACCTACCACCTAACACGAGAGATAGAACGCAGACACCTATGATCAAAGACAGCTAGCCGGCCTTTTCATGTCTTCCACTCTCAATGGCCATGTCTCACAGCCAACCATAAGGGAGGACATAGTGGACTGCTGATCAGTACAACAGCCCTTTGGCCGACAGCCAGTGACAACGTAGGATTATACAGCAGGCAACAATTGCTTCGGATGTAAATGTGGACAAATGTGTCAGGAGACTTTCTTAAAGTTGAAGACTTAAATTTCTGGTAAATGCGGACAATAAAAAAAAATCAAAAATAATCCGGATTTAACATGTAAAAGCTAGATTATATACATTGTAGTGTTGTGTTATTTATCTTAGTGGTCGGTCAACTTTTAGATTTGATCGATACACTGAGCAGTAGTGAAGATTTTCTAGTATTTAAGTATAGCTTTGGATTACATTTAAAAAAGCAGAGACACTCAATAATACATTAACAATGTGTTCCTATAACCTAACTGTCTCCAATATACTAGTTAGGTCTACCAGTTAAGCTATCGGAACATAGGAACTTAACTGGAACTAGACTGACTGATTCTGTTTCTTCATGAAAGATGTGTGAATACATTAATATGATTATAAGCAATAAACTGCACTCCTCTGAAAGTAATCCAGTTGTTATTTATACTGTGCATCAATTTGTGTTATAACCAATAAACTTATCTAAGGTTGAGTTATACGATTATATGATTATGAACAGCAATAAATTTTGTTCGAATCTGTGTCATCCAGTAAATAGTAATTCTGCTTCACACTGTGTGTGTGTGATATATCTAATAAACAAACTTATATGGAATTACCCAACAAATATGTAGAAGAAAATGGATATAGATCGGACATATACTAGGGTGACTGTTGGATGACGTCACGCGCTAGGTCATAGCAAAGCTCAACAAGGAACCCGAATGTAGATCTACGGGTAGGGTGCCCAAGAATGACATGGATAAGATCATATGAAGAGAATATGAAGGCTTATGGAGAAAAAAACGTGGAAACATCTAGGAAGGAGACTGCAGAGGACACGATGAAATGGAGATATTCTGTTGAAGCCCCCTTCCCCCACCTATGTTCTAATAGGAGCCCAAAGGATTATTAATAAAATAACACCACCTAAGAATAGAAATTGCACGGAGACACCTCTATAAACAGAGAAAACGTCAATTTTTTGTTTTAGATTTTCCACTTTAAATGTATTGTTTCCAAAAAAAGTATTATTAATATAAGGATAAAACTTGTGCACTGTGGTAGAGCATGATTTTATTATGGAAAACATTTGTTTTGATAAAGTCTCACAGTGTGTTATGCAGTAATATTTACTGATGACCACGTTCTCGGGGTCAACCATTCTCACCTTAGCTAAATTCTTATGTTCCGACAGTCTGACTACCCCCAACCTACTAGTTTTACCTATGTAGTTGACTCAACTCACAGTCATTGCAGGTTATTTTGGAAATTATATTATTTTGTTTAATTGGGTCCACCGGGTCTTTTAGCGTACACAGCTTGTCCTCCTTGAGTGAGTTTGTAGGTTTGAATGCCACCAGCCTAACTCCTGCTTTATTAAAAATCCTACGTGATGAGGGTCTCAGATGCCCCCTCCTTATATGGTAGAACTCTAGATGCCTTATATTCTCTCTTATTTATGTTATCACTACTAGTTTCACCGTTATTTTTATTTTACTTTTGGTCTTTATCGATTTTATAGGATAGTTATTTAACACCAATGGCTCTTCTATCTGTTTTATTTCATCATTTAGGTCTTTTTCTGTGCTACTTAGTGTTATTGCTCGGTTTGTTGACCCCTTAACTAAGCCTGCCTTAACAGTAAAAAAAAAACTATCACATAAGAATTTCATAAAAGACTAACAACGCGCGCTCACTGTCAAAGACTACAATCATATTTCTCGGCAATGTGATACTTTTTGTGATTTTGATTTGTTTTCTTTCCTACCAACTTAACTTTTTTTGGTGTCTTCCTTTTCGTCAGCCTTTCACCTTATATTTGAAATCCCAACCTATCTGTGTGTGTCAGTCTGTCTGTCTGTCTGCTCTCGACATAGAACTTTGCACCAATGTGCAGCAGTTCTAGTCGCCATACTCCACTCCATATAGCACACAAAGCAAGAGAGGAAAGTAAAAGAAATGCAAAATATATATATATATATATATATATATATAGAGAGAGAGAGAGAGAGAGAGACAGTAAACAGGGTTATGAGACAAAAATAATGGCAATAACGAAGAGCAATATATGGAATTGATAGAGCAATATAGTTTCATTTGTGTATTATAAGTCACAAAAAATGAATGCATATGGAACAGTCATTGAGAACGATCACTTTGAGCCATATCACTCACTACTGATTGTCTCCAGTCATTAGTTTTTAGCGTCCAGAGGACCCCAACCGGTCAGTCAGGCAGTCTAGACCTTCCTACGTGGTCGGCTTAAACTAACTGTTGTGGATTTCATTGACTGGTATCATGTCTTGGTTTGCCTGCCAATGTTTCTCTCTTTTCCAGCCTAACTTTATGTCAGCTAACATTGCCCGTCGAGGAAGGCGATAACTATACTCTGTCGTAGTGCTCGAATCCTACCCCTGTGTTTAATGAATCCTGGAATATTGAGCAGTACTTTGAAAAACAGTTTAACAAGCCCATAAAATTAGTGTTTACTGCACCAAAGCAGTTAAGACTGATTAACGTAAAGAATTAGAGTGCAGAAAAGAAGTTCCATGTACCGAAGAACTAAGTCACTCCGTCAAGACAACCCCACCTACAACATTCTTCTTGAGGATGACGGCGAGACTCTAGTTAAGTATTCCGGCACAATTGTTTGAAAATGTATCGAAGATTAGGAAGGATCTACCTTTACAATGCCTGTCTCTATAAAACGCTATAATGTAAATAACTATCACCAAAGTGTCAGTAATTGGTTACTGAAACACTTCGCAAACTGTAACACACATACACAGAGAACTTATTTGCGAAAAGATGGTTGGATTTTATTTAAGTCGTGGATGAAATGGTCACATATTTCCTCTCAATTTGTCCCTCGAAAAAAGCTCCCCTCTCTCATGAAAGCCAACAACTGTCGTATTCATAAATACTTCCTTGATTTATTGGATTTGGCCGAACTTTGGAACTATCCATTAGAGTTTGTTCATATCTCCAAAGTTATGCACACCAACAGCAGCAACAACAACAACAGACAACAATCAGCATGAATGGGATGAAGCTGAAAGAAACAACCTCCTTTACCTACATATCTGGGAAGCATCGTTTCAACTACAGGCGAACGGAATTGACGAGTATATTAAAGCGAGGATAGGGAAAGCAAGACAAGCTTTCATTACTCTTAAGTCTGTGTCGAGGTCAACAGCACTCAGCATCAAAAATAAGATCTGGATTTTCAACTCCAATGTGAAGTCAGTGCTACGTACTATACGGATCAGAGACTTGGCCAGCATGTCACGAAGTGCACTTCCAACAAACTACAGACCTTCATTAACAGCTGTCTTCGCTCAATACTCAAGATCAGATGGCCAGAAAAGATCAACAACAGGGATCTCTGGCAATAAGGAACCAACCAGGAACCGATAGTGCAACAAATATGCAGGAACAAATGGAGGTGGATTGGCCATACTCTGAGGAAACTCTTAAGTGACATCACTAGACAAGCCATTGCTCGAGTGGAACCCGGACGGGAAGCGGCTAGTTGGTCATCAGTGCAAGTGTGACTTGGAGGAGGTCATGTCAAGAAGAGATGAAAGCATGTGGGCAGACTTGGAGCCAGGTGAAAACTTTAGCAGAGAACCCAACGCAATGGAGACGTGCAGCTGAAGCCCTACGTTCCTCTAGGAACTAAAGGAAATAATAATAAAGTTATGCACAAAAACTCAATTATAGTGAAAAGATACAATCCATTATCATCCCACTGTGCTAGACCTGCAGTGTAACCATGACATTCGTCGATATCTTTTTTAAATCATCACCTAAAAATTACTGACCGCAGTCTTCATAAAGTGACGGATAAGTTGTACCAGAAGCTGACGCAAAAATCTAATCACTCCGATGTGATTATATAAGCAGGTGGTTTTAGTATTTAAGAGGGAAAGTCGCGCCAACCAGAAATATATTTGAGAACATCTGTAAAATATACTGATTAGCAACTGACTGTGGTGATCATTTCCCAACACCTAATTTAAATAATCGCTTTATTTTGCCAACACCAACTTCAAATATGATAACGGATCTTGTCTTACCTGGTGACCGCCAACATGAAGCATACGACTTACAGAGAATATTTTCCTTTGAATATCATATAAGCAAGATCAGTGTATGACTGTTATTTCTTGGACAACTGTATTAAGTCCCTCCACGCATTAGTTCGCTAACACGTGACTTTTTTTCACACAGTTGGGTGCACTTTTCATCGAGGCATGAGCCGAGTGATCCAAGGGTCAAAATTATACTCCAATAATCCTACACACTGGTTTCCCAGATGCATAGAACTAAAGGTTCGAGGCTGCTATCCGGGCGCAAGTCTACCGGGCCAGCGTACATGCAGTCCAGCTTGAAGCCAGGTGCATGCGGAAAAGCAAACCCGTGAATGGCAAGCCGAACCGGATCGCTTAAATAATGTAAAAAGGGGATACATTTACGAGGTCACCACAAGGTGCTCAAACCGAGGTCGAATAAAATACGTGTGGAATTTAGATTCTCTCACATGTGTCAACGACTGGAACTCCTTACCTGATTCAGTACCATCAGCTCCATCAGTGAACGCTTTCAAAGAGAAACTGGATCTTTGCAGAGATATATTGCAAAGATTAACATAGGTAATAAGAGCCTTCCTTCCTTCCTTATAATCTGAATCGGACTAGAAGTGGATGGATGTAGCAAACAAGGCATGTGACCCTCACCTATCTATATTATAGATGGAAGTATTAAACCCATGACATTCAGTCACTTTTAACCGCATCTGGCGTTGTGTGAATCAGGTGCTTAAATTAATCTAACCAAATCGCTTAATCCCGAAAACAGACCATTATTCAACATTGATAAACCAAAATTGATATCGAACTATTGCTCCATCAACTTAAGTAATGCATATGCATCTGTCTGTCTGTTTTCGACATAGAACTTTGCACAAATGTGCAGCAGTTCAAGTCACCAGTGGCCAGTGGTGGCCACACAAAAACATGGCATCAATCCATGAAATCCTTGACAGTTAAACTGAGTCAGGTAGGGAGATGCAGACTCCCGGGTTGGGGCCCCCGGGACTCTAGGAATCAATGGCTGGAGACAATAGGTGACATGGCTCAAAATCGTTGTCAATGGCCAGCGCAGATGTATTCAGTCTCTGTAATCTTTCATATTCCTTTCTACCATTACCCATTCTGTTTCACTCTTATACTTGTCAAACTCTGTTGATTCTCTTCACTCATCTTCTTTTCTACCTCTGTGTGCTATTTGGGACGTGGCAACTCGAACTGGTGCACTTCGGTGCCAAGTTCTATGTTGAATCCAGACAGACAGACAGACCACACTCCTTCCTTGTAGCACACAAAGCAAGAGAAGAAAGTACAAGAAAAGCATAATAGAGACAGTAATCAGAGATATGAGACAAAGGAATAGTAGTAACGAAGAACAAAACAGTTTCATTGGAAATCATAAGTCACAAGGAGTGGATGCATCTGGGCCGGCCATTGAGAACGATTTTGAGCCATGTCACCAATTGTTTCCAACCATTGGTTTTTACCGTCCCGAGGACCCCATCCAGCAAGCCAGTCTACACCTTCCTACGTGACTGGCTTAGACTAACTGCTGTAGATTTCATTGACTGGTGAAGCCGTTTTCGTTTGACCTCCGCTAGCATTTTTCCAGCCTGACCCCATATCCGCCAACATTGCTCGTCGAGGAAGGCGGTGACTAGGCTGAGCATACGTAACACATGTCCTAACCATCTCAGTCTTTGTAACTTCACAACTTCGTCGATTGATTTCCCCTGTTTACCCATCACTCGACCGAAGCCCAACCTCAATATTGCTCACCTTATTATGCCACTTCACACGGGAGATGGAACTGGTATCTACTGGTCGAGTAATTAATAGTCCTGACGCAAGAAGGCGGAAATCAGAAAACCACCAGGCTCACGATGATACTTGTATTTTTCAAACAAGGAAAATCAATGTCCACAAGTGTATGAGCGAATGTTCAAAAATGAACGAATCAATAGACAGTCTTAACATGATCGGTTGGGATGTCATGTGATAACAAGGTCATACATGTTTGTTTAGTTAGTGGACAGACAAAAACATACTGTCAATTATAATGGAATATCGATCCATATATACATAGCAAAATATAACAGACTGTGAAAACAAACACACATATTATGTGGATACATGTCAGGAACTGTCTGTCTGTCTGTTTTCGATATAGAACTTTGCACAAATGTGCGGAAGTTCAAGTCGCCACACTCCGTGTAGCACGCGAAGAGAAGAAAGTACAAGAAAAGCATAATAGAAACAGTGAGCAGAGGTGTGAGACAAAGGAGGAGTAATAACGAAGAACAAAACAGTTTCATAGGAAATCATAAGTCACAAGGAGTGGATGCATCTGGACCGGCCATTGAGAACGATTTTGAGCCATGTCACCAATTGTTTCCAACCATAGATTTTTACCGTCCCGAGGACCCCATCCAGCAAGCCAGTCTACACCTTCCTACGTGACTGGCTTAGACTAACTGTTGTAGATTTCATTGACTGGTGAAGCCAAGTTTTTGTTTGACCGCCGCTAGCTTTTTTCCAGCCTGACCCCATATCCGCCAACATTGCTCGTCGAGGAAGGCGGTGACTAGGCTGAGCATACGTAACACATGTCCTAACCATCTCAGTCTTTGTAACTTCACAACTTCGTCGATTGATTTCCCCTGTTTACCCATCACTCGACCGAAGCCCAACCTCAATATTGCTCACCTTATTATGCCACTTCACACGGGAGATGGAACGCAGGCGCCTATGATCAAAGACAGCTAATCTTTTCATGTCTTCCAGTCTCAATGGCCAGGTCTCACAGCCAGCTATGAAGGAGGACGGAGCGGACTGATAAGCGGTACACCCACCCTTTGATCGATAGTCGAATATCTCGTCTACGCCAGAGACGGCGTAAACTAGCATATGAGAAACTAGCCGTCTGTATCCGTGGTGAGATTTCGTCAGAGATCAGCCCGTTGGCACTAGTTGATGGAACTTCCGAAATAAGTGAAGCGGTCAACACACTCCACCAACTACTTTACTTCCTATTTCTAATCTAGGAGTCGGTGTAGTCCAGTCCTGTAAAATCATCTTGCATTTGGCGGGAGCGAATTGCAGATGCATGCATATATGGATATGTATGCATGTGCATACATATAAACTACATCCAGAGATGTTCTCAATTTCAAGATATTCAGTACATTGATGCATTCGAACAGTCAGTACCAAGATGTAGGTTGGTTTATCTTTTGGTGCAGATAGAGCTGCATCATATCATGACAGAAACAAGCCAACAGCAGGATTTGTATTGTCATATTTTTTTAAATCGACAGGATAAAAATGTATCACAAAAAGGGTTATCAAAAAATGACCAGCGACCAGAACATAAAGTTAGCTTACTAATGGGAGCCTGCTTTTATGGAAAGTCTGCATACTCTGAAGCAGATAAGAGCAGAATGTGTCAAAATTTTGAAATGCTGGGTATACCAGACGGATACTATTTTCCAGAACGAAAAACACAACAGCCCTTTATCCACAGTAGTAACGCAGTCTTAACAAATCACATACTACAAACTACATATGATTAATCCCAGGTCCACTTCTTTCGGAGTGAACCAAAGCTACCACCGATCGTCTATCGACATACGAGTGGTAAGTTGAAATACGCAGAAGTTTACCAGATACAGGGAACCTTTACCTCACAGTCAGGAAGCGACCACAAAGATATCAAATTGGTTTACAATAGCTCGTAAAAACGATATTAGATACTGGAGCGCCAAGAGCAGATAGTATGTTTGATACAGTATTTAAAAAGAGTAACAAAGTTTATATTATATTATTATTGTTCCCTTGGGTTCCTAATGGAATGTAGGGATTCAACTGCACGTCTCCATTTGCTTCTGTCTTCTACTACTGTACTTTTCACACGCATCCATGTTAGTCCATACTGTTTCAACTCCTCTTCACACGATATCCTCCATGTCACCCTTGCACTGACGTCCCACACGCCGCTTCCTTTTCGGGTTCCACTCGAAGGCCTGACGCGCGATGTCACCAACCGGCCTCCTCAGCCGCGAGTGTCCAATCCATCTCCACTTTTTCCTGCATATTTGTTGGTTGGCGATTCCTTCTTGTTTTGTTTCTTCCCATAGTTTCTTGTTGGTGTTTCTTTCTAGCTCGGCCATCCGATCTTCAGTATAGACTGAAGACAGTTGTTGATAAAGTTTTCTATGCAACAGGCTGTTGGAAGTATTCTTTGTGACCCGCCAAGTTTCTGATCCGTATAGAACTGACTTGACGTTTGTATTGAAAATCCGAACTTTATTATTGATGCTGAGTGACGAGAATTTCCAGATTGGTTTCAGGTTGATGAATGTGTTTCTCGCCTTCCCGATTCTCGATTTGACATCCTCATCCGTTCCTCCTGTTCCTGCACTCAATATTGCAGAACACAGAACCAACGCTAATGTGCAACACTTCGGGAGTGATGTTAACCCAAAAATTATTATAAAGAGCTGCTTAATAACAATTAACACATTACGTGTCCCAGGTCCCATATATACTCACCGACTGGGCGAGTTTCCTAAAAATGTTTCGATAGTGTCCCAACTGAAATTCTCGTCGATTTTCACTGCAGAAACTTTGGGACACAGTTTGGGCGCCTTTCAGAAACGCACCCAAGCTTACAACAATGTTAAACTTATTCTAACCTATTCTTCGATAATATCTTTTTATGGTAAATGGTTATTTTATCTACCTACTGTGTTCTGAAATAACGCTGGTCGTGTTTAAAGAGAGAGCTGGGTGCTGAATTAAGTCTTTTCGTTCTGAATTAACGCTTAATGTGGCCTGTGAGGGCTGGAACAACGCTGACAAGCAAACCCTGTAGGTTCTTATCTAATCCTGAAAATGCCTAGAGAAAAAACACAGTGCTGAATTAATGCCGGTTATGCTGAAAACCAGCACTGAGTTCCAGTCTTAGCCATCAAAGAATCCATTTCAGAACAGATTTAGAATGTACTCACTATAGAATGTTAGAATTATTTCAGAATTAGTGAGATTTAATTTAGCATTATAGTAAGCTTGGGATAATTATCCCTTGCATATATATGCAAGGGATAATTATATCTGTCGGCTTGCATATTAATATTAATATGCAAGCCGACAGTATCCATATATACCTAAGATATTAAAACACACTGGGTTATCTCATTAGGATTTTTAGATATTTTAATATCCTATACACATTACAGACACCGATAGCTAATATGCATCAAATAAATAAATAAGTTCAATAAATAAACTTCCAGATGACAAACTTACTTCGAAAGACCCGCAGTCCCAAGGTCAACCCAACCCAGATGCAGATTCAGATTATAAGGAAGGAAGGAAGGCTCTTATTACCTATGTTAATCTTTGCAATATATCTCTGCAAAGATCCAGTTTCTCTTTGAAAGCGTTCACTGATGGAGCTGATGGTACTGAATCAGGTAAGGAGTTCCAGTCGTCGGCCACTCTGTCTGAAAATGTTGTAATACCCCTATACCAACTGTAAACATGATTTTTAATCTAATTTGTATACTTGTATTATATGTCTATACAAACCGATTTTATACGTACTTCGCAAACATTTGTCAATTTACTGTTGAACATCACCTTGAAACAATTTCGAAATTTGACTACGTGTACGCTGATTTAGTCAAATAACGCACGCAGCAAATCGGCGAACCCGATGACAATGTAAATTCCACACGTATTTTATTTAATCTCAGTGTAATCACCTTACTGTGGTGACTTCATAAATGCACCTTTTAGGGGGAGAAAAGGTTTGAAAGGTCATTCCTTAAATCACCCTTTAATATATGGTAAGCCAAAAGTAAGAAGGCGCCTTGAGGGACACCAGCTTCAGTTGGCAATGAAGTGGAAGACTTCCCTTTATATACGGTGTACTGCTTTCTATCTGAGAAATAGGAATGTAACCAGTTAACAGCCCAACATTCTGTTTGACTAGCTGCAAGTTTATTTAATAAGATGTCCCTAGGGACCGAGTCGAAAGCAGATGTATAGTCTAGGAAAGTACAACAAACAAATTTAGCCCCCTTGTCTAGACTGGTAGCGATGTTATGATATAAGACAGCAGCTGCATCTAAAGTGCTTCTATTGTGCTTATAGGCAAATTGTTTAGGGTCATTAAAGGATTTAAGCGAAGGTACAAGACCAAGTAAAAGTTTTCATAAAAGGAGAGGTGATAGCAATGGGTCTAAATTTGACACATGCTCCAGTAGATGATTTAGGTATGGGTACAACTTTAATGTCCTTCCAAACGGCAGGCACAAAATTATCGGAAAAAGATTTGTTAAATAGATCAGTGAGAAGGTGACACAGAATATCAGAACATTAAAAAAATAATACTAGGTACACAATCTGGACCTAAGCTCTGGGAAAGATTTAGAGACTTGAGGCACTTTTGAACATCATTTGTGTTAAAACCTGGAAAGTGGCCATTATTAACACAAGTGATGCTGGGAAGCATGGCATTTGAGGGACAGTAAATAAAAGATTTGTTAAGAGTACATACATCAAAAGAATATGGAATATTGTTTATCTGCTTACCATCAGTGATTTCCTTAAATAGTTTCCACATATTAGAAGGATTTTTGCAGGACATGAATTTCTGGTTATATATTACATTCAACCTCTGCATTTCAGACTTAATTAAGAAGTTAGTTCTTTTTACACCACTTTTATCTTTCATCTAATACAGTTTTTCCTTCTCTCTCCGAAGCTTTTTAAGTTCAGGCGAGGAGAAAGGGTCAAATTTGACGAATAGTGGTTCTTGTGGACAACAGATTTCAAAACAGAATTTCACATAGGATGTAATATTGAAGATATTGTCATCAAATGAATCATCATTAAACAAATCCCATCTTGTTTCACTGGGCATGTTTCTAAGATGAAGTAAGTTATCATTTGAGAAACATTTGTGAACAACTTACTTAGACAAGTTTGAGAGGGCTTTACTGTGTAACTTTCCGTAAATATGGGTAAGACTCGTGTCAGTGTGGTTGAACATTGAACGATCAATTCATTGTTGTTTGCTCAAAACCAACTTCCTCAATTTTCGCGGAGGCATCAATACGACAGTCATCGTCTCATCGGTCTCTGTTCAGAAAGAAGAGTGAAACATCGTCAGAAGTAATACAATGATTTATTATTGTAATATTTGTTTTCAGACCTTAGTTCGCTTATTCTTTTTATATGTTGGTGTAACAATAAAGAAATATCAAGCGACAGATCGGTGTTTTGGTTTTTTCGTCCGTTATAACTAAGCGTTTCTGAAATCTTCGAAGAACAGCGTGGGCCCGAGCGTAGCGAGAGCTGGGCATTAACGGTTTACGAGACGTGATTGACAGTTTCTGACGATAGAAACAGATCTGGCGGATTTAAATAGTTGGTGAAAGTTTGGATAGTCGCCGTTCATCTTTCCTGGTCCCGGTCAAGTCCTCTCTGAACAAGCAATATCTGGAACATTTTTGGAATTGGGCCAAGTTCAACAATGCCTGGGTCAAAGAAGGGACGGAGTGTCTTGGATGCAAACAGGAAAGTAAGTCATGGTGACTTGTCTGTTAATTGTAACGATGTGTCTGATGTTAAGCATGACATGGTTGATGTTACTGTTTCGCCATCCAGGGATAATAGGAACATCAAACTCCCTAAATTTGAACCACGGTGTTTCGATGGAAACCCGGCTGATTATTTACAATTTGTAAAGGAGTTTGAGATCATGCTGAGTAGTTTTCTATTAAGTGGTGAATTGAAATTGATGTATTTGATGAGGTATTGCACTGGAGATGCTTCAAGAGCTATACAGTGCTGTAAGCTCATGCCTCCTAATGAGGGATACGCTGAGGCTATGAGCATATTACGTCAAAGGTTTGGAAGACCATCAATGGTTGTAAGGAACGTATACGAAGCTGTCAAAGGTAACGACAGTCAACTTCAAGATGACTACAAGGCACTCACTGAGTTTTTAGATAATCTTATGACTTATAAGAATCCATTGATTTCGATGAATTGCATGAATGATCTCAACTCAAGTTTTATACTAGAAGTAATAGCAAGACGTCTACCTACTCGACTGCAAAGGAAGTGGATGAAGATAAGCTCCCGTATGGAGGATGAGGGTATCGAGCCAAGATTTGATGATATCCTGAAACTAGTAAAAGATAGTGTCAATCAATCGATGAGCAAGTGTCAATGGAGTTGAAGATTGAACGATCAATTCTTGGTTGTTTGCTCAAAATCAACTTCCCCAATTTTCGCGGAGGCATCAATACGACAGTCATCGTCTCATCGGTCTCTGTTCAGAAAGAAGAGTGAAACATCGTCAGAAGTAATACAATGATTTATTATTGTAATATTTGTTTTCAGACCTTAGTTCGCTTATTCTTTTTATATGTTGGTGTAACAATAAAGAAATATCAAGCGACAGATCGGTGTTTTGGTTTTTTCGTCCGTTATAACTAAGCGTTTCTGAAATCTTCGAAGAACAGCGTGGGCCCGAGCGTAGCGAGAGCTGGGCATTAACGGTTTACGAGACGTGATTGACAGTTTCTGACGATAGAAACAGATCTGGCGGATTTAAATAGTTGGTGAAAGTTTGGATAGTCGCCGTTCATCTTTCCTGGTCCCGGTCAAGTCCTCTCTGAACAAGCAATATCTGGAACATTTTTGGAATTGGGCCAAGTTCAACAATGCCTGGGTCAAAGAAGGGACGGAGTGTCTTGGATGCAAACAGGAAAGTAAGTCATGGTGACTTGTCTGTTAATTGTAACGATGTGTCTGATGTTAAGCATGACATGGTTGATGTTACTGTTTCGCCATCCAGGGATAATAGGAACATCAAACTCCCTAAATTTGAACCACGGTGTTTCGATGGAAACCCGGCTGATTATTTACAATTTGTAAAGGAGTTTGAGATCATGCTGAGTAGTTTTCTATTAAGTGGTGAATTGAAATTGATGTATTTGATGAGGTATTGCACTGGAGATGCTTCAAGAGCTATACAGTGCTGTAAGCTCATGCCTCCTAATGAGGGATACGCTGAGGCTATGAGCATATTACGTCAAAGGTTTGGAAGACCATCAATGGTTGTAAGGAACGTATACGAAGCTGTCAAAGGTAACGACAGTCAACTTCAAGATGACTACAAGGCACTCACTGAGTTTTTAGATAATCTTATGACTTATAAGAATCCATTGATTTCGATGAATTGCATGAATGATCTCAACTCGAGTTTTATACTAGAAGTAATAGCAAGACGTCTACCTACTCGACTGCAAAGGAAGTGGATGAAGATAAGCTCCCGTATGGAGGATGAGGGTATCGAGCCAAGATTTGATGATATCCTGAAACTAGTAAAAGATAGTGTCAATCAATCGATGAGCAAGTGTCAATGGAGTTGAAGATTGAACGATCAATTCTTGGTTGTTTGCTCAAAATCAACTTCCCCAATTTTCGCGGAGGCATCAATACGACAGTCATCGTCTCATCGGTCTCTGTTCAGAAAGAAGAGTGAAACATCGTCAGAAGTAATACAATGATTTATTATTGTAATATTTGTTTTCAGACCTTAGTTCGCTTATTCTTTTTATTTGTTGGTGTAACAATAAAGAAATATCAAGCGACAGATCGGTGTTTTGGTTTTTTCGTCCGTTATAACTAAGCGTTTCTGAAATCTTCGAAGAACAGCGTGGGCCCGAGCGTAGCGAGAGCTGGGCATTAACGGTTTACGAGACGTGATTGACAGTTTCTGACGATAGAAACAGATCTGGCGGATTTAAATAGTTGGTGAAAGTTTGGATAGTCGCCGTTCATCTTTCCTGGTCCCGGTCAAGTCCTCTCTGAACAAGCAATATCTGGAACATTTTTGGAATTGGGCCAAGTTCAACAATGCCTGGGTCAAAGAAGGGACGGAGTGTCTTGGATGCAAACAGGAAAGTAAGTCATGGTGACTTGTCTGTTAATTGTAACGATGTGTCTGATGTTAAGCATGACATGGTTGATGTTACTGTTTCGCCATCCAGGGATAATAGGAACATCAAACTCCCTAAATTTGAACCACGGTGTTTCGATGGAAACCCGGCTGATTATTTACAATTTGTAAAGGAGTTTGAGATCATGCTGAGTAGTTTTCTATTAAGTGGTGAATTGAAATTGATGTATTTGATGAGGTATTGCACTGGAGATGCTTCAAGAGCTATACAGTGCTGTAAGCTCATGCCTCCTAATGAGGGATACGCTGAGGCTATGAGCATATTACGTCAAAGGTTTGGAAGACCATCAATGGTTGTAAGGAACGTATACGAAGCTGTCAAAGGTAACGACAGTCAACTTCAAGATGACTACAAGGCACTCACTGAGTTTTTAGATAATCTTATGACTTATAAGAATCCATTGATTTCGATGAATTGCATGAATGATCTCAACTCGAGTTTTATACTAGAAGTAATAGCAAGACGTCTACCTACTCGACTGCAAAGGAAGTGGATGAAGATAAGCTCCCGTATGGAGGATGAGGGTATCGAGCCAAGATTTGATGATATCCTGAAACTAGTAAAAGATAGTGTCAATCAATCGATGAGCAAGTGTCAATGGAGTTGAAGATTGAACGATCAATTCTTGGTTGTTTGCTTAAAATCAACTTCCCCAATTTTCGCGGAGGCATCAATACGACAGTCATCGTCTCATCGGTCTCTGTTCAGAAAGAAGAGTGAAACATCGTCAGAAGTAATACAATGATTTATTATTGTAATATTTGTTTTCAGACCTTAGTTCGCTTATTCTTTTTATTTGTTGGTGTAACAATAAAGAAATATCAAGCGACAGATCGGTGTTTTGGTTTTTTCGTCCGTTATAACTAAGCGTTTCTGAAATCTTCGAAGAACAGCGTGGGCCCGAGCGTAGCGAGAGCTGGGCATTAACGGTTTACGAGACGTGATTGACAGTTTCTGACGATAGAAACAGATCTGGCGGATTTAAATAGTTGGTGAAAGTTTGGATAGTCGCCGTTCATCTTTCCTGGTCCCGGTCAAGTCCTCTCTGAACAAGCAATATCTGGAACATTTTTGGAATTGGGCCAAGTTCAACAATGCCTGGGTCAAAGAAGGGACGGAGTGTCTTGGATGCAAACAGGAAAGTAAGTCATGGTGACTTGTCTGTTAATTGTAACGATGTGTCTGATGTTAAGCATGACATGGTTGATGTTACTGTTTCGCCATCCAGGGATAATAGGAACATCAAACTCCCTAAATTTGAACCACGGTGTTTCGATGGAAACCCGGCTGATTATTTACAATTTGTAAAGGAGTTTGAGATCATGCTGAGTAGTTTTCTATTAAGTGGTGAATTGAAATTGATGTATTTGATGAGGTATTGCACTGGAGATGCTTCAAGAGCTATACAGTGCTGTAAGCTCATGCCTCCTAATGAGGGATACGCTGAGGCTATGAGCATATTACGTCAAAGGTTTGGAAGACCATCAATGGTTGTAAGGAACGTATACGAAGCTGTCAAAGGTAACGACAGTCAACTTCAAGATGACTACAAGGCACTCACTGAGTTTTTAGATAATCTTATGACTTATAAGAATCCATTGATTTCGATGAATTGCATGAATGATCTCAACTCAAGTTTTATACTAGAAGTAATAGCAAGACGTCTACCTACTCGACTGCAAAGGAAGTGGATGAAGATAAGCTCCCGTATGGAGGATGAGGGTATCGAGCCAAGATTTGATGATATCCTGAAACTAGTAAAAGATAGTGTCAATCAATCGATGAGCAAGTGTCAATGGAGTTGAAGATTGAACGATCAATTCTTGGTTGTTTGCTCAAAATCAACTTCCCCAATTTTCGCGGAGGCATCAATACGACAGTCATCGTCTCATCGGTCTCTGTTCAGAAAGAAGAGTGAAACATCGTCAGAAGTAATACAATGATTTATTATTGTAATATTTGTTTTCAGACCTTAGTTCGCTTATTCTTTTTATATGTTGGTGTAACAATAAAGAAATATCAAGCGACAGATCGGTGTTTTGGTTTTTTCGTCCGTTATAACTAAGCGTTTCTGAAATCTTCGAAGAACAGCGTGGGCCCGAGCGTAGCGAGAGCTGGGCATTAACGGTTTACGAGACGTGATTGACAGTTTCTGACGATAGAAACAGATCTGGCGGATTTAAATAGTTGGTGAAAGTTTGGATAGTCGCCGTTCATCTTTCCTGGTCCCGGTCAAGTCCTCTCTGAACAAGCAATATCTGGAACATTTTTGGAATTGGGCCAAGTTCAACAATGCCTGGGTCAAAGAAGGGACGGAGTGTCTTGGATGCAAACAGGAAAGTAAGTCATGGTGACTTGTCTGTTAATTGTAACGATGTGTCTGATGTTAAGCATGACATGGTTGATGTTACTGTTTCGCCATCCAGGGATAATAGGAACATCAAACTCCCTAAATTTGAACCACGGTGTTTCGATGGAAACCCGGCTGATTATTTACAATTTGTAAAGGAGTTTGAGATCATGTTGAGTGGTTTTTTATTAAATGATGAATTGAAATTGATGTATTTGATGAGATATTGCACTGGAGATGCTGCAAGAGCTATACAGTGCCGTAAGTTTATGAAGCCAAAAGAGGGCTACTACGAGACTATGAGCATATTACGTCAAAGGTTTGGAAGACCTTCGATGATTGCAGGGAAATTATTCGAGGCTGTTAAGGGTAATGGTGGTCAATTACAGGATGACTCCCAGGCACTCACTAAATTTTTAGATAATTTGCTAATTTACAAGAATGGAATGATTTCGATGAATCGCATGAGTGACCTCAACTCGAGTTTTATACTAGAAGTAATAGCAAGACGCCTACCTACTCGACTGCAAAGGAAGTGGGTGAAGATAAGCTCCCGTATGGAGGATGATGGTATCGAGCCAAAGTTTGATGATATCCTGAAACTGGTAAATACTAGTGTCAATCAATCTATGAGCAAGTTCGCCAGTCTATTACATCTCACCCCTAGAATAGAGCAGTCTGAGATCAAAATGCAATCATTGATGACGAGTAGGCCTCAGAGAGGTGGATATCGAGAAGGCTCCATGATGTCTAGTAATGCATATAGATCTAGTGAGTGTAACAGGTTTTGTAGTACATCCTCAACAGATAAGTTACAAGATGCAAGACAAACACGGTTTTGTTTTACACGTGTGCAAGAGGTGCATACAAAGGTGAACTGTGAACCGGTGAGCAAGTTCAGTGATAAGCTAAATGTAAACTCCAGGCCTGACTCCGAATTGTGTGACGATAACGGTGTTGTGAAGAAGTCTGTAGTTGCAACTGGTAAGCCGTTGTTGAATAGAGTGTCACAGAATAGAGTTACTGCTTCAGAGTGCAGTTCTGACTCCAAAAGTTTACAAAGTATAACTAGTCAGAGTGAAGATATAAAACCTTTAAGGATTTGCGAGGAGGAACCAAAATTGTCTACTTCTGTTATTAAAGAGTTTGAAAATGATAAAGTTGACGGTAAAGTGAATATTCGTGATAATGATCATGATAGTGCACATTCGTCTTTGGTTGATCATGATGAGATGAGGGATATGCCTACTACTGCTAAGTTGAACAAAGTTTCTGTACAACTTGAACGTGAAGTAGAAATAAATGCAGATGCAGTTGCAGAAGGCATGCATACTTGTGAGACCGTCAGTGTGAGTGATCAGCATGTAGCCCACCTATCATCAGATGCTAGTGCTAAACCTGAGCTGATAGTAAATGACGGGAGTGGTGGTGGTCTTGCATGTAGACAAATTTCTGAAAGCCGATCAACAACAGCTTTTGATCCACCGCTAACTTCATCAACTGATATCAATCAGTCGTCGTTTGTGCTGTCATCCACAATGAAACAGACACCCATCAACTCAAGTATCTTGTGCAATGACTATGCTAGTATCAGTTCGTTTGAAAGGACGAATATCAATGGTCAGTTTAGTGAGGATAAGCCAAGTGTAAACGAGAGAGTAATTGTTAAATTGACTTGCACGAATAAAGGCATTTCTAGTTTCAAGTTACTATTTTAATGTTATTATCTTTGGTGTAAATTACTCTGTTTCTACACTTGGTTGATGAGATATGTCGTGTGTTTGTTGGTTATCTATATTCTACGATACAATGACATGGGCGTGTTACCGTTCAGATTTGAGGATATAGCTCATGGAAGGAAGTTAGCAAATGAACTCTGAGACGATTTTCCAACCTAGGGCGTCAACCTGAGAAGGGTTGTAGGCGTACTGCTGTAAGTCCTACAGTTCTTCAAAGGGTAGCGCATCAATGAGCAGTCCAATGTGCTTGGTGTATGATCTTGTACATATGTTCATATTGCATATAGTGATTTGATATCATCTGTCATCTAGCTGTTGGTAATTCTGTTTGTGTCCGGACGACTTCCACTTGGATCATCAACCTGAGAAGGAATGTAGGCGTACTGCTGTAAGTCCTACAGTATTCAAGGGTAGTTCGTCAAGGCAGAATCCACCACATTTGATGTGTTGATTGTACATATTTTTGTGTTAAATAATTGTGTGAGTTCCAATTATTGTAATTGTTGGTTAATCTTGTTTGTGTTCGGACATTCCACAACTTATAAACGTCAACCTGAGAACGGTTGTAGGCGTACTGGTGTAAGTCCTGCAATTCTTCAAAGGAATTCCACCAAGACATGATCGGCGAGTTTGTGTGTACTATTTGTATATACGAGTGGTGTGTCATAGCAATTGGTGTTATTTGAATTCATTGTGTTTACTCGTTGTTTTCATGTCTTGTTGTTATTGCGTAATTTTGTTAAAATTTTCGTCGTGATTACTTCTGAAGTTGTTTCGAGTCTTCTACATCCATGAATGAATTGATTGATGTTAAGGACAGTAGATGGGTCGTATACGCCGGGGAGGCTATTGCTGAGAATGGAATGCATACGGAGATAATCGTTAGCTGCGGTCCCACACGCCGGGGAGAAAGAGTGTAAACGACTGAGGCTCGCATGCGTCACCGCTACTAGAACTGAGGCAGAATGAGTGACAAGCGATTTCAGTGGTAATTGGTAATGAGTAGATAAGAGGATGTGCGTAGAGTATCGTGAGGTGCTGCCATGGTCACTTTGCATTCTGCAAGAGTCATTCTAACAAATGGCGATTGTGTTGCAAGATGTCAAGAGGAGGTCTCTGTCTGGAGGCGCAGGTCGTCATTGATGTGTGAGATTGTGCTGTGGGTATGCTTGTGGTGTGTTGGCTTTGCTGATTGTTTTCCATTTCAGCTCTGTCCGTGTGACCCAGATTCTCGCAATGGCATCCAAGTCAACGTGCACTGGTCGTGAAGGAAAAAAGGGTTGGATCCCGTTTTTGCCGGGGAGTGTCAATGGAGTTGAAGATTGAACGATCAATTCTTGGTTGTTTGCTTAAAATCAACTTCCCCAATTTTCGCGGAGGCATCAATACGACAGTCATCGTCTCATCGGTCTCTGTTCAGAAAGAAGAGTGAAACATCGTCAGAAGTAATACAATGATTTATTATTGTAATATTTGTTTTCAGACCTTAGTTCGCTTATTCTTTTTATATGTTGGTGTAACAATAAAGAAATATCAAGCGACAGATCGGTGTTTTGGTTTTTTCGTCCGTTATAACTAAGCGTTTCTGAAATCTTCGAAGAACAGCGTGGGCCCGAGCGTAGCGAGAGCTGGGCATTAACGGTTTACGAGACGTGATTGACAGTTTCTGACGATAGAAACAGATCTGGTGGATTTAAATAGTTGGTGAAAGTTTGGATAGTCGCCGTTCATCTTTCCTGGTCCCGGTCAAGTCCTCTCTGAACAAGCAATATCTGGAACATTTTTGGAATTGGGCCAAGTTCAACAATGCCTGGGTCAAAGAAGGGACGGAGTGTCTTGGATGCAAACAGGAAAGTAAGTCATGGTGACTTGTCTGTTAATTGTAACGATGTGTCTGATGTTAAGCATGACATGGTTGATGTTACTGTTTCGCCATCCAGGGATAATAGGAACATCAAACTCCCTAAATTTGAACCACGGTGATTCGATGGAAACCCGGCTGATTATTTACAATTTGTAAAGGAGTTTGAGATCATGTTGAGTGGTTTTTTATTAAATGATGAATTGAAATTGATGTATTTGATGAGATATTGCACTGGAGATGCTGCAAGAGCTATACAGTGCCGTAAGTTTATGAAGCCAAAAGAGGGCTACTACGAGACTATGAGCATATTACGTCAAAGGTTTGGAAGACCTTCGATGATTGCAGGGAAATTATTCGAGGCTGTTAAGGGTAATGGTGGTCAATTACAGGATGACTCCCAGGCACTCACTAAATTTTTAGATAATTTGCTAATTTACAAGAATGGAATGATTTCGATGAATCGCATGAGTGACCTCAACTCGAGTTTTATACTAGAAGTAATAGCAAGACGCCTACCTACTCGACTGCAAAGGAAGTGGATGAAGATAAGCTCCCGTATGGAGGATGATGGTATCGAGCCAAAGTTTGATGATATCCTGAAACTGGTAAATACTAGTGTCAATCAATCTATGAGCAAGTTCGCCAGTCTATTACATCTCACCCCTAGAATAGAGCAGTCTGAGATCAAAATGCAATCATTGATGACGAGTAGGCCTCAGAGAGGTGGATATCGAGAAGGCTCCATGATGTCTAGTAATGCATATAGATCTAGTGAGTGTAACAGGTTTTGTAGTACATCCTCAACAGATAAGTTACAAGATGCAAGACAAACACGGTTTTGTTTTACACGTGTGCAAGAGGTGCATACAAAGGTGAACTGTGAACCGGTGAGCAAGTTCAGTGATAAGCTAAATGTAAACTCCAGGCCTGACTCCGAATTGTGTGACGATAACGGTGTTGTGAAGAAGTCTGTAGTTGCAACTGGTAAGCCGTTGTTGAATAGAGTGTCACAGAATAGAGTTACTGCTTCAGAGTGCAGTTCTGACTCCAAAAGTTTACAAAGTATAACTAGTCAGAGTGAAGATATAAAACCTTTAAGGATTTGCGAGGAGGAACCAAAATTGTCTACTTCTGTTATTAAAGAGTTTGAAAATGATAAAGTTGACGGTAAAGTGAATATTCGTGATAATGATCATGATAGTGCACATTCGTCTTTGGTTGATCATGATGAGATGAGGGATATGCCTACTACTGCTAAGTTGAACAAAGTTTCTGTACAACTTGAACGTGAAGTAGAAATAAATGCAGATGCAGTTGCAGAAGGCATGCATACTTGTGAGACCGTCAGTGTGAGTGATCAGCATGTAGCCCACCTATCATCAGATGCTAGTGCTAAACCTGAGCTGATAGTAAATGACGGGAGTGGTGGTGGTCTTGCATGTAGACAAATTTCTGAAAGCCGATCAACAACAGCTTTTGATCCACCGCTAACTTCATCAACTGATATCAATCAGTCGTCGTTTGTGCTGTCATCCACAATGAAACAGACACCCATCAACTCAAGTATCTTGTGCAATGACTATGCTAGTATCAGTTCGTTTGAAAGGACGAATATCAATGGTCAGTTTAGTGAGGATAAGCCAAGTGTAAACGAGAGAGTAATTGTTAAATTGACTTGCACGAATAAAGGCATTTCTAGTTTCAAGTTACTATTTTAATGTTATTATCTTTGGTGTAAATTACTCTGTTTCTACACTTGGTTGATGAGATATGTCGTGTGTTTGTTGGTTATCTATATTCTACGATACAATGACATGGGCGTGTTACCGTTCAGATTTGAGGATATAGCTCATGGAAGGAAGTTAGCAAATGAACTCTGAGACGATTTTCCAACCTAGGGCGTCAACCTGAGAAGGGTTGTAGGCGTACTGCTGTAAGTCCTACAGTTCTTCAAAGGGTAGCGCATCAATGAGCAGTCCAATGTGCTTGGTGTATGATCTTGTACATATGTTCATATTGCATATAGTGATTTGATATCATCTGTCATCTAGCTGTTGGTAATTCTGTTTGTGTCCGGACGACTTCCACTTGGATCATCAACCTGAGAAGGAATGTAGGCGTACTGCTGTAAGTCCTACAGTATTCAAGGGTAGTTCGTCAAGGCAGAATCCACCACATTTGATGTGTTGATTGTACATATTTTTGTGTTAAATAATTGTGTGAGTTCCAATTATTGTAATTGTTGGTTAATCTTGTTTGTGTTCGGACATTCCACAACTTATAAACGTCAACCTGAGAACGGTTGTAGGCGTACTGGTGTAAGTCCTGCAATTCTTCAAAGGAATTCCACCAAGACATGATCGGCGAGTTTGTGTGTACTATTTGTATATACGAGTGGTGTGTCATAGCAATTGGTGTTATTTGAATTCATTGTGTTTACTCGTTGTTTTCATGTCTTGTTGTTATTGCGTAATTTTGTTAAAATTTTCGTCGTGATTACTTCTGAAGTTGTTTCGAGTCTTCTACATCCATGAATGAATTGATTGATGTTAAGGACAGTAGATGGGTCGTATACGCCGGGGAGGCTATTGCTGAGAATGGAATGCATACGGAGATAATCGTTAGCTGCGGTCCCACACGCCGGGGAGAAAGAGTGTAAACGACTGAGGCTCGCATGCGTCACCGCTACTAGAACTGAGGCAGAATGAGTGACAAGCGATTTCAGTGGTAATTGGTAATGAGTAGATAAGAGGATGTGCGTAGAGTATCGTGAGGTGCTGCCATGGTCACTTTGCATTCTGCAAGAGTCATTCTAACAAATGGCGATTGTGTTGCAAGATGTCAAGAGGAGGTCTCTGTCTGGAGGCGCAGGTCGTCATTGATGTGTGAGATTGTGCTGTGGGTATGCTTGTGGTGTGTTGGCTTTGCTGATTGTTTTCCATTTCAGCTCTGTCCGTGTGACCCAGATTCTCGCAATGGCATCCAAGTCAACGTGCACTGGTCGTGAAGGAAAAAAGGGTTGGATCCCGTTTTTGCCGGGGAGTGTCAATGGAGTTGAAGATTGAACGATCAATTCTTGGTTGTTTGCTTAAAATCAACTTCCCCAATTTTCGCGGAGGCATCAATACGACAGTCATCGTCTCATCGGTCTCTGTTCAGAAAGAAGAGTGAAACATCGTCAGAAGTAATACAATGATTTATTATTGTAATATTTGTTTTCAGACCTTAGTTCGCTTATTCTTTTTATATGTTGGTGTAACAATAAAGAAATATCAAGCGACAGATCGGTGTTTTGGTTTTTTCGTCCGTTATAACTAAGCGTTTCTGAAATCTTCGAAGAACAGCGTGGGCCCGAGCGTAGCGAGAGCTGGGCATTAACGGTTTATGAGACGTGATTGACAGATATGTTGTCATTTTTTGAAGCAAAATACATAAGCTTTAGACGCATTATTTAATGGATTTCTACTGCTTGTGGTTATTTTCTTCTCGTCAGGACGGTTTTCGAATTTTAGTTGTTACGACAGGAGTTGTGGATATTGACTGCTCAGCAACATTACGGATTTAAGTTCATCACATTATCCCATGAATGTTGGGTTGTAGTTGGTGAGGCATATATGATGTCCGACGTGCGTACCTCTGTCCATGTGATGTTGTGGTGAGTTATAACCTTTTTCATTTTGTCATTTTATGTCCATTTTATTCCACTTATTGTGTTGGGTAGATGTTTTACAAACGAAACTTCTTGTCTGTTTGAGGGTAAGTATCTCAATCGTTAATGTTTTATCTAAAATTATAAATATAGGCAAAAACAACAGGTGTAGTATTTAAGCTTATACATTAAATGGACCTATAATTTCGGAGGCTCTCAAATAGGAACTAGGACTACTATCGTTTGCAAACTCGTGTAGTTTGTCGTTAATCACTTTTTTGAATGAGGCCAATGTACCTGCTTGACGCATTTCCATTGGTAGTTTATTCCATATCTGTGCATACCTAATCAAATAAAACTTTTGCCTGGTAGCTGTTTTACATTGTTCGATAGCTACTGTACCCTTAGTGTGTCTTAGTTTGTAGCCACTGTTATCTGAAAGTCGAATGCCATTAGTGGAGGTAAATACTAAGTGGTTTAGAAGCTTATAGTAAAGTGTAAAGTTTAGTCTCAGGCGTCTTAGCCATAGTGTTTCTAGTCCTAGGGCATCACATCTAGTGGAGTAGTTCGCACCATTTTCGGTTCCGAATAATTTTGACGTGAATATGTATGCTATTTTTAGAGACACGATCATAATAATAATATAATAATTTTCCCTTCACGTTCCCAGTGGAACATAGGGCCCCAAGTCAGTGGCTTGAAGTTTCTGTAGCAGTGTTCATTTTCAATTTTACAGGATGGGGTTGCTAGTCTCATGCCCAACTTTTCTTCTTTACCAGCATTACTTCTGGCTCAGTGAGGTAAAGGAGTGCGCCGGCCGGGTATCGAACCCCAGACCATGTGCATGGTCGGCGAGCGTCGTAACGGCTATACCACCGACGCACAGACACGATCAAGTATTATATAATCTCAAATCGTAGACTGCCTACAAGTTAATAATGTTTCAACAGTTAAATGTTTGATATATATATATATAAATAATTACACTCATTGTCTGAACCAGGCCGTATAGTTATTGAATTTTACAGTTGTCCTCCAGGTTGATCGGGAGAATCGACTTCGTTTCGTTTTCAACCCGTGGTTGTAGGCATACGATAACAAACCAATATTGAGGTAAGTACAACGTTTAGAAGTGATTGGAGGCTGTTTTTAGAAAAGTTAAAGTGCTAGGGTGAATCATTAATGTGTAATAAAATAAGTAAGTGCATTATATCATTATTAAATGCATTTTTAAATGGAGTAGATCTAAATCAACGTATTCTTGTAAGTCATCAGATTATCCAAAATCTCAGAGAGTGCCTTGGAGTCATCTCTTGATTGACTACCATTACCTTTAACAGCCTCGAATACGTTGCTTGCGATTCGTTGAATGTCTTCGAAAACTTTGACGGAGTATTCTCTTACCCTCAGAATATCCTTCGCTGGGAGGCATGAACTTACAGCACTGTATAGCTCTTGAAGCAACTCCAGTGCAATACCTCTTCAAATACATTAACTTCATTTAATTATTTAATAAAAAATACTCAAAATCATTTCAAACTCCTTTACAAACTGTAAATAGTCAGCTGGGTTTCCGTCGAAACAGTGAAGTTCAAATTTATGCCTATTATCCCTAGACTGCGAAACATGAACGACAGAATCATCATGCTGTGGATCATACATATCATTACAATTAATCAGCAACTCAACATTACTTACTTTCCTGCCTGCTTTCAAGACGCTCCGTCCCGTCTTTGACCCAGGTATCATTGAACTTGGCCAAAACTCCAGAAAAGTTCTAGATAATACTTTTCCAAAGAAGACTGGAAGGCATCAGGAAAGACGAATGGAAACTATCCAAACACTATCAGAAAATGTCAGCCGAGTCACATAAACCGTCAATGCCCAGCTCCTGCTACGCTGGACCTCACATTGTCCCTCGAAGACTTTCAGAAACACTTTGTATTAACCAACGGGAAAACCAGAACACTGATTGGCGACTCAAGAATCCTTTATTGTTACACCAACATGTACCAACAATAAGGTTATTACACAAGGTCTAAGAATAAATGTTATAACAATAAATCACGATAATACTTCTGATAGTTTTTTTGTTTTCCGGTGAACAGTGAACGATGAGACGATGACTGCCGGACTGATGACCCGCGAAAAATATGGAGGAGTTGGGTTTGAGCAAACAACCATGAACTGATCGTTCACTCTTCAACTACGTTGACAAATCCTCTGCGAAATAGTGTAATACTGTCACTCACCAACCTTTTTTATTTCTCATCTAACGTATTAAAGCCCCATACTTTACTGCTGACAGTTGATTCATATTTTATGCATACTATACTACAGAATAGCTGAGGTTTTCGAACTTGTTCCTCTGTTAACAGTGGACAGACATGCCAGAACCAGTAGCATGAGCGACGAATTAGCACATACCTAGCTCCGAATATCGAAACTGTAATATAATGCCACGCACGTATTGACGTCACAAATTGACTGCTCATTAGATTAGACCTCCCTTTGGCAAGGCCAACGTCATGGTTGTGTTCCTCAGTAGTGGATGACCACCTGATAATTTCCCTTCGAATGGCTTCGGTTTCCGTACTTAGACAGTGAATGGTACACTCAGGTCAGTTTTAGAAGTTCAGCTTGTGCAGTCAGATGAGAAATTAGTGCTCAAACAGCGGATAAAACCTGTGCGAACTGAGGAAAAAAATAAATGAAGGGCTGTTATTACCGGGCTACCCAGCGCCGAATTGGTGAGATAAGAATTCGATAGGCAAGGATGAAATGTCCGTTCTATTAAACTTGCACACTGGACTTTCGCAGCTCGCGCGTCAGTACTCACGTTATTATGGCCGACTGGAGGAGTCTTTCCATTGTTACATAGCAGACATGTTTTAATATATCTGTACCAACAATATCCGTGACACCAAACCTTTCAACCAAAAAGTATTTGCAGTGCCTTACAACGAATTCGGAAAGCCATTCGTATGGGGCATTATAGAGTCTTGTGATTTATTACAACTCACCCGTGCATAGATGCAATAATCCAAGTCTCTCTGTGTATACAGATTTTTATTGTTTGCCTACGTAGTGAAACAGTGAACGATCAGTTCATGGTTGTTTGCTCAAACCCAACTCCTCCATATTTTTCGCGGGTCATCAGTCCGGCAGTCATCGTCTCATCGTTCGCTGTTCACCGGAAAAGAAAAAAACTATCAGAAATATTATCATGATTTATTGTTATAACATTTATTCTTAGACCTTGTGTAATAACCTTATTGTTGGTACATGTTGGTGTAACAATAAAGGATTCTTGAGTCGCCAATCAGTGTTCTGGTTTTCCCGTTGGTTAATACAAAGTGTTTCTGAAAGGCTTCGAGGGACAATGTGAGGTCCAGTGTAGCAAGAGCTGGGCATTGACGGTTTATGTGACTTGGCTGACAGGTTTACGCAGTTTCCTCAGTGGCTTAGTGGGATTACACTGCGCACACTCTCACCGATTACAGGCTTTGGTCTAATTCCATAACAGTAGGAACATCCAAGTTTTTCAAGTGAGCCGCACTAACGAACTCGCTTCGTCTTTCTAACATGCTACACATATTAGTGAGGCGAACTGCTACTTTGGTTTGATGATTCTACACCTTACTTACCGAGATTTACAGATAATCAAATTTCTAACCTTTGACGTCTGAATACCCTTGATAGTAATGTTCTCAATTGCTAGCGTGTCCCCGTTAACCCAACTCCCAATCATCAACCTCTCTTTTCCTACGAACTACTACTACTAATAATAATAACAATAATGTATATTCTCATATAAACATATAAATTTACATGAAAATGCATGCCATTTTTACAGGCACGATCAAGTATGATATAATATCAAATCGTAGATTGTCTACAAGTTAATAATGTTTCAACAGTTAAATATTTGATATATATATAAATACACATTGTCTGAACTAGGCTGTATAGTTATTGAATTGTACAATTGTCCTCCAGGTTGAGCGGGAAAATCGACTTCGTTTCGTTTTCATCCCGTGGTTGTCGGCATACGATAACCAACCAATATTGAGGTAAGTACAACGTTTACAAGGGATTGAAAGCTGTTTTAGAAAAGTAAAAGTGCTGAGGTGAATCATTAAATTGTAATGAAATAGGTAAGTGCAAGTATCATTAATAAATGCATTAATAAAGAAAACTCCCTAGGCTGACAACGTTCATTTGCAATGTATAATGCTACACGTATATCTCGTACTATCATGATGTCCACTTTTGGTTTTAATACATTTATCCTCAGTTGTGCCAGTTGTTTTTGTTTTATACCTTTTTGTGCATTTAGTGTACAACCGTACCCTTCAGAGAGTAGGAATATAATAAGTCATAAAGAGCTGTAAAATGTTAGGTTTAATGGGATATAATGAGGATCAAGTAAAGACGTTATTGGAAAATGAATGAGATAAGACATTGTGAAGTGGTATTTAAAGATCAGACAATGGACAGCAAGTTAGTTTATAAGATGCCCCATAAATCTGTGCAGATCCCACGTGGTCGCATCTCAACAATAGGCTGAGCGAATGGTATATATTTAAAGGTAGAAGCATGATCTGTCAAGGCGTTCATTATTATCTTTTTCAAGATAAAGATCTAAGCCCTCATAAAAATCAGAAATATCTCGAGCCTTTAATTTGTATATTGCTGTTCCTGCAGAATGGGGCGATTCACCTTAGTGACCCCCACCATATCTACTGATCAGCTAACGCCACCCTCCCTCCTTTTTTGATGTTAAGCTCTGAGACTATGATTATTATGGCTACCGCAAATATATTGCTTGGTACCAGACATGTTCGTACCTCATATTCCATCTCCCTAGCTTTCTTAATGAGTGCTTCCAATAGGTCTCCGCGTACATCTTTATGAACATTATATATGTATGCATGCGTCCTAATGAACAGATTACTTTACAAGAAGTTAGAACCTTAAAGAATAAAAAGAATAGGTTTTGTGAATAGTGAAGCAAGATTCAGCAGAACAATATAGTTAGGGATCAATGTAGGTAGTATGAACTGAAGGTAAGGTCGGTTGGCAGGACTTAGTGTACTAAATTATCATGACAGTCTTATATATAGTAAACATTTGACATTGCAAAGTAACCTGTCTACATATATTATAAAAAGATATTAACAGAACCAACAAAATTTCAGCATTTGTTTAACAATACTACAGAAGGGTAGTTAGTACTACAGGTAGTCGTAAAGTAAATCAATCTATGTATAATAAGAGCATAGTCAGTGTCATAATTCGTATTATCAAAGAATACATTAGGCTCAATAACTGAGTGTTATAAGGGAAACAAGCATGGTAAAGCAAGAGAACACTTGCCGCATAGCTATTTTAATCATTTTAAGTATTTTAATGACAATCGAATTTCAAGTATTGAACCTACATAATTACTAAGTATTATTATGTTAGTATGGGGACTAGTGTACTTTCCGTAGTTAAATATTGAAAAGCCATTGTCTCTCCACTCTACCAGCAGTTGAGATCTTTGAGGCGGGCTAGGGTGGACATGTTTATATGTTTTTCTAGGCTCCTTTTGAAACTGTCAGGCCTTTCACAGGATCTTATCTCAGAGGGTAGTTGGTTCCAAAGTTTGCAATATTTAATGGTGAAGAAGTTAGCTCTAGTGGTGAGTTTATGGGTGTTAACCTTGAGAAGGTAGTTGTGGTTGCGTAGTCCATACGATTTAGGATTAGCCCAGGTTATGGACGAGTTACTGTTACAGTGCTTTCTTATAACTTTGAATAAGAGAAATAAATTGCACTTCACTCTCCTTAACCATAAGGGCTCTAAGTCCAGTCGAATACATCTGTCAAGGTATTCTATTTGCTGACCATAGCCTAATATGCGTTTCGTAAGGAATCTTTGGACACTTTCAACTTTTTTTCTGTCTGCTGATTTAAAGCTACTGTATAAGTGGGCACAGTATTCAAGTTTGGGGCGAATGCATATCTTATATATGGCTAATCTGGCTTCTGGAGTGTAAAAGTTGCGTAGCACAAAGCCGGTTAGACGTTTACAATCAGATACCACCTTATTTGCATGTTCAGTAAAGGTAAGATCTGAGTATGTTATCCCGAGATCTGTGACTGTGTTTGTGTTTGAGACAAGGTCACCGTACATGTATAGACACATGCTAGGTTTCCAACGTCCGAAGTATGTTATCCCAGATTTAGCTGGATTGAACGTTAACTGCCACTTTTCACTCCAATTACATAGACTATTTAGGTCTTCTTGGATTTTACTAACAATATTCATATCATTATAGTCAAAATCATAGACAACTTTGAGGTCATCTGCAAAGAGGTATGGCTTGCCATACTTGATCATAGAGACAATATCATTTATGAATACAATGAATAGGGTAGGGCCAAGAACACTACCTTGTATCACGCCGCTGGTTATCGGTTTGGATGTTGATAAGTGATGGTTGACTTTAACTAACTGTTCTCTTCCTGTAAGAAAGGAAGTTATCCACTCAAGAAGCCTTCCACTTATTCCATAAGATAGGAGTTTCAGTATGAGTCTTTTATGTGGGACTTTATCAAAAGCTTTCCTAACATCTAGAAATAATGTTGCTGCCGAACGACCTTTGTCTACACATTCAGTAATGTGGTCGAAATAATCTAACTGGCACGTAATGCACGATCTTCTATTTAGGAAACCGTATTGGAAAGGGGATATTAAGTCATTCGAGAGCAAATACTGAACAATTTGCTTCTTTACAATCTTTTCCATCACACGTGAAACTACGGAAGTAATGTTGATGGGGCGGTAATTATCTATGTCCGCTGTAGGTCCGGTTTTGTGAATGGGTACAACGTAGGATTTCTTCCAGCTATTTGGATATGTTCCACTCCTTATCGAAGTTGAAAATATCTTGAGAAGAAGTAGATTCATGTCATTTCCACCATTTTTTAAGAGGACGGAAGACATTCCATCTGGGCCGGGAGTATTAGTAAGCTTAAGAGTTGTGATAGCTTTATCGATTTCTTGGGCGTTTAAGACTACATCGCTTAGACACTTTTCTGTTTTACGAGGGAAATCTATATCCTGGTCATTTTCTAGAGTGTACAGTTTGGCAAAGTGCGTGCTAAACACCTCACATATATCCTCAGCACTTTCGTGAGTAATGCCACCTAGGTGTATTATTTTTGGATATGTTGATTTGGAGTTAGTTAACCTACTTTTGAAGAGTTTGGCTATTTCTCCAGTGTTATGTGGCGACTGAATTGCCCGCGTTTCTTTATTCCTAAGACTTAGATTTTTTAACTCATGGATTCTAATGAGGATTGTTTTGATAGCGATTAACGACGATAAGTCGTCATGTCTATAGTAACTTAATGAATGCTTCCGCAAACTTCTTCTTAATGATATTGGAATAAAATCACCTTGAGGGATTTTGAATTTAATCAGTTTCACAGGCGCTATGACATCATTAACCGACTGTATATTGTCATAGAAGTTTTTAAGGACTTCCTCTAAGGAGTCATTGGTAAAGTAGGAATCCCAATTAGAGTATCTAATCAAGTCCTGATACAAGTCCCAATCAACCCGCGTGTATGGTCTTATAGGTGTCCGACTAACTTCGTTTCTGTGTATAGTTTCTGGGGAAATGTTAAACGAACATGCAACTATTTTATGATCGCTACCTGGGAATTCATGTCCCACATGAATTGTAGATGGTGCTACGTTGATCGTGAATATAAGATCAAGAATGTTATTGGACCTAGTGGGTACATTTATGTGTTGCGTCCATCCTCCAGTAATGATGGAATTAAGAAGATTATCATACCTCAAGGGTCCACGAAGTGTACTAGATGAACTTAAACGACCGAACGTTTTAAGCATGAGCGCTGTTCAGAATCATGTCTCAATATCTAGGTTTGCCATTTTTTCGGTTAGATATTTCGACTCATCTGTAGAACAGTCAGGCTCTTGTGTCTGTCCTGTGTACATTATATACAATTATGCCTGGCACTTTCGACGGTTGGTTTCATTAGAATCAGGCAGTTTTCAAAACAAGCTTTAGGGTCTGAATATCTTAATTCTTACACTTTTTGGCAAATGATCATCCTGTTGCAGAGGTAAAGTTTCTTAGAGTTGGCTTTTTGTTTTGAAGCAACATTTCTCGTTTCTTTTCAGGAGTGACACACCATGCACAGCTGTTTCGCCTTGACATTTTTGGGAGACCATAACTTATCATTCTTTGTAGTTCCTCGCTACACCCAACTTGATGATAACTGCTTACTATCCACTTGGACCAGGTTGAATTTTTAGAATCGCTGGCTTCTGCAGGTGGTCCGACGAATTATACCGTAGGTTAGAGACCTTTAACAGGCTTGTTCTTTCAGAAAACATCAGGTGTATTGGATCTAGAGTCTTCTAATGGTGCCTCACCAAGACCACTCTTAGATTTATCAGTGTCTCTAATGGCATTGCCGACGTACAAGCAGTGGTTATTGCCCCCTGAGAAGAAAGATCTCCGCCAAGAGAAAAGCATTGCATTTATCCCCTTTACAGGGTGTGCCTTTCTATTGCAACAGCCGCCTCGCAGCCAGTGGGCTACAGACTTTCAGCAATTCTTGGATTTCATATTAAGCATTCCGGTTGATATCTTGTGAAGTTTCCTATCGCAGCTAACGCACTGCATACTGTGTTCCTTCGACAAGTGTCACAGTGACCCACCAGAATGACTTTGTCAAAAGTTGATTGTCTATGGAACAAAAATGCTTCATTGTACAAAATGATGAAAGCTGTAATCTGAAAACAAAATGGGATCCCTAGAATGCGAAAACAAATTTTTTAACTAAACATTGACAGAACAAGGAACTGCAAATGTTATAAACATGATTTCATGCATTTTGATTTCCATTTGACTTTAGAAGCGACATCCTAGGTACTAGAAATTTCTCACTCGCGTGCAATATGAGCGTCAAACATTTCTACGGCAAGATAAAGCTGGGTCAAATCAGGAAAAACCGAAGACCTGTATATGTCATCTTTATAGACTTCAGTAAGGCCTTCAGCAAAAACCCTCATAAAAGACTGCCCACAAAGTTAGAATATCTTGGAATCAAATGCGGCTTACTTAACTGGATTAGGGAATTCCTCATAAGTAGAAGACTGAGAGTCAGGATGCATTCAAAACCCTCCTTCTGAACAACAGTGCGTAGTACAGTATCAGAAGGCACTGTGCTCGGGCCACTCTTATTTATTTTGTATATTAATGAGTTATCTGTGGTTCTATATGCAGATATCTTGAAATATTGGAAACAGCTGAACGACATCGATGATACACTCACACTACAAGCAGAGCTCAACAAATCAGTGGTAGAAAGAATAGATACTCTCTATTAACGTAGCGGAATCCCAAACCGTGCACAATGGACACGCAAGCATCACCTCTCACGAACTGGAGGAAATAACACTCTCATCACTTCATACTCATTTGGATCTAGGGGTCATAGTAGGTCACGAATTTACAACTACAGCAGCCTGTCGCGCGGCGGAATTACTTATTTTAAGACTTTTGTGGGCAATTCGCAGAGCATTTACTAGATACACCAGAGATATGTTCACCTCATTATGTACGTCTCTGTTTAGGTCAAGACTAGAAACCTGTACTCAGACAGATAGTCCTTGTCTTAGAGTGGATTCACATATTCTAAAAAGGATTCAAATGAAGACAACATTTACGACAATTGTCGTGACTAAGTTATCAAACAAAGGAATGATTAAACAGTTTAGATATTTTCCGTCTATCACACCGCAAGCAGACAGATCTTGTTACAATTTTCAAAGTTTAAATAATGACCACCGACCTGGTCTATCTTCCTTTTCTCTTCCTACCAGGCTGGAATTTCCTATTAGACATTGTAGGGGAGTTGAAGAGTCAGGAAGAAACTATAGTGTTGTGGAGTACTGATTCTCACACTGAGTTATCAACTCCTCGAACCGACTCCCGAAAGAAGTGAGGTCAGCGCTCTTTCAAGAAGGGTTTAGAGAAGCATAGAAATTTACTAGGAAAGGATCAACATAGGCTTTAAGCCTTCAATCCTCAATTACCGAATCTGAATCTGCTCCCTCGTGGAAATCCCAGAAGGATAGCTCACCAGAGGACAAGGACCCGGGTGCGCTCCCACTTCTTTTCACTACGTGTTTGTCGTCCCTGAAATTCCCTACCGGCAGATGTAGCTATGGTACCGTCTTTGGGTGCCTTTAAGAGAAGGCTGGACAACCATGGAGCGATACAAGGACTGCATCCAAATGGGCTATCTCCTCAAAACGGCATACACCATTCAGGGGTAGACAATTAAACTTGTCGTTTTACTTCTTTACATTCTCTCCTGTCTTACTCTCCTAACAACTTTAACTACACTTATTATTATTATCATCATTATTACCGATATATATTATTCATATTATTCTTCAAATTTAATCAGCTGACTGTTGTTACGTATCTTATTTCTTTTTCTGTTAGTCTGAATAACTTCACTAATTATATCCATTATTATTACCATCGCTTTTTGACGATACCGTAGGACTAACTGGCGGAAGGATCGACTCCGTTCACAATAGTAACAGTCTTAACACACCTCATACTACAAACCACACATAATTAATCCCAGCACTACTCCCTTTGGAGTCAACCAAAGCTACGATAGTCGAGTGGCGGGACGAGCTACGCAGAATTTTACCGAAGATCAGGAACTTATACCTTACAATCAAGAAACGAGCACGAAGAAAACAAATTGGTTTATACTAGCTCGTAAAAACGACATTGGATTCATGATGGGGGGTTACTCAAAATCAAGAGGACATCAAGGTCAGCTGCTGTCTTGATTCTCTGTGTAACTGTAGGTATTAATTAGTTTCATAACATTTAAGTGTCTTCCAAATTGATAACCAACCTGATAGTCATTTATCCTACATGATATAAGATTATTTGTAGCGAGAATGATCCTTATTTTTGGTATCTAGATCCTTACGAGGATACTCAAGTATTATAATCTCGTTAGCAAGTCATGAATTTACTTTGCATATGCTGTCTCTTTTTAAACTTTAGAAGTATCTTTTGTTATACAAAACTGTAAAAATCTCTTTTCTCACTACTACTGCAAATTAATTTGGTTCCTTGCAATTGCAAGGAACCAAGTGATTGCAATCACTTACTGTAATTACTAAAATATTTATCACTTAAGTAATTTAGATTTCTGCATCCTGTGATCTCACTCAAACTATTGTGGATAAAAACCGTTAAAACAAAACAATTGGCACGGTTAGTGTTAGAATAATGGATGAATATCGGTTGCTTGACAGAAGTGATCCCGTTTAATAATATACTCCATTTTTAACACCACTTGTTAACTGAAATGAAAAAATTGGGTGTTTTGGAATCTTTGGAGGCGATTCTTAGGTCTTTAGGTGAAAAAACATTGCGTTTTCCTCAAAAGTCTCACGTTGGCTTTTCCCTAAACCCCCTAATTGGCAATTTATATTTAAATCTGTTTGGGTGGCATTTAACTATTATGGCGTCACTGCAATAGTTCGGATATGGCCAAGAATCGTGATAAATGGCGAACGTGTTGCAATTTCCTTCTTTCTTCCTTCTCCGATAATAACTGACGAATGCTATTTGAACTTGTTAGGTATGACTGCTCTCCTCCCAGGTGAAGTATTTTATCTCTTCTCAACGCATATTTTTACTTTTTATGTCGTATGTTGTTTTATTGTTATTACTGTGTGGCGGCGCATCTTCTTGGTGCCATATTGTACCAAGCTTTTTGTGTTTAAATAAATAAATAATCGTTAAGTAGGATGAGTTATTTATGCCTACCAAGATTTAATAGAACTTTTCAACAAATTCATTTAAAAATATTTATTAAACTCATTCTTATCTGTTCTTACTTACTTACTCCTGATAAATTTCGATAGAGAAGGAAAGACTAGATTTATAGTATAAAATGATACCATCATTCTATTTCACGGGTTCTCATCATCTGCAAACTACCTGAAATTACAATGGTTATAAATAATAATAATATTTCATACTTCAATGTTTGGAAGGTAATAGAGCAAGCATTATAAGATATCTCCCATACAAAACAGAAGCCTTATCATAAAAGATTGAAAAGAGGATGATAGGAGCAATAAAGAAACACTTCTTTGCAGCTAAGCTAGTGACACTATGCAGCACTACATGCTCTATAAGTCAGTTGAAACTGGATAAGTACCCTGCTGATGTTACCTCCATCTGCTTTTATAAATACACGTGCACCTGTGGCGGCAAGTACATTGGAAGGACAGAAAGAAGGGCTTCTATCTGGTTTTCAGAGCATATTCCAAGAGGCTTATGCCTTAAAGTAGATACTCACAAAGTGCAATTACCACACACCTGATAGAAACGAGTCATTTTGTCGAGATTTCCAAACCCTGTATAATATTAAACATACAAAGGACAGAGAACCTACTACTGTTTGCTGAAGCAATTGCAATCAAACGTCTCAGACCGAAATTATGCACACAGACAGAGAGAGAGAGAGAGAGTGTAGTCAATCTCTCACTTCCTTGGTAACCGGATTACTTTCATTACACTGATTAGTCATACACACTAGTGAGCTCAGTTCACTAAGCAAGTTTTCAATTTGATGAATTTTGACCTTCTTGAGTTGACATATTGACGTACAAGCTAACTTTTTATGTTTTCTGTCTTCTCTCACCCTTCTTTTTCTTTTTTCATAGTTTAACAGTATATAAGTTGATGGTAACTTAAACTAAAAATTTTAATACCTATATTCCGGATGCGTTCATCTTATAATGTTTTCTTTATTATTTCTCAAACATTGAAGTATGAAATATTATTATTATTATTATTATCTATAACCATTGTAATTTCAGGTAGTTTGCAGATGATAACTCACGAAATAGAATGATGGTATCATTTTATACTGCATATCTGGTCTTTCTTTTTCTATCGAAAAAGTTGTTTTAACCTAAGAAGAGATGTCTCAGCATTTGTTTTCTTTTTCTTCCATGTCAATAGGTTTTATACACACAACAATATTTGTATTTCTCAGCCTGGAGTGATATTCTGTTAGAAACCTTATTCCTTACCGTCACCCCATATGGTAGTGTTTTTAAAATTTTATGTTCATCAGTACAGTTGGTTTTAGTGATCGGTGACTTTCATATTCCTGATCGGAAACGCTCTTTACATCCTGCTTTTAAAACACTTCTAGCGCCTGGAAAAATACAGCATATATTATGCACTGGAAATCTTACAACGAAATGTATGTACGATTATTTGAAACTAATCTGTGGAGATGTACACGTTGTCAAAGGAGATTTTGATGAAGTAACACATCGAATGTGTTTGATTATTTATATTATTTATTTATTTATTTCTGAAGGGTTTAGATTTTCCGTTAACAAAAGTTTTAAGTGTTGGAAATTTTAAAATAGGATTAATACATGGTCATCAAATTGTTCCATGGGGTGATCAAAAAAGTTTAGCTATGCTTCAACGGGAATTAGATGTTGATATATTGATCAGTGGGCATACTCACAAGTTTGAAGCCTATGAATATGCTGGACATTTTTATATTAATCCTGGTTCTGCAACCGGTGCATCTAGTCCTTTTGAGAAGTAAGTGACATTTAGGTTATATGAAGGATATTTTTCTATTCCTGATTAGAATATTGAATATTATTGATTTATTATTGTTCCCCTTCACTTCAGCCAAACGTCCCCTTGCGTTTGGTTCTCTGTCAACGTTTTCATCACCTGGCTCCACGTATGCCCACATGCTTTCATCTCCTCCTCCTACCCAAACGACCTCCTCCATGTCACCCTCGCACTGACGACCGACTCTGCGCTTCCCATTCGGGTTCCACTCGAGCATTGGCCTGGCGTGTGATGTCACTC
Source organism: Trichobilharzia regenti (assembly GCA_944472135.2). NCBI lineage: Eukaryota > Metazoa > Platyhelminthes > Trematoda > Strigeidida > Schistosomatidae > Trichobilharzia > Trichobilharzia regenti. Next base: position 4,784,863 of record OX235265.1, read on the forward strand.
ACTTGATGGGTTGTTTTCTCAGAGTATGGCCAATCCACCTCCATTGCTTCCTGCTTATTTGTCGCACAATCGGTTGCTGCTGTGTTGGTTCGCTCCTAGAGATTCCTTTTGATGATCTTTTATTGCCATTTGATCTTGAGTAATATTAAGCGAAGGCAGGTGTTGATGAAAGTCTGTAGTTTGTTCGAAGTGCACTTTGTGACATGCTGGCCAAGTCTCTGATCCATAAAGTAGCACTGACTTATTGGAGTTGAAAATCGTGATCTTATTTTTCATGCCGAGTGCTGTTGACCTCCACACAGACTGGAGGGAAATGAAAGCTTGCTTGCCTTGCTTTCCTGATCCTCGCTTTGATATCCTCATCGGTTCCGTGCGACTGTAGTTGAAACGATGCTTCCCGATGCTTCCTTTGAGTTCTGAGTGGAACACATAGGACTTCAAATTTGAGCTTTAAAGTTTCAGTAGTGAGTGGGGTTGCTGCCTTTCACGCCTAAACGTTCCCGTTTTCCCAGCGTTACTATCTGCCGAGCGAGTCAGTCTGTCAGTGTTTCGAGTGGACAAATCTGGTTGACTCTGCGTTTTGTCAGCGTCTTCACATAGAAGGACTATATCATCTGCATATTCTAAGTCAACAAGATTATTCCCCAGTAACAAGTCAATCCCTGAGTCTTTGAAGTGAGTTAGAGTTAAGTTCATTAGCACATCCATAATGAGGTTGAATAGAAATGTGGATAGTGGGCATCCCTGACCTACACCACCAGTTGTTACCAGTTCAGATGACAACTCGCCGTAAGCTCTCATCTGGCTGACTACATGAGTTCAAGTAGAATGCCTTGATCAGTGCAATGTATTTTCTTGACATTCCCTTCACAGACAAACATCGCTATAGTACCTCTCGGTCGACAGAATCGAATTCCGCCTTTAGGTCAAGAAATATAACGATTGTTACACGCCGACGGTAAGTATGCCTATGTTCTAGAATCTGTCGAAGGGTGAAGATATGATCAATACACCCTCTTCTTAGTCTGGAGCCTGCCTGGTTCTCTCGTGTTTGTTCCTCCCGGGGACCGCTTAGTCTACGCATGATTATTGAGGTTAGGATTTTGGATACTATATTAGTCAAGCTAATCCCTGTGTAAGATCAATTCAATTCCCATCCTTGAATCAAGTCAACCTGTCCCGGATCAGCCTAGCGTTGTTGTAACTCAAGTATCCATGCCTAACGTGTCTATCCTTTGGCTTTAACGTTATTCCACTCTGATAGCGGTACCTTGCTTTCTGTTAAGCGTTGTGCTTTGTACTCTTGAAACCGTTAAGGTTTGTTGTATATATAATTATTGATTTGTTTATTAATAGTACCGTAGAAACAGTGACCGGCTTCTTGTTTGTTCTGGACCGGGATAGCCTTTATCTACGCGTGACTTAATTTCAAGCGATATTGCGCTTACACTCTGTGATTATCACAGGAAGACTTGTCTCCCTTCTTGTATATCGGGATAATCAATGACTTACACCGACGGGACATCCTCTAATACCTTAGTTAACGCAGAGAGTAAACTGTCTCCACCTTTCTTAAATACCTTTGGAGTCATTCCATCAGTTCCTGCTGCTTTGCCTCGTTTCAGATTAGGGACAGCTTTAGTAACCTCAGTCAGGGGGACGGAGGACCTGTGTCTATATCCCATGCAGGTAGGTGTTGGATGTTCGGTAAGTTGAGCGTTGCTGTAAGCCAATTGAATTGTTCCTCAAAGTGTTCTTTCCAGCTTTCCAGTCGTCTATACTGGGAGCTAATTATGGTGCCATTTTTCTCAGAGATTGTTTCACTTATCATTTGCCTTTTCCTACCTGTTTCCCTGATAAGTCTAAACAGTTGTCTGGTGTGTTACCAACTAATCCACTTTATCATTATATAAGCTTAATTATAATACTAATTGCTCCCTCCTCCCCCGCTTAAATTTCGTCTTTTTTATTACAGAGATCCACAACCGTCATTTGTTCTTTTGGATATTCAAGAAACCGTGATACAACTCTATGTGTATACTCTAGTCAATGATGAGCATAAAGTCTCACGTATAGAATATCAAAAGAATAAGCATATTTAACTTGTCATTCCTTAATTTCATCCAGTTAATATCATGTGATTTGTACGTCTGCTTTTTTTTCTAAAATTATAATATTATTGATTTTAGTCGTTTTGACTTCTTCGTCCTATTCTGATTTTCAAGGATTAGTTTATTAAGGATTCTGTTCGTTTCAGGTTAGATCACAGTTTGATATCAGTTAGAGAGTCATTGAATATCAACAGGGGGAGTACTGGACAGCTGACTGTTTCGTCAGCCTAGTTTGGGACTCATCAGCGGTATACACCCACCTCGGGGGGAGGGGGTTCGAACCCATGGCCTTCAGGTTACAAGGCCAGCTAGCTTGTAGACCACTAAGCCACTGGGACCCAATTCAGTGGCCACCAGTCCATGAATTCTAAGTTCTACCAATTCGTGATGCATTTAGCGCGACTCCATCCTCACTCCCGACTGGATAGACCTCAGTGGTCACGACTTCTCACTAGAACTCCAGCCAACATCATCCTGTAGCCCACCAGTCACTGGCGAGCATGAGATTAATTTTCAAGATATTAGTTTGTAAGGATTCTATTTGTTTTACGTCTAGTTATTACTCCACAGGAAGCCGGTATTATTAGTGATGGATACTCTTACTGTGTTGTTGCCCAATCTCATATAGTTTGCGTAGACTTGATGTAACTATTACTTTAATACTCATAATGAGACTGTATGAAAGATTAGCGTAAATCAAAGTTATCCTGTGTTAAGTGGTATAATATAGTGAGCGATATTGAAGTTAGACGTAGAGTTCTAGGTAAGAACGGAAATTTCGAATTACTCTGTGTTTTCAAAACCACTCCTCTTTTGCGTTCGGGAGTTAAAAACAAACTGCCTAATTTCGCCTCATCCATGTGTATTTACCAATTTAATTTCTCCTGTGGAGCCATTCAGTTGCATAGGCCGTACAATTAGGCGTGTTTCTCGTCGGATTTCCGAACATCACCCTGCATAGTGGTTGGTTAAGCAAAGGACAAACAAAATTCATTCGTAGCGCCATTCTATCTCACTCATCTTGTGGATACATAACACAGGATTGATTGACGTTAACCATGCTTTCAGGGTCATTTACAGCATACCGACGAATCTCAGTTTCGCCTTAAGAGTTCGACTACTAAATATTGCGGAGGCTGTGGGGATCCATATTAACAAGCTTTATTTGTGTATCCAAAAGAAGTTAGTTCAGACATTATCCTTACCCCTGTGGCCATCTAGGTTTGAATGATCTTGAATTTTCCCTAATTTTAGTTGATATTCTATTTGCCACTATATCTTTATTATTATTACAATTTAAGCATCTTCAATGAACTGTAATTCCACTGTGATCTTACTTAACAGATCGTTATTATTTAAAAAACGTTAATATTGTTATTGACTACCATTCTAGAATATTCTATGTGTATAAGCATATGTATATGTAGGATTTTCATCATGAGCAGACATTGGTTAAAGAACCATTGGAAAACCTGTCAGGGAGTACTGGACAGCTGTTTCGTCCTGGTTTGGGATTCTTCACCGGTACGCACCCGCCGTGTGGGGTTAGAACCCAGGACCTTCTGGTTACAAGGCGAGCTAGCTCGTAGACCATTAAGCCACTGGGACCCGCCCGATCCAATGGCCAGCTCATGAATTCTAACTTCTGCCAATTCACGACATAGCGCGACCGCTAGCCAATGTCTTCAGCGAGTTTATGTCCTCACACCCGACCTGCTGCACTCTATTGGGTTCTCTTACTAATGTCAGCTCATGAGGAAAATCCTGTAGCCAATCAATCAAATCCCTAAAAATCAACATTTGAATATGTACAAATATAATTGTAGAGCCAGAAGAGGAAATTATCGAAAAGGATATTCTTTGCTCAATTATTTTGTGTTTTAGAAAGGAAAGTCAGTCATTGAGGTCATGAAGCTACACATTGATTGAGATGGTTCAGTCACGTGTGTTCCACATCCCTAGCCACCGCCTTCTTTGACAAGCAATGTTACGCCTGACATAAGGTGGAGTTGGAAAAGAGTTAGAGGTGGTCGTATCAAAAACTGGATCCACTACACGAAGTCTTTGGTTAGATACTAGTAACTATTGTGATGTGTCTAGTCCTCTTGTCTTTGGTGCAGCCACCATTCTAATATCAAATCAGTATGCACCGTGATGGTGAGCTACCTAGAATAGCAGTAGCCCCATTGCAAACCTGACTGATAGAATTTAGTCTGCACCAAAGAAAGGACTAGACGCATCGCACTAGTTACTAGTGTCCAATCAAAGCCAACCCGAATAGCTCAGTGGTGACGTCTTCTCTGACTGCAGTACTTACTGGGTGACACGGGTTCGAATCACCGAAGGGAGGGACATGACTTTCTTCAAGGTTGTAGATACGCCTTGCTGACTGGGGAGTGCCAACTAGCACGAAACCTAGTTTCAAAACTTCCAACCATCTAATAACATGAAGTCTTTGAGAGTTAGTTTCAGACAGCCACATATGGTGGTGTAGACTGCTTGGTTGGAGTCCTGGCTAGGCTAAGAACCAATGGTTAGAGAAAATTGGTGATGTGGCTCAAAATCATCGTTGTCAATGGCTGGCGCAGACATATTCATTCTTTGTGATGTCGCAAATCTGTTAAGCCCCCTCCCCCCTCATGTTTATCTATGTTACTATTCTTTCTCTTGTACGTTTTTACTCATTATTAGTTCTTTTTTCTCTAAATTTGTTTGTTTTATAGAATGTACGTCTTGAACCGTTGTACTTTTGTGTAAAGTTCTATGTTGAAAATGAGTGAGTCAATACATTCCATGTTTTGGACTTTGATCAGGGCAGTGTAGTTAGAAAGGTGGGGGAACTGGCAACGCTAATGTACATTGTATACATTATATATGTTCAAACCAAGTTCACTTTTAACGGTTTGAAAAAATTTGGGCATTGGGTATATGATATTCGTTATAATAAAGGGTTTTTTTATATTTCCCAATGAATGAAAAACAAAACGATGTTGTTTTATTAAATCTGTACCAAAGACACATGGATGATACTTTCATCATATGTGACGACGATACCAACATCGAATTGATAACTAAAGAGTTCAACAGCTGCCATCATGCCATCAAGTTCACGTCGGAATCAGAGATTAACTCAGAATCCCATTTTTTGGATGTTTTTCTAAAGAGGAGATCTGATGGTTCTCTTCAAAGTTCGATCTACAGGAAACCAACATGGAATGGTCAGTACACAAATTTCCATAGCTGGGTCCCTTTAAGAAGAAAGAAAAATCTGATCCATTCCTTATCCTCAAGAATAAGGAGGATATGTTCAAGGGATACAGTCGATGGGGAACTGGAGCGACTCAGACAAGTTCTCATAGAGAATGGATATCCTCCAAGATTTATCGAGAAAAACATGAAGTTAAGGGAAAAGCCTGAAAGAATCCAGACGGTGCCACAGAAACTACTATTTATGAGTGTTGAATTTAAAGGTGATACCGCACCTGAGATCCTGAAGAATCGCTTATGCAGATCATTGAGGAAAGCCTTCTGTATGGCTGAGCTACGTATCAATTTCTACAGCCGACAAATGATCAACGGATGTGTGAAGGATAAACTGCCGCTTTGGACTGGCCACCTCAATGTGTGTTTATAAATTCACCTGCTCGTGTGGAGTTATATTGGCAACCCGCACAAAGCGCACGCTTTCCAAACGCATCTCTGAACATTATCCGGCATGGTTAGCAAAGGGACAATGCAAGACAATTACTAGCTCAATTCTCGAGCATTTGGTGAACTCAGGCCACATAGCTCCACCAGAGTCGTCTTTCAACATCATCTACAAAGTGGAGCCAAATGGTACAAAGGGCGTCAGGTTTCGGCTTTTGTGTATGGTGGAGGCGCTGGCAATTCGTCGATTAAACCCTGAACTCTGTATACAGAAAACGTTTGTCCAGTCTCTTGTTCTACCTTGGTCTTAATCTCTTCACTAGTCATTCCCTGTAAAAATTTTTATTAATTCTCAATTTTACTTTTAGTCTGCTTTTGCTTTAATAATTAATTCACTATTATCAGTTTCATGTGCTCCTTTTGTATATTTTCACACCCTCTTCACACTTTTTAAACTGACACTCAAATACCACCTTTATTCTCATTCAAGAGCAATTTTAACCTTATCAAACTTCTATCTTTGTGCCGTTGAATACCACGCAATTTACAACTTTAAATTTTCACTTCTAAAGCCACTTCTGATTAATTATATCAATTATGTCACCCCCTCCACCCATTACTCAATAACAGACCACTGCATATATTTTTGTAAGTATAAATACGACTGTACGGCAGCCTGTGAAGATGATTTCGTCGATAAAGAAAATTTTCTTCGCTGAATCTGTCTTTTATTTTCTTCATGACTCAATGGGTATTTTTCGTGATCTGAAATAGCGAAACGTCAGTAAAAACTATATCGTCTTGTTTTTCATTCATTGGGAAATACAAAGAAAACCTTTATTACACATTGTATACATTTCACTATCATAGCAGTGTTATTACTTTTTTTGTTTTTCTATTATAGCTTGATTCCACAACGCATTTTTGGTACAAGTATGGAATTTTCTGCATGTGATGTCGGTAGCCCAATTTTGCAGGCCAACCATTGATATCGGGAGGGCGTCGGCAGGGGATCGATCCCCGGACCATGTGCATGGTCTGCGAGAGTCCTAACCGCTGTGCCACCTACGCAGTTATTTCAAAAATGATCAATAATATGGAAAGTGCCTGTAGCAATACGTCTAATTGTAATCTAGTTATCTTATTTGAGTAATCAAAGAGTACCGTAGATGTTTGCACTAGTGTAACAACAGAAGACAAGGGCCAGTCAACAGATCGTTTATTAAGGAAATCAACACATATTTATAGATTTTCATGTACATTATTATAGATTATTGTTAGCAGAAAAACAGTCTTCTGATTGGTTGTTTCTCAATAAGAGTTAATCTTTCATTTCTTTGTGGCTGTTTCTTGAATGTCAGATCATCGATATGCTAACTGTATCCGCCTACGCAAAGCCTTTGTTCTCATGACCAATATTTGGGACGAAAACATTGACGTAAATTAATGTCTACCAGTTTCAGCTAGCAGCCAGCTCTCACCACACTAGTTCACATAATTATATCACTTTTTCTATTTCCTTACTTTCTTAGTGGAGTACTGAACTTCAAACTGGAGCTTTGAAGTTTTGGGTAGCAGTTGCATTTATTTTTGAAGTATGGGTTGCTAGCCTCATGCCCAACCTTCCCTCTTTACCAGTCTTCCTACTTACCGGCTTAGCGAGATAAAGTAGTGCGTAGGTGGCCGGCGATCGAACCCCGAACCACATGATGCGTTGTTGGCGAGCATTCTACCGCTGTGCCACCAACTCACTAAAAGGCAGATTTTCATGGCTCTATCTGTCTTGAAGTAATTTATATCAAATGGTTGGAGGAAATCGGCAGGAAATCGTGGACCTAGGTGTCGAGTTAATTAGCACTCGTCAGCAAGACGTATTATCTGTAATCACCTTGAAGGAACTCACTTCCTTTCTGAGACTCGAACCTACAGGGCTGCAGTCAAAGACGTTACCATTGAGCTATTCGGCCTCTAATTATATCATAGTGTCATAATATAAAAATACCTTCATCATTTTACTGCAGTAAACGTCTGGTGATTATACAATCAGATTTTGGTGAGCATGCAGGTGCCTACCTAAAGGATCTAGAAAACCCTGATTCCAAACCCTGTGGTGTTGTACACGGGCCCCAGAATCCGAATAGATAAAATGCAGTATGAACGTGTTTCGATTGCTAGCAGCCATTAGGAAACATCTGCTGACATTGCTTCACTGCCGCATTGCAGATCACACTTCAAATTAAAGGCTCAGGGAGAGTGGCTTCTTAAGACAACCATGTACTTTAGTCTGGGCACGGATACAGTAGGCTCGTTTGGCATATGCCTACCAACTTATACCATCTCTGGTTTAGTAGACGTGATTTCCCACTGGCTGGTTGTCGACTAAAAGGCGTGTGTACTGCTCAGCACTTCTCTATGTCCTCCCGTATGTCTGGCTGTAGGACATGACCATTGAAACTGGAAGACATGAAACGCCTGGCTAGCTGTCGTTGATCATAGGTATCTGCCTTTTATCTATCGTGTGAAGTGGTATAATTAGGTGAGTAGTATTGAGGTTAGGCGTCGACTACTGCGTAAGGAGGGGAAATCATTGATGAGGTTGTGAAGCTGCTGCCTCGAATGAGATGGTTAGGGCATGTGTTACGTAGGCATTCCTAGGCGGCGCCTTCGTCGAGCAGCAATGCTAGCTAACATAGGATAAGTGAGGTTGCCAAAGAGCTACTGGTGGTCAAACCGAGGCATGGCTTCATCAGGCGGTAAAATGCATAATTTAAGGAAGGTATAGACTGGCTTCCCGGTCGGGTCTTCGGGATGGTAAGAGCCAATGACTACAAACAATTGGTGATATGGCTCAAAATCTTCGTTGTCTATGGCTGGCGCAGATGCATTCACTCTTTGTGATTTGTTATACCCAATAAGGCCCTATCGTTCTTCCATATTACTATTCTTTTTGCTTATTATTTCTGTTTATTATCTTTCCTTTCTTTATGTGATACAAGGCGGGAGTGTGGCAACTCAAACTGCTGCACATCTGTGCAAAGTTCTACGTTGAAATCAGTCAGTCAGTCTGAGTGTCGAAGTGGTGGCTTCACCCCTTGCAAAAACTATGAGATTTCGACGGGAGTGCACTTTTTGGTGTAAATAATTTGCTAGTGAATTTGTGTTTTAATAAATACTTAAACAGCTCCATCTACAAGAGAAGATATTTTCAAATTTGAGATTTTATACACTTAGAGCGTAAGCCACATGCATGAATACACTTTTCTGGTACATTTAGAAGTCAAAATAAAGAAATTTACGACAACGCAATACTGTCACTCATGAAGAAATTTAAATCAGTTCAGTTTATTGCGCTGTAGGGGGATGTTGTCCAGAAGGGGGATGACGAAAGCTCTGCAACTATAAACCAACTCACGCAGAGAACACTAGTAATTTCAAATCATCCACTTGAGCTACAAATCTTTTCTACAATACAATACTATAGCTAGTTGGTCTTAAGAGCATTGAAACAGAGTAAAACCATCTCTTTTTCACAGTTAGCGCATATTGTTTTTTTTTTTTACACAAAACGTGTAACTAGAAATTAATTTTATTAAAGTTATAGGTGTGACATGTTTCATTTAGATTACAATGTAATTCTCGTTTTCCGTACATCTCATACAAGCCATTCTAGTATTTGCTAAAAACTGCGATCTCAGTTTACCAGGTCATAAGGTCACATACGGTAAGCATTATTTGGATAAAATGATTTAAGTTATAAATTTATGATACCAATCAGAATACTTTGGATCGGTAAGAAGACCCTAGAAGATGTGGATTTCGCACGTGGATGATTTATGTTTAACGTCAAACAAACTCAAAGACTTGCAGGTAGGCGAAAACCAACAAACTCTCTGAAGAAGCGGGCAGCGAACACTGGACTCCAGGTGAACATGGTGAAGGCAGAGGTGATGAAGATAATCAACCAACAGCAACAACAACAACAACCAGCATCAATCACCATCAACGGGAGAGATTTAACAGAGATTATTTGCCTCACTTATCTAGGAAGCATCATTTCAACCACAAGAGGAACAGATGATGTCGGAGCTCGAATCAGGAAGGCAAGATAAACCTTCATCAACCTGAAACCAGTTTGAAAAACCTTCTGCATCCAGCCTCAGCATAAAGAACAAGATTCGGATTCTATTCAACACATGTGAAGTCACAGGATTTCATGATGAGTTGACATTGGTTAGAGAACCATTGGAAAACCAACTGGGAGTACAGGAAAGCTGTTTCGTCCTTGTTTGGGACTATTCAGCGGTACGCACCCACCACACTGGGCTTCGAACCCAGGACCTTCTGGTTACAAGGCTGGCTTGTAGACCATTAGGCCACTGGGACCCGATCCAGTGGCTAGCCTATGAATTGTAACTTTTACCAATTCACGACATAGCGCGACCGCTAGCCAATGTCTTCGGTGAGTTACCTTGGGGTCCTGGTGGGAAGTCGTGACCAGTAGGATGCATTAGGTCAGGTGTGAGGACAAATACTCGCCGAAGACACTGGCTAGCGATCGCTCTATGTTGTGAATTGGCAGAAGTTAGAATTCATGAGCTGGCCATTGGATCGGGCGGGTCCTAGTGGCTTAATGGTCTACGAGCTAGCTCACCTTGTAACCAGAAGGTCCTGGGTTCGAAGCCCAATGTGTTGGGTGCGTACCGCTGAATAGTCCCAAACAGGGACGAAACAGCTTTCCAGTACTCCCAGTTGGTTTTGCAATGCTTCCATAACTATTGTCAGCTCATGATGAAATCCTGTAACCAGTCAATCAAATCCCCACAAACCAACACTTGAACATGTGAAGTCAATCAGTCACTTCTTCTATAAGGGTCAGAAAGTTGCACTGCGAGTCACAAGCAGCATTTCCAACAAGCTATAGACTTTCATCAACAGTTGCCTTCGCTCCATACTGAAGATCAAATGGCCAGCCGGTGAGAAAGAATTAGCAACAAGGAACTTTGGCAAAACAACAAACCACCCAAGAGATGACAACTCAATAAACATACAGGAGAGAATAAAGATGGATTCAATGGGTGTACGTTGAAGAAGCCATCGAATGATATCGCGCACAATGCAGGCCACTGCTGGATTGGAATCCCAATAGGAAATGTGTCCGAGATCATGTGGTGGGGAAGAGGAGATGAGAAATCGTGGACCCAGCTGAACAGGGCAGCAGAAAGTGGAACAAAGTGGCGATGTATTGTCGAAGACCTATATTCCATTCAGAACCCAAGGGAATAATAATTAGAATGAACTGACTGTAGTGGGCTCAATCGTGCAGACAATCGAAGGGTGTGAGAAAACAAAATCACGTTGGATCAACAAGAAAGTTCTAGGTCTTAATTTGGTGCATGATTTATATCTAGTGTTACACAAACTCAAAGACCTACAGGCAAAAACTAACAAGTTGGAAGAAAAAAGCAGCAGAGAAGACAGGACTCCAGGTGAACATATGGAAGGCAGAGGTGATTACAGCGACAACCAGCACCAGTTACTGTCAACGGCAGGAATTTGAAGATGGGTGGAGGGGGGGTTCTTCTTTCTCTTATCTAGGCAGCATCCCTTCAACTACAGATGGCACGAATGAGGATGGTAAAGCCAGCCAGGATCGGAAGAGCAAGACAAACTTTCATTAATCTGAAATTTATGTGGAAATCTGCCGCAAACTTTTGTCAACAGCTGCCTTCACTGCTTCTATACTGATGACCAACTGGGAAGGACTAGCAACAAGATACTCTTGGAAGAAAGCAACCAAGAACCTTTTGCCTAGAAGAAACTGGAGATTGACCGGATAAATGCTTAGGAGACCATTGACTGAGATCACGCGAATGCTGTCGAGTGTAACCTGAGTGGAAACCGGTAAGTTTAGTGCCAGATGTGACGTGGATGGAGAAATGAGACCTTATGCGCAATCGTGGATCAAGCCATAGAGGACCTGCAGAGAACATGATAAAGTGGTGATGAGCTGTTAAAGCACTAGGCTCCACTTGGGACCCAAAGGAATAAAATAAATAATAGTAATAGTTAACTGTGACTAATCTTACTACACTATTTCTACTGGTTTATTGTGCCTAAATATAGACTGTCTCCATACACGCTTGCATATTATTACAGAATTAACTGAATGGGAATCGGGTGCATATTCACAACTGGTTAAACAGGAAGCTCGTTCATCTTGATGAATAAGTAATAGCACAACTCAACAGACACATAACCGACAACGGTGATCGTCTTCTACAGTTCTGTTCAGATAATCATCTGTCCTAGTCAACACTAACTTTAAGCACAAAGAGAGACACTGAGTAACCTGGCGATCTCCATCACTAAATCAACGCTGGACTTAGATAGACCACATAGCGATAGGGTATCGTTGGCGAGGATCAGTAGAAGGTTGCCGACCCTTCTGGAACACTTGCGTAGACTCTGATCACGCCCTTGTTCGCGCACGTTTATGCTGACGATTAAACGGAAATAAAAAAATTTTGGCAGCGAAGCAGTTACGTCCCCAGCCAGGCCGAGACTCTGAGTCTTATTTAAGGAAGAAATAGCTTCAGAACCCCGCTAACTGATTACCTCTCCTAACCTGAATATTACTTACCATATTATACCTCCCAACATTGGAGATAGAACGCAGATATCTAGCCTTTTCATATCTCCCACTTTGTAATGACCATGTCTCATAGCCATAAGGTTGGCAGATAAGACTTCCTGTGATAATCACAGTGGCATTAGCTTGACTAATATCTATGGTATCTAAAGTTCTAGGCGCAATAATCATGCGTAGACTAAGTGGTCCACGGGAGGCACAAACACCAGAGAACCAGGCAGGCTTGCGACTAGGATGAGGTGTATTGATCATATCTTCACCCTTCGCCGTCTCTGGCGTAGACGTGATATCCGGTTGGCTGGCTGTCGACCAAAGGGCAGGTGCACTGCTCATCAGTCCGACCCATCCTCCTTTATGGCTGTGAGATCTGGCCATTGACAGTGGAAGATATGAAAAGACTGGCCAGCTAGCTGTCTTTGATCATAGGCGTTCACGCTCTATCTCCCGTGTGAAGTGGTATAATAAGGTGAACAATATTGAGGTTAGACATCGGCTGAGTGCTAGGTAAGTGGGAGGGGAAATCAATGGACGAGACTGTGAAGCTACATCGACTGAGATGGTTAGGACATGTGTTCCGCATGCCTAGTCATCACCTTCCTCGACGGTCAATGTTAGCTGACATAGGGTCAGACTGGAAAAGAGCTAGCGGCGGTCAAACGGAAACATGGCCTCATCAGTCAATGAAATCCACAACAGTTAGTTTAAGCCAGACAAGTAGGAAAGTGTAGACTGGCTGACTTCCTGGTTGGGGTCCACGGGACTGTAAAAACCAATGAAGTCTGGGGACAATTGGTGATATGGCTCAAAGTGATCGTTCTCAACGGCTGGCTGGAGCAGATGCATCCACTCCTTGTGACTTATGATTTCCAATGAAACTGTTTTGTTCTTCGTTATTACTATTCCTTTGTCTCACACCTCTGTTTACTGTCTCCAGTATGCATTTCTCCTCTTGCTTTGTGTGGTACTTGGAGTGTGGTGACTTGAACTGCTGCACATCGGTACAAAGTTCTATGTTGAAAACAGACAGATAAAGTAGGACACAAAGAACTTCTGCACAGCACACACTCCCTTTATTCAATAGCTGGATATTACGTCTACGCCAATTTTGATGTAAGTTGGAAAATACTTTGTACAGATGCTGAAATTTCATTAGCAATCAATCAGTTGGGGCTGATGCAACTTCCTAAATGAATGAACTGGTCAACACGTTCTATCACTTCACTCCTTGTTTTTAAGCTAAAAGTCGATTTAATCTATTCCTGTAGCATCATCTTACATTTGACAGGGGTGAATAGGATGACAAACACACGAAGACTGCTGTTCCAGGTCTTAAGAAGGCTGCATTTTGTTAGCGTTTTTGCCTAGAAGGTCTACATTATCCTCATATTCTAAGTCAACGAGATTACACCCTAGTAACACGTCAATCCCTGAATTCACTTAGGGTCAATTCCATCAATATATCCATGATGAAACTAAACAGAAATGGGGATAGTGGGCACCCTCACGGACAGTGCTATTTGTCATCACTACAAATGATAATTCGCCATAAGCTCTAATATGACTGAGTGAGTTAGAGTGGAATGTCTTCACTAGTTTGACATGGCTTTTCGGGATTCCTTTCATGTTAGGATATCGCCGTAGAAACCATCGATCGATCGAGTCGAATTCCCCTTCAGATCTAGAAATATGACAACTGTTTGATACCAGTAAGTATGCCTATGCTCTGGTATTTGTCGGAGAGTCAATATATGACCAATGCACCCCTTCCTGGCCTAAAGCCTGTCGGGTTTTCCCAAGCAACTCTTAGTCTACGCATGATTACTCAACCTAGAACTTTAGATACTATATTAATAAAGCTTATCCTTCTATGATTATCACAGAAAGGCTTATCTCCCTTATGACCTGCGATAAACAATGAACTACAGAAGTTTACAGGAACTGTCTCTGATTCCGAGACTTTGCCCAACACCTTAGTTAATCCAGACAACAGTTTGTCACCACTGTCTGTCTGTGTGTTTTCGACATAGAACTTTGCACCGATGTGCAGCAGTTCAAGTCACCACACTCCAAGTACCACACAAAGCAAGAGGAGAAATGCATACTGGAGACAGTAAACAGAGGTGTGAGACAAAGGAATAGTAATAACGAAGAACAAAACAGTTTCATTGGAAATCATAAGTCACAAGGAGTGGATGCATCTGCTCCAGCCAGCCGTTGAGAACGATCACTTTGAGCCATATCACCAATTGTCCCCAGACTTCATTGGTTTTTACAGTCCCGTGGACCCCAACCAGGAAGTCAGCCAGTCTACACTTTCCTACTTGTCTGGCTTAAACTAACTGTTGTGGATTTCATTGACTGATGAGGCCATGTTTCCGTTTGACCGCCGCTAGCTCTTTTCCAGTCTGACCCTATGTCAGCTAACATTGACCGTCGAGGAAGGCGATGACTAGGCATGCGGAACACATGTCCTAACCATCTCAGTCGATGTAGCTTCACAGTCTCGTCCATTGATTTCCCCTCCCACTTACCTAGCACTCAGCCGATGTCTAACCTCAATATTGTTCACCTTATTATACCACTTCACACGGGAGATAGAGCGTGAACGCCTATGATCAAAGACAGCTAGCTGGCCAGTCTTTTCATATCTTCCACTGTCAATGGCCAGATCTCACAGCCATAAAGGAGGATGGGTCGGACTGATGAGCAGTACACCTGCCCTTTGGTCGACAGCCAGCCAACCGGATATCACGTCTACGCCAGAGATGGCGTATTGTCACCACTGTCCTTAAGTACCTCTGAAGTCATTTCATCAGACCCTCCTACCTTACGTCTGTTTAGACTAGAGACACCCTTTGTAACCGCAGTTACTGTTGGAAGACCGATATCGTTACTACTGTTTGAAACAGAGTAATTATTATAATCCATTCATGTAGATATTGGATGCTGGGCAAATTGAGTATGGCTTTGGACTAGTTACATTGTTACTCAAAGTATCCCTCTCTGACATTCCAGTTTCCTATTCTGAGAGAAAGCTGAAGCGCTGCTTTACTTACATAAATTGTCTTACTATTTGACCTTCACAACGCATTTCCCTAATAAGCGTGGATAGCTGTGTAGTGTTACCTGACCCCGCACACAAGCACAATGACCGAAGATGAAGAGAAATTTACCCTGTAGTAGGATTTAACACTCAAGAAGTCACTTGTTATGGTGTAGCAATCACGCTGACGCAAACCATTATATTACACTTAAAGACTACCTTCACTCCCCATCACCTGTAGCCTACTTATGTAAGGTCATTGACTTCATGACTACCGAATGAAATCCAGACGTAAGGTAGTCGATTTCCAACTAAGTTATGCTTGAATATAAGACATGCAGAAAAGAAAAGCCAATCAGCCTGTTCTTCACAAATATGAAATGTTTATCATCTCTCCCTGTCTCTCTGGTCGTTCACTTTAGAAATTACAATGAAAAATTATACAAAAGTGTTTAAAAATTAGGTTTTGAAACCATCACTAGCAAATAGACATTTCATATAAACCAAACCAGTTACACTGTTGTGAAAAATAACCAAAACAAAGATTCGACTAAGGATATTTTTGAAAAAAAGCATTCCATGTTCTTCTTGTTATGTTTGTGTGTGTGTGTGTGTGTGAGTGCGTGGGGACGTGTAAAAGTTATTCATTATTCCACTAAAATATACACAATATATATACATACAATAATATGATAGTTGAAAACTGTTCATCAGTCATCTTCATCTTTTTCATAATGAATAGTAACTTTACGTTTCTTTGTAGGATTCGCCAAAACAAGATTATGTTCTGCCTCTTCCTCCCGCTCCTCTTCCTCACCACTGTCTTCGTCAATAGCAGCAATATCTTCAATATCTTCTTCTATATCTGACCCTGAAGTGTAGGCGATCTCTTCTTCATCATTCTCTTCGTATTCTTCTTCGTCTTCAGATTCTTCATCGTGTATTTCTTCAGCTTCTAAAGCTTTTTCAAATGCCGACTGATCAATATTATATATTTCTTTAGATGAAGTAGATGCACGTAACCGTTCGAGTAGCTCTTGTTCTACAGTTCTTTCAATTCGCGCTACACGTAATGCTTTAGCTTCTCTTCTTAATTCACGTTTCTCTACTGTACGATTAATTGGTTCTAATTTTTTCTGTCTTGACAAAGCTAAACGTCGCATATTTTTAAGATAATCTCTTGTACGAAAATAGCGTTGTTTTACACGACTTATTAGCCACTTATCCCAGTATAACATATGCTCTTTAATCTGTTTCAATGCCTGTTCTTTATTCCGATGTAGCTTAATCCGTTCCCATTGTTTACCAGGATAGGGGATACGTTCAGGCTCTCTAACATACAAGTAGATAATACCATCTCTTTCTTTAATTGTTGCATATTGAGAATTAGCCAGGGACATGAATGTCGATTACACAACCCTGTGACATTATCACCATTTCTACAGAATCGACCGGTTTTAGTTTTAACGACGAATGAACAAAATGAATGATTGATTGTATGCCATATGACATCATCGTTGTTCATTTTTTACTGCTAGCTGAAATGTTGAATAAACAAAAGATAAGGAGAAAGACATAGAACTGGATCTTACTCATAGTTATAAATATTAGAAATTATTTTATTGGTTAAAGAAACAAACAAAAAACCCTGTAGAGTTCATTTTAAACAAAAATCAGTCAATCAATATATACAGTGATATATATATATATATATATATATATATATATAAATCCTTTAATTCCTAGAGGAACATAGGGCTTCAGCTGCGCGTCTCCACTGCCTTCTGTTTTCTGCCAACTTTTTCACTCCGCTCCGAGTCTACCCACATGCTTTCATCTCCTCCAAGTCACCCTCACAGTGATGACCAACTCGCCGCTTCCCTTTCGGGTTCCACTCGAATAATGGCCTGTCTAGTGATGTCACTTGATGGTTTCCTCAGTGTATGGCCAATCCATCTCCATTTCTTCCTGCCTATTTGTTTCACAATCGGTCCCTGGTTGGTTCGCTCATTGCCAGAGATCCCTGTTTCTGATCTTTTCTGGCTGGCCATCTGATCTTGAGTATTGAGCGAAGACAACTGTTAATGAAGGTCTGTAGTTTGTTTGAGATGCTCTTTATGACGCGCTGGCCAAGTCTCTGATTCGTATAGTAGCACTGACTGACTTCACATTCGAGTTGAAAATCCGGATCTTATTTTTGATTCTGAGTGCTGTCGACCTCCACACAGACTTAAGAGTAATGAAAGCTTGTCTTGCTTTTCCGATTCTGGCTTTGATATCCTCGTCAGTTCCGTCGGCCTGTAGTTGAAACGATGCTTCCCAGGTAGGTGGGTAGGTAAAGGAAATTGTTTCTTTCAGGTTCCTCCCATTTATGCTTATTGTCGTCTGTGGTTGTTGCTGTTGGCCAGGAATCTCCATCACCTCTTTTTTATCTATGTTCACCTGAAGTTCTTCCTATCTTTGATGCTTCTTCTGCCAGCCTGTTGCTTTTCACTTGCATATCTTTCAGTTTGTGGGAAATCAGACGTGAATCATCAGCGAAGTCCAGATCCTCCAAGTTTTTTGTGTGAGTCCATTTTATGCTTGTTTCCTCATTGCCCGCCGTTGTCTGTCGCATTATCCAGTCTAATGCAATCAGGAAAATCATTGGTGATAGTAGACAGCCTTATCTCATTCCCGTCCTCACTTTAAAGGCCACCGTAAGTTTCCCGTTGTGGATTACTTGGCGTGCAGCATTGTCGTATAACTGTTGGATGAGATGTATAATTGTCGATGGGACCCCGTAGTAGCGAAGTAGTTGCCAAATGAACTCTCGATCGACGCTGTCGAAGGCCTTTTCATAGTCGATGAAGTTGAGATAGAGAGGTGACTACCATTCCAAGCTTTGCTTAATGATGATCCGTAGTGTGGCGATTTGATTAATACATGACTTGTTTCTTCTGAATCCAGCTTGTTCCAGTCGGAGTTTTTCATTCAGGGCTTGTTTGATTCTCTCCAGGATGATGCGGCTTAGTATTTTGCTTGGGATGGACAGGAGCATAATTCCACGCCAGTTTTTGCATTGACTTAAGTCTCCTTTCTTTGGTAGTTTGAATAAGTATCATATATATATATATATATATATATATTATACTAAACACTATTCCGAACAATAATGACCATATACAATGGAAACTTTCGACATTACGTGATCAGATGAAAGATAGGGTGAAAATATCCAGTTACCAGACAGAGCAAGGAAAGACTGATAACCGCTTCTTTCTGAACGCACAAGTCAGGCTTCAGGCGCTTGATGGAGATTGCTGCTTCAGCAAACTTGAGGAAAATTGAACTCTATTATAGATAAGACTTTATTTTGATAAATTACACAGTGTTGTGCTATACCATGTTTCGAGCACAAACTATTGCCACTCACAATCATATCAAGGCACCTACTCACAACTTTTTCCTTGATTTATATACATGTGTGGAATCAAATAGATATTGGAATAAAAATCAATATAGGATAATGTACATTCTTGGGGTTGACCCTGAAAAGATAAGTAATTTAGAAAAAAGCTCGGCAATTGCACTTCATGCATTAACACAAAACAGGGTGGGAGAGGGTTAAAATTCTAAAAAGCAATCTAGGTAGGTGGAGAGAGAGGTTGATTACTGAATCCTTGTTCATCGAGTCTACGCCCAACACATGCAACAGAAATGACTCAATGCAAATACTAGAAATATGGAAGATATTATTACCACCAGTCAGTCAAATCAGAAGAGGATAATAACTAATCTCAAAATTCTATTTCAATTCAGACACATCACAACATTCTAACAAAAAACTTATTATGACTATAAAATCACTCGTCCTATTTCCCATTTGATTGTGAATGATCAATAACACTCATATTATTATTTCTGAATGCACATTATCTTATATTAATTTTTATTCCCATATCTAATCAATGCCACACATGTATATAAATGAAGCAAGAAAATTGTATGAGTAACTTGATATTTTTTTAATTTTTTGATTTTTTTTTTTTGATTTACAGCTTGATTCCACACTGTATTTTTGGTACAAGTATGGAATTTTCAGCATGGATATCGGTAGCCCAAATTTTGCAGGCCAACCATAGATATCAGGTGTGCGTCGGTGCAGGCTCGAACCCCGGACCGTATGCATGGTCGGCGAGAGTCCTAACCACTGTGCCACCGACGCATGATTATGAGTGGCGATAGTTTGTGCTCGAAACGTGGTCATCAGTTAATATTACTGTACAACACTGTGATTTATCAAAATAAAATCTTATCCATAATGGAGTTATGCTCTACCACAGTTTCCAAGGAGAATTGAACTCTTTTGCCTATTGATAAATTTTGAACGATTTCGCGACATCCTTCTTATGTCTCCTTGACAGGAGACACCTGGCGATGGCATTGTTTAGAGCACTTGTTCCCTTTGGACATAAACTTTTTGGTACATACTCACAAAATCGTAGATATGCCCTTCTTCGTTCTGTCCTTCGAATGTAACTGCTCTCACAGATACATGTAAATTTGTATATACAGTTGGAGTTAACATGAGAAGGATATCTATCAATTTTCGATTGCACCAAAGGAGAGCAAGAAGGGGACAAGCTTAGCTGCAGGATAGGCCCTGACTGGTGACGTACCACTTTATTCTGCAAAAACCGCAGTTCTTGTTCTATTTAAAAGAATAAACAAGATTCATTTTGCAGTATCTTCTTACGCATTACCCGCAGAAATACACTTACAAGATGAGTTTCTAGCTCATTTATGCTTAAGGGTGTTTTTACAGCTAATAAACAGGTCAAAAAGGATAGTATTTATTTCTTTAGGCGTTAGATGGTTAGAGGCGATTGGCATAAAGCAGTGAACCTAGTTTTCGTGCTTGTCGGCACTCGTACCTGTAACCTTCAAAGAACTCATGTCTGCTCTAGGTTTCTGACTTGTATCGCACAGTGTTGCAGTCAGGGATGTTACCACTGAACTACTTGTGCTCAAGACTGAGCCACTGTAGGATTGTGACTGATTGGTTTCAACAAAGAACTTTGAGCAGAAGTACAGTATGTTGAGTTGCCAGAAAGCACAGAAAGGAAAATAAAAAAGAGATTTGAAAGAACAATAATGGGTAGAAATTTAGGGGAGGAAGAACAGGGTTTTATTGGATATGGCAGATCAAAAAGAGTAAATGTATCTGCGCCAGCCATTGACAACGAGGATTTTTAGCCATATCATCATTTGTCTCCAGCCATCATTAGTTCTTAGCATCTCAAGGACCCCAGCCACACGGGTAGTCTACACCGCCCTGGCTTAAAATAACTGTTATGGATTTCGTTGACTGATGAAGCCATGCTTTGATTTGACCATCACTAACTCTTTCCCAACCTGATCCTATGTCAGTCAGCTAACATTGACCGTCGAAGGTGATGGCTAGGAATGCATGCGTAATAAATGTCCTAACCATCCCAGTCGGTGTAACTTTACAACCTCGTCATTGATTTCCCATCCTAACCTAGTGCTCGTCGCCTAAAATCAATTGTATTCACCCTACTATGCCACCTAACACGGGAGATAAAACGCAGACACCTATGACCAAAAACAGCCAGCCTTTTTTATATCTTATACTTTCAATGGCCATGTCTTATAGTTATAAAGGAGGAACGAGCGAACTGCTCAGCAGTACAGACGTTTTTTGACTAAAAGCAAGACATCACTATAGCATTGAAATAAGGATAAAACTTGGGCACTGTCGTAGAGTGTATTTCCATTATGATTGGTTACTATGGTTTAACCTCATGTGTTGTTCTTTAACTACTGGTCACATTAAACGAAGGCCTTGATTGAAGTAAAATACTACGTTGAAATTTGTCAATTAGAAGGTGAATACCGAAACATAATGTCAGCAGATTTTGCGAAGAATAAAAGGAAAACTGATTGGAACGCTTGTCAAAACTAGGTTGATATAAGAAGCTTTGTAAAACATTCTTCAGGCTTCTGAATACTTAAATTTTGTCTTAACAGGAGTAGAATAGATAAGTAATTCATTCGTTTGTTAAAATTTTAATATACTGTCCAGCCATTTTAATACACCATACGTAAAGGCAATGCCTTTGAAGTCTTGTTGGGATTTAGTTGAAATAGCAAATAGGCGTTGTGGACAGTAAATAAAACAACAGACCAGTATACAATACATTATCAAGCGCATATGTTGACTTAAAATATATTGTTAGTGGCCTAACGCTTCATCGCCTAAGGAACTCAACTTTTTAAACGCTGAATTGCGACCGAAAGCTGCTACCTTGACGTGGTGGTCGGGCTTGAACACCGCAATGACCTAATCAAGCTATACTGGCTGAGACTTATGTCTCTTGAGGTTCTACCATGCCAGGCAGGTTGTTTGGATAGCGGTTAAACAAAAAGCAGCTACCCAATCCAACATCATGTCCAATACAAAATTACAAAATTTCATGCCGGATCGGCCGTGGCCCGGATTAACAACGACCGCGCTTCCTGCTGCCGTGTCACAGGGCGGGAGTGATAAATCTGCTACTGAGACACACCAAACAAAAAAGAACGAACAAAAACAGGCCGCGTGTGACCGGCCTCAAGCAGTTGTCCCCTGGGCTCTGCGGTCACGCAACCAACTTCCACGGTGTGGGCAGCCGGGAAGTAACAATCGCCCTCACAATCCGAAATGCACACGAAACCTCTCTATTACTCACTCATCTTTGTCTTCATCTTCATCTCTATCATCTTGCCTTCCTTCCACTGATGCAACTCCTCGACTTGATAGCTCTCCACTTCCTCTCCACTCTGCGTCCACTAAAAACGATGGAAGCCAAAAAACCACCACCGACAGCCTCTTAAAGCCGCGCCACCAATTTCATATAGGAGCTCTTAATGTTAGGACACTTTGCCAAATAGGACAACAAGCATCACTAGCCAAGACCCTGGCATCACGAGCCATTGATGTATGCTGTGTTTCAGAAACACGCATACAAGACCCAAGTGTGGTTATTCACCTAACCCCACCTGGCCAACAGGTTGAATCTGCAAAATTCACCTTGAGGGTGTCAGGAGATGCCACAGCTAGTTCACGAGGATTAGCTGGCGTAGGGATAGCTTTGAGTACTAGGGCAGAAAAGACATTGCTTGACTGGATCCCGGTAGATAGCCGAATGTGTGCTGTCCGCCTGAACGGATCAGTAAGAAGGAGGAAGGACTGCACTACTCGCCGATGCCTTTTCGTAATCTCCGCCTACGCCCCCACTGACTGCAGTTCAGATGAAACGAAGGATGAGTTCTACCAAAAGCTGTCTAGTTTGGTGGAAAGGCTAAACGCTCAGACATAGTCGTTCTAGCTGGTGACTTTAACGCTCAAGTAGGGAAATTGTGTCAATCTGAGAAGGATGTCGGTGGCACCTATGGAGTTCCGTGCCAGCGAACCGACAACGGTGACCGTCTCCTACAGTTCTGCTCTGATAATCATTTGTTTCTTGTAAGCACTAACTTTAAACACAAGGAGAGACACTGTTTGACTTGGAGACCCCCTTCATCAAACCAACGCTGGACACAAATAGACCACATAGCAATAAGCTATCGTTGGCGTGGGTCGGTAGGAGATTGTCGCTCCTTCTGGAACACGTGCGTAGATACCGACCATGCACTGGTCCGCGCTCGGGTGTGCTTACGACTGAACGGACGTAGGAAACAGCTGGCGGTAAAACCATCACGTCCCCAGCTCGATCAGGAAACTAAATCCGTATTTCAGGAAGAACTAGCTAAACACATATCTGTGTTCGACAGCTGTGCTCACCCTGAAGAAGCTTGGAAAAATATCCAGGCAGCCATAGATACAGCTGTAAAAGCTGTGAATAAGGTAAACCCAAAGGTGAGTAAAAACCACTGGATCTCCACCGCCTCATCCGAACTGATAGATGCTAGAAGACTTATTCCGGCGAGCTCCGAATTCAATGAGGAGCGAAAGCTGCACAAGAGGAAACTTACGAAAAGTCTCCGCAAGGACCGTGAACAGTGGTGGGCGACAAAAGCCAAAGAGATGGAGAAAGCTTGAGGATAGGCAACACCAGGCAACTCTTTGGACTCATCAGGGAAACGGGTGGGAGAAGACAAATCATTAGTGAGACAATCTCGGAAAAAAATGGCACTATAATTAGCTCCAGGATAGACGACTGGATCGTTGGAAAGAGCATTATGAGGAGCAGTTTAATTTGCCCACAGCCACGCTCAACCTTCCGAGCATCCAACACCTCCCTGAATGGGATATAGACACAGGTCCTCCGTCACTAACTGAGGTTACTAAAGCTGTCACCAATCTGAAACTAGGCAAAGCAGCGGGACCTGATGGAATGACGCCAGAGGTATTTAAGTACGGTGGAGACAGCTTACTGTCCGGATTAACTGAGGTACTAGGCAGCGTCTGGGAATCAGAAGAAGTCCCATCGGGTTGGTGTAAGTCACTGATTATCCCCATATACAAGAAGGGAGACAAGTCTTCCTGTGATAATCACAGAGGGATTAGCTTGACTAATATAGTATCTAAAGTCTTAGGCTCAATAATCATGCGTAGACTGAGTGGTGCTCGGGAAGCACAAACACGAGAGAGCCAGGCAGGCTTTAGACCAGGAAGAGGGTGTATTGATCATATCTTCACCCTCCGACAGATTCTAGAACATAGGCATTCCTACCGGCGTCCAACAGTCATTATATTTCTTGACCTAAAGGCAGCATTCGACTCTGTCGATCGGGAAGTTCTCTGGAGATGCTTGGCTGTAAAGGGAATTCCGAGAAAATATATTGCACTGATTAAGGCACTCTATTCGTACTCATACAGCCAGGTGAGGGCTTACGGCGAGCTGTCATCTGAACTGATGACGACCAGTGGTGTCCGTCAAGGATGCCCATTATCTCCTTTTCTATTCAACTTCATCATAGATGTGTTAATGGACTTAACCCTAGGTGACTTCAGCGACTCAGGGATTGACTTGCTACCTGGGAATAATCTCGTTGACTTGGAATATGCAGACGATATAGTCCTTCTAGGCGAAGACGCTGACGAAATGCAGAGTCTTCTAAACACCTTGACCAGCAATCTACGAATGTTTGGCATGCGATTCGCTCCCGCCAAATGCAAGATGATGTTACAGGACTGGACTACATCGACGCCTAGTTTAAAAATAGGAAGTGAAGTGGTAGAGCACGTTGACCGCTTCACTTATTTGGGAAGTACCATCAGCCCCAACGGGCTGATCTCTGACGAAATCTCAGCACGAATACAAGGGGCTCGTTTCGCATTTGTTAGTTTACGCCGACTCTGGCGTAGACGAGATGTTCGACTATCGACCAAAGGGCGGGTGTACTGCTCATCAGTCCGCTCCGTCCTCCTTTATGGTTGTGAGACCTGGCCACTGAGAGTGGAAGACATGAAAAGACTAGCTGTCTTTGATCATAGGTGCCTGCGTTCTATTTCCCGTGTAAAGTGGCATAATAAGGTGAGCAACATGGAGGTTAGGCGTAGAGTTCTAGGTAAACAGGGGAAATCAATCGACGAAGTCGTGAAGCTACAAAGACTGAGATGGTTAGGACATGTGTTACGTATGCCAAGCCATCGCCTCCCTCGACGAGCTATGTTAGCGGATATAGGGTCAGGCTGGAAAAAAGCTAGCGGCGGTCAAACAAAAACTTGGCATCAGTCAATGAAATCCACAACAGTTGGTCTAAGCCACGTAGGAAGGTGTAGACTTCCAGGCTGGGGTCCTCGGGACGGTAAAAATCTATGGTTGGAAACAATTGGTGACATGGCTCAAAATCGTTCTCAGTGGCGCAGATGCATCCACTCCCTGTGACTTATGATCTTCAATGAAACTGTTTTGTATTTCTTTATTACTCCTTTGTCTCACACCTCTGCTCACTGTTTCTATTATGCTTTTCTTGTACTTTCTTCTCTTGCTTCGCGTGCTACACGGAATGTGGCGACTTGAACTTCCGCACATTTGTGCAAAGTTCTATGTCGAAAACAGACAGACAGACAGAATTGCGTGTACAAAATCGAAACAATCTACGGAGTTTAGGATACTGAGTTACCTATGGGAGATTACACAATAAGTGTGGATCAGTTCTATACATAAGCATACATACATACTTTCATCTCCAACAGCAATAGATATTACATTGATTTAACTCAATAATGACCGAATAGACATTTTGTTTGAATTGATAAAGTTGACACCTAAGTTAGCTATTGGTGATTACTCAATTGCTCAGTAATGGGCTATGAGCCACATTTATTTTGTGAAGGCTGAAGACAATACTCAGTTGGCCAGGTTGAAATAGGTGGAGTGAGGATCGAATCACGCTCCCATAGACCGAAATTCGAGTGCTTCAGCCAATGAACCACATGTCCACTTGTACCTAATGAGTTACACAGTGAAGCTGGATAGAGCTATGAGTGCTTTTGGAAGTGTGTGGGAAAATTTCAGTTCCCACAGCTACCCACAACGTGGGAATTCAGTGAAGGTACATTGATGATTAATTACCTCAGTTAACTTAGCTTACAAAACATTGCTACTACTAATTGTACGAAAATTCTTTAAACGGCATCTTGCGCACCTTTACATTTTATTAGAAAACAACAGAAGTCCGCAAATGTCTATTTTTTACCGTACTGCTGCAAAGTCTCAATTTCAACTAGTAAATTATCTGGTCAGGTATCCCTTTATTACATTTTCAATTCATTCAGCCCTTTGTATACTATGTGACCTCATAATTTTAGTTCCCAACTTCTATAGCTTTGCACAGCGTCGGTAGCACAGTGGTTAGGATGCTCGCCAACCATGCACATGGTCCGGGGTTCGATCCCCGGCCGACGCACTCCTTTACATTGCTAAGCCAGAAATAATCCTGGTAAAGAGGAAAGGTTAGGCATGAGGCTAGAAAGCCACTAGCTTGAAGCCCTATGTTCCACTGGGAACGTGAAGGAGAAAAATAGCTTTACACTGCCGTTGTACGAAGTGGGTGGGTACGTTAATAGTTAAACCATATGGATCATAATACTTTGTTAATGAGTTTATTTTCCGCATAACCCAAGCCTGAAGTTTCAATGGTCAGCTAGCGTCCTAACCGCTATACCACCGACCCCATAGTCCTGTTAGGGGAGGATGCTGACAAAGTGCAAAGTCTTCTGAACACCTTGAGCAGCAATCTTCGTATGTTTGGCATGCGATTCGCCCCTACAAAATGTAAGATGCTGCTACAGGACTGGACCACGTCAACTCCTAACTTGGTGATACAGAGTAAAGTGATAGAATATGTTGACCACTTCACCTATTTGGGAAGTTGTATTAGCACCAACGGACTGGTTGGCGATGAAATCTCAGCACGGATCCGAAAAGATCGAGCTGCTTTCGCTGACTTACACCATCTCTGGCGTAGGCGTGACATCCGGTTATCAACCAAGGGACGTGTGTACTGCACATCAGTTCGCTCCGTCCTTCTCTATGGCTCTGAAACATGACCAGTACGAGTTGAAGACATGAAAAGGTTGACTGCTTTCGATCATAGATGTCTGCGATCTCTGTTTCACGTTAGGTGGTTTGACAAGGTAAGTAATGTTGACGTTAGGCGTAGAGTGTTGGGTAAAGAGGAAAATCAATCGACGAGGCTATAAAGTTACATAGACTAAGATGGCTAGGTCACGTGCTGCGCATGCCTAACCACCGCCTCCCCCGACGGGCATTGCTAGCTGATATAAGTTCAGATTGGAAAAGAGCCAGTGGTGGCCAAACAAAAACATGGCCTCATCAATCCATGAAATCCTTGACAGTTAAACTGAGTCAGGTAGGGAGATGCAGACTCCCGGGTTGGGGCCCTCGGGACTCTAGGAATCAATGGCTGGAGACTGTAGGTGACATGGCTCAAAATCGTTGGCAGTGGCCAGCGCAGATGTATTCAGTCTCTGTAATCTTTCATATTCCTTTCTACCATTACCCATTCTGTTTCACTCTTATACTTGTCAAACTCTATTGATTCTCTTCACTCATCTTCTTGTCTACCTCTGTGTGCTATTTGGAACGTGGCAACTCGAATTGGTGCACTTCGGTGCCAAGTTCTGTGTTGAATACAGACAGACAGACAGAAGTTTCAATATGTACTTTTAAAATTAGACGGGTGGATCAGAACGAATCGAAACTTAAGCATGGCGTTTAAAAATTAGGAATTTTTTGAATTCTTCGCAATATTAGCAGACTAGTTAATAGTATATGTTTCACTGTGAAGAAAAAAGTACTTCGTATTGTTTTAAACGCAAATTACTCAGGTGACTATTAATACAACTACAGAAACAAACGATTTTTAGTTTAGTTTGGAATTTGATGTCAGACATTTTTAAATATTTGGTCAGAAATTAATAACTAGATAAACCGGAATATTAACCAGTGAAACTAGTCTCGACTGTTGTTTGTACTCTCTTGACTACTGTGAAACACTAGTTGATATAATAGCGATAAACGTTTGAAAGGTGAACAAAACTCTGGAATGGTGCATCAACGAAGTTCTTATTCATTCTTTGCCCAAAGCGATGTCATGCAGCAAATGTTTCACGCTAATCAGTATGTCTACCATAATTCTCAATTATATTGAGGTATTATTTGAAAGTTTCATATACTCTATAAAATACTTTCACATGTGTTGTTAAAAACATATTTATTCGTAGAAGGTTGTAGATAAATGTACATCGGGAAATAAATCACTACTAAATGACTATCCGTTTGATTTGGACATTGCGTTGAAACAATAATCCTGGTAACAACACTTGTCGTAAAAACTGACACTGAACGACATCCTTAAGGAGTCGGACGGGTTTAATGAGATAGCTCTAACAGCTGTTACCCAATTCTAGGATTGGGTATAACTAAGTAGCATCTGAAAACACTAAAGACTAGGCCAAGGAAAACTTCAACGATTGAAGATTTACTGATAACGCAAAATATTCTAGGCAGTGAGACTGTCACTGATAATGCTAACTGGCTACAGTATTGAATAATTTACTACGACTAATTCAAGTACTTCAACTTTCGTGAAGATAATAACTTTAAGCATGGTAAATACACCAAAAGAAAGTTGGCAGGAAATATGAAGGTAGTGTTTGGAATGTCTAGCTTGTAAAACCATGCGACTTACGTGCAACGCACTTAGTCGAAAGACCCACTGTACTTGTGTCCAATATCCAACGCAAATTTTGAAAATCATTTATAGCATCAGCAAGATGTATAATCGTTCTGTTTTGAGTATAAATCGCTGAGGAGATTTCCATGTTCAGACATTTTTAGAGCACTTCACTGCCGTTAATTTCTCTGAAAATTATCCAAAATTAGTTGTAATGTATGGGTGTATGGGAACGACTAGTCTTTTGAAGGGCAATTCACTCTTATCTCAGTGTTTACAGAACAAAGACTTACTAAATGTCGCGCATGGATATCTATGTAGTTGGGCAGTTACGGATGAAACATCAGTTCCTTACGGGTTTTTAACTGTCATATTAAACGGTGGTCCTCCAGAGTTCCTTTTAGATTAGGTGCCATGCTGTTGCAAAAAACTGATGAATCGTCGTCGTGCGCCACTCAGACTGATAAATAAGACCATGTGTTATCACTGAGTGGTACGAGGATATCTTGGAAGAGTCGCCTTCTCAGGTCAACTTCTGTAGTGCATTCTCCCTGTAGTTGTTAAGGAATGAGAAAGTTCTCTTATGCACGGACCATACTAGTGTTTTCTGTCTCTAGGCATTCACACAGAAGAGACACACTCCTAGACAAGTGAAGGCTTGCCACCTGAAATACTCCGCGCAAGAGTCCCAGAATACTCTAAACGCCGTAATCTGCTTCCTACAAATCACTCGCATCGACTGTTGGTGGGTAGATTCCCATTCTATTTCTTGTGAAACGATGAAGTGTAACTAGACGTTTGTTGTCATTTTCCAGTAAATTTTATCTTTTGCCCTAACCCATTACCAACTGTTTCCACACACGGAAGGACGAGTGCAAATGTTCTGAGCTTCTTGCTGGATTTAGGAGGTTTCCACAGGAGAACTGGAAGATTACGACTCCAAACTAATAATAATTTCCTTTATGTGCAGACTGCTGCTTCATATCAGAAAAATCACAGTGCAACCACTTACGAATCTATTGTCCAGCCTGTCAAAGTAAGGCTATTTGATAGAAGGGACCAAAGCGCAGAGTTGGAAACAGCCATGCACACCTGGATGGTACACCGAAGTAATTCCTCAAATTTGTTCACACTAAGAGCAATATTATAAAGCATGAGAGTAGCAGCATTGAGTTAAAATTTCACTTTAGTTATATAGTCGTTTATGATCATTAAAAGCATTCAATGACTGTCCGGTATTTCGTTAGAGTAATTTTTCCATCCATATGACAAATCGTGGGGTGATAGCTGTACGCCTACAATAATAATACTAGTAACAATAAAAATGTGCTGCCTGACCACAGAAAATAGTCCGTACAAAACTTTGTGGCCATTGTGTGAGTTTGTCGAATCTCGTAGCTCTATGTGTGTCTACAGCTGGAATTGAATAAGATTTAGGAGTTTTCGGACAAGAATTGTCTATTTGTGGTCCCGTTTGTATTACTGATGATTCGTTCGCTTCTGATTGGGCCCAGGCTGTCAATGCTGGTATTTCCTTCTACCTTCGAGGGGCGATATTTTTTCACTTGTGTCACCTCAGACGACCAGTTGCAAAGCAATTGTCATAGTATAACAATGTGGATGTAGATATGAGCTCAGTACTCTAGTTTTTGAAGTGTGTGCGTATTTTCGAGCCGACATAGGGAGTATTAACATATTCAAAAGCTGACACATTGTCATATTTGTTGCGATACGTTAGTGAAGTCAACTGGAACTTTATTAGCTGGGTTAAAATACTCCGCAGATAATCGTCAAGTAGTTCTGCAAGCTAATTCCCCGAGACAATACTCATTTTCCTGCTCTTCCTTTTTAAAATGGTCCCAGTAATACTAGTGACAGTTTGGCATTTCACTTATTAATGCTGATCATTATTATATATGACGATTTCAGCTGAGGACGGAATATTTTCCCGAAGTCATTGCGGCTGAAATGATAAGGAATGGAGAATTTGCGCCTGATTTTAAGTAATTTCTTTCGTCTTCGAAATAGATGGCCTTCAAAATGGCCAACCTTGCATATCCTGATGACAATAGGTATTCAGAAATCTGGTGCTTGATTACTTTCCTTCGCAACAACAGGTAATTTAATTTACGTTACGGCCACCGACCATCTCATAAATTCTTCACTACACATTACTTTGGTGTGAAACCGTCAGAAGACAGTAATGATCCAAGTGTATCAATGTGTATGTGCTTGAAATGCTTGGATGGACGTAGAGAATTTCCAGGAAGCGAAGCGGTGTGTTGCCGCACTCCCACTCTTTGAAATCCTAAGTAGGCGTAGCCAATTGCTATAATTCTCGATTCACAATCAGACACACTGATCTCAAAATAATATTATTGATCCTCGTATATCTGGATAAGAAATGCTGTTGTTTTTGGAGAAAAAATTAATCGTTTCATATTTGATTACACAAGGTATCAGATTTTCTCTCAAAAGATTTGGGTGGACTGTCAATGAGCTTGGAACACGACTGTTAAGATTATATGTTGTCAATCACGTTTCAAAAACGCTTAGTACTGACGGACGCAAAGACCAGAACACAGATTGGCGACTCGAGAATTCTTTATTCTAACACCAACATATATAACTTAGGTCTATGAACAAATATTACAATAATAAATCACAATATTACTTCTGATGGTATTTGGCCTGACTTCTTGCTGAACAGCGACCGATGAGACGATGACTGGTGTATTGATGCCTCCGCGAAAATATAGGGAAGTTGGGTTTGAGCAAACAACCATGAGTTGATCGTTCAATATTCAACTCCATTGACACTCCCCGGCAAAAATGGGATCCATCCCTTCTTTCCTTCACGACCAATACACGTTGACTTGGATGTCGTTGCGAGAACCTGGGTCACACGGACAGAGCTGAAATGGAAAACAAACAGAAAAGCCAATACACCACAGGCATACCCACAGCACAATCTCACACATCGCTGGCGACCTGCACCTCCAGACAGAGACCTCCTCTTGACATCTTGCAACACAATCGCCACTTGCTAGAATGACTCTTGCAGAATGCAACGTGACCATATAAGCACCTCATGATACTCATCGCACATCCTCTTATCTACTCACTACCAATTACCACTGCAATCGATTGTCACTCATTCTGCCTCAGTTCTAATAACGGTGACGTATGCGAGCCTCAGTCGTTTACACTCCCGCTCCCCGGCGTGTGGGACCACAGCTAACAATTATCTCCGTATGCATTTCATTCTCAGAAATAGCCTCCCCGGCGTATACGACCCATCTGCTGTCTCTAACATCAATCAATTCATTCATGGATGTAGAAGACTCGAAACAACTTCAGAAGTAACCACGACGAAAATTTTAACAAAATTATGCAATAACAACAAGATACGAAAACAACGATTAAACGCAGTGAATCCCAAACACACCAATTGATATGACACACCACACGTATATACAAACAGTACAAATAACCTCGCGGATCGTGTCTCGATGTAATTCCTTTGAAGAATCGCAGGACTTACACCAGTACGCCTACAACCCTTCTCAGGTTGACGCCTTAGGTTGGAAAATCGTTGCAGAGTTCATTTGCTGATTTCCTTCTATCATCTATATCCTCAAATCTGAACGGTAACAGGCTCATGTCATTGTATCGTAGAATATAGATGACGAACAAACACACGAAGTATCTGGTCAACCAAGCGTAGACACAGAGTAATTTACACCAAAGATAATAACATTCAAATAGTAACTTGAAACTAGAAATACCGTTATTTATGCAAGTCAATTTAACAATTACCCTCTCGTACAAACTTGGTTTATCCCTACTAAACTGAGCAATATCTTTCGTTTTTTCAAATGCACCAATACTATCATAGTCATTGCACAAGATACTTGAGTTGATGGGCGTCTGTTTCATTGTGGATGACAACACCAACGACGACTGATTCATACCAGTTGATGACCTTAGAGGTGGATCAGAAGCGGTTGTTTCTCGGCTTTCAGAAATTTGTGTAACTGCAAGACTACGTCCATTGCTGTCTTTTACTATTAGTTCGGGTTTAGCACTAGCATCTGATGATAGGTGGGCTACACGCTGATCAATTACACTGACGGTCTGACAAGTATCCATACCTTCTGCAATTGCATCTGCATTTAATTCTACTTCACGTTGTAGTTGTACAGAGCCTTTGTTCAACTTAGCAGTAGTAGACATATCCCTCATCTCATCATGATCATCTAAAGACAAATCTGCACTATCATGATCATCATCACCAATATTCACTTTACCGTCGATTTCATCATTTTCAAACTCTTTAATAACAGCAGTAGACAATTTGGTTCCTCCTCACAATTCCTTAGATGTCTTTTACGTCCACTATAACTACTAATTCCTTGTAAACTTGCGAAGTCAGAACTGTCCTCTGAGACTGTAACTCTCCTCTGTGACAGTCTGTTAAACAATGGCTTACCAGTTACAACTACAGGCTTCTTCACCGCGCCATTATCGTCACACAATTCGGAGTCAGACCTTGATTTCACATTTAGCTTATCACTGAACTTGCTCACTGATTCACAATTCAACTTTGCATTCATTTCTTGCAAACGTGTAAGACACAATCGTGCTTGTCTTGCATCTTGTAACTTATCTATTGAGGTTGTACCTCGAAAGCCGTTATAGGCATTACTAGACACCATAGAGCTTTCTCGATATCTGATTCTCTAAAACCCTTTCGTCATCAATGATTCCGGTTTGCCCTCAGACTGCTCTACTCTAGGGGTGAGATTCAATATACTGGCAAACTTGCTCATAGCTTGACTGACACTATCTTTTACCAGTTTCAGAATATCATCGAACTTTGGCTCAATACCTTCATCCTCTATACGAGAGCTTATCTTCACTCACTTCCTTTGCAGCCGAGTAGGTAGGCGTCTCGCCACTACTTCTAGGATAAAACTCAAGTTGAGGTCACTCATGCAATTCATCGAAATCAATGCATTCTTGTAAGCCAACAGATTAACGGAAAACTCAGTGAGTGCCTTGGAGTCATCTTGTAATTGACCTTCATTACCCTTAACAGCCTCGAATAATTTCCCTACAATCATCGAAGGTCTTCCAAACCTTTGACGCAGTATGTTCATAGCCTCGAAGCAGCCCTCTTTTGGCTTCGTAAACTTACAGCACTGTATAGCTCTTGAAGCAACTCCAGTGCAATACCCCACCAAATACATTAACTTCATTTCATCATTTAATAAAAAACCAGTCAACATGACTTCCGTCGAAACACCGTGGTTCAAATTTAGGGAGTTTGATATTCCTATTATCTCTAGACGGCAAAACAGTAACATCAACGATATGATGCTTAACATCAGACACATCGTTACAATTACCAGACAAGTCAACATGACTTACTTTCCTATTTGCTTCCAAGACGCTTTGTCCCTTCTTTGACCCAGGCATCGCTGAACGCAACCAAAATTCCAGAAAGTTCCAGATAACGGTTGTTCAAAGAAGACTTGGCCGGCACCAGGGAAGATTGACGGAGACTATCCAAAATGTAACAAACTGTCACCACCGTCAGAAACTGTGAATCACGCCTCAAAACCGTTAATGCCCAGCTCTTGCTACGCTGGCCCTCTCGCTGTCCCTCAAAGCCTTTCAGAAATGCTTAGTACTGATGGACGCAAAGACCAGAACACCGATTGGCGACTCGAGAATACTTTATTCTAACACCAACATATATAACTTAGGTCTATGAACAAATATTACAATAATAAATCACAATATTACTTCTGATGGTATTTGGCCTGACTTCTTGCTGAACAGCGACCGATGAGACGATGACTGGTGTATTGATGCCTCCGCGAAAATATAGGGAAGTTGGGTTTGAGCAAACAACCATGAATTGATCGTTCAGTCTTCAGCTACATTGACACATGTGAAACGTATTGGTTCTGCCATCGATATACCCCCCTATTCAAACCTTTCAGAACCCTAAATCCTAGTAATCAGCTTAATCAATACACTACCTTCCTTGCAAGTAAGATAGCAAATCACAAGTCAGAAAAGTCTCAGTTACCGAGAAATGTGCTTCATTGAGAAACACATTCAAATAAAATCAAATATCAAAGTTATTTAGAAACAACGAACTCTAAAGATTAATCTATAATAGAAAAAGGAGAAGCACAAAATTATACTTTGGAGTGGTTGGATGTGCGTTCATCAGGGCGAAACTCAAAAAACTTACATGAGCCACAGGTGGGTTACATGTTTTTCTAGTTAGTATTATGTTAATTCAGTCTGATTCTGGTAAATCGTAGCCTGGGTGCATTTTGATGCCATGAAAGATGCACCACGCTATTCAAACCTTTACACATGGTGCGAAAGACTGAGTATGACAGGCGACCATGTGAGGGTTACCGACACTTGAATAACGCTACTGTCCCAGATCGTTATCCCATTCCCCTCTTCCATGATTTCTCCCTGACATTGTATGATAAAGGCGTTTTCTCCAGTGTGGATTTGGACAGAGCTTCTCACAAGATGCCAGTTGCTCGCGAGGACCTTGAGAAGGCAACCATTATATATACCTTTGTGTTTGTTTGAACTTCAACGAATGCCATTCGGTCTGAAGACCGCTGCACACTCCTCTCAGCGCTTCGCGAACCAAGTCACTCAGGGTCTTGGTTTTGTGTGCGTTTACACAGATGACGTATCCATTGCCAGCACGTTGGTAGAGGAACATGTAGATCACATCAGCAAATTGTTTCAGTGTTTCGAACAATATGGTGCGCTTTAAACCCTAGGAAGTGCATTTTTCGTGCCTCTTCTATTCAGTTTCTGGGACATTGAATAACCGCAGACGGCATCAGGCCTATGGAGGAAAAATGGATATAATCAAAAACTTTCTCCAACCGGACTCATTAAAAAATGTCCGACGACTTTCGGGATGTTTGGTGTCATCAAAGTTTGGTTCTTCCGTGTGCCTCCATCGTCAACCTTCAACTGAACTCCTTAGAATGACTCTAAAAAGTTCCAGTGGTCTGCGCAAGCACATGAACCCTTATGTGGCGGCAAAGACGCATTGTCCAAAGTCACCGCGTCGTCCCACATCAACCCAAAATCATTTCTTATCCTGTTCACAGATGCTTCGCAAGTAGCAGTGGGGGCAGTGCTACAGCAGATGAATGATGAAGTCACTCCACTTGCTTTCTTTTCTAAGAATTTGAAACAAGCTCAGACTTGCTACAGCAATTTTGGGAGAGATCTGTTGGCTATCTATCTAGCGGTCAAGCCTTTCATTTACTTACCACAGGGTCAACATTTCACTGATTTTACCGACCACAAGCCCCTTTGCCATGCTTTCGCTACTTCTCCAGATAAACACTCTCCCAGAGAAGCTAGACATTTGGACCGTATTTCCCAATTTTCAACTGGCATGCATTATATCAAAGGTGAGGCAAATGCAGTAGCTGATTCTCTTTCATGAGTTGACATTAACCAGCTCCTAACTGCTGTAGACACCAGGCTTGACCGTGTGACGCAGTTCCAGAGGAACGACGGTGAACTCGTAACTTGTCACGGAATCTCTTCCTTACAGTTCAAGAAGGTGCCTTTTCCTTTATCAAACGCGACTATAGTTTGCGATGTATCTATTGGCCTTGATCGTCTGTTCCTTTTGAATGCCGAAGTGCTTTTTTGAACGCTTACATTTGCTTTCTTATCCTGGAGTACATGCTATGGTCAGACCTATCAGCGAACGTTTTGTGTGGCTTGGAATGAACTCTGACATTCGGAGATGGGAACGGGAATGTCTCCAATAGCAATGGTCAAAAGTAAATCACCACACTGTTACAACTTCGAGGACATTTGAATTACCGGATTAAAGATTTCAACATGTTCACATAGACAATGTAGGACCATTACCAACAACAAGAGGATATACACATATTCTTACAGTCATCGGTAGATTAACTCGATGGGCTATTGCATGCCCGCTAAAAAATATATCCTCAGAGAATGTTGCTTTGATTTTTCTTGACCGTTTTGTATCAAATTACGGAGTACTTACTACGATTAAATCTGACCGAGGAGCTCAATTCCAGTCAACTCTGTTTCGTGAATTAACGAGACTCCTTGGAGTGAGACATATCTCCACGACAGTTTATCATCCAGCAGAGAATGGTCTTGTTGAAAGATTCCACAGGCAACTGTAAAGCTCCCTGATGACACAGAATGATTCATCTAAATGAGGTGAATTCTTACCCTTGATCTTACTCGGTATCCGAACAACTATCAAAATAGACTTAGAATGTACACCAGTCCAACCCATTTATGGTAATAACCTCACTATGCCTGGACAGCTAGTTCCATTACACGATTAGACGGATGTGAATATTTAGAAAATCAAAACAAGTGATTCAGCGAAGAGACTCTTTTCAACGAATTTATCATCAAGCTGTACAGTCGTATATATATGGTTTATCAGAAGTTATATCCGGTGAGGGAATTGAATCTTAGGTGTGAATGCACAAAATAATAATAATAATAATCATATGAAGTTCAATTAAAACTAAAATGTTTGTGATTATAATCGTAGTTAAATGTCAAGTGGCAAAGCAGATTAATGTCATATATAGAATAATTCATAATGCAAAATCTCTCAAGAGACACGCATTAAATCACATTGATTCTATCAGTTCACGTATCCCTGAGCTAGAAAGGAATATATCACAAAGATCTTCTGCTCTATATGACTTATCGGTTGATGAACGTCAGACGTTTAATGATTATGTCAATGTGGTCACCAACAAACAAACTATGTCTTTTAATTCAAAGCTATCCAATAGCCTAAAACCTATCGAACGTCTTCGAAAATTTCCTGAGAATTCTGAGAGATACGTGTTCAACCACTCCTCTATATCTTTATCGAAATTACAAATGGAAGCCTTGTCTATGGGCTCGAAGTTTTGCGATGTTAATCTCAATATCAACAAGCTACATACTCATGTCCAGTTTGAGAATTTACTCAGTCAAACCTATGATCTCACACCATCGTCAGACCAGGATTTCCAATGCTTCAAATCTACCATTACGGACTCCTGCAATCAATACCTTAATGCTAGACCAAAAATGCAAAGTCTTCTTACTAAACAGCACAAAGAAGAACTTAAACTTTTGACGCATAACAGCGATATACTATTAACACGCCCTGACAAGGGTACAGGTGTTGTTATTATGGATCGCAAAGATTATATCGATAAAATGTCATGTCTACTTTCAGACAGCAGTAAATTCTCGAAACCGAACGAGAAAAACAAGACGGAATTAATTGAGAAACAACTTACCGATACTTTAAAGAGAATGAAGAACAATCATCTCATTCGTGAAGAATTATACGAAAAGATCAGACCAACAGGATCTCTAATACCAAGACTGTATGGTCTACCGAAAATACACAAAGCTGGAGTTCCACTTCGCCCTATCTTGGATATGTCTGGATCGCCCTATCATCCAGTAGCTGGGTGGTTAGCTGAAATCCTCGAACCAGTCAGGGGGCAACTATCTAATCATTCCCTTCGGGACACCTTCCAATTTGTTGAATGTATACAGGATATAAATGCGTCGAATAAACAAATGTTGTCTTTGGATGTAGAATCCTTATTTACGAACGTTCCACTGACAGAGACCATATGTTTTATATGCAAATATATTGAAGACAACAAATTGAACATAGGGATACCTACTACAGATCTTAAAGAACTACTTTTGAGATGTACATTGAATGTACAGTTTACTTTCAATGAAACAATCTACAGGCAGAAGGATGGTATTGCGATGGGTTCTCCCTTGGGTCCTCTCCTTGCAGACGTTTTTATGTCCAGTCTAGAAAATGGTTCCCTGAAGCCTATGATCCAAAGCTTTCAAATATATAAAAGGTATGTAGATGACACCTTTATTATTTGTAATATTGATTGTAACCTGAATAATATATTAAATGTATTTAATGAGTGCCATCCTGCGATAAAATTCACACTCGAAATGGAGAACGAGTCTAGCATTCATTTCCTCGATGTGAACTTATCAAGAAGGACCGATGGAACTCTGAAGAGATCGATTTATCGTAGGCTGTTATGGAATGGTCAACTGACAAATTTCTATAGCTGGGTACCTATTGGTCGAAAACGAAACCTGGTCCGGTCGCTTGCCACTCGTATTCGGCGCATTTGTAGCACTGATACTGTGGAAGATGAGTTATACACTTTGAGGAAAATCCTAATGGAAAATGGATTTCCACCACGTTTTATAGATAAGAATATACATTCAAAGCCTACAAAACGTGACTTATCAACCGCTCCCAAGAAAATACTTTACATGAGCTTAGAATTCAAAGGGGACTTAGCTTCCGATATCATGAAACGAAGGATATCACAGTCCCTGAAAAGAACATTCCCTGCTGCCTCTCTGAGAATAGCTTTTACTAGCCGACCATTATTGTTCAATAACCTGAAGGACAAGATCCCAATGTTGACCAACTCTATGTGCGTTTATCAATTCACCTGCTCTTGTGGAGCTAGGTATATCGGTCGTTCGACTCGAGTTTTGTCCAAGAGGGTGCAAGAACATTATCCTGCATGGCTACGAAAAGGTGGAAGTGGAGCAATAAGAAGCGCGATCATAGAACATCTGGTCGAAAATGATCACCCTATCTCTATAGCCTCCGCCTTTAAAGTCATCTACAAGGCAAAGAGCAATTTACCTAAATCCCTACGTACCCGACTCATCTGTATTGCTGAAGCTTTGGCTATCGAAACAGAAAAGCCAGATCTCTGTGTACAGAAAAAGTTCGTTCAACCCCTCCAACTTTCATGGTCTTAATCCCTCTATGCTAAAATATGATAATCCCCAATCATATTTTAGCTCTACCAATTTTTCATTTTTCATTTTGTCTATTCAATTTGTATACTCTTCCTTATTAAGTCAATTGTTATTATTACTATTCTCACTTTGAACTGTCCCCGGTATTATTTCACTTGTTCCACTTGTCATTCTAAATCAATTCTTTTTTACAACGATAAATTCTATGCTATTAAATTTCACACAATATTACGTAACGTTTTTGTTTTATTCGATTTGCCTACTAATCCTATAATTGCACATCCTTTTTCAAGTTCTATCCCTCCTATGAATTATTCTATATATGACATTAATCTGCTTTGCCACTTGACATTTAACTACGATTATAATCACAAACATTTTAGTTTTAATTGAACTTCATATGATTATTATTATTATTATTTTGTGCATTCACACCTAAGATTCAATTCCCTCACCGGATATAACTTCTGATAAACCATATATATACGACTGTACAGCTTGATGATAAATTCGTTGAAAAGAGTCTCTTCGCTGAATCACTTGTTTTGATTTTCTAAATGTTACAATGGGAATTCTCCAGGATGTGAATATCGCTGAGTTAATAAACCGACTAACTGGACAAGTGCTTCGACTTCAACCAACAGCACCTCGACAATCTCTCCGATGTGATCAGGTCGACAAACGCCTGGAAACTTGCAAATTTGTCTTCGTTTGAGTCAGCG
Source organism: Trichobilharzia regenti (assembly GCA_944472135.2). Classification (NCBI taxonomy): domain Eukaryota; kingdom Metazoa; phylum Platyhelminthes; class Trematoda; order Strigeidida; family Schistosomatidae; genus Trichobilharzia; species Trichobilharzia regenti. The sequence continues at coordinate 4,825,129 of OX235265.1, forward strand.
CCATAAGTATAGGATTGCAGCTTCCGCACGAAATTCCCTCCCAAGTCATTAAACGTTCAGATAAACACTTTACAGTGAACAAAAATGGAAAATGGGAGAATATTTCCATTGATCGAATTAAACCAGCCTACATAGACAGCGACTTCGTAGCTATATTGATATCTGCACAAACAAACAATCAGACAGTTGATTCTACTCCAACGGTAGCAGTTCTTATCCATCCTCCATATCAAACACGTGGTGGCGAAAAAATCAGTAAACCTGCCCGCTGCGTTCATTTTGTAGACGGTTAAAAATTACATTTTATCGGTTTTAGACATTATTATCATGACCATTATTATTTTTCGTACGCTTTGATGTCACTGTTACTATAAATGATTATTATCGCTATTATTTATTTATTTGTATCTCAGCTACAGTTATCTGTGTTTTTCAGAAACGACGTAATTTTTAATTCATTTTTTCACTCTCACTAATGACTGCATACGTAGATATCTCCATTTACACATTAAAAAAACCTTCTTTGCTCATAGCTTCTGCAAAGAGAAACCAACCTCATTTAATTGACAATTAATTAATTTTAAACTTCTGTTTCATTTTTTTGTTGTTGAACTATTTGTAAGTGCGCTTAAACTTTAAACGATCCAAATACCTTTTCGCATACTGGCATGTTATTATGTATCCTTACTGTCATCATAAAAATGGCTATTAATAGCATTATTTGCTTCACTAGCAGCGACAGTTTCCAGTACTCTCTCCCTACCTCTAAGAGAGAGCCGTGTCAAGTCTCTAACAATACGATTGTGCATTCTTTTGTTAGATGCTGAAAATGGAAACGCTGCACATAACTTTTGTTTAAAATGATTCACTTTAAGGTACAAACGACTGTGGAGTGTAGTTCAAAATATGGTGTGCTGTTGGCCGCTTCGTCTCCTCACTAGTCTATACTGTCTACTTGTTTCACTACTAACTATGTTGTATACTTTGGATTTTGCAGAAACCTCTTATCCCCACCTAAAGACTATTCTACAACCGGTGCACAGCTTCTACCAGCAGACACAAATTCAGCAGTGAACACTTGTGAATTATCTTAATAATTTGTAGCACTGGACTTGAACTGTATTACTAAGTAACCGATTAATTATTATATAACTGATCACTGAATTCTGATTGGACACTAGTAACTAGTGGGATGTGTCTAGTCCTTTCTTTGGTTCAGACTGAATTCTATCAGTCAGGTTTGCTATGTGGCCACCATTTTAGGTAGCTCGCCATCACAGTACACATCGATTTGATGATATTAGATGATTGGAGGCAATCTGCAGGAAGCATTGAACCTGGACACATCCCACTAATTACTAGCGCCCAATCATAGTATCCACTACACTGGTAACGTCTCTGACTGCTGCACTTACTAGGTGACACGGGTTCGAATCTCGGAAGGGACATGAGTCTTGTCAGGGTGATGGTAGATACGCCTTGTTGACGAGTGCCAGCAAGCACGAAACCTAGATCCAAGGCTTCCTGCCGATTGCCTCCAACCGTCTAATATGACTACTGTATTTTTTATGATATACTGTTCCACTGTCATCTCATGGACTTGCATTTTCATTCTAATGTTTGTTCTGTTACTGAGCTCTCTAAAAAGTCTCCTAAATTTCTATTTTTATTTATCACTATTGATTGACAAAAATACTAAGCTTCCCAGTCGGTAAACAGATGTCATATATAATTTAGTAAGTATTTTTTGTTTATGATGCTTACAGCATATAAATTTAGGAAAAAAAATTCACTGTTTAGTCATTTTTATACCGTCAGGATGTCTGCTGGACACCTTCAGTGACAATTACACTCCCTTATACGTATATGTTGTAATTATTTGTAATCGTAGTATTAGTATTTCGAGATGACCGAATTACGAGAATTCAACCAAAACACGGAGAGGGGTGAATTCAGCAATTTGTATTTGGCGGAAATATTATTCAATCCATATAAGAAATATTCTAAGATAAGATAAGATAAGCTTTATTCCAAATCAGTACTTGTGATACAGAATGGGATTCTCAGCATTTTACTACAATATTGCATCCAGTTAATACATTAACAATAAATATAGTTCTACATAGATTAAAGGTAATCTCAGTAAGTTTTGACAACAACATATTAGCATGTCGGTAGCAAAGCCAAAATTTAAACAGAGTGTTTGAAGGTGTTAGAAAAGTAGATACTACTAGCATATTTACTGGCGTAAGCGATAGCAAAATGGTCGAGATATACAGAGTGTGAAAGAACGAACAAGAATGTTTTAAGTAGAGTTTGTAAGGAAGAGAGAAACAAAACAGCACATAAAAAAATAAATACAGAATGAAGAAAGTAGAGAGAAAACGTTGTACCTGTAAATGATGTGACTTGGAAAGACGAGATCCATTTGTTCTACTGACTATTTAATAAGTTAAAGGTTTCACGCCTAATGCTAGATATGATAGAGAAGATTTGTAGCTCAGGTGGATAATTTTGATGTGGTTTTGTTCTCTGAGCTGGATAGTTAGTTTGCGAAGCTTTCATCACCTTACTGGGTGACATCTTCAGCGCATACTTCAAATTGAAGTGAGCTTTTAGGTTTCTCCACGAGTTTATTAATCATTCCTCCTGGTGACCTTGGACGTGATTGGTTGTTTATGTATGTTTTCACACCATCTAGGTTACTTGTGTTGGAACTGATTGTTTCTGTGACTTGAACTTTGGCCAATCGTGTGTGAAGCTGAAGAACTACTCAAAGATGAAGATGTATATCAACAACTCCCAACAAATCCCATACAAACATTGGATAACCGCATCCAAAGGACCTTAAACAAGCTCACCAAAACTGGACAGATCACAAAACAAGACCAATGGCGAATGAAATCCAATGGACCAGTCCTACCTCGATTCTACGGCAGACCCAAAATACACAAGGCAAATATCCCGTTACGACCAATTGTATCACTCCCAGGAACTCCAACATATAATTTGTCCAAGGAATTATACAGAAAACTAAAACACCTAACGGAATCCTGTGATCACTCCATCAACTCTGCTATCCAATTCCTAGAGAAAATCAGAGGCATCCAAATAGATGAACAAGAAATAATGGTATCCTTCGACGTGACAGCATTATATACCTCTATCGGACAAAAACTAGCAAAAGAAACCATGGAGCAACTACTTAGCAACGACGAACAACTGCCACAACAATCAAAAATGCAACACACAAGCTGGATAGAATGCATAAATCTATGCCTAACAACATACTTCCAATTCAACGGCCAAATATATGAACAAGTCAAAGGAACACCCATGGGATCGCCAATATCAGGTTTGATTGCAGAAGCAGTGATGCAAAGACTCGAAAACATAATTCTACCAAAGATCAAACCCAAGATTTGGATACGCTACGTCGACGACACATTTGTAATAATCAAAAGAAACGAATTAGAAAAAACTCACAACTTAATAAACAACGTCTTCAACGACATCAAATTCACAAGAGAAGAGGAATCCGAGAACAAAATACCATTTTTGGACGTCTTAGTCAGGCGAACAACTACAGGAGAATTAGAAACTCAAGTTTATAGGAAATCAACTCACACAGACCAAATACTGAATTACAACAGCAACAACCCAATAGCACACAAAAGGAACTGCATACAAACACTATTCAAGAGAGCAAGGACTCACTGCAGCACTCCCACCTTAAGAAAAATTGAAGAAAAGTATCTCATGGACGTCTTCCAAAAGAATGGATATCCCCGGAATTTCATCAAGAGACATATACCCCCAAGCCAACCTACCAAAACAAAAGCCACCAAGGAAAACACAAAGAAAAAAAATCGCCTTACCATATATAAAGGATATCTCAGAAATCACTACAAGACTCTTCAAACCTTTAGGAATTGACGTCGTACACAAACCAACAAAGTCGCTGCACTCAATTCTATGTCAACCAAAAGACTCAACAGCAAAAGAATACAAAACCAACATCATCTACAAAATAAACTGTAACAACTGTGAAAAACACTACATTGGCCAAAGTGGACGTCCCCTTCGTCTTCGTATCCACGAACATAAGCTAGCCGTCAAAAGACATGATATACACTCCCTCATTTCACTACACACAGACGACCACGGACATCAATTCGACTGGGACAACGTTCAAATATTAGACAAAGGAAATAACAAGAATGCTAGAGAATTTTTAGAAGCTTGGCATTCCAGTGAATCATCAATCAATAGACACATCGAGATAGACAAAATTTATCAACCAATAAGAAAGAAACTTCACACACGATTGGCCAAAGTTCAAGTCACAGAAACAATCAGTTCCAACACAAGTAACCTAGATGGTGTGAAAACATACATAAACAACCAATCACGTCCAAGGTCACCAGGAGGAATGATTAATAAACTCGTGGAGAAACCTAAAAGCTCACTTCAATTTGAAGTATGCGCTGAAGATGTCACCCAGTAAGGTGATGAAAGCTTCGCAAACTAACTATCCAGCTCAGAGAACAAAACCACATCAAAACGCCTAATGCTTTCTTTATCGCACAGAACATGAGCTAGGTAGGGTATGGATGAGTTTTTGTACTCACTAGTGCGGGCATATAGTTTCCTATATAGGCTTCTGGTTTTCCATGAAGAGATACATGGGGAGAGTTGTGAATGTAGAGGGTGTTGTGAGTCAGATAAAATGGTTTTTTTCCATTTTTCACATGAGTCCATGTGCCTGTCCACTAGAATGTTAACAAGCTGGCTAAGTGGCAGACTGCTTACCCTGCTGACAACCTTTAACATCCTGCGTAATAAGGTATAGTCTTTCTTCAGTAGCCCTGGAAAAACTAAGGGGGAACAATAGAGAATAATAGGCAGAATACGGGAGTTAACAAATTGTAGGAGTAAGGGTTGGGTTACACCAGAATATCTTAACTTCTTGATGCAGAAGGTAAGATGGAATATTTTCTTAGAAATCGTCAAGATATGAGACGACCAGGAAAGATCAGAAGATAGAGTGACGCCTAGGTATTTAATTTCCGACTTGGTTTCTATTTCACTGCCATCTATGTTGCACACCTCGTGAGTGCTAACCAGTTTGTTTAGGTCAGATTTATGCCTAAAGGTGAAATTAACCGTTTGCCATTTGGAGGGGTTTAAGGTGAGACCGTTTTCCTTGGACCATTGGCTGATTTCTGATAAGAAGCCATTTAGTTTAGAGCAGTCATTTTGACATTTGACAGGTAAAGATACAGTTAGGTCATCAGCATATTTGACAAAGTTAATGTCATTTGAAGATGGTAGGTCATGTAGAAAGAAAGAAAAGAGAAGTGAGGAGAGTACATCACCTTGGGGGACACCAGCTTCAGTGAGCACAGCAGAGGAGGATTCGCCTTTGTATACGGTGTACTGCGTTCTGTTTGAAAAGTAGGAATGCAACCAGTTAGTGACCCAGGACTCGGTTTGTGTCATGGAGAGCTTATTTAGCAAGAGACATCTATGTACAGAGTCGAAAGCAGAAGTGAAGTCAAGAAACGTGCAGCGGACATATTTGGCACCTTTGTCTAATGATGAGACAATACTGTTGTGTAAGACGGCTGCAGCGTCTAAAGTACTCCTACCCTGTCTGTAGGCAAATTGTTTGGGGTCTTCGAAGCTTTTAAGGGAGGGTTCGAGTTTAAGAAGTACCAGTTTTTCCATTAGCTTTAGAAACGGGGAAGTGGTGGCAATGGGTCTGAACTTTACGTTCTTGCTATTGCCAGGTTTAGGGACAGGGACTATTTTAATGTCTTTCCATGGAACAGGTACAACGTTTTCGGAGAAAGAAGCATTTAGGATATTAGTTAGAGGAGAGCATAAAGCATCTGCACATTGTTTTAGAACATATGCAGGTATGCCATCAGGGCCAAGACTACATGAGGGCTTAAGAGTTTTAAGACATTTCAAAACATCGAGAGTACTAAAGTCCTGGAAATTATCAGCTACAAGATTAGTAACGTTAGAAGTGGTTATAGTAGAAGGAGAGCTTATAAAAGACAGATTAAGAGCATTAACATCACAAGAGGGAAAAACATTACATTGCTTACTATTGCCAGTAATTTCATTGAAAAATTTCCACATGCTGATAGGAGATTTGCATGATAAAAGTGTTTGGTTATAGATAGCATTAAGATTTTTGATTTCAGATTTGATTTGAGCATTAATCTTTTTAAGTCCTAACTTGTCTTTGCATTTATATAACATTTCTTTTTGCCTGCGAAGTTGTTTGAGATGGGGAGACGAGAAGCGGTCGAGGCGTTTGAACAGTGTTTGTTTGGGACAGCATATGTCGAGGCAGAACTTGAGATAATCCATTATATTGGTGATTGAGTCATCTAATGTACTTTCATAGAATAGATCCCAGTTAGTATCTTTTAACATGCATCTTAGATTGAGAAGGTTGTCAGATGTGTAGCTTCTTTGTTGTGCTATCGTAGACAGATGTGAGAAGATTTTAATATGTGTTTTGCTGTATATTTTTGGCAAAACGCGGACAATGCAGTGATCGGAGTTAAGTATCGGTGAACGTCTGCGTGTTTCATATACTCCTTCGTCATTAGTAAAAACTAAATCGAGTGTTTTGTCAAGTCGAGTGGGAAATTTGACTATGTTTTTGTGACCAAGAGCTTCAAGAAATGAGCAATCTGAGGTGTTGAAGTCCCCAGTAATAACGGATAGAGAGTTGTCGAAGTTGGCAGCAGCAAACATGGTGAATTCATCAGCAAAATTAGATAGATCAGACGGAGAGCAGCTAGGAGAAATGTACATGTTTGTAATATAGATTTGTTTATATTTGGGGAGATGTTTGGGGCGACATTTGACAGTAATACAGTCATTTGAGAAGGTGAAGCAGATGTTATTTGAGAGAGACCATTTGGACTGAATAAAAGTTGCAACGCCACCACCATTTTTCTTATTACAACAGTAAGTAGTTAAACAATACAGAAATAGAAACTGTCAATCACCATATCCGCCACACGTGGAATATCTCCTTGCGTATTTATAACGATGTCTCGGTTTGCTTGCAAGTTGCTGCAACCTTCTTTCTAACTGATTCTGTGATATTATTTTCATCACCATTATCTCGACTTATTTCTGAATTATCTACAAAATCAGGATTAGTAGCGAAATCATTACAGTTATAATCGGAACGACCTTCTTCATTTATTCTCACTTGATTCAAGTGTCTGTTATGGACTGAATTATCTTCGATGTCTAATATCTTCACCATTCGATTTCCCATTCTTTGTAGTATGATTCCAACAGAAGGTCTATAATCATTCCCTCTGTAATAAAGTACATCAGAAGTCGTGGACATCAGATGCTTTCTGAGAATTCGAGATTCGAATAGTTTAGCAGGACTTTCACGTGTACTTGTATGCTCTGCATTCAACAGACGCAGTCTATGCATATGCATCAATTCCTCCATTTTAATCAGTTGCTCGCTCATCTCATTCAGTTTTTCTCGTGTTTTCGACAGTTCACATTGTAACTCGGCTACCTCATTTTCGAAAACACGTGATACAGTTGACGCTTGAGTTGCTGAACTTGTAGTGGAGGTTTTCATTGGATGAGATTGAGTATTTTGAAAGCTTGAAAGACACATTGACTCCATTTTACTAGACAGATTGGGAGAATCATAAGAATTCTGAGTAACATAAGTATTCGAACTTCTGCAAACAGTCTTGATGTGTCCAACTTTACCACATTTGTGACACTTAGCACCCCGAAAGCGGCAAGTGCTTCGTAGATGTAACTTTTCACAGGAAAAACACGGTTTAATGTTTTTGATCTCTCGCTGCATTCTGTTACCTGTGGACGATAGTTTGGATTTCCTTCTACGACCACTTGTATTATCGAGTTTGGACAACATGACATCAGATACTGAAGTAGTGGGAGCAGAGTATTCACTGTTGACATCTTCATATGTAATACATGAATCTTTAGCAGTTTGAAAGGTACAAGAAGGAATCTGAATTAACTCTTTCTCTAACCTAGGAATATTGGTTCCAGCAATTAGACGATCACGTAGTTGAGTATGCAGTTGATCTCCAAAGTTACACTTTGAAGCTTGTATTTGGAGTTGAAGAATAAAGTCTCTAATCTTCTGGTTGGGAGCACGAACGAGTTTATTGAAATGAGCCCTCTCTCTTGTCTCAAATGTAGTTACATGGAAGTGATTTATCAGAAGTTTACGAATCTTGACATATGACAGAGAAATAGGTTTATTTGGAAACGACAGAGTCTTCACTAGACTGTATGCATCAAGCCCAATAGCAGTGATGAAATGTGCTGGTATTTTGTCATCCCGAACATTCTTTGAAATGCACTACGCATCGAAGCATTCAAGGTAATCAGGAATCTCCCGCGGAGAACCATTTATAGGAAATTTTCCCAGGTTATTTAGTTCCATCGCGACGCCAATATTGTTGTGATTATTTGTAATCGTAGTATTAGTATTTCGAGATGACCGAATTACGAGAATCCAACCAGAACACAGAGAGGGATTAATTGAGGAATTTGTATTTAGCGGAATTATATGCAATTCATATAAGAAACATATTAACAATCAACAGTAAGTATTTAAACAATAGAGAGATAGAAATTTTCAGTCAGCACAGTATATTCTACATAAGGATAAATATAAAAGCTTGACTCACTATCATTCTCTAACTGAATTCTTGTTTACCTTATCTTGCTAGCCAAATGGTAGTACCAGAGAAGACACTATTCATGAGTTTCGGCGTTCAAAGGTGACTTTATCAATGAAGTAATTAGAAAAGTCGTCTGTCCGAGTGTCTTAAACGCTCTTTTTATGCCGCTGACATACACGTGGCATTATCGAGTGGAAGTGTAATTCGACAACGGTTCAAAGATAATTCACCATTTCTATCTACCTCCAATCTTCCTCACGTTCCTGTGGAGCTGATTACATTAGATATGGTAAACAAGTACTCTGGAAACGTGTCACTTATTACTACCACCCAGTTGCGAGGATGAAAGGCAAGTATAAAATGACAAAGTCTTCCGTATGTGAACATTTTCTTGAATCAGGTGATTCAGCCACACGCGGTTTATCCCACAAGGTTATCTCAATCACTCTCAACACTTACGTTTTCTTTTTACATAAGTACAGTCTAAGTACTAGCTGTTCATAGAAAAATGTCTAAACAATATATTTAAAAACATTTTGTTCAACCCCTTTCTCTAACTTCCTCACAGTAATTTCACTTTTTAATTAAATCTATTCAATTCATTCTACTTCATTAGTGTTATCACCATTGCATTTATAGGTGTTGACGACAATTGACCTACGATAGATCTCTTAAAACCAATTCACTTGTGTAATAGAGTAAATTTCTTTGATCAGGTCACACAGTGTCACGTAACGACAGAAGACATGGGCCAGGCAACAGATCGTTTATTGAAGAAATCAAGAGGTATTTATAGATTTTCATGTACATTATTATTCGTTATTGTTAGCAGAGAGGTAACGTCTTCCGATTGGTTGGTTTCTTGCTGAAGGTTATTCTGTACTGCTTGTGACCACATATCTGCGAATCGTATTTGCACACATTAAGCCTGCTGTGATTGGTAAGCGAGTTCCTTAACGTTAAGTGTTGTTATTTTTTCTCAAGACCCCGATCCGGGACGTAAACATTGACGTAAATTACTGTCTACAATTTTTGGCTTGCAGCTAGGTCTCACCACATTATAATTATCAGCAGTGATAAATTGTGCTCGAAACATCGTCATCAGTAAATATTACTGTATAACTGTGATGAGAGCTGGCTACAAGCCAAAAATTGTAGACAGCAATTTAAGTCAATGGTACGTCCCGAATAGGGGTTGTCAATGTAGTTGAAGATTGAACGATCAATTCATGGTTCTTTGTCTGGCCAAATACCATCAGAAGTAATATCGTGATTTATTATTGTAATATTTGTTCATAGACCTTAGTTATTACGATGGTTATATGTTGGTGTTAGAATAAAGAATTCTCGAGCCGCCAATCGGTGTTTTGTTTTTTGCGTCCGTTAGTACTAAGCGTTTTTGAGAAGCTTCGAGGGACAGCGGGAGGGCCGGCGTATCAAGAGGTGGGCATTAACGGTTTTTGAGGCGTGATTGACAGGGGTCATGAGAAAAACAATAACAACGCTTAACTTTGAGGAACTCACCATCCAGTTACAGAAGACTTAACGATTAGCGGATATATGACTTAACTTTCTTAGAAGCTGTCAAAAGCAGTAGAGAATAACCTTCAGCAAGAAAAGAAGCAACCTGAAGACGTTGCTTCCCCACTGACAATAATGTACATAAAAATCTATAAACATGTGTTGATTTCCTCAATAAACGATCTGTTGCCTGACCATTGTGTTCTTTCGTTACACATTACTGAGTAAAAGGGGGGGGGGTGATGCAGTTGATATGATCACTCGGAAGTGGCTTCAAGAGTAGAAATGAAAGTGATGAATTACGTACTACTCAACAGCGCAAGGGAAGACAATGTTAGAAATTTGACAGGGTTAAAATTGTAATTGAGTTACGATAAAAGGTGTAACGATAGAAGCCAAGGTATATTTTTCATTGAACAAACCGCTGTTTATATATGTACAGTTTATAATCTTTAACCAACCATTGAGCGTGTGATTTTGGATTACAACAAACGGCATAAAATGAAATGTTCAAATATACATAGTATTCTGTTGTTAGCGCCGTATTGAACTGTGGAAACATGTGAGAATAAAATTCCCTTGGCACCTATTGTCTGTATCACGGCACCAAAAAGGTAGTTGAGTGTCAATTTAACGAATTGTGAAGAGGGTGTAAAAATGTACAAAAGGAACACGTGAGAGTGATAATAGTGAATTAATTATCAAAATAAGAGAAAACTAATCATTAGAAATAATAAATAAAAAATTACAGAGGACGACCAATGAAGAGGTTAAGACCACGGTAGAATAAGACACTGGACAAACTTTTTCTGTGTTCAGAGTTCGGGGTTGTAGTGGCGAATCGCCAACGCCTCCTGCATACATAAATGCCGAAACCTTGATGACGCCCTTTGTACCATTTGGTCTCACGTTGTAGATAATCTTGAAAGATGACTCATCCATTTTCCAAAGATAATATGAATGATACTTGAATCATATGTGACGAGAATGCTAACATCGAAATGATAACTAAGGAGTTCAACAACTGCCATCATGCCATTCAGTTTATGTCAGAATTAGAAATGAGCTCAGAATTCCATTTTTGGATGTTTTGCCAGAAAGGAGATCTGACAGTTCTTTTCATAGATCAATCTACAATAAATCAACATGGAATGGTCAATACACGAATTTTCATAGTTAGGTCCCTTTGAGAAGAAAGAAAAATCTGATCCACTCCTTAACCTCAAGCATAAGAAGGACACGTTGCATGTTTGCAATGGAGGGTGAACTGGAGCGACTCAGAAAAGTCCCCACGGAAAATGGATATTCTTCAAGATTCATCGAGAAAAAACATGAAAGTAAGGCAAAATCCCGAAAGAACCCAAATGGTACCAAAGAAACTGCTACTTATGAACGTTTGATTTAAATGTGATACCAGAGCCGAGATTCTGAAGAATTGCCTATCAAAACCATTGAGAAAAGCCTTCTTTTCGGCTGAGCCACTAATCAATTTTTGCAGTCTACAAGTGATTAATCAATACGTGAAGGATAAACCGTCGCTTTGGGCCACTACAATTTGTGTTTATAAATCCACTCCTTCCTGTGAAGTTAGTCACGTTGGCCACACACACTTCCCGAACTCATCTCTGAACATGGTTAGTAAGAGGACAATTACTAGGTTAATTATTGAGCACTTGGTGAACTCAAGCCTTTCAGCCCCACCAGAGTCGTCTTCCAAGATTATCTTCAAGGTGAGACCAAATGGTATAAAAGACGTCAGTTTTCAGCAATTTGTTCATGGTGGAGGCGTTGGCGATTCGTCAATACAACCCCGAACTTTGTATACAGAAGAAGTTTGCCAAGTCTCTTGTTCTACCACGGTCTTAACTTCTTCACTAATCGTTCCCTGTCAAAAAAATTTTGATATTTTCTTTTGCTTTCAATTTTTTAATTTTACTTTTAGTTTGCTTTTGCTTTAATAACTAATTCATTGTTATCACTCTCACATGTTTCTTTTATGCATTTTCACACCCTCTTCACACTTGTTAAATGGACACTCAACCACTTTTTTTCTCGGTCACTAACAATCTTAACGTCATCAAATTTCTAGCCCTTTCAGCCTTTGTGTCATTGAGTGCCACGTGATTGATAACTTTTATTTTTTACTTGTAAAGCCACTTCTGAGTAATTATATCAGTTATGTCACCGCTTCCCCTATTACTCAATAGTGGACTATTATACATTTTTGATAAATATAAATACGACTGGACAGCGTGTGAAGATGATTTTGTCGATAAAGAAATTGTTCTTATTTAAATTGTCTCTTATTTTCTTCATGAATGAATAATTATTTTTGTTACTTAGTTGTATTGTAAATTACTCATCTTCGCAGAATCAATCATTCTGCATTTGGTTGAATTCTTATGTTCTGGTAGTCTGACTTTGGACGATGTATTGGTTTGACTGACCTTTGTAGTTCACCCCACAGTCATTGTAAGGCGTTTTGTATATTACATAATTTTGTCTAATTGTTTGGATGGTGCTTTTTAGATATGCTCGAGAAGATTTGTAGCTCAGGTGAATGATTTTGATGTGGTTGTGTTCTCTGAGCTAGCTGGATAGTTTATTTGTGAAGCTTTCATCGCCCTACTAGGCGACATCTTCAGCGCAGACTTCAATTTCTTGAAGTGAGCTTTTAGATTTCTCCACGAGTTTATTGATAATTGGTCATAACGACCTACTGTATCACTCCCAGGAACTCCAACATATAATTTATCCAAAGAATAAAACAGAAAACTGAAACACCTAACGGAACCTTGTGATCATTTCATCTATTCCGCTATCCAACTCCTTGAGGAAATCAGAGGCACCCAAATAGATGAACAAGAAATAATGGTATCCTTCGACGTGACAGCATTATTTACCTCTATTGGACGAACGTCGTCTTCATAGACTTCAGCAAAGCCTTCGATAAAGTTCTTCACAAGAGACTACTCATGAAGTTGGAAAGTCTTGGTATCAAAGGCAGATTACTAAACTGGTTTAGAAATTTAATAATAATAATAATAATAATAATAATAATAATAATAATAATAACAGCTTTATTCCAAACAGTATTTGTGGTACAGGTATGGAATTTTCAGCGTGCATTACAGTATATTGCATCTAATTACCTCATAAATTATATAAGATTTTTAAAAATCAAAGATAAATAAATAAAAATAAAATAAATAAGTTATAAATAAATAAAATAAATAAAAATTAAAAATTAGGAAAAACAGCGTAGAGTATTTCATTTCAAACAATGCACTACAGGATTTGAAATATAAAGTTGATGTGTGGTACTAGATGAGAACAACAGTGTAGTAGTAACGAGGAAAGGAAAAAAAAACCTAATGAGACTATTTGTTAGAGTGCCGCAGTAAGTTTATCGTGTCATACCTAACGGATTTCTCATCACATAACAGCTGTGCCAGATATGGTATTGTGGACTTTTTGTATTTGGTAGTCCTAGCATATAGCCTCCTATAGCTGCTTCTAGTTCTACCAGATGAAATGCAAGGAGATAGATGCGTATAGAGAGGATTCGCGGGGTCCGACAATATTGTATTCGCTAGTTTCTTACATGACATTATATGTCTATCTACAATAGTGTTCACCAGTTGGTTTAACGATATCCCACTTGCCCTACTAACAGCTTTTAGTGCCCTTCTCAGCGAAGCAAAGTCTTTCTTAAGTAGTCCAGGAAAGACTAATGGGGAGCAGTAAAGGAGGATGGGTAGAATACAAGAATTTACAAACTGAGAAAGTAAAGACTGGTTTATGCCAGACTGCCTAAATTTCCTAATGTAGAACGTTAAGCGAAACATCTTTCTAGTAACTAGCAAGATGTGGGAAGACCAGGAAAGATCGGTGGAAAAACTCAGCCCAAGGTACTTGACATAAGATGTATTTTCAACCTCTGTGCCGTCAATGAGAGTGGGGCCATGTGAGCTAACTAGTTGCTGTAGGTCACATTTACGTCTGAAAGTGAAATTGACTACCTGACATTTAGACGGATTAAGCTTAAGTCCGTTTGAAGAGGACCACTGACTAATTTCCGACAGAAAGCTATTTAATTTGGAACAATCTGACTGAGAGTTGACAGGCATAGAAACCGAGAGGTCATCGGCATATTTAACAAAAGTGGCTACATCAGAATGAGGCAAGTCATGTAAGAAAAACGAGAACAGAAAGGGAGAAAGAACAGCACCTTGAGGAACACCAGCTAAAGTAAGTGAGGTAGTGGAGGATTTTCCATTGTAGACGGTGTACTGCTTCCTTTCAGAAAAATAGGAATGCAACCACTTATTTGTCCAGCTTTCAGCCTGTGTTGCAGCAAGCTTACTTAGCAAGAGAGACCTGGGAACAGAGTCAAATGCAGATGTGTAATCAAGGAAGGCACAGCGAACGTATTTAGCTCCTTTATCTAAACTAGAGACTATGCTATGGTGGAGGACGACAGCGGCATCTAACGTACTCCTACTATGTTTATAAGCAAACTGGTTGGGGTCGTTGAAAGGTTTTAAAGAGGGATCAAGATTAAGTAAAATAAGTCTTTCCATAACTTTCAAAAAGGGTGAGGTAATTGAAATGGGTCTAAACTTAACATTAGGTCCACTTGTAGATTTAGGCACTGGAACGATCTTGATGTTTTTCCATGATTCAGGTATAATACTTTTGGAAAACGATTCGTTGAAAATGTCAGTTAGCGGGGAACACAAGATGTCGGCACACTCCTTAAGGATAACAGCAGGAACACCATCAGGACCGAGGGACTGAGTAGGCTTGAGAGATTGAAGACACTTGAGGACATCATTCGTGTTTAAGCATGAGAAGCAGTCATTGTTTACACTATTTGAGTTAGGAATCATAACATTTGCTGGGATACATATGAAGGATTCATTAAGCATGTTAACATCTACAGAAATATCATTCAACATTTGCTTACCACCTGTGATTTCCTTTAATAACTTCCACATATTTGATGGGGATTTACATGAAAGAAACTTCTGGTTATAGAGAGCATTCAATCTTTGTAATTCAAGCTTAATCAAAGTGTTCATTCTCTTAACACCAGATTTGTTTTTCATTTTGAACAACCTTTCTTTTTCACGGCGGAGCTTTTTGAGTTGAGAAGAGGAGAAGCGATCGAATTTTAAGAAGATTGTCTCTTTTGGACAACAAACATCAAGACAGAAATTAAGATAATGTGTTATGTTGGCAATTGTGTTATCAAGAGCTTGTTCAGTAAATAGATCCCAGTTTGTGTCTTTTAACATGGACCTTAGGTTCAGTATGTTGTCATGGGAATAACATCTGTGTTGTGTTTTCTTTCCAAGGTATGAGAAGACCCTTTTGTGCTGCTTTCCATATACTTTGGGCAATATTCTTATGATACAGTGATCTGAATTTAGTAGTGGGGCTCTTTTTCGAGCTTCAAATATTCCTGCATCGTTTGTAAAAACAAGGTCAAGAGTGTTGTCCATTCTAGTCGGGAAGTTGACAATATTATCGTGTCCAAGTGAAATTAGGAAGCTGTGGTCACTAGAATTAAAATCACCAGTAACTATAGACAAGGAATTTCCGAAGGAGGTGGCAGCAAGGGAAGTAAATTCATCCGCAAATAAAGATAATTCTGTGGAGTTGCATCCAGGAGCAATATACATGTTCGAGATGTAAATGTAGTTGTATTTAGACAAATGTCTAGGTCGACACTTAACGGTGAGACAGTCAATATTGTCACTAGAGAATTTGAAACATACATTATTAGACGTACACCATTGTGAATTGATGAAGATGGCGACACCGCCACCGCGTTTCTTCCTGGAACTACACCGATCTTGTCTGAATAGTTTGAAATTATTTAGATACACTAGATTGTCATCATATAGATCATGAAGCCATGTTTCTTGAAGTGATATGATCCCAGTATTATGATATATAATGGAAGACACCAGCGATTGAAGACAGTTAATTTTAGCCGGCAGGGAGCGACAATTGGTACTCATAATTGCGGGAACAGTCATGAATTGAATAGGGGTATTTTTTAATGCTCTCTGCCAGCCGGCATGATGCTTTTTCTTGTCTTTTTTATGGAGTTGCAGATCAGTAGGTTTTAGAGATATTAGATATTCACGAGAATAAATAATCCGATTTGAGGTCATATTTGAATAAGATTTATTGATTAAAATATCAATTAGAAATGAGAAATTAGATGCAATATGATTTGTAATGTTTAAGGTAATTGGTAGCCCAAGAGTTAAGCAGGCCACCAAGGTCAAAAATTTCCTCATAGATAGGAGGCAGAGTGTTAGGATCAACTCAAAACTCGCCTCTTGGACAGCAGTGAGTAGCAGAGTGCCACAAGGCACGGCACTCGAACCTCTCCTATTTATTTTGTATATCAATGAGCTATCTCCGATCATCGATTTCCCTATGGTCCTATACGCAGATGACTTAAAAATTTAGAGAGAGCTGAAGGGCAACAGTGATACACTCACCTTGCAAGAGGACCTCAACAAATTGTCAGAGTGTTGCATAGAATGGGTGCTCCCAATCAATGTAGCGAAATGTGCAACCATGCGTATCGGACAAGCAAGCATCAGCTCCTACGAAATAGAGGGAATAACACTCCCATCAGTTCAGACTCATTTGGATTTAGGTGTGACAGTTAGTCACGATATAAAAACTACAGGAAACTGTCGCCTAGCGGCTGCACATATTTTCAGATCCTTATGGGCAATTCGTAGAGCCTTTACTAGAATCACCCCTTTATATACGTCTCTGTTTAGTTCAAGACTAGAGACATGTACCCAGGCATCCAGTACTCGCCTTAAAGTGGACTCACATATTCTAGAAAGTGTTCAAGTTAGGGCGACACGTATGATTCTTCTTATGACTAATTTACCAAATGTGGAAAGTCTAGACAGTTTAAATCTCTTCCCTCTATCATACCGTAGGCAGATAAGAGATCTTAATACAATGTTCAAAGCTTAAATAATGACTGCTGACCTGGTCTGTTCCTCCTTTTTCACCATTCCAAGTCGGAACATTGTAGGAGAGTTGAAAAGTCATGGAGAAACTATAGTGTCGTTGAGTACCGGTTCTCACACTAAGTGATAAACTTTTGAAACCGACTCCCCGAAGAAGTGGTGTCTGCAATCTCAACTGATTCATTCCATAAGGGTTTGGACAACCACAGAAATGTACTAGAAAAGGATTAACATAGCCTCCAAGCCTTCTATCCTCCAACAATAAATCAGAAATCTAGTTCTTCCCTTTTCACTTTAAAAAAAAACTTTTTTTAGCTCATTCTTACTCCTATGTTCTCTTGTTTCCTACCAATGATTACCAAATGACTATTAGTTAGACGTCAGTCCTCTCAACTGAGCAATATTATAAACTAATTTTTACACATTGCTATTCCTCGTACTCTTCGACTTATTTTGTTGCCAACTTACAATAACCTCTGACCTTTGTTTTGAGTTAACTTTGTACAAATAAATCCCTAAATGGTTGTAGAGCTTTAAAAAGAAATTACGAAAACATGTCTGTATGCTGACTTATATTTTTCAAATTTAGTTTTCCGCCTACTCTGACTAAGCTCCAAGGTCAATGTGTAAAACAAAACGCCTTCAATATTCAAGAGAATTTTATTCGAAATATTTTATCATTTTGATTTGTTTTACTTTTTCTAATAATTACTGTATTACTGAAAGTTTCATGATGATTATATTGGTGAGTGAAAAGAGAAATTCGTTTTGAAACACTATGATTTTATTAAAACAATTACTGTCATATATTTATAACTTAAAATGATTTCTAAGATTATACATCTGCATATAAATATTTCATTGGACATTGAATGAAATCTGTGCATTTTTTCAGTTGACGAAATGGATTTAATAACACAAGTTGCTCTTCTCACTTCACTCTTTTAGATCGTGGACGATTTGATCCTTTGAATGAAATAGAAATAAATAGGTAAGGTGACAAAGGTTTTATTTAGCGGAATGATTAAATCATGAGATAGTTTAAGATAAGAATAGGTTAGATGAGTAATAAAATTATTGGTAAAACTTTCAAGGGTTAGTTTGCAGAGATTTGATTGGTTAAAGGTTGGATCATGAGCTGAAATCAGTTAGAGAACCATTGGAAAACTAGGGCGTACTGGAAAGCTGTTTTGTCCTGGTTTGGGACTCTTCAGTAGTATACAGTGATCGGAGTTCGAACCCAAAGTCATATGGTTAGAAGACGACCTGGTGGACCATTCAGTCACGACATGCTTCTAGAACTCCGGGTAAATTCCTGTATTACCCTAGCTCAGTACTTGTTTTTTTATTAGCGTTAGTTTCTCACAAACTTGATGTCAACACACTCCATCACTTTGCCTGAAGAGGCTTGGTAGGGAGTTACAAATGCATACAAAACCAATACTTGAAAATGCATATTTATCTGTCTATCTCAAAGTGTAACTGTCATAATCACTAAATATTCGCGTGTATATCGACAAACAACAATGAAACTTTAAAAAATTCCCGGTAGATTTACCTAGTCTCAACTTACAGTTAAGAGGATTTTAGGCAGGTGATATCAGAATGTGAGAAACAGACAGACAGAGGGGATCAGAAAACGTCCAAATCACTAGCGTGGAATCTAATTCTACAACAATCCTGTTGTAGTGACGGATAACATGAAGAACCATAAAATTTGATATTGCATTAGAAACTTGGCGGATCAAAAAGAATATTTCCAACAGCCTGCTGTGTCTCCCGGTAACCATCTTTACATATATATTGACCATTTTCTATTGGCTTGGATTTTAAACTTTCTGGTCACATGATTTACTTTTTATTAGTTGGTATATTTCGTTTATATTAACGTGTTTATTAATTGCATTTTCGTTTGAGTACCAGGCTTCTAGGAATTCCCTGACTGCACTTTTGGTGTTTCCTCTGTCTAAGATTTCGACATTATCCTAATCAAATCGATGTCCATAATCGTCTGTATGCATTGATACTAAAGCATTTATATCATGTCTTTTCACGGCTGACTTGTGTTCCTCGATTCTGATTCAAAGGGGACGCCCACTCTGGCTGATGTAATGCCTCTTACAATTCATACAATTTATTTTGTAAATGGTGTTAATTTTATCTCCTTTTTCTATCGGATCTTTTGGTTTGCATAATATCGAATTAAGCGATTTGATTGGTTTACAAAATAAATTTTATGAACTGTAACAAACATTACATCGGACAAAGTGGGCGTCCCCTTCGAATCAGAATCCAGGAACACAAATCAGCTGTGAAAAGACATAATATAAATTCGTTAGTATCACTGCATATACCTAATTATGGACATCAATTCGATTAGGATAATGTCGAAATCTTAGACAGAGGAAACACCAAAAGTGCAGTCAGGGAATTCCTAGAAGCCTGGTGCTCAGACGAATACGCAGTTAACAAACACGTTAATATAGACGAAATATACCAACTAATAAAAAGTAAATCATGTGACCAGAAAGTTTAAAATCCAAGCCAATAGAAAATAGTCAATACATATGTAAAGATGTTTGTTACCGGGAGACACAATTCTCTCACTCATGAAGAAGTTTAAATCATTTCATTTCAAGCTAAAATTTGAGCTGAAAGGGGATGTTGTCCAGAAGGACGACGAAAGCTCCGCAACTAAACCAACCAGTACAGAGAACACTATTAATTGCAAATAACAGCATTTATTCCACATAGGTCAAACACGTCAGACCAGATCAGAAGAATGATTACCAAATAAAACTGTTATGCTGCGATGCAGTATACGTCAGGTAAACTTCTCTAGAAATTCAGGTTAGCAAAATTAAATACTACAGAGCTTCTGAATATATGTGTAAAACTTGGGCACTATGATAGTAAATAATTCCATATTAGTTTGTTTATTAGATGTATCACACACAGTGAAACAGTATTATTATTTACTGGATGACAAGGTTTCGAACACACAATAATCATACCAATCAATTGTAATCATACGACTTTGAAACTTGAGTTCTATAGTTTTCTTTGTCTTCTCCTGTTTGTCGTCGTTGGGGTAATAGAATTTTCCAGATATCTGGGTGGACAGGTGTTGAATCATTTCTATTGGAGGCACGTATTTGCAGTTGATTCGATAAACAAAGCTTCCGCTGTCATCAATCTCTCCCTACACCCTGTGACATTAGATTTTAAAACTGTCATCTTATCCCATCCATCCTATTTTGTGGTTGTGTGTAACTGCATGTAATGAGTGGTGTAACTGAGCTATTCTCCAGATTTCTGATCTTATTAGGGTCAACTAATCTAGATTTTGCTGTTAGGTTTTTATGTTCAGCTAGTCTGACTGCCCCTGTTCTACTACTTTGACCTATGTATTTGACCTGAAAATCATTGCAGGCAGGGTATTAGATAAGCTAAATTGTTTTGTTTTATTGGCTGGCTCCACAGGATTCTTTAGAGCTTCTGCTTTACCATTAAGGAACCCGATGAAACTATAAAGGCGTGAAAATAAACCATCAGGTTTAGGTTGACACGCCTTGGAATTAGGCCATAAAATTGACTTAGAAAGTACTGAAATCATTCAGAGAAATCTCAGAAATGACAAGGAACATATCATAGCATAAGCGACTCAAATAAAATAGAATCTAAATAGTCTGAATAAGAATAATGCGGGGAGATAGTATTCGACATAGATGCACTACCCTTACTCTCACCTACAAATCAGCATAGTCAACACAATTATGGTGTGTCCTTTTCATTACGTAAATGCATTTTGTTCAATATCAAATCGAGTGACCTGTGGATGTTTTCTAGAGTTCTGGTTTCCAGGTATCTGACTGATTTCAACTCTGTCTACGAAATGACTTTAGTTAGAAAATCTATGAAGAGTCCCAGCCTAGGACGAAACAACCGCTCTTTATTTCTGACTAATTCTCAATTTTTATTTGAATGAGGTGAATTTTCGTGATTAAAATTGAAATCTGAATATGTTTATGACCTGCATTAATCCAATTCTCAATTGATAACATAGAATTACGTCTTTCCTGGGTGTTACCATGTATTAGCCAGGATTTGAAATAGACGAACAATGCCGTTTCGTTGATTGGGAAATAAGAAAATTTGTGAAATAAGTAGATACCAAGAAACAAACTTGATAAAAACAACCAACGTTATTGAGGTAACATTTGTAAATTATACAGTTCTACATGAGATCCACCTGTTTCATACTGTGAGTGACAGTCTTAAAACTAAGCGAAGTGGTACCATGCTACATACTCCTGATGAATCGATATGAGTGGTTGAAGATCATTAACGCGGACCATTAGTGCTTGTTGGCCAGAATGAAATGATTTAAAAACACTTGAGGGCAGTTTCGCTGGTTTGAGGTCGAGTTTCTTACTGGTATACGGAGTGTGATTTAACTCAGAGAACAAAATGAGGTTGAGTTTCTAGTAAAAGTGAGGTTGTTAGCCTCATGTCAAACTTTCATATTTTTCCAGACTTACTATCGATGAACCAGGCAGAACTCAGTAATCAATCTCCCTCTCTCTCTCCATCTAACTAGATTACATCTTAGAATCTTAACACTCTCCCACTCATCTTATTGTGTGGTTGTATGTTCATTCATGCATTGCAACTGCTGAGTTGTTTTTTTCTGAAATGATTTTCTTCTTGGGGTCAATCATTCTAACCTTTGCTGAATTCTTGTGTTCTGATAATCTGACTACCCCCGACCTACTAGTTTGACCTATGTAGTTGACCTCACTCGCAGTCATTGTAAGGTATTTTGTAAATTTTATAGTCTTGTCTATTTGGGGCAACCTACAGCGTCCTTTGATCTACAGAGCTTGTCCTACCTGAGTGAGTTTGTATATTTAAATGCCACTCTAATTTCTGCTTCATTAAGAATCCTACGTCTCAGGGTCTCATATGCCCCTCATTATATGGTAAAACTGTAGATGACTCATATTCTTTCTTATTTATCTTATCATTACTAGTTTCACTATTATTTTTATTTTGCTTTTGACCTTTTTGATATTCATGATGAATTTTATAGGATAGTTATTTGATAGTTATTGAACTATCGCTTAGTAAACTATGAGTTCGTCGGCTGAGAATCAGACCTTGATCGTGAGCGTGGTTGGCAAACAGTCTGTCATTAAATCACTAACTGACGAATTCTGGATAGCTATTTGACGAGAATTAGAATCAAGGCCGTAAGTCATTTGTAAATTACACATTTCAAGGTAACAAATCACTTTGATCCAATTAGAAAGCTCTACTATTTGCCATGAGTATTTGCCAACTACTTATATCAGTGAATCAGTAGTATATAGAATCGAGATTTTCAATTATTTTCGCATTCAGTAATCAAATCCTTAGTGTAAATTCCCTTAAACTGTTTATAAGAAGAAAGCTAGGAGAACTTTGGCACTGTGGTTGTAGAGTATAATTCTATAATGGATAAAATTTTATTTTGATAAAATCACGCAGTGTGTTGTACACTAAGTAATATTTACTGATGACCACGTTACGAGCACAAATTACTACCACTTATAATCGTATCAAGTCACTCACTCACACAACTTTCTTGCTTCATTTATATACGTGAGTAAAAGTTGATGATTAGACATTTGAATAAAAATCAATATAAGACTTGCGTGAACCAGAAAGAAAGACGAAGTATATTGGGAAGGAATATTAGTGCTATAATTAAAATACAATACAACCAAATATTTTTAGAATTTTTAATATATTGGTGCATTGAAGTTTCTGTAGCGGTTTGGTTGAGTTTCGGGGGTGGAGTTGCTAGCACCACGCCCAAATCCTCCCTCTTTATCTGGGCTTGGGATGGGCTAGAAAACTAGCAAGCTAGTAGTCTAGGCGAGGGAGCATTGTCTTAACTACAGGCAGTCGGAACGGACGAGGATGTCAAATCGAGCGAGAATCAGGAAGGCGAGAAACACATTCATCAACCTGAAACCAATCTGGAAATCTCCGTCACTCAGCCAGCATCAACAACAAAATTCTGTCGGGTTTTCAATACAAACAACGTCAAGTCTGTCAGTTCTTCTATACGGATCAGAAACTTTGCGGGCGGGTCACAAAGAATATTTCCAACCAACAGGCTGTTGCAGACCTTTATCAACAACTATCTTCGCTGGATCTATACTGAAGTTCAGATCAGATGGCGGGCCGGAAAGAATCACCAACAGGAAACTATGGGAACAAACAAACAAAACAAGAAGCAATCGCCAACCAACAAATATGCAGGATAAAGTGGAAATGGATAGGACAGTCGCTGAGGAGACAGCTGGGTGACATCGTACGCGCGTCAGACCATTGCTCGAGTAGAACCAGACCAAAAGGGAAGCGGCGAGTGGGACGTCAGTGCAAGGGTGACATGGAGGAGATCGTGTGAAGAGGAGTTGAAAGAGTATGAACTAACATGGATGGATGGAGGTGAAAAGTATAGCAGCAGAAGAGAGAAGCAAGTGGAGACGTGCATTTGAAGCCCTATGTTCCACTAGGAACCCAAGGGAACAATAATAATAATTAAAAAAATACAACCAAATAAAACATCTTATTTCTCATCTTATTGACTAAGAGCACTCATCTTAATTGTCATCACATTATATTTATTGATAACACTAGTAGTTTTTCTAAATGTACTTTATCTTTCTTTCTGTTTCATGCATGACTTTTATTGATTTTAATAATATGTCTGATCAGTTTTTACTCATGTACATAAACGAGGCAAGAAAGTTATGTGAGTAGTGTCTTGATATGATTATGAGTCCTAATTTGGGAAGTACGCAGCCACCACCATGCGGTTCAAACCCAGGACCTTCCGGTTACAAGGTCAGCGAGCTCGTAAACCATTCAGTCACTGGGACACGACTCAATGGAACATGAATTCTAACTTCGACAAATTCGTGATTTAGTGCGACCTCAACCAATTTCGTTAGTGAGACATCCATCCGCACACTTGACTGGTTGGACATCACTGGTCACGACTCCTCACTAGAACTCCAGGAAACTCCGTCCTGCTACAAGTCACTACTGAGCATCAGATTAGTTTTCATGAGTTGGTTTGTAAGGATTGGAGCTCGCCTTGTAACCAGAAGGACCTAGGTTTGAATCCCAGTGAGTGAGTGCTGCTGAAGAGTACCAAACTAGGACTGGAGAAATAGCTGTCCAGTACTCCCAGGTTTTCCAATGGTTCTTTAACTAATGTCAGCTCATGATGAAATCCTGAAACCAATCAAATCCCTACAAATCAACACTTGATTAGATTTGTTTTCACGAGTTCAACTTACTCTGCCGATGGTTCCCAAACTGGGATAAAACAGCAGCTGTCCAGTACTCCCTGGCTGGTTTTCAATGTTTCTCTAACTGATATCAATCCGTTGGTCAAACTTGTAAAAACAAATTTAATCCTTATAAACCAACTCTTGAAAATGATTATGAGTGGCGATAATTTGTGTTTGGAATGTGGTCATCAGTTAATATTACTGTATAACAACACTGTGTGATTTTATCAAAATTAAAATTTTATCCACTATGGAATCGTACTTTCACTTAACTCATAATGAAACCTAGTTTAATCACCAACATCATCTAACCAAGTGTTATTCATCAGTACGTCTTATTATTTGGCCGAAAGAGACTAGCTGTGGAATCCAAGTCGAAAATTTCGTCCTATTCGGGAATCGTCAATGAAAACAGCATCACTCACTGGGGAATGCAGGTACATCTAGTTAGCTGGCAAGTTCTATTTACTGCATTGTATAGATTGTCAGGTCAAATACATAGGTCAGGGTGGTAGGACAGAATTAGCCAGACTAGCGAAGCATAAAAACGTACCTAAATCTGGTTTAGTTAACCTAAATAAGATTAGAAATCTGAAGAATAGTTCAGCAATAATACGTACTATATGCAATTACACACAGTCATACAATAAGATGATGGGATAAGGTGACACTTTTAAAATCTAATATAGAAGGGTGAAGGGAGAAATCGATAACGGAAGCTTTATTCATCATCGAATCAACTGAGAGGGAATACGTGTAAATAGGAATGATTCAACACCTTTCGATTCAGAAATTTGGAAAATTCTACTACCCCTACGATGGATAGGAAAGAATAAAGCAACTATAAGACAGAAGTTTCGAAGTTGTGTGGTTATAAATGATTGGTAAGATTAAGAAACAGCAATAAGTTATGTTCGCACTTTGTGGTAAATGGCAGTACTGTTTCGCACTGTGTGTGGTATATCTAATAAACAAATTAATTTGGAATTACTTGTGTTCTAGATTTCAAGAATTACCCAAACGTTACATTTATTTCATTAAAAGTTCGATTGCTTACTGTCATCCCAGATTATTTAGAAAAAGCCGATACACTGAATAACTGTTTCCTCCTAATTTGAAACTCTTCAGAAGTACGAATTCATATGTCATCGGGTTTCAGTCCAATGTTTGAATAATAAATATCATCTGAAGGTTCTGGATTGTATTTTTGTTGAGATTATGAGTGAAATGCTGATGAAGAGTGGAAAACTAAGATGGAGAAAAATACCTAAGGCTTTTTAATTGTCAATAATTCCCTGAATAATTTCTATCCATACTGAAATGTGGTTGCAGACCTTTATCAACAACTGAGTGTCTTCGCTGAATCTATACCGAAGATCAGATGACCAAGCCGGAAAGAATCACCAACAGGAAACTGGGGGAACAAAGAAAACAAAACAAGAACAAACCAATCGCCAACCAACAAATATGCAGGATAAAGTGGAGATGGATAGGACAGTCGCTGAGGAGACAGCTGGGTGACATCGTACGCGCGTCAGACCATTGCTCGAGTAGAACCAGACCAAAAGGGAAGCGGCGAGTGGGACGTCAGTGCAAGGGTGACATGGAGGAGATCGTGTGAAGAGGAGTTGAAAGAGTATGAACTAACATGGATGGATGGAGGTGAAAAGTATAGCAGCAGAAGAGAGAAGCAAGTGGAGACGTGCATTTGAAGCCCTATGTTCCACTAGGAACCCAAGGGAACAATAATGATAAATAATAATACTGAAATGTACATTAAGATAAATCAAGATCTCGACAAGCCCCAAAATTCTGAAGTCAGTTTTAATCTGACTTGTCTTTAGTAATAATAAGTAGTTAGTACATTCATTAATGTGAGCTTTTACCTCAATGGTAGAATGATTGCCAACCATGCAAATGGTCAAAGTCCGATTCGTGGCCGACAAACTCCTAAACCTCTGTTGGCCGGTAGTAAATCCGGTAAAAACAGAAGGTTGATCGTGAGGGTATAAATTCCCCCTAACTCCGTTTCGTATAAAACAACCCCATGGGCACAGCAACTTCAGACCCGAACCTCAAAGCCTTATGTTCTACCCGGAAGGCGAAGGAATAAAGAAAATTCAGCTCATAATAATAGGCCAGATACTTAATAAAAAATGGCAAAAAATTGTTAATATTTTAATTCTTTGTGCGTCCAAAAACTCTAACAGCTAATCGAGTCATTTCAAACTTGAAATTTATCAAAAATACAACTTCCAACTGATTAAAAAAATTCCAGTTAAAATGTTTTTCAAAAGACCGATTCTTAAACAAAGAATATTCATATTTTCGATAACCTGGTCTTTATCATCATGGTTCTACAGTTATATATCCACCCATAATAGTGAGTGAATGAATTAGTGTTATTAATAACAACATTAATTTTTGTTTAAATAACATCGAATCAATAATTAATAATAATAATATCAATGGATTACAGTTCAGTAGCATCAACATAACATTACACTACACTGAACATCAGACAGAAAATTTAGGAAAGAATTATAATATGAATTCATGGATTTGTCGTATCTACTGAATGCCGGCTAGGGAAGTAGTAGTGGCTGGCTGGACATGCTTCTTCTGCACATAGAGCACCGGTTGTTTATAGTGAATCACGATAGCCTCTGATGTTTGAAGTATGCAGTACCTCGATGTTTTTGGCAATTTATTTGGTATCCGGTAGATGATAGAGAAGGATTCTTCAATGCTGGCTAGCTTTGTGACCAGTTTGGGCGAGGTGGTCTAATATCGAACTGTTGGTGATGGTTTTTCACTACACCTTTACTTAGCTATACTGCATGAGCAGATAGTGAAACGTAGCTTCAAAGATGTATTTGAATTCATAGACAAAATCAAAGATATTAATATCAAGGATAAAACCATGATATCTTTGGATATAACACTTTTATTCATAAATGTACCTCTAGTAGAAACAGTGAACGAGTGTATACCCAGTCGATAAATATTGACATCCCGGTGGAAATCCTAAAAGAATTGTTATTAAGGTGTACCATGAATGTACGTTTGAAATTTGATGGCACATTTTACAGACAAGTAAGTTGGGTGGTTCACATTTTGGCGGATTTCTTTTTAAGCAGATTAGAAAATGGACCCTTGAACAACCACCTTATCAGAAAATTCTCAATACTATTACCGGTATTATATGGATGACACTTTCACTCTTTGTGATAATGATTCGGGTAGGAGCACAATAATAACTCAATTCAATGAAGTACATTCTGCTGTGAAATTCACGTGCAAAGAGGAACCCAAACTTTTTTTGACTACAGCTTGATTCCACACCGTGGTTTTCGGTACAGGTATAAAACTTTCAGCATGGATAGCGGTAGCCCAAAGTTTTGCAGGCCGACCATAGATATCAGGTGTGCGTCGGCAGAGGATAAAACCCCGGACCATGTACATGGTCAGCGAGAGTCCTAACCACTGTGCCACCGACGCCTTCCTAGATGTCCTTCTTACCGACGGTAGTATAAAGAGAAATTTGCAGAGGAAGAACACATAGACAGGACAATATACACATTTTCACAGTATCGTTCCTTTCCAGTACAAAAGAAATTTAGTAAGGACACTCATCAACAGGGTCGGAGCTATGTGCTCAGAAGAGGTAACTGAAGATGAACTGGGTACTGTATTCGATACCTCGATTTAAAATAGCTATCCAGACAAATTCATCAGGAAACATATGACTAAGAAAGTTGAAAAAGACTATTGAATATCTGCGAACAAGAAGCGTTTATACATACGGCTGCAATTCAAGGACGATATACCTAGCGAGATAATTATGAAGAAGTTAAGAAGTTCAGTTAAAAGAAGTAATGGTGGTAAACTAAAAGTTTTTTTACATGATTCCTCAGTTAAAAAATTAAGCACTTAGACTAGCGATTTCTAATTGTATCGACCAATTCAACTGCACCTGTGGTGGAGCCAGTTGTATTGGCCGCTGCTTTAGGAACTTGATTTTTTGTGTTCGCTCGGAAACATCTACCTGTTTGTTTAAATAAACCTGAAGTGAAAGCCATTATCAACAGTTCGATATTAGACAGCCTTGTCCAAACCGGTCACAGAGATAGCTAGCGTTGAAGAATGCTTCCCTGTCATCTACTGGGTAACAAATAAATTGCCAATAAACATCTGGGTCCTACATCCTTCAAACAGCAGAAGCTATCACGATTCGCGTGAAACAACCAGTACTTTGTGTTGAGAAGAAGCAAGTTTAGCCAGCCACTACTACTGCCCTGGCTGTCCTTCAGTGGAGACTATGACTTCATTAATTTGTATTGTAATTATCTTTTCTAATTTCTCTGTCTGGTATTCAGTGTGTATCGTTATGCTGATGCCTTTGAACTACGATCCATTGATGTTATTATTATTATTGGTTCGATGTTATTTGAACAAACATTTATGTTTTTGTTAATAACACTAATTCATTCATTCACAATTATGGATGGATGTATAACTGTAGAACCTGATGAAGAGCAGGTCGTCGAAAAAAATAACTCTTTGTTCAGTAACCATTCTTTTGTATTAAACTTTCACCACAATACCTTTTGTTGTTGTTGTTGTACTTGGACCAGACCATAATTGTATATTTGAGTGATTCTCAGCAGATGCATTCGATATAATTTTTGATTTTGTATATGTTTTAGAACGTATGCATGAAGCCTCTTCTTTTGTTGATTGATTTTCTGTTGAAATTTTGTCAATTGATAAAATAGAAGAATTTGATCTACTTATACTCGGTGTAATATTGTTCAGTGTTAAATGATCACTTTTTGTGTAATAAATAAAAAAATGTTGTGATTAATATAAATGAGTCATATTTCAAATATACTATATTCTAAAATGATTCAAATTATAAGAGTTCAGCTTTGAGTTCAAAGGACCAAGAGTATTTGGTATTATGTTATCTAGTTATTATGTATTGTCAATTTCTGGTATTCTGATTTGAGGATGTGGCTTCAGTTGCACACCTTCATCGGACTTAGTCCCCTGGCATGATTTTCAACTGACTTTGATATAAGGATAAAACGTGGGTACTGAAGTAGAGTATAATTCCATTATGGATATAATTTTGTTTTGATTAAAACATACAGTGTGCCATAAAGTAATATTTATTGATTACCACGTTTCCAGCACAAATTATCGCTGCTCATAATCATATCAAGTCACTCACACAAATTTCTTGCTTCATTTACATACATGAGTAAAAACTGATGATTAGATATTTAAATAAAAATCAATATGGGATTACGACATTAAGAAGTAATAATATCAGTGTTATTGATCAATTACACTCAGATGGGAAATAAGACGAGTGATTTTTATAGTCAAAATAAATAAGTAACTTGTTAGAATGTTGTGATATACGTGAATCGAAATGGAATTTTGAGATTATTTATTATCCTCTTCTGATTTGACTGACTGACTGACTGACTAGTGGTAATAATATCTTCCATGCATATCTCTGGTATTTGCATTGAGTCATTTCTGTCGTATTTGTTGTGTTGGGTGTAGACTCGATGAACCAGGTGGGATTCAGCAGTCAATCTATCTCTATCTCCACCTACCTATATTACTTCTTAGAATTTGAACCCTATCCCACCCTATTGTGTGGTTCCTTATTAATGCATGAAGTGCAATAGCTGAGCTTTTTTCTAGATTACTTAACTTTTCAGGGTCACCCATTCTTCCCTCAGCTAAATTCTTCTGTTCTGACAATCTGACTACCCCCGACCTACTAGTTTGACCTATGTAGTTGACCTCACTCACAGTCATTGCAAGGCGTTTTTGAAATTATATTATTTTGTCTAATTGGGTCAACTGACAGGTTCCTTTAACCTACAGAGCTTGTTCTACCTGAGTGAGTTTGTAGGTTTAAATGCCACGCTAATTCCTGCATTATTAAGAATCTAACAAGTAATGCTTCAGATGTCTCCTCCTTATATGGTATAACTGAAGATGCCTTAAATTCTCTCTTATTTATGTTTTTATTACTAGTTTCACAATTATTTTTATTTTGCTTTTAACCTTTTTTGATATTCCTAGAGTATTTTATGGGATAGTTAGTTATTCAACACCAACGCCTCTTCTATGTGTTGCATTTCACCATCTAGGTTTCTTTGACCTGAAGTTTGACCCTTTGTGTATATGAGATTTCCTTCTTATCGACTAGTAAATTTTATTTATCCTGATGTGTCTATTATTTTATTTTATTTTATTTTTGGTTACAGCTTGATTCCACACCGTATTTTTGGTACAAGTATGGAATTTTCAGCATGGATATCGGTAGCCCAAATTTCGCAGGCCGACCACTGGAATGCCAGGCAGGCTTCTAAAAATTCTCTAACATTCTTTGTGTTTCCTCAGTCTAGTACCTGAAAGGTGTCCCAGTTGAAATGATGTCCGTGGTCGTCTGTATGCAGAGTCAAACTTCGTGTCAAGGAAACAGTGAGTACCGATAGAAGTAGCCTAGAGGGTGTGAAAGCACACAGAAACAACCAATCACGTTCAAGGTCACCCTTCTAGGAGAGATGACTAATAAACTCATGGAGAAATCGAAAAGCTCACTTCATTTCAAATTGAAGTATGCTCTGAAGATGTTGATTAGTAGGGGGCAATGAAAGCTTAGCAATTAAACCATCTAGATAGTTCAGAGAACACAACTGCATCAAAATCATCCATCTGAGCTACGGATCTTCTTGATCATTTCCAAAATTATGTATTATGTAATCCAATTGTTTCAACCATATATACCTTTTAATCATGAATCGGTGGCACAGCGGCTAGGACGCTCGCCAACCATGCATATGGTCAGGAGTTCGATCCCCGGTCACCGATACACTCCTTTACCTCGCTAAGCCATAAATAATGCTGGTAAAGAGGAAAGGTTAGGCATGAGGCTAGCAACCCCATCCTGTAAAATAAAACACTGCTACAGAAACGTCAAGCCACTAGCTTGAAAAAAACCTTTTAATCGTGTGTATTAATTTTATTCGTTTACTATCACGCCCATTTGATATGTGACTAGTTATTGTTAACGAACGGATCAGTGCCACTTGACTTGTAAAATCCTTTTTGTACTATAATAAAAATGCTGTGCTTTTAAGTTAGAGTAAAGCCAGAGTGAGATAAGGATATAATTGAAAAGTAAATATTTCTTCGTTCAATCCTCTTTATTTATTATTTTACTATATTCCTTTATGGCTTTGATAGAACGTAGGACTTCGAGCTATAGCTTTGATATTTCTGTAGCAGTGGTGTTTATTTTTACGGGATGGGGTTGGTAGCTAGCCTCATGCCCAACCTTCTCTCTTTATCGGTTTTATAGCCGACTTAACGAGGTAAAGAATTGCATTGTCCGGGGATTGAACCCTGAAACCACATTAGGCGTGGTTGGCGAGCATTCTACCACTGTGCCACCTACGCATACTCAATCCTTTTACTTTTTAATAAAATCTCCTCAGATATTTAACGTCAGTTAAGGAAACTTCCAACCTCTCCTCTTTACCAGGATTATTTCTGGCTTAGCAAGGTAAAGGAAGGGGTG
This sequence comes from Trichobilharzia regenti, assembly GCA_944472135.2. NCBI lineage: Eukaryota > Metazoa > Platyhelminthes > Trematoda > Strigeidida > Schistosomatidae > Trichobilharzia > Trichobilharzia regenti. Next base: position 4,857,344 of record OX235265.1, read on the forward strand.
CGTCGGCCGGGGATCGAACCCCAGACAATGTGCATGGTCATAGGAATATATATGAAATTAATAAAGAGTTAAGAGGTGAGGAAATAGAATTAGGTCAAGTTAAAAGGACATATTCAAGTTCAAGATAACAATGAAGATCATTAAGCCCAATAATAGAATTAACAGTACATCTACCCTATCTGGTATCAAAACAAAGTTTACGAAGGAAGGTTCAATGTGATGACGAATTGTTGATTTGAACGCATAAAGGTGGTTTAAACTTTCTAATTACCAGCTGGGGCTTCCACAAACTTTAGGATACACCCCAAACACGTTTTATAGATAGATTTAAAAGATCTGTTAACGTCAATTTTATGTCGTGTCCCATCTATAATATGTTTTGCAATAGAAGAGCTAGGTCTCCTCTTCTCACCATTGATGGGTTCTGAAGATTCCATTTGTTTCTGGAGCAATTTAGGAATATGCTCTGAAACCAGCCCTTACTTGCAGAGATCGATGAGTCCTCCCTAGGTATGTGTGCCCACACGTACATTCAAAATTGGTAAATACAGTGGGATGTGACATTCTTTTTTGCATGTTCAAAAGGCTTAGATGGATGGATATATTGACTTCACATTCTCAATTATTATGATATTAACTGCAATAAAAAGTCTTTTTAACCACAGCGTTCAATTGTTGTCTAGTTATCATTAAAACAATTTTTTGAAAGCGATTTCGATTTATTTTTCAATAAATTAAAACAAAAAACTAATTATTCAATATACTTTAATATTCAATGGTTATTTACTCACAGCAATTCTGTATCGTCTTGTTTTATTAATTGCATCATATGGTTATTTGCATCGTGCTTTTCGTTCATAACTAATAAGGCATTACGTAAACGTTTAGTTTGTTCTGTTAATAAAGTAATACGGATTTCATTGGCTTGAATTTGTCCTTCTAATTCTTCATGAACAGATTTTACACCTAATTATAGAAAGTAAAAACCCTTATTTTACATAGCTAGTGCTAAATTCATTGCTGTAAACAGTAATAATAATAATAATAATGATCACTGTATTCCAAGTAGTAATGTTTCCTACAGAACCAAAAGTTCAGGGTTATACATGGTAAAACAATTTAGCTCCTTTTAAAAATAGAGAAATGAATACGTAAAAACGTTAAAAGTAATGAAACTGAAGCAATAGGAGTTAATGAGCAAGACAAGACTGTCTGTTTATTATCACCGATGATATTACCGACTGTGGCGGTCTGGATTATATGTCAAACTGTGCATGGGAATGAGAAGACAGGAATACTCTAGACCACCGATTAGAAGACTCTAGATGGTCTGGATTTCCTGGGTGGAATAGCTTTTGTCTAATGTCACACAAAATTTGAAGACTTACAGGCAAAAAATTCACAAATTGGCTGAAGAGGCTGTCAGGCAGCGAAAACATAACTCCAGGTGAACACAGAGAAGACGGAGGTGATGATGATAACCAACCAATAGCAATAAAAAAACAGCACCAGTTAGCATCAACGGGAGGGATTTGACAGTGGCCAGTCAGTATTGGAAAGGCAAGAAACACCTTCATTAACCAGTTTGGAAATCTTCTGCATTCACTCAGCTAGCATAAAGAACAAGGTAGATTCGGATTCTGTTCAACGGAAATGTCAAGTCGGTCATTCACTTCTTCTATACAGGTCAGAAACTTAAACTGTGTGTCACGGAAAGGATTTCCAACAGGCTACTGCAGACTTTTATCAACAGCTACCACCTTCGCTGGCTGGCCCCATACCGAAGATCAAATGGCCAGAAACAATAAGCAACGAGAAACTCTGGCTGGCAACAAACCAACTGGTAGCCGATGGCTCAAAAGATATATAAGAGAATTGGAGATGGATCGGGCGCAAACCACTGAGGAGACCGTCGAATGACATCGCGCACAATGCAGGCCATCGCTCGAGTGGAATACCAATGGTAAGGGACGAGTGGGTCGTTGGTGCAAGGATGATATCGAGGAGATCGTGTGACGACGGGGAGGAGGAGACGAGAGATTATGCGCACTTGTGGAGCTAGCCAGTCGAAGAGGATAGCAGAAAATAGGAGAATGTGGAGATGCGTTGCTGAAGCCTATGCTCCATTCCGAACCCTACGGAGTATTAATAAAATAAGAATAACTTGTTCTTATTTTGGTTGATGGTGACAAGCAGCGTGGGATTCAGGATGTGGATTTCGGTCTGTTTAGGACTCTTCACTGAATGTATCAGGATTTTTAGTGATTGTTGATGTTCCCACTGAGTCCTGAACGCAGCGTCGATCGTTTCCAGATTTAGTCTTATCCTCAACACAATAAGAGACACTATTTGTGTAAGGAAGTCTACCTGTTATTTGTTGAAGTGATCAGTGATACACCACAGTTTTATAATTGGATAACCAGAGCAGGTTCAAAGTAATAAGAAAAGATTATTAAACACGTGAACCAGGTTTACGTCTTGAACGAATTTAAGTATATGATCCAAACCTGGTTTTTATATATGGGTTTTAAAGCACTGTTGAAATCAACTCTAAGATCCGTTTCTGTGGTGACGTCAGACATCTTTACCACAGTTACTTGAATCATGCAGTTTTATTTGCTCCTGCAGGCAGTTAGAAATGTGTCCTGCAGCCCTGACGTCCAGAAATCGATGGATCTCTTCTCTGTATGTGTGACGTCACATACATGTAATTTAGTGAATACAGTGATATCCTGTGAGGGTTTACAGGACAACACAAATATTGGTTTTCACTATGAAAAAAAGTTTAGGTGTATAGTCAGTTCTGTTGAATGTCACTGTGAGTCCTCGTTTAGTGACCAGAGTTTGATGATAACGCTTGAACTTTATGGTTATACGACCATTTTTCTTGCGGGTGGGGCGTACCAAGAGCCGACACATCTCTGTCCAGCTTAATCAATTAACGTGAAATACACAAAACTAAACGTAATGAAAACTTAATGTCAGTAAAAAGTTTCAGCATTGTGGAATAGACTGAATAAATTATAATTATATTTCAATGGTTTACACACAATGATAAATTGTTGTTTTTGGTAATATTTTGAGCAAAATTACTGCTCGTGATCACACCAACTGTATTGGAATTTGAACAAAGCAAGAACTACAGTTTAGCAGAATAAAATGGTACCATCTTTTATTTCGTTGCCTTCTCGTCAGCTGCTTACATGGCAAAGACATTATTAAATATATCTACAACAACAATTTTAACATACTTGCACAGAGTTAAGTTTAAACAAAAATCAATCGATCAATATAATCATACACTAAAAATATATACATATATAAATATGCAATATTAACCACTATTCCGAACAATAATAATCAAACACAATGGAAACTTTTAGCATTTCACATTCGGAGGAAAGAGAGGTGAAATTATCCAGTTACCAGGGCAAAGAAAGGCTGATAACCGCTTCTTTCTGGACGCATAAATCAGGTTTCAGGCGCTTGATGGAAATGGCTTCAGCAAACTTAAGGAGAATTGAGCTATTTTGCTTATTGATAATTTTGAACGATTTCGCGTTGTCCACCTCATGACCCGTGTCGAGGAGATGCCTGGTGATGGCACTGTTTAAAGCATTTGTTCCCTTTAGACGTAAGCTTTTTGGTACATGTTCAGAAAATCGTAGATATGCCCTTCTTTCTGTCCTTCCAATGTAACTGCTCCCGCAGATACATGTAAATTTGTATACACAGTTGGAGGTAACATGAGAAGGATATCTATCGATTTTTGATTGCACCAAAGAGCAAGTTGTTCGATAGATGGGAACGAGCTTAGCTGCAGGATAGGCTATGGCTAGTGATGTACTCAGCCTTCTGTTGATCATCGCTGCAATATTCTCACCTTTATAATCAAGCTGAAGGTAGACTGGCTTTTTTTCCACTGTGATTTGTTTTACATTTGTGACTTCAGATCTTCCATACTTGTTGATGAACCTTTGAGGATACCCATTTCTCTTCAATATATTTTCAAGGAACTCAAACTCCTCCTCTAGTTTCTCTTTAGAGCATATTCTCCTCGCTCTATAGTACAAAGTTTTGACTAGACCACGTTTAAAGCTATGTGGACAAAAGCTATTAAAATGCAAGTATTGTCCTTTCCATGTGGGCTTTCGATAAATTGACTTTTGAAGACTACCGTCTTCTAGGCGTTCCATGGCTATGTCGAGGAAGTGAAACTTTCCGTCACTTTCGTGTTCCATAGTGAAGTCAATATTGGCGTGTGCACCATTGAATAATCTTAGTAAGTGTGAAGCATGACTTTTATTTTTGCACACTATAAATGTGTCATCAACATAACGACAGTAGGAAGATGTTTCGTCGATTGCATGCTTCAGCTTTGTTCTTTCAAGGTTAGACATGAATATATCTGCTAAAACAGGGCTAAGTGGACTGCCCATAGCTACACCATCTATTTGGCGGTAAAAGGTGTTGTCAAATAGGAATTGCACATCCATGGTGCACATAAGCAGTAGGCGTTTGAATTCAGACTCTGGGAGTGGGAGAAGATCGGACTGCTGACAGATGATTTCAATGGTTTCATTGACTGGAATCATTGTGAATAGGGAGGTTACATCAAATGACACCATGAAGTTATTTAGAACGTTCATGTGATTCACACTTTCAGAGAAATGAAATGAGTCTTTCACCGTGTGCACGCCTAGCCGTTGACGAATAGGTTCCAACTTCTCCGCAAGCCAACGTGCCACCTTATGTTGGGGCGAGTTGATCATCGAAAGTATGGGTCTCAGGGGACTTGTTCTTTGTGTATCTTCGGAAGGCCATACATGTGTGGCAAGCGGGACCCTCGGGTTTCAAATCATTGTACGTGTTGTTGTCAATCAATTTCTTCTTTAGAAGATCTCTCAAGGCGTTTGTGATACGTTTTTCGACTGCATCTGTCTTATCTTTCTGGCAACTGTCAACTTTAAATCTCAACGGGTCATTTAGCACAGCTTTCATCTTTGCGATGTAGTCCTCTTTGTCCATCAGCACCACACCTGAGCCCTTGTCAGGTCTCAATATAACAATTTTGTCATTATTCTTGAGAGCTTTCAATGCTCTTAGATGCTCTTCAGAAAAGACTTTGGAATATGACATTGGAGAAATGAGGTATTGATTTGCAACGTCGACGAGCTTCGATTTGAACCAGCTCCTCTTGTCATCATCAACTGGAGTGAGGTCACTCAACTGATAGAATAAGTTTTCGAATTGAACTGCGACATCAGTTCTTTCGACAAACTTATTTGGGATGTGAAAGTTAAATCCAAGAGAAAGTGCTTCCATTTCAATGCGATTTAACTTCAGACTCGACAGATTACAGATAAACTCTTCAGGATTTTCTGGGAAAACGTCACACAATTTCTCCTTTGTCAGGGATTTCGAAAGAGTTTTGTAAAAATTTTCACATGTTTTCTGTTGAAGTCCTTGGATGAAATTGATGAATTTGATCCGACATACTATACTCAAACTATTGACGACGCCATCGAAAGAACGGGCTTCAGTTCTCAATTTAGAAATCAGAGATTCTGTTGATTCAATATGTGATTTTGTAATGCGCCGGAGGTTCTTGAGAGATGGGGGTAATTTGCAAGAACGTAGTGACTTCATGAGATGACGAGGAAAGCAGTGTGACCGCAAGCAGTCATGGTAAAACTTCAAACGAGTCACCTCTCTTGATATTCTGCAACGAATTGTCACCAAACGATTCAGTGATTTAAAAGATTCGCTGGGGAGGCGTTTTTTCAGAAATTTCATACATTTATTTCCCTTAATGAATTTGAACAAAGCAAGAACTACAGTTTTAGCAGAATAAAATGGTACCATCTTTTATTTGTTTTTTATTTTATTTATTTATTTGTTTTGTTTTTAATTCACACATCTATGGTTTGTACTCATATACACATATAATTCACTTATTTCGTCCATTCTCTTTTGTACATTAAGAAATATATTTCACGTTGTTGGCAGGTGAGTCACCCTTGTCACATGTATGCAGTGTGTGACCTTAGTGAGAGGAATTCTATTATAAGTTTCTCTTTCCATTTGTTCATATTAGATTTCAGAATACAAACAGTGTATCCAGTCGATATGATGATCTTTGTCCAATGCATGTGCAGCTATAGACGAGTGTTTTTTTTTCTAAATTCTTGTAAGCTTGTGTTCCTTCCTTCCTGTTGGTTGACCTTTAGTTAGGGAGGCGTTTATGTTCATTCACTCTTATTTTGAGTGATCTGGAAGTTTGACCCACATATTTAGTTGGATACTCAGCACAAGATATCTGTTTCTAAACCACATTGTTTTTATTCATCATTTTTATTGGAACTTTTAGTTGATTTATCTTATTTTTACGAGTTGATCACGGATTGACATCAGTTAGAGAACCATTGAAAATCAAGGAGTACTGGACAGCTGTTTCATACTATTTTTTTAAAATTAGATTCATCGGTTTAAACGTGATGTGATTCCCAATATCTTCAGGTTTCTTTGAATTGCCTCTGATATACCATATTTGTTTGGATATTGTAACTGTTTTTTGCCCTCCTCCTTTTTGTCATTCTCTATTTTTACCCTCTTTTTTCTCTTCTTTATACTATCACTGATAAATTCTTTTGGGTAGCTTTTGTCGAGTAACATTTTGAATAAGACGTTTATTTTGTTTCACTGGTCATCTGATGTTGCTGTAAGTCTACGTATTCTATCTATATTCATTAAGGTCACACACTGCATACATGTAACAAGGGTGACTGATCAGCACAACTGTCAACAACCTGGAATGTAATTCTGAATACATAAAAATGAATGGACCAAAATGAAAGTGAACTGTATGTATATATGAGTACAAATCATAGAGGTGTGAATTAAAAAACGAAAACCATTCCAACACTGTTGGTGTGAATATGGGCAGATATTTTGCTAGAAATATTACCAAAAAACAAAAACTTATCATTGTGTGTAAACTACTGAAACGTAATTATACTTTAATGTAATCAAAACTGCTCACTTTCTCACTTTTTCATTATGAATGAAAAGAATTAATCTCTTTCAGTGTGCTGTTTTCTAGCATGACTAAATACCAAAGACCAGTCATTCAAAAAAACGTCAAAAAACACACAATGCTTCTTTCTGTCATGCTGTTAAATAAAGATACTGTGCTGATTTAAAAACCATGCCTTCTTAAAATATGGGATATTCACTTTCTGTCTAACTGAACCTTGTTTCTATTAACACAAAATGTGCTTACGGTTTTCTTCACGTCTGACTTGCTCATTTTATTCAGGAAGGAAGGTCTTATGTCAACAAGGTTTAAATTATGATCCTATAAGATGCATTTAGTACTATGAAGACAGCGTTACAAAAATTAAAGGAGAATCTCCAGTTCCCTGAAGAAGACTTTTCCTGCAGTAACTCTAAAAGTGATATTCTCTAACCGCCCACTGCTTCAGAGCAATGTGTAGGACAGACTCCTGCATATGACCACTTCAGTGTGCATATATATATCAGTTCACCTGTTCATGCGGGGCTACGTATATATAGGTCGTTCTATGCGGGTCTTGTCAAAACGTGTTAGAGAACATTATCCAGCATGACTGCATAGAGGAGACACCGGTTCAATCAGAAGCGCCACAACTGAACACCTCGTCAGCATACCTGTCACAGCATCTCAACTGATTCATCACTCAGAGTCATTTACAGAGCAAACAAAAATCTACCAAAGGCAGGGTGTTTCCGACTTTTTTGTACTGCAGAAGCCCATTTATCCCCCCTATTTTTTCCGTTTTAAAATTATTATTCTTCTAACTTGTTCCAATGCTCATTCTATTCACACCCTTAGTCGTCAAAAAATATTTTCTAGTCTCGTATATTTTCCAAGCCCCTTATAATCTATATTTACACCAAACTTTCATATCGAATTGAAAATTATTATGACCTTTAGTCACCTTCGTTACTCTGTGGAATTAAATAAATAATAATTTCATCTGTGTAAACTTATATAAATGCGATTGTACAGCTTTTGAGAATAAAATCGCGGAAGAGATATCTATTCTGAACTTTTTGTTCTTTTCCCTCTGATGTCCCGATGGGTATTTTCCACAATACACAAATAATTGGCAGGTGTGTAGAACCTTTAACTTCAATGGACATATTTCGCATCTCTAGAGTAGGATAAGAAGCATAACTGAGAAGTATAGTAGACAGTACACAATCAGGTATCTTATTCATGTTAAAAAATTATCTTCTTCAAGTTCCTTTGAAGTGTCATCCAGTTTTGTTTTGTTTATCTGAACGTTTTTGAATCGATTAAGTTAGTTAAACAACGGTAAAAAGAGACACTTTAATTTTCTTAACAGTCTAAAATTAAAGCAGAATTGTGAAATATCTTCAGACTTTTACTTTCTGAATCTTCGGTTGATTGATTATGTCGGACTGAAATTCTGCATCTCAATTCACATGCCTCAAAAAGAAGCGGAGGTTGACACGGCATCATTCCGATTGAGATTGGCTAAAAATGGAATCCAGGATGAACGTTTTGTCCTCCTTAGGAACTAATCATCTGATCCAGTTACCCAACGATAAATCCTTTGGGTAGGGGATTCGAGTCACAGGTATGTCCAGCTAATTGGTCCCGAAATACACTGGACTTCAGCCGCTTGATTCCAGTAGGGACGAGGATATAAGTTACTGCAAATCGAACTCGCCACAATGATTTTGTATTACGCGCCTTCAAAAGAGCTGTAGTCGTGTTAAAGGTTACGTTTGGCTGCTTTAAAAATGCCCTGTTAACTTTTTTTACACAGCTCGAATATTTGTCGTGCACAGAAACGTGTCGTGTTAGCCTTTACAATACTAACTGCAATCATCCAAAAAGAAACTAATGGAAATCACTGACTGAAGACTTATTGAAAAGATTCAATTATGACTCCTGATTTTAAATTAAGCGTCGATGGATTATTCATCAATTAAACCCGATTGGGGTAATAGCACATTTCTTCAACAACATATCGTAACCTCGAACTATTAGTTCACATGCATCGATTTCTTATGTACATGATCTTCAGTATTTTGAATTCGCGGTTACTTCTGTAAATTTCTGGTTTAATATATTAAAAATGATTCCATCACTGCATTTTAAACTTACAGTTTTCATTTCCAAACACAATTGGTCCATTTAAATCAGGATATTGAGCCATATGTAAAACATCTTCATTCAATTTATTCAACTTTTGACACAATTCATTATTTTCCAATTTCGCTTGTTCAAGATTCATTTGAATTTGACTTTTAACGCTCTCATTTTCAGTCGATTTATTCTTTAAGATATTCAAATATAGAAAGATGATATCAGCGAAAATAGATAACTTACCTTGATCTCTTGTATTGATTTCTCCAACTTTTGTATTTTACTTTTATAATTATTTATCTCAGAGTTCAGATTTTCCATCGAATTATTATTATCTTTCATTTGTTCTTCTAATTTTTCATTGATGTCAGTTAGTTCATTTATTCGTGATAAAAGTTTTTCATGTTTCTTAGTGAGCATCTACGATGGCAAAATTGAGAATCGGAAAGTATGCTACTCAATACTTATTAAGTAGTATAAAACATTTTAGTAAAACAGTAAATTTTTTCAAGTGTTGGTTTGTAGGGATTTGATTGGTTTCAGGATTTCACCAGGAGCTGACATTAGTTAGTGAACCACTGGAAAACCTGGGAGTACTGGACAGCTGTTTTGTCAGACTAGTTTGAGACTCTTCATCAGTACGCACCCACCGGGATTTGAACCCAGGACCTTCCGGTTACAAGGCGACCTCGTATACTAATAGGCTACTGGGACCCGATTCAGTGGTCCTTGAATTCTAACTTCTGCCAATTCACGAAATAGCGCGACCCCTAGCCAATGTCTTCGCTGGCGAGTATATGTCCTCACACCCTACCTGCTGCACTCTACTGGTCACGACTTCCCACTGGACCACTGGATCGGGTCCAAGTGGCCTAATGGTATACGAGCTCGCCTTGTAACCGGAAGGTCCTGGGTTCGAATCCCGGCGGGTGCGTACTGATAAAGAGTCCCAAACTAGTGTGACGAAAAAGCTGTCCAGTACTCCCAGGTTTTTCAATGGTTCTCTAAGTAATGTCAGCTCATGATGAAATCCTGAAATAAATTTTTTGGTGCATTTCATTCAGTGAAATAAAAATACAGAGCAGAGACTACGAAATTACTTCACTTAAGGGACTAATGTAAATTATTAAGGAGTACTGAACAGTTTTTGTCCTACTCTGAGTCTCTTCAGACCTACCGAAACATGACCCTACAAAGGATCGAATAGACAAGCTTCAGATTTCGAAGAACACCCATTGGTCATTCACCTACTGGGGCGGGGTACAATTTATTTATTATTATTGGTCCCTTGGGTTCTAAGTGAGACATAGGGCTTCAACAACATATCTTCAATTTGCTATATTTTCTGTTGTTCTCTTCACCTGGATCCATAATCACCCATAATCTCTCATCACCTTATCAGACAATCTCCTCCATGTTACCGTTGGACGACCCACTAGTCGTTTCTGTTTCAAATTACACTCAAACAGTGGCCTAATGTACGATATTACCCAACAGTCTTACCAGCATCTGTCCAATCCAGCTCCATTTTGTTTGGCATACTTGCTGAGCAATAGATTGTTAGTCGGTTTGTTTCCATAGACTTTTGTTGTTGATTCTTCCTGGCCAGCCAGCCACCGACGGCAGCTGTTGATAAAAGTCTGCAACCTGTTGGAAATCCTCTTCGTGACGAACGGTCAGTGCAAGTTTATGACCCACATAGAAGAGCTGACTGACTGACTTCACATCTGTGTCGAAGAGAATCCGAATCTTTTGAGTGAGTGCAGAAGATTTCCAAAGGGGTTTCAAATTATGAAGGAGTATTCTGCCTTTCCGATTCTGTCTGACTGCCGTTTACATCTTCATCCGTTCCAACTGCCTGTGGTTGAAACCGTCCTTCCTGGCGAGATAAATGAAGGAAGTAACTTCTGTGAAATTTCTCCCGTTGATGGTGATTGGTGCTGATTGTTGTTGTTTTTGTTGTTGCTGTTGGTGATTGGATGGTTGCCTTTATCACCTTTGTTTTCCCTATGTTAGCCTGCAGTACTGTCTTCGCCGACTAGCGATTTACTGCACAACTCTAGCCACTATATTTGTACTCACACCCAACTTGATGAACTCCTCTGTTCATTGCTTCTCAGTCATATCAATTACTGGAGAGCAACAACTTAATTACCAATGATTGGTTTTCATGAGTCTGATTGATTATGAGAACCAGTGACGTTCACATATACCCTTTGAATACCTTAGAGAAAAGTACTTTATATTTCATTCTGACATTCTAGTTACAAAGTTGATCATTTAAAATCATTAAAATTAGGATGAATGCCATTTGGTAAAATCAATAAAGAGGAGTGACAACTATTCAACAACTATAGAATCAGGTGATGGCAAGCAGATGGCTTAATTGATTCAAACAAACTAATTTAGCTATTCAACAGATCAGTGTGTGTAATATAGACAGAAATAACTTTGTACCTGGTAATTTCGAAAACTAGGGACAAGGTGTTTATTAGAATAGTGTACAAATGGGGCATAGAAGATGTACAATCAATATCAAGCTAATTTTAGAAGCTTAATATTGAGGTTGCTCAGAAATACACAGATTGTAGGCAATCCAATCGATCAACCAATTAAAATCACAAAAAAATGACACTTCATTCAAATTTCAAGTCAACAAGATGATCGTTGAGGATATACGACATACAGAATAACTAATTCTCGGTGGTCTAATCGTAGAATTCTCACCAGCCTCACACGTAGTTGGTCAAATTACTTGTAAATGTCGCTATAACTGGTAGTAAGCCAGTGGGGCGTTCGAAGTGCATACAGGAGTAAGACAAGCTGGCTGCCTGCCTATTATCACCACGGATGATATTGTTAATTGTGGTGGGCTGGATCATGCGTTAGACCGTTGGGAGCGAGGAGTCAGGAATACGCTGGATCACCGATAAAAAGACTCTAGAAATTCTGGATTTCGTGCGTGGTTGACTTATGTTTAGTGTCATACAAACTCGAAGACTTGCAAGCGAAAACTAGCAGTGAAAACAGGACTGCAGGTGAACACAGAGAAGACGGAGGTGATGAAGATAATCACCATCATCCGGAGAGATTTAACAGAGGTTGCCTTCTTCACTTATCTACGAGGCATCAATTCAACTACAGGCAGACAGCACGGATGAAGATATCAAAGTCACGATTCGCCTTCATCAACCTGAAGCCAATTTGGAATTTTTCTGCACTCCTCCTCAGCCACCATAAATAACAAGATTCTCATTTTCAACATCAATGTCAAATCAGTTCTTCTAAACGGGTCATAAACTTGCACTGCATGTCACTCATGAAAAGGATTTCCAACGGGTTACGGACTTCCATCAGTAGCTGCCTTCTCTTACTGGCTCTATACTGAAGATCAAATGGCCAGAAAGAATTAGTAACAAGAAAATCTGCAGTGGAACAAACCAACCGAGTAGGAGCCGATCGCCCAACAAAAATGGATGGATCGAGCATACATTGAGGTGGCCGCCGAATGACATCGCACGCCAGACCATCGCTCAAGTGGGATCCAAATGGGAAGTGACGAGTTGGTCGTTGGTGCTAAGATGACATGGAGGGGATCGTGTGAGGAAGAGATAAGGGAGTTTGGTCAATCGTGGTCCCAGGTGAAGAGGACGCCAGAAAACAGAACAAAGTAGAGATGTGTAGTTGAAGCCCTACGTTCCACTCGGAACGCAAGGGAATAATAATTATAATAAGCCAGATAAAGGAGGAAGGTTGGGTGCTGAAAAAAGCAAGCTTCTGATTGAATTACCAGTATAGAATGCAACAGAAGAATGCTACACTTTAGAGAAGCACACATAAAATTAGCGAAAATTATGCGATGAAACTACAGAGAATGTATATATGCAGTGGAGAGGGTAAGTAGACAAGGATTATAGAGGGTTATGAAAGTCCTGAAAATAAGATTTAGAAAGAACATCTTTCCCACACCACTAAGATTCTCCAGCCATGGATTCTCAATAACCCGAAAACAAGGCAGTCTACAGCAAGCTGACAGTGGATGACTTCCAACCAACTATCCGTTTCTCTTTTTCATTCTTATATGATCTCAGCTGACCTTGTTTCGCTGTGGAAGGTCATGATATGGCATCCGTGAAGTGAAATTATCTGTGAAGATGTTTTCTAGAAGGAGAAAATGAAAACTTTACACTTTAACCTTTCAGCTCAGAGAATACATCAACGCTGACAGCATACTAACTTCATACTACAAGGTACAAATCATAACTAGACGAGGTAACTTTTCAGTGTAATTCACTCCTCACAGATTATCGACCTTGAAGGATTTTAGAGGACAAACCAAAGAAATATTGAATAAAGAATATTCTTTTCAACGTCTTCCTTGTCTGGCATTCATTTCAAAAGACGTTTATTGTCTCTCTGTACAACCACTCCAATTTTACATTCGGGAATTAAAGATAAACAAGATTAACTTCGCTTTCTGTACGTGTATCTACCAGTTTAAGTGCTCCTGTGTAGCTAGTTACATTGAGCGTACAATTAGGCGTGTCCGTCATTAGATTTCTCAACGTCATCTTGTTTGGCCAAGCAAGGGACAGGATTTCATCATGAGCTGAAATCAGTTAGAGAACTATCGGAAAACCTGTAGGGAGTACTGGACGGCTGTTTCGTCTTAGTTTGGGACTCTTCAGCAGTAAGCACTCACTGGAGTTCGAACCCTGCACCTTCTGGTTACAAGGCGTGCTGGCGGACCATTAAGCCACTGAAACCCTATCCAATAGCCAGCCCATAAATGCCGACTCCTGTCAGTCCACGAAATAGCGCGATCGTCAGCCAATGTCTTCTCTGGCAACCATTTATCTTCATACCCGATCTGTTTCACCCTACTCGATAAAAAAAGTCTATTGATAGTTGCCTTTAACAAGATATTTAAAGTCGTCAACCGTATCCTGAATAATCCTAATTCTGCCTTACGAATTCGTCTTTTACATACGACTGAAGGCCTCCAGACCCATAAGAAGGATCCATATTTATTTGTTTATAAGAAATTTGTAAAAGCGCTTCCCCTGCCATGACCATCATACTTTATCGTAAAAATTTGAAAATTTTGCCTACCGTCTTAGTGTTTTACAAGCTGTCATTGTTTCAACTATCTTTAACTGCTGCCTTAATTTTGTGACAGTAGAAGTCGAGAGACTTGAAAAAGTAATGTTCATTTGCAATTTGGTGTCATTATATAACCAAATTATGCACACCTCATCTTCAACGCACCCATTTGCACAGATTCCCCGTATTGTTCTACTTCTGGCCTTCCTTCACACTGTGTTTCGTTATATTCCTTTCATGTCTCCCATATATCTCCGCAAAGCTGTATCATTCGCTTTCTCTGACATCAAATCTATCTCCCATCTATTTAGTGTTTTTGTGCTGATGAACATCCCTTTATATACTACTGCTAAATCTCATCAGTAGCACATGCCACACTCGTCCCTCTATCAAATAATTTCGAAAGGAGCAGTTCCAAACTTCTTGGTTCTACCCCTTCCTGTTGTACCTAGGTCTCGGACTCCTTATCTCACTGCAGTTGGCTGACATTAATCCGAATCTGTTTATTTCCTATTTTTGGTGGTATAAACGGGACCAGGTCTCTCGATGACAGGATATGACTCTTCCCAATTCACAGGGATTTTACGCGGACCTGGCCTACATCTAATTGCGTCCTTTCTTTCTCTACAATCTACTTGACCTCCTACATCAAAGGTTCTGCATCACATCTTTTTTCTCTGTTGCAATTTCACGACGTCTTTCTTCTGTCTACGCTTTACATTCCTGACAGTTTCTTTGTGTCCCTTTCTTAGCCGTTCCCCTTCAGTTTAGTAATACACTTGTGGGCAAATTATCACATACAAATACTTAGGAATCGTATTTCCATTGATCCAAACGACTCGATATTATTTAAACAAACACGTCAATATTCTCAATAACGATTTCTCTTTAAATATTACGTATGGATATAACTGTAGTTCCTGATGAAGAAGTTATCAATGACAATATTCTTTGCTCAGTTTCCCCCTTTGTTTTAGTCTTCTTAGTGTTTAAATTAGAATTTTAGATATATTAAACAGTTTTATTTTGAAATTCGCACTGATCAAGGTGTTCAATTTACAAATATTAATTATTATTATTTTTATCAAAAAAGTTTACCGTAAATTGTGAATTCATATTTTGATTCTCCATTTCGTTGACTTTTAATTGTTTCAAGGCAGACTGATAATCTTTTGTAGTAGATTCCAGTTTCCTCTGAAGTTCTAGAATACATGAATGAATATTTGATAACGATGATGATGGAGGTGATTTTGATGGTAAATTATCGTCATTTAGTTGATCCACATCGGTATTAAGTAGCTTTTCAATTTGATCTGGATTGTGGATAAAAGGAGTCGAAAGGAAAATGGTTCACAATCCTTGAAATACGATTAGGAGAACAAAGATCTTTGGAAAAAATTGAAACCAAAACACTTTCAGGATTTTGTTATTCTGGACTCAACTAAATTTGCAGAATAGCCGATTGAACAAAGGTGTAACAATTCAAGCTGTCATTATGTAACGACAGAAGACAAAGGCCAGGCAGCAGATTGTTTATTCAGAAAATCAACAGATATTTATAGATTTTTATGTATATTATTATCAGCGTTACTGGCAGCAGAGAAGCATCGTCTTCTGATTGGTTCTTTTCCTGCCGAAGGTTTTTCTGCTATCTCTTTGTGACCGTTTCTTTGAAGGTCAGACCATATACCTGTTAACTGTATCCGCCCACGCAAAGTGTGCTGTGATTGGTTGTTGAGTTAGTCTTTGTTCTTGTTTTCTTTCTCATGACGAGGATATGCGACATAAACAGAGACGTAAATCACTGTCTACCAATTTTCGCTAGCAGACAGCTCTCACCACAATTCTATTGGATTTCGTAGGTTACCTGATATGTCTGCTTGGATTACTGGAGTCATTTAGCCTACAAAGTTTATTTCTGTGTGAATTTATGCCTCCAGATGCCATCCTAATTTTTCTTTGTTAAAAGGAGGACATTGGTTAAAGTGGAATTGAAAAATTCCGAAAATTTTGAAATATTTTTAACTGAACTCATTCAAAACTTCATTCGGAATTGAATTCGTGAGTGAATTACCAAGGTCACGTTATCATTAATCAACTGGTTGAACTCCATTGGTCAACGATCGACAGCGTTTAGCCACTTACGGTATGATGATAACACATTTTCATCTTCATAAGGTGATCAGCTGAATTCTCAAAAAAAAGCGTCTGATCTTCTTATCAGCAAGAAACTCTGAGACATACGGTGTCTCCTAAGTAGTGTCTCAGGAAAGAATTTTCCTGAAGACACTAAATGACGTCAGAGGTATTTCATAACAGAAGGGGAGACACCTGCACTGTTTCGAAGCCAATTTAGTAAGCAGTTTTCATAAATATAATTCTATATTATACATAAACTTCCTGTCGAAAACCTCTTCAATTTACAATCATTATCTTACCCAAATTGCTTTCCAATGCTTGACATTGATTTTCTAATTCTTGTATTCGCGTATCTTTAACCTTTAACGCTTTGTTTAAATCCTCGAAGTTGGTTTTAAATTTTGAATTCTCTTTTTGCGCTTTTTTATAATTCTTATTTAATTCACTCAATTCTTTAGATAATTTGTCATTGAGATTGTTATATTCATTCTTGAGAAGAGAAGAGGAAAAATCTTGTTTGAGTATACTTAGAATTCAAATTACGTTCTCAAAAACTTATATTGCTACTGTCTAGAAAAGGCGGGAATAATTTTCAAGGAACTGACACATTGAATGAGTTGAGGGTAAGGATAATTACAAGGTATTCTCGTGGTGAGTATGGCAAATGACGCAGCGGGTATTCGAGCTGTATGAAGACGTTATAGAATACGTTTAAGACGTCTAAAAGCAACATTTGAAATGATTACACTATTCAATTGGTGGATGGTGGCTAGCAGTGGAATCCAGGATGCGCATTTCGTCCTAATTGGGACTCGTCAGCTGGATGTACCTGCATTTCTCAGTGAGTGATGATCTTCCCACCGAGGCTGGAACCCAGTGCCCATAGTTTCAAACGCCAAAGCATTATCCACTAGACCACTTGAGCTGACGAGTCCCAATTAGGACGAAATGCGCATCCTGGATTCCACTGCTAGCCACCATCCACCAATTGTATACAAATCAAATCCACAGACATCGTCGAAGCATCTGCACAAGAAGCCGACATGTCAACCTGAGACCGAGCACTTCGGTCCAATCCATCGACGGGAAAATCAAAAATTCAATCCAATGATTACACTATTCCCTAAAACAAGTTATACAATTCATTATAATAAAGGTTTTTTGTATTTCCTAATGCATGAATGAAAGACAAAACGATATCACTGTTTTTACTGACGTTTCGCTATCTAATGCTGCTGCTAACAGCTTTATCAAAGCAGTGATATTAAACCAAAATTTACAAAATCCACTCAGCTTATATATATACAACAACTTTATCATCGTTCATCAGCATGGGGTCATTTTTGCGTTGTTGTCAAATTAGCCAATTGGTAAAGATAACAAAACCAGCTGTAGATGACTGTTGGATTCGATAAGTGTGTAAAATTATAAAAGCAGCGCAAAGGTATCAGTTGTTTCAAGTCTTCTTAGACGAGCACACTCTCTTTGATAGCGGATGAGAAAGAAAAAGAAGAAGAAGAAATATCAAACATTGCTGAGACGCTCAAGCAAAATAACTACCAGAGAACTTCACCAACAAAATCAACACTGACATCAAGTATGGTCGAAAAAGTATTCCAAAAACATGCACCTCAACAGTTAGTTATCAGTCATTCCATATATAGAGTGGAGACGACTTCAGAAGAGTACTCATTCAGGTTGACATCATAGTTCTCTTCAAAACAACAGACACATTGTGAAACAATCTTGTCCATATAAAAGACCAAATCCCTAAAGATTCTCTATCGAATTGTGTCTATAAAATAAAATGCTTCCTTGGAGTGTGATGCGCTATACATAGGATAAACATCACCCTAGAGAAATCAAGGTAATCAGGTGAAATGAACACCGTAGAGCCGCCTCTGTTCGACCACCGAGAAATCCAGTTAGTGAACTAGAAAAGCTTGAAGAATCATCAACCAGCCATAGGTTGTTTACACACACTATAGAATGAGGCCACAAAATTGATTTTGACAATATTGAAATAATCCAGAAAAAGCATTTCAGAAATCACAAAGAACTTCTAATATCATCAGAAGTACTTTATACCAAGTGGAATCCAAATTGTCTGAATATGAATGATGGACTGAAACAGAATTTGACCTGGATACAACACCTCTCTACCCCAGAAAGTGACGAAATCAACACAGATGTAATATGCAATTTCATTATGTAGACACACGCTCTGCTTTTCTAATTTTATACACTTATCAAATCCAACAATCTACACCGATTTTTTATCTTTACCAACTGGCCAATTTGACAACGGAAAATTGACCCCATGCCGAGGAACGATGATAAAGTTGTTATATGTATGCTGAGATTTTGTAAATTCTGGTTTAATAGTTCTGCCTTGACAAAGCTATTAGCAGCAGCATTAAATAGCGAAACTTCAGTAAAAACAGAAATATCGTTTTGTTTTTCATTGATGCATTGGGAAATACAAAAAAACTTTTATTTTGATCAATATTATGCACTGGATACCCAAATTTTTTCAAACTGTTAAATGTGAACTTGCTTTGGACTTAGATATGTTATACAATGATCATTTAAAGCTATCTAGTTTTCAGCGTAGAATTTCATACAAAAGCGCATCATTTGAGTCTATCACACTCCAGGGAATGTATAAATGCAGAGAAAATAAAATATTCATAAGAACCTTAATGAGCAGGAATGTATGGTGGAGCGAAGAAATAGTAACATGGAAAAACATAAGGGATTAATAGATCTGGCGGGTCACAAAGACTCTATGCATCTGCAACATTCAGGTAGAGTTCCAAGCTTTTAGTTCTTAGTCTCTTGAGATCCCAATTAGGCAGTCTTCACCTCCCTAAGTAAATGGCCCCTAAAACAACAACAGTTAAAGACCTCATGAACTGGTAGCATGTTTCGATTTGACCACCTCAGACTTTTTTCCAACTTGATGTTGTTTCAGCTAACATTGCTTGTCGAAAATGGTGATGAATAATATCAACTGCCTGAGGAAAGTAAAATCGTCATTGTCTGCGTCTGTTCTATCCTATAAGAGAGACAGGAACTGAAAGAGGCGGACATTTATTTTCGGAGACTTCTTTTATACTCACTCACTAAATGTAAATACAATATTATACATATGATTTGGTAACTACTTCGCTACTACGCTATACCGCCGACAATTATACACCTCATCCAACAGCTGTGAGATAATGTTGCATACCAAGTAATCCACGACGGAAAACTTACGGAATCCTCCAAAGAAGTGAAGACTGGAGTAAGACAAGGCTGACTGGCTGGCTGCCTACTATCTTCAATGATTTTCCTGATTGTAGTAGATTGGATAAGGCGACAGACAGACAACGGGCAATGAGGAAACAGGCATAAAATGGACCCACTCAAAAAACTTGGAGGTCTGGACTTCGCCGATGATGATATATGTCTTATTTCCCACAAACTGGAAGATATGCAAGTGAAAAGCAACAAGTTGGCAAAAGAAGCATCTAGAGAAGATAGGACTTCCTTCAGATGAACACAGAGAAAACAAAGGTGATGAAGATTCCTGGCCAACAGCAACAACAACTACAACAACAGATAACAGTCAGAATAAATGGGAGAAATTTGAAAGAAACAGCCTCCTTTACCTATCTACCTATCTGGGAAGCATCGTTTCATATACAGGCGGACGGAACTGACTAGGATATTAACACAAGGATTGGGAAAGCAAGACAAGCTTTCATTACTCTCAAATCTGGGGGTCAACAGTGCTCAGCATGGAAAATAAGATCCGAGTTTTCAACTCCAATGTGAAGTCAGTGCTACTTAATATTCGGATTAGAGACTTGGCCAGCGTTTCACGAAGGGCACTTCGAACAAACTACAGACCTTCATCAACAGCTAGCTGTCTTCGCTCAGTACTCAAGATCAGATGGCCAGAAAAGATCACCAACAGGGATCTCATGGAGCAAACCAACCAGGATCCGATAGTTCAACAAATAGGCAGAAAGAAATGGAGGTGGACTGGTCATACTCTGAGGAAACTCTTAAGTGACATCACTAGACAAGCCATTGCTCGGGTGGAACCCGAAAGGGAAGCGGTGAGTTGGTCTTCAGTGAGAGGGTGACTTGGAGGAGGTCATGTGAAGAGGAGATGAAAGCATGTGGTCAGACATGGAGCCAGGTAAAAACTTTAGCAGTGAACCGAACTCGATGTAGACGTGCAGCTGAAGCCCTATGTTACTCTAGGAATTAAAGGAAATAATATTAATAAATAATAATAATAATAAAACATATGTGTTGTAGTTTATTACATTCAAGCACCTAAGTTTCAAAGACATCATTAAAGCATTCTTTTTCGAAATTCTTGCTTCTCAAATGAAGCTTCGAGTTATTGAAACACATTTCTCTTGACTATGATAGCTTCACTTTAAAAATACCAAAACTTCGAAGCAATAACAAATTTGAAAGTAAGAGAGATTGTATTTTTACTTTTAAATGTGTACTTTTATTATAAGTGTTATTAGTCCTATTCCGAGTGTGAAATAAGACTTAAACAGCTCATTTTCATTCCTGTCAATTCCTTGACATCATTTTTAACCAAATCTATGACCCCTCATAAGATTTTATTTACTCTTCCCTCGATTTCTGCAATTCGTCGCTTTCCACTTGGGAGGTTGGTGTATTGTTTCGCTTGGAATTTTTCTTCATAGACTTTTAATCCACTATCGTTTCATTCTGCATAATTATTGAGCAACAGGTGCTCTGAATGTACTGAATCAATCAAAATGGAATTCAGTATCTGTGCAGTGCGTAGTAAATAGAGATGGGATGCAGGTCTTAGTGGTAGCAGGAGTCGAAACTACAACCTCCACATTACTATCCCGACAGTCTACTAGCCACATTACAAGGCATAAATCTGCTGCAACTCCGATTTTCAATTCAACCTCAATAACTCCATTATAGATAAAATTTTATTTTGATAAATCACACAGTGATACACAGTAATACTAACTGATGACCACATTTAGAGCACAAATTATTACTGCTCATAATCATATCAAGGCACTCACCCACTCACACAACTTTCTTGCTTCATTTATATACACATGAGTGGAATCGATGATTAGACATTTGAACAAAATCAATATAAGATAAAGTACATTCAGAAATAATAATCATATGAGTGTTATCAATGGAATACAATCAGATGGGAAATGAGACGAGTGTTTTTTACAGTCATAATAAGTAACTTGTTAGAATGTTTTTGATGTGTTTGATTTGAAATAGAATTTTAAGATTATTGATTATCCTCTTCTGATTTGACTGACTGACTAATGGTAATAATATCTTCCAGGCATATTTCTGGTATTTGCATTGAGTCATTTCTGTTGCATGTGTTGTGTTCGCTGTAGACTCGATGAACCAGGCAGGATTCAGTTATCAAGCACTCTCTATCTCCACCTACCTAGATTACTTTTTAGAATTTTGACTCTATCCCACCAAGCTATTTTGTGGTTGAGTGTTAATGCGTGAAGTGAAACTGCTGAAATTTTTTCTAAATTACTTATCTTCTCGGGTGGGGTCAACCATTCTTACCTTAGCTAAATTCTTATGTTCTGACAATCTGACTACCCCCAACCTACTAGTTTGACCCATGTAGTTGACCTCACTCACAGTCATTGCAAGGTATTTTTTGTAAATTATATCATTTTGTCTAACTGGGTCCACCTATAGGGTCGTTTCACTCACATAGCTTGTCGCTGAGTGGTGGGTTTGTAGGTTTGAATGCCACTCTAATTCCTGCTTTATTAAGAATCATACGCAGGGGGGGGGCTCCCAGATGTCCCCTCCTTATATGGTAACACTAATGTAGATGCCTTATATTTTTTCTTATTTATGTCATTATTATTAGTTTCCTCAGTATTTTTACTATTTTACTTTTGACGTTTTCTGATATATCTGATAAATTTTTATAGTATAGTTAGTTATTTAACACCAACGCCTCTTCTATCAGATTCATTTCATCGTTTAAGTCGTTTTTGTGCTACTTAGTGCTACTGCTCGGTTTGTTAGGCGCTCAGATAATTAAGCCTGCTGCCTTTACAGATAACGATGGATGAGATGAATTAAAGTCAAAGTATCTGTAGTGCACATTGTACCTTTGAACTTTTGTTTAAACTTGCTCACCCACGGTGATACACTTTTTTATCCTTTGAGTTGTGAGTCTTCCGTACGTTCATTGGTTCGCTCTCTTGTTGTGCTCTCTTTCTGCACACTCTCCGAGCCTACCTCCAGCAACGTCTTCAGCTAAGTTGTACAGTCACTTTATTTATTAAATCTGTTATTCAGTTACGTTAAAAATACAACTCATACTAAGAATTCTTTCCACTGTTAGCTTTTAAACTTTGATTGAGTTAATCAGTACTTACACGTTAGGTAGAGTACTGGTAAAGTCACAAGACGGTGAAGTTTTTAGTAAGTGTGGTGATATCGAAGACTATCTTAAGTCTAGCCCCAACACTTACATATCTATTAGTTGTGTGAGTAGTGACTTGATATGATTATGACTGGCAACAGTTTGTGCTCGAAACATGGTTGCATCAGTTAATATTACTGTGTAACACAACACTGTGTGACAGTTTATCAAAATAAAATCTTATCCATAATGGAGTTATACTCCACCAAAGTGCCCGAGTTTCATACCCATATTAATCTCAATAACTATGCATTACATAAATATTAGTCTATCTGTACAGCTCTTACAGATATTCTAATTATCAATGCAGATGCTTTAGTCATAACTAAGGTACCATTGTCACTTACTCACCGTGAAAAATTCAAATGAGTGAAAAGTTAACAAATAAAATGTGTTGGTTTTGTACCAGGATTGTGAAACGGTGTTACAGTCTAAAATCAATAACGGTGGCACTATGCATCACGAATTGACAGAAGTTACAACTTATGGCTCATTGAATCCTGTTAGGCAGGTTCATCATCGTATTTCCGAACATCATCCTGCAGCATGGTTAAGCAAGGGACAAACAAGATCTATTCGTAGCTAGCTCTATTTTAGCCCACCTTGTAGATAGTGAGCATAAGGTTGACGTTAATACTGCATTTAAAATTATTTATCGTATTCCTACTAATATTAATTTTGCTTTACGAGTTCGTCTTCTACATACAGCTGAAGCAATAGGAATCCACCTGAAGAAGCCAAACCTGTGTGTGTTCAGAAGAAATTTGTACAGCCACTTTCCTTACCTTGGCCATCATCGTTACATGACTGTATAAACAGGACTACTTCATCCCCCTCCCCCCAAAATATTTTCCTTTTTAAAAATTATAATTGTCCAAATTATTTTATTTTTCTGACCACTTCAACTTTAGTTACAAACTGTCATTGTCCAAATTGTTTTATTTTCTTTAACAATCTGTTACGTAATCAACCTGTACACACGCTTATTCCTTAATTGCTCCTCATTTTTCCTAAATTATGCATTATGCAATCCACGTGTTGTAACCATTTCCACCTTTTAATTATACATATTAATTTTTCTTCGTTAATTACCACCCCATTGACATTTTGACACTGACTAATTATTGTTAACAAACATATCGCCACTTGATTGGTAAATTGTTGTATATTGTAATTAAAATGCTCTGCGTGTATATTAGAGTAGAGCCAGAGATGAGGATCTAATTGAAAAGTAAATATTTCTTCGCTCAATCTTTCTCTTTTCTGAATCCTGTTTTATTGGCTAATTAGTAAACGAACTCGCCTCATAACCTGAAGGTTTTGGGTTTGATTCTAGATGGTGCAGTAATGGATGAGTACTACCAGTGTCCCAAACCAGGACAAAAAAAGCAGCTGTCTTACTTCCTACTGGCTTACGATTCTTTTTTATTTCTTCACGTTCTCAGTGGAATATGGGGCTTCAAACTAGAGCCAGCTTGAAGCTTCTGTAGCAGTGGTGATTATTTTTACAGGATGGGGTTGTTAGCCTCATGTCCAACCTTTCCTCTTTACCAGCTTTATTTATTTCTGGCTTAGCGAGGTAAAGGAGTGCCTCGGTTGGGGATCAAAAACATTGGACCTCCTGCGTGGTCGGCGGAGAACTGCCACCGACACTGGCTTACGATGGGTCTCTTTATTCGATATCAACTCATGACTAAACTTGAAACAAAA
Source organism: Trichobilharzia regenti (assembly GCA_944472135.2). Classification (NCBI taxonomy): domain Eukaryota; kingdom Metazoa; phylum Platyhelminthes; class Trematoda; order Strigeidida; family Schistosomatidae; genus Trichobilharzia; species Trichobilharzia regenti. The sequence goes on from OX235265.1 coordinate 4,881,943, forward strand.
TAAATTCCAGTGAGAAATAGAAAGGCAGAGGTTATAATTGGCCAGCCTTTGACTCGGTTCCCAGTGGCTGAATGGCCTTGTAATCAGAAGGTCCTGGGTTCAAACCCTGGCGGTGGGTGCATACTGCCAATGATTCTCAAATTAGGTTGATGAGACAACTGTCCAGTACTCCAGTGATGATTTTCAATGGTTCTCTAACTGATATCTATCCCTGGTCAACTTCGAAAAATAAATCAAATCCTTACAAATCAACCTTTGGAAAGAGATAGAAAATGCTTACTGAAGCATAGAAAATCTGCATGAAATGCAAAAGAAAGAGTAAAACAGAAATCCAGTCACTTACATTAGGAATTAGAAAGGTACAAAACTAATTTAATTAGCAATTCAAATGAAAAATCACATAAAATATTCATCACTGCATGATGGAAAGAAAACCAGATGAAAATTAAAAATAAAAAACTGTCTGAAAGACAAATGAGATCTTATTCAAACTAAGTAAGGAAGATTCCAGGCCAATAGGTATCTGGGTTCCATGTTCACAGGTTAGCAGAAGAGAAACAAACCGTCATACAACGTTTAAAATGGCACCTTTAGCACATAGCTAATTAATTATTAATTTTTGTGAATGCTTGTGAAAAATAATTTTATCAATACTATTATTACTATTATTATTCCCTTGGGTTCCTGGTGGAACGCAGCATTTCAGCAGTAAATCTCTATTTCACTCTGTTCTCTGCAGTTTCTCTTCTTTTATTCCTTCACGTTCCCAGTGGAACATAGGGCACCTTCAAGCTAGCAGTGGTATTCATTTTTACAGGATGGGGTTGCTAGCCTCATGCCTAACCTTTCCTCTTTACCAGCTTTATTTATTACTGGCTTAGAGAGGTAAAGGAGTGCTTTGGTGGCTGGGAATCGAACCCCGGACCATGTGCATGGTTGGCAAGCTTCCTAAACGCTGTGCTACCAACTCAGTGCTCTGTATTAATTGGCTCCACCATTGCTCATAAGCTTTCCTCTTTTCCCCACACGATTTCCACCTTATCACCTTTGAAGTCACACTGACTAGTTAATTCCCATTCGGGTTCCACTCTAGGACCTGTCAAATGATGTCATTGAACGCTGTTCTCATTGTATGAACAACACTTCTCCATTCTATTTGGCATATTTGTTTGGTGACAGACTATTTATTGATTCGTTCCATACAGTTTCCTTGTTGCTAATCCTTTCTAGTTGGTCATCTAATTCTGGGTATGGAGCGAAATCAGGTGTTGTTGATAGTCCGAAGTAGGCAATTGGAAGTGCTTTTAGTGGTGCAGTGAGTCTCTGAACCATATAGAAGTACTGACTTAACATTAATGTTGAACAAAATCCGAATCTTGTACCTTACGGTGAGTTGTAGCGTGGTGAGAGCTAGCTGCCAGCCAAAATTGGCAGACATTAATTTACGTCAACTTTTACGTCCCCAGTATTGGTTGTGGGAAAAATATGAACAAAGACTGATTCAACAACCAATCACAGCAGACTTTACGTAGGTGGATACAGTTAGCATATAGGTGATTTGACATTCAAGAAACAGCCACAAATAGATGAAAGATTAACTTTCCGTGAGAAACCACCAATCAGAAGAGTGTGTTTGTTTGCTTATAACAATCTATAATAATGTACATGAATATACATAAATATGTGTTGATTTCCCAAATAAACGATCTGTTGCCTGGCCCATGTCTTCTGCTGTTACAGTTATACACTTCCACACTAAGTTCAAAGTAATGAAGGTCTGTCTTTATCTTCCTATTCTGACGACTTGAAATCTTCGTTTTTAGTTGAAACATTGTTTAGATAAGTGAAAGAGAAGAAGTTCTTTAGATGTCTTCCGACCATGGTGATTGATGTTTTTTGTTGTTGTTGTTTTTGGTGGTTATGTAGCTTCTTCATCACTTCTATCCCCTCCACATTCACTTGAAATCCTGTCTTCACATGAAAAATAATGCTCGCAATCTTTCCTTCTGAATATTTACTGAATAAGATGGTTACAAATTAGTCGAAGGATTTTATCATGAGCTGCCATGAGCTACAAGACTATTGGAAAACCAATCAGGGGGTACTGAACGACTGTTTCGTCCCATTTTCGGACTCTTCAACACCCATCTCACTGAGGTTCGAACCCAGGACCTTCTGGTTACAAGGCCAGCTATCTCGTAGACAAATATACCACTGGGAACCGATCCAATGGCTCATGATTTCCAACTTCTGCCAATTCGCAACATAGCGCCACCAGTACGTAATGTCTTCTTCGATGATCAACTGTTCTCACCTTCAAACTGCTATACCTTACTGGTCATGGCTTCCCACTAGAACCCCAGGTAACTAACTACCTGACTGAATAGGGCCAGTCGTTAGTGAGCATCAGATTGATTTTCAAGTATTGGTTTTGTAGGGTTTATGTTTGATTGTGTGAAAAGTTTCAGTGGTTTAATGGTCTACGAGGTGGACATAAATAACTCAGTGCAAATACTAGAGATATGGAAGATGTTATTACCACCAGTCAGCCAGATCAGACGAGGATAATAAATAATCTCAAAATTCTATTTCAATTCACGTACATCACAACATTTTAATAAGTTACTTATTTATTTTGACTATAAAAACACTCGTCTTATATCCCATCTGATTGTAATTGATCAATAACACTCATAATATTTTTTCAGAATGTCCATCATCTCATATTGATTTTTATTCAAATGTCTAATCATTAATTTTTTACTCATGTATATAAATGAAGCAAGAAAGTTGTGTGATTAGTGTCTCGATATGATTATGAGGGGTAATAAATTAAGCTTGAAACGTGGTTATCAGTTAATATTATTGTACAACCCTGTGGAATTCAACTATCACTATTATATCTTTTCATGCATGGATGGCAGGTGATTAGTTTGAAAATAAAGATGAATTTAGAAATGTGAAAACTTTAGGTAAATAAAATATGGAATAGCATTTTAGACTAGGCATCGACTGTCTCGAGTGTTATGGCCAAAGTTTCAGGAGACTGTTAAATGAGCTCGCTGATTTTCTAAGATATTCCGAGACATCGAAGAGTGAACACAACAAATAGGTTCATCAGAGTAGTTTATATTCTGACTTACAGTGATACACTGTTGACTAAGGGAAAAGTGTTCAGTGATAGCATAGATTGTAGCAACTAAAAGTGGAAGTTTTGAGGGGTTATACACATACAGCTCAGTGTATAATGAGAGAAACCGAGTTGCATAACTTAAAGTTTACTGAAGAAACTACCTACTATAGATTATATAATAATCAGACGCAAAACTTTTCATATATGCGTCCATCATTCTAAGTTGCTATGTGGAGTACATAACAATATGAGTGCACACTTTTTTGTTAGATGTTGAAATCATAGACATTTTACATGAATTTTGTTTAAAACGATTCATGTTGGAATATATAGATAACTTCTGAGTACAATCCCAAATACAGTGTGTTGCTCGACGCTTCCTCTACTCACTGGTCCATCCTGTCTAATTGCTTCACTACTAACCGTGTTGTATACTTTGGATTTTTGCAGGAACCTCTTATCCTCATCTGAAGACTATTCTACAACTGGTGCACAGCTTCTACCAGTAGACATGACTCTAGCAGTGAACGCTTCTATGGATTATATTAATAATTTGTAGCCGTGTTCTTTAACTTCATATCCAAGTAACCGTTTAATTAATATAACTGATTGCTATATTTTTCATAATATACTGTTACACTATCATCTAATGAACTTGGATCTTTATTCACATACTTGTCATGTTATTGAGCTCACTAGACAGTCCTCTACAGACATACTTCAGGGAGTTAAGTAGAAAAAGAAACACATGTAATGTTAATGTGGTGGACGGTAAGTTCCAGTGAAATATTATTCTCGCAGTAAGAATCATTGTATTTGTTGGTGTTAGCGTCTGAACATTATTGCCACAGTTCAATAGTTCATTAGCAATAGAATACTCTGTATATATTTGAACATTCTATTTCATGTCGTTTAATGTAAAAAACCAAAATCACACGCTCAGTGATTGGCGAACGAATATAAATTGTAGATATACAAACCGCGGTTTGATCACTTGAAAATATACCTTGGTGTCCGTGTCTTGCCCCCTGTTGTTACAATACCACTGGGAATGTAGGTGTATGTGTGTGAGGAGAAAAGAATAAGAACAGTAGCTAAGGTGTGCGTTGGTGGCAGGGTGGTTATTTTTTTTTGACTTACAGCTTGATTCCACAACGTATTTTTGGTACAAGTATGGGGTTTTCAGCATGGATATCGGTAGCCCATATTTTGCAGGCCGACCATAGATATCGGGTGTGTGTCAGCGTGGGCTGGAACCCCGGACCATGTGCATGGTAGGCGAGGATCCTAACCACTGTGCCACCGACGCACTCTCGCCGACCATGCACATGGCCCAAGGCTCGATCCCCCGCCGACACACACCTGATATCTATGGTCGCCCTGCAAAATATGGGCTACCGATATCCATGCTGAAAATTTCATACTTGTATCAAAATACAATGTGGAATCAAGCTGTAATCAAAAATAAAGTAAATAAAAGAAGTGTTCAGAATTTCAGGCATAACATTGAGTGATGAGTAAATCTACACTAATGGGAATGATTTTGAATTATTTAGCATCCTGAACACTCAAAGGATTTGATTATATATTTCTCTCAGACATTCTGACTGAAAGTCAATGGCTTCATGGAATGATATCTTGTTTCAATCTGCCCACTTCCAGAATTCGGTCCAACTCTACTTAACATTATTGACAGAGAGTGCTCACATCTCAACATGCTCTTCCCACCTAAATCTATAATACTGTGCAACCTCATAGGCCATCGATTAACATTCACAACGTTTGTTATCGATGAAACGACATGACGTAGATTAGAAGCAGGATGAAAGGATAGTGCTTGGAAGCTGATGTGACAAAGTTAGTTGGATGGCTACCTGCAGCCTACTTATGTACTAACTTGAAAAAAACCTCGGTGAATTCTAAATTTCTTAGGACTGTTGACTAAATATTTTGCAAGTATGCAACACACCTGTCACAATATGCATAAATGTTACTTAGACATTTTCATCTAGTTCTTGGCATGCGATTCACTCCTGCAAACTGTAAGATGCTGCTACAGGACTGGACTACGTCAACTCCTAGCTTAGTGATAGGGAGTGAAGTGATAGAACATGTTGACCACTTCACCTATTTGGGAAGCTGCATCAGCACCAACGGACTAATTGGCAATGAAATCTCACCACGGATCCGAAAAGCTCGAGCTGCTTTCGCTGACTTACACCATCTCTGGCGTAGGCGTGATATCCGGTCATCAACCAAGGGACGTGTGTACTGCTCATCAGTTCGCTCTGTCCTTCTCTATGGCTCTGAAACATGGCCAATACGAGTTGAAGACATGAAAAGGTTGACTGTTTTTGATCATAGATGTCTACGATCTCCTTCTCACGTTAGGTGGTTTCACAAGGTAAGTAATGTTGACGTTAGGCGTAGAGTGTTGGGCAAAGAGGGAAAATCAATCGACGAGGCTATAAAGTTAAATAGATTGAGATGGCTAGGTCACGTGCTGCGCATGCCTAACCATCGCCTCCCCCGACGGGCATAACTAGGTAGCTGATATAGGTTCAGGTTGGAAAAGAGCCAGTGGTGGCCAAACAAAAACATGGCCTCATCAATCTATGAAATCCTTGACAGTTAAACTGAGTCGGGTAGGGAGATTCAGACTTCCGGGTCGGGGCCCTCGGGACTCTAGGAATCAATGGCTGGAGACAATAGGTGACATGACTCAAAATCGTTGTCAATGGCCAGCGCAGATGTATTCAGTCTCTGTAATCTTTCATATTTATTTCTACCATTACCCATTCTGTTTCACTCTTATACTTGTGAAACTCTATTAATTCTCTCCACTCATCTAACTTTGTGTGGTATTTGGAAGGTGGCAACTCGAACTGGTGCACTTCGGTGCCAAGTTCTATGTTGAATCCAGACAGACAGTTCTCGGCCTATTAGATTTAGCATACTGATCCTTGTCTAAACAGAACACTTGCTCATCTGTTATTATTTCGCAGAAAGTATTTTTGTGAGGCACCTGGACGAAATAAGTCCTTTAGAATGAAAATAACTATATCTGACAAGAAGACAAGAGATTACCTTTTAATAATTATATTTTGAATAGAGAAAGAACTAACATTTTTGCAGGATAACAATACGATCTCTTCACATTTCGTAGATTCTCTTCAAGTAATGCTTACATCCTAAATGAATCAATAATATGTTACAAAATAGTGTCTGAACATACTTTTTTACAATGGTTTCAAGTTATAGATAGAAAGTTTAAGCAAGTAATTTGAAAGATGATGTAAGTAGGCAATTATTTATTGTTAAAAGAGTAACTATTTATGTGTTAATTAGAGAAAGGGGTGGAATTCAGATCTCTCTTGGAAACAAGGATAGACCAGGGACAAAATACAAGAGATAACAACAGAATGAATTTCTACATCTAATAGTAGAGAGTTCAGGAGGTTGGGTGGGGGCGAAAAGTGAAGTAAAATTATAAAATAGATAAAATACTTTAATTTAGTAGATTTGGAACCTTACTAGTGAGTTCAACTCATTGAGTGAAAACCATAATCAAGAATAAGGGCAATGTTATGCAGCAGAACAAAACACAAAAGAACGCGAAGAAAACAGTTATGGTTACCAAGGTAGAGAGAGATTAGTCACACTCTCTTTCTGTATGCATGGGTTGGCAATGGCTTCTGAGAACTGAAGTAATCATGCTTTGCTCTGTGTGTTATCTTGAAAGTCTGACTGGTTTCCACTCTATTTCTCGTGTCAGTTAGATGTCTGGCAATTGCAATTGAGAGTATTTTGCTGCCTTTCAAACAGAGACTTTTAGGGATATGCTCGGAGATTCTATTAGACTCTCTTCTCTCAGTCCTTCCTATTTATTTGATGCCTCAGGTGCATGTGAACTGGTAAGTGCAGTTGAAGTTGACATGAGCAGGATACTTATCTACTTTTGACTGGGTTAACGAGAATACTGTGTCGTAAAGTGGAATGAGTCTAGCGGTATGTTCACACACTATTTTATAACATATAATCGATTTATTTAGTACGTACGCCGTTGAAGAAAATCCACGAAATGAAGCAAGCCCGTATTATCCCGCAAATATATTCGTCCTTTCTTTATTCAAACTAATACAGGGAACCTGTATGGTGTATGATAATACTAATATGCTGACTAGTTCTGATCCAAACTACTTTTACAACATATGATAAATCACCAAATGCAAGAAAGCCTGATAAAACATGAAACGGTTATGAAGAAATATTGTGGCGAGTGAGAAAATCAAAACATAGTCGGTATTTATTTATGAATATTGTGTGAACAGTTTGGATCTGTAGAAGGATACAGTTTGTAAGTCAATAATTTTTGCTTGGTAACTTTGAAGAAGTCACAAAATTTCAGTAAAGTAAACTAATTATTTCCCACCAGAAAGGAACAAGACAAGAGGTTCACTGTAATATTTTCAATATGTGACACCTGATGTTTCCTTAGTTTACCAATACAAAGTCATTTTTCGTCAGTTACTGTTTTATGAAGTAGTCAACTTGCACATTATTCCAACTGTTTTAGTAAAAGTCAGGAACATTGTGGTTCCAAAACAAACTGCTTGACAGTTCCTAGACGTAACTTAGTTGTTGCTAAAGTGTAGTATGTACAGAAGAACTGTTTAAAAATAAAATAGTGGTAAGATTCAGGTTTTCTTTCCGTATATTTGTGAATGACCTGATACAAAATGCGTTAAAATTCCTCCAGTTTCTATTGACATATGCAAGAGTGTTCATTGCTTCGACAACTATGCATGTGGATAGAGTTAGGCTTAAGTGGTGGTCTTGTTAGTCGGTAGAAAATTTGAATTTACATGTCTAAGAAACAAAAATTAACTTAAGTCATTGGTTCATTAGCGTTGTCAATCACGAATCGTGCGAAATTCCTCAGAGCATTACACTAAGATGAATAAACGACCAAAATACAATTAAGTGAAAGTTAATTAATTGGGATAATAGTTGTTATGCAGTATAACTAAGACGTTCTGTGAAATGCGAGCCATCCTAAATTCTGCTGGATTTACTAGTATTATGAACAGCATTTGCATAAATAATACTCTGAAGCATTTCCATCTATTTTAATTGATAGTGTAATTTCTTACAGGAACGTTAAACATCTTTTATTCAGCAAGCATATTTTCAATAAGTATGCATAAATGAACCCTAATTTCATTATCAAATAAAGTATTCTTGAAAATTTTTTAAATATTACAGGTTTATCAAAACAATATGCTTAAATTTTTGCCGTCACTGACTCACCTGCGCATCTGAAAGCTCCTTTGACAATCGACTATTCTCACTTTTCATTGATTCTAATTGGTCTTTCATATTCTTACTAGATGAACTGTTCAAATCCAGATATTTTATAAGACGTAACAAATCCCTTTCAATAAACAAAAGCAGAGACTTTAACTCCTCTAAGTTATAGTTATTTCTTGATGGTATATTGTTGACTTCACGTATGAATCGTCCAGTTTCTGAAGGTAAATTGTACGTATCCATTGGCTTTACCAGGCACTTTGCTAAAACCTTAACGTGCATAAAATTCCGGCAAAATGCTTACTTGAATGATGGAGGAAAAGATCGGTGAATAAGTATCACTACGACTTAGACCAGCATCAGTCTGACATTCCTGAGATTTGGTTGTTATTTCGACATTATTACCAGTACATTTTGATGGCATTTGAGAAGGAAAGTTATAGAAACGCTCTACATCAGAAATCCACTTCAGAGCTTCAGCAGCCATTGTGCTGTCCACGTATTTATCCGTTAGGGGACTGTTCAACTGACAGCAAATACTGTCGTCTTTCTTTTCACCATTTTCTTTTGCTTCGTTATCTAATAAGTTAGAATTGTAAGCACTTATCCTTACTAGCATTGATCGCATCTGTAAGAGCATAGACAGTCGATATGTGCTCACTGACGCAAGCGCCCAATGAATTCACGTCTTCAGAATATGGATAGGAGTAAAGGGCATCTACCTTGCATATATGGCTCAGGATTTGAAAGATAAGTAAGCACCTATAAGTATGTCTCTTAGTCAAATAAAAATTATTTGCAACCTATCGATTATCATCTCAAGCAAAACTACGTGCAATATGGTATTTGATGATTGGTTAGTTTGAGAATAGTTACACTTGGATAGAACTGAATGAATTTTTATCTCCAGCGCTGATTTTCCAGGAAACTTCCACGAGTATGCCTTCCTCATTTTTGCGCGTCTGTTGAGCTTTTCAACAAAATCATGAAGCAGATTGACTTCTTTTCTGAGTTTGAGAATACATGCTTCGCTACCAAGAGACATTTCCTTTGAAAAAGTCAGACTCTTAATTGCCTACTAAGTAAGTATCAGTGATGAAGTTAAACAAATCAAAGGCATATCACTTATGTGACTCAGAATTTAAGTATTTAAAATTTGTCTCAAGAATCATTGTGACTTATAACCTGCCAGGTGTGTTAACTGTCTCTTTAAAGTTGACTTTATTGTCCTCAACTGTTCTTGTAGCCTTCTCCGTACTCAATAGTTTGTATTATTGACTCTTTGTTGATATATAAATTACGAATCATATTTTATGCAACTGAGGAGGCCTACATGCTGCCGGAGTTATCAGAATTTTTTGGCTTTCGTTTGCATATGTTCTCGATGATGAATGGTAGAATAAGACAAATGAGATATAAGAGGATGGTTCCTTAGGTTATAAGAAGCTAAGGGTAGGAGAGTATGTAGGGGAAATATACATAGTTGTTTAGCGTTATTTTGTGGGACTTTACTGGAAAGGATTAGTATTACGTACACAGACAACAAACTCCAAGTCATATATTCCTACAAAATCATCTGAGCCATCTGGTGTGCTATGCTTGTGACGTTATTTTGTACCTTTTCACAGACAAGGTAGACCAAATAGATCTTCACATTCCTTGCATTCGGGTTTTACCTTCATCTCCTTATCATTTGGATATCGGCAGACATAGACATGTTAAGGCAGACAGCCCACCAAGTTCTCCATGATAACAAATGATCAGCTTCAGAAAATGCTTGCAGGGTTAACAGATGTGTGCCTCCCCCACTTCAGATGAGGATGGGAGTGTTTCAATTGGATGTCATTTGTTAATTCACATTCTCAAATTGCCTTGTGACCATCATTTAGACTCAATTGATAGGTGAAATGTTCTGTGACCCCGAACGACAGATTGAATCTCCACATCGAAAGCGAAAATCAAAGACAAGGGTTGGGAAGTCAGCTGCTAGGACGGTTTCTAGACTTTGAAGTGGTGAAATTTTATGACTGAGTCGCATCTTCCGGCCTCGATTACTTTTGCAATGAAGTCACACTACACAAGCCATCAGCAAAGGTAATACAGAGACTCAAATGAAACTCAGAAAAAATAGGCGAACGTGATGGAGAGGATTTTTCTTGAAGAAACCGTCAGTGCAGATACCTGGTAGGCTTATGTGCAACCGGTTGTCTTTGTGAAGAAAATCTCCAGAAACAACCAATCACGCAGAAGAGTAGCAGTAGATATGGTTTATAAACTTGTAGGTAATTGTAAAAGCCTAATTCAACCACAAAATTCGGATTTTCAATATAAACGTCAAGTCAGTTCTTCTATAAGGATCAGAAACTTGGCGGGTCACAAACAATTTTCCCAACAGCCTGTTGCAGACATTTATCAACAACTGTCTTCGCTCTATATAGAAGATCAGATGGCCTGGCCGGAAAGAATCACCAACAAGAAAGTATGGGAACAAACAAACAAAACAAGAACAAACCAATCGCCAACCAACAAATGTACAGGAAAAAGTGGAGATGACACATTGGACACTCGCTGAGGGGGCCGCCGCCGGGTGGCATCGCGCGCGTGTCAGGCCATTGCTCCAGTGGAACCAGGCAGAAAGGGAGGTGGCGAGTGGGACATCAGTGCAAGAGTGACATGGAGGAGATCGTGTGAAGAGGAGTTGAAAGAGTATGGACTAACATGGATGCAGGTGGAAAGTACAGCAGAAGGAAGACAGAAGCAAGTGGAGACGTGCAGTTGAAGCCCTACACTCCGCTAGGAACCCAAGGGAACAGTAATAATAATTCATGCTAAAATATGAGCTGGAGATGTTATCAAGAGAGACGATGAGCTTCCGAGGTATCAGAACCACATCGGTTAGGATGGCAGTATTCCAATCTCAGTGAAATCGCCCAATAATATTTAACCCCGAAACCACATCATACACAAGTGAAATGACGAGACTTGAGGTTGCTAACTCTTCGGTTCTGTAATAGGGTCCAGAAAACCAATTAGTTAGGCTGCTTGAGTGACTTCGAGTTTGCTTCTAGTTGCTTTCAGACAGGAATAGCACTCATGACTGGTGTATAGCTATCTATCCTCCCACCATATTTGCCGAAATTTTTAGAGCTTTTGGTGGTTCTAATAACTTGGACAAAGTTAGAGTGCGTGAACCCAAAGGTAGCAATATGTTTTAGCGTGAGAGAGGGGGACAGTAGACTCACATCATCAGGGTGCTTACCGAGTAATGGGGCTGTAGGTTTGAGGTAGTTGGCTGCAAATGTTTTGCTGAATAATTCACACATGTGTGCAGAGTCGGTGTATAGCTTTTCTTTGTCTATGGAAAGAGAATTGCTGTAATATTTGCGGTCCAATCGCTTCTTTACTATTTCTGTGAGGGCATATAACCTTGCTGGGCTGACTAATACAGTGTGTTCTTCATTCCTCAAACGCGAATCTCGAGCCTGTTAGGTGGAGCTATGGGCCTTAAGTATTAAATTTAATGTGTCAAAGTGGCTTTGTTTGAAGTAACTGGTCGAGAGTCTTCTCAGCTGCTTATGATTCTTTAGTTTTATAAGTGGCCTGCTATATGGGAAACTTGGTGCTTGAAGTGGAATGGCAGCATTCACTCGTGTTTGAGTTATGGTAGAAGGTGCTTAGAGCTCTCGAGAGGTCATAGGTGGTGAAGTATTCACCCAATTCAGAAGATCGCAGCATTAATTCTACGAAAGCCAAGTTTGCCTCGCTATAGTTTGTATATATTATTTGTTGTGAAGTGGAGGTATGAACTGCATTGCTACTCAGTGGAAGTGGCAGTGCACACATCACTGTTTTGTGGTCACTGCCTGAAAACTTAGAGCCTGCTAAGATTGAGTGGGGACTTATATCGTGACAGGATATTAAGTCCAGTACGTTATCACCTCTTGTAGGGAGAGTGACAGTCTGTTTCCAGTCGAAAATGTCCAGTGTACCTAAGAGCTCGTCATATTTAGTTGAGCCTTTTAATAAATGCCAGTTGATTTCGTGTAGGTTGAAGTCTCCACATATGACCTTATGCTCATATCGGAGAGTGGACACTTGCTTCAGTGCATTGATGTCTTGACTCTGATAACCACTGTAGGTACCAGGTACTGGGTAGATACATCCTATTAGTACTGTAGCATTTCTGGAAATGAGAATCAAGTGAACGGCGATGTGATAGCAAGAGCTTTACTTTTACAGGTTTTCGTGCAGTGGAGTTTTAACCCACCTTAATAGAAATGTAAAGCTATGAAAGCACTAAGTAACGAAGAAAAAATGTGTCGTGTACTGTCATACTTTTTAGGTTGAATCCCGATAGACGAGGAAACCTCATAATATATTACAGTGCTGACTTCTCAACAGAAGAATTAGTCGAATGGATATCAAGTTTCCGGTGCTTAGTAGTTAATGATTTCAAAACCTGATTAGTTTGGCAAAGGAACCTCCTAATCACGTTATCATATTTTTTTTTGATTTACAGCTTGATTCCACACTGTATTTTTGGTACAAGTATGGAATTTTCAGCATGGATATCGGTAGCCCAAATTTTGCAGGCCGACCACAGATATCAGGTGTGCGTCGGCGTGGGCTCGAACCCCGGACCATGTGCATGGTCGGCGAGAGTCCTAACCACTGTGCCACCGACGCTTCCGATCGCAAGTTGGTGGGATAATTCGTATCATTTATCCTAGCCCATCATATTCGTACACTCACAAGGTATGGCTCTTAGTATCGCTCCTCAGCACTCGGCTTGGTATTCTCTCACGGCTTTGAAAACTAAAAAACAATGTTTTGAAGTTGTCTTGTTATAAGTGATGTGATGAACTACAAATTGAGTTCGAAATATCATCCAGCAAATAATACTATTTCGCCGAGTGATATATCTCGTAAGCAAATTATTATGGAAGTCTCTGCAATAAACACATCTAGGGCATCGCTCCCTCGGACATCGTCCCTTCACTAGTACGGTAGTGATAAAAGCAGACTGAACACCAACTTGGGTGAGCTGTGTTTAAATCGTCGGTAAGTAGTGCGTTCAAAGGGCAGCTCTAAAAGGACAGATGTCCACATGACAATCACTAGCATCATTTTTAGTTGAAGCCGAGCGAAAAGCGAGCTCGAAGTGGTTCAAGCAATTCAAAGGAGTGAAATCCCATAAAACCTTGGGAAATGAGTGTGTATATATCAACCCCTGAACTACAAAGTCAAGGGATATGCATACCGCAGATAAAGAATCCATCCAGATGGTTCACTAGTCACAAACGTAACTCAGTGTCTTCTGCGAAGTGCAATGCAGAAGCCGTTCTCATAGAAACAAGACGCATAATGGAGTACTTTACGGAGGTATTTAGGAGGCAACAACTGCCACGCAAGTATCCGGTTGCAACACCCAATGGAGTAAAGGTCCTTTCAATTTCCATCAAAAAAATCGGAGCTGTAAGAGGACTAAATATTAGGACGGAATGGACCAAATCTAGATCTCATTAAGTAGACGGCATCACATAGCGCGCTCACTAGCAGTTGTCTTTACACGAATTTTCAAATTATCGGTGTGTAGCAGTTGACTCTCCTCGAAATTATCAGCCAACAGAATTCCTCACCCGAAATTGGATGCTGACCTTCAGTTTTGAACAGTAGGCTCGTAGACAAGCCCTTACGCCCTTTGGAAATTCATGTTGATACGTTCGTTTGTCTGTGTACTATCCATAGGCAGTTAGGCAATTATACTCAAACATTGATTTCGGTCACGAAAAGTAATACGTATTTTGGAGTATAAATTTGGTGACATGTTTGGATGGGTCCAGGAAGAACGAAAATTATAGGTGCCATAGATATAGGAACCCAAATTGATATCTCTCATATTTTCCGTGGAGGTCGACAGGACAAATCCCACGAGGCGGGATGTCGGAAAACTAACAGTAAATGTCAATGACCAGCTTCTACTACGCTGGACCTGACGCTGTCCCTGGAAGACCTTCAGAAACACTTTGTATTAACCAACGCGGAAACCAGAACACTGATTGGCGACTCCAGAACCCTTTATTCTTACGCTAATATGTAACGAACAATAAGGTTATTACACATAAGGTCTAAGAATAAATGTTATAACAATAAATCACGATAATACTTCTGATAGTTTTCTGTCTTCCACTGAACAGCGAACGATGAGACGATGACTGCTGGTGTCAAAGCAGTTGAAGATTGAACGATCAATTCTTGGTTGTTTGCTCAAAATCAACTTCCCCAATTCTCGCGGAGACATCAATACGACAGTCATCGTCTCATCGGTCGCTGTTCAGAAAGAAGTCAGCAGAAAACCGTCAGAAGTAATATTGTGATTTATTATTGTAATATTTGTTCACAGACCTTAGTTATAACATTGTTTATATGTTGGTGTAGCAATAAAGAATTCTCGAGTCAACAATTGGTGTTTTGGTTTTTTCGTCCGTTGTTACTAAGCGTTTCTGAGAAATTTCAAGGAACAGCGTGAGCCCGAGCGCAGCAAGAGCTGAGCATTAACGGTTTATGAGACGTGGCTGACAGTTTCTGACGGTAGAAACAGATTCTGGCGGATTCAGACAGTTGGTGAAAGTTTGGATAGTCACCGTTCATCTTTCCCGGTGCCGGTCAAGTCCTCTTTGTACAAGCAATATCTGGAGCATTTTTGGAATTGGGTCAAGTTCAACAATGCCTGGGTCAAAGAAGGGACAGAGTGTCTTGGATGCAAACAGGAAAGTAAGTCATGGTGACTTGTCTGTTACTTGTAACGATGTGTCTGATGTTAAACACGACATGGTTGACGTTACTGTTTTGCCGTTCAGGGATAATAGGAACATCAAACTCCCTAAATTTGAACCACGGTGTTTCGATGGAAACCCGGCTGATTATTTACAGTTTGTAGGAGAATTTGAGATCATGTTGAGTGGTTTTTTATTAAATGACGAAATGAAGTTAATGTATTTGATGAGGTATTGCACTGGAGATGCTGCAAGAGCTATACAGTGCTGTAAGTTTATGAAGCCAAAAGAGGGCTACTACGAGGCTATGAGCATATTACGTCAAAGGTTTGGAAGACCTTCGATGATTGCAGGGAAATTATTCGAGGCTGTTAAGGGTAATGGTGGTCAATTACAGGATGACTCCCAGGCACTCACTGAGTTTTTAGATAATTTGCTAATTTACAAGAATGGAATGATTTCGATGAATCGCGCGAGTGACCTCAACTCGAGTTTTATACTAGAAGTAATAGCAAGACGCCTACCTACTCTACTGCAAAGGAAGTGGGCGAAGATAAGCTCCCGTATGAAGGATGAGGGTATCGAGCCAAAGTTTGATGATATCCTGAAACTAGTAAAAGATAGCGTCAATCAATCTATGAGCAAGTTCGCCAGTCTATTACATCTCACCCCTAGAATAGAGCAGTCTGAGAGCAAAATGAAATCATTGATGACGAGTAGGCGTCAGAGAGGTGGATATCGAGAAGGCTCCATGATGTCTAGTAATGCATATAGACCCAGTGAGTGTAACAGGATTCGTAGTACATCCTCAACAGATAAGTTGCAAGATGCAAGACAAACACGGTTGTGTTGTACACGTTTGCAAGAGGTGCATACAGAGGTGAACTGTGAATCAGTGAGCAAGTTCAGTGATAAGCTAAATGTAAACTCCAGGCCTGACTCCGAATTGTGTGACGATAACGGTGCGGTGAAGAAGTCTGTAGCTGCAACTGGTAAGCCATTGTTGAATAGAGTGTCACAGAATAGAGTTGCTGCTCCAGAGTGCAGTTCTGACTCCACAAGTTCACAAGGTATTACTAGAGAGAGTGAAGGCATGAAATCTTTTGGGATTTGTGAGGAAGAACCCGAATCGCTAATGCTGTTATTAAAGACTTTGAAAATGATGAAGTCGACCAGATAGATGATGGTAAATTGAATATTCGTGATAATGATCATGATAGTGTAGATTTGTCTTTGGTTGATCATGATGAGATAAGGGATATGCCTACTACCGCTAAGTAAATCAGGGTTCTGTACAGCTCAAAGGTGAAGTAGAAATAAATGCAGTTGCAGCAGGCATGTATACTTGTCAGACCGTCAGTGTAATTGATCAGCATGTAGCCCACCTATCATCAGATGATAGTGCTAAACCTGAGCTGATAGTAAATGACGGCAATGGTGGTAATCTTGCAGTTCGACAAATTTCTGAAGGCCGAACAACAACAGCTTCTGATGCACCGCTAAGTTCGTCAACTGGTATCAATCAGTCGTCGTTGGTGTTGTCATCCACAATGAGAAGGACGCCCATCAACTCAAGTATCTTGTGCAATGACTATGCTAGTATCAGTTCGTTTGAAAGGACGAAAGATATTGGTCAGTTTAGTGAGGATAAGCCAAGTGTAAACGAGAGAGTAATTGTTAAATTGACTTGGATGAATAAAGGCATTTCTAGTTTCAAGTTACTATTTGAATGCTATTAACTTTGGTGAAAATTACTCTGTTTCTACGCTTGGTTGACCAGATACATCGTGTGTTTGTTCGTCATCTATATTCTACGACACAATGACATGAACTTGTTACCGTTCATATTTGAGGATATAGCTGATAGAAGGAAGTCAGCAAATGAACTCTGCGACGATTTTCCAACCTAGAACGTCAACCTGAGAAGGAATGTAGGCGTACTGCTGTGAGTCCTACAGTTCTTCAAGGGTAGTTTGCCATGCCGGAATCCACAGCATTTGATGTAGTGAGTGTACATATGTTTGTGTTCAATAGTTGTGTGAGTCCCAATTATCGTAATTGTTGGTTAATCTCGTTTGTGCCCGGACATTCCACTACTTACAATCGTCAACCTGCGAACGCTTGTAGGCGCACTGGTGTAAGTCCTGCAATTCTTCAAAGGAATTACATCAAGACATGATCCGCGAGTTTGTGTGTACTGTTTGTATATATGTGTGGTGTGTCATATCAACTGGTGTATTTTTGGATTCATTGTGTTTACTCGTTGTTTTCGTACCTTGTTGTTATTGCGTAATTTTGTTAAAATTTTCGTCGTGATTACTTCTGAAGTTGTTTCGAGTCTTCTACATCCATGAATGAATTGATTGATTTTAAAGACAGCAGATGGGTCGTATACGACGGGGAGGCTAGGCTAGTGCTGAGAATGACATGCACACAGAGATAATTGTCAGCTGTGGTCCCACACGCCGGGGGCGAGAGTGTAGACGACTGAGGCTTGCATACGTCACCGTTACTAGAACTGAGGCAGAATGAGTGACAAGCGATTGCAGTGGTAATTGGTAGTGAGTAGATAAGAAGATGTGCGTAGAGTATCGTGAGGTACTGCTATGGTCACGTTGCATTCTGCAAGAGTCATTCTAGCAAGTGGCGATTGTGTTGCAAGATGTCAAGAGGACGACTTTAACTGCAAGGCGCATGTTGTCATAGATGAGTGAGATTGTGCTGTGGGTATGCTTGTGGTGTGTTGGCTTTTCTGTTTGTTTTCCATTTCAGCTCTGTCCGTGTGACCCAGGTTCTCGCAATGGCATCCAAGTCAACGTGTATTGGTCGTGAAGGAAAAAAGGGATGGATCCGTTTTTTGCCGGGGAGTGTCAATGTAGTTGAGGATTGAACGATCAATTCATGGTTGTTTGCTCAAACCCAACTCCTCTATATTTTTCGCGGGATTCACCAACCCAGCTGTCAGCCACGTCTCATAAACCGTTAATGCCCAGCTCTTGCTACGCTCGGGCTCACGCTGTTCCTTGAAATTTCTCAGAAACGCTTAGTAACAACGGACGAAATAACCAAAACACCAATTGTTGACTCGAGAATTCTTTATTGCTACACCAACATATAAACAATGTTATAACTAAGGTCTGTGAACAAATATTACAATAATAAATCACAATATTACTTCTGACGGTTTTCTGCTGACTTCTTTCTGAACAGCGACCGATGAGACGATGACTGTCGTATTGATGTCTCCGCGAGAATTGGGGAAGTTGATTTTGAGCAAACAACCAAGAATTGATCGTTCAATCCTCAACTACATTGACACTCCCCGGCAAAAAACGGATCCATCCCATTTTTCCTTCACGACCAATACACGTTGACTTGGATGCCATTGCGAGAACCTGGGTCACACGGACAGAGCTGAAATGGAAAACAAACAGAAAAGCCAACACACCACAAGCATACCCACAGCACAATCTCACTCATCTATGACAACATGCGCCTTGCAGTTAAAGTCGTCCTCTTGACATCTTGCAACACAATCGCCACTTGCTAGAATGACTCTTGCAGAATGCAACGTGACCATAGCAGTACCTCACGATACTCTACGCACATCTTCTTATCTACTCACTACCAATTACCACTGCAATCGCTTGTCACTCATTCTGCCTCAGTTCTAGTAACGGTGACGTATGCAAGCCTCAGTCGTCTACACTCTCGCCCCCCGGCGTGTGGGACCACAGCTGACAATTATCTCTGTGTGCATGTCATTCTCAGCACTAGCCTAGCCTCCCCGTCGTATACGACCCATCTGCTGTCTTTAAAATCAATCAATTCATTCATGGATGTAGAAGACTCGAAACAACTTCAGAAGTAATCACGACGAAAATTTTAACAAAATTACGCAATAACAACAAGGTACGAAAACAACGAGTAAACACAATGAATCCAAAAATACACCAGTTGATATGACACACCACACATATATACAAACAGTACACACAAACTCGCGGATCATGTCTTGATGTAATTCCTTTGAAGAATTGCAGGACTTACACCAGTGCGCCTACAAGCGTTCGCAGGTTGACGATTGTAAGTAGTGGAATGTCCGGGCACAAACGAGATTAACCAACAATTACGATAATTGGGACTCACACAACTATTGAACACAAACATATGTACACTCACTACATCAAATGCTGTGGATTCCGGCATGGCAAACTACCCTTGAAGAACTGTAGGACTCACAGCAGTACGCCTACATTCCTTCTCAGGTTGACGTTCTAGGTTGGAAAATCGTCGCAGAGTTCATTTGCTGACCTCTGTCTATTATCTATATCCTCAACTCTAAACGGTGACACGCCCATGTCATGGTATCGTAGAATATAAATGACTAAGAATCATACGACGTATCTGATCAACCGAGCCTACGCACAGAGTAATTTACATCAAAGTTCATAACATGGAAATAGTAATTTGAAACTTGAAAGGCCTTTATTCGTGCAGGTCAATTTGACAATTACCCTCTCATACAAACTTGGCTTATCCTCACTAAACTGAGCGATATATTTCGTCTTTTCAAATGCACCGATACTAGCATAGTCATAGCACAAGGCACATGACTTCATGGACATCCCTTTCATTGTGGATGACAATACCAACGACGACTGATTGACCGAGCGGTGCATCAGAAGCTGTTGTTGTTTGGCTTTTAGATGTTTGTTCAACCGCAAGATTACCACCACTGCTGTCTTTTATTATTAGCTCCAGTTTAGCATTAGCATCTGATGATCAGTGGGCTACACGCTGATCATTTACACCGACGGCCTCATGAGTAACCATACCTTCTACCACTGCATCTGCTCCTTATTCTACTTCACGTTCAAGTTGTACAGAACCTTTGTTCTACTCAGCAGTAGTAGGCATTCCCCTCATCTCATCATGATCACCCAAAGACAAATGTGAAACTATCATGATCATTATCACGAATATTCACTTAACGTTGTCTATCTGGTCGACTTAATCATTTTCAAACTCTTCAATAACAGGAGTAGACAAATTGGGTTCTTTCTCACAAATCCTTAAAGGTTTTATACCTTTACTCTGACTAGTAATGTAGCAGCAGGACTGGACTCTGAAACTGTAAATCTCTTCTCCTGCACAAACTGCGATTTCGTTTGTGACACTCCATTCAACAATGGCTTACCACATGCAATTACAGGCTTCTTCTATGCACCATTATCGTCACACAATTCGTAGTCAGACCTTGATGAGGCTGATTTCACATTTAGCTTACTACTTAACTTGGCCACTACTCCACAGTTCGCTTTTATATGCACTTCTTGCAAACTGTCGAAACACGACCGTGTTTATCCCGCTACTTGTAACCTATCTGTAGAAGATGTCCCACGAAGGCTGTTACACTCCCTCTGTTTATATGGATTACTAAACACCATAAGGCTTTATCGATATCCACCTCTCTGAGACACTTTCGTCATAATTGATTGCGTTTTGCCCTCAGACTGCTCTATTCTAGGAGTGGGATGCAATATACTAGCAAACTTGCTCATAGATTGATTCACACTATCTTTTACCAGTTTCAGAATATCATCGAACTTTGGCTCAATACCTTCACCCTCTATACGAGAGCTTATCTTCACCCACTTCCTTTGCAGTCGAGTAGGTAGGCGTCTCGCTATTACCTCTAGGACGGAACTTGAGTTCAGATTGCTCATGCAATTCACAATAATAATAATTTATATTTTCATGTAAACATATAAGTTTACATGAAAATGTATGCTATTTTACAAGCACGATCCAGTGTGATATAATCTCAAATCGTAGATTGTCTACAAGTTAATAATGTTTCAACAGTTAAATATTTGATATATATATGTACATACACTCATTGTCTGAACCAGGCCGTATAGTTATTGAATTTTACAGTTGTCCTCAAGGCGGCGCGGGAAAATCGACTTCGTTTCGTTTTCAACCCGTGGTTGTAGGCATAAGATAAACAACCAATATTGAGGTAAGTTCAACTTTTACAATGGATTGAAAGCCGTTTCAGAAAAGTTAAAGTGCTAAGGTGAATCATTAAAGTGCAATAAAATAAGTAAGCGCAATATATCATTAATAAATGCATTTATAAAGGAAATAGATCGAAATCAACGTATTCTTGTAAGTCATCAGATTATCCAAAATCTCAGAGAGTGCCCTGGAGTCATCTCGTAATTGACTACCACTACCTTTAAGGGCCTCTAATACGTTCCTTGCAATCGTCGAAGGTCGTCCAAACCTTTGACGCAGGATGCGTATCGCCTCAGTATATCTTTCGTTAGGGGACATAACCTTACATCAATGTACAGCTCCTGAAGCAACTCCAGTGCAGTACCTCATCAAGTACACTAACTTCATTTCATCATGTGATATAAAACTACTCAACATGATTTCAAACTCCTTTACAAACTGTGGATGGTCAGCTTATGTCAATGGAGTTGAAGATTGAACGATCAATTCTTGGTTGTTTGCTCAAAATCAACTTCCCCAATTTTCGCGGAGGCATCAATACGACAGTCATCGTCTCATCGGTCGCTGTTCAGAAAGAAGAGTGAAACATCGTCAGAAGTAATACAATGATTTATTATTGTAATATTTGTTTTCAGACCTTAGTTCGCTTATTCCTTTTATATGTTGGTGTAACAATAAACAAATATCAAGCGGCAGATCGGTGTTTTGGTTTTTACGTCCGTTATAACTAAGCGTTTCTGAAATCTTCGAAGAACAGCGTGGGCCCGAGCGTTGCGAGAGCTGGGCATTAACGGTTTATGAGACGTGACTGACAGCTTAGTTTCCATCGAAACAGTGAGGTTCAAATTTAGGCTTATTATCCCTAGACTGCGAAACATGAACAACAGAATCATCATGCTAAGCATCATACATATCATTACAATTAACAAGCAACTCAACATTACTTACTTTTAGTCATATGAAAAAGAGAAGACGTTCAGCGAAGAGACTCTTTTCGGCGAATTCATTCACATAGCTGTACAATCGCATTTATATATAATTATTTGAGTGTGTGTGTGTACATGAGGTTTGTCAAAATTAGATAATTGATCAGGTAATAAAAGAATGATCTAATATAGAAACAAAGTTAATTGGACAGCAACTAAATTAAGATTGAGTTAGTAAGTTAGATGACGTAATACAATTGACTAAAATGTTTTAACTTAGGTCAGGTTAGCAACAGAGGTAATTACAGGTAGAGACTAAGTAGAAGTGGGGTAGATAATAATGCCATTTAGATTAGAAATGAAATTGAGCAATTAAGTTGGATGACGTAACATAAATGACTATAAATTGAGCGTTGGTCAGGTCAATTAAAGTGGTAGTGAGGTGTAGAAATTAAATCGGGTAGGGGTAGAGACAAGAAAGTTGAAAATGCAAAATATTACAATTGAGAAGACAGAATAATACCAATGAAGAGACAGAAAAAAAATTAGGTAGAATTTACCTTTCAGGTAATAATGTAGGTTAAGTCCATTGTAAGTTTAGTGATTGAACGAACCTCTTCTGTATGCAGAGTTCAGGGCTTAGCATGGTTTTACAAAGGAGAAAAGCGATGTCCCCGCAGCTCCATCTTAGAACACCTGATAGAATCCGGACACCAAGCTGCACCCCAAACAAACTTCAAAGTCGTCTACAGAGTAAGAAGTAGTCTTCCAAAAGGTGTACGAATCAGACTTCTTCAAACTGCAGAAGCAATGGCGATTCACTTGCTAAGCCCTGAACTCTGCATACAGAAGAGGTTCGTTCAATCACTAAACTTACAATGGACTTAACCTACATTATTACCTGAAAGGTAAATTCTACCTAATTTTTTTTTCTGTCTCTTCATTGGTATTATTCTGTCTTCTCAATTGTAATATTTTGCATTTTCAACTTTCTTGTCTCTACCCCTACCCGATTTAATTTCTACACCTCACTACCACTTTAATTGACCTGACCAACGCTCAATTTATAGTCATTTATGTTACGTCATCCAACTTAATTGCTCAATTTCATTTCTAATCTAAATGGCATTATTATCTACCCCACTTCTACTTAGTCTCTACCTGTAATTACCTCTGTTGCTAACCTGACCTAAGTTAAAACATTTTAGTCAATTGTATTACGTCATCTAACTTACTAACTCAATCTTAATTTAGTTGCTGTCCAATTAACTTTGTTTCTATATTAGATCATTCTTTTATTACCTGATCAATTATCTAATTTTGACAAACCTCATGTACACACACACACTCAAATAATTATATATAAATGCGATTGTACAGCTATGTGAATGAATTCGCCGAAAAGAGTCTCTTCGCTGAACGTCTTCTCTTTTTCATATGACTAAATGGGGATTTTCAAGATTACTTACTTTCCTGCTTGCCTCCAAGACGCTCTTTCTCTTCATTGACCCAGGAATCATTGAACTTTTCCTAAATTCCAGAAAAGTTCCAGATAATACTTTTCCAAAGAAGACTGGCAGGCACCAGGAAAGACGAATGGAAACTATTCAAACACTATCAGAAAACGTCAGCCAAGTCTCATAAACTGTCAATGTCCAGCTTCTACTACGCTGGACCTGACGCTGTCCCTGGAAGACCTTCAGAAACACTTTGTATTAACCAACGCGGAAACCAGAACACTGATTGGCGACTCCAGAACCCTTTATTCTTACGCTAATATGTAACGAACAATAAGGTTATTACACATAAGGTCTAAGAATAAATGTTATAACAATAAATCACGATAATACTTCTGATAGTTTTCTGTCTTCCACTGAACAGCGAACGATGAGACGATGACTGCTGGATTGATGACTCCCGCGAAAAATATGGAGGAGTTGGGTTTGAGCAAACAACCATGAACTGGTCGTTCAATCTTCAAATAAGCTGAGAATATCTATTCCTTGAATTCGACGATGGTTATAGTTTTCTGGTCATCTCCATTGTAGGTCAATTTGCGACGTATTTCGCTGGTTAGTTGCAAAGAGTTCTTCTTTTTTGAGGTAGATTTGTATACTCCATATAACTTTCTATTGGTAATAGTACCATAGAGTGGATCTTGTGGAATCATGCCTCGATTAGGTCAGAATATATTCGTTGACTGAGCGTGAATCTGGGAATTTCGATGATACACTTAGGATAAATTCGATGCATCGTATTATTTGGCATCGTTTCATCGGTGCTTGTGGTCATACAGTGATACACCCAATTTATTCGAAGCAGTGGGTGGTTTTTTATGTCCAGTCACACTAACATAGATTATAGTGAAGCTGTTTAGAGCCCTTCTTGAAGAATCACATGTACACAGTTTTGAGGGTGCTTGTTATCTGTCCTAATGATGCGAGGCAATGGCTGGCAAGAATTAAAGTTCGTGTCAACTTCAGTGACATTTGCTTCCGACAGAAGTCCCTCAGTGACGCCGCTTATAACCTTGAAAATCTTAACCATTACAAAAGGAGCTTTTTAAAGAGCGCAGAAAAAATAAGGGATTTAATAATGAAGAATATTTTAGAAAACATAGGTAAGTAATCTGGTAATGCAGAGTCTGTCTGATGCTAAAAATTACCTTCCTTGTATCAAGGAACAAACGAAATGTCTTCTTGAAATCCACAACGTTTGAACTGAAAAAAGTACAGTACACTCAGCTACAAACAGTTCTGTATTCTCCTCAGCTGTTCGAAAGTAAGTGCTCCATAAACTCAGCCAACCCATCAACCATGTGCAGCTTCTCATTCAAGTTCCAGAGTGCACTATATTGGGAGAAGTCAGTTTCTTTGGTTTTAGAAAACCAACGATGTAGGTTGTTAATTAGGTTATGACTTAAGAGCCAGGAAACAGTAACTCCAGGCCGCATTTGTGCCTTAAGTACCATTAAGAAAATCCGCAGGACCTTAACTGGAATCATTCGTAATAAGTGCATCACTTTGTCCATCTTAAGTGAAGTCTCATCGACAAAATCGCTTCTAGAAGCTAGAACTGAAAATCACCTTACACAGTAATAACAGTCTGAAGAACTGTAGATGACAGCTATTTAATATAACCGGTGCTATATGCGATGAGCAACAAAATCTTCTCTCATAATGCACAATAGACACAGAGGATCATCAGAGTATCCAACATTTTGAAAAAAGGTTGCAGACCTCGTCTGAGTTATTTTTTCTTTCCATTTAGTTGAAAAACGACAGAGGAAGTATCAGGAACGCTAAAAAGCTGACTGGGAATTACCTTGCTGGGTAGTAATGTTTTTCACTGAGAGATGTTGCAAGCCATCATCTCCATGGCTGTGCAAATTTTGCAGCAACCCGTTAGATGTCCTCATCCAAGAGGCAGTAGGACTCTTGATGTCCAAGAAATTGTCGAAAGACATAGTTGAAAAGCCTGTACCAGAAACCTTCGCCAAGGATGGCGGTTCAGGACATAGTTGTAAGATTCAGGATGCATCACCTCCTGAAGTCTCAGAAGCGAAAGAAGCACAAAATGCCCAACTATCTGTTGCTGCAAAGCGCAAAAGGCAACGGAAATCCAGAAGGGCAAGTAGTGCCAGCATGGCAAAACCAGCCTGTGAAATAGCAACGCCAAAGCGCAGCGTGTCTAGTGCACGAATGGCTTCTAGTCGCGGCGAAAACAGAGTGGGAGAAACGGACTCCACTTGGTTGCTGCCGAAAGGTAAGAAGCTAAACAAAACTAGGAAAGAAACAGTAGCCGAGTTTACCAACAAGGTCTCGACGACTGTTAGTTCCAGCAAAACTCAGAAACCCACGGACTCTAGTTACAGTATTATCATCTGGAACTTGGAGGAATCTAAGAACACAGATCCAGCTGCCCGACATGCAGATGATCTGAAGGCGATCAGCTCCATATTCCGGGAAATACTTCCCGAAAAAACAACTGGAGTACACGTACGAAAGGCTATCAGGATCGGAAAACGAAACCCTGATGCTACAGGAACTCCTCGACGACTACTTAAGGTAGTTTTAGGGAACGAAACAGAGAGGAGGACCATCCTCGACAACGCGTTCAAAGTCAACGACAAAAGTCTAAAAATAAGGCCTGATTGGCCTTTGGAAGATAGAATCAAAAGAAGAGAAGCCGTGGCTGAACTAAAGGCCAGGCTAGAGAAAGGCGAGAAGGACCTCAAACTATTGGGTTTTCGGGTGGTGAGGTCTCGGAAACCGATGCTGCCGAGACCTCTCTTCATAAGCCGGGTGAACACGTAGGTGTTTCGGTGTGCTATACGAACGCATGTAGTCTTAGGAATAAGCTCGCCGAATTAGGAGAGTTATCTGAAAGACTACAACCTGATGTAATTGCTATCACTGAGACGTGGTTGTTAGTGGGTGTAGACTTAACTCCACTCATACCTGGGTATATCTGCATACGAGCAGACAGAGTAAGTAGTCGGAAAGGTGGGGGGGTTGCTCTATACATCCGGGATGACATAGGGATCAGGTCAACGTTGTCAGAAGCTCATGACAGCGGCACCAGTGAAGCCGCAAGTTGCATCATTAACTTAAACAAAGGCACTTTAACGATCGGAGTTATCTACAGAAGTCCTGCTAGCCAAGCTGATGACTTCGTTCTAAATCACTTGAGGGCGTGGGGTAGTAGAAATAGGTGTCTGATTGTTGGCGACTTTAACGCTCCACATATTAATTGGGGGGAATTAAACTCCACTAGTTTGTATACCTGTTTCAATAGGGAGCTCACATTGACAGTGCTTGAATGTGCACTCGTGCAACATATGCATGCACCAACACGGTATCACCCTGAACATGATCCATCTACTCTAGACTTGGTATTGACACACCAGAAGGAGGACGTTGGTAACATTAGGTGCCTTCCGCCGCTTGGCAGCAGTGACCACATAGTCATTGCTTTTACGTTTAGGATTCATTCTCTCATGCACAGGCCAAAATCTGCTCGTCCAAACATTTGGAAAGCGGATATACAAGGAATCCGGAACGCAGCAACTGTGGTTGACTGGTCAGTTGATACAAGTCAGACTGTCGAGGAAGCTTGGGTAGGATTTAGGAATACACTAGATCGTGTCACTTCACCTTTTATACCTTGGTACACTCCTCGAAAGCCGTCGCATGAACCTCCTTGGATCACTAGTGAAATAAGGAGGTTATTAAGACGGCGAAAGAACTTATGGGACCAATTTGTTATGACAGGAAGGGAAAACTTCCAGAAAGACTACCGCAAAACTCGAAACCTCTGTAAGTATGCGATTAACAAGAGTCGTATAGAGTACGAGAGACGATTAGTACTAGATTGCGTTCATTACCCAAAAAGGTTTTACTCGTATATTAAACGTAGGACTAAAACTAGCAGTGGTATACCGTCACTCATAACCATTAGTGGAGAAGCGGCTGAGTCAGACGAAGGAAGGGCTGAAAACCTCTCTGAATACTTCTGTGACGTCTTCTCGTCTGATAGTACCACCCAGGGATATGGCGAGGTCACTGCCATCGCCACTCAGATGCCCTCAATTGTGGTAGAGCACACAAAGGTTCTCAAACTACTGTCTAAACTGAAGCCAGGTAAATCACCTGGGCCGGATGGACTCCACCCTAAGTTGTTACTTTCCTTGGCGGATATAATATATATTCCGCTTACGGAGATTTTCCAAATGTCTCTGACGCAGGCTAAGCTACCCAGGGACTGGAAGGATGCCATTATAAGCCCTATCTTCAAGGACGGGGATAGGCAATTGGTATCTAACTACAGGCCGGTAAGTCTGACATGCATTATTGCAAAGGTACTGGAAACTATTATAAGGGATCAACTATTAGCTTATGTTGAAACACATGGCTTGTTGGCTGTGGAACAGCATGGATTCCGACCAGGACGATCCTGCTTGACAAACCTACTATTGGCTAGGGAAGACTGGGTTGAGGCCAGAGATAGGGACCATCTGTTGGACGTGGTTTTTATTGATCTTAGCAAGGCGTTCGACAAAGTATCCCACTTAGGTCTCCTTAGTAAACTGAAAGGTTTCGGACTAGACCAATGCCTATGTGAGTGGTTTAGAGATTACTTAATGGATAGAAGGCAGAAGGTTAGAGTTAATGGTGTACTATCAGGATGGAAAGCAGTATCCAGTGGAGTGCCCCAGGGAACTGTATTAGGTCCATTGCTATTCCTATTATACGTTAACGAATTACCAGGGATTCTTTCTTCATCTTCATTATTATTTGCAGATGACATTAAGGTATGGAAAACTGTAAACAATAACGAGGATAGGTTGGCCCTACAAACTGATTTAGATAAATTAGCTGAGTGGTCAAGCCTATGGAGTTTGGAAATGAATGCTAGGAAAAGCGCGGTAATGCACTTAGGTCAGAAGTCTTATACGTCGTACTCCCTAGGGGATGCAGAACTACCTGATGTTAACGAACAGAAGGACCTAGGAATCATTGTCAGCAACGATTTGAAAACAACTGCAAATTGCAATGCAGCCGCAGCTAAAGCTTTTCGAATGCTATGGGCAATTCGAAGGGCTTTCAAACGATTAGACGAGGGCATGTTCCAAATACTCTACGCAACATATGTCAGGCCTCATCTAGAATACTGCATACAAGCGACGAGTCCATGCTTCAAAAAGGAGGCACATATTCTGGAAAGAGTACAGAGAGTAGGAACAAAATTAGTTAGTGGTATCTCACACCTTCCTTATGATAAGAGGATGGAGCATTTAAATCTCTTCCCGTTATCATACCGAAGGAAGAGAGGCGACTTAATTTTAGCATACCGTATACTTAAGGGTGATTTAGGAACTGACCTTTCTAACCTTTTCTCCCCTTCTAGGATACATTTACGGGGTCACCGCAAAAAGGTGCTCAAACCAAGGACGATTAAAATACGTGCAGAATTTAGATTCTCTCACAGAGTGGTCAACGATTGGAACTCCTTACCTGATTCAGTAGTATCAGCTCCATCGGTGAACGCTTTCAAAGAGAAGTTAGATCTCTGCAGAGATATACTTTGCAAGGATTAACACAGGCCACAAGAGCCTTCTATCCTTATCATCTGAATCTGAATCTGAATCAACTCGAAAGTCTCATATATATATTTCTAATTTTTTATACCACGCAGCGTTTTGGTAAAAGTATGGAATTTTCTGCATGTGATATCGGTAGTACATATTTAGCAGGCCGATCATTGATGCCAGGTGTGCGTTGGCAGGGAATCGAACCCTGGAGAAATTGCTTGGTCGGCGAGCGTCCTAATCACAGTGCCACTGACGCGCAGTCTACTTTTAAAAGAAGAGCCTTTGATCAGCCCATTCAAGGAGGTATTGAATAAGAAAATATACGATGGTTTCCATGAGCTTGACGCTTACGATCTCCAATGAAAAATTTAAATGTCTCAGTCCAAAATTCGATATTGAATATTGTATTCGACCTTGTCGTGACTGGAGGAGAAATAGAACTTTCCGTTACAAAAGGAATTGTGGTTGTTCTCCATATGCATTTACCACATTTATTGAGAGAATGGGTGTTTAAGTACGTATTTTAGTTATCTTTATTTATTCTTCAAGTGGTGTCGACGTTAGATTAAGCATTGCATTCCATATATACAGTTAACTTCTTGCGAAAAATGATTATATTTTATTTAAATTGAAGGAAGTGTAGTTATTCCTCGTAACACTTATATTTTGCGTGTGTTAATTTTATCTGGTTATTGCTTGCATTTTTGCAACCTGTCAAGGAAATGATTTGTCGCAAATTTTAAAGTACATCTTCTAAGATGACCTGTCACATATAGCACTACAAACCAAGTTGATGCAAATCTACTCAATTCTCTAGTATCACAGATGAGTTAAATGTAGTTAAAACAGACTCGACGTACGTCTGGGGTCATCTGTGTAAGTTTACATGTACCGCAAGCTGGGATTAGGAGTTAAAGACCACGTCATGTACTGTTTTCAACTTTGTCGTATTGTACAATAAACTTATTGTTGCTGTTAATATTTAGTATTGCACCCGTTTGAAAATTATAATACGCATTACTTTTAAATTACGCTGTTTCGAATTTCCTTACTGTGATATAAGTTCGTTTTCTTGAAGTTTTAGAAAAAGGAAAATCACTGTTTATAGGATACCAATCAATTCACTTGTGTAGACAAACTTTGAATTGATATGACTATGAACAGTAAATTTTTTTCGAAACGTCACCCAGTAAATAATACTGTCTCACTGTGTGATACATCTAATAAACAAACTAATATGAAACTTTGAATTACTGAAGTGTGCCGTGGAAATCGACATTTTTAGGAGATGCACGACACTTAATATTCTAAATTATCTTTGCTGCTGCATAGGATCTGCAAACTTCCATGCTTCATACTCCTTTAGTCCTGTTCGTGTATCCTTCTCCACCTGTCTTTGTATTGTCCTAATTCAAGCGCCTCTATTTAAGTCCATAACCTCTTTTGCTTACAACTATTTCGTAACCAGGGTTATCACTTACTCTTTAAATACTAGGAGAATGTGTAAAAGGTTATTTAGCTGAATTGAGTTGTTCGTAGATTCCTTAGTTCTCTATCATCAAGGAAGATTGTATTCAGTAAGATATGATCAGGTAGAATATTCAGTTTATGAAAAACTTTGTAATTAATCAGTTCCTCTTTACACAAGCCATAAATTAAAGTTAGCTCGCATTAGACCCACAGATTTTTTCTTTTTGTACCTGTTCATGTCAGAAAACAAATAAATTGACGTACTTATTATTTAAGCATTTGCTTTGCACTGACTCATACGTTTAGGGGGATATACTTTGATATCTTGTATTGCAATTTTCCGTGGCAGATGATAGTTTCTCATTTAAGCACTCGAGCTGTTGCTTGAATTCAATTAGTACTACAGTGTTATTATTTGAGGTTGAGTCCTTGTATCTATATTGTAAATGGGCTTACTATTAACTAAAATAATGGCTTTTTAAAGCTAAACTTGTCAGACGTATCTTAACGTCAGTTTATTGATACGTCAGTCTAGAAGCTAGGTAAATTAGTACATTAGTTAATTGATGGATGGTGACTAGCAATGGAATTCAGGGTGCCCATTTCGTTCTTTTTTGGACTCGTCATCTGGATGTACCTGCATTCCGCAGCGTGATGTTCCCACCGAGTCTGGAACTCAGTGCCCATAGTTTCAAACGCCAAAGCGTTATCCAGCCTTTGTGGGAAGACCATCACTAAGTCACTGGGGAATACAGGTACATCCAGTTGGCTGACGAAACACAAATAGGACGAAATGCGCATCCTAGATTCCATTGCAAGTCACTATCCACCAATTAACTTCTAATTACATGACCAGACTTCGTCGAATCATCTGCACAAGAAGCCGACATGTCAACCTGAGACGGAGCACTTCGTTCCAATCAATCGACGGGAATATCTAAAATTCAATTAAAATTAGTACGTTGTTTAATTGCTCAAGATAGCTTATAGTTCGCGGCTTTCTTAGAAGCTTAGCCTGTTCTCGATACTTCACGAGGTTTTACGGCTTCTAAGATACTTGTTTGTCGTTTTTATTATAAAGAATTTTGACACATTCAGTGACGTGAAATTCGTTCAACCTGTACAGCTCATAACGCTAGACAGCAGTTTTGTTTGAATCAGTAAAGATGTGGCTAAATTTCACTATAGAATAATTTTGTCTCATAAAGCATACAGTATTGCTTATTTGCTTATACCAAGAATATAGTTTACTGCACAGTCAGAAATGTCAATAAAGTTCTGCATTTCTAAATAAAGCTTTGCTTTTTTAAAACCTTTTTTTGAGTTTTATTGCATTTATTTCTGTCAATATTTACTTTCCTACCATTCAATCAATATATGAAGTGTAGTGGTCATTACTGTACTATTTAAGACTTTATGTTATTAGGGCTAGTGGTGCTAAATTGTACACAGTCAATAGGTGAGGTGAAAATATGCATTTGCAGCACCTCGTTTCACTATTTATCTGCTGATGGGTGTCACTAATCCCTGCTCTTGAAAATTTAGTTTTCTGCTTTCTCTGCAGCCAGCTTGTAACTTATGACTTAACCACTTAGTTTTGTGTATAACACCTGTCTGTCAAATCTGTGCGATAAAGAAAGCGTTAGACGTGATACCCATTACTTATTAAATAGTCAGTAGAACAACTGGATCTCGTCTTTCCAACTCATATCATTTATAGGTACAACGCCTTCTTTCTTTCTTTTCTTCTCTCTTTTTCTGTTATGTGTTGCTTTGTTTCTCTCTTCCTTACAAACTCTACTTAAAGGATTCTTCGTTTTTTCACACTCTGTATATCTAGACCTTTTTGTTACCGCTTACGCTGGTAAATATGCTAGCATCTACATTTCTATTACCTTCAAACACTCTGTTCAATTTTGGCTTTGCTACTGACATGCCAATATGAACTAAGATTTCCTTAATCTATGTGGAATTTTATTTAATGTTAATGTACTAACTGGATGCAATACTGTAGTAAAATGCTGAGAATTCCATTCTGTATCACAAGTACTATTTTAGAGTAAGGCAAAGTATTATTATTAAAGAATCTGTTTTTCTTCTATATCTTACCAGCTTTTAATGCTTTCCGCTGGTGTCCATTTCTCAAGGATGAATCTTCTATTGATCAGTCTTCTTCTTCTTCTTCGTCTTCTCAGTTTGCAACATAATGCGTAGATCTGAGTCTGATTTAATGCTACCAAGTGGAAGTATTCAAGAATTCTATGATCACTGGGATTGTTGTAAATCAATAATTAATGACAGTAATAATACTGTCCTGTCTATTGCTAAAATTGAATCAGTCTTCAATCATGTTGGAAAAATTATACTTCTAGTAGTTGATGAACACTTTTCATGTAGTAAGTCATTTTTTGTTGTTGTTAGTAGAATAGCTCAACTGGCGATTTTTTGATAGTTTTATGTCTCAGGGCATATATTATATTATTTACTTTGATTTATTTAGTTATTTTTTCACCCCTTTGCAATCCAATTGGGACATAGGGCTCCAAACTTGAAGTCTCAGCAGCTTTGGGGTTTGGCGGCGTGGCTTTAAAAGGCTATCTGGGGTGTTTCTATGGCTGTCATCGTTGTTTTAGTCACAGAGTGAAGTGAAGATGACTCACTAGCCTGCAGAATACTACCAACTGTAGTAGAGAAGCAAGATGAGGAAGGTGATGTGAGTAAAGGAGAATAATGTTCGGGAAGGCTACGTGTGCTTTTGGAAGTGTGTGGGCTGCCCACATCGTGGAAGTTGATTAATTCTTCGGGTACCTGAAACAGAGAGAGAGGGTTAGTGTTGCGTGACCTCAGAGCCCAGGGGACAACTGCTTGAAGCCGGTCACAGACGGCGTGTATGAACTGGTTTGTGGGATTAGTTCCGTATTAGTAAACTTACCGCCGGTTACGGACCAACGTAGGGTAAGTCAGGATGTACAATTTTTGGGGTCGACCTTTTCTAACCCCGCAACTCTCCGGAGTGGAGAGACAGCATAGGTGGCTGGCATGCTGGTCATCTGAGGGAAACACCTCACTGCGGCTGTTACATCCCTGTTCCCCAACAGTACGACTTCGCCTTCAGACCCCAGCATAGTTTAAGAAAGATTCTTACACAATACCGGTAACTGCTTTTAGTCTAATCACTATCCTAACAACCTTCCTGGCATAGTAGGACCTGCAGGAACATTGGTTCCAGTCAGTGAAGCTTGTTGGGTCATGGCGATGTGCAAGCCCGACCACCGTGTCAAGGTAGCAGCTATCGGTCGGTAGCTTTGGGGTTGTTTTTACTGGTTGGTGTTACTAACGACTATCAAGCTAGGGAAGGTCAAGTAGTGTGCCGTCTGATTGTCGAAACTAGGACCAGGCACGCAGTTGGCCAACATCCCACCACTGAACTACCAGTACGCGTCATACTTCTAACAAATAAATGTCAGTGAAACTGTAGTTCTTCCGTTTAGTCATTTGATTTTTAACCAGTAAGTTATGATTGTGTATCTTGTTCTGTCTCGGAGAGCTTAGATTAGCAGGCAGTCTGACTGACTGAGTTTCAACACGGGACTTCGCACAGAGGTGCACTGGTTCAATTTGTCACACTGCATGGAGCACACGAAGGTAGACAAAAGAGAGGAAACACAGAGATTCAAAACCATTACAATAAGCCGGAATATGCGAGAGAAAGAATGATCCGGGAAATTACAAAGAGCGATTGGATCTACGCTATAGAGAAAGATTTTGAGCCATACCACCAAAAGTCTATAGTCATTAGTTCTCAGCATCCTGATAACCCAAACCAGTCAGGCAGTCTACACCTCTCTACATGGCTCGACTCAACAATCAAATGAACCCATCAATTGATTCCATGTTTCGACTAGTCCACATCTAACTCCTTTTCAACCCAACTCTATGCCAGCTTACGTTGTCAAAGCAGGAAGGCGGTGTTTGGTCATGCGTAACACCTGTCCTAGCTATCTCAATCAATGCAGCTTCAAAGCTTCATTGATTGACTTAGTCTCCATACCTAGCAATTTACGCGTAACCTCAATACTATTCACCATATTATATCGCCTATCACGGGAGAAAAAAAAACAGACACCAATGATCAAAGACAACTAAACTTTTCATATTTTCCAGTTTCAATAAACATGTTTCACAGACACGAACAAAGAAAGAACAAAATGTTGCGGGCGAAGTTCAACAATAGTGTCCCGAGAAATGCGAGCGCTCCAATGACTTTGAACGTGTGCTAGTCGTTGACAGACGCCACCTGTCACTATCATAGCTGAAATATCAACGGTATTTACCAACTAATTTCACTCAGATCACGTTTTTGAGTAATTCTTTTGGACAATGTGTTAATAGCTCGTTAGGGTTAGGATCAGGGTCATAATTAGCACTAGGGTTAGTGTTAAGTTTAGGGTTAGGGTTAACACTAAGGATAGATTTACTGCTGATGTCATTTATTTTAATTTTGTTTTCTTATCCACATTTTCCTGGTAAGTATTCGTCGATCCTCTTCCTGGAAACCACAGTAATTCAACCGAGGGCTTTTGGGGGAAGATTGTACAACAGGATAAGAGAGATAAACATTTCACAAAAACAGCTCATCTTTAGTCACTTCGGTGAATACTCATGTACAGAAACTGGTCTAAATTAGCAACTAGTACTCCACATTATTAACTGGGACGTATCTTTAAGCCATGTCAGAAAAAAGATACCCTGTTTAATGCGTTTTCATACATTTTCTTGTAAATATACGTCATTTTTTGTGTGCAAAAGTCACCTATTTTTATGATTGGTGGGCTTGAAGGTCACTTGCGTGTTCCCACCCCTTGGGACACTGTTGTCGAATTTTGCTCTGTTGCAGAGTAGATACGTCATTTATTTCACGTAAAATAATAGTAGAACAAGTTTACGTACTGAACTTTGGAACATACTTATCTTAGGAACCAGATTTCTACCTACGCACCATTACTGTATGATGACTGTAATTTTATCTCTTTATCTTCACTATGGATAGGCAGTACCAGTTTTAAATCCGTGGATTTCACTAATTGAAAGTCGTATAATTTAATTCTTTTAATTTTATATGTCTGATTTCCCACAAACTGGAAGATATGCAAGCGATATCCATGCTGAAAATTCCATACTTGTACCAAAAATACAGTGTGGAATCAAGCTGTAAATAAAAAAAGCAACAAGTTGACGATAGAAGAAGCATCCAGAGAAGATAGGACTTCAGGTGAACATAGAGAAAACAGAGGTAATGAAGATTCCTGGGCAACACCATCAACAGCAACAACAACAACAGACAACAATCAGCCAGCATAAATGGGAGGAACCTGAAAGAAACAACCTTCTTTACCTACCTACCTGGGAAGCATCGTTTCAACTACAAGCGGAAATGACGAGGATATCAAAGCTAGAATCGGAAAATCAAGACAAGCTTTTATTACACTCAAGTCAGTGTGGAGGAGATCAACTCAGCATGAAAATGAAAATAAGATCCAGGTTTTCAACTCCAGTGTGAAGTCAGTCAGTGCTACTCACCACACGGATCAGAGACTTGGCGCGTCATAAAGAGCACCTCAAACAAACTACAGACTTTCATCAACAGCTGTCTTCGCTCAAAAGATCACCAACAGGGATCTCTGGCGATGAACGAACCAACCCAACAGGAACCGATTGTGCAACAAATGGGCAGAAAGAAATGGAGTTAGATGGATCGGTCATACTCTGAGGAAACCATCAAGTGAGTGACGTCACTAGACAAGCCATTGCTCCAGTGGAACCCGAAGGAGAAGCGACGAGTTGGTCGTCACTGTGAGGGTGGCTTGAAGGAGGAGGTCATGTGAAGGGGGGGATGAAAGCGTGTGGGCAGACTTGTGGGTCCAGGTGAAAACTCTAGCAGAGAAGCGAACGCAATAGAGACGCGCGGCTGAAGTCCTATGTTCCTGTAGGAATTAAAGGAAATAATAATAATGATAAATAATAATTTTATACCAGAATCTGTTTAATCCGTCTGCTTACCTCCTAATTTTTTTGTGTGACGATTTTTTTTAACAATTATCTATTTATCCTTAATAGAATCAGAACAAAATACTGTCCTACAAGGTTCATATCTTGAAGCAGTACTACACAATAATATATTCCAATCACTTCTTATATGGATTGAAGCTAGTCCAACCTTGAAAGATGATAAATCATTAAGTACACGTGATGTACTACGCAGAAATCTTATTATTGCCTTTGAACAATTAATAACACAATCCAGACAGAATGTTCTGCTGCACAGACCAATTTTACAACCATTATGTCAATTATTATTCAAATTATCATCACAATTACGATCAGGCTATGATCAAATCTATGGACGTTTATTGCATAGTGTCTGTGTTTTACTGTGTAGAAATTATCAATTATTAGAGTTTAGTAGACAGGTAGGTTTAAGTTTTTTTATAAAGTGTTTTCTATTTTGGTTTTGTGTTTGTTTTGGATTTTTGTGTGTACAGATTTTAGTTGAATTTTACATTTGGCTTTTTGTTTCGAAACAACATGATTTGAGACAGACAGAGAGAGAGAGAGAGAGAGAGCTGTAGATAACTATATATTAATGGACATGTATTATTATCATTAATATCCCTTCGGGTTCCGTCCGAGTGGAGCATAGGGTCTCAGTAGCACATTTGCAGAGCTTTTTAGTTGTCTCCAGGATTGTCTATAGACTTTCATCTCCTCCTTTACAGTATCTCTTCCATGTTACCCTCTTATCCACACCCGGCGCATTGTTTCCTATTCAGGTTTCATTCGAGGGCCTGGTAATTAGTGTCATTCAATGGTCTGCTTAACGTAGGTTCAGTCCATCTCTATTTCCTTCTACATATTTATTGGGTAATCTGTCTGTCTGTTTTCGACATAGTACTTTGCACCGATGTGCGGCATTTCGAATCGCCACACTCCATGTACCACACAAAGCAAGTGAAGAAGGTAGAAGAAGTGCAAGATAGAGACAGTAAACAGGGATATAAGGCAAGAAGAATAGTAATAACGAAGAACAATATAGTTTCACTGGAAATTATAAGTCACAAGGAGTGAATGCATCTGCACCAGTTGCTGAGAACGATTTCGGGCCATATCACCAATTGTTTCCAGCCATTGCTGTTTACCCTCCTGCGGACCCCAACCAGTCAGGAAGTCTATACCTTCTTACGTGGCTTAAACTAACTGTTGTGGATTTCATTGACTGATGAAACCATATTTTGGTTTGACCGTCGCTAGCTTTCTTCCAGCCTGACCCTATGTCAGCTAACATTACCTATTGTCGAGGAAGGTGATGACTAGTTACGCGTGCGTAACACATGTCTTAACCATCTCAGTCGATGTAATTTCACAGCCTCATCGATTGATTTCCTCTCCTTACCTAGCACTCGACGCCTAACCTCAATATTGCTCACCTTATTATACCACTTCACACAGGAGATAGAGCGCAGGCACCTATGATCAAAGACAACTAATCTTTTCATGTCTTCCACTCTCAATGGCCAGGTGTCACAGCCATAAAGGAGGACGGACTGGACTGCTGAGCAGTACACCCACCCTTTGGTCGATAGCCGGATATAAAGTCTACTCAACCAGAGACGGTGTAAACTGGCATACGCGAAACAAGCCTTCTTTATCCGTGCTGAGATTTCGTCAGAGATCAACCCGCTGACGTTGGCTGATGCCAATTCACAAATAAGTCAAGTGGTCAACGCGCTCTACCACTTCACTCCCTATTTCTAAGCTGGAAGTCGATGTAGTCCAGTCAGTTCTGTAGCATCATCTGACATTCAGCAAGAGCGGATCGCATGTCGAACATTCCCAGATTGCAGCTCAGGGTGTTCAGAAGACTCTGCTGTATTTTGTCAGCGTGCTCGCCTAAAAGGACTATATCGTCTGCATATTCTTAGTCAATCGCTGTGTCTCTGAAGTGAGTTAGGGTTAAATACATTGGTACATCTATAACGAAATTGAATAGAAATGGGGATAATGGGCATCCTTGACGGACACCACTAGTCGTCACCAGTT
The DNA here is from genome assembly GCA_944472135.2 of Trichobilharzia regenti. Taxonomy (NCBI): domain Eukaryota; kingdom Metazoa; phylum Platyhelminthes; class Trematoda; order Strigeidida; family Schistosomatidae; genus Trichobilharzia; species Trichobilharzia regenti. The sequence goes on from OX235265.1 coordinate 4,920,772, forward strand.
GAGGCAACAACTCGCCGTAAGCCCTCACCTGGCTGACTGCATAAGTTCGAGCAGAGTGAGTGACTTGATCAGTGCAATGTATTTTCTCGGGATTCCCTTTACAGCCAAGCATCTCCAGAGAACCTCTCGGTCGACAGAATCGAATGCTGCCTTTAGGTCAAGAAATATAATGATTGTTGGATGCCGGTAGGAATGCCTATGTTCTAGAATCTGTCGAAAGGTGAAGATATGATCAATACACCCTCTTCCTGGTCTAAAGCGTGCCTGGTTGTTTCGTGTTTGGGCCTCCTGAGCACCACTTGGTTTACGCATGATTATTGAGCCTAGGACTTTAGATACTAAATTAGTCAAGCTAGTCCCTCTGTGATTATCACAGGAAGACTTGTCTCCCTTCTTGTATATGGGGATAATCAGTGACTTACACCAACCCGACGGAACTTCCTCTGATTCCCAGACGCTGCCTACTACCTCAGTTAGTAGGTTCTTGGTTGGCTCGTTGCTGGATTTCTATGTTGCGTATCCTTAACTGATCTTCAGCATGGAGCGAAGGCAGGTGTGGTGAAAGTCTTCACTAACCTATTGGAAATGTTTTTGATAACGTGTTCCCCAAGTCTCTGAACTCTATCGAAGCACTGATTTGGTATTAATGTTCAATATATATATGTATAATTTGTTCCTGGTGCTGAATGCAGCAGATTTCCGCACTGATTTCAGATTATGGGAGGTTTGTCTGACTTCTCCTATCCTAGTTGGCTTTGACATCCACGTCTGTGGCGTCTGTAGTTGGAGCATCACTACCCTGAGAAGTGAGTGAAAGAAGTGTCTTCCTTTAAATTCCTCCTTTTGATTGTGGTTTGCCCCCCATAATCTTGAATAGAGAATCTTATTTCTAACATTCTACTTATTATTGACTTTCTGTGAGGTGGGTTTTTAGAAGATCTAATAAGTAAGATAATAATAATAGCTTTATACTGAACTATGTTTACATAGTGTACAGAATTGAATTCTCAGCGGAGTTCATTGCATGCTATTTTCTCTACATCTAGGATCTTCAAATAAAAAAACTTAACTTCAGGATTTTATCATGAGCTGACATTGGTTAGAGAACCATTGAAAAACCACCGGGGAGTACTGGACAGGTGTTTCGTCCTAGTTTGTGACGCTTCATCGGTACGCATCCACTGGATTTTGAACCCAGGATCTTTTGGTTGCAAGGCGAGCTAGCTCGTAGACCACTAAGCCACTGGGACCCGATCCAATGGCGTGACCACTGGCGAATGTCATTAGCGAGTATTTTTTCTTCACACCCGGCCCAATGTACCTCACTGGTCACGACTTTCCATTAAAACCCAGGCAACTACTTACCTGAATAGGGCAGAAGTTGGAATTCATGAAGTGGCCATTGAATCGGGTCCCAGTGGCTGAATAGTCTACGAGCTCTATATCCTTGTTATTCCTAAGGTGTTTTAGGGCTTCTGTCTCTGGTTTTGTCAGGTTAGGCTTTTCACATTTTTTGTCGTTTTAATGTAAGTACACATTGTGCCCGTACTTCGCCTGCTGAAGTCCACGAGCTCGCCTTGCAACCGAAAGGTCTTGAGTTCAAACCTTAGTGGGGTGGGTGCTTACTGATGAAGAGTCCCAGACTAGGACGAAACAGCCGTCCAACAGTTCTCTAACCGATGTCAGTTCTTGGTGAAATCCTGTAACCAATCAAATGCCAAGATTAATTGATAGTAGTTCGTGTGAAACAGTTCTATCTGACCTGAAGCGCAAACCTTATGGATATCTCTTTTTCTTCTCCTTCTGCAAATCAACGACATTTTGTTGAATGCCAAAAATTAAACATTCGGGAGTACATTTTGTGAACCAAAGGATACACCATTGAGAAACTGTCATCTCATGTAAACTGGGATAAGCTGCCATCCATCGAGGATAATGCTTTTTCAACTCATGTTTAGTAGAAACTTGCGAAATTTCAGGTTTTAAATGTTTTAAGTAGTCGCCACAGTAAACGCAACTATTTTACTATATTTAAACAAAGTGAATCAGAGAAACTATATGCAATATATATATATATTGATGGAGGTTTTCAGTAGCTCAAGCTTTAAGCAGGCCTCTCAGAAAGAACCCTTTTGTTCCAGTGATATTCACCAAGCTGTGTGAGAATATACATATTTTTTATTTTGGATTACAGCTTGACTCCACACCGTATTTTTGGTGCAGGTATGGGATTTTCAGCATGTGATATCGGTAGCCAAAATTTTGCAGGCCGACCATAGATATCAGATGTGCATCGGCAGGGGATCGAACCTCCGACCATGTGCATGATCGGTGAGAGTCATAACCGCTGTGCTACCGACGCTCATACATGCAGCCTGATGCTGTTAGCATCACATTGGATATCAGAAGTTAAAATACACCAGCCGTTCTATTTTAACCTGAGGAGTGACTGACGACGTACTCACTTTGTAACGCAATGTTTCTGGACTCGATCGCTACAAGTTTGTGTGTACACCCTGCTAAATGAATGGTTGTTACGTATTAGGAATCACTGAGTATTGATGCGTCTTGGTGTGTATTGATTAGAGGTGTCATTCACTAAACTATAATAAAAGTCAATTAGCATATATTATTGATCGTGTTTCTGATCGATCGAATTTTATTGTTGTTGTTGTTGTTGTTGATAGAGTCAAAACCTTATTTTCAGAAGGAAATACTTGTCTGGTTATTGTGCCAGTGTATTCTAAAAGAATATCTATCAGGCTAACAACTACGTATCGCGTATATCGCTCTTAGAACCCACAGTTTAAACATATGTGAATATATGACTCATTGGCGTTTGGGTTTTTATTAGGCACTCACTGATACGCTTCACAAGATCTCAGTTTGTGGGGAGGGGTCCGCTGGGATACTGCCCGGACACCCAGACCAAAACAGGTGGTGGTTGTCTCAAGGGACCGCATCCATCCACAAGGCAGTAGAACAGCGTCAGGTGCTACGTCTCCACAGCTAGCGGTGACCAAAACAGGCTTATAAGCCATTCAATGCTTTCGGATTCTAGAGCTGATGGAGGTTATGGCTTCGGAATCAGGGTTTCCAAGCTGTCTCAGGTGAACCAACATGTTCACCAGTCTAGTGGTGAGTACCTAGTCCCTTGTTTGGTGCAGACTAAATTCTATCAGTCAGTCAAGTTTGCAATGTGGCCACCACAATTCCAGATGGCTCACCGCCCTGATTCACTTTGAACTGTTTTTTCTATTGCATACTAGTCAGTAACTAGTGTAATCTGTCTAGTCCTATCTTCACTGCAGACCGAATTCTATCAGTCAAGCTTGCAATGTAGCCACCATGCTAGGTGGCTCGCCATTACGATGCACTGTGAAATGTTGGTATTAGATGGTTGAAGGCAATCGACAGTCCTATAGGAGGTCAATCGCGAGCTTGAATAGCTCAGCGGTAAGGTCTCTGACTGCAGCTCTGAGTGACACGGGTTCAAATCCCGGAAAGACATGAGTTTCTTCAAGGTTGCAGATACGCCTTGCTGATGAGTGCCAACTAGCACGAAACCTAGGTCCAAGGCTTCCTGTGGCCGATCACCTTCAACCATCTAATACTTGGAATTGTTGTTATTATGATGGTTTGGGGGCGATCATCGGCAGGAAGCAGAATTCAGTCTGCACGAAAAAAAGAACCAACCAAACATATGATACTCGTCATAAACTAGTGTCCAATCAAATTATTTGGTCGGGGGTGGGTGCCTTGCGCTGCGGGTTGGCCACCCCTCCGCACACCTCTTGAAATGCTCCCATATGACCGGGCGTCTTACATAGCCTCTCCTGAGGAAGTCCTACTCACTGCCTTCACGTGGCGGAGGTGTTTCTCACCAAAGTGAGAGGGCGAAAGCGGATGCCCGGCGCTCTCCACCGCGTTGACTGTCCATTGGATGACAGTCTAGGGGAGATGGCTAAACCCTGATTCCAAACCTCCAACGACTGGCGTATGAAGCTCACTGGAGCTCACCGGCAGACGTATGGACAAAGGGCTTGTTGGATGTCCTGGATGTCTGGCCCCATTCAAAAAGGCGTATGAACCGAACTCCGGTCACCGGCTGCCAATGGATAGTGGACTCCTTACTCCACTCCTACTGCCTTGTAGGTCACACTTGGCTGTGTAAAGGCTAGAGCTGCACTCTCAAACAAAAGGCCGAGCGATTCTGGGGACATCACTCGTACCAAATTCCCATGAAACTTCATGAACTCTCTTACAAATTGCCGCGCCTGGGCAGCGATGATTCGAGACGTTCATGAAGCCGGCTCATCCTCCCGTAGGAGATAGCCGAAGTAAAGTAAAGTAAAGTAAGTAAGTATGTTGGTATACATCGTTATATTTCGGAAAAAATCATGTTATTTCATATTTATTTTGGCAAGTGTAAACTTTGTGTATGTCTGTGCGTGTGTGTATATATCACATTGAGTCTCTCTCTCGCATAGGCCGAAAGGTCAACGAATACTTGTAATACATACATATATGTTGTACTGTAACTTTTAACCGCAGATCAAATAACATTGAAAAAAAAAATACCTACAGACTACTACTACTACCACTACTACTATTCCGTTTTTAATGTAAACTATAGTGTAGCCAAAGTGAGCAATTGATTTAAACTCGACAAAATATACTTCATGTTAGCTTACTTGTTCGGTTGATAGCTAGCAGTAGAATCTCTGATGTGGGTTTAGTCCCATTCGGGACCCATCAACCGAAGTGGTAGTGTCTCCACTGAGACTCGATCCCAATACCCATTGCCTCAGACACGACACGTTTATCCGTTGGACTACTGGGACACAAAAGGTGGCTTTTATTTTACTGCTAGCCAGCACCAAACAATTTATTATATTTTTTATTCTCATAGATTCCGTGTGAAACAGCTTCAGCAATACGTTTCCATTTCACTCTGTGCTCTGAGATCTTTTACACCTGGCTCCATGATTGTCTTATGCGCTTTCATTTCCTCGCTACATAATTTCCATAACACCCTCTGACGCCCAACTTGTCGTTTCCTATTTGGGTTTCACTCAAGGGTCTGGCGTGTACAGTGTTACTCAACGATTGCCTCATTGTGTATGTCGAATCCATCTCCATTTCTTTCTGCATATTTGTTGGGTGAAAGCTTTTCAGGTGGTTCCGTTCTTGGAGTTTCTTATTACTTGACCTTTTAGTCTTCATTGTGGAACAAATGCAGCTATTGATAAAAGTCTGTCTAGATAAGTAAACGAAGTGATCTCTTTCAAATTTATTCCAATGTAACTGTCGGTCTGTCTGTCTGTCTGTCTGTCTGACAGTTTTCGACATAGAACTTTGCACTGATGTGCACCAGTTCAAGTCGCCACACTCCACTCCATGTAGCACAGAAAGCCAGAGAACATAGTAGAAGAAATGCAAAATAGTGACAGTAAATAGGGATATGAGACAAAAGGAATAGTATTATCGAAGAACAATAAGTTTCATTCCAATTTTTAAGTCACGAGGAGTGGATGCATCTGCGTCAGCTAGCCATTAAGAACGATCACTTTGAGCCATATCACCAATTGCTTCCAACCATTGGTTTTTACCATCCCGAGGACCTGAACCAGTCAGGAAGTCTACATCTTCCAACGTGGCTCGCTTAAACTAACTGTTGTGGATTTCATGGACTGATGAGACCATGTTTTGGTTTGACCACCCCTGGCTCTTTTCCAACCTGACCCCACGTCAGTCAGCTAACATTGCCAGTTGTCGAGGAAGACGATGACTAGGCTGGTATGTGCTTAACACATGTCTTACCCATCTCAGTCGATGTAATTTCACAACCTCGTCGATTGATTTCCCCTCCCACCTACAAGCACTTGATGCCTTACCTCAATATTGTTCACCTTATTATAGCACTTCACACGGGAGATAGTACGCAGACACCTATGATCAAAGATAGCTAACCGGCCTTTTCATGTCTTCCACTCTCAATGACCAGGTCTCACAGTCATAAAGGAGGACAGAGCGGACTGCTAAGCAGTATACCCGCCCAATATCGCGAAAATATTCATTCAGACATTTAGAAAAAACAAACAATTTTTATGGCGGAGAATATCCTTTTCGGTAATTTCTTTTTCTGGCTCTACAATTATATATATATATATATATATACATGATAAACCTGTGATACTAATTAAAAGAAGCTTCCTGTGGATTCATGTTTTGTTTTACAATAGATTGATATGCACCTCACAGGTATTATTATTCAGTTTTGATTATAGGAATTAGCGGTAATAACTTAAACAAATCTATTTCCTTTTCAAGAGTTAGTTTGTAGGGCTTTGATTTGTTTCATGTTTGACCACAGATTGATATCAGTTAGAGGACTGCCGGAAAACCAGCATGGAGTATTAGACAGCTGTTTTGTTCTAGTTGGGGATTCATCCTGTGTACGAACCCACTGGAATTCGGAACCATGACCTTCCAGTACGAAGTCAAGTTCGTAGACCTTTCAGCCATTGGGATCCGAATTAGTGGCTCATGGATTCTAAATTCCATCAATTCGTGACCAGTAGGGGTCATCGGGTCGGGAGTGAGGACAAATACTCGCCTATGGCACTGGCTGGCAGTCGCGCTGAAATCACGAATCAGTAGAAGCTGGAATTCATTGACTGGTCTTAGGATTAGGTCCAGGTGTCTGAATGGTCTAGTAAACTTTCCTTGTAATTTGGTGTTCGTTCGAACCCCGGTGGGGGGGGGTGCGTAGTGATAGTGAGTCCAAAACTAGGATGAAATAGGTATACACAATACTCCCAACTGGTTTTCAACAGTTCTCTAACTGATAATCATTTTTAATTCAATTTCGACTTTCCTGTTCATTTATTGGATCGAAATGTCCGGCCTTTCTTGACCTGTCGGGTTCTGGTATGAACACTTCGACGATCTCTAAGGATTTTAACTTGTAGTAATTTAGTGGTTAGTGACTAGCAGAAGATGAGTCACAAATAGAACGAAACACGCATCCTGGATTCACAATTGCTAGTCACCATCTACTAAATATATTTATTTATTGAAAGCCTGAAATTACTGAGATAAAATTCTCTGAAATTGTTGTAGACTAGTGTTGTTGGTGTTGATGGTTATAGTTTTTATGGGAGGAACTAGGTTGTGATAAGCTTGAGACCTATGAGTTTCAATTAAATATTCCGTTGGTCAGTGGATGAATGATTTTCAAGGAATGTTTGCGCAACTCTTATAATATTTACATGATATTTCCTATGGTAAAACTCTCAGTGATTGAAGCAAGATTAATATTTCTTTTTTTTAATAATTGACTGATTGATTTGAGTAGTAGTAGTCAACTTTTAGTCAGTATGTTTCATGTTCACATTCTACTGCTGTGGTGAGAGCAGGCCATGAGAAAATATGAGCAAGGCTGATTCGACAACCAATCACAGCAAAGTTAACGTGGCAAAATATGATTCGCAGATAGAGAACTCTATTTGTCGAGGAATCCCGAAACAACCAATCAGAAGCCTGCGTTTGTCTGCCTAACTTCTGATAAACAACCAATCAGATGACTGCGCTTGTCTATAATAATGTATGTGAAATATGTATAAATACGTGTTGATTTTCATAATAAAACGATCTGTTGCCTGGCCCTTGTCTTCTGTTGTTACACTGCAACATGGCCAATTCACCCCTTTCATCTTTGCGGTTTTGAGACATAGTCATTGTAAGTGAAGAATATGAAGAGACTAGCCGTTTTTGACTATAGGTGTTCACGTTCTATCTTTTTGTATCAGATAGCACAATATGTTTGGTAATATTGAGGTTAGGAGCAGAGTGTTTGTGGTGAGGAGATGAAATTAATCGTGTGGATTGTGAAGTTATATCGATTGAGATGGCCAGAAAAGGTGTTACTCATCCCGAAGGATGATCTTCTTCGACGACCATTGTTAACTGGCATATGATTCGTTTTGATAAAGGTTAGTGTGATGGTTCATGAAGTTTTTGACTGTTGGTTTGAGTCACATAGGGTTAGCGGAGACTGCCTGACTGGGATCCTCCGAAACTCTAAGCACCAGTGGTTTTGTAACAAAAAAAGACAAGAGCCAGGCAACAGATCGTTTATTAAGGAAATCAACACGTGTTTATATATTTTCATGTACATTATTATAGATTATTGTTAGCAGAAAAACACACTCTTCTGATTGGTTGTTTCTCCCAAAAAGTCGACCTTGCATCTCTGTGACTGTTTCTTGAATGTCAGGTCATCTATATGTTAACTGTATCTGCCTACGCCAAGTCTGCTGTGATTGGTTGTTGGATCAGTCTTGTTCATATTTTCGCATGACCAATATTTGCAGCACAAACATTGACGTAAATAATTGTCTACCAGTTTGGCTAGCAGCATGCTTTCGCCACCGTTTGACATAATTGAACATCACATTTATTGAATGGGGACTGATGGTACTATTCAGTTGCTGTGATGACGTAGCTCATTGGCTCTCTGTTTTTAAAAGTCACGAATTCGAGCTCTACTCCCTTTGCTTTATCCCTAGGCAAATGGGTTTTCCAAGTATTGGTTTTATAGGGTTTTTTTGATTAGTGTGAGTATTTCATCATGAGCTGACATCAGTTAGAGAACCATTGGAAAATCTGCAGGTAATGCTGTACAGCTGTTTTATCCTGGTTTGGGACTCTTCATCAGTGTGCACCCACCAGGCGGGTCGAACCCAAAACTTTCTGGTTACAAGGCGAGCTAGCTCGTAGACCATTAAGCCACTGGGACCTGATCCAACGCTCCATGAATTATAACTTCTGCCAATTCACGACATAGCGTAACCACTTCACAATATCTTCTTCGATAGGTTACTGCCTCACCTACAACCTGCTGTACCCTACGGGTCACAGCTTCCCACTAGAACCCTACGTAACTGCCTAAATAGGGCTAGTTGCTAGTTGGAAGTCATAGCTTGACTGGGCCAGCCAGCGAAGGGGCAGCTGCTGATAAAAGTCTGTTGTGGTCTGTTGAAAATGATTTTCGTGACTTGTGGCGCAGTGAAAGTTTCTGATCCATGTAGAAGAAGTAACTGACTAACTTGATATTTGTATTGAACAGATTTTCTAGACTCTTCTTATCGGTCAGTCCAGTGTGTGTTCCTGTCTCCTCACTCACTTAGTATACTGGGATGATGTTCTCACCGAGCCTGGAACACCATTACTCACTGGTGAATGGTTGTACATCCAGGTGGTTGACGAGTCCCACGTAGGACGAAATGTGCGTTATCCTGGCTTCCACTGCTAGTCACCAATCAGTCGACGGGAAAATTTAAATTGAATTAAATGTACTGTTGTAAATTTAATTTACTTTCTAATACAATCATCTCCATTTTTTTTTCTTTTTGTATTTTTAGCTGTGCAAAGAAATATTCAATCAACCCTATATGATATTTTCATTACTTGTCCCATTAGTACATCGTAATGATACACTGGGTGATTCAGCTAGAGATTCATTTCTGTTAATATTTGCTATATCTAAAAAAGACGATCAACTTGGTCAATATTTAGCCTATGAATCTGATATATGCCCGGTAAGTTGGTTTCTGTTTTACTCTACTTGCTTATTTTGCCTCCGGGGTGATTCATAAGACGACTTCAGCAGGGCGTCGTCATTTCACTCTGTTCTCTGTAGCTTTTTATAGCTAGCTGCCTCTCAGATCATTCATAAGCTTCCATTCCCTTCTTCTTCTTCTCCTCCTCCTCCTCATATGATCACCTTCATGTCGCCCTGGGACCCCAGGCTTCAAATTTGTCGTTCCCTATTTGGGTCTTACTTGAGGGTCCGCTTGGCGCGGGTGTAATGTCACAAACGGTCTCCTCAGTGTATGTCCAGTCAGGATCCATTCCCTGCTGTATAGTTGTTGGGCTATAGGTTCTCAGTTGCTTCGTTCCTAGAATTTCTTGTTGTCAATCCTTTCTGCGTATTGTTGATAAAAAGGTTCCAGCAGCGTATGTTAGAGAAATGCTTTTAGTAAGTCTCGTGTGCCACATCTCTGAACCAGTATAAGGGTATTGATTATGGAAAATACGAATCGTATTCCTCACGTTGAGTGCAGATGATTGAAGTTCCGTCCTACTTTTCTGATCTTGGCTGGCTATAACATCCTCATTTTGTGCTGCCTGTAGCGGCAAATCAATATGCGAGGCTGTGAAGTTACATTGACTGAGATGGTTAGGGCATGTGTTACGTATACCAGCCTAGCCATCGCCTTCCTCGACAACAGGGAATGTTAACTGACTGATATAGGGTCAGGCTGGAAAAGAGCTAGCGGTGGTCAAACCAAAACATGGCACCAGTCAATGAAACCCACAACAGTTAGTTTAAATCAGATAAGTGGGAAGATGTAGACTTCCTGACTGGTTGGGGTCCTCGGGACGGTAAGAACCAATGAAAGCTACAGACAATTGGTGGTGATATGAATGAAAGTGATCGGTCCCAATTGCTGGCTGGTGCAGATGCATCCACTCCTTGTGACTTGTAATGCCCAATAAAACTATATTTCTCTTTGGTATTACTATTCTTTTCGCCTAATATTTCTATTTTGCATTTTTCTTTACTTTTTTCTTGGGCTTTATGTGTGACTACTTGAACTGCTGCACATCCGTGCAAAGTTGTCTGTTGGAACGAGTCAGTCAGCTGTCTATAGTTGAAGGAGGTAACTTTCTCTACGAATGAATCTGTTATGATGACTAATCACCACGACATTGTCTCCCATTTCACCGAAATATTTTGTAAACGATTTCAGTCAGCCCAGAGGACGACGTTTGTCACACAAATACGACTATTTATTTTGACACCCCATAATTGCTAATCGGTTATTCTACGTTAAAAAATGTATCCACCGCATAACTGGCCATCAATATTGTAACGACCACAAATATTATAATTGTTTTATAATTGTAAGAACCTGAAGAGGAGAAATTATTGAAAAAAAATATTCTTCGTTCAGATTGACTTTTAATTCACCATATGGGAATATTTAATATTATTAAGTTGTATGCATAATAAATGCGTTATTGAAAAGAGTCACTACGCTGAATCACTTATCACCTTTCATTTCCTCTCTTCCTTTCTACTACATTGTCACAGGTTCTAGCCACTGGTTTAAGTGGTCTTTATTCAAGTTTACCAAAAAAACTGGTACCACGTTATTCCGTGAATTCATACAATAATTATGATTACAATAATACTAGTACTAATTACGCTTACAATAACAATGGTACTGTCTTTGAATCTCCTGGTGGTCCTGTCTCTGTCACTACACCAGTTTTTATCCAATCAGATTTACGATACCCATGTCTTTTAGAATTACAGGTTGGCGGTGCTGAATGGCATCAACTGACAGAGAAGGAGAGTAATCATTCAATCGATCTGAGACGGTTTTTGCATACACTGGATTTTTGTAACCTTACAGTTAAAGTAAGTTGGGTGGTTGGCTGGCTGGTTCGTTTTTCTCATTGTGATTGTTGTTGTTGTTGGTATGTTTATTCTCTTTTTTGCTTAGTTGTCACTATGTCTGTCTGTCTGGATTCAACATAGAACTTGGCACCGAAGTGCACCAGTTCGAGTTCCCACGTTCCAAATAGCACACAGAGGTAGACAAGAATATGAGTGAAGAGAATCAATAGAGTTTGACAAGTATAAGAGTGAAACAGAATGGATAATGGTAGAAAGGAATATGAAAGATTACAGAGACTGAATACATCTGCGCTGGCCATTGACAACGATCACTTTGAGCCATGTCACCTATTGTCTCCAGCCATTGATTCCTAGAGTCCCGAGGGCCCCAACCCGGGAGTCTGCATCTCCCTACCCTACCTGACTCAGTTTAACTGTCAAGGATTTCATGGATTGATGCCATGTCACTATGTTGTCCCTCACTATCCATCCAGTACAATAAAACACACTTGGTTTTTCAAGTTACCGTACTTTCTAAGCTGGGTGGGTGGTTTAGTTGCGAAGCTTTCATTGTTTCTCTGAACAATATTTTTTTTTGATGCTAGCTTCATGGGGGCAAGGCACTCGAGGATTGGAAGAAAGGATACTTATTCAAACTGCCAAATAAGAGGGACTTAAGTCAATGCAAGAACTGGTGCGGAATTATGCTCCTGTCCATCCCAAGCAAAACACGAAACCGCATCATCCTGGAGAGAATCAAACACACTGCCCTGGATGAAACACTTCAACCGGATTAGGCTGGATTCAGGAGAAACAAGTCATGTATTGATCAAATCGCTACACTACAGATCATCATTGAACAAAGCTTGGGATGGTAGTCACCTCTCTATCTCAACTTCATTGATTTTGAAAAGGCCTTCGACAGCGTTGACTGAGAGGTGATTTAGGAGCTACTTCGCTGCTATTAAAGAGTGCCGTCGACAATTATACATCTCATCCAACACTTGTACGATAATGCTGCATGCCAAGTAATCGACAACGGGAAACTCACGGAATCCTTCGAAGAAGTGAAGAAGGGAGTAAGACAAGACTGGATGCCTATCTCCAATTATTTTCCTGATTGTGGTAGACTGGATAATGCCACAGACAGACAGCGGGCAATGAGGAAACAGGCATAAAGTGGACCCACACAAAGACATATTTAGAGGATCTGAACTTCGACGATGATATATATATCTGATTTCCCACAAACTGGAGAATATGCATGCGAAAAGCAACAATTTGGCAGAAGAAGCATCCAGAGAAGATAGGACTTCAGGTGAACATAGAGAAAACAGAAGTAGGTGATGAAGATTCCTGGGCGACACCACCAACAGCAGCAACAACAACAGACAACAATCAGCCAGCGTAAATGGGAGAAATATAAAAGAAGCAACCTCCTTTGCCTACCCACCAATTTGGGAAGCATCGTTTCAACTCCAGGCGGACGAAACTGACGAGGATATCAAAGCAGCGAGAATCGGGAAAGCAGTACAAGCTTTCATTACTCTCAAATCTGTGTGGAGGAGATGAACAGCACTCAGCATGAAAAATAAGATCCGGATTTTCAACTCCGATGTGAAGTCAGTCAGTGCTACTATACGGATCAGAGACTTGGCGCGTCAAACAAACTACACACCTTCATTAACAACTGTCTTTGATCAATATTCAAGATCAAATGTCCAGAAGAGATCACCAACAGGGATCTTTGGGAGGGAGCCAACACATCAGGAACCGATTGTGCAACAATTTGGCAGAAAGAAATGGAGATGGGTTGGCTACTCTGACGAAACTAGCAAGAGGCATCACTAGACAGGCCGTCTGACAAAATCCCTTTAGCGAATTTGTTCCGTGAAATCAAGTGCCTATCATCAATGACGTTGACAACTATAGGGCCCAGTGAGAGACCACTTGCCCTACTGACAGTCTTTGTCATCGCCTTCCTCGACGGGCAATGTTAGCTGGCTGACATAGGGTCAGGCTGGAAAAGAGCTAGCAGCGGTCAAACCGGTCAGTGAAATCTACAACAGTTAGTCTAAGCCACGTAGGAGGTGTAGACTTCCTGGTTGGGGTCCTCGAGACGGTAAAAACCAACGGTTGGAAACAATTAGTGACATGGTTCAAAGTGATCGTTCTCAATGCCTGGCTGTCGCTGATGCATCCACTCCTTGTGACTTATAATACCCATTGAAACTGTTTGGTTCTTCGTTATTACTATTCCTTTGCCTCACACCTCTGTTTACTGTCTCTATTATGCATTTGTTCTACTTTCTTCTCTTTCTTTGTGTTCTATATGAAGTGGAGTGTGGCGACTTGAACTGGTGCACATATGTGCAAAGTTCTATGTCGAAAACAGACAGACTGACAGTCTTTAGAGTTCTACGAAGTATGATATAGTCTTTTTTAAGCAATCCAGGAAAGAATAAGCAAGGGTGAACACTAAAGAGGAATCTGTAAGATGCACGTGTTGACAAACTGTAAGAGGTGTGCTGCTAGTCGAGTTATGCCTCAGTGCTTCAACTTCTTGATGTAAAAAGTCAGACGAAATATTCTTTTAGAAATTGCTAAGACATGGGAAGACCAGGCAGGATAGGTCAGAAGAAAGAATTAATCCAAGATACTTAACTTCAAACTTGATTTCTATATTCCTACTTCTACTGTGTTTATAAGCGAATTGTTTGGGGTTGTTAAAAGCTTTAAGTATGTGTTGAAGATTAAGTAAGAGTAACTTATACTTTGATGTCTGTGGTTATCTGCCTGAATTGATACCAAGAATCATATACATCTGCCCATAAATATGCATATATATATATATATATATATCACTCCTTACTTGTAGTTTATGTTCACTTCGCCGATATTTCATATAGATTTAGATAGTTACAAGGCGAGCTCGTAAACCATAAGGTCCTGGGTTCGAACCCCGGTGGGTGCGTACTGATGAGGAGTCCCAAACTAGGACGAAACAGCTGTCCAGTACTTCCAGTTGGTTTTCCAGTGGTTCTCTAACTGATGTCAGCTCATGATTAAATCCTCCATGCAATCAAACAAAATCCCTACAAAACCAACACTTGAAAATTAATCTGATGCTCACTAGCGCTGACTGGCCCTATTTAGGCAGTTAACCTGTGGTTCTAGTGGGAAAGCGTGACCAGTAGGGTACAGCAGGTCGAAGATGAGGCAGTAACTCATCGAAGAAGAAGACATTGTGAAGTGGTCGCGCTATGTCGTGAATTGGCAGAAATCTAGATTTAGTTGCAAATTAATTACAAAAAGTTTGACAGTCAAATAACAATTAGAGTTTAAGGTAAAGTTGAGTTAAATTGTAATTTTGATCTATTCCCCAGTCAATTTGCCAACCAGTAAAAAATCCCAATGGGGTGGGTAGAGTAACTAGAAGTCTAGATTTAATAAAAATGTGATTCCATACATTTGGTTCCCTGGATAAATTTCGATAGAGAAAGAAAGACCAGATTTGCAGTATATCAAATGTGGTATCATTCTGTTTCACAGGTTCTCATCGCCTGCACACCACTACCTGAAATTACAATGGTTATAAATAATAACATTTCATACTTCAATGTTTGATAGGTAATACAGGAAAACATTATAAGGTAAACGCATCTGGAATATATGTATTATAATTTATGGTTTAAGTTACTATCAATTTGTATATTGTCAAACTATGAAAAAAGAAAAAAAGGAGAGGGGTGAGAGAAGAAAGAAAACAGAAAAATCTAATAGACAGTGTCAACATAGCAACTCAAGAAGGTCAAAGTTCATCAATTTGAAAACTTACTTAGTGAGTTGAGTCCACTAGTGTGTGTATGACTAATCAGTGTAATGAAAGTGATATGGTTACCCAAGGGAATGAGAGATTGACTACACTCTCTTTGTCTGTGTGCATAAGTTTAGTCTGTGACGTTTGATTGCTGTAATTGCTTCAGCAGTAAATCGTAGTAGATTCGCTATCCTTTGTATGTTTAACATATTTTGAAGGATTTGGAAATCTCAACAAAATGACACATATCCACAGGGTGGGTGTCTGGTAATTGCACTTTGTAAATATCTGCTTCCTTTTAAGCATAAGTTTCTCGGATTATGAGTTGCCATGTTGACACTGTTTATTAGATTTTTCTATTTTCTGTCTTCTCTCACCCCTCTCCTTTTTTCTTTTTTCATAGTTTTACAATATATAAATTGATAGTAACTTAAACCATAAATTATAATAATTATAGTCTAGATGCGTTCACCTTATAATGCTTTCCTGTATCACCTATCAAACATTGAAGTATGAAATGTTATTATTTATAACCATTGTAATTTCAGGTAGTGGTGTTCAGCTGATGAGAACCTGTGAAATAGACTGATGATATCATTTTATGCTGAAAATCTGGTCTTTCCTTCTTTATCGAGAAATGTTGTATTCATTTAATATTATGCAGAAATTAATTGAGCAAATTGGTAAATAATTCCACGTTTAACAACTTAAATTATCTGGCGAATTATTTCTTTAAAATTAACAAAATAACTTTATGTGCGTCGGTGGCATAGCGGTTAGGACGCTCACTAACCATGCACACATGGTTCGGGGTTCGATCCCCGGTCACCGACGCACACCTGATATCAATTGATGGTCGGCCTGCTACATTTGGGCTACCGATATCGCATGCTGAAAATTCCATACTTGCATCAAAAATACTGTGTAGAGTTAAGCTACAATAAAGTTAAAGTTAAGTTCTTTAGGATACAATTGGTGGATGGCGACTAGCATTGGAATCCAGGATGCACATTTCGTCCTTTTTGGGACTCGTCAGCTGGATGTATCTGCATTTCTCAGTGAGTGATGATGTTCTTTACCCTTCTGACTACAATCAACCAATCAATCAATTAGGGATTTGAGATCTGTCTCACTTACTATCAGTAATAGTTTCTAAGACTTTTTTTCCTAGCAAGGGTTTGATTGATAGGACTAAGCATATAAAATGGTATGTCATCATCCTTTCTCATGAATCGTGTGATTTATCTTGTGATGGAGTTACCATGTGAATGTGTCATTTCTCGCACATATTGTAGTTTAGTGTGTATGATCAGTTCATCGTCTTTTGTTTCATCTTGGTCTTTGTCGGACCACCAACCCAATCAGAATAGACATTTCCAGCCAATAAGAACAGTCCACTCTCACGTTGTGAGCCAACTGTATTGTGATTAATTAAATATGTAAATATGATGTTTTGCTTCCTAATATAATATAATAATATAATATATATATATATATATATATATATATATATATATATATATAATATATAATAATATAATAATATATATAATAATATAATATAATACAATACCTTACAGTCGTAGATGCCAGCCTTTCTGTTTTGATATTTGTGTGGCTCAGTGAATCGGAGGGTACAACGAACGTACAATAGGTGTACTACCCAATCCAACATCATGTCCAATACAAAATTACAAAATTTCATGCCGGATCGGCCGTGGCCCGGATTAACAACGACCGCGCTTCCTGCTGCCGTGTCACAGGGCGGGAGTGATAAATCTGCTACTGAGACACACCAAACAAAAAGAACGAACAAAAACAGGCCGCGTGTGACCGGCCTCAAGCAGTTGTCCCCTGGGCTCTGCGGTCACGCAACCAACTTCCACGGTGTGGGCAGCCGGGAAGTAACAATCGCCCTCACAATCCGAAATGCACACGAAACCTCTCTATTACTCACTCATCTTTGTCTTCATCTTCATCTCTATCATCTTGCCTTCCTTCCACTGATGCAACTCCTCGACTTGATAGCTCTCCACTTCCTCTCCACTCTGCGTCCACTAAAAACGATGGAAGCCAAAAAACCACCACCGACAGCCTCTTAAAGCCGCGCCACCAATTTCATATAGGAGCTCTTAATGTTAGGACACTTTGCCAAATAGGACAACAAGCATCACTAGCCAAGACCCTGGCATCACGAGCCATTGATGTATGCTGTGTTTCAGAAACACGCATACAAGACCCAAGTGTGGTTATTCACCTAACCCCACCTGGCCAACAGGTTGAATCTGCAAAATTCACCTTGAGGGTGTCAGGAGATGCCACAGCTAGTTCACGAGGATTAGCTGGCGTAGGGATAGCTTTGAGTACTAGGGCAGAAAAGACATTGCTTGACTGGATCCCGGTAGATAGCCGAATGTGTGCTGTCCGCCTGAACGGATCAGTAAGAAGGAGGAAGGACTGCACTACTCGCCGATGCCTTTTCGTAATCTCCGCCTACGCCCCCACTGACTGCAGTTCAGATGAAACGAAGGATGAGTTCTACCAAAAGCTGTCTAGTTTGGTGGAAAGGCTAAACGCTCAGACATAGTCGTTCTAGCTGGTGACTTTAACGCTCAAGTAGGGAAATTGTGTCAATCTGAGAAGGATGTCGGTGGCACCTATGGAGCTCCGTGCCAGCGAACCGACAACGGTGACCGTCTCCTACAGTTCTGCTCTGATAATCATTTGTTTCTTGTAAGCACTAACTTTAAACACAAGGAGAGACACTGTTTGACTTGGAGACCCCCTTCATCAAACCAACGCTGGACACAAATAGACCACATAGCAATAAGCTATCGTTGGCGTGGGTCGGTAGGAGATTGTCGCTCCTTCTGGAACACGTGCGTAGATACCGACCATGCACTGGTCCGCGCTCGGGTGTGCTTACGACTGAACGGACGTAGGAAACAGCTGGCGGTAAAACCATCACGTCCCCAGCTCGATCAGGAAACTAAATCCGTATTTGAGGAAGAACTAGCTAAACACATATCTGTGTTCGACAGCTGTGCTCACCCTGAAGAAGCTTGGAAAAATATCCAGGCAGCCATAGATACAGCTGTAAAAGCTGTGAATAAGGTAAACCCAAAGGTGAGTAAAAACCACTGGATCTCCACCGCCTCATCCGAACTGATAGATGCTAGAAGACTTATTCCGGCGAGCTCCGAATTCAATGAGGAGCGAAAGCTGCACAAGAGGAAACTTACGAAAAGTCTCCGCAAGGACCGTGAACAGTGGTGGGCGACAAAAGCCAAAGAGATGGAGAAAGCTTCGAGGATAGGCAACACCAGGCAACTCTTTGGACTCATCAGGGAAACGGGTGGGAGAAGACAAATCATCAGTGAGACAATCTCGGAAAAAAATGGCACTATAATTAGCTCCCAGGATAGACGACTGGATCGTTGGAAAGAGCATTATGAGGAGCAGTTTAATTTGCCCACAGCCACGCTCAACCTTCCGAGCATCCAACACCTCCCTGAATGGGATATAAACACAGGTCCTCCGTCACTAACTGAGGTTACTAAAGCTGTCACCAATCTGAAACTAGGCAAAGCAGCGGGACCTGATGGAATGACTCCAGAGGTATTTAAGTACGGTGGAGACAGCTTACTGTCCGGATTAACTGAGGTACTAGGCAGCGTCTGGGAATCAGAAGAAGTCCCATCGGGTTGGTGTAAGTCACTGATTATCCCCATATACAAGAAGGGAGACAAGTCTTCCTGTGATAATCACAGAGGGATTAGCTTGACTAATATAGTATCTAAAGTCTTAGGCTCAATAATCATGCGTAGACTGAGTGGTGCTCGGGAAGCACAAACACGAGAGAGCCAGGCAGGCTTTAGACCAGGAAGAGGGTGTATTGATCATATCTTCACCCTCCGACAGATTCTAGAACATAGGCATTCCTACCGGCGTCCAACAGTCATTATATTTCTTGACCTAAAGGCAGCATTCGACTCTGTCGATCGGGAAGTTCTCTGGAGATGCTTGGCTGTAAAGGGAATTCCAAGAAAATATATTGCACTGATTAAGGCACTCTACTCGTACTCATACAGCCAGGTGAGGGCTTACGGCGAGCTGTCATCTGAACTGATGACGACCAGTGGTGTCCGTCAAGGATGCCCATTATCTCCTTTTCTATTCAACTTCATCATAGATGTGTTAATGGACTTAACCCTAGGTGACTTCAGCGACTCAGGGATTGACTTGCTACCGGGGAATAATCTCGTTGACTTGGAATATGCAGACGATATAGTCCTTCTAGGCGAAGACGCTGACGAAATGCAGAGTCTTCTAAACACCTTGAGCCGCAATCTACGAATGTTTGGCATGCGATTCGCTCCCGCCAAATGCAAGATGATGTTACAGGACTGGACTACATCGACGCCTAGTTTAAAAATAGGAAGTGAAGTGGTAGAGCACGTTGACCGCTTCACTTATTTGGGAAGTACCATCAGCCCCAACGGGCTGATCTCTGACGAAATCTCAGCACGAATACAAGGGGCTCGTTTCGCATTTGTTAGTTTACGCCGACTCTGGCGTAGACGAGATGTTCGACTATCGACCAAAGGGCGGGTGTACTGCTCATCAGTCCGCTCCGTCCTCCTTTATGGTTGTGAGACCTGGCCACTGAGAGTGGAAGACATGAAAAGACTAGCTGTCTTTGATCATAGGTGCCTGCGTTCTATTTCCCGTGTAAAGTGGCATAATAAGGTGAGCAACATGGAGGTTAGGCGTAGAGTTCTAGGTAAACAGGGGAAATCAATCGACGAAGTCGTGAAGCTACAAAGACTGAGATGGTTAGGACATGTGTTACGTATGCCAAGCCATCGCCTCCCTCGACGAGCAATGTTAGCGGATATAGGGTCAGGCTGGAAAAAAGCTAGCGGCGGTCAAACAAAAACTTGGCATCAGTCAATGAAATCCACAACAGTTGGTCTAAGCCACGTAGGAAGGTGTAGACTTCCAGGCTGGGGTCCTCGGGACGGTAAAAATCTATGGTTGGAAACAATTGGTGACATGGCTCAAAATCGTTCTCAGTGGCGCAGATGCATCCACTCCCTGTGACTTATGATCTTCAATGAAACTGTTTTGTATTTCTTTATTACTCCTTTGTCTCACACCTCTGCTCACTGTTTCTATTATGCTTTTCTTGTACTTTCTTCTCTTGCTTCGCGTGCTACACGGAATGTGGCGACTTGAACTTCCGCACATTTGTGCAAAGTTCTATGTCGAAAACAAACAGACAATAGGTGTATTAGCGTACCAGTCGAGTTCATAATCGTAATAGTAGTTAACAGGCACAGACATAACAAAGTAGTAACGGGGAATTTATTCAATTCAGTTTCAATTTTAACATTGGTTTATTCTAAGTTTGATCATGGATCGATATCAGTTAGAGAATTATTGAAAACTAACCAGGGAGTACTGGTTTGGAACCCATCACCAGTCTGCATCCACTACAGGGGGTGTGAACCCAGGGCCTTCTGGTTACAAGGAAAGCTGGTAGGCTATTCAGCCACTGGGATCCGATTCAATAGCATATGGATTCTTACTTTTACGAGTTCAGTACTTTAGTGCAACCATCAGTCGCTGTCATTACTGGCGAGTGTCTGTCCTCACTTCCAACCGGGTGTACCCTACTGGTCATAACTTCTCATTTGAACTTCATCCTGTAACCAGCGAGCACCAGATTACTTTTCAAGAATTAGTTTGTAGGGGCCATTGAATTGAGTCCCAGTAGCTGAATCGTTTACGAGCTTGCTTGCTTGCATGTAACTGAAAGTCCTTGGATTAGAACCCCGTGTGGTGGGTGCGTACTGTCGGTGAATTCCAAAGCAGGCTGACGAAACAGCTGTCCAATACTCCTTTCTGGTTTTCACTGGTTCTCTAACTGATATCAATCCGCTGTGTTGTAACCTTAAAGATTCCTTTACCAAGTCTGTCATCTTCTACGGTTACAGATCTGCTTTACTTCTGTGCTTGAGTTGTATTTTGAAACTTAGCTAGTCAATCAGGCATAGCTCACAACCAACCAACCTGATACATGTAAAATCTACTGTGGTCAACTGACTTCCAACTAATAATTCCAATCAATAGGCATGGCTCAGCTTCAAGACCTACACAGTCATGTTCTCCATTCTATATATCTTTTTGGTGTTGGTGTTTTTAGACTAAAAATGTTACTGAAATGGAATTGATGATTGACATTGTCAGCCATGCACAAGTTGTAACTTGTTGTTGGTAACACACAGTTATGACATCGATATAAATCTCACTAGTATTTTTTGTATATGGACGTTTTGTTTAAAGTAGAGAAGTAGTAGTTCATGTTACTTTTAAGGCGTTTGATACTTACTGATCTAAATCTACTTATGAAGTGCCTACCAAACAAATATGGCTTAGAAAACAATCAATAAAATTACGTGATAGTAAACTGTTGCATAAGTGTAATAAGTATGGGATGACATGAAGTGGCAAGTCGAGAAACGCGATATAATTATTTAGATTTTCCCTAAACAAGGAAGGGATAATAACTGTAGAGTTTGTCATTATTAATCTTTTTTAGCTGGCTCCACTATTACTTGTAAACTTTCATTCCCTCTTGACATGATCTTCTCCAAGTCACCCTGCAATGTCCAACTGCTCATTTCCTACACGGGTTCCAGATAACGGCTTGCCGCCTGTCTCGTGTTATTACTCAGAGGGGCTCCTCAACATATATGCAACCCATCTTTATTTCCTTATACACATTTGTACCATTTGGCTTCACTTTGTAGATGATCTAGAAAGACGACTCTGGTGGAGCTAGGTGGCCTGAGTTCACCAAATGCTCAAGAATTGAGCTAGTAATTGTCTTACATTGTCCTTTTGCTAATCATACCAGATAATGTTCAGAGATGAGTTTGGAAAGCGTGGGCTTTGTGCGGGCGGCCAATATAACTAGCTCCATACCAGCATGTGAATTTATAAACGCACTTCGGGAACTGAGGCGACTCAGATAAGCCCTCATAGAGAATGGATATCCTCGAAGATTTATCAAAAAAAAAACATGAAGTTAAGGGAAAAGCCTGAAACAATCCAGACGGTGACGAAAAAACTGCTATTAATGAGTGTTAAATTTAAAGGTGATACCGCACCTGAGATCCTGAAGAATCGCCGCCTATGCAGATCACTGAGGAAAGCCTTCTTTATAGCTGAGCTACGACATATCAATTTTTACAGCCGACAAATGATCAATGGATGTGTGAAGGATAAACTGCCGCTTTGGACTGGCCACTTCAATGTGTGTTTATAAATTCACCTGCTTGTGTGGAGCTAGTGATATTGGCCGCACAAAGAGCACGCATCTCTGAACATTATCCGGTATGGTTAGCAAAGGAAGAATGTAAGACAATTACTAGCTCAATTCTCGAGCATTTAGTGACCTCAGGCCACTTAGCTCCACCAGAGTCGTCCTTCAAGATCATTATACACATTTATTAGGTGTGAGGTTCTTGGCTGATTCGCTGTCAGAGTAGGCAAATAAAAAAATCATGAGAAAAATTCAAAGATAATTAATAGAAAGTTGTAGGACAGTTTGTGGTGGATACAGTCGGGCTCTTTATGAGGTAGGTCAGTTATTACCTTGAGATTATACATACAAATATAAGCTGTACAGATGATAATTGTCAGTAAGTATGAAAAATAAATTGGTCAACATTGCCTTCGGAAATTCCTACAAATATTCAGCACTGTTACTGAATGACTGACTGGATTGTTTCAACGTAGAACTTTGCACAAATGTGAACCGCTTCGAAGTTGCCACACTCCATTCTGTGAACCACACAAAGCAAGAGAAGAAAGTGAAGACAGATTCAAAAGAGAGGGAGAGAGAGATAATAAAGAGAAGTGTGAGTGAGGGAAAAAGAGTAGTAGTCATATGCAAGAACAATCGAGTTTTATAGGATATTACAAATCACACGGAATCGATACATCTGCTCCACTGAGAACTATTTTGAGCCATGTAATCAATTATCTCTAGCCACTGGTTTTTACCATCCCGAGGACCCTAACTAGGCAGTCAGAACCTCTTTATGTGACTTAAACTAACTGTTATGAATTTGACTGACCATCGCTAGCTAACTCTTTTTTTAACTTGATTTTATGTCAGTGGCTAACACCGGTCTGTTGTCGAGAAAGGCGACTGCTGGTTAGGCATGCGTAATACATGTTTTGACCATCTCAATCTGTGTTACTTCACAACCTCATCGATTGATTTCCCCTCCCAACTACCTAGCACTCGGCCGAAGCTTCACCCTAATATTGCTCACCTTATTAGACTACTTCACACGGGAGATAGAACACAGACACCTATGATCAAAGACAGCAAGTCAGGCTTTTCCTGTCTACCATTCTCAACGGCCATAAAGGGGAGGACGTAGCGGACTGATGAGCAGTACGCGCGCCCTTCGGTCAACAGCCAGTCAGCCGGATGTCAAGTCTGCTATGCTAAAGATGGCGTGTGTTGGCGTATTCCAAACGAGCCTTCTGTATCCATACTTGGACTTCATCAGCAATCAACCTGCTGGCTTTGGCTGACTCAACTTCCCAAGTAAGTGGATGAAGTGGTCAACACGCTCCACCAACCACTTCACTCCTTCCTATCTTTAAACTAGGAGTCAGTCAATATTTACTGGTCCTTTAGCATCATCACCTTACATTTGACGGGATCCTGCGAATTGCATGCCAAGCATTCGAAGATCGCTGCTTAACTCAAGGTGTTTAGAAGACTTTGAATGTTGTCAACGTTTTCCCTTAGGGAGGAGAACTATATCATCCGTATATTGTAAGGTAGGTAAGTGCGTTGGTGGCACAGTGGTTAGGACTCTCGCCGACCATGCACATGGTCCGAGCTTCGATCCCCTGTCGACGCACACCTGATATATATGGTCGGCCTGCGAAATGTGGGCTACCGATATCCATGCTGAAAATTCCATACTTGTACCAAAAGTATACAGTGTGAAATCAAGCTGTAAATCAAAATAAAAAAAAATAAAATAAATAGGGGGATTATTCACTGGTACGGAAACTAGTCGCCAGTGCCTTAATGTTGTGTTGATGTACCACTCATGTCGTAGCCTGAAGATCACAGGTGTGTGTGTGTGTCTTAAGAGTTCTAAACTTGGACGAAATTACCTGTTAAGTGTCCCCTATTTATTTGGTTTCAATGGTTCTTTCACTCACATGTGTCGGTTAATGAGTGAGCAAAATCTATTCTGAAATCAACTAGCGTAAAGTAGAAAGTCGTTCACATCACTTGAGTATCGTATAATTTTGATTCTTTTAATTATACTGTACTTTAGAATTACTTATTTTCTCTCTTGTAGATTGCGCATCCACATGTTCGTGATCAATTATTGCATTTTATTCATTCTGGATTCTTGATTCCAGTTTTAGGATCTGCATTACATCAAGTGAGTGTATTCGGGGGGGTGTATTTTAGCCCCTTTGTTATTGTTGTTGTGGAGTTTTATGTTTTATGAAATGTTAAAAAAAACCTTTTTTTTACAATAAAAGCCGAACACGTTTCTGCATTTTACAATTTATTTGACTAGTGAACATGCTCACAGTGTATCGTATCATATCATATAATGAATATAATTTTATCTTGATATGGTCTTCTTCTTCTAAGCTAGGTGGCCTCATTCATTGCGAAGCTTTTATAGGCCTTTTAGACAACATCTTCAACTCAAACTTCAAAATAAAGTCGTAGACTTGTTTGTTTTTCTTGATGATGTTTGCTGTGATATTAGATGGTCCGGCGGGGGGGGGCAATCGGCAGGAAGCCTTGATTAACCTAGATCTCAAGGCAGTTTGCACTCGTCAGCAAGGCGTACCTGCACTCATGATGGATATCATATCCTTCCTGAGATTCAAACCCTTGTCCTTCACAGCGGTGCAGTCAGACACTTTACTACTGAGCTAGTGTCCAATCATAGTATCTAATGCAGTCCTACAGGAGTTTGATCGCGATCCCGAATAGCTCAGTGGTAATGTCTTGGATTGCAGCACTGGGTGGTGACGTGGGTTCGGGTATCTGAAAGGAGATGACTTCCTCCAAGATTGCAGATATATATGCCTTACTGACTAGTGAGTGTCAACTAATGCTCAATCTAGGCGGAAGGCTGCCTTTCGATCGTCTCCAACCATTTAATATCAATAGTTCAAAGTGCACGTCATTGCGAACCACCTAGAATAGTCGTAGCCAAATTGCAAACGTGTCTGATAGAATTCAGCTTGCACCAAAAAATGTCTAGACCCATTACACTAGTTACTAGCTAGTCTGTCTGTTTTCGACATAGAACTTTACACAAATGTGCGGAAGTTCAAGTCGCCACACTCCGTGTAGCACGCGAAGCAAGAGAAGAAAGTACAAGAAAAGCATAATAGAAACAGTGAGCAGAGGTGTGAGACAAAGGAGTAATAACGAAGAACAAAACAGTTTCATTGGAGATCATAAGTCACAAGGAGTGGATGCATCTGAGCCACTGAGAACGATCACTTTGATCCATATCACCAATTGTTTCCAACCATAGATTTTTACCGTCCCGAGGACCCCATCCAGCAAGCCAGTCTACACCTTCCTACGTGGCTTAGACCAACTGTTGTGGATTTCATTGACTGGTGCAGCCAAGTTTTTGTTTGACCGCCGCTAGCTTTTTTCCAGCCTGACCCTATATCCGCTAACATAGCTCGTCGAGGAGGCGATGACTATGCATGCATACGTAACACATGTCCTAACCATCTCATTCTAGCTAGTGTCCAATCAAAGGACCTTTGACGTGATTAGTAGTGATCTTGAAATTTTTACCTTTCTTGTGACATGCCTCATTCTTTACTAGTTGGTAAATTCGATCATTAGTAATGTGTCTGTTATTAGCTAACTCGTCTGATTCCTCTACGTTTTTTTGGAATTGCTTGGCAATTTTTTTCCTGGAGTTTCTACATTTTTCCAGTTCATAGGTGGTGTCCGTATGCATGGATATGAAAGACAACTAGTTAATGTTCTTGGATTAGGAGTTGAAAACGACGTCCACTTTAACCCATACAGTATTTTAGTCACAGTTCATCCAGTTTCTTTTTATAGATGATGTGTTGATCTTGCCTTTTTTTATGCTGCTGGTAGCAGTGATGGGGGTGGGGATTCTTTTGATCTGCACTGTATTGAATGTGGTGATTGTGTTGGTTTTTGTTTGTGCGATGTTTATTCAGAATAGTTTTTCTTATTCTAGCAGTTATTTCAGAAATAGTCTTCACTAATATGGCAGAATGAATCTTTTATTGGGCATTTCTGTGGATGGTGTTCTGATTCGAGTTTAAACATCTTTTTTGGTGTTGCTGAAATTCTTAGGGTATCCGTTTTTCTTCTTGAAGTCAATCAGTTAAGATAAATATTTCTCTCTCGTACTCTCCACAGGATTGGAGTGTCGCAGAATGTGTTTTGGCTCTGTTGCGTAATAATATTTAGAAAAACATATTTAAGCGAACAATACTGTTTTCAATTAGATCTCATCAGGCTTAACTCTAATATTTGTTGTTGTTATGCGGTAGATACATTTTTAACGTGGAATAACAGATTAGTAGTTACGGGGTGTCAAAATAAATAGTCATATTTGTGTGACAAACGTCGTCCTCTGGGCTGAAATCCATTAGAAATATTGTAAAACGGGAGACAATGGTGATGAATAATCATAATAGAATTGTAGAGTGTGGGGTAAAAAAAATTGACAAATCAGTTCAAGGGGGGAAATTAAGTGCATAAAAAAAGGCTTAATCCTGTCACACTTGGTCGATACTGGATATCGTATCGATGTCAACACAGCTCTCAGGGTTATACACCGAATCCCGAAGTCATTATCACGTACAGTTCGCTTATGTCTCCTACACATAGCTGAAGCTGTTGCAATAAGATCGACTAAACCAGAACTGTTTATCCAAAAAGAACACGTCCAGACGCTGTTCCTACCGTGGCCAAAGTTGGATTCATGATTCTTCTTCTCACCAAGAGTCCTTCTTCCCCTTAACCCTCTTCGTTTTTTTTTAATTGCTCATTATTACAAATATTATTACAATTATTTGTCATAATTTATGCCCTTCATGCAAACATTCTCTCAATACTATCGAATTTTCCATTTATACTATCCGGACTTATTATTATTATTATTATTATTATTATTATTATTAGTGATATTATCTCTTTTCTCAATATGTATGTCTCCACCTGTTTCATTTCACGACACATTCGTTATTTCATTGTGAACCACCTCTGATTGCAGTCTTACTATCTATCTCCTCCTCTTTAATACATACCACTTTGTACTAACCAACCACTTCACTCACTCACTCACTCACTCACCTGACACCTTTTATAACCTTGAACAAATTGACTTGTCAATTTTCCTACCCCACACTTTACGAATGAATCTGTTATGATGACTAATCACCACGACATTGTCTCCCATTTCACCGAAATATTTTTTAATCGATTTCAGTCAGCCCAGAGGACGACGTTTGTCACACAAATACGACTATTTATTTTGACACCCCATAACTACTAATCTGTTAGTCTACGTTAAAAATGTAACCCCCGCATAACTGGCCATCAATATTGTAACGACCACAAATATTATAATTGTTTTATAATTGTAAGAACCTGAAGAGGAGAAATTATTGAAAAGAATATTCTTTGTTCAGATTGACTTTTAACTCTGAGATAATATATATATATATATATATATATATATATATATATATATTACTATGGAAATATTTAATATACTGAATAATAATATGATGGAGAAGATGTGTAGCTCAAGTAGATCACTTTGATGTGGTGTTCTCTGAACTGGATGGTTTATTTGCGAAGCTTTTATTTTTGCCCTACTAGGCTACATCTTCAGCGCATACTTCAATTTGTTTAGATGAGCTTGTACCTTTCTCTGGAAGTTTATTGGTCGTCTCTCCTGGCGACCTTGAACGTGCTTGGTTGTTTGTGTGTTTTCAACCAATCACGTTCAAGGTCGCCGGGAGAGATGACTGGCTAATAAACTCGTGGAGAAATGTAAAAGCTCACGTGAACAAATTGAATTATACGCTGAAAAAGGGTTACCTAGTAGGGGGTAATGAAAACTTCCCAAATAAACCATCCAGCTCAGAGAACACAACTACTTCAAAATCTGTTGAATAATGTTTGTGTTGGTTGTTTGTTCTTCTCTTGTCACGTTGATGTCTTTCAATATGTTGTTGCTTAATTTGTTGGACTATTCTAAATCATCAGTTTTTCCTATATAAATGAGTTATCTACACAACTCGTCTAGATTTTTGGTTGAATATTCATGAAGTTGTCATCATTTCCAGTCGATAAGACCTAAGTTCCGTACTTTTTTTGTATTATGGCTGTTTGCAGCTTACCTGGGGGTTGGGACCCCTCGTCACCTAGTGTTACTACCAGAGATTCTAACCTTCAGTTCTTTGAATTCATCAATGACACCTCCTGGACAGTTGTAATTAATACACTGATTAGTCATTAGCTATCTTTCGCTACAGGTGTTTGTGTTAAGTGATATATTATGGTGTGTAATATTTAAGCCAGGCTTAGAGTGCTGTGTAAGGAGGCCAAGTTAGTAGTTGGTGAAATTGTGAAAACAACTGCATCGATTGAAATGGTTAGGATATATGTGTTACGCATACCATGTCACATTGCCCTTCTGGGTATGTAATGTTAGCTGATATTGCATTAGGGTGGAAAAGAGTGTGTAAGGGTCAAATCAAAATATTTCATCCACTTCATCATGAAGTCTTGGACAAGTGATTTAAGGCAACCACTTGGGAAGGTGTAGAAGGCTTGGTTGAGGTTTCTGTGACGTTAAGAATCAAAGCCTGAAGTGCAGACTGTTGGTGACATGGCTGAAAATCATTCCTAATGGTTCAGACGCGTTCACTGCTCTCTATAATCGCCAAGAGCCAATACTCCATGATGGTTTTCTATGTTGCAATTTTTTTCCCCGCGTTCATTCGTGTGCATTATAGTCGTTCTGAATTTTTTTTCTGTCTCTCTATTCTCTACGTGTTTGTGTGCTATATGGAATTTGGCAACCTGAACTGCTACACTATTGAAACTTGCTAAGTCAGTCAGTTAGTTAAGTGGATGTTTGCAAGTAATCGACAGGTTTTGTACTTGTAAGCAGTCGTCAACAGGGCGTATCTTTGATCTCGATAGATCTGACGTTTGCTCGGGGGTTCGAGGCTGTGTCACATAATGACACTATAAGAGACCTCATCACCACTGAGGTATTTGGGTTGACAACTGACGTCTTTTAAGACTAAGACTGTGAAGGAAGTGAAGCGGTAGAGCACGTTGACCGCTTCACTTACTTGGGAAGTACCATCAGCCAGTGCCAACGGGTTGATCTCTGACGAAATCTCAGCACGGATACAGAGGGCTAGTTTCGCATATGCCAGTTTACGCCGTCTCTGACGTAGACGTGATATCCGGCTATCGACCAAAGGGCGTGTGTACTGCTCATCAGTTCTCTTCGTCCTCCTTTATGACTGGCTGTGAGGCCTGGCCGCTGAGAGTGGAAGACATGAAAAGATTAGCTGTCTTTGATCATAAGTGCCTGCCTTCTATTTCCCGTTTGAAGTGGTATGGTGAGGTGAGCAATATTGAGGTTAAGCCTCGGTCGACTGCTAGGTAAGTGGGAGAGGAAATCAATCGATGAGGCTGTGAAATTACGTCGGCTGAGATAGTTAGGACATGTGTTACGTATGTCTAGTCATCGCCTTCCTCGACAATGGGGAATGTTAGCTGACATAGGGTCAGGCTGGAAAAGAGCTAGTGGCGGTCAAACCAAAACATAGCCTCATCAGTGAATGAAATCTACAACAGTTAGTCTAAGCCACGTAGGAAGGTATAGACTTCCTGGTTGAGGTCCTCGGGACGGTAAAAACCAATGGTTTGAAACAATTGGTGACATGGCTCCGATTGGTCGTTCTCAATGGCTGGCTGGTGGAGATGCATCCACTCCTTGTGACTTATGATTTCCAATGAAATTGTTTTGTTCTTCGTTATTACTCTTCCTTTGTCTCACACGTCTGTTTACTGTCTCTATTATGCATTTCTTGTACTTTCTTCTCTTGCTTTGTGTTCTACATGGAGTGAAGTGTGGGGACTTGAACTGGTGCACATATGTGCAAAGTTCTATTTCGTAACCAGTCAGTTAGTCAGTCGTCAGAATCTAATCAACGTCATCTATTTCGTAGTTAGTGTTTGTGATGAATACAATATTGTACTGAATGCTGAAAATTCCTTGCTGTATCATTAGTACTGTTTTTGGAATAAAGCAAAAAAAATTATTATTATTATATTATCAGTCAACTTCGCAATATTTATTCATTCTTCCGATGTATAGTCTGTAGGAAGTTGTGAACCTATGTCTGTCTGGTGCTTGTTAGCAGTTGTCAGTAAAAGTGTGTGTCTGCAATATGATGCTTTTTTTCACAATAGAATCTCAAATGAGTGGTACTCACAAAAAGAGTAGATGATGATGATAGTGTGAGGGTGAACTAGTGTACACTTTATGAAATCCTGCTGAAGGACATTGCTTCATTTAATAATGATTAAAATATGATGCATAGGTTTACTTCACAGACTGGCATTATTATGGGGAGTCATTGAAGAGCAAATAACGCTGGATTGTACTGTTTCATCCTAGTCTGGGACTCTTCTTGGGCATGCACTTCTAAAGAATGTTAAACTTCGTATGAGCCGGATATTCAATTCTGCTTAGGTTTCAATAATTTTTATGACTGAAGTCAGCTGGTGAGGAGATCCACGTTGAGACTAACCATTTGTAAGACTAAAAAACTGAATTGGTGGACTGCATCAGTTGCACATGGGCATCGGTGGCACAGTGGTAGAATGCTTGCCAACCACGCAGTTGGTTCAGGGTTCGATCCCCGGCTGACGCGGTGCTTGACTTCGCTGAGCCAGTAATAGGACTGGTGCAGATAGAAGGTTAAGCATGAGGCTGGCTAGCAACCCCATCTTGTAAAAATAAACACCACGGCTGCCAAAAATTCAAGCTTCTGGTTTGAAACCCTATGATCCATTGGGAACGTGAAGGAATTAAGTAATGATAATAATGAAATCAGTTGCACAGCTCAAGAATATTTTTTAACGTGTATAGTAGTTGTCAATGTCCGGATCGTAAAAAATCCTGAATCTATCGCTGATTTCAGAAGAATACGCTTAACACGGCGAATACTATGCACAGGAACTAACACGGAATATCAGAAAAAAGCGAAGGACAATACGATTGTTTATTCCCCCCTCCGGCCCCACCCCCACCGATTACCAAACAGGATTAATTGTTAGTACGTGTAGTGTTTTTGATCGTATTTCTACACTCTTCTGCCAAAAAGTATACGATTAGGCAGAGGTCACCAATATTATCTCCCGCTAATACGGAGATCAGTGGTAATAAACAAACCACTGAATGTTCACTAATATTAACAGTAGTCTTCTTATAACAGAGGGAATCGACCGGGAATAATCTTTGATTATTAGGTTGATAAAAGATTGATTCTTCCGCGTAACGAAGATTTCTTCACAATAGCGTAGGTCTATGCTTCACTATGAATAATATTTTATTTTGATCAAGTTTCACAGTGTCTTATACAGTATTATATATATACTGATGAACACGTTTCAAGTACAATTTATTACTTCTCGTAATCGTATCAAGGCAATACTCACACATAACTTTCTTGCTTCATTTGTAGACATGAGTAAAAATTGACCAGGTATATGAATAAAATCAATATAAAACTTGCGTGAAACACAAAGGAAGATAAAGTACATTCAATAATAATATTAGTGTTTTCAATAAAATACAATAGGATTGAAATTAAGACGAGTGTGTTGTTAAACAGTAAGATGAGAAATAAGACGAGTGTTTTTATGCCAAAATAAATAACTTATTAGAATTTTATAATATGAATTGAATACATTTAAACAGTATTTATTTATCCTGCTCTGATTTGACTGACTGACTGACTGGTGGTAATAAATACCTTCCATATCTCTGGTATTTGCTCTGCTTAATGGTGAAACTAATAATGATAACATAAAACACAGAAAGAATATAGGGCATCTAAGGTTTTACTATAAAAGGAGGGGGACATTTGAGGCCCTCCCTATTTAGGATTCTCAATAAGGCAGGAATTAGCGAGGCATTTATTGAATCTACAAACTCACTCAGGTAGGACAAGCTCTGTAGGCTAAAGGACCCTGTAGGTTGACTCAATTAGACAAAATAATATAATTTACAAAACACCTTGCAATGTCAACTACATAGGTCAGACCAGTAGATCGGGACTAGTGAGATTATCACAACATAAGAATTTAGCTAAGGATAGAATGACTGACCCCGAGAAGATAAGTAATTTAGAAAAGAGCTCAGCGATTGCACTTCACGCATTAACACACAACCACAAAATAGCATGGTGGAAGAGGGTTAAAATTCTACGAAGTAATCTAGGTAGGTGGAGATAGAGTGAGGTTGATTACTGAATCCTGCCTGGTTCATCGAGTGTACACCCAACACAACACATGTAACAGAAATTACTCAATGCAAATACTAGAGATATGGAAGATATTATTACCACCGGTCAGTCAAATCAGAAGAGGATAATAAATAATCTTAAAATTCTATTTCAATTCACGTGCATCATAACATTCTAACAAGTAACTTATTATGACAATAAAAACACTTGTCTTATTTCCCATCTGATTGTATTTGATCAATAACACTCATATTATTATTATTATTTCCAAATGTACTCTACCTTATATTGATTTCATTCAATCAAATGTCTAATCATCAGTTTGACTGATGTGTGTAAATGAAGCGAGAAAGTTATGTGACTGCCTTCATATGAATATGAGTGGCAATAGTTTGTGCTCGAAACGTGGTCATCAGTTAATATTACTGTCCAGGCTGGGTAGTGTTCACGAGCGCGTTTTTCAAGTCGTTGCATGGTACGGCTGATACACTCAGCTCTCCACAAGAGCAAGTAAACTGGTATATGCCAGTTGAGGTGGCCCAAATGCGACAACTTGTCTTTCGCGTTCTGGTTGAACAGTTTCTTGAAGGAAAACGTCAGTCGTAGGCTTGTGGCGTAGTATGTTTTCCTCAGTGATATGGAGAGGCGTTTGCGAAGGATTTCTGCTTCAATATCACCTTTGAATTCTAGATTAAGGAGAAGTATTTTCTTTGGAACGGATTTGAGATTCTTGTCTATAAACCTGGGCGGGAAACCGTTTTCTATCAGGGTTTTTCGAAGTATCTTAATCGATTCCACTCATGTAAATAAATGAAAGAAAAAATTTGTGTGAGTGAGTGACTTGATATGATTATGAATGGCAATAGTTTGTGCTCGAAACGTGGTCGCATCAGTTAATATTACTGTATTGTATAACACTGTGAGATCTATCAGAATAAAATCGTATCTATAATGGAGTTATACTCTACCACCACCACCACCACAGTGCGCAAGTTTTATCGTTATAGCAATAGATATAATGCTTTACTGAAGAATTCCAATGGGGATGAGAATTGGATCAAGCAGAGATGATTGCTGACTAACTTTACTTCTCGTATTTATCCTGTGGTGTATACATGTTACACCCACTTAATACTACTACTACTACTACTTAACTTGGTCTACTCATATTTTTAATTGTTTTACAGATTGACTAACTCAATAGTAGGTAAAGTGCTCACTGTAGCACACCGTAGGTGTGATCATCACTTTTTTTTTCTTTAATGTTAGCAATCACGTAGTGGGTTTCCCTTGTGATCGTCTAATGGAGTAATTTAGCTTTTATTTTATTTTATATGACGTTGCAGAAAGTGCTTTCAGGAAAAATGTATTTTTCAGATTGAGAGAGACAGATTGATAATCATCCAAACTATATCCTTAATTAACAGTCAATCTGAACGAAGAATATTCTTTTCAATAATTTCTCCTTTTCAGGTTCTTACAATTATAAAACAATTATAATATTTGTGGTCGTTACAATATTGATGGCCAGTTATGCGGGGGTTACATTTTTTTAACGTAGAATACCAGATTAGCAATTATCGGGTGTCAAAATAAATAGTCGTATTTGTGTGAAAAACGTCGTCCTCTGGACTGACTGAAATCGATTACAAAATATTTCGGTGAAATAGGAGACAATGTCGTGGTGATTAGTCATCATAACAGATTCATTCGTAGAGTGTGGGGTAGGAAAATTGACAAGTCAATTTGTTCAAGGTTATAAAAGGTGTCAGGTGAGTGAGTGAGTGAGTGGCTAGTACAAAGTGGTATGTATTACACAGGAAGAGATAGGTAGTAAGACTGCAATCAGAGGTGGTTCACAATGAAATAATGAATGTGTCGTGAAATGAAACAGGTGGAGACATACATATTGAGAAAAGAGATAATATCACTAATAATAATAATAAGTCCGGATAGTATAAATGGAAAATTCGATAGTATTGAGAGAATGTTTGCATGAAGGGCATAAATTATGACAAATAATTGTAATAATATTTGTAATAATGAGCAATTAAAAAAAAACGAAGAGGGTTAAGGGGAAGAAGGACTCTTGGTGAGAAGAAAAATCTTCAATCCAAGGTTGGCCACGGTAGTAACAGCGTCTGGACGTGTTCTTTTTGGATACACAGTTCTGGTTTAGTCGATCTTATTGCAACAGCTTCAGCTATGTGTAGGAGACATAAGCGAACTGTACGTGATAATGACTTCGGGATTCTGTATATAACCCTGAGAGCTGTGTTGACATCGATACGATGTCCAGTATCGACCAAGTGTAACAGGATCAAGCCTTTTTTTATGCACTTAATTTCCCCCCTTGAACTGATTTGTCAATTTTTTTTACCCCACACTCTACAATTCTATTATGATTAATCACCACCATTGTCTCCCGTTTTACAATATTTCTAATCGATTTCAGCCCAGAGCACGACGTTTGTCACACAAATATGACTATTTATTTTGACACCCCATAACTACTAATCGGTGATTCTACGTTAAAAATGTATCCGCCGCATAACTGGCCATCAATATCGTATTATACTTGTTTTATAATTGTAAGAACCTGAAGAGGAGAAATTTTTGAAAAGAATATTCTTCGTTCAGATTGACTTTAAATGCTTAATATGGGAATATTTCACAGTATCAAATCTTATATACCAAATACCAAGATTTTTGTCTAATGGGTGTGTTGATGCCCGCCTCTTATGTACAATTTGTTTTTTTTATTGTGTTCAGTGTTTTGAGCGCCAATATGAAGTTGAGTCATTGCTTGGGAGGAGTTATTACCATAATATTTTAGATCATGGACTAAAATTGTGAGATGTACTGTACCTTCAGTTTGGAAGTCTTCTACACTCTGCCTCCGCGTAAACAACAAGATAGATTCGTACTTTCAGTACAAATATCAAGGCGGTCCTTCTATACGGGTCAGAAATTTTCACTGCGCACATATCACAAAAAGCCTTTCAACACAGGCTAGTGCAAATTTTTTTATCGACAGCTGACAACTTCGCTGGCTGGCTGGCTACATACTGAAGATCCAATAGCCAACCAGCTGGCCAGAAGGAATTAGCAACTAGAAACTCTGGCTGGCTAGCAACAAACCATCCAAAAGCCGATAGCTCAGGAAAAATATTTGGGAGAAAATGGAGATGGATTGGCCATTCGTTGAGGAGGCCGTTGAATAATATCGCGTACAATGCAAGCATTCGCTTGAACTTAATCTAAATGGAAAGCGACGAGTTAGTCGTCAGTGCGAGGGTGACATGGAGGAGATCGTGTGTGGCGAAGAGGAGGAAGAGTTGAGAGATTATGGTCAGTCGTAGAGCTAGCCAGCTGAAGGGGACGGCAGAATATAGAATAAGAAGAGATATGATGTGTTGTTGAAGCCTTATGTTCCACTGGGAACCCATTTGAATGAAAATAATAATTGATTCTACTTAACATTAGGTAATGAGGGAAAATCGATAAGTGAGATTTTGAAGCTGCATTGCTTTCCTTGACTGTCAGTGTATACTCTGTAGGATTAATATTTATTTTATATAAGTTTTCATAGGGATTAGGGTTAATTGGAATATAGATTTCGTCACAACCCAACATTAGCTAAAGAGATCATTGAAAATCAGGCAGCACAGGACATCTGCCTCATCCTGTGCATCGGTGGCACAGTGGTCAGGACTCTCGCCGACCATACACATGGTCCGGGGTCCGATCCCCTGCCGACGCACATCCGATATTAATGGTCGGGCTGCAAAATTGGGCTACCGATATCGCATGCTGAAAATTCCATACTTGTACCAAAAATACGTTGTGGAATCCAGCGATATTAAAAGAAAAATCATCAATATTCAAACACAAAACCACTTGGGATCGAATCCGCGACCTTCAAGGTACGAGATCAAGCTCGTTGGCTACTCAACCAACCACTTGGGTCGGAATGACCTAAGACGTCCTGACCAGTGGTGTCCACCATTTCAAGATACAGCTGATGCTTATCGATGGTGTTGGTTAAAGATAGAGCTATATTTTGAGTTGTGGAATTCCGGTTCAAGTGGCTGATTGGTCAACGAGCTTGGTAGTCTCATAACCTGAAGGTACCCAGTGAAGTCATTGGTGGGCACTGATGAAGAGGACTGGACTGGGGCGAAACACCTATCCAGCGCTTCCTGGTTCTCAGTAATGTCTCTAGTTGATCTTAGTTAGGGAGGAAGTCTACATTCAGATATAGAATTAGGTTGGAAAAGGGGTTATTAGTGGTCAAACTGAAAATAGTATGGCATCTCAATCCATTCATTCTTTTACTGTTGATTTATTCCATATAAAGAGAGGGTTATATGGACTACCACACTTGTCTTATGTTTGTGGAGATTTAAACCAACTCTCTCCACACTCGTCTCCCCTTCAAAGACTTGCGACTGAAGTTGGTTCGCTCTTCTTGGTTTTAGGGGCTTTGCTCGTTTCTGTTGCTCTCTGGAATCTCGGAACTCGCTGATGTTCACCTGCTTCTCTTTGTTAACCATTGCGATCGTGTCTGCGTAACTCATCTCAACGTGACCACATGTGGTCCTTCCCACTTTGGAAATTGTTTGCCTGACCCTGTCGCACATTCGTCGGTATTTCACCTTACACTTTCATATGCTGCTTTCTCCCGACCTTCCAGCAGCGTCCCAAGTAGCAGCTTCATCGCTGACAGATATTGAACGCCACTCAACTGCTCAGAAGCCTCGAAGTCCTGCCTGAAGATTTATATGTCTCGATGTAAAGCTTCAGGGCATAGGCTTTCCATTTGTCGGTAGGCAGCGGCACCAAATAAAACAACAGAAGACAAGGGCTATTTTGTGAATTGGCAGAAGTTAGGATTCAAGGACCATTGGATCGGGTTCAAGTGGCTTAATGGTCTACGAGCTCGCCTTGTAACCAGAGGGTCCTAGGTTCGAACCCTAGTGAGGTGGGTGCGTACTGATGAAAAGTCCCAAACTAGGATGAAACAGCTGTCCAGTAGTCCCGGGTTTTCCAGTCTGTCTGTCTGTCTGTCTGGATTCAACATAGAACTTGGCACCGAAGTGCAGCAGTTCGAGTTGCCAGGTTCCAATTGGCACACAAGGTAGACAAGAAGATGAGTGAAGAGAATCAATACAGTCTGACAAGTATAAGAGTGAAACAGAATGGTTAATGGTAGAGAGGAATATGAAAGATTACAGAGACTGAATACATCTGCGCTGGCCATTGACAACGATCACTTTGAGCCATGTCACTCACCTATTGTCTCCAGCCATTGATTCCTAGAGTCAGTCCCGAGGGCCCCAACCCGGGAGTCTGCATCTCCCTACCTGACTCAGTTTAACTGTCAAGGATTTCATGGATTGATCAGGCCATGTTTTTGTTTGGCCACCACTGGCTCTTTTCCAACCTGCACCTATATCAGCAAGCAATGCCCGTCGGGGGAGGCGGTGGTTAGGCATGCGCACCACGTGACCTAGCCATCTTAGTCTATGTAACTTGATAGCCTCGTCGATTGATTTTCCCTCTTTGCCCAACACTCTACGCCTAACGTCAACATTACTTACCTTGTGAAACCACCTAACGTGAGAAGGAGATCGTAGACATCTATGATCGAAAGCAGTCAACCTTTTCATGTCTTCAACGCGTATTGGCCATGTTTCAGAGCCATAGAGAAGGACGGAGCGAACTGATGAGCAGTACACACGTCCCTTGGTTGATAGCCGGATGTCACGCCTACGCCAGAGATGGTGTAAGTCAGCGAAAGCAGCTCGAGCTTTTCGGATCCGTGGTGAGATTTCATCGCCAATCAGTCCGTTGGTGCTAATACAACTTCCCAAGTAGGTGAAGTGGTCAACATGTTCTATCACTTCACTCCCTATCACTAAGTTAGGGATTGACGGGGTCCAGTCCAGTGGTTTACTAACTGATATCAGCTCATGGTGAAATCCCCCACGCAACCAAACAAAATCCCTACAAAACCAATACTTAAGACTTAAATGTTTGTGATCATATAATCATAGTTAAATGTCAAGTAGCAAAGCAAATTAACGTCATATGTAGAATAATTCATAGGATGGATAGAACTTGAAAAAAGTTGTGCAATTATACGATTAGTAGACAAATCGAATAATATTGTGTGAAATTTGATAGCATAGAATTTAACGTTGTAAAAAAGAAGAATCGATTTAGTATGACAAATGAAACAGGTGGAACAATACCGGGGTCAGTTCAAAATGAGAATAATAACACTAATGGTAACAAATGACGTAATAAAGGAAGAGTATACAAATTGAATAAACAAAACGAGAGAATAGGTAGAGTCAAAATATGATTAGGGATTATCATACTTTGGCATAGAAGGATTAAGTCCATGAAAGTTGGAGGGGTTGAATGAACTTTTTTCTGTATACAGAGATCTGGCTGTTTGGTTCCGGTAGCCAAAGCTTCAGCAATACAAGTGAGTCGGGTACGTAGTGATTTGTGTAAATTACTTTTCGCCTTATAGATGAGTTTAAAGGCAATGGCTGTAGAGATCATTGGATGATCATTATCGACCAGATGTTCAATGATTGCGCTTCTCTTATTGCTCCAATACCACCTCTTCCTAACCATGCAGGATTGTGTTCTTGCACCCGTTTGGACGAAACTCGAGTCGAACGATTGATAATAAATTCGTTGTTAAAAAGAGTCTCTTCGATGAATCACTTGTTTTGATTTTCTATATGTTACAATGGGAATTTTCCATGTATATAATATTAGAGTTGAGTGTTTTGATAATTCATAAGTAGGGGTATACCTGAAATCTACTATTGGTCCTACGGAGTAACCTGGTTTACATTACTTTAATACTACCCCATATATTCTACTCGCATTATTATTATTATTATTTTTAGGCATTAAATTAAACCATGAGTCATTTAATGTGTATGGTTATTGATTTACCTCTGTTTTTTTTTTGCTTTGAATTTTTCAGAGTGCTATGGATGAAGTGATCGCTGCGACTGCCTACTTGGAATTATTTTTACGTCGTTTAACTGAACCCCTATTGATAAGGCTATTTCTCAAGTTTATTATCATTGAGTCATATGACACCTATCATATACTTACTTCAATTATGAATCGATTGAATGCTAATGCTGTGGTAAGTAAGCGTGTTAATATATATATATTTGTACATCGTATACACCTCCAACTCCCTCTCCTTTCTCTTTTTATCTCTTACTGTGACTGCCTACCCGCCTCCCTCTCTCGGTGTATATATCTTTGCTGATAAGCACCTATATTGAGTGTACCTTTTATATGATAGAATTTGATTTGATCTGTGTGTGTGTCTGTGTGGTACCCGATTCAATCAATGGCAACTAGCCCATGAATTCTAACTTCTACCAATTCGTGATTTCGCGCGACTAGCACCAACCAGTGTCGTTGGTAGGACATCCATCCACACACGTGACATCTAATTGGATCTCACTGGTCAAGGCTTCTCACTAGAACTGACTCCAGGAAACTCCATCCTGTAGCAAGTCAGTCACTAGCGAGCATCAGATTAATTTTCTACGGTTTGGTTTGAAAACCGGAAGGTCTTGGGTTCGAATCCTGGGGGGGGGGTGTACTGCTGATGATTCCCAAACTAGCATGAAACAGCAGCTGTCCAGTACTCCCTGGTTTTCAATGGTTCTCTAACTGATATCAATCGGTGATCAACTCATAAAAAAAATAATAATAATAGTAACAGTAGGACATCTGCATTTCATTTCATTCTTTTCAGTCCTTTCGAGTCGGTCACACGATCACTTCCACCCCTACCCCCTCCACTTTAAGCTGTCATTTCGTCCTCACATTGTGGCGACTGTGGCTACTGATAAGATTTATCAGTAGTAC
Organism: Trichobilharzia regenti; assembly: GCA_944472135.2. Classification (NCBI taxonomy): domain Eukaryota; kingdom Metazoa; phylum Platyhelminthes; class Trematoda; order Strigeidida; family Schistosomatidae; genus Trichobilharzia; species Trichobilharzia regenti. The sequence goes on from OX235265.1 coordinate 4,961,628, forward strand.
ATGTATGTATACAAAGAGATGTTCATCGGCATAAACGAAATCAAATATTTATGAGATACACTTAGTGTCAGAGAAAGTAAGTGATACAGTTTAATTGAATTTTAGATTCTCCCGTCGATTGATTGTACCGAAGTGCCCCTCGGTCTCAGGTGGACATGTCAGCTTCTTGTACAGATGCTTCGACGATGTCTGGGCACTTTATTAGTATTTAATTGGTGAGTGGTGACTAGCAGTGGAATCCAGGATGCGCATTTCGTCCTATTTGGGACTAGTTGTCAGCTGGATGTACCTGCATTTCCCAGTGATTGATGATGTTCCCCCCGAGGCTCGAACCCAGTGGCCATAGTTTCAAACATCCAGATGACGAGTCCCAAGCAGGACTAAATCAGACTTATCCTGGAATCCGCTGCTAGTCACCATTCACCAATTAAATTCTAATTAAATGACCAGACATCGTTGAAGCATCTGCCCAAGAAGCCGAAATGTCATCCTGAAACCGAGCACTTCGTTTGAATCAATCGACAGGAAAATCTAAAATTCAATTAAGTTAACATGATCCGCGTTGTACAAAAGGTGGCTCTCGTGGCCGAAGTGGTCTAGTGGATAACGCTTTGGCGTCCAAAATAGGACTAAATGCGCCTTATCCTTTATTCCACTGCCTAGTCAACATTCACCAATTAAATGATACAGTTTAGTGGAGATACATGCAAGACGTGAAAGGAACACAAGGCCGGAAATGGCACCGCATGGAAGATCTGTGCATCAGCAAATGGTTCATTGAAGATAAAGTGTACATAATTTGGCTATATATTGTAGAGAGAGAGACCAAATTTCAAATACACATTTTCCTTACCAAACCTTTCGTCTTCTACCGGTGGAACATAATCTCCCTCCAGTCAATGTCCTTTTTGCATTCACAAGTTCCACTCGATGGTCGAACTTAGAGTGGGATGTCATTCAATGGTCTTCTCAGTGTATCGTACATATATCCAATCAATCTGTATCACTTTCTGAATATTTGTAAAGCGATAGATTATTGGTTGATATGTTATCAGAGTTTCTCCTATTACTAATCCTTTCCAGTTACATATATATGATCTTCAGTGTGCAGCAAAGACAGCTCTATTGATGGAGGTCTCCTGAAGTTGTCGGTTAGGAGTACTATTTGTGTCGCATTGCAAAATCACTGATTTGACATTAAACGTTGAAAACCCGGATCTTGTTTTCTTTGTTTGTTAATGTCTGTTGGTATTACGTAATAAGCGTAATAAAAATGCCTCAATCATTCTAAATGTATAAAAATGGACAAAAAAGAAAGTAGAAAGACGGTTGGGTGTTTAAATAAATGTGATTCACTGACCTATGCACTTAACTTTCAACTGTTGGGTCACGAGCTCGAGTCCCACTCACCACCTACCTATAATGGCGGTAGTCACATTATATGTCCTCGCATAATTAGCGTGGCTCGTAGTCCCTGGTGTATGAAAGATCTGATCCAGAGTATTGATTTTGAACAAGCTACCTAGCGAATGCAGAGGTCTGGTTTAAGATCCCCAACAATCAATGATTCTTCTATGTATACTTGGTATATTTGAAGTTCTCTTCATGGATCATTGTGCCGGATGTCTAAAGTTGTTGACAAGATGCTTAATGGTAGAACTATTGATATTCGTCTTTTATCCTCTGGTTAGACAGGCTGAAAAGTAGATATTAGATGGTTGGAGGTAATCAGTCACAGGAAGCCTTACTTGACTTAGGTTTCGTGCTAGTTGGCATTCAACAGTTAGTCAGCAAGGCAATATCTGCAACCTTGTAGGTGCTCATATCCTTTCTGAGATTCTAATCCTCACCAAACATAGGACAAGACGTATTGCACCAGTTACTAGCTAGTGTCCAATACAGTCCTGCAGGAGGTCAATCGTGAGACGACCGAATAGTTCAGTTGTAATGTCTGTGTCGACTGCAGCATTCACAGGGTGATGCGGGGTCTAATTTCAGAAGGGATATGAGTTCCTTCATGGTCGAAGATATACCTTACTGACTGTGGAGTGTCAACTAGTACGAAACCTAGGTCGGGTAAGGCTTCCTACCGATCACTTCCAACCATCTAACAACAATAATTCACGGTGCATCATAATGGCAAGCTACTTAGAATAGCAGTAGCCACATTGCAAACCTGAATGACTGATAGAGTTCTGTCTGCACCAAAGCAAAGACTAGACACATTACACTAGTTACCAGCTAGTGTCCAATTAAAACGCTGAAAAACACTCCAAAATACGCTAGTGGATCTTTATTTAGGTACGACCGATGCTACCTTGTTCCACGGGAAGAAGTGACTGATAGATACACTCTGAGATGGCCTGGAGTTGTTTTTTGTCTTTAATGTATAACTAGATTAACTATCTCCTGTAGAATGTAATTCTTAAGGTAGCTGTGTCAAATGACACCTTTAGACACTTACAAAGGTGGGTTTTAAGGATTTCTACTCCAGTGCTCTCATGCTCCTCTCATGCTCTTGAAGAGACTTTTTATTGGAGCACCTGCGACTGCAATTTTGAGTGACGACAGATTTTGTCACGTGATTCTATCAATGCATCTGAGTAGATATCCATTTTTGCTTATAACCGTTTATTCGCGTAGAGAGATTTCCATTTGTACACCGTCTCTTATACCTAACAATAATTAAAACATTTTATAGTACATAATTACCAGTATGTGATTGGTTTTATAAAATGCGATTATACAACAGCTTTTAAAAATGATTCATCGAAAAGATTTCCTTAGCAAGCACGTCTTCTTTTTATGTCAAGATTGGTAACGAACTAATTTTAGTTAAGGAACCATTAAAGGCAGTTGTTTCACTTTTGTTTGCGACTCTTCAACTGCACCCACGTATGACCCCCCTACCAGGAGTCGAACCTAGGACCTCTAAGGTTACAAGGCGATCTTATTAATCGTTCCACCACTGGGATGGAATTCAATGTGTTGAAGTTATTATTTGTTCATCCCTTTGATTGGTTTTTTCATGGAGCCAAATAACCCGGTCTCTGTTGTCATGTCAGCGCTTAAAAACGCACACTTCGACAATGTCTTGAGATGGTTCAAAAGTCTAGTGGATAATGCTTTTTGACGTTTGAATCTATGGATACTGACTAGCTCTGAGTTTCAATGAGGGACGAAGATTAGTGCGCAGGTACATCTAGCTGACGACTCCTAATTAGGATGAAACACGCGTCTTAGATGTCATTGTTCGTCATCACCAACCAAGTTGCAATATTCAACTTGTTGCCGAATTCACTGCTAACTTGGTTGTGTCCGTGGAGTAAATTAATTACGTCTTTGTGACACATATGTGGATTGGCCATATTCTGAGGAAACCATCAAGTGAGCGACATCACTAGACAAGCCAATGCTCGAGTGGAACCCGAAAGGGAAGCGGCGAGTTGGTCGTCAGTACAAGGGTGACTTGGAGGAGGTCATGTGAAGAGGAGATGAAAGTGTGTGGGCAGACTTGGAACGGGATGAAAAAGTTGGCAGAAAACCGAAGGCAATGGAGACGCATAGCTGAAGCCCTATGTTTCTCTAGGAATTAAAGGATATAATAACAATAATAAATAATAATAATAGTAATGAAAATTCGTCTGCAGTCAATTAACCAGCCTATTATTATTATTAGTTGACAATGTGTTAACAGTTTGAATGTCTGTACTTGTAAGTGGACTGTCTGTTACTCCATCGCATATTCATATGTCAAAGTATTTTTACAATTGAATAACAAAAGTATGTTTATTTATGATTAAGCTTGGACTGGGAGGGAAAAGGGGAAAAAGAGATAGACAAAGGGACACGTATCAGCTTTTTCGTTGTTGGCTGAGTCGAAAATATCGAAAGGATTCAGCTGTAAATGTATCCAGTCTGCTGTGTTCCTCTGTATTCGTGATGAGAGAATGCCCAGAAAAATGTTGTAATGAGTAGGGTGGAGAAAGAAAAAAAATAGAAAAGAAAAAATCATTAAATCAATTGACTCAATTGGGAAATTTAGATTATCTGCATAAAGTTCTAGATTAATTGTGTGTGTAGCTAAAGTTGTTGGTTTTTTCAAGCTGAGAAGTTTCATTAGCAGTGAGGCTGAATGAATTTGCTAGTTTCACTGTCAACCTCCCTTTCTTTTCCTGGGATTACTATCGACTAATAAAACTATATGTCGCTTAGAAAAGTGACAGTTAGGAGTCATCGAACCTGGACTGAGTGCGCGGAGTTGGTAGTCGTATTCTACTGTTCGAGCACCTACTCTGAAGTTTCAATATAATGAATATATTCATTCAGATATCTAGAAAACGCAAAGAAATTTGAGTAAAGAATATCCTTTTCGATAATCTCCTCCTCTGCTGGCTCTACAATTATATATATGCATGTTTATATACATAGAATATTCTAGAATAGTCGTCAATAACAATATTGGGAAGTACCATCAGCCAGTGTTAATGGGTTGATCTCTGACGAAATCTCAACACGAATACAGGGGGCTCGTTTCGCATTTGCCAGTTTACGCCGACTCTGGCGTAGACGAGATGTTAGACTATCGACCAAAGGGTGGGTGTACTGCTCATCAGTCCGCTCCGTCCTCCTTTATGGCCAGCTGTGAGACCTGGCCACTGAGAGTGGAAGACATGAAAAGACTGGCTAGCTAGCTGTCTTTGATCATAGGTGCCTGCGCTCTGTTTCCCGTGTAAAGTGGTATAATAAGGTGAGCAACATTGAGGTTAGGCTTCGGTCGAGTGATAGGTAAACAGGGGAAATCAATCGACGAAGTCGTGAAGTTACAAAGACTGAGATGGTTAGGACATGTGTTACGTATCCCCAGCATAGTCATCGCCTCCCTCGACGAGCAATGTTAGCGGATATACGGTCAGGCTGGAAAAAAGCTAGCGGTGGTCAAACAAAAACTTGGCTGCACCAGTCAATGAAATCCACAACAGTTGGTCTAAGCCACGTAGGAAGGTGTAGACTGGCTTCCTGGTTGGGGTCCTCGGGACGGTAAAAATCTATGGTTGGAAACAATTGGTGACATGGTTCAAAGTGATCGTTCTCAATGGCTGGCTGGTGCAGATACATCCACTCCTTGTGACTTATGATCTCCAATGAAACTGTTTTGTTCTTCGTTATTACTCCTTTGTCTCACACCTCTGCCCACTGTTTCTATCATGCTTTTCTTGTGCTTTCTTGTCTTGCTTTGTGTGCTACATGGAGTGGAGTGTGGGGACTTGAACTGGTGCACATATGTGCAGAGTTCTATGTCGAAAACAGACAGACAGACAGACATTGGTGTTTTTGTTAAATAAGATCATTTTGTTAACTAAGACCAATGTATATAAGTATAAAACGAATAAAGAAAGAACGCCAGAGGTCTTGCGTAGGATTCTCAATGAAGGTGGAATTAGTTAAGGTGACATTGAAACCAACAACTTACAGAGGCAAACTTTCTCGACTTAAGGATCCAACATACCCAATTAATAAAAATAATATAATTTATCAAATACCAAATATAATGATGATTGTAAGGTCAACTACATTATCGGTAGTACATAAAAATTTAGCTAGCTACCTAGACCTAGAATAATTGACCCTGCTAAGTTGAATAACCTAGAAAAGAGCTCAACCAATGCATCGCATTGCATTCACTTGTATGTAATCATAAAATAAGTTGGATGAGACAGGGTGAGTGTATTAAAAAGTAATATAGTTAGGTGGAGAGAAAGAGAAGTTAACCACAGAAACTTTGCTTGTCGATTCAACACCGCACACATGCAATCGGAATGACGCAACTCTGCTTATACCAGAGATATAGAAAGTGGCAACAAACAACAAGGGAAGATAGATATAGAGAGAGTATATATAAGACAAATTTTGAAGCTGTGTGAATAATACACTGATATGATTGTGAGTGGTAATAACTTATGCTCTGCGTTAATGGGAGAAATCTGAAAGAAGCAACCACCCTTACCTATCTACCTACCTACCTGGAAAGCATCGTTTCAACTACAGGTCAATGGAACTGATAAGGATATCGACGTGAGGATCGAGAAAGCAAGGTAAGCCTTCATCTCTTTAAAGTCTTTGTGGAGATGAACAGCATTCAGCATGAAAATGAAAATAAGATGTGAATTTTCCACTCCAATATGGAGTCAGTCAGTGCTACTATACGGATCAGAGACTTGGCGTGTCATAAAGAGCATCTCAAACAAACTACAGACCTTCATTAACAGTTGTCTTCATTCAATACTACGCAAGGTCAGATGGCCGGCCAGAAAAGATCAGCAACAGGTAGGGAGGGAGCTTTGGGAACAAACCAAACCAGAAGGAACGAATTGTGCAACAAACTATTTGTGCATATTTGTAGGAAGAAATGGAGGTGAATTGGTCATACTCTGACAAAACAAACCATCAAGTGAGTGATATCACACGCCAGGCCATTGCACGATTGGAATCCGAATGGGAAGCGGCGAGTTGGTCGTCAGTGTGAGGGTTGGGTGCGATGAAGGAGGTCATGTGAAGAGGAGATGAAAGCATGTGAGCAGACATGTGGAGTCAGGTGAAAATGTTGGCAGACAACCGAACACAATGGAGACGTTTGGCTGTAGCCCTATGTCCCTCTAGGAAGTAATGGAAACAAGAATAATAATAATAATAACTTATGCTCGTAACTTTACCATCCAGCTATGAATAATGCATCATCATCATCATTGCGTGTGTATGTCTGTGTGAGTGGGTGATATTTAAGATAAACTTATCTAATGTGGAATTACAGTCTACCACATACAGTGCCCTGAATTCTACTCTTATATTAAGTGTGCATCATAATGCAGCATTAGTCAACTGAATCCTGAATACTCATACTTATACTAATTATAGATTACTTAAGTTTTCCAATAATAGACCATGTGAATCCTCTTCAGAGGTAGGTAGGTAGGTAGGTAGGCAGGCACAATACACAAAAAAGTATAATTCTAATATCAATGGGAAGATTGTTTAAGTTGTTTTTTTTATGTGTCTGTGTAAGTGTTTGTTTTTCCTCTAAAATATATTTTTCCCATACTTTATTCACCATAACATTGGAAAGCATATGACCATGCTATGCATGCATGAGTGGTATTCATATGTGTGTACCCACAAGGTTAACTGAAGTACCTATATATGTGTACACGTGTATTCATTCTGTAGGTATACTGTACCTAATGATTAATATATACCTCAAAGAACAACTGAAAACTAAATAAATAACAGAATGTATTAAACAAAACAAATTACCCGCTTTTTCAAGTAATTATATTTTGTTCAATACTTCATTTACTTTTGTTGTTGTTGTCGTTGTAGTTGTTTTACTGATCACGTTATTTGACATGGCGCCATTTTCAAAAAAACCGCCAAAAAGAAGTAGTATATTTGAAATGTGTTGTCAGTCGAATTTAAAACACTCCATTTTATGATTTATAATTAATCATCTTCTAATCTTTTATTTCAAAATTGTTAGTCAAGGATACTTAGGCGAAAAAATTGTGATGCTGAGAATTAAGCTGTTTGTGATAAGTTGATAAGATGATGAATTATGGTCAGAGGAGGGGGTCGCTTGAATTCTCTTGAGTCAAGCTGCATTGCTGTTGTGGTATAATTATTATTCCCTTGGGTTCCAAGTGATGGTGTCCTCTTCAGCTGGCTAGCTCCACGATTGACTATAATCTCTCATCTCTCCTCCACACAATCTCCTGCTTATCACCTTCTCAGCGACGGCGTGTACTGCGCTCAGGCCTCTCCCTCCAGTGGCGTGTGCTTGATCCATCTCCATTTTCTCTTACATATTTGTTGAGCGATCGGTTCTTGGTTGGTTTGTTGCCAGCCAGGCAACCATAATTTCTTGTTGCTAATTCTTTCTCACTGGCTGGCCAGCTGGTCATTTTATCTTCAGTATGGAGCCAGCCAACCAACGAAGTTGATAGCTGTTGATAAAAGTCTGCAGTAGAGTGTTGGAAATGATGGAGAAGATTTGTAGCTCACGGTGGATAATTTTGATTTGGTTGTATTCTCTGAGCAAGCTGGATAGTTTATTTGTGAAGCTTTTATTGTCCCATAATCCGTTCCAATACAAGTGGTCTAGAAGGTGTGAAAATACCCAGAAACAACCAATCACAATCAAGGTTACCTACCAGGAGAGATTTCTAATAAACACGTGGAGAAATCTAAAAACTCACTTCAATTCAAATGGAAGTATGCGCTGAAGATGTTGCTTAGGGGGTGTTGGGGCAATGAAAGCTTCGCAAATAAACTGTTCAGCCAGCTCAAAGAACACAACCATATCAAAACGTGTTTGAAATGCTTTTTGTGACGTGTAAGCAGTGTACGTTTTGTGACCCGTATAGAAGGATTGACTGACTGACTTGACATTTGTATTGAAAAGAATCTGAATTTCGTTTCTGAGGCGGAGTACTGAAGACTTTCAAACTGGTTTCATGTTGATGAATGTGCATCTTGCTTTTCTGATCCCCATTGACTGGCTAGCTGGCTAGCTTAATATCTTCATAAGTGAAGGAAGTGATCTGTGTCGAAGTGATCTCCCGTCGATGGTGATTGATGCTGGTTGTTGTTGTTGTTGCTGTTGTTGGTGCGTGGTGGTTGGTTGACTAGTGATCTTCATCACTACCGAAAGCTGCTACCTTGACGTGGTGGTCGGGCTTGAACACCGCAATGACCTAATCAAGCTATACTGGCTGAGACTTATGTCTCTTGAGGTTCTACCATGCCAGGCAGGTTGTTTGGATAGCGGTTAAACAAAAAGCAGCTACCTCATCCAATACCATGATCCAAACAAATTCACAAAATTTCATGCCGGATCGGCCGTGGCCCGGATTAACAACGACCGCGCTTCCTGCTGCCGTGTCACAGGGCGGGAGTGATAAGTATGCTACTGAGGCACACAAAACAACGAAGAACGAACAAAAACAGGCCGCGTGTGACCGGCCACAAGCAGTTGTCCCCTGGGCTCTGCGGTCACGCAACCAACTTCCACGGTGTGGGCAGCCGGGAAGTAACAATCGCCCTCACAATCCAAAACGCACACAAAACCTCTCTAATCCTCACTTATCTTTGTCTTCATCTTCATCTCTATTACCTTACCTTCCCCCAGTGATGCAACTCCTCTACTTGATGGCTCCTCACTCCCTCTTCACTCTGTGTCCACTAAAAACGACGAAAGCCAAAAAACCACCACGGATAGTCTCCTAAAGCCACGCCACCAATTTCATATAGGAGCATTTAATGTAAGGACACTTTGCCAAATAGGACAACAAGCATCACTAGCTAAGACCCTGGCATCTCGAGCCATTGATGTATGTTGTGTTTCAGAAACACGCATACAAGACCCAAGTGTGGTTATTCACCTAACCCCACCTGGCCAACAGGATGAATCTTCAAAATTCACCTTGAGGGTGTCAGGAGATGCCACAGCTAGTTCACGGGATTAGCTGGCGTAGGGATAGCTCTGAGTACTAGGGCAGAAAAGACATTGCTTGACTGGATCCCAGTAGATAGCCGAATGTGTGCTGTCCGTCTGAACGGATCAGTAAGAAGGAGAAAGGACTGCACTACTCGCCGATGCCTTTTCGTAATCTCCGCCTACGCCCCCACTGACTGCAGTTCGGATGAAACGAAGGATGAGTTCTACCAAAAGCTGTCTAGTTTGGTGAGAAAGGCTAAACGCTCAGATATAGTCGTTCTAGCTGGTGACTTCAACGCTCAAGTAGGGAAATTGTGTCAATCTGAGAAGGATGTCGGTGGCACCTATGGAGTTCCGTGCCAGCGAACCGACAACGGTGACCGTCTCCTACAGTTCTGTTCAGATAATCATTTGTTTCTTGTAAGCACTAACTTTAAACACAAGGAGAGACACTGTTTAACCTGGCGACCCCCATCATCAAACCAACGCTGGACACAAATAGACCACATAGCAATAAGCTATCGTTGGCGTGGGTCGGTAGGAGATTGTCGCTCCTTCTGGAACACGTGTGTAGATACCGATCACGCACTGGTCCGGGCTCGTGTGTGCTTACGACTGAACGGACGTAGGAAACAGCTGGCGGTAAAACCATTACGCCCCCAGCTCGATCAGGAAACTAAATCCCTATTTGAGGAAGAACTAGCTAAACGCATATCTGAATCCGACAGCTGTGCTCACCCTGGAGAAGCCTGGAAGAATATTCAGTCAGCTATAGATACAGCTGTAAAAGCTGTGAATAAGACAAATCCAAAGGTGAGTAAAAACCACTGGATTTCGACTGCCTCATCCGAACTGATAGATGCTAGAAGACTTATTCCGGCGAGCTCCGAATTCAATGAGGAGCGAAAGCTGCACAAAAGGAAACTTACTAAAAGTCTCCGCAAGGACCGTGAACAGTGGTGGGTGACAAAGGCGAAAGAGATGGAAAAAGCATTGGCGATAGGCAACACTAGGCAACTCTTTAGACTCATCACAGAATCGGGCGGGAAAAGGCAATTCATAAGTGAGACTATTTCTGAGAAAAATGGCTCCTTAATTAGCTCTCAGGATAGACGCCTTGAACGCTGGAAAGAACACTTTGAGGAACAATTTAACTTGCCTACAGCCACACTGAACCTCCCCGCCATCCACCACGTACCCGAATGGGATATAGACACTGGTCCGCCGTCTGTAGGTGAGGTTACAAAAGCTATCAGTAATTTGAAACGAGGCAAAGCGGCAGGACCCGACGGAATTATTCCGGAGGTGTTTAAATATGGGGGTGACATACTAGTTTGTAGATTAACTGAGGTACTAGGCAAAGTCTGGGAATCAGAGACAGTACCATCAGACTGGGGTAAGTCACTCATTATACCGATATTCAAGAAGGGAAACAAGTCCTCGTGTGATAATCATAGGGGGATCAGCCTAACGAACATAGTCTCTAAAATCCTAGGCTCAGTAATCATGCATAGACTAAGCAGAACTCGGGAGGAACAGACAAGGGAAAATCAAGCAGGCTTTAGACCAGGTAGAGGGTGCATAGATCATATCTTCACTCTTCGACAGATTCTAGAACATAGACACACTTTTCGGCGTCCAACAATTGTCATATTTCTTGACTTGAAGGCGGCCTTCGACTCCGTGGACCGAAAAGTACTATGGCAATGTCTGACTGTGAAGGGAGTGCCAAGAAAGTACATTGCACTAATCAAGGCACTCTATTCAAACTCACGTAGTCGTGTAAGGGCTTATGGGGAATTGTCATCTGAATTGGTAACAACCAGTGGTGTCCGACAGGGATGTCCACTTTCCCCATTTCTGTTTAACTTCATCATAGATATGCTAATGGAAGTATCCTTAACTGAACGTAGTGACTTAGGAATCGACTTGTTACCAGGGAATAATCTAATGGACTTAGAATATGCAGATGACATAGTCCTGTTAGGGGAGGATGCTGACAAAATGCAGAGTCTTCTGAACACCTTGAGCAGCAATCTTCGTATGTTTGGCATGCGATTCGCCCCTGCAAAATGTAAGATGCTGCTACAGGACTGGACCACGTCAACCCCTAACTTAGTGATAGGGAGTGAAGTGATAGAACATGTTGACCACTTCACCTACTTGGGAAGTTGTATTAGCACCAACGGACTGATTGGCGATGAAATCTCAGCACGGATCCGAAAAGCTCGAGCTGCTTTCGCTGACTTACACCATCTCTGGCGTAGGCGTGACATCCGGTTATCAACCAAGGGACGTGTGTACTGCTCATCAGTTCGCTCCGTCCTTCTCTATGGCTCTGAAACATGGCCAATACGCGTTGAAGACATGAAAAGGTTGACTGCTTTCGATCATAGATGTCTGCGATCTCTGTCTCACGTTAGGTGGTTTAACAAGGTAAGTAATGTTGACGTTAGGCGTAGAGTGTTGGGCAAAGAGGGAAAATCAATCGACGAGGTTATAAAGTTACATAGACTAAGATGGCTAGGTCACGTGGTGCGCATGCCTAACCACCGCCTCCCCCGACGGGCATTGTTAGCTGATATAGGTTCAGGTTGGAAAAGAGCCAGTGGTGGCCAAACAAAAACATGGCATCAATCCATGAAATCCTTGACAGTTAAACTGAGTCAGGTAGGGAGATGCAGACTCCCGGGTTGGGGCCCTCGGGACTCTAGGAATCAATGGCTGGAGACAATAGGTGACATGGCTCAAAATCGTTGTCAATGGCGCAGATGTATTCAATCTCTGTAATCTTTCATATTCCTTTCTACCATTACCCATTCTGTTTCACTCTTATATTTGTCAAACTCTATTAATTCTCTTCACTCATCTTCTTGTCTACCTCTGTGTGCTATTTGGAACGTGGCAACTCGAACTGCTGCACTTCGGTGCCAAGTTCTATGTTGAATCCAGACAGACAGACATCTTCATCACCCCTCCGTCTTCTCCATGTTCACCTGGTATCCTGGTATCTTCGCTGCCAGATTCTTCAACCAGTTTGTTAGTGTTTTCACCTGCCTGCAAGTCTTCGAGTTTTTGTGTGTGACACTAAACGTAAATCATCCAGTCACGAAATCCAGATCTTCTAGAGTCTTCTTATAAGGTCAGTCCAGAGTATTCCTGTCTTCCACTCCCCACACTCTGTCTTCCACAGGATCTAGTCCACCATGATTGAGAATATCCTCGGTGATAGTAGACCGCCTTGTCGTTACTCCTTTATTGACTTCTAAAGGTTCATTGACTTTACCATTGTGGATCACCTGACATGTGTTATCGGCATATGTACCAGACAGATCCAGTACATACCAATCGCTTTTATCTAAGACAATGGTTTCGCTGTTGAATTACTCTCACAATTCACAAATCTGTTAGTGTTCTTTGAACACAGAACTTTCCCCAAAAATAAAATCCTTGGGAGTGTTTATTTTCCTGTTTTTTATATTTGGTATTTTTCAATTCTGACTTTTGCATGAGATCGATCAAATTTTTTGACAGATCACATTAAGATATTTCTACTGAAATACTTAACTGACTGACAATTGTTTAAAGTTGAATCAAGGAGTGATTTCAGCTAGGGAACTATTGAAGACCTGCAGAGAGTACTGTACAGCTGTTTCGTCCTCATCAAGGACTTTTCATCGGTACGCACCCACGGCGGTTCGAACCCAGGACCTTCTGGTTACAAGACGAGCCAGTTCGTAGACCATTAAGCCACTGAGACCCGGTCAAATGGCCAGTCCATGAATTTCAACTTCTAACATTTCGTGACTTTGTACAGTCATTAGGCAATATCTTCCCTGGTGAATCTATGTCCTCACACCCGACCTGCTTGTGTATCGCACTGGTCACGAATTCCTACTGGAACCCAGGACCTCCGTATTTACCAATTGATAGTCAAAGAAGACAAGTTCCAGAAGTTCATTAGTCCTGAAGCCGGCCTTGAACTCCCGCGTGTAAGGCGAGCAACTTAACACTGACAGTAAAATTTAGCTCACAGTCTAGTGTACATGAGAATTTGTTCCGGTTAGTTGAGGTTCTAATTAAGTAATAGATTACAATTGGTGGATGGTGGCTAGCAGTGGAATCCAGGATGAAGCGCATTTCGTCTGTACTATTTGGGACTCATCAGCTATCTGGATGTACCTGCATTTCTCAGTGAGTGATGATGTTCTCACCGAGGCTCGAACCTAGTCCCCATAGTTTCAAACGCCAAATCGTTATCCACTAGACCACTTGGGCCACGAGAGCCACCTATTGTGCAACGGATCATATTAATTATTGAATTGAATTTTTTGACTTTCCCGTCAATTGATTGGACCGAAGTGCATGGTCTCAGGTTGCACAAGAGGCGGCTGTCGTGGCCCAAGTGGTCTAGCGGATAACGATTTGGCGTTTGAAACTATGGGGACTAGGTTCGAGCCTCGGTGAGAACATCATCACTCACTGAGAAATGCAGGTACATCCAGATAGCTGACGAGTCCCAAATAGGACAGACGAAATGCGCCTTATCCTGGATTCCACTGCTAGCCACCATCCACCAATTGTATACTAATTAAATGCCCAGTCATCGTCGAAGCATCTGCACAAGAAGCCGACATGTCAACCTGAGACCGAGCACACTTCGGTCCAATCAATCGACGGGAAAGTCAAAAAATTCAATTCAATAAGTAATAGATTGTCAAAAATATATATTTTTATCTAATGACTCCTTATTGAACCTCGATGAAGATATTCAATAAAAAAAAGCGTTATCTATTTCACACTTCAATGATAAATGATTGTAGCGATCCATAATATTGCATCATTTAGATCTGAGCATGACTAGTTTGATTATGGCCTTTTAAATAGCAAATAGATCTATTACTTAATATTCAAATTTACCACTTTTCTATTCGTCTTTATGAATCGTGTGAAAGATCTTTCCGTCTTCTTCGATAAATCAATAGTTATGTACTCTTGTCGTTGTTGTAGCTGTTCTTAGGCACTTAGTTATTTGTTTACATTCTATCGAATTTATTCGTGTGTGTGTGTCTGTTTATCTCTTCACTTTTTTCTGTTTTTCTACTTTACACCTCATCGATTTTACTCTCATATTCTTCCTAGGGTAATTTAGCTAAGAAATTAGAGTAAAGCTTTTGTCACACCCACTCACACACACACTCTCTCTCATTCACTTATAGTGTGAAAAGTATCGAATTTCAGAGTTGTACAGTTCGTTGTTTGTCTAGATGCTTAATTTCTTGACCAAATTAACTGGGTTGAGGGATCGAACCCTAACTTCACCTGATGAGCGAGGTTTGTGTAGCCTGGTGGTAAGTAGTGTTGATATAAGGATAAAACTTGGGCACTGCGAAGTTCGGGGTGGTAGAGTATAACTCTATTATGGATAAAATTTTATTTTGATAAAGTGTCACACAGTGTTGTTGTACAGTAAGTAATGTTTACTGATGACCACGTTTCGAGCACAAATTATTACGGCTGCTCATAATCATATCAAGACTCTACTCACATGACTTTCTTGCTTTATTTTTATATACATGAGTAAATACTGATTAGAAGTATGACGGTAGAAGACGAGAGATATGGTAAAGGAATGTTTTTTTACGATTTGATATCCCTATATAGCCAAATTATCTTAAACGTATCATTTGCACAGATCTTCCGTGCTGTACCTGCTACTTCTGGCCTTCCTTCGTCATATTGTGTTTCTTTGTGTTCCCCTTCACGTTCACGCTGTATCATTCGCTCTCCTTCTCTCTCTCTCTGACATGAAATCTATCTCCCCGCTGTTTGATATTTTTATGCCGATTAACATCATTCCGTGGACCTCGACCACTTGGTTAAGAATTCTTCAGCTCCCTACATGCCTGACTGGCTTAAACTAACTGTATGCATTTGATTGACTGATGAAGCCGTGTTTTGGTGTGACGACTACTAGGTCTTTTCCAACCTGATCAATCCTATGTCAGCTAGCATTACTCGTCTGTGAAGGTGATGAATGTTTAGGCATGCCTGACACATGTTCTAACCATCTCAGTCGGTGTAACTTCACAACCTCGTCCACTGATTTCCCCTCCTTGTCTAGCACTCGATGACTAACCTAAATATTGCTCACGTTATAATACCACTTAACATGGGAGATAGAACGCAGACACCTATGAAGAAAGACAGCTAACGGGCGTTTTCATATCTCCCACTTTCAATGGCTATAGGACTCACTGACAGCCATAAAGCTCAGGTAGAGCATTTCGTTGTAGTTATGTTCCTTGAACTGAATAGTTTAAATGCGAAGTCCTTATTGTCGTCTTACTAGAAGGCTTTCTTGGCTTAACTTTAACTTGAAATATTATTATTATTATTTCACTTGGTATATTATTCTTGAATCACACTCAGGTATGCACAGTTTTCTTGGCAGCAGATACAGAAGAATTCTTATCTTCCCATGTGGCGATGTATTTTTTTCGTAAATTTTTCAGGGTTAACGTTTTCATACACAACGTTGAGTTAGTCTTCGACTACTATTTTTTCAGAAGATGTTAATCTATCTGTGTGTCTGTCTGTTCTCGTCATAGAACTTTTCACATATGTGCACCAGTTCAAGTCGCCACACTTCACTCCATGTAGAACACAAACAAAGAGAAGAAAGTACAAGAAATGCATAATAGAGACAGTAAACGCAGGAGTGAGACAAAGGAATAGTAATAACGAAGAATAAAACAGTTTCATCGGAAATCATAAATCACAAGGAGTGGATGCATCTCCACCAGCCAGCCATTGAGAACGACCAACTGGAGCCATATCACCAATTGTTTCCAACCATTGTTTTTTTTGTCCCGAGGACCTCAACCAGGAAGTCTACATCTTCCTGCGTGGCCGGCTTAAACTAAGTGTTGTGGCTTTCATTGACTGATGACGAAGTCATGTTTTGGTTCGACCTCCACTAGTTCTTTTCCAACTTGACCCAATGTCAGCTAACATCACCTGTCGAGGAAGGCGATGACTAGGAATCCGAAACACAAGTCCTAACCATCTCAGTCGATGTAATTCCACAGCCTCGTCGATTGATTTCCTCACCCACCTACCTAGCACTCAACCGAGGCCTAATCTCAATATTGCTCACCCTATTACACCTACCACTTAACACGGGAGATAAAACGCAGACACATATGATCAAAGACACCTAACCAAGTTTTTCATGTCTTCGACTCTCAATGGCCAGGTCTCATAGTCAGCCATAAAGGAGGGCGGAGCGGACTGATGAGTAGTACACACGCCCTTTGGTCGATAGCCAGTTGGATATCTCGTCTACTAAGCCAGAGACGGCGTAAACTGGCATATGCGAAATTAGCCCTGTGTATGAGTACTGAGATTTCGTCAGAGATCAACCCGTTGGCACTGGCTGATGGTACTTTCGAAATAAGTGAAGCGGTCAACGTGCTCTACCACTTCACTTCCTATTTTTAAACTAGGAGTCAGTGTAGTCCAGTCCTGTAACATCATCTCGCATTTCACGGCGGGAGCGAATCGCATGCCAAACATTCGTAGATTGCGGCTCAAGGTGTTTAGAAGACTCGGCTGTATTTTGTCAGCGTCCTCGCCTAGGAGTACTATATCGTCTGCATATTCTAAGTCAACAAGATTATTCCCTGGTAGCAAGTCAATTTCTGAGTCTCTGAGTTGAGTTAGAGTTAAATCCATTGGTACATCTATGATGAAGTTGAATAGAAAAGGGGATAATGGGCATCCTCGGTGTTAATAAGAATAACTGATGAAGAAAAATTTATCGAAACGGTTGAGTATAACTCTATTATGGATAAAGTTTTATTTTGATTAAGTGTCACACATTGTTGTTGTACGCTAAGTAATGTTTACTGATGACCACGTTTCGAGCACAATTTATTACTGCTGCTCATAATCATATCAAGGCACTATTAGTCACACAACTTTCTTGCTTTATTTTTACATACATGAGCGAAAATTGACTACTAGTATGACGGTAGAAGACGAGAGATTTGGTAATGGAATGTTTATTTACTCGTAAAAACAAGACTACTAACCCTTACAAATGAAACTATAGAAAATTAATCTGATGCTCGCTAGTGACTGACTTGCTACAGGATGGAGTTTCCTGGAGTCAGTTCTAGTGAGAAGTCGTGACCAGTGAGGTCCAATTAGATGTCACGTGTGTGTGGATGGATGTCCCACCAACGACAATGGTTGGTGCTAGTCGTGCGAAATCACGAATTGGTAGAAGTTAGAATTCATGGGCTAGTTGCCATTGATTGAATCGGGTCCCAGTGGCTGAATGGTATACGAGCTCGCTGGCCTTGTAACCGGTAGGTCTTGGCTTTGAACTCCCTTTAGTGGGTGCTTACTACCGATGATTCCCAAACTAGGATGAAATAGCTGACTGTCCAGTACTCCACGCTGGCTGGTTTTCAATGGTTCTCTAACTGATATTAATCCATGATCACCTCATAAAAACACAAGTAACCCTTAGAAACCAAACTATAGAAAATCTCTATATAACCGAATCATGTACACCTTATCTTCAACGCACCACTTGCTGCTGCACAGATCTTCCATGTTGTGCCTGCTACTTCTGGCCTTCCTTCATCATATTGTGTTTCTTTGTGTTTCTTGCACGTCTCGCATATATCTCTCCACCACACTGTATCATTTGCTTTCTCTGATATCAGGTATATCTCCTTGCTATTTGATGTTTTATCCCGATGAACATCTCTTTGCATATTTTTACTACTGATAAATTTTATCAGTAGTACACTCCACAGTTGTATTATTAGACCCTCTACAATTGGCGTATATGTGTGGTACATCCACAGTTGTACATGGAATTATACAAGTAGCTATTAAGTAGCATTGGTATTTACAGTCAAGTTGGGCAAAGTTAAACTTTAAGCACCACCACCAACTGTCAATCAGAGAATGATCTCAAACGCAACAATCACTTGAAGGAGGCATTTTTGTGTATGGAATACGGATATTTATGAAAAAGATGTATAAAAACTGTGGAACAGTGTTACAAAGGATAACTTTCTCTCACATATGATAAGAATAGCTCTCAGTTTTAGATTGGAGTATCAACAGAGTATAAATTCCATTGTGGGTAAAATTTATTTTGATAAAGTTTCATTGTGTAATACAGTTATATTGTGGTGAGAGCAGGCCGTGAGAAAATATGAGCCAGGCTGATTCAACAACCAATCACAGCAAAGTTAACGTGGCAAAATATGATTCGCAGATAGAGAACTCTATTTGTCGAGGAATCCCGAAACAACCAATCAGAAGCCTGCGTTTGTCTGCCTAACTTCTGATAAACAACCAATCAGATGACTGCGCTTGTCTACTTGCATAAGCTATAATATGTATAAATACGTGTTGATTTTCATAATAAAACGATCTGTTGCCTGGCCCTTGTCTTCTGTTGTTACAATATTTTCTGAGCAATAAATTGTACTCGAAACGTGGTCATCAGTAAATATTACTGTACTGAATAACACTGTGAAACTTTATCACAATTAATTTTACCCACAATGGAATTAAAGTCTACCACCACAGTGCTCAAGTTCTGTTCTTATATCAACAGAGAAATTTAACGACATTCTATGCAAGTAACCATTTGGGTCTTCTAACAATAACAATATCCCTAATCTTTCCTGAACCCAACCCTAACGTGAAAATATCCCTAAACTAACTGTATATATATCTCGAACCAAACCTGCTGTCGCCTTTGTTAGGTTAACCTAACCCTAACTTGTCCTTCCGAGCGATGCTGGGGACATCACTCGTACCAAATTCCCATGAAACTTCATGAACTCTCTTACAAACAACTCTCACCATGCTACGGCGTTCCCGGTAAGCGACGCGCCCTGTGCTCACCCGGTGGCCAGTGTGAAAAGTAAGCTAGCTGGGAAATTAACACTTAGAAACCAACTATTTGTTGGCTGCTGGAATGTTAGGACGCTGTTGGATCCTGGTAGCCAGTCTATCACCATGCGTTCTTTATACGACTACAAGGTGGACATAGCGTGTCTATCTGAAGTGAGGTTACCCGATCATGGCTCCCGCCGAATAGCCGTACCTGGAACAGATTCTTCATTCTGGTTGCTTCATAGTGGACCCCAGAATAATTCGGGACAACATGGGGTAGCATTTGCTCTCAGTAACAAAGCCAATAATGCCCTAATATCATTCGAACCGGTCAACTCCAGAGTTGCAGTCGCTAGGTTCAAGGGTTCCCCGCTCGACATTTCTGTTCTCGCTGTCTATGCCCCAACCCTCGACTCTGATGAAAGTATCAAAGACGAATTTTATGACAATCTTCAAGAGGCAATCAACAAAATCCCAAAGCGTGACGTTCTCATAGTAGCCGGCGATTGGAACGCCCGCACTGGCCCTTCAGACGACGCGACAAAACATATACTAGGCAAACACGGTCTCGATCAGCGCTGCCGTAATGGTGATAGACTTTTAGCTTTTTCTGATTACAATCGATTATATATCACCAACACTCGATTTCAACACCCTAGAAAACATCTTCTCACCTGGTATTCGAACGACGGTCGCACTGCACATCAGATCGACTACATCCTAGTGCGCTCACGCTGGATCTCCTCGGTGGAAGACTGTCGATCCTATCGTGGAGCAGAGGCCGGAAATAAAGGGGGATCAGACCATACTCTAGTTAGGGCGAAATTCAAACTTCGTTTAACAACACGCCAGAAGGCGCGACCTCCGAAGCGTATCAATGTTGCCCCGCTTCAATGTTCGACAAAGCGACAAGCCTTGTCCAAACAAATCCAGGCCGAACTAAGCGCCGCAGATGAACCAACATCCACATCTTCTAATACACCTGAGACACGATGGAATCATTTCAAAGAAGTAGTCTCTAAAGCTTCAATGTCGCATTTGGGTACCACATCCAAGAAGCAGAAAGACTGGATTTCAGAGCACACCATGCATCTATCCTCGCAAGCCAGAGACGCTCGCCTAGCAAAGTCTCCAGTTTATCGCTCCCTCAGGCGCAAAGCTACACAGTCTGCTAGGAATGACAGAAATCGCTATTGGTCTAATGTGGCGACTAACATGGAAGCAGCATCAAATGTAGGCGATTTCGGAAAACTTTATCGCCTCATACGCCTATCATCTGGCAAACGCCTTAACAGTCATGCTGTGTTACGCACAGCATCAGGAGAAATTATTTCGGACACCAATGGTAAGATGGAACGATGGGCCGAACATTTCAAGCAGCTACTCAATCGCAACGCTGGTCAACCGTCTCATCGACCGATACGACACTTACCAACACCCTACGTAGTTGACTGCGATCCACCCACTCCAACCGAAATAGCTAAAACAATTAACAGACTCAGAAACAAAAAAGCTCCGGGCGAAGATGGTCTACCCCAGAAATATACAAGGCCTGCACTCCAGCGCTAATCGATTCGCTGCACTCGCTGTTCTGCTCAATTTGGGAGTCCGAAACCATTCCTTCCGATTGGAGCACCTCAGTTCTGCTACCGTTCCACAAAAAGGGAGACAGGTCAATATGCGAGAACTACCGAGGCATAAGTCTGATTGATATCGCTGCTAAGGTTTTTGTTTCCATTCTCCTGAACCGCTTCGCGGCCGAACGCCACGTGCGAACAAGGCCAAATCAAGCCGGATTTCGACCTGGAAGAGGCTGTGTTGATCAATTATTCACACTGCGAAGAATTTTGGAACACAGGGACAAATTCCAACAGCCGACGGTTGCTTGCTTCATCGACTTCCAAGCGGCATTCGACTCAGTTGATCGAGGAGCACTCTGGTATCTAATGGAGCTCGACGGAGTTCCGACCAAGCTAATCAACCTGCTCAGGTCATACTACTCCAACACCAAAGCTCGAGTCCGAGTGAACGGTGAAGAGTCTCGCACTTTTGAGGTAACCAGCGGTGTCCGGCAAGGTTGTCCAGCATCCCCCATCCTGTTCAATTTCACAGTTGATTGGATTTTGCGGCACGCCCTAACCGAGCACCACGGCGTCCAACTTTCGCCCGATATTCACATAACCGACCTCGAATTCGCCGACGACGTCGTGTTATTAGCTGAAAACTTCCCCGATATGCAACAGGCGCTCGACCAGATAAACCACCTCGCGTCTACTATCGGTTTGAAAATTAACACTTCCAAAACCAAAATGTTTTCGAACACATCCACCAGCAATGATGAAATCTTATCCCTGAATGGAGCACCTATTGAAATTGTGCCATCCTTCAGATATCTGGGATCCATAATGCTCCCCAACGGCCAAGCGAAAAACGAAGTGAATGCGCGAATCTCCAACGCCCGGAATGCGTTTCTACAGCTGAGGAGCGTTCTATGGAGCAAGAGAGAAATCAGTCTCAGGACTAAAATTCGGGTCTACCAAGCTTCCATACGACCCGTTCTCCTGTATGGCTGTGAAACCTGGCCTCTTCGCGCGGAAGATTTACGCAGACTCGAGGTAGTAGACCATTGGTGCCTCAGGTACATTCTGCATGTTCGTTGGCAGGACAAACTCTCCAACGAAGAAGTGCGTCGTCGTTGCTACAACATCAACCAAATTCCAGTACTGGTCCAACAACGCCGCCTTCGGTGGTTTGGCCATGTTCTGCGCCGACCAGATGACGATCTGGTCAAATCAGTTCTAAATCCCTCGCCATTACCATCTTGGCGATGTCGCAGAGGTGGACAGCTGAAAACATGGCTTGGTACAGTCAAGGCTGATATGGAGTGCCTGGGGCTACAAACCGTCTACGGACTCCGTCTGTGGAACAAGAATTGGATATCCCTGTCGCAAAACCTTGCATCAGATCGCCGCGCCTGGGCAGCGATGATTCGAGATGTTCATGAAGCCGGTTCATCCTCCCGTAGGAGATAGCCGAAGTAAAGTAAGTAAGTAACTTGTCCTTGACTTAAACCGTAACTTAATCTTTCCCGAACCTAAGCTGAAACTTGCCAGATATCCCAATGAACAGCATAACCCTTCGATGAGCATATTTTATTGATGATGGCAACATTATTTATTTCCCAGGTTTCACTAACTTGCTCATTTGAGCGTTTGAAGGTCACTGGTGTGGGGTCGCACATCAATGATAGTTAGTGGTGCTTGAAGTTTAACTTAGCTTCAATTTGTAAAGTTGGGCGCGTTTGTGTACATAAAGTGTCTCTGCCTGAGTTTTTATATATGTATTATTAAGTGGAGTGGGTGGGTAATGGTAGTAATTGTCGAATGTCTTCTCTGTAGAAGAATTATTTTGAAGGTGGTTTAGTTGAAAAAGTCCAAATTATTTTATTAGTGCACCTATCGGGCAAAAGTTCGACACAGATTAAGCCAGTAAAGGATGACAATAGAAAGTCAATCACCAAAG
This sequence comes from Trichobilharzia regenti, assembly GCA_944472135.2. Lineage (NCBI taxonomy): Eukaryota > Metazoa > Platyhelminthes > Trematoda > Strigeidida > Schistosomatidae > Trichobilharzia > Trichobilharzia regenti. The sequence continues at coordinate 4,984,570 of OX235265.1, forward strand.
AGGTGGAACAAAGAAAACACTGGGCTGAACACTTCAAAAGACTTCTAAATCGTCCGCCACCTACAACGCGCCTAGCAATACCGACAACGGAAGCAGATCTACCAGTGAACATCGACCCCCCCCCCCCCCGACGAAATCAGTAGTCCTGAGTGCAATCAAGATGCTAAAAGCTGGGAAAGTAGCAGGACCAGATGGAATCTCAGCAGAAGCATTGAAAATGGACCCAGAGATAACAGCGAACTTGATGACGCCATTACTGGAGAAGGTGTGAAAAGAGGGCAAAGTACCCGAGGATTGAAAGAAAGGGTACTTATTCAAACTACCAAAGAAAGGAGACTTAAGTCAATGCAAAAACTGGCGTGGAATTATGCTCCTATCCATCCATACCAAGCAAAATCCTAAGCCGCATCATCCTGGAGAGAATCAAACAAGCCAACCTGGATGAAAAACTTCGACCGGAACAGGCTGAATTCAGGAGAAACAAGTCATGTATTGATCAAATCGCCACACTACGGATCATCATTGGACAAAGCTTGGAGTGGCAGTCAGACAGCTGTCTACCTCAACTTCATTGACTTTGAATAGGCCTTTGACAGACAACGTCGATCGAGAGGTCATTTGGCAACTACTTCGCTACTTCGGGGTCCCATCGACAATTATACATCTCATCCAACAGTTATATGACAATGGTGCATGCTGAGTAATCCACAACGGGAAACTTATGGAAGCCTTCAAAGTGGGAACGGGAGCAAGACAAGGATGGCTGTCTACTATCGCCAATGATTTTCCTGATTGCAGTAGATTGAATAATGCGACAAACAGTGGGCAGCGAGGAATCATGCATAAAATGGATTCACACAAAGACAAACTTGGAGGATCTGGACTTTAATGATGCGATATATATGTCTGATTTCCCACAAACACTGGAAAATGTGCAAGTGAAAAGCATCAAGTTGGCAATAGAAGAAGCATCGAGAGAAGATAGGACTTCAGATGAACATAGATAAAACAGAGGTGATAACGATTCCTTGCCAAGAGCAACAACAACAACAGACAACAATCAGCCAGCATAAATGGGAGGAACCTGAAAGAAACAACCTCCTTTACCTATCTATTTAGGAAGCATCGTTTCAACTACAGGTGGACAGGACTGATGAGGATATGAAAGCAGCGAGGATCGGGAGAGCAAGGCAAACTTTCATTTCTCTCAAGTGTTTGTGGACGTCAACAGTATATTTCTTCAAGAAGTGAAATGCCAGTTGGTAGAATTGTTGAAAATTCAAAAGTCTGTTTGTCCTAGTTTGCCTCATTTCAACTCTTCTTTATTGAATGTAGTAAGGAATGAAATTCTGGAGTAAAGCCAAATATCGTTAAGCTGGTCGTTGTGTCAGATGTCTTGTCAAAAAATGTTGTTACATAACTTCTTGTATATGGTTGTACATATTGTCGACTTATTCAAAGTTTCATCACACCTTCCTCCGAAAAAAACCGGAATTATTATTCGGATCACAGAAATTTCTGAAGTGCTTTGATTTCAAAACTGACAGTCACAAAGTAGACATATTCTACCAGTGGACTGATAAGAGTAGTGAGGATACAACCGGCATCAGCAGGTAATATAACAGTAGAAGACGAGAGGCTTGGTAAAGGAATGTCTATCTGGAATTCAGTGTCTCTACATATAGCCAAATTATGCACACCTTATCTTCAAAACACCGTTTGTTTGGATCTTCCGTATTGCGCCTGCTACTTCTCGACTTCCTTCATCATACTCTGTTTCTTTGTGTTCCTTTCGCCCTTCGCATGTATCTGTGCAACGGTGAATCACCTGCTTTCTCTGACATCAAATCTATCCCCCTTCTATTTGATGTTTTTTATACCATTGAACATCTCGATAAATACATACTACTGATAAATATTGTCAGTAGCACTCACCGTAGTAGTACATGTGTGTGTTATAGCCTGACGGCCGCTTCCCTGGTTTGAAATCAACCTCATTGATAGTACATCGGGATTAAATCTGCTCAGAGGGTGAGATCACTTCAAGTTAGCTAGCGGGAAGTGAAGAAATAAAAAAGAAAGTACGCAGATAATTAATTAAGAAAGAAACTAAACATACTACTTTATTGAACTGTGTCGACAAACTTTAAAATTGTATTCGAATGTTCTTTTTTTCTCGCAACGTTTGTATATTATTTTTCAAAAAAGCATAAAGAATGTTAATAAATCAGAATTTTGATGAATTCATCAAATTCCAGTAGAATTTCTCAGGTGAATGCACTACACATATAATGCCATGTATACTTTTTTTTTTATTTTATTTTTTTTTATTTATTTTTGATTACAGCTTGATTCCACACTGTATTTTTGGTACAAGTATGGAATTTTCAGCGTGGATATCGGTAGCCCAAATTTTGCAGGCCGACCATAGATATCAGGTGTGCGTCGGCGAGGGCTCGAACCCCGGACCATGTACATGGTCGGCGAGAATCCTAACCACTGTGCCGCCGACGCACACAATTATACTATTATTATTATCGTTCCTTTGGTTTCCTAGTGGAACATAGGGCTTTAACTGCACGTCTCCACTTGCTTCTGTCTTCCTTCTGCTGTACTTTTCACCTCCATCCATCCATGTTACTCCATACTCTTTCAACTCCTCTCTCTTCACACGATCTTCTCCATGTCACCCTTGCACTGACGACCGACCCACTCACCGCTTCCCTTTTGACCTGTTTCCACTCGAGCAATGGCCTGACGCGCGAGTGATGTCACCCGGCGGCGGCCTCCTCAGCCACGAGTGTCATCTCCACTTTCTCCTGCATATTTTTTGGTTGGAGATTGGTTCTTGTCTGGTTTGTTTGTTCCTATAGTTTTCAATAATTGGTGGTTCTTCCCGGCCTGGCCATCTGTTCTTCAGTATAGAGCGAAGACCTATATATATATATATATATTCACTGTGAAAAATACCTAGGGAGATACGTGACTAACATAACTTACTATGAGATGGTGTTTCTCAGTAACAGTTGGCTAATACGTCAAGAATCTGGGAAAAATTACTCATAAATCTTCAACTTGAGTGTCTACGCGTATAATTGATTGATAGATAGGACCTAGATGCACTGACTAGAGTCCAGTCAAAAATATGCACTACAGTCCCAGAGGAGGTCAATCGCGATCCAGACCGAATAGCTCAGTGGTGGTAACGTCTCTGCCTGCAGCACCTACTGAATGACGCGGGTTTGAATCTCAGAGGAATCGGACATAAGTTCCTTCGAGGTTGCAGATACGCCTTGCTGACTGTCTGTTGATTGCTGCCAACTAGCACTAAACCTAGATCCAGACAGCGTTTCCTGCCGTTTGCCTCCAAACATCAAATACCAACAATTCACAGTGCACCGTGACGTGATGGTGAGCCACCTAGTGGTATGGTGGTCAGATTGCGAACATGACTGATATAATTCAGTGTGCACCAAAGATAAAACTAGACGCATGCACACATTATGCTAGTTATTGACTAGTGTGTAATCAAAACTTGAGGATTTATCCAAATGATTGAAAAAAAGTTGAAGTTAAAATTCCGCGAAGTTCACAAACTATTATTATTATAAGATTTGATAGTGTGAAATATTCCCATATTATGAATTAAAAGTCAATCTGAACGAAGAATATTCTTTTCAGTACATCCTTCTCTTCAGGTTCTTACAATTATAAAACAATTATAATATTTGTGGTCGTTACAATAAAGATAGCCAGGTATGCGGCGGATACATTTTTAACGTAGAATAGCAGATTAGTAGTTATGGGGTGTCAAAATTAATAGTCATATTTATGTGACAAACGTGCTAGGCTGAAATCGATTACAAAATATTGGTGAAATGTGAGACAATGGTGGTGATTAATCATAATAGAATTGTAGAGTGTGGGGTAGGAAAATTGACAAATCAGGTCAAGGTTATAAAAGGTGTCAGGTGAGTGAGTGAAGTGGCTAGTACAGAGTGGTCTGAGTTAAACAAGAGATAGTAAGACTGCAATGAGAGGTGGTTCATAATGAGATAACGAATATGTTAAATGAAACAGGTGGAGGCATATATTGAGAAAACAGATAATATCACCACTGTGCGTCGGTGGCACAGTGGTTAGGACTCTCGCCGACCATGCACATGGTCCGGGGTTCGAGCCCACGCCGACGCACACCTGATATCTATGGTCGGCCTGCAAAATTTGGGCTACCGATATCCATGCTGAAAATTCCATACTTGTACCAAAAATACAGTGTGGAATCAAGCTGTAAATCAAAAAAAAAAAAAATAATAATAAGTCCGGATGGTATAAATGAAAAATTCGATAGTATTGAGGGAATGTTTGCAATAAGGGCATAAATTATCACGAATTATAATATTAATGACTGTAATAATAATATTTATAATAATAAGCAAAATATGACTATTAATTTTGACAACCCATAACTACTAATCTGGCTCTCGTGGCCCAAGTGGTCTAGTGGATAACGCTTTGGCGTTTGAAACTATGGGTACTGGGTTCGAGCCTCGGTGGGAACATCATCACTCACTGAGAAATGCAGGTACATCCAGATAGCTGACGAGTCCCAAATAGGACGAAATGCGCGTTATCCTGGATTCCACTGCTAGCCACCATCCACCAATTGTATACTACTAATCTGTTATTCTACGTTAAAAATGTATCTGCCGCATAACTGGCCTTTATTGTAACGACCACAAATATTATATTTTATAATTGTAAGAACCTGAAGAGAAGGATGTACTGAAAAGAATATTCTTCGTTCAGATTGACTATTATTATTATTTATTATTAATAAAATGATATTCACTCTGTCGAGTCGTTCAGTGTTGTAAGAAGACAGAAAAAGAGACGTCTTGATAAACTGTTTAGGCTTGTACAGTTAGAGTTTATAAACCCTGTGGTCTCTATGTACAGAGGAAAATAGTGGTCACTCTGAATCTGCCGTGATAACATCTGGCATTCGATTCAGTTGACCAAGAGCTACTCTGGCGACGTTTGACTCTGAAAGGAATGCCGAGAAAATACATCACACTGATCAAGGCACTCACTCTACTCGAACTCATGTAGCCAGCCAGGTGAGAGCCTACGGAGAGTTTTCATCTGAAGTAGTGGCAGCTAGTGGTTTCCGTCAGAGGTGTCCACTATCTCCGTTTCTATTCAATTTCATCATAGATGTACTAATGGATTTAACTCTAACTCAATTCAGAGACTCAGAAATTGACTTGCTACCAGGGAATAATCTTGTTGACTTAGAATATGCAGACGATATAGTCTTTCTAGGCGAGGACGCTGACAAAATACGGCCGAGTCTTCTGAACACCTTGAGCTGCAATCTACGAATGTTTGGCATGCGATTCGCTCCCGCCGTGAAATGCGAGATGATGTTACAGGACTGAACTACACCGACTCCTAGTTTAGAAATAGGAAGTGAAGTGGTAGAGCACGTTGACCGCTTCACTTATTTGGGAAGTGCCATCAGCCAGTGCCAACGGGTTGATCTCTGACGAAATCTCAGCACGGATACAGAGGGCTAATTTCGCATATGCCAGTTTACGCCGTCTCTGGCTTAGTAGACGAGATATCCAACTGGCTATCGACCAAAGGGCGTGTGTACTACTCATCAGTCCGCTCCGCCCTCCTTTATGGCTGGCTATGAGACCTGGCCATTGAGAGTCGAAGACATGAAAAGCTTGGTTAGGTGTCTTTGATCATATGTGTCTGCGTTTTATCTCCCGTGTTAAGTGGTAGGTGTAATAGGGTGAGCAATATTGAGGTTAGGCTTAGGTCGAGTGCTAGGTAGGTGGGAGGGGAAATCAATCGACGAGGCTGTGAAATTACATCGACTGAGATGGTTAGGACTTGTGTTACGGATTCCTAGTCATTGCTTTCCTCGACGGGTAATGTTAGCTGATATAGGGTCAGGTTGGAAAAGAACTAGTGGAGGTCGAACCAAAACATGACTTCGTCATCAGTCAATGAAAGCCACAACAATTAGTTTAAGCCGGCCATGCAGGAAGATGTAGACTTCCTGACTGGTTGGGGTCCTTGGGATGGTAAAAACCAATGGTTGGAAACAATTAGTGATATGGTTCAAAATCGTTCTCAGTCTCTGTTTACTGTCTCTATTTTGCGTTTGTTTTACTTTCTTCTCTGGATTTGTGTTCTAAGTAAAGTGTAGCTACTTGAACTGCTATTGCACACTGATGCAAAATTCTATGTTGAAACCAAACAGACAGATCTGTCATAAGACACTAGAAAATATAAAAATATGCCTGAGATTAAAATCATCAACTTTTTACATGTCCTCTGTAGCTTACTTCCTTTGTCTTCGTTTCATGTTTTCTGCAACTATTTCATAAATATCGTTCATTTCTTCTCTGCGCCATTAAATCCATCCATCCCTCTGCTATTCAATAGTCATGCGGACAACGTATAGAAGAATATTTACTTTTTTATTCCTTTACGTTCTCAGTGGAACATCGGGTTTCAAACTAGAGGCTTTAAGTTTCAGTAGTAGTTGTGTTTATTTTTACGGGATGGAGTTGCTAGCCGGCCTCATACCTAACCTTCCCTCTTTACCAGTCTTCTTACTGGATAAGTGGTGTAAAGGAGTGCGTCGGTGGCCGGGGATCGAACCAGGACCACATGAGACGTGGTTGGCCAGCACTCTTCAGCTGTTCCACCGACGCATACATATATACATACTACTTATAGAATTTTGTCAGTAGCAAACTTCAGACGACCATTTCTACCATTAATAATTATATCATATACTTGTTTTATAATGTTTAATGTTTAGCTAATTACTGATAAAAGATATCGAGTAAGCTGATCAAATTATGCATATATTAAATTATTGTCCATTTTTTTTACTGATTGTGTGTATGCATGCATGCATGCGTTGTGTGTGTGTGTGTGTGTTATCGCTTTGCGCCTTCGGTTTTCCGTCCTGTATGTTATGTAATAGGCATACTGCATCATAATAATCTCTCTCTGTTGTCTTGTTATCTTTTTTTATTATGTAAAAATTATTATACATTGTCTGTTTGTAGCTTGTAATTTAGTCCCCCTATACCTATTTTTATGCGTGTATATTCGTGTATTTATTTGTCTCTTGTCCCTTGTGTTTTTTTATTGTTATCCCTTACATTATTTTAGAGTTATATTTTTGGTAAAATAAGAGAGTAACGATTAATATACTACGAATTGATATGATTTATTCATTATTCCCCTGGGTGCCGACTGGAAAATGTGGCTGCAACAATACATTTACACTTTTTTCTGTTCTCTGTTGTCCTCTACAACCGTCTGTCTGTCTGTTTTCGACATAGAACTTTACACAAATGTGCGGAAGTTCAAGTCGCCACATTCCGTGTAGCACGCGAAGCAGGAGAAGAAAGTACAAGAAAAGCATAATAGAAACAGTGAGCAGAGGTGTGAGACAAAGGAATAGAAATAACGAAGAACAAAACAGTTTCGTTGGAGATCATAAGTCACAAGGAGTGGATGCATCTGCACCAGCCAGCCATTGAGAACGATCACTTTGAACCATGTCACCAATTGTTTCCAACCATAGATTTTTACCGTCCCGAGGACCCCAACCAGGAAGCCAGTCTACACCTTCCTACGTGGCTTAGACCAACTGTTGTGGATTTCATTGACTGGTGCCAGGTTTTTGTTTGACCGCCGCTAGCTTTTTTCCAGCCTGACCGTATATCCGCTAACATTGCTCGTCGAGGGAGGCGATGACTTGGCATACGTAACACATGTCCTAACCATCTCAGTCTTTGTAACTTCACGACTTCGTCGATTGATTTCCCCTGTTTACCTATCACTCGACCGAAGCCTAACCTCAATGTTGCTCACCTTATAATGCCACTTTACACGGGAAATAGAACGCAGGCACCTATGATCAAAGACAGCTAGCCAGGCTTTTCATGTCTTCCACTCTCAGTGGCCAGGTCTCACTCACAGCCATAAAGGAGGACGGGGCGGACTGATGAGCAGTACACCCACCCTTTGGTCGATAGTCGAACATCTCGTCTACACCAGAGTCGGCGTAAACTAACAAATGTGAAACGAGCCCCTTGTATTCGTGCTGAGATTTCAACCGGCTGGCCCCACAATTGCCCATAATCTCTCATCTCCTCCTGCTCCTCGTCCTCCTCGCCTGACGATCTCCTTCATATCATCCTCGCACTGACGACCCTTGTCATCGCTTCCCATTTATGTCCTACTTGAGTGATGGCCTGCACTGAGCGCGATGTCATTCGACTACCTACTCATCATTCGCGTATGCCCGATTCATCCATCTCCATTTTGTTGAGCGATAGGCTATTGGTTGGTTTTTTTACCAGCCAACCAGCGAAGTTGGTAGCTGTTGATAAAAGTTTACAATTGGTTAGTGTGTCAAGTGCAAGTTTCTGACGCATGATAGAAGCATTGACCGACCGAGTTCACATTTGTCTGTCTGTCTGGATTCAACATAGAACTTCGCACCGAAGTGCACCAGTTCCAGTTCCCACGTTCCAAATAGCACACAGAGGTAAACAAGAAGATGAGTGAAGAGAATCAATAGAGTTTGACAAGTATAAGAGTGAAACAGGATGGGTAATGGTAGAAAGAAATATGAAAGATTACAGAGACTGAATACATCTGCGCTAGCCATCGACAACGATCACTTTGAGCCATGTCACCTATTGTCTCCAGCTTTTCGGATCCGTGCTGAGATTGTATCGCTAATCAGTCCGTTGGTGCTAATACAACTTCCCAAATAGGTGAAGTGGTCAACATGTTCTATCACTTCACTCCCTATCACTAAGCTAGGAGTTGACGTGGTCCAGTCCTGTAGCAGCATCTTACATTTTGTAGGGGCGAATCGCATGCCAAACATACGAAGATTGCTGCTCAAGGTGTTCAGAAGACTCTGCTGGATTTTGTCAGCATCCTCCCCTAACAGGACTATGTCATCTGCATATTCTAAGTCCATAAGACTATTCCCTGGTAACAAGTCGATTCCTAAGTCATTTGTGTTGAACAGGATTCTAATCTTGTTGTTTTTGCTGGATGGCTAAGTGAGAATAAAAGATTTGCCAACTGGTTTCAGGTTGATTAATGTGTATCTTGCTTTTTCCGATTCTGACTGACTGACTGGCTTTAACATCTTCATTCGTGCTACCCCCGACTGCCTGCGGTTGAAACCGTACTTCTTTACCAAATAACTGAAGGAAATAACTTCTGACAAATCTCTTCCGTTGATGGTGATTGGTGCTGATTGTCGATAAGTAGATATGTTGTTGATATGATAAGCAGATAGAAATGATACGCGTTAGTTATTTTTAAAATGATCTAACCTCTTGACTACTGCTTCTTACGTGTGCAAGAGTGATCTACTAACTGTCTGACTGCCTTAGTTGTAGCGTAGAACTTTGCTCAGAAGTGCAGCACATACAGGTACAGAAAAGAGATTCGATAGAACTCTAATAAGTTGCATTGTGTAGGAGAAAGAATAGTGACATATTTTCACTTCACTTAACATGTGGCATTGTCATGTAGGTCTATCTGTTGAATGAAGTTGATAAAGATTTGGGGCACACAAAGTTATTATTATTATTATATGTGCATAATTGTCCTCGACCATTTTGAGAGAGAGAGAGAGAGAGAGTTAAAACCTCTCTGTCAACAACGTGGAGTCTTCTCTTCCTTATTTTTGCCCTTGGTGGTTTTGGTGTTGATTAGTGGTTACAGCCTAAATCCCTTCAGAATTAGATTCTTATGCTTTTATCCATTGGGTTGCATAGAAAAATTAAGTAATAATAATAATAATGTAGGTGAATAGCGATACACTGTTTTTTTGTGTTGTACGTAGTAAGCTACCATGTTTGTATGACATTTAAGCGATCCTACTTAATTCCCAGCTGATAACTGTTACCTTGACGCAGTGACCCAATAGACTACATTGGCTTGGACTTGTGTTCCTGCAAGCCTCACCATTCCAGCGATTAGACTAACAGCAGTTACTATGTGAGGTACATGAACTCCAGAACTCAAACGGACGGAATAGCGTATGAACCTCTGTTGATCATCTACAACCAGGGGAATGTAGCTCCGAGAAATATCTCAAAATGTTATCCGATATGGCCAAGAATCTCAGTGTCAATAGTGAACGTGCTGAAATTTCCTTATTTCTTCGACGAATGTTTTCTGGTCTTGTTAAATATAGCTGCTTCCTTTTGCGGATAAAGATGTTTATTTATTCTTCTCTTATTTTCTTCATATATTAATGTTTTTTATTTTCATTGTGTGATGTATCTTCTTGGTGACTTTGTTGTACCAAGTTTTGTCTTTTAGATCAGTGAATAAGTCCTTTTTAATTAAGTCAGATCTCGGTATACAGAGCTGGTCGTAACAATATCGACTATGAAATTTAAAATCAAATTCATGATTGATTGAGAGAGTGACTACTGTCTTAGTTCCTCATGATCGATTAGCTCTACACTAATATATAGTTTTCTACTTCAAACTTGTTTTTTTTACCAATCAAGTGTTTATCTTAGTTAATCAATTTTAGGTATAGCGTGAGTAGGGTGCAATTAAGAGGTTAAAAGTCATCAAAACATCAATTAACTAACAGATGTTAATGACAAGATATCCAAGTTTTGAAGGAAGGAGGCGTTAAAATTAATTACGGAATTCAAGATCAGTTAATTCCTAACGACTGACTACAACTTATTACACAATCAAGAGAGATTGGTTAAGTAATTAATGATGACGAAAAAGAATAGAATGACTAAGTAGAATTACATAAGATATAAATAAGTCAACAGAATGAGCTAGAATTATAAAAATGAAATAACAAAGTCAAAAGGTAGTTACAAGGGGCAGGGGATATCGTTTGTAACACTTCAAAAGGAAAACAATGGATCTACACATATTTATTTTGAATGTGCACAGATTGGGCTTGTTCAAATGTATTCCGTTTGCTTCCGATGTGTGTAAAAGTCGTACTCGTAGACCATGTATGAGGTTGTATGCAATGTGATATAAGAATAAAACTTGTGCACTGTGGCAGAGTATAATTCCATTATGGGTAAATTTTTGTTTTGATAAAGTCTCACAGTGTTATACAGTAATGTTTACTGATGACGTTTCGAGCACAATTTATTGCTCATAATCATATCACCTTGATATGATGATTATGACCTACCTGGGAGGCATCGTTTCAACTACAAGTCGACGAAACTGATAAGGATATTAAAGTGAGGATCGGGGAGGCGAGACAAGCTTTCATTAGTCTTTACTCTGTGTGGAGATCAACAGCACTCATCATGAAAAATAAGATCCGGATTATCAACTCCAATGTGAAGTCAATGGTACTGTCTATACGGATCAGAGACTTAGCGAGTCATGGAGGGAAGTTCGAACAGACTACGGACATTCATCAATAGTTGTCTTCGCTCAATACTACTCAACATCAGATGGCTGGCCAGAAAAGATAAACAGTAGAGAGAGATCTTTGGGAGTGAACCAACCCAGCAGGAAGAAATGGAGGTGGATTGGCCTATACTCTGAGGGTACAAACCATAAAGTGAGAGTGAGATCACACCCCAGGCCATTGGTCGAGTGGAACCCAAAATGGAGGCGGCGTGTTGGTCGTCAGTTTGAGGCTGCTGTGACATTGAGGAGGTGATGCGTAGAAGAGATGAAAGCATGTGGACAAACGTGGAGCCAGGTGAAAACGTTGGCAGAGAACCGAACTCAATAGAGACGTGCGGGTGAAGTCCTATGTTTCTCTAGGAACTAAACAAGACAATAATAATAATTACTTTATTCGAACCGCCGGGAAACCAAGATGAAAGGTGTTCGGAAATTCGGCGATAAATCTCTTATTTTCATCACCCCCCCCCCTCTATGTACCTAAAACTGATCATTCTTATATGACTAAAATAACCGCATGATTGGTACAATTTTCATGTATATTGGTGTGGAGCTAGTGATGAGGAACTCATTGAAATGAAGGAATGCATATTTCTGCCCTCAATTTGTTATTGTTGTTTTTTTCTAAATGTGTAAATAGGAATTTTCATCTATCAATATATCTACACAACTGCTTCACTTGCTTTGCAAAGCCTTATACACCTCGCCTGATTTTCATAACAATTTTCTATATATCCGGAAAAAGATTTTTCATCATTTTGATCATACTATAAAACTCATGTTTTCAAGTTGTGTGTGGTTGTCATTGATCAGTATGATTATGAACAATAATGATTTGCGTTCGAAACTTTGTCATCCAGTAAATAGCAATACTGTTTCACACTGTGTGTGATATATCCATCTAATAAACAAATTAACATGGAATCCACCCTATTATATTACTTTTTAATACTCTCAGCCTGTCCCCCTCACCCCCCCATTGTGTGTTCATATGCTGGTGAAAATATATTGTAGTGTCAGAGCTTTTTTGTAGCCTGCTCAAATTAACAGGGTCAGTCATTCTACACGCAGTTGAAATTCTACATCCTGTTAATCTAATTGACCGTGATCTACTAGTTTGACTGACCTGTGTGTAATTGACTTTATAGTGTCATCATTACATGGTATTCGGTAAAATTATATTATTCTTCTTCGTAATTGGATATAAAATGGCCTTAGACCACCAACAGAGTTTGTCTTTGAATGAGCTAGGTAGTTGGTTTAAATGTGTCACTCTGATAAATTCCAGATTTATTAAGAATCCTACATAGGGCTTTTGATGTCGCTTCTCTGTATTGGTAACACTATCGCGGATTTGAATGTCATACATTTATTCCTCTTTATGATATGTCTCATTTCTCACAAACTGGAAGATATGCAAGTGAAAAGCAACAAGTTGGCAGAAGAAACATCCAGAGAAAATAGAACTACAGGTGAACATAGATAAAACAGAGGTGATGAAGATACCTGGCCAACAGCAACAACAACAGACAACAGTCAGCATAAATGGGAGGAACCTGAGTGAAACAACCTCCTTCACCTACCTATCTACCTGAGAAGCATCGTTTCAACTGGTGAGGATATCAAAGACAGAATCGGAAAAGCGAGACAAGCTTTGATTACTCTTAAGTCTGTGTTGAGGTCAACAGCACTCAGCCTCAATAGTAAGGTCCAGATTTTCAACTCCAATGTGAATTCAGTACTCCTATACGAATCAGAGACTTGGCCAGCGCGTCATAAAGAGCATCTCGAACAAACTACAGACCTTCATTAACAGTTGTCTTCGCTCAATACTACTCAAGATCAGATGGCCGGCCAGAAAATATCAGCAACAGGCATCTTTGGGAGTAAACGAACCCAGCAGGAATCGATTGTGAAACAAATATGCAGGAAGAAATGGAGATGGATTGGTCATACTCTGAGGAAACCATCAAGTGATATCACTAGACAAGCCATTGCTCGAGTGGAACCCGTTCGAAAGGGAATCGGTGAGTTGGTCGTCAGTGCGAGGGTGGGGTAACTTGGAGGAGGTGATGTGAAGAGGAGATGAAAGCATGTAGGCAGACTTGGAGCGGGGTGAAAAAGTTGGCAGAAATCCGAAGGCAATGGAGACATGCGGGTGAAGTCCTATGTTCCTCTAGGAATTAAATGATATAATAATAATAATAATAATAAACACTATCCCGAGCAATAATAATCATGCATAATAGGAAATTTCAGTGTTACGTAATCAGATGAAAGAGAGGGTGAAAATATCCAGTGACCAGGTCAAGGAAGGACATATAAACGCTTTTTTTTGAACGCATAAATCGAGTTTTAGGCGCTTGACAGAGAGACTGCTCCGACAAACTCAAGCAGAATTAAACTCTTTTGACTAATGATAATCTCGAACGATCTTGCGACGTTCACCTTATGATCCGTGTAAAGGAGATGCCTGGTAATGGCACTGTTCAAAGCATTTGTTCCCTTTAGACATAGGCTTTTGGTACATGTTCTGTCAATGTATTGTCGATATGTGGATGACACAATTGTAGTGTACAACAATGAAAGTCATGCTTCCTACCTACTCAGATTATTCAACGACGCGTAAACCAATATTGAATTTACTGTGGAGAATGAAAATGATGGAAAGTTTCATTTCCTTGACATTGCCATGCAACGCTTAGAAAATGGTAGTCTTTATAAGTCAGTTTACCGAAAGCCAACATGGAAAGGAAAATATCTGCATTTAAATAGTTTTGTCCAAATAGCTTTATAGAAAATATCCCCATTTAGACATTTAGGAATCCACCTGAAGAAGCCAAACTTGCGTGTCCAGAAGAAATTTGTACAGCCACTTTCCTTACCTTGGCCATCGTTACATGACTGTGTAAACCGGACTACTCCATCACCCTCCCCCTAGAATAATTTTTCTTTTTTAAAAAACTATAATTGTCCAAATTATTTTATTTTTCTGACTACTTCATCTTTAATTACGTGTTATCCTTGTAAAAATTATTTTATTCTTATGACCACTTCAACTTTAGTTACAAACTGTCATTGTCCAAATTGTTTTAGATTTTTTTTTTAGATTTTTAGATTTACAGCTTGATTCCACACTGTATTTTTGGTACAAGTATGGAATTTTCAGCATGGATATCGGTAGCCCAAATTTCGCAGGCCGACCATAGATATCAGGTGTGCGCCGGCGTGGGCTCGAACCCCGGACCATGTGCATGGTCGGCGAGAGTCCTAACCACTGTGCACACGCTTATTCCTTAATTGCTCTTCATTTTTCCTAAATTATGCATTATGCAATCCACGTGTTTTAACCATTTCCACCTCTTAATTACAAATAGCTTTAAACGCGCACTAGTCAAGACTCTGTACTACAGAGATAGGAGGGTATACTCTTCAGAGAAATTAAAGGAAGAATTTATGATTCCCAAAAAGATGTTGAAAAACAACGGTTACCCTCAGAGATTCCTTCATTAACAAGTACGGAAGATGTGAAGTCTGAAGTGCTCAACAATTCACAGTGGGGTAATAGCCTGTCTTCATTCAACTCGATTTTAAAGGTGAAAATATTACAGCAATTGTCAACAGAAGATTGAATACGTCACTGGGCAGAGCCTATCCTTCTCATGTTAACAACTCCAACTGCCTATACAAATCAACATATATCTGCGGGAGCAGTTAAATTAGAAGGACAGAAACAAGGGTATATATGTACGATTTTCTGAACATGTAGCAAAAAAAACTTATGTCTACAGGGAACAAATGCTTTAAACAATGATACCGCCAGACATCTTGATACGTGGGCATGGGATGGAAATCGCAGATTTCTTTAAAATTATCAATAGACAAGAAAGCTCAATTCCACTGTTAGTCACCATCCACCAATTGTATCCTAACTAAATGCCTAGGCATCGTCGAAGCATCTGAACAAGAAGCCTACATGTCAACCTGAGACCGAGCACTTCGGTTCAATCAATCAACGGGAAAATCAAAAAATCCAATTCAATAATTAGTATGACCCGTTGCACAAGAGGTGGCTCTCGTGGCCCAAGTGGTCTAGTGGATAACGCTTCGGCGTTTGAAACTATGGGTACTGGGTTCGAGCCTCGGTGGGAACATCATCACTCACTGAGAAATAAAGGTACATCCAGATAGCTGACGAGTCCCAAATAGGACAGACGAAATGCGCGTTATCCTCGATTCCACTGCTAGCCACCATCATCCACCAATTGTATCCTAACTAAATGCCCAGACATCGTCGAAGCATCTGCACAAGAAGCCGACATGTCAACCTGAGACCGAGCACTTCGGTTCAATCAATCGACGGGAAAATCAAAAAATCCAATTCAATAAAGCTCAATTCTGCCTAAATTTGCTTAAGGAATCGCCACCAGTCGCCTGAAACCCGATTTACTTTTTCAGAAAGAAGCGGTTATCAGTCTTTCTTTGCCCTAGTAGATGAATGTTTCCTTTCTCTCTCTCCCATTTGATTATGTAACTCAGAAAGATTCTATTGTGTATGATTATTGTTGTTTGTGATAAAGTGTTTATTCTTCTTCTTCTTATTATTAATAATATCAGAATTGTATTCATCTATCAATTGATTTTTTGGTTAAACTTTAACTCACTGAGTTAGTATGTTAAAAGTGTTTCTGTACATAAACTTAATAATAATTTTATTTAGGCTGTAAGCAGCAGCTGATGAGAAGCCGACGAACGAAATAAACATATGATAGTGCCTTCTTGTTATTCTGCAAAAGCTTCTGTTGTGTGTTTTTTTCCTTCACGTTTCCCAGTTGGACATAGGGGGCTACAAGCTAGTGGCTTGAAGTTTCTGTAGCAGTTTTCTTATTTTTACAGAATGGGGTTGCTAGCCAGCCTCATGCTCAACCTTTCCTCTTTACCAGCATTATTTCTGGCTTAGCGAGGTAAAGGATCGAACCCTGGAGCTTGTTCATGGTCGGCGAGCATCCTAACTGCTGCGTCACCGACGTCTTTTTTTCTGTTGTGTACTTTGCTTTATTTCGAATTTCACTGGTCATGACAGCTTTTATTCTTTGATATTCAAGTGTTGGGTTGTAGAGATTTGATTGGTTTACAGGATTTCATCATGAGATGAGATTGGTTAGAGAACCATTGGAAAGCCAACTGGGAGTACTGGACAGCTGTTTCGTCAGCCTAGTTTGGGACTCTTCACCAGTACGCACCCGCCGGGATTCGGACTTTGCACCTTCTGGTTACAAGGCGAGCTCGTAGACCATTAAGCAACTGTGACCCCTATCCAATGGCCCATGAATTTTAATTTCTGTCACGTCATGACATACGCGACCCCTAGCGAATGTCTTCGGCGAGTATTTGTCCTCACACTCGACTTTGCATGGGTTGTTACACATTTTGAGATAAATACTGGTTGGATGGTTATTTACGTTTATACAGCTGAGCTAGTGGTCTACACCAAATAAGTCAAAAGTTCTAAATAACGAAATTAAACTAATAAATAAATAGATAAATAAATAACTATCCACCTATTTTATATTCGGATGTAAAATGTCAAATATGCTTGTAAAGTTGGTGCTGAGGAACTTGCTGTAAAGGAATGCATTAACTTCTTCGCTGAATTTGTTTTTGTCTTGTTTCTAAATGCATAAATGCGTAGTTATTGAATTACTGTGTAAATATAAGCATTTTATAATTCACTTTACTAGATATAAACGCTGACTTCCTTTTTATATGTGTATAAGCTTTATCCTTGAGTATGCATGATAGATTTCCATGTTGTCGCTTACTTACGATAGCTTACCTGCTTTTGATGCATGCTCTAGTTATCCTGCTTTTTTCGGTACAAGAAATTATTTAACTATACGTTCTTGTCATAAATCCTTTCAGTTTCTTTTAGAAAAAATCTTCGATTACATCATCATGATTTAAGTGCTTTTAAATTCCTTTGTGTTCTGAATGGAACATATTTCTTCATAGTTCTGACCAGTATCAATAGCGGGGATATTGATAGCCTCACACCCAACTTTCCTTTTTTTTCTGGCCTTACTTATGGGCTTGTAAACTAGGCGAGGTTTAGGAGTACGTTGGTTTGGGGTAATTGATCTCGGATCATGTACTTAGTTGCTAGTCATCTATCTTACCATTGAACCACCGACTCGCTTTGAATGATCTTAAAATTCATACAAGGGAGTGGTGAAATGCCGCATTGGCTCTTGAGTCGTTATCTAGTTCGAATCTTGCTTTGTCTACTTCAGCCCCTGGGCTAGTGTGAATAGTATCATTAGACCTCTCATGATGTAATAATAATTTACAGCCTGGTAGATAACATATCTGCTCCGGGCAACTATGTTCACAAAGACTCTTACATAGTGTATTTTAATCAACTATGTGTTTGTTTAATTGAATTTTTAGATTTTCCCGTCGATTGATTGAACCGAAGTGTTCCTCAGTCTCAGGTTGACATGTCTATTGGCTTCTTGTGCAGATGCTTTGACGATATCTGGGCATTTAATTAGAATTTAATTTGTCAACCTGATACCGAGCACTTCGGGCCAATCAGTCGGTGGGAAAATCTAAAACTTCAGTATTATGTACTCGTCGCCAAATTATTGTTATGTACTGGTCGAGAATTTAATAGTCCTGACGCAAGAAAGACGGAAATCAGAAGACCACTAGGTTTGCGATGATACTTCTATTTTCCAAACACAAGGAGAATCAATATCTCCCACAAGAGTGTGAGAGCGAAAATATATATGAATGTCCGAACAAGTGTGTGAACACAAGTGTGAGAGCGAATATTCAAAATGAACAAATCAATAGACAGTCTTAACATGATTGGCTAATTATAATGGAATATCGATCCATATATACATAGCAAAATATATCAGACTGTCAAACAAACACACAATTTATATGGGTACATGTCACCAAGATCAGACTGTCAACAAACACACATATTATATGGATATATATATCATTCAGTTAAATTAATATGACCCGTTGCACAAGAGGTGGTTCTCGTGGCCCAAGTGGTCTTGTGGATAACGCTTTGGTAGTTTGAAGCTATGGGCCCTGGGTTCGAGCCTCGGTGGGAACATGATTACTCACTGCGGAATGCAGATACATCCAGGTAGCTGACGAGTCCCAAATAGGACGGACGAAATGCGCGTTATCCTGGATTCCACTGCTAGTCACCATCTACAAATTAAATTCGTTTCTTATGTTAAAAGTGTGTGTAGTTATCTACTTGTAACATTTGTTGTTATTCAGATTATTTATAAATCAGAATTGTTTGGAAAAAATCGTCAGATTCCTCAATACCCACTTACATCTTTTGTCCTGGGATGTCACATTTCGATTGTGCCTAAGACTTATCTATGAATATGTCGATGTGAGCATGAGACGTATCTGTTGAAGGAATATCAATCACATGGATAAACTCCAGTTTTTCAGCATATGGTAAAATCACAAAAATAAAATAATTGGTGTAGTCCCTATACGTCGTTGAATGTCAGGACAAATATACAAAACTGATAATTACAATAACAGATTCCTGTTAGTTATTTCGCTCAATAATCACTTGCATTCACATGCAATTGGCGTTGAGCCCCACCTTTTATGCAGGGGCTGATTGAACCGCGTTAGAACAAGTTGGAGGCTAGAACCCGCCGCACTCAGTGGTTGAAAGTTGGGCAGTTGAATCGACGAATCACAGAATTGCAAGAGTGCTCCCGTGTGAGGGTTTGGACCTAGCTCGACCTCCTCGATGAGAGCCAGGAAGTTGTTCCTGTGATAATTTCCTTCAAGTGTTCAGGTTTTTAAAAAAGTAATGTGTGATTATATCATCGTGATTTAACTGCTTTTAAATTCCTTTGTGTTCTGAATGGAACATAGTTCTTCATAGTTCTGACCAGTATCAGTAGCGGGGATATTGATAGCCTCACACCCAACTTTCCTTTTTTTTCTGGCCTTACTTATGGGCTTGTAAACTAGGCGAGGTTTAGGAGTACGTTGGTCGGGGGTAATTGATCTCGGATCATGTACTTAGTTGCTAGTCATCTATCTTACCATTGAAACACCGACTCGCTTTGTATGATCTTAATATTTATGCACAGGAGTGGTGAGATGCCATATTGACTGTTGAGTCGTTATCTAGTTCGAATCTTGCTATGCCTACTTCAGGCTGCCCATAGTGAATAGTATCACTGGATCTCTCATCATGTATATATGGTTTGCAGTTTGGCAAATTATTAGAAGATTACACAATGCCCACCAGATTTTTGATTGATTGATTGATCACGTCGTTTTTCGATCGCGTCTAAGACTATCTTTGTCAAGATGTTGATTTGAGCATGGTAACTGAGTCGTTCAGTCATCCATCATTATCCTCGTGCTTTTCCTAAATGAGCAGCACATCTTCAACTCTCCAGTCTGATAGAATAGTGCTGCTTTTCAGTTTTTTCTTATGGCTGTATACAGTCTGCTTTACTGACATGGTAAAAGTCACCAAAAGTCAATCGGTGTATAACTCCTCATATATGAAAGTGATAATTATATTGATATAAGTATAAAACTTGAGCACTGTGGTGGTAGAGTATAACTCCATTATGGATAAGATTTTATTTTGATAAACTGTCACACAGTGTTGTACAGTTCAGTAATATTTACTGATGACCACGTTTCGAGCACAAACTATCGCCACTCAGAATCATATCAAGACGTTACTCACACAACTTTCTTGTTTCATTTATACACGTGACTGGAGATACGTGGATGACACTTTCAAAGTGTTAAAAGCAGAACATATCTGTAGTTTCTTGACACATATAAACTCACAAGTAAAGGGAATAAAATTCACATCTGAATCGGAAAATAAACAAGGAGAATTAGCTATGGTGTTAGATTGTAAAATAAAACGAATAGAAGAAGGTAAACTACACACTAGTGTTTATAGAAAACCAACGCATTCACCTAATAGATATTTAGACTTTAATTCATCACCTCATCCGTTAACTGTTAAGGCAGGCTTAGTTAAGTGTCTAACAAATCGATCAGTAGCACTAAGTAGCACAACAAAAGACCTAAATGATGAAATAAAACAGATAGAAGAGGCGTTGGTGTTGAATAACTATCCTATAAAATTCAGTAGGAAGATCAGTAAAGGCCAAAACAAAGATAATTGTGAAACTAGTAATGATAACATAAATAAGAAAGAATATAAGTCATCCACGGTTATACCATATGAAGAGGGGACATCTGAGACACTACGTAGGATTCTAAATAAAGTAGGAATTAGGGTGGCATTTAAACCTACATACTCACTCAGGGACAAGCTCTGTAGGCTAAAAGACCCTGTAGGTGGACCTAATCAAACAAATTAATATAATTTACAAAATACTTTGCAATGACTGTGAGTGAGATCAACTACATAGGTCAAACTAGTAGGTCGGGGGTAGTTAGATTGTTGGAACATAAGAATTTAGCTAAGGTAAGAATAGTTGACCCTGAGAAGATAAGTAATTTAGAAAAAAGGTCAGCTATTACACTTCACGCATTAACACACAAGTACAAGTGGGTGGGATAGGGTTAAAATTCTAAGAAGTAATCTAGGTAAGTGGAGAGCGAGAGAGGTTGACTACTGAATCCTTGTTCATCAAGTCTCTACACCCAACACATGCGATAGAAATGACTCAACATCGCTAATACCAGAGATATGGAAGATATCAGTCAAATCAGAGGAGGATAATAAATAATCTTAAAATTCTATTTCAATTCACGTACATCAAAACATTCTAACAAGTAACTTATTATGACTATGAAAACACTCATCTTATTTCCCATCTAATTGTAATTGATTAATAGCACTCGTATTATTATTTCTGAATGTACATTATCCCATATTGATTTTTATTCAAATATCTAGTCAATTCCACACATGTATATAAATGAAGGAACGAAGTTGTGTGAGTGAGTGGCTTGAAATGATTATGAGTGGCAATAGTTTGTGCTCGAAACGTGGTCATCAGTAAATATTACTGCACTGTACAACACTGTGTAACAGTTTATCAAAATAAAATCTTATCCATAATGGAGTGATAATTATATCAAAGGAATAGATTTTCGTCAGTTATATTACTCTGTGAAAACCACTTTTATTCCCGTAAAACTGAAATTCAATCACACCTAATATATGATAACTAGTCATAAAATCTGTCTGCTTAAACCGCAGTAGGTGAAGTTTTGCTTTGAACCTGTGACCGACCACCCAGTGGTTGTAAACCAAGCACCTGTACTATAACAAACTATAGCTCCACAAATTCGCCTCCATGTCAGGAGTCGAACCTGAGCCTCTTGGGTGAAATACTTGGAATCCTTGTTATATATATATATATATATATATATATATATATATATAACAACTTTTCTGTTAAACACAATTATGTTCCTTATAAACTGTAGGTCTTCGTTTCACTCGATAATTCCTCACCTCTTTAGTATTGTATACATTAAATTTTCACTCTTCTTTAGTTGTTATTCAGATTATTTATAAATCAGAATTGTTTAGAAAAATTCTTCAGATTCCGCATTGCCCATCTTCATCTTTTGTCCTGTGATGTCACATTTCGATTGTGTCTAAGACTTATATTTATGAATAAGTCAATATGAGCGTGGGGATGTGTTTCTGTAGTCATATTTGTGTCTGTTGAATGAATATCAATCACATGAATAAACACCATGAGTAAACAATTTGTATAATCCCTATACGTGAAAGTTGAAAGTTGCGGGCACTTGAATCAACGAATCACAGCTCTGCAAGAGTGCTCCCATATGAGAGGGGTTGAACCCCTAGCTAGACGACCTTCTCGATGAGAGCCAGGAATCCTTCAGTTATTTTCTTCACTAACCTTAAATTTTTATACAATTGGTGGATGGTGGATAGCAGTGGAATCCAGGTTAACGCGCATTTCGTCTGTCCTATTTAGGACTCGTCAGCTGTCTGGATGTACCTGCATTTCTCAGTGAGTGATGATGTTCCCACCGAGGCTCGAATCCAGTGCCCATAGTTTCGAACGCCAAAGCGTTATCCACTAGACCACTTGGGGTAACGCTTTGGCGTTTGAAACTATGGGCACTGGGTTCGAGCCTCGGTGGGAACATCATCACTCACTGAGAAATGCAGGTACATCCAGATAGCTGACGAGTCCCAAATAGGACAGACGAAATTCGCCTTATCCTGGATTCCACTGCTAGTCACCATCCACCAATTGTATCCTAACTAAATGCCCAGGCATCGTCGAAGCATCTGCACAAGAAGCCGACATGTCAACCTGAGACCGAGCACTTCGGTTCAATCAATCAACGGGAAAATCAAAAATTCAATTCACTAACCTTAAATTTTGTTTCTAGAATAAAGTTCAAGTGGTTAATTAACCAATAATTCTACATCTCCTTACTGTTTTTCTTTTTTCTGTATCCTTTTCAGCTTGGAATGGTCACATTATCGTTATTTCGAACAATATTAAGCTTTCACTGTGAAGATGTTATGTATGAATTAATATTTAAGTAAGTTATTTTTTATTTTTTTGCATTTTGTCGTTGTTGTCGTTTTTTGCTTTGCTTTGCTTTGCTCCTTATTCTCTCCCTTCATCTCTCCCTCTTTCATGCTCCATAGACTATCTTGGTATTTGTTACGATCCAGCGGACTAAGGTGTGGGCATAATGAGTATCAATATTATTATTATTATCATTATTGATTTCTGTGATTCCGAGTGCAATGCATAAGGCTTCAGAGGTACATCTTCGCTGCACGCAATACTCTCTGTTATGTGCTTAGATTGTTTCTATGATTGCTGACAAACGTTCATCTCCTGGCTCATATAATCTCCTCTATGTCACACTCGAACGCCCTACTCATCATTTCTCTTTAGTGTTTCACCTGAGCGCCTGTTTATTTTCTCTGAATAGTCTCCTCAGCAGATGTTCAGTCAGTCTTCCTTCATTCTCTTCTGCATATTTGTTGCATGCTAGTTTCTTGAGTGGTTCGTTGCCGCCTTACACGGTTCCGTATTGCTTCTCCTTTCTCATCACAGTGAAGGTAGCTGTTGATGAAAGTCTGCAGATGCCTTTGAATAATGCTTTCGGTGACGCCTTTACCAATTCTCTGGACTGTATTTGAGTTACTGACTTGAATTTAGTCTTGAGAATGTAAATTTTCTTTCTTATTTTGAGGGCAACGTGTCTCCAGATAATTTTCAGAACAATGAAGGTCTGTCGTTTAATTTCCCATACAAATTGGTTTTGACACTGTCATCTGTGTGCAGTCACCTGTGGGTGAAACTATGCTGCTTTGCTCATATTTTTCTCATGACCAATATTGAGGACGTAAACATTGACATAAATTACTGTCTACCAATTTCGCTAGCAGCCAGCTCTCACCACACTTATTGTTGCAACAGTCTGAATTCTATCATTGGTCAAGGGTGCAATTTGGCCACTACTATTCTAGGTGATAAGCTATCACGGTGCACTTTGAATTGTTGCTATTAGATGGTTGGAGACAATAGGTAGGCAGGAGGCCCTACTGGGTGGGACCTAGGTTTCGTGCTAGTTGGCACTCAACAGTCAGTCAGCGAAGCGTATCTGCAACTGCCTTGAAGGAACTCATGTCCCTTTTGAAGATTCGAAGCAACGTGATATGTATCCACATAATATGTATGTTTGTTTTGACAGTCTGTTATATTTTGCTATGTATATATGGATCGATATTCCATTATAATTGACAATATGTTTTTGTCTGTCCACTAACTAACAAACATGTCTGACCTTGTTGTCACATGACATTGCAACCAGTCATGTTAAGACTGTCTATTGATTCGTTCATTTTTGAACATTCGCTCATACTCTTGTGTGACATTGTTTTTCCTTGTTTGAAAAAATACAAGTATCATCGTGAACCTAGTGGTCTTCTGATTTCCGCCTTCTTGCGTCAGGACTATTAATTACTCGACCAGTACATAACACTAATTTGGCGACGGGGATGGGATGGATTCTTCTAAATTGGAATTATTATTTGAACAACAAATGAAATTAATGGAAATGTTCGTCAACCAACAGACTGGTCCAGCTTCACCTTCAAGCAATCCCAATCATACCATGCTACCATCTGTCGACGGAATTGTGAACAGCATTTCACAGTTCAATTATGACCCAGAGGCTAGTGTCACTTTCGACACATGGTATCAACGTTATGAGGATTTATTCACAGTTGATCTCGCCTTTCAAGACGATGCTTGGAAGGTGCGAGTGTTATTACGTAAATTGGGGCCCGCAGAATATGAACGGTACTGCAACCTAATTTTACCCCAGAAACCACGTGACAAGTGTTTCGATGATACAATAAAGCTGCTGCGTGAACATTTTGGAGACCACTCCTCATTATTCAGCATACGTTATCGTTGCCTCAAGCTGGCAATGAATGAAAATGATGAGTGAGTGAGTGCTACGGTCAGAGACGTTACTACTGAGCTATTCGGGCTGAGTGGCTGGCGATTGACTTCCTGTATGGCTGTATTGGATACTTTGATTAGACCCTAGTCAGTAAGTGGTTTCAAGCGTCTAGTCCTTTGTTTTTAATGCAGACTGAATTCTATCAGTCAAGTTTACAGTGTGACCACCGTTCCAAGGACATCGAATATCACACTCTTAATTAGAATTCTAATAAGAGGCAACACATTTGTGTGTCCGAGAGTGACATGAAGGAGATCATGCGAGGAGGAGGAGGAGGAGATAAAAGTACTTGTCTACAACTAGCTGAAAGTGATGATTGAGAACCGACTGAAGTGGAAATATGCCGTTGAGGTTCTTCATTTCACTAGGAACTCAAAGGATACTATAGTATATATGTCGTCGTAATTATAATTGAAATCTGTAAAATTTTCAGTGAAACTCTTGATTAAAAGTTAATCGTCTAATGCTCACCAGATTGAATAATAAAATAGTTTCAAATCCTACGGGAGGTCAATCGCCAGCCACTCAGCCCGAATAGCTCAATGGTAACGTCTCTAACTGTAATACTCACTGTGTAACGTTGGTTCAAATCTTCAAAAGGGACATGAGTTCCTTCAAGGCTGCAGATACACCTTGCTAACTGACTGTTGAGTGACAGCTAGCACGAAACCTAGGTCCCACCCAGTAGGGCCTCCTGCCGATCGCCTCCAACCGTCTAATGCCGACAGTTTCATGTCCTACACAACAGTTGATTAGAATCGACAACATAATGTAACGGAACCCTATTCTTCATATTTTTGTTCGGTTTCTAAGGGTGAAAACCCCTATACTACTAATATTGCACATATATACATATTCAAATGAATCCTTTGTGATCATGTATAATGATTACCGTACAGATATTAGCTTATGGAGTCACGTGACATCTGTCAGATGATATTAAAACTTGATTGGTTAAATTTTTATTATCTCTCTCTCTCTCTCTTTATCTGTCTATCAGCTGATTCATCATTCATAATCTAATTTACTATAGACAGTTATCATAAGTGTAGAGGGCCCTTAAGATGACCACCGATAACAAGACTGTAGATGATATGGATTTCGCAGATGATATATATATATATCTAATTTCACACAAACTCAAAGACTTACAAGCGAAAACCACCAAACTGGCTGAAGAAGCTGGCAGACAGCGAAGACAGGACTCTAGATGACACATTGAGAAGACGGAGTTGATGAAGATAATCAACCAGCACCAATCACCACCAACGGGAGAAATGTTAAAGAGGTTACTTTCTTCACTTATCTGATCATCAGGAAGCGTGGTTTCAACCACCGATGAAGATGTCAAAGCCAGTCAGCCAGCCAGCCAGTGAGGATTAGAAAGCAAGATACAGCTTCATTAACCTGAAACCAGTTTTGAAATCTTCTGCATTCCACCTCAGTATGGATAACAAGATGCCGATTTTTAACACACATGTTAAGTCGGTCAGTTGTTCTATAGAGGCTCAGAAACTTGCACTTCTTACACATCACGAAAATCATTTCCAACAGCCGGTTACAGACTTTTATCAACAGCTGCCCCCTTCACTGTGACTCCACAGTGAGGATCAAATAGCCACCTGGCTGGCCAGAAAGAATTAGCAACAAGAAGAAGAAAGAGTCGATCGCTCAACAAGTGGAGATGGATAGATCGCGGGTGTACGTTGAGGAGGCCGTCGAATAACATCGTGCACAATGCAGGCCATCGCTCGAGTAGATTCCCAATGAGAAGTGACGACTGAGTCGTCTGTGCGAGGGTGACACGGAGGAAATCGTGTGGTGAGGAGGAGATGAAAGTTTATGGGCAATCATGGATCCAGCTGAAGAGGACATCAGAAAATAGAACAAAAAGTGGAGATGTGTTGATGAAGACCTATGTTCCACTCGGAACCCAAGGGAATAATAATAATATCATAATAAGATGAAATCTCATGATGGTCCTCTCTTTCAGAGTCCAAGATTAGATCATATATCTGGTGGATACCAGATAAAGTGGCATTATATTCAGCTGTGGAACAATCGCTAGCAGCCGGGTTCGATTCCCGGCGGACGTACTCCTAAACCTCGTCTAGTTGATATTAGGTGTGCAGAAGCGGGAATTTCGAGTGTGAAGCTAGTAACACCGCCCTGTTAAAACAACGCAAGTGCTGCTGAAACTCCAAAACCTAAAGTTTGAAGGCCAATGTTCCATTCTGGAACTCAAAGGAATGATAGGATGACAAGCAGCCGAAGCCGGTGTTCCAAGGTGGCAGCACTTATTAAAAGGCGATCTCCATTGTGTTCAAACACGTCACTGGATCGACAAGCGATTCTACGAAGGCAGTGATGATCGTTCATGTAAAATCCCCAAATATCCTCAGCTCCGATAGGCCAGATTTCACAGGCGTAGGGGGCAGGAATGTGGGTACTAAAGCATTATAAACTTAACGTGTGACATCCAGAATAGTGTTGCAACAGTGTCAGAGGTAGCCCAGGTTAGTGTGTGCTCACCTGACTTTATCTTTACAGGTAGAGATCTCATCTGTCATACGTCGGTTAGCACCACGACAACTACTCGGATGTACGAACTTATCCATGACTTCTAAGGGTTCATCTGAGGTTAGGTACAGTCACAGTCTGTTGCGAATCTTGCAAGAATACGTTGCACCTAAATGACGCAAACTGCATGGTATACTTTCAGACACTGGCCGCTGCCTGATTAAGTGTTTCTTGGGCAGGCGATATCGTCTGCATACTCGATGGCCGTGTCTCACTCACAGCCCGCTATAAAGGAGGACGGAGGGAACTGCTGAGCATTATAATTGTCCTTTGGTTTGCAGCTAGCCGGATATCACGTGGACTAAGAGAGAGATGGCTTAAGGTGGCAAGCAAATTCCAAAGCAACCTTCTGTATCTGTGCTTAGATTTCGTCAGAAATAAACCCGTTGGGTAGTCGGGAAGTAACGACCGCCCACACACATCTAAAAGCACACAAAATAATTTTATATACAAAAAATATGTGGTAAATCAATATTTCCTTGCGAAATTTGAACCTGTGCGGGTATTTCCGTCATGGCTGATCATCCTTTCTTTACGTATAGGATCAATTCATGGTCCATCGATAACAGTTAACCAGATGTCCAGATGGAATATCAGCCTTCAGGGTTTAGGGTATGGAGTTTCAGTAGCTTTGATGGTGATTTTTACTGCATAAAGTTTTGAGGTTTAGAAGTTCTTCGGTTGACAGCCAAAGGTGAACCACATATGTGTGATTGTTGAACATTCTAGCCTTTACGCACAAAGTAGTCAAGGCTCTAGGTCTCACCGAGCGTAGAGCTCAGTCCGTTGGATTCAAAGTCTACAGTGCTAACTTGCAGCACCACAAGATATTTTTTTATTCCCCTAGAAGTTAGTTCTAGAACTGGGTGATCCGGAACCGCCAGGTTATAAACTGAACACTGAATCGCCCAAGTTGATGTAGGCAGCGCTTGATTCGAACTTAAAAACTATTGGCGCGAAGTCAAATGTTTACGCTACTGCGCTACTACATTTCCATGAATTTAGTGCTAAATATAATGGAATTATCTGTTTCAATGTTCAATTGTTGATTGATTAGCTTAAATAATACTTGTTTTCAACATGCTTTCAGTCAATAGTCAAATCGAATTTTTTATATATCATTTTTATTATTGTTAGGTTTAGAATTTATACTCTCTTCATTTTTAAATGATATTCCTACTTAAAAAATAAATGCATTAAAACAATCTGATTGATATTGAAAATTGAACGGTGCGCTATAACTGTTTAGTTGGATATATATATATATATATATATATATATATATATATATATATATATATGTCACATGTCTATAATCGGATCGATATTTATTGGAGTGGAATAAGTGTTTCACATATGTACACATATTACATCTGAAATTCAAGGTTGTTTGTTCGTTTCTCTCTCTCTCTCTCTCCCTCCCTCAAGCACTATTCCATGATCACATGATTTTCGACATTTTTGATTGGGGCTTAGTGGTGGTTTGTTTGAAGTACACTTTTTAGAAAACAAGAAATTTTCGTGTGCAGGATTATTTACCTTTATTCTAAGGAAAATAACATCTTTTATCATCTAGTTGTTAGAATTGCATTGAATTGATTACGTAATGGAAGAATAAATAAATGATGAATTAGTAGGCGAATGAATAAGGCAGTTAGGAAACATGGATATATATGCATAATATTCAAGTGATTGATTGTAGGAAATTGGTCGACGTTACGTTTGTGATCACAAATTAATATTAGCTAGAGAATCATTGAAAATCAACCAACTTTGTGTACTGAACAGCTGTTTTGTCCTAATTCGGAACTCTTCAACTATACGTTCGCATGACGACCCTACCGTTAAGGATCGGCATTCAGATCATATCTGATAATATATTGAGCCACTGATTTCAACTATCTTTCGGATGACAACTAAGAAGTTATGGTGTACCAACCGATACTAACCTGTCAAAAATATTCTTCATCTCACAGCGCAACGTCATAGGCTTATCACTACTCTGTTTTTCCATCTAACCCCAAGACTAGCAAATAGCGAGTGGTAAGGAAGCCACTGGTATGACATTCGTAGTACATATGCAAGCCACCCAGATCGGTGTTTCTTGTAGATGACGATATTCAATGAATGGTGATCTCCACTGTGTCTAAACACACACACACACACACACACACACTGCTGGACCTCAGAATTACTCGTACGATGATAACATCGAAAACAAGAGATTCTATAGGGGTAGAGATGATTGAATCCGCAAAGTCACTGTTAGATATATTCATTCACAAGTTGTCAGAAGAACGTTGGTTATGGTAGGATTTTAAACAGTAGTCAGTTGTTCAGTTTCTTCCTAATTTTTATTTGAACTGGATCAGGATGAAAAGACTTTATTGGACCCTGAGTTAGGTTAAAATGGACAGGAGGCTATACCATAACATATCGAAGACGACTTCCTTCATCAAAATTCTGTACATCTGGGGTTGCTGGAATAGTTTTTCCCTTCTAACATCAATGATTTTTCTTTATTATAATAGGATCAGTTTCTGTTTTCTTTCGGTGAGCAGTTTTTTACTCTGCATTATATATGTCTGTTTTAAATCCGTTACCTGGACGAGATTTCTCGTGCTCCAGGGGGGGGGAGGGAAATGAGCCACTGTTACAGTGTGAGATTTAAAGTAGGTGGAAAGGGGTCTGAACCCAGGAATTACACTGGCTAGAAGTAGAGCGTTTAAGTCACTCTGCTATAATCCCATCAACAGTATATAGACTATTTATTACAGATCATTAGAAGTACGTGACAATCATTTAAAAGCGCCCAATTTTAAATGAACGACATTGTGAGGCAGATTTCGTTGCGAACCGATGATAGTTAAATAACCATTGAAAATGTTATGTTAGTTTTCGCTGCCTTATATACTACAACCGGTATGACCTACCTTGACTTAACAATTGGGACTGCATATGTAAGTGACCCAACGAACCAACCAAGAATTGCAATTCTTACCATGCCATGAGGATCGTTTGGATAGTGGTTAGACTAGAAGGCCAATTGAACTACTGCTCAAAATGTTCTTTCCAGCGTTCCAGTCGTCTATCCTAGGAGCTAATTATGATGCCATTCTCCTCAGAGATTGTTTCACTTATGATTTGCCTTTTCCCACCTGTTTCTCTGATAAGTCTAAATAGTTGTCTGGTGTTATCAATCGCCGATGCCTTTTCCATCTCTTTCGCTTTTTTCGCCCATCACTTTTCACGGTCGTTACGGAGGCTTCTTGCTAGTTTTCGTTTGAGTAGCTTTCGCTCCTCATCATAATCGTAGCTCTCCGGAATCAGTCTTCTTGCGTCAATCAGTTCTGATGAGGTGGTAGAAATCCACTGGCTCTTACTAACTTAATGTTTCAGGTTATTAACAGCTTTTACAGCTGTGTCTACAGCTAGCTAACTGTGTGTTATGCTAGGCTTCGTCAGGAGGAGTCCTGCTGTCGACCTCAGATACTCGTTTCTCCATTTCTTCCTTAAATAGGGACTCAGAGTCTCGATCTAGTTGGGGACGCAACTGCTTCACTGCCAACAATTTTTTATGTCCGTTTAATCGTAAGCATAAACGTACGCGAACCAGAGCGTGATCGGAGTCTGGGCACATGTTCCAGAAGGAGCGACAGTCTTTTACTGACTCTTGCTGATGATACCCTATCGCTATGTGGTCTACCTGAGTCCAGCGTTGATTTGGTGATGGAGGTCGCCAGGTTACACAGTGTCTCTCTTTGTGCCTAAAGTAAGTGTTGACTAGGAACAGATCATTATCTGAGCAGAACTGTGGAAGACGATCACCGCTGTCGGTTCGCCGGGGGGGGGGGAACTCCATACGTACCACCTACATACTTCTCAGTCTAGCACAACTTCCCTACTTGGGCATTGAAGTCGCCTGCTAAAACAACTATATCTGAACGTTTTGCTTTTTTCAGCAAATTAGACAGTTTCAGGTGGAAGTCATCCTTTAGTTCATCAGTATACATACATCATACTACTACATCATACTCACTAAGAAGAGAAGTCTTCAGATAACTTACTTTGAAAGGAAGGTTGGCTATCTTTGATTATAGGTGTCTGTGCTTTATCTATATCCTGTGTTAGGGAGGTGGTATAATAGGGGTGAGAAATATTCAGGTTAGCCATCTGTCGAGTGCTAGGGAAGAAGGGGGCTATGAAGCTATATCGATTACTATGGTTAGGACATACGTTACGCATGCATCACTAGCCATCGCCTTCCTCGCCCGACAGGCATTGTTAACTGATTGACATGGGATTGATCAGGTAACTGCCAACTTGAATAGGGCCAGAATCGCTGGTGAGCATCTCACTAATATAAGTATAAAACTTGGGCACTGTAGTAGGGTGTAACTCCATTAGAGATAAAAAATTTTATTTTGATAAATGACATAGTGTCGTTTGTAAAGACAGGCTTAGTTAAGTGTGTAACAAACCGAGCAGTGGCACTAAGTAGCACAACAAAAAACCTAAACGATGAAATGAAACAGACAGAAGGATAGCTGGTTGGTGTTCAATAACCAACTGCCCTATAAAATTCATTAGGAAGATCAGAAACGGACAAAATAAAAATAATGGTGAAACTAATAATGATAAGATAAATAAGGGAGAATATAAAGCATCTACAATTTTACCATATAAGGAGGGAGGGGACATCTGAGACCCTCCCTACGTAGGATTCTCAATAAAGCAGGAATTAGGGTAGTGGCATTCAAACCTACAAGCTCACTCACATAGGACAAGCTCTGAAGGCTAAAAGACCCGGTGGGCCTAATTAAGCAAAATAATATAATTTACAAAATACGTTGCAATGACTGTGAGTTAGGATAACTACATAGGTCAAACTGGTAGATGGGGGGTTAATCAGATTGTCAAAACATAGGAATTTAGTAAAGGGTAGAATGACTGACCCCGAGAAGATAAGTAATTCAGAAAAAAGCTCACCACTACATTGCACTGCATGCATTAACGCGCAACCGCAAAATTGGTGGGTGGGACAGAGTTAAAATTCTAAGAAGTAATATAGGTAGGTGGAGGGAGCGAGGGAGATTGATTACTGAATCCTGCTTGGTTCTTCGAGTCTACACCCAACACATGCAACAGAAATGACTCAATGCAAGTACCAGAGCTATGTATGGAAGATATTATTACCACCAGTCAGTTAGTTAAATCAGAGGAGGATAATAAATGATGTTAAAATGTATTCAATTCACGTACATTATAACATTCTAACAAGTAACTTATTATGACTGCATAAACACTCGTCTTATTTCCCATCTGATTGTATTTTATTGATAATACTCATATTATTTCTGAATGTACTTTATCTTATATTGATTTTATTCAGTCGAATGTCTTATCATGAATTTTTACTCTTGGATATTAGTGAAAGGAAAAAGTTGTATGAGTAACTTGATATGATTATGAGTGGCAATAATTTGTGCTCGAACCGTGTGGTCATTAGTTAATATTACTGTATAACAACACTGATTTATCAAAATAAAATCTTATCCATAATGAAAATTTACCCGCTGACAAATAAGGACAAGACAGTAGAAAGGTGTTTTTTTATCGGATGAACAGGAAGTCAAGAATACTACCTTTTCACTCTCAGGAGGTGTAGTTAGAACAGGTCAACTCGTAGCTGGCGGTAAAATCTTCACACCGACAATTTCGAAGACTTCTTCATATAGGCCATATGTAACAAGCTTCAACCAATTGTCTCCTGGGCTAGTGCTCTTTAAATCAAATTTACAATTCCCTAAATAATTTTTTAATTCACTACTATTTTCTTCAAAAACTGAAATCATTGAAATCACAATATGTGATCTGCTTAATTTCATAAATGCTGATCAAAGAAGCAAGCATAATTGCATAAAACTGTACACTACTTATTAATTGTGATGAGTAGTTTAATATCACTCACTTCAGCCACTAGTGCTTACATGTTTGGGAAGTTCCATCAGCCCCAACGGGTTGATCGCCGACGAAATCTCAGCACGGATACAGAAAGCTAGTTTCGTATATGCCATTTTCCTCCTTCTGTGGCTTAGACGTGATATCCAGCTGGCTTGCTGTCGACCAAAGGACGTGTGTACTGCTCAGCAGTCGGCTCTGTCATCCTTCATGTCTGTGGGACCTGGCCACTGAAAGTGGAGGCTATGAAAAGCCTGGCTAGTTGCCCTTAATCATAGGTGTGTTAAGTGGTATAATGAGGCGAGTAGTATTGATGTTAGGCGTCGAGTGGTAGGTTATGTAAGGAGGGGAAATCGATTGACGCGACTGTGAAGTTACATAGATTGAGATGGTTAGCGCATGTGTTACAAATGCCTAGCCGTCGATCACCTTCCTCGACGAGCAGTGTTAACTAACTTATGTACGGTTGATCAGATTGAAAAAGAGAGAGCTAGTGGTGGTCAAACCATAACATGGCTTCCTCAGTCAATCAAAGCCACAACAGTTAGTTCAAACCAGTCACGTAGGGAGGTGTAGACTGCCTTGTTTAGGTCCTCGGAAAGGTAAACACCAATGACTGAAGACAATTGAGGATATGCCTCAAAGTGATCGTTCTCAATGACCGGGTGTATATGCATCCAATCCTTGTGGCTTATAATACCCAATAAAACTAAATTGTTCTTCGACATTACTATTCTTTTTGCCTCATATCTCTGTTTACTGTCTCTATTTTTGCATTTCTGTTTACTTTCTTCTCTTGGTTTATGTGCTGAGTGGAGTGTGGCGACTCGAGGTGCCGCACGTTTGTGCAAAGTTCTATTTTGAAACCAGTGAGTCAGTTAGTCAGGTTGAAGTGATCAAGACATTGGACAGCCGTTTCGTTGGTTCGGGATTGAACTTATTAAAGTTGGATCTGGTTTAACTTAGCTCAGATTGCTGAATCTGAATCAAACTGCCAGATTTCTGGCTATCTACTCGGGCGAACTGGTAATTCCATCCGACTAGCAAGCACTTTCGGGTTAGTGTGTGAGACATTCAACTACTCATCTCAATTAATAAGTGGTGTGTAGTTTTTACGCAACTCACCCCCTTTCTGTGAAGCGTCAATCGCCTGTACACCTCCATAAAGAATTTTTTAATTACGCTGTACATGATATACAAATAGGAAGTGTGACAGCTGAAACCGGCAGTTATACTGGATTCTAAATGACATTGATTTTTATTCTTCATAACCAGACTATCACTGTATGCGTCGGTGGTACAGGGGTAGAATGCTCGAGGTCCGAGGTTCGATCTCCGGCCGATGCACCGCTTTACCTCACTAAGCCAGTAATAAGACTGGTAAAGTTGGAAGGTTGGGGGCATGAGGCCAGGAAACCAACTCCTTAAAAATAAACACCGCTGCTACCAAAGTTTCAAGCGTCTATTTTTGAAGCCCTATGTTCCCACTGGTAACGTAAAGGAATAAAATAATATAATAATAAGAGTATTACTGTATCAGATTATAAGGATGAAAACATTTGGCGTATTGTTTGTAGTATTTAACTTTCAGTTGATGTTTTCTGGGTTCGAGCCCTTCTTTGCCTATTTCATACTTGGGCAGATGAGCATATTATTATCCGCCCTCTGTTTTGGGGTCATTTCAATTCTGATCTATAAGACTGTCTATAATTTTCACCTCCTTGTCACGCGTTTTGCCAAAAATTTTATTTCAATCTCGAAACTTTTACAGTTGGTTGGACGATTTAATCATGAGCTGGCATCAGCTAGAGAATCATTGGGAAAAAAAAGCTGAGAGTACTGGACAACTGTTTCGTCC
The DNA here is from genome assembly GCA_944472135.2 of Trichobilharzia regenti. Taxonomy (NCBI): domain Eukaryota; kingdom Metazoa; phylum Platyhelminthes; class Trematoda; order Strigeidida; family Schistosomatidae; genus Trichobilharzia; species Trichobilharzia regenti. The sequence continues at coordinate 5,019,992 of OX235265.1, forward strand.
TGGTTTGAGGCTCTTCATCAGTACGCAGAAGTAAGAATTTTTGCACTGGCCATTAGATCGAATCCCAGTGGCTTAATGGTCTATGAGCTCGCTGTCCTTGTAACCAGAAAGTCCTGGGTTCGAACCTTAGTGGGGTGGATACATAGTGCTGAAGAGTCCCAAACTAGGCTGATTCAACGGCTGTCCGGTACTCCCAATTGGGTTCTCTAACTGATGTGTCAGCTCATGATGAAATCCTCCAACCAACCAATCAAAAACAAAAAAATATTTGAAACGATTTTAAGGAGAATGAACTGCAAAAAACATCCCTACAAAAAAACCAAATACCTGGAATTAATTCTTTTTTTTGTTTTCTTTTTTGACAGACATTTACTCACTCTAAATTATTTAGATCCTGAAAAACATGATTCTTCAAATAGTAATAATAATCTGCATAAAACCTCCTCGTTAACATCATCTACGCTATCATTGTCAAATAATGGGAATAATGGTGTTAGCGGGACACCACAACCACCACCACCACCAAAATTATGTTGGTCAACATCACCAAGATTGAATTCAATGTTGTCAACATCAATGACACGAAGTTCTACAGTGTCTAATCAACATCCTAGTGTTAGTGAATTAATTCCACATCTTGTTAAATCAGCTGAAGTATTTCTATCACTGGCTAATACTTCATCAACAAGTGCATCAATGTTGTCTTCATCGAATGATAGAATGTCAAGATCTAATCATAAGCATGAATCAACAGGTTCAGAAAAAAACAAACAGCAGGAGCAGAAGAAGACGAAGAAGACATCAAATGTATCCTATTGGTATGTGATGGTATACATTTTTTGCTAAGAATTATGTCTATACATTATCGTGTAACATATGCCAGCTTACGCCGTCTCTGGCTTAGTAGACGTGATATCCGGTTGGCTATCGACCAAAGGGCGGGTGTACTGCTCAACAGTCTGCTCCCTCCTCCTTTATAGCTGGCTGTGAAACCTGGCCATTGAGAGTGGAAGACATGAAAAGGCCGGCTAGCTGTTTTTGATCATAAGTGCCTGCCTTCTATCTCCCGTGTTAAGTGGTATAATCGGGTGAGTAATATTGAGGTTAGGCTTCGGTCGAGTGCTAGGGAGGGGAAATCAATCGACGACACTGTGAATTTACATCGACTTAGATGGTTAGGACATGTGTTACGAATGCATGTCTAGTCATCGCCTTCCTCGTCCGACGGGCAATGTTAGCTGTTTGACATAGGGTCAGGTTGGAAAAGAGCCAGTGGTGGTGTTGGTCAAACCAAAACATGGCTTCATCAGACAGTGAAATCCACAACAGTTAGTTTAAGCCGGTCACGTAGAAAGGTGTAGACTTCCTGGTTGGGATCCTCGGGATGGTAAAAATCAATGGTTGAAAACAATCGGTGATATGGCTCAAAATCGTTTTCAACGGCTGGCGGACATGCATCCACTCCCTGTGAATTATGATTTCTATTGAAACTATATTGTTCTTCGTTATTACTATTCCTTTGTCTCACACCTCTGTTTACTGTCTCTATTATGAATTTCTTCTACTTTCTTCTCTTTCTTTGTGTTCTACATGGAGTGGAGTATGGCGACTTGAACTGTTGCACATCGATGCGAAGTTCTATGTCGAAAATAGACTGACAGACAGATGCCATGTTCTGGTTTGACCGCCACCTACTGGCTCTTTTCCAGCATAATTCATCATGTGTCAGCTAACATTGCTTGTCGAGGAGGGCGATGGCCAGGGATGTATGCACATTGCATGTCCTAACCATCTCAATCGATTCAGCGGCTTCACAACTCCCCTCCCCCCAGCCTACCTAGCACTCGACCTATGCCTAGTATAAATATTACTCATCTTATTCTACCACTTAGCACCGGAGATAGAACGCAGATACCTATGATCAAAGTTTCAGTCCCCGAAAACCATGAAAATGAAACTCCTGCCACTGCTCTCCACTTCCTTGTGGATCGAATTTCGATTCAAAGGTTTGGATCGGTCAACTCTTTAGAAGACAACCACCTAATTCAGTCTAAGCGTTCTGGGATTACGTGTGCAGCCCTTGCACAAATTGTGAGGATTCATGTGACACATCCCTTGGGTACTTATAATGTGCCAAGTTTGGAGTCATTTTTTGGTGAATGCTTACTAGTAGTGGAATCCAAGATTCACATTTCGTCCTTTCTGGGGTTCGTCAGCTATCTGAATGTACTTGCATTCCTCACCGACATGTCAACTTGATGCCCTTCTAATAAATAAATAAATAAATAATAAATGCACACATTAATTTGTTTTCGGTTTTTTTTTCTTATCTCTAAATAGTCCTATTGAAAAGTTACGTAATGACTCCAAGGAGATTATCTTCACTGGTACTATTCCTAATACAGATCCCCTGACAGATTTAAATGCACAGAATATCAACAAAGAGATGGATCAGGCAACTGGTGAACATTCAGCTATAGACAGTGATGATGACACTGATGACGCGGATCACGAAGATGGTGATGATGATGACGACGACGACAAGTATAAAACGCTAAATAAAAATGAATGGGTCGTGATACGTACTGCACATCCTATCCTATTGACAGATAATTATCCTGAATTATTAAAATACATAAAAAGTGCACATTCACGTGTTTCACGTCGACGTCAAGCATGTAAATCATGGTATTCACAATATTGGCCAAAAACTACTGAAATCATAAATCATATAAGTAGTATGAGTAGTGTTGGTGGTAGTAGTAGCAGTAGTGGTATGAAGTCCAGCAGTACACCTATCAAAATGACAACAGATGATGAAACCTTGGAATTACAAGAAAAACAAGCTCAAAATGATTTATATCGAACAACAACAATAAGTGGATCAATAAAATCTATAAAAAATGATTGTGTAACCCAATGTTGTGTAAAATTGATTGAAGAACATGATCGATGCTTGCGAAGTGATACAGAGGCAGAAGAAGATGGTGATGGTGATGGTGGGACAGCTGAAGGTGGTGGTGTTAGTGGTGCTGGTGTCTGTGATTCATCCTCTTCATCTATCCACCTTCAATCATTATCACGTCAACATGCTTCATCAATGTATCAATTGAATTATTTAAATGATTTTTCTGATGAAGAGAATTGTCATGATAGTGATAAAAATGACAAGGATACAAGTGTACCGCCTTCAGAAGGTTTACCGACAACTGGAACTCGACAGTTGTCTCGTGTAGCCTCTACAGAGGTATTTCATCCCGTCCAAGGGGACGATAATAATAATAACGAAATAGTTTCATTAGATGAGAAATTGGAAAACGTCAATGAAGAAAAAAGAGGACAACCGACGAATAAGGAGAACGAGAAGAAGCCGAAGAGAAAGAAAACGAAAAAGATAAAAAAGGCAGCGTGTCTTGTTTCGCCAAGAATTTCCACACCACATTCTCCAGGGAATTCCACTCCCACGTGTACTTGTTTATCAACCCTACCAGATTTATTAAGGTTAGCACATTTAGATCCAAGTATACAATTACATAAGCATAATTCGATTGGTGTTGCTATGGATACCGTTGCCTCTAGTAATAATAATGATGACGGTGATGATGAAAGAAAAGAATATGAATTGGAGAATTTTTTAGCCGCTTTAGATTGTCTCCCGTCACCTGGACATTGTCCCAAGCACTTTGGTCATTTACCTCCATTTATATCCTATAGTAAAATTGATAATGAATTTTTTGTCAAGTTAGATGAGTATATTAAAGAGTTTGAAGCATCACAGTTGATGAATACTGAGGCATCACTAATGATGAATACATCGTCAACTTTGACCGGTAATAGTAATAGTGATAGTACAGCTTCTTCTGGCGTCGTCAATAGCAAGAGCTTAACACAACAAATGGAGGAAGGAAAGTCTTCAGCAGCAGAATTATCCAATGATCGGTTGTTAGATTCGGTTCTGTTGGACAGATCAGAGTCGAGACAATCGAGTCATAAGATTAACAGTAACAGCAGTAGTACTTGTAGTGTTCGTGGTGGTGGATTAACCGATTTCCCGTCAACGCCCTCCCTGCAGTCAGCAAGACATAATTCGAATTCTGTTGGTGTAGCCGGTGGTATAGGTGAGTTATTGTTGTTTCCATGGTGTTTGTTTTTAAGTTATATATATATGTTGTATGGAGGATTTCACCATGAGCTGGCGTCAGTTAGATAACCACTAGAAAATCTGGGAGTACTGGACAGCTGTCTCGTCCTAGTTTGGGACTCTTCAGCAGCACGCACCCACTTGGGTTCGAACCCAGGACCTTCTGGTTACAAGGCGAGCTCGTAGACCATTGAGCCACTGGGACACGATCCAACGGTTCCTGAATATTGAATACTTCCTTTTGTTTGGTTAAAAATGCCCTTTAAAATTTTCAAAAGAATGGATACTAAACAAAGAGTACTCATTTCGATAACCCCTTCATCATCAGGTTCTACAGTTTTATATACATTATAGTGAGTGAATGACTGAATCAGTGTTATGAACAACATTAATGTTGCTGTTTAAATAACATCGAATCAGTCAATAATATTGATAGATTACAGCTCAATAGCTTCAACATAACAATAAGCTGAATGTCAGAAAAAATAGTAAAGATAATAATACAAATTCATCTTTACTGGATGCCAGCTTGAGTAGTAGTAGTGGCTAGCTGAACTTGTTTCTTTTGCACACAGAGCACTAGTTGTTTGAGGTGAATTGCAATAGCCTCTACTGTTTGGAGCATACGGTTCTTCGATGATGATTTTGGCAATTTATTAGGCAACCGGTAGATGATTGAGAAGGATTCTTCTACGCTGGGTGGCTTTGTGGCCGGTTTGCACCAGATGGTCTAATATCGAACTGTTGGTGATAGTTTTCACTAAACTTTTACTTAGCCATAGTGGAAGGTGTTCTCGAGAAAGAGCACGAATAATCAAGTTCCTAAAGCAACGGTCAATATAACTCGCTCCACCACAGGAGAGCAGTTGAATTGGTAGATGCAATTTGAAGTGGCCAGCTAGTCTAGGTACTTCATCTTTCAGTTGAGGAATCACCATCGGTCGTGTAGAGAATAATACGTGTAGTTCGCTGCCAGCATTAAAAGTTCTTTGTACTGTTTTTCTTAATTTCCTCTTAATTATCTCACTTGGTATATCCATCGCCCTTGAATTGTAGTCGTATGTATAAAGTGGCTTCTTTTTACAGATAGTGAGTAGTCCTTTTCCGCCACGTTCTTTGTCATGTGTTTGTTGACAAATTTGTCGGGATAGCTATTTTCGATCAAAGTATCATATACAATGCCTAATTCATCTTCAATTACTTCTTTTGAGCATATAGCTCTAACTCTGTGGCTGAGGGTCTTCACTAAATTTCTTTTGTACTTGATAGGAACGAAACTGTGAAAATGTGTATATTGTCCTGTCCAAGTACTTTTTCTATACAAATTTGATTTATACTTCGATAGTGCCTTATTCATGAGTAATTCTCATCCAAACTTTCAGAGAAGGGGTTGTTTCCAGCAATTTCATTTCCAGTTTGATCACAAGCTGAATTGCTGAAAACCAACACTGAATACTGGACGGTTGTTTCACCGTATTTTCGGACTCTTGAACCTCCCCTTCTGTCTGTCTGTCTGGATTCAACATAGAACTTGGCACCAAAGTGCACCAGTTCGAGTTGCCACGTTCCAAATAGCACACAGAGGTAGACAAGAAGATGAATGAAGAGAATCAATAGTTTGACAAGTATAAGAGTGAAACAGAATGGGTAATGGTAGAAAAGAATATGAAAGATTACAGAGACTGAATACATCTGCGCTGGCCATTAACAACGATCACTTTGAGCCATGTCACCTATTGTCTCCAGCCATTGATTCCTAGAGTCCCGAGGACCCCAACCCGGGAGTCTGCATCTCCCTACCTGACTCAGTTTAAAAATAGGAAGTGAAGTGGTAGAGCACGTTGACCGCTTCACTTATTTGGGAAGTACCATCAGCCAGTGCCAACGGGTTGATCTCTGACGAAATCTCAGCACGAATACAAGGGGCTCGTTTCGCATTTGTTAGTTTACGCCGACTTTGGCGTAGACGAGATGTTCGACTATCGACCAAAGGGCGGGTGTACTGCTCATCAGTCCGCTCCGTCCTCCTTTATGGCCAGCTGTGAGACCTGGCCACTGAGAGTGGAAGACATGAACAGACTAGCTGTCTTTGATCATAGGTGTCTGCGTTCTATTTCCCGTGTAAAGTGGCATAATAAGGTGAGCAACATTGAGGTTAGGCGTAGAGTTCTAGGTAAACAGGGGAAATCAATCGACGAAGTCGTGAAGCTACATCGACTGAGATGGTTAGGACATGTGTTACGTATGCCCAGCATAGTCATCGCCTCCCTCGACGAGCAATGTTAGCGGATATAGGTTCAGGCTGGAAAAAAGCTAGCGGCGGTCAAACAAAAACTTGGCTGCACCAGTCAATGAAATCCACAACAGCTGGTCTAAGCCACGTAGGAAGGTGTAGACTTCCAGGCTGGGGTCCTCGGGACGGTAAAAATCTATGGTTGGAAACAATTGGTGACATGGTTCAAAGTGATCGTTCTCAATGGCTCACGCAGATGCATCCACTCCCTGTGACTTATGATCTTTAATGAAACTGTTTTGTATTTCTTTTATTACTCCTTTGTCTCACACCTCTGCTCACTGTTTCTATTATGCTTTTCTTGTACTTTCTTCTCTTGCTTCGCGTGCTACACGGAATGTGGCGACTTGAACTTCCGCACATTTGTGCAAAGTTCTATGTCGAAAACAGACAGACAGACCTGACTCAGTTTAACTGTCAAGGATTTCATGGATTGATGCCATGTTTTTGTTTGGCCACCACTTACTCTTTTCCAACCTGCACCACCTATATCAGCTAGTAATGCCCGTCGGGGGAGGCGGTGGTTAGGCATGCGCAGCACGTGACCTAACCATCTCAATCTATGTAACTTTATAGCCTCGTCGATTGATTTTCCCTCTTTGCCCAACACTCTACACCTAACGTCAACATTACTTACCTTATTAAACCACCTAACGTGAGAAAGAGATCGTAGACATCTATGATCCAAAGCAGTCAACCTTTTCATGTCTTCAACTCGTATTGGCCATGTTTCAGAGCCATAGAGAAGGACGGAGCGAACTGATGAGCAGTACACACGTCCCTTGCTTGGTTGATAACCGGATGTCACGCCTACGCCAGAGATGGTGTAAGTCAGCGAAAGCAGCTCGAGCTTTTCGGATCCGTGGTGAGATTTCACCGCCAATCAGTCCGTTGGTGCTAATACAACTTCCCAAGTAGGTGAAGTGGTCAACATGTTCTATCACTTCACTCCCTATCACTAAGTTAGGGGTTGACGTGGTCCAGTCCTGTAGCAGCATCTTACATTTTGTAGGGGCGAATCGCATACCCCCCCAGTAGGGACCTCGAACTAAAGACCCTAATGTTGTGTGAGGTGAGTTCGTTGGCCATTCAGTCATTGGGTGGAAGAGAGATGGAATTTTGACGTCTGTCTATTCGTGATATGTAGCGCCGTTGTCAGTGAATGCCACACCTATTCCCATTGAGAACATTGCTGTACTCAGATGAAGATTTTCTTACCAGGACGAAACAGTTGTCTGTTGTCCAGGTCGCGAAAGACCCTGAAACTTGCGCTGATTCTAGAAGACTGATTGGTGCCTCGTAATTCTGTGTGCGATAGTTGTTATGATCTATGCCACCAGGTGAAATGAACTCGTTGCTGATTTGTTATGGACCTGTTACCAATTGATATGATCGAGTCGGCAACTGTTATGACCGAGTGGACTGATGCTTGAGTATAATAATGCTGACTCAATGAACAAATCAACTGATATGCTGGCTACACCTATTCGTCTGTAGGTGTGGTTGGTACCTTCCACTTCACTGAGCCACGTAAATTTCAAAAGACAAAGACTAACCTGTGACTGGCCTGGAAAAAAAGAGAAGCTAAATTATATCAAGGAACTTAACCCTAAGTTCCTATTATCTCCGAAGACGCTCGAACCGATAATTACTGAGTACAATATTGACCTTAATTCCAAAACACAAGAAACGGGAAGAAGTTGTATTGTTCGCCAGTTGAAGCAAATACTCTGTACAAAGTTTCTAAACAAATATTTTTACTAGGAATGTATTGTACTCTTATTCGTATTCCTTCGTCTTCTTCTAACTTGTACACGATCGAATCACTCGTGCCTTCGAGTTGCCCGCCAATGCCGACCAAGGCCAATGTACAAACGTTAAATGTTCTTAATCAACGACGAAGTATCATAGTCCAAGTCATGGTCTGTCAAAAGTTCATCTTCCAGAGCCAATTAGACACAGACAACACAACGACAGGTCATTCCAAATCAAATCATGTTTGCCTTTTTGGACTTGATGAGGGTAGATAAACTATTCACCTTATTCCCTACGCATTTTCTCTGCAAATTTATACTGTAGGTAGGTAGGGTTATAGTTTTTTAAGTTTAAGGTTTAAAGTGTAGGATTAAGATTAGAATTAGAGTTAAGATTAGGGTTTAGGGTTGCGGTTAGAGTTAGGAGTAGGAGTAAGTTAAAAAACAGTTTCAGAAATATCAATGGATCTCAAAGTACCCATGACCTAGAGTCACTTGGAGGAATGAATCTATCGTGTATGATATGATTTCTCCATAAATCATCTGTGTAGTAACGGAGAGACATTCTTTATAACACATACGTGGCAATTATAAGGTGTAATATTCTGTTTGCTATGATTTTTTTTAGTTCATTTTTCAACGATTGTGATACTTTCTTGATTTTGAATTCTGATTGGTTGTTCAAGGTCACTGTGGTTTTGTCGAAAAAAAAAAACCACATGACATTTATCTATGGAAAATAAAAAACACTTAGTTCATCGAAGAGTCTCTTGTCAGCGGCGATTTCATTCACTTAGCTGTACAATCGCAATCATATATAATTATTTCTGTATGTGTGTGGTGTGTATATTAGCGTTTTCAGTCAGGAATAAAAATTAGTTGGGGTTAATGTTCACGTCATCAAAATATTTCCAAAAAGGCAGTAGAAATAGATTGTTCTGATTGGTAGACGATATGGCTAGGTCAACGAGAAATGAATATTCTGATTGGTTAACGATTTGACCAACACCAAGGTAAGAGAAAGATGGTGAAATTTATACAGTCATCCGATCACATGATGAATCTTAAGGCGATTACTATTTTAAGCCGATTCACATTAGTAACCGACGCGAATATATTAGAAAACGATACGAGGCAATACGAGGATTTTTTAAAATTTGGTATCAGTTAGAGAATAGTGTGTCGGTGGCACAGTGGTGTTAGGACTTTCGCCTACCATGCACATGGTTCTGGCACACCCGATATCTATGGTCGGCCTGCGAAATTTGGGCTACCGATATCACATGCTGGAAATTCCATACATGTACCGAAAATACGGTGTGGCATCAAGCTGTAATCGAAATTTTAAAAAAAATAATTGTTTTTTCATAATTTTGGACTCATTGGAAGTACTCACCCAGTGGGGGGAGGGGGGGACAGAAAATCAAAATTCTGTCTACGAGAATCGGACAGAACTTTCGTAAGTCCAAGCGATCACTTTTCTGCGTAACCTTGATTTCATTCAAACATGATGAAGGTAACCAACTGACAACAATAACGGCCAGCACTAATCATGATCAACGGGAGATCACTTATCCAGCCAGGAAGCGTCGTTTCAACTGCTGGCGATGGTATGCATGAAGATGTCAAAAGCAGGTAATATAGAAAAGGCGAGATTCGCCTTCATCAACCTGAAACCAGTTTGGAAATCTTTCGCACTCCGCCTCAGCATAAAGAATAAGATTCTGATTTTCAACACAAATGTGAAGTCAGTCGGTGAGTTATTCTGTATGGGTCTGAAACTTGTAGTACGTGTCGCGTAAAGCATTTCCACGAGGTTGCAGACATTTTGTCAACAGCTGCCCCCATCACTGACTCCCTATTGAAGATCAAACGGTGAGAAGGAATTAGGGACAGGAAACACTGGGAATAAACTAACAAAGAACCTAATGCTCAACAAATATGTGAGGGAAAATGGAGATGGATTGTGTACACACTGGAAGGATCGTTGAGTGACGTCGTACGCTAGGCTATGACTCTAGTGAAATCCAAGTGGGAAGTGAGTAAAGGAGAATGATGCTCAGGAAGGCTTCTTGTGCTTTTGGAAGTGTGTGGGCGATCGTTACTTCTCGGCTGCCCATACCGTGGAAGTTGATTGATTCTTCGGGTACCTGAAACAGAAAGAGGGTTAGTGTTGCGTGACCGCAGAGTCCAGGGGACAACTGCTTGCTACTGGCCGGTCACACACGGCCTGTATGAACTGGTTTGTGGGATCGGTTCCGTATTAGTAAACTTACCGCCGGTTAAGGACCACCGTAGGATAAGTCGGGATGTACAATTTTTGGGGTCGACCTTTTCTAGCCCCCACCTCTCTCCAGAGTGGATAGACAGCATAGCTGGCTGGCATACTGGTCATCTGAGGGAAACACCTCACTGCGGCTGTTACATCCCTGTTCCTCTGCAGGATGAATTCGCCCTCAGACCCCCCAGCATAGTGTAAGAAAGATCCTTACACTCTTCCGGTGACTGCTTTTATTCTAATCGCTATCCTAACAACCTTCCTGGCATGGTAGGACCTGCAGCAGCATTGGTTCCAGCCAGTGTAGCTTGTTGGGTCATGGTGATGTGCAAGCGCGACCACCACGTCAAGATAGCAGCTAGTCCTTTGTCTCATACCTCTGTTTACTGTCTCTATTATGGATTTCTTCTACTTTCTCCTCTTACTTTGTGTGCTACATGGAGTTTGGCGACTTGAACTGCCGCACATATGTGCAAAGTTCTATGTCGAAAACAGACAGATATGGGAAGTGACGAGTTGGAAGTGGGTTCGAGAGTAACATGAAGGAGAGCGTTTGGCGAGGAGACTGTGGAGCAATCGTGAACGCATCTGAAGAGGATGGAAGAAAATAGAACAAAGCGGAGATGTGCTGTTGAAGCTCTATGTTCCACTCGGAACCCAAGGAATCAATAAGAATAGTTATAATTGTAACATTGAGTAACATTTCTTTGTTAGCTATACAGTATTATTTATTTATTAAAATGTCTGTTACCTTACTTTCGTCTTTTTTTATTAAATAGGTCCCTTTTTATCTATTCTATTGAATCGTTTGGCTAATATGCACAATAATTGCTTTTTTACTAATCTCCTACTGACGGATATATTTGCTGCATTAGCTTCTTATCCATGTCCATTATTGTATGAATTTCTATTGAATCCAGTCGGATTAAGTGTCAAACCGTCTGTCAATACTCTGTATAAGGTAAGTGTGGATTGTCTGCCTTTGTGTGTGTGTGTGTGTATGCGTATATCGACGCTAATGTTTGTCCATTTTTGTTTAGACAATGAATTTTTTAAAGATTTGACTGAATTTCTACATTAATCATAGAAATCACTGAAAAATAGAGAACAGTGGACAGTTCTTTCGTCGTAGTTTAGGACTGTCTACCATTGTACACCTATAACCTTATCAGGAATTGAATCTCGGGATCTACTGGTTACCAGACAGAGCTTGCCGGCCAGTGTGATCACTTGAATCGATCACTAAGTAACCAGTGAATTCAAACTCTGTCAATTCGTGATGTGACACTTATTTGATGAGTTGCATCAACTAGCCCAAAGCGTTGGTCGCTGACGAAGTCTCAGCACGGATACAGAAGGCTCGTATGACATACACCTGCCAACCTACGCCATCTCTCGCCAAGTAGACGAGATATCCTGGTAGCTAGTTGTTGACCAAATGGCGTGTGTACTGCTTATCAATCTGCTCCGTCCTTCTTTATGGCTGTGAAACCTGGCCATTGAGAGTGGACGACTTGGAAAGGCCGACTAGCTGTCTTTCATCATTAATTTCTGCGTTCTATCTCCCATGTTAGGGAGGTGGTATAATAAGGTGAGTAATATTGAGGTCAGGCGTCGAGTGCTAGACTAGATAAGGAGGGGAAATCGATCAACGAGTCTGTGAAGTTACATCGATTGAGATGGTTAGGATATGTGTTTTACGCATGCCTGCGTAGCCATTGCCTTCCTCGACAGTGGGCAATCTTAGCTGACAAACGATTGATCAAGTTGGAAAAGAGACAGCCAATTGTGGTCAAACCAAAACATGGCTTCGTCAGTCAGTGAAAACCACAATAGTTAATTTAAGCCATACAGGAAGGCATATATATATATATATATATATATATATATATATAATATTGCAAAAGAGGTCAAATATTCAAACCAAAAGGGCGAAGAAAACTAAACGAAGAGGTATGAAATGATATTGACAAGTTTCACTGAAGTAACGAAATTAATATACTTTTAAAACGCCGATTTTTAGTGGTCAATATTTACTAGACGACCATTGACTTCACCACTGAAGATATCTTGCAGCTTTCAGGGGCAGCATCCTAAGAATATACTCCAACATGCGGCTGCAAATCCTTCTGTACTTTTCATCCGATGTATGTGCTTTGGTAAGTACATTTAAATTTGAATACGCAGTTGGGAATAAGATCAAGATGGAGGAAGGTGTCTTGTCAACTTTGGATTATCTCAATTGAAGTGTGACTAACTAAGTTCAAATGAACTTATCCAGAAAGTTCAACAGGTTGATATGACTAGTACCCACTACTAGTACTAGTACTACTCATTTTCACCAATCGGTAGTACATAACATCATACACTTATCCTACATTTTTCATTGGAGTTTATGGGGGAAAGGGGTGGGGAACTTCATAGGATAACATAAACTCCTTTTCAATTCATCACAGAAAATAATGTCTACCTACAATGGGTGAGCTTGTCTTGCCTGCTATCTATTGGCATACTTCCGGATACCTTTAACTGGGTGTCAGGAGTGTATGACATCTTTACTTTGAACAAATTTAAGTGCTCAAGACAGGCCTTTGTGCCTAGAAATTCTTACATGGAATAATGAAATAGGACTTCGGTTCTATTTTGTTGGTTTTCGGATCCGAACTAATGGTTAAGAGGGACAGACGGGGGCATTTGTATAGCGGTGTTAGAGGTGAAATTCTGGGATCATCGTCAGACAAACTACAGCGAAATCAATTGTCAAGAATGTTTTCATTGATTAGGAGCGAAAGTCAGAGTTTCGAAGACGATTAGATACCGTTGTAGTTCTGACCATAAACGATGCCAAATAACGATCTGCAATGGTTCTACATAATTGACAGTGCCGGGCAGTCCCCGAGAAACCTTTAAGTCTTTGGGCTTCGGGGGAAGTATGGTTGCAAAGCTGAGACTTAAAGGAATTGACGCAAGGGCACCACCAGGAGTGGAGCCCGCGGTTTAATTCGACTCATATATATATATATAAATATATATAAATATATATATATATATATATATATATATATATATATATATATATATAAGAATCCAGGTGGTTAAGTGTGCACTTAACAGGTATGAAAAAGAGTGAGAACAAATGAGAATACAGGTTTGGAAAAAAAGAGTACGTAATTGTGTGATAATAGTGAATGACTTACTAAAAATAGATGTAAACAAGTTGAATACAGCTTTTACAAGATGACAAACTGAACAAACCTCTTCTCTCACACACAGCTAGCAATCAGCTAGTTATTATAACTGGAGTGTGTTCTTTTTTCTCAGGTGAATTATCAATACAAAAATCGATTCTAAAGAGAAAGTATCTTCAGTTAAGATGGATTCCTGTACGGTTAGTGGTATTTTCTTTTCAACCACATGATATATTATAAGTGCTCTCAACTAACAAAGCTTCTTAGGTAGAATAAAGGATACTGTAGGTAGATATTATTCTTTGTGATGAATTGGAAAGGAGTTTATGTTATCTTATGAAGTTTTCCTCTCTCCCCTTCCCCCATAAATTCCAATGAAAATTGTGGGATAAATGTATGATGTTATATACTACTGATTGGTTGACATGAGTAGTTGAATACTACTCCGGTCAACCAGTTAGTTGGACTTTCTGATTAATTCCATTTGATGAACTTCATTTCAGATAATCTAGGTTTGACAAGACACCTTCCACCATCTTCATCTTATCCCCAACTGCGTATTCAAATTGAAATGTACTTATCAAGGCAAATATATCGTTTTAACTGATTAAAAATGACCATTAAAATTTTTCAAAAGAATGGATATTGAACAAAGAGTACTCTTTTCGATAACCCCTTCATCATCAGGCTCTACAGTTAGATATACATTATAGTGAATGAATGAATTAATGTTATGAACAACATTAATGTTGCTGTTTAAATAACATCAAATCAGTCAATAATACTGATAGATTACATCTGAATAGCATCAACATAAAATAAGCTGAATGTCAGAAAAATTAAGGAAGATAATATTACAAATCCATGAATTTATAGTCTCTACTGCAGGCCAGCCAGGGCAATAGTGGGGGCTAGCTGGACTTGCTTCTTCTCCACACAGAGCACTAGTTGTTTGAGGTGAATTGCAATAGCCTCCGCTGTTTGGAGCATGTGGTGCTTCGATGATGATTTTGGCAATTTATTAGGCACCCGGTAGATAATAGAGAAGGATTCTTCTACGCTGGGTGGCTTTGTGGCCGGTTTGCACCAGATGGTCTAATATCGAACTGTTGGTGATAGTTTTCACTAAACTTTCACTTAGCCATAGTGGAAGGTGTTCTCGAGAGAGCACGAAAAATCAAGTAATCATAAAGTACAGTAGAATTAAAAGAATTGGTATACCGACATCGATGCTATTGGATTGAATGTAGTCACAAAGGAAACATACGGTTTCTATCAAATGAACGTTGGTGAAGAGAGGGACAATATCCAAGGATACCATTTTTTTGTCTGCCGTGTTGACATTCTTAATTGAATCAACAAAGTCGAATGTGCGTGCCACAGAGGTTGTGTCTTGACAGCTTCTCTTTCACCGGCCCCAGAATCTCCACCAACTACTTCGCGATTGAGTCATATGGGGCGCAGCGTTGCAGAACCAGATGGACGCAGTTGTTCATATAGTTTTAAACTGATAATGGATTTGTCTTTCATTTTCTCCAATATCTTAGTTGACTGGAGCTCCGTCTGATCGGTGGGATCTTTCTGTGGAGACTGTTTTTGAAACTTTTAATCATCAGATAGTATCACCGAGAGTTTGCTTAGGTAGTCTGATTTGTTCATCAAGACGATCCTGAAGCCTTTATCTGGTCGGGTCATGATCAAGTTTTCATTATCCTTCAGTTCTTTCAGCTGACTTTGTTTATGGATTCGATGTTATTTAAACATTGTTGTTCATAACACTAATTCATTCATTCACTATAATGCATATATAATTAACTGTAGAGCCTGATGATGAAGGAGTTATCGAAAAGAGTACTCTTTGTTCAGTATCCATTCTTTTGGAAATATATCGGACAAAGAGTACAGAAGGATTTTTAGCTGCAAGTTGGAGCATATTTTTAGGCACCTACTGCTGAAAGGTGCAAGAAATCTTCATTTGTGCAGTTGCTGGTCATCGGTATTTTAAAACCATATAAATATCTTTACTTCAGTGAAACTTGTCAATATCATTTCATACCTCTTCATTTAGTTTTCTTCGTCCTCTTGGCCTGAATGTTTGACCTCTTTTTTGAACTTATTAATCACGTAGAATCAATAAAACTGAACACTCGTAGGTAACATGTGCTGCTTACTTTATCTTCTTCTCACCTCCTGATTATTATCCAACTTTTCCATCCATCTGTGGTTCTTCTCTTGATTACGTAATATTACGTAATAGTTATTTTATTTATTTTCTTACTATCCCCTTATGTTCCGAATGAAACATACAGCGCTTCAATATCACATTTTCATTTCATCCTGTTCCCTCTGCAATCCTTTCCAGCTTCTTCCACGATCGTCTATGCGCTGCTTTCATCTCCTGCTCACGTAAACTCCCCCCATTGTCATACTTGGACCCGTGCCCAACTAACTTGTTGATTTCCATTCACGTTCCACTTCATTCACCATGCTCGACGTCACTCAATAGTCTCAGTTTATTTTACTGTCTTTCTCCATTTTTGTAAGCATAGTTGTTAGGCAATAGGTTCTGAGTTTGTTTTAGTATCAGAGACTGACTAACTGGTTTCGACATAGAAGTCAATCCATCACAAGTCACCACACTCCATACAGCACACAAAGCAAGAGAAGAAAGTAAGAAGGAATGCAAAACAGAGACAGTAAACAGAGATATGAGACAAAAAGAATAGTAATATGGAAGAAATTGGAAATTATAAGTCACAAGGAGTGGATGCATATACCCCAGTCATTGAGAACGATCACTTTGAGCCATATCATCAATTGTCTCCAGCCATTAGCGTTTACCGTCCCGAGGACCCCAAACAAAAAGTCTACACTTGCTTACGTGGCTTAAACTAACTGTTGTGGATTTCACTGACTGATGAGACAATGTTTTGGTTTGACCAACACCACCACTGGCTCTTTTCCAACCTTACCCTATGTCAGTCAGCTAACATTGCCCATCGGACGAGGAAGGCGATGAGTAGGCATGCATTCGTAACACATTTCCTAATCATCTCAGTCGATGTAACTTCACAGTCTTGTCTATTGATTTCCCCTCCTCTACCTAGCACTTGACCGATGGCTAACCTCAATTATTGCTCACCCTATTATACCATTTCACACGGGAGATAGAACGCAGGCACCTATGATCAAAAACAGCTAGCCGGCCTTTTCATGTCTTCCACTCTCAATGGCCAGGCTTCACAGCCAGCCATAAAGGAGGACGGAGCGGAATGCTGAGTATTACACCCGCTCTTTGATTGATAGCCGGATATCACGTTGGTGTCAGAGTCCCTTCTTGTTATTAGTAATTGCCGTTGTCTAACTACTTAACTGAAGTTTGTGTGTGTGTGTGTGTGAATATTTTGCATATTGATATGAAAATTGTTTTAAGTTTTATGCACAGTTGATATGACCCCACAAAATAAGATGACATACTTGTGTTTTCTTGTTTAATTGGCTGGAGGGTTTCATCATGAGCTGACATCTTTGAGAGAACCACTGGAAAACCTGGGAGTACTGAACAGCTGTTTCGTCCTGATGTCAGCTGATGATGAAACTATCTAACCAATCAAACACAACCCCTACAAAAAAGCCAATACTTGAAAATGAATCTAATGCTCACTAGCAACTTCTCCTATTCAGGCGCGGTTAACCTGGGACTCTAGTAGGAAGTCGTGACCAATAGGGTACAGAAGGTTGAAGGTATGAGGCAGTAACTCATCATCGAAGGAGACATTGCGAAGTGGTCGTGCAATGTCAAGTATTGGCAGAAGTTGGAATTCATGGACTGGACACTGTGTCGGATCCCAGTGGCCTAATGGTCTACGAGTTAGCTGGCCTTGTAACCAGAAGGTCCTGGGTTCAAACCCTCTATGGTGGATGCGTACTGTGAAGAGTCCCATACTACGAGGAGACGGTTGTTCAGTACTCCAAGTTGATTTTCCGGTGCTGCTGTAACTGATATCAACGCATGATGAAACCCTCCAGTCAATCAAACAAAATGCCAGAAAACCAATACCTGGAAATTATCTAGTTTAATTTGTTGTTTTTGCTTTGTTCTAGTTCATCCTAGGGAAATAAATTGTACGAAATGATAGTACTCAAATAGTAAAAAAGTAGTATAATTATAAACGCAAAAAACATATTTAGAGCACTTCACACAATAAGGAACAGATATCTATTATGTACATCACCTGTGCTACACGTTGTGCTTATTATATATGATACATAATTGTAACTATTTTATTTATACATTAATTTATACATATTGGCCAGATGACACCATATTAGTAATAGCATCATTCCTTTCTCAGACAGTTATTTAAGATAGTGTACTCATTGAAGTAAGATGGTGAAGAATGGTGGTAGTATAGCTAACGTGAATAATGAGATTCATGGACATAACTCAGGAACACTTATCTCATGTATTGAAATATGTTGCCGCCCCATCTCCCCCTCCCCCACCGCCGAACAATTATGCTTCTTCTCAAGTGCAGTAGAAACTGTTGAATCTGAAGGTCTTAAACATTTTAAATACTCACGAGAGTGAACAATTCTATTAGAGGTTAGACTTTAATCACTTAAAACATAGTGGATAAGAGAAAATAATATGCACTATAGTTGTGGTGGTTTTTGGTAGCCTAAGTTTTGACTAGTCCGCTGATAATATTGGTTAGTTCAATGGTAGAATCCGTTGCAACCACGTGGTAGGTAGGTCAACGTTCGATTCCCGACCAATGTATTACTAAACCTCTCCTGTTATGCTGTTTATTAATAAATAAGTAATAGAGTGAGAGTTGGGCTAACAACCTCGTTTCGTAACTAGAATAACACCATTACTAAAACTTTAGAATAGAGGCCTCAAGCTTTATGTTTCTCTCTGGTATTCCCAATGGTGTTGTGTTATCGCGAATAGGTAGGAGGTAGTATTCATGGGCGAAATGGTAATGTGCTCATCCTGTACCTTAAATGGGACACTAAATCCATTTTGATAGGATTAAGGTTCTACAGAAAGATCTTGGTTCGTATAAAAAAAGACTGACTGCAGAAGCCCTGCATATATGGGTGAATCCCTATAGTTTGAACAGACATGAAGGTGTGATGTTAGCTGATGCATGGTAAGTCCTGATTAATAATTAAAAATTAGATATGTATCAACAATTAATCATGCTTGGTCAAAGTTCCCAACTGTCTATATCTTCTTATGGAGAAGCTAACAAATGTTTTACAACTGTCTACCGATGCACACATACACACATATTTTCATATTCAATTTTAGTCGAAAATAATCGGATGAAAAGTACACTCTGTTTAAATTGTTTAACAAAAGTACACTAATTTTTGAGGTTAAGTCAGGTCAAATTTTGATCACAGCTCATACAATTTTGTTTATTATACTTGTTGATACTTGTTCCATGACTCATGATTGGATAAAGTTTTTTTAAAAAGAGCAAGAGATGTCCCCCTTTTCATATACATAAACCTCTGTTATGTTAATTTCGATTAATTTCACTGAAGAAGTTCGGACCAGATTGCCGAATACTGGAAACGTTGGAATTAATCATTTCACAATTTCGCTGAGATTCTACAAATATTATTTTTTTTTACAAGTGTCATTTAATCTATTATTGTATAAAAGTATTGATGGAGCTGAATAAGTTGTATCACGAACTGACTTAAGTTGGAGAAATATTGAAAGCCCAGTTAACAACTCTTCAGCAGCATGTACCCATTACCCCATCGGGGATATTGAATGTAGGATCTTTTACCACTCAACCATTTGGACAGATTATAAATTCACCATACTCATACGGTTAACGAACTGATATAAGAAGTAAACTTTATGGAAGGGTACAAAGTTATAAAACCAAATAAGACTGAATGTTTTATTGATTACATTAATCAGTTAAGCTTTGACAAACATTCATAAAATAAATTATCAATATTGGGGTTTAAGAAAAAGTTGAGGCATTGTGCTTTCTTCCAGCTTATAAAATTTCCTAATAGTTAGGGTGACGCGTTTGAATTCTACTGTAGCTACCAGTGTTAAGTAATATATTTAGGCCTATTTCAATAGATCTAACTCAAACCTTGATATATGATCTGATCTCTTTTAATAAATTTCATAGGATCGAGTGTAGTTTGCTGGCTAAATCATTTTTCTTTAGAATAGAATAGAATAATAACAGCTTTATTCCAAACGGTATTTGTGGTACAGGTATGGAATTTTCAGCGTGCATTACAGTATATTGCATCTTATTACCTCATAAATTATATAAGATTTTCGAAATCAAAGATAAATAAATAAAAGTAAAATAGATAAGTTATAAATGAATAAAATAAATAAAAATAAAAAAAACAGCGTAGAGTATTACATTTCAAACGATGCACCACAGGATATGAAATATAAAGTTGATGTGTGATAGAAGATGAGAACAACAGTGTAATAGTAACGACGAAAGGAAAACAAAAACTAATGAGACTATTTGTTAGAGTGCCGCAGTAAGTTGATCGTGTCATACCTAACGGATTTCTCATCACCACATAACAGCTGTGCCAGATACGGTATTGTGGAGTTTTTGTATTTGGTAGTCCTAGCATATAGCCTCGTATAGCTACTTCTAGTTCTACCAGATGAAATGCAAGGAGATAGATGCGTATAGAGAGGATTCTCGGGGTCCGATAATATTGTATTCGCTAGTTTCTTACATGACGTAATATGTCTATCTACAATAGTGTTAACCAGTTGGTTTAACGATATCCCACTTGCCCTACTAACGGCTTTTAGTGCCTGCCCTTCTCAGCAGAGCAAAGTCTTTCTTAATTAGTCCAGGAAAGACTAATGGGGAGCAGTAAAGGCGGGAGGATGGGTGGAATACAAGAATTTACAAACTGAGAAAGCAAAGACTGCTTTATGCCAGACTGCCTAAATTTCCTAATGTCGAACGTTAAGTGAAACATCTTTCTAGTAACTAGCAAGATGTGGGAAGACCAGGAAAGATAGGTGGAAAAACTCAGCCCAAGGTACTTGACATTAGATGTATTTTCAACCTCTGTGCCGTCAATGATAGCGGGGCCATGTGAGCTAACTAGTTGCTGTAGGTCACATTTACGTCTGAAAGTGAAATTGACTACCTGACATTTGGACGGATTAAGCTTAAGTCCGTTTGAAGAGGACCACTGACTAATTTCCGACAGAAAGTTATTTAATTTGGAACAATCTGACTGAGAGTTGACAGGCATAGAAACCGAGAGGTCATCCTTCACGTTCCCAGTGGAACATAGGGGTTCAAGCTAGCGCCAGCTTGAAGTTTCTGTAGCACTGGTATCTATTTTTACAGGATGAGGTTGCTAGCCTCATGCCCAACCTTCCCTCTTTACCAGTCTTATCACTGGCTTAGTGAGGTGAAAGACTGTGTCAGTGGCTGGGAATCGAACCACGGACTACACGTGTGGTCGGCGAGCATTCTACCATTGTGTCACCGACACTGGCTAAATATGGAGTCTTATTATTGAGCTTAGTAGAATAGCGATGTACTAGGTAGTCGGAGGCTATTGGCAGGCGTATTTGTAACTTCTGAGGAACTAGCCTCCTCTGAAAGATTCTAACTTGTGTCACCCAGTGCTGCAGTTAGAGATATTCAAGCTCAAAACCAACCTCCTGTAAGACTGTGGTGAATAAATTCATCGGTCAATACTGTGTAATCAACTTCGTGTACTACGATATTTGTTGTGTTAAACATGCAGCAATCATTTCATTCATGTCATCTGAAGCATCATGGACTCTCATTCTGACAAGTGTCAAGTAAACACGAAATCTAGTTTCTCGACTTACCTTAGATTGCCTTCAACTATCCAATATTTAATCATTCGTTAGTAACAAAGCTGCTTAGAACCTAAGTGCTCGAGAAATATGCTCAACAAAATGGAAATGAGTCAGAAATATACGCTGAGTGAGATCGCTCGTCCGTCAGGCACTCTAGTGAAACGTGAATGAGAAATAACAAATTTGGTGTTCTTTCAAGAGTGTCACGAACGAGATCGTTTGAGGAGGAGTGGGAGGAAGAGATGAAAGCATATGGTCAATTGTAGAGCCAGACAAAGAGTGTACTTCAAAGAACAGGATGAAATGAGGATTTGCTGTTGAAGCCTTATTTTCCGTTCGGAACTTAAGGGAATAATAATCATAATAACCGGTTACAGGTTTTCATCATGAGCTGACATTAGTTAGAGAACCATTGGAAAACCTGATAGTAATAGGCAGTTGTTTCGTCAGCCTAGGTTGGGACTCCTCATCAGTACTCACCCATCGCCAGGGTTCGAATCCAGGACCTTATGGTTACAAGGCGAGCTCGTAACCCTAGCAGTGGAAGCGTACTGATGAGGAGTCCCAAACTAGGCTGACGAAACAACTGCCTATTACTCCCAGGTTTTCCAATCCCTCTCGAACTGTGACCAATCAATCAAATGGGGTTCTAGTGAAAAGTCGTGACCAGTAGGGTGCAGCAGGTTGGGTGTGAGAACAAATACTCGCCAGATAAGATATCGGCTAACGGCGCGCTATGTCGTGAATTGGTAGAAGTTAGAATTCATAGTCCATTAGGTTGAAACCCAGTGACATAGTATTCGATGAGGTTACTCGCCTTGTAAACAGAAGGTCCTGCGTTTTAACCCCCGTGGTAGATGGTTACTCATGAAGTGTCCCGAACTAGGACAAAAGGAACATCTGTCCAGTACTCCCTATTGGTTTTCCAATGGTTTTCTAACTGATGTCAGCTCATGATGAAATCCTGTAAATAATCACTTTTTTCATTTAGTATGAAAGATAAATTTTAAAGTTGAGTTAGCACAACTGTGTTGCTTCATTGTCTTAAAGAAAGAAAAATCCTAAAAGTTTCACTTTGTTTAACCTTCATTCATTTTTTCTTAAATTGTTGTTTGTTTAGGTTCTTAGATCAGTTAACAGTCAAATTGTAGTTGCTTCAGAATCTGTTGAACAATGGAAGTCACTTGTATTCCGTGCTCGTGTTTACTTGAATATTGTATGGCCAGGTCCATTTAAAATGACAATAGATCCAAATTTTTATACAACACATCGTGGTGGCGGTGGTTGTGGGGTAGTTCACAGGTCAATAGACGAAAAAAGATGACAACAAATCCTTCAAACAATCAGCAGAAAGGTATGCTTATATATATATATATATATATATATATATATTTCCTTCACGTTCCCAGTGGAACATAGGGCCTCAAGCTAGTGGCTTGAAGTTTCTATAGCAGTGTTTAATTTAACAGGATGAGGTTGCTAGCCTCATGCTCCTCTTTACCAGCTTTATTTCTGTCTTAGCGAGGTGAAGGAGTGCGTCGGCAGGGGATCGAACCCGGGACCATGTGCATGGTTGGCGAGCGTCCTAACCGCTGTACCACCGACGCATATATATATATATAATTTCACTTAACAATAATACTCGGTCCAGTCAATCTAAATTGAATTAAATAATTAATATGTGACCCTTTGCATAACAAAGGTAGCTCTCGTTGCTCAAGTGGTTTAGTAGTGGATAACGCTTTGGCTGGCGTTTGAAACTATGGGCACCGGTTTCGAGCCTCGCTGGTAACATGATCACTGACTCATTGGGGAATGAATGCAGGTACATCCAGATAGCTGACGAGTTCCAAATAGGACGAAATGCCCCTTATCCTGAATTCGTATCACTGCTAATCAGCATCTACCAATTGACTTCGTGTGATTAATGTGTTTTTGTTGAGCGATCGATTGTTGGCTGGTTCGTTGTCAGTCAAATTTTCTTGGTGCTAATTCTTTCTGACCGTTCAGTTGGCCATTTAATCTTCAGTATGGAGCCAGCCAGTGAAGTGTGTGTGGGGGGGTGAGGGTTGAACAGAATCCGAATCTTGTTGTTTATGCTGGCTGGCTGGCTGGCTGAGGTGGAGTGAAGAGGATTTCCAAACTGGTTTCAGGTTCATGAAGGCGTATGTTGCCTTTCCGATTCTGACTGGTTGGCTTTGATATCTTCATTTGTTCCGCTGGCCTGTGGCTGAAACGATACTGGCTGCCTAGAGAAGTGAAGGAAGCAACCTCTTCGAAATCTCTCTCACTGACGGGGATCGGTGCTGGTTGTTCTTGTTGTCGTTGATGGTGGTGGTGGTGGTTGGTTATTTTCATCACCTTCATCTTCTCTATGTTCATCTGGAGTGTCCTATCCTTGCTGTTTGCCAGCTTCTTCAGCCAGTCTGTTGGTTTTCGCGTGCCTAAAAGTATTCGAGTTCTTGTGACATTATATTATAATAATTATTATTATTGTTCCCTTGGGTTCCTAGTGAAACATAGGGCTTCAACTGTACGTCTCCACTTGCCACTTCTGTCTTCTGCTGCTGTACTTTTCACCTGCATCCATGTTAGTTAGTCCATACTCTTTCAACTCCTCTCTCTTCACACGATCTTCTCCATGTCACCCTTGCACTGACTTCCCACTCGCCGCCTCCCTTTTGGCCTGGTTTGACTCGACCAATGGCCTGAGGCGCACGCGATGTCACCCAGTGGCCTCCTCACCTCAGCGAGTGTCCAATCCATCTCCACTTTCTCTTGCACATTTGTTGGTTGGTAATTGGTTCTTGTTTTATTTTCTTTGTTCCCATAGTTTGCAATAGTAGGTGATTCTTTCCGGCCCGCCCGGCCATATGATTGATCTTCAGTATAGATCCAGTGAAGACAGTTGTTGATAAAGGTAACGTCTGCAACAGGCTGTTGGAAATATTCTTTGTAACCCACCCGTCAAGTTTCTGATCTGTATAGAAGAACTGACTGAATTGACGTATTTGTATTGAAAATCTGACCGAATTTTGTTGTTGATGCTGAGTTGAGTGACGAAGATTTCCAGATTGATTGTTTCAGGTTGATGATGCTGATGTGTTTCTCGCTCGCCTTCCCGATTCTCGCTCGATTTGACATCCTCGTCCGTTCCGACTGCCTGTAGTTGAGACAATGTTCCCAGGATAAATGAAGCGAATGAAGTAACCTCTTTCAAATCCCTCCCATTGATGGTGATTGACTCTCGATGTTGATTTTGTGACATTAGAGGATAATAATAATAATAATCTAGGTAATAGGATAATCACTATTTTGGGTCACATTGCTAACCTGACTGATAGAATTCAGTCGACATTAAACAAAAGACTGGACGCATGACACATTAGTGTCCAATCTTTATCCGAATTTCCTGTCTATTTTATTATTACTACACTTTTGATAGCGTTAATAGAAGACGGAGATTATCTCAAAAATGTGGTGTGGATTTGCGCTATACATTTCGAACAATCTGATCCTTCACACATTTACTTGTCAAGTCAACATATTTAAGTTGTTTCTCATTCCCTTTCCCTTTAACTTATTTGAAAGATTTATTATTATTATTATGCACTGATAACGTCCATTTCACATTTGAAGGTGAACATTTTCGACAAGTGGATGGCATTGCTATGGGGAGTTCATTAGGACCTTTGTTAGCGAACGTTTACATGAAAACTTATCCCTTGATTTAATTTCAAAATTGCCCTTCTATAAGAGATATGTAGATGATATCATTTTGATATACGACAATCATGAAGATGCGAGTCGTCTATTAGATAAATTCAACTCTGTACAGAATCATATATTCTTACATCTCCATTTTTTCTTGCTTATTTGTTGCATAATCGGTTTCTACTGGGTTGGTTCACTCATTGCGAGAGATCCCTATTGCTGATCTTTTCTGACCATCTGATCTTGAGTAGTAGGAGCGAAGACAGCTGTTGATGAAGGTGTGGTGCTCTTCATGACGCGCTGACTAAGTCTCTGATCCGTATAGTAGCATTTACTTCACATTGGAGTTGAAAATTCGGATCTTATTTTTGATGCTGAGTGCTGTTGACCTATCTCCACATAGACTTAAGAGTAATGAAAGCTTGTCTTGCTTTTCCGATTCTGGCTTTGATATCCTCGTCAGTTCCGTTGGCCTGCAGTTGAAACGATGCTTCCCAGGTAGGTGAAGGAGGTTGTTCCTTTCAGGTTCCTCCCATTTATACTGGCTGATTGTTGTCTGTTGTTGTTGGTGGTGGTGGTGTTGGCCAGGAATCTTCATCACCTCTGTTTTCTCTATGTTCACCTGAAGTCCTGTCTTCTCTGGGTGCTTCTTCTGCCAACATGTTGCTTTTCACTTGCATATCTTCTAGTTTGTGGGAAATCAGACATATATATCGCATCGGTGAAGTCCAGATCCTCCAAGTTTGTCTTTGTGTGAGTCCATTTTATGTCTGTTTCCTCTTTGTCCGCCGTTGTTTGTCGCACTATCCAATCTACTGCAATCAGGAAGATCATTGGCGATAGTAGACAGCCAGCCTTGCCTCACTCCCTCCAGTACTCACTTCGAAGGATTCATATTTTTATAAATTTTCTATAATTGTATTGCATAATCTACAGAAGTGTTTATTCTTCTATTTTTAGGTGTATCTCAAGCCAGAGATGCTACATCTAAGTCTTCACAAAATCATTCAACAGATTGTCAATTACACAAAAATTCTCTTCAACATGTTATCCCCTTATCACCTGTTATCTATCCTACACCTTCAATGGATAACATTAATATTAACAATAGTAAAGCAGGCAGTAATGAACGTTCACACCGTAGTGGTAGCGTTACAAGTAGTACTACCTCCAGTTTGAGTAATATCGGTTCACATATACGTCATAGTAGTCGTAGTCGAATTAATCAACTCTTTGGATTAACTAGTCGAATTGCACTTAGTCCTGTATTAAAACGTGCATCATTACAACAACAACAACCACGTTCATCGCTTTTCTCATCTGATCATCGTCAAAGCAAATCGAAAGTTTATAATTCAGGATCAGAAGATGAAGGTGACGGTGATGCTGATAGCGTTGGCGATCACAGTAATCGTGATGGAAGTCATCTTAAATTTCCCGGTAGTTCAGATACTACTACTGATATCTCTAATAAAACACGTAATTTAGTTTATGCTTCAATTATTTTTGATGAATTCTGTTATGAACTTGCTTCTATCTGTTATGAGCATAGTTTAAATCCATGTTTTCCGAATATCTGAAATTTAAAATTATTATCCATTATAACCATAAGAAGTATTATGTATTATAATAATAAGTATTATTATTATTGATAATATTATTTCTCCCTTTTGAATTTCATATAATTTGAAATACAGATGTTGATGATGATAATGACGATAGTAAATTTCGTAAATGCTGACATATTTTTCTAGAAAATTAATTTCCCGCCCCTCTTTTTTTGCTTTCCCGCCGCCTTGTCATGAATTTGTTTTTTTGAGTTATTCTAACAAAACAAAACGCAAAACAGGTTGTCTTTCGAATCTCTCTTCTTCATATTTCTTCTTCCTCTTTTACAGACTTTTAGCTGAAACAAAATGTGTTGTTTTAATCGGGTTACTTACTGTTTTTTGTGGCGACAGAATAAACTCTACTTGTTCAATGTCCAATATGTGTCCATTTGTAACTGTAATTGACTTCATTTAAACAAACAAACAAATTTATGAGATTTATTATATTTTAATCTGACAGCTGTATCCTACGTGTAAATATTTTTTACGGTATTTTCTTTTCTTTTCTGGTTATTTTCTATATACTTATATTATTTACGCATACTTCACACTACTATGCATTAAAACAACTTTGGTTGATGATGATATTATTGGTTGCTTGGTGTGTGTTTTTTTCCAATTCAATGTTTCAATTTTATTGTATTTATGTATTCAGATGATGATTATGTTATAATGGGAAGCAAAGAAATCGGGATAATGAAGTATTATTAATGCGCCATAATCAACTTTTGTTGTTCTTTTTGTTGTTTTAATAACCAATGATGTGTCGTCATGGAAGTGTTATTTAGGTAATTTTAAACTTTAGCGATCTAAGTGAACAGACGTAATAATTAATAATAACCTACTTTATTCCAAAACAAACAGCGTCGGTGGCACAGTGGATAGGACTCTCGCCAACCATGCACATGGTCCGAGGTTCTATCCCCTGTCGACGCACACCTGATATCTATCTATGGTCGGCCTGCAAAATTTGGGCTACCGCTATCCATGCTGAAAATTTCATACTTGTACCAAAAATACAGTGTGGAATCAAGCTGTAATCAAAAAATTTAAAAAAAATTATAATATAGAATGGAATTTTCAGCATTTGTCACAATATTTTGCATCTGATTTACTCAAAATATAAATAAAATTAAAATTTAAAAACAAAAGTAACCAGAGGAATTTGTCCACATTTACGGTATAAAGTGAAAAATATTCGAAGTACGAACTGAGAATAATAAATATAATAATAGTAATAATAATAATAATAACAGTGAATTTGTTTCAAACAGTATTGTCGATTCAGTTTGGAAATTTTAGCATGTTACTATAGATTATTGAATCTAATGTTCTGTAGATATAGCAGCATGGTGAGGGGAAATATAAGATTAACAGTTCTAACACAGCTTAAATGATGTTCACATTTATGAAAAATAAATAAATAAAAACAAAAAAATTGAGAGGATTATAAATATAAGAAGTACAACAACAATAAGGTTTGATGGTGTAAAGGTGGAGGAAATGGTTTATTAATTAGTGGAAAGAAGGTTAATTAGTTCATGCCTAACGCTATTTTCATAACATAAAATACGTGACACCAAATATGGTATAATGGAATTTCTGTACTTAGACGTAGTACGTGCATAAAGTCTTCTGAAAAGACTGCCTGTTTTGATTGGACACTAGTAACTAGTGTGACACTAGTCTAGTCCTTTTTTTTGGTGCAGACTGAATTATATCATCAGTCAGGTTTGTAATGTTGTAACAACAGAAGACAAGGGCCAGGCAACAGATCATTTATATGTTAACTGTATCCGCCTACGCAAAGCCTTTGTTCTCACTTTTCTCACGACCAATATTGGGGACATAAATATTGACGTAAATTAATGTCCACCAATTTTGACTAACAGCCAGCTCTCACCACAATGTGACCACCATTCTAGGCAGCTCGCCATCACGGTGCACGGTTTGAATCTCAGAAGGGATGAGATGAGTTCCTTCAAGGTTGCAGATACACCTTGCTGATGACTGCCAACTAGAACGAAACCTAGGTCAAGCAAGGCTTCCTGTGGCCAATTGCCTACAACCATTTAATGTCATCAAAATCTTCTTGTTTTACCTGAGGAGACACAACGTTGAAGCTGCGGGCAAAATGGATGCTCATAGTCTATAGTAAACACACGAAAATACAAATGCAGTACACGAATTACACTGCGAATTTCATCAAAAAGTAGGTGTGGTATTTGAGACCTGTCGGGTTACTAAGCGTATAGGAAGATTTTAGATGTGGAGGAGTAGTATCTCTGATGTGAATAGGTATGCAACCGCTGTTGATGGATATGTACGTGCACAAATATCGAGGCTGTCGTAATACAGGAAATCTGTTGAAGAAGATATGTTATATCAACCATGAACCATCATGGATCCTGTAGAACAGTGAGTGAGTTGAAAAACAGCATGATTTGCAGTTGTCTGGATGAGAGTATGTACAGAAACAGGTTTTGACTGTCACTAAAGACTCCAGTAAGGAATTAGGAGGGTTCTTTGGACAAATACGCGAGAGTTGCTGCATATAACCACTTCTCAATACTAACTTTGATATGTTTAAAAGGTTTTTTAAAAGATACCTATTTACTACTGGTTCATTTGACAAGTTGGTCAAGACCATTATGTCCGTTTACTTGGGTCGCCATAATATAGAGTTATCGGTATTTACCTAATTTTAGTTTTTGTATTCCCCCATCGATTGATCACGTATTAAACCAAAGTGTTTAGTCTCTGTGTTAACATGCTGGCTCCTAGTATCTGTGGGTGTTGATTGTACTCAAGATAGACGTCAACTAACCGCACTCACTAAAGACTTCTCATCTTAATACCCTTAGCACTATATTACCTAGCGGGTAAGTACTGACTAACAAAATCAAAGTAAAAAACGTTTGAGACTGGGTAGTGTGTCCTGATGAAAGTTGTATTTTACCCATGATTAAATCTCAATTCTAATAAATAAAAATGTTGTACAACTTATCTGTTGCCCGGCTGGGTAGTAAGCTCTAAGAGTGCGCTTAATGGTAACACAACAAGGAGGCGAATCACGTGTGTACAGTCACGCTGGAAAACACCAGACGAATGTGTGGCGCCATAGTGAATGAATGCGTCAGGACAAACATTCAAGGTGCACGACATATCAACGCTTCGATTATGTCTAGGGACTGATATGATGCTATTTCGTAGATGGAGACTAGCAGGGGGACTCAGGTTACACATCATATATGCCATTTGTCAACTGGATGTGTACCAGCAGTCACTCAGTGATAAGTGCATCGGTGGCACAGCAGTAGAATGCTCGCCAAACACGCCTCATATAGTCCAGTGTTCGATCCCCGGCGGAGGCATTTCTTAACCTGACTAAATCAGTAATAAGACTGGTAAAAGAAGGAAGGTTGGGTATGAGGCTAGCAACACCATCCTATAAAATAAAACACTACTGTCGAAATTTCAAGCTGGCTCTAGCTTGAAGGTGCCCTATATTCCACTGGGGAACGTGAAGAAATAAGCGGCAAACAGGCATGAGTAGATAATGCTCACAAGTAGACATAAATCTCACCCATCAACCAGTAGTAATTGTTAGCCAAATAGCAGCGTCTAAGCATAGGAGGAGAGAACACCTAACTAATAAACATTACTGATTTATATGATTAGTTATAGCTACTTATATTGTAACGACAGAAGACAAGCGCCAGGCAACAGACTGTTTATGGAGAAAATCAACAGATATTTATAGATTATTTTTGTATATTGTTATTCGTTATTGTTAGCAGACAGGTAACGTCTTCTGATTAGTTATTTTCTTCCATATTAGTTTGTTTATTAGATGTATATCACACAGTCTGTGAAACAGTATTATTTACTGGATAACACAGTTTCGAACAAAATTTATTGCTATCCATAATCATATCATATCAGTCATAATCACTCGACTTCGAAACTTCCGTTTTATAGTTTTCTTTGTCCTCTCCTATTTGTCGTTGGGGTAGTAGAATTTTCCAGATGTCTGGATGGACAGGTGTTGAATCATTCCTGTTACATGTATTTGCAGTCTATTCGATAAACAGTGTTTCTGTTATGAATCTCTCCCTCCACCCTGTGACAATAGATTTTAAAACTGTCATCCTATCCCATTCATCCTATTGTATGGTTGTTTGTGTGTAATTGCATGTAGTCGGTGGTATAGCTGAACTATTCTCTAGATTTCTTATCTCAGTGTCGGGTCAACTAATCTAGATTTTGCAGCTAGGTTTTTATGCTCGGCTAGTCTAACTGACTGCCCCTGTTCTACTAGTTTGACCTACGTATTTGACCTGACAATCATCTCAGGCAGGGTATTAGATGAACTAAATTGTTTTGTTTTAAAGGCTCCACTGTCAGGATTGATCTTTTAACCGACAAAGCTTGTTTCTAATTGAGTTTGTGGTTGGTTTGAATGCCAGCCACTTTCCTTATTCCTGCTTTGTTAAGAATTCTGCGTAAGCTGGTTCCCGAGGTTCCTTCCTTGTATGGAATTACTACTGATGATTTAAATTCCTCACTGTTGGTGTTCTCTTGAGCATATTTGACATGCATTTCGTCATTATTATTATTGCTGCATATCGGTGCAAAGTTCTCTGTCGAAAACAGACAAACAGAGACAGACTGCCATAGCAACGGACCAGGAATCTACAGTTAGTGGGGGCATTCAACAAAAACACTCTTGCTCGTCTCTCCTTAAACAGTCACCTTGTTTAGTTAGACTGATGCACACACCTTGCGGAGAAGTTGATCTTCAAGCGTATGGTAATAGACTAGGATAAAGGCAATAGCGAGGTATTTTCGTGTATAGTGTAGCATGCATCACAACTGATATTCCAATTGTGCAAAGAAGGTAACATAGCAAATTTAAACAGCTGAACATGACATTTGATGCAAATACAGCGTTCCTCTAAGCACATAATACTAAATCAACCACATTAGGCTGCTTAGTTCATAATTGCCAGCTTCTGTTCTTCCTATGCAAGAGTGTTTAGGTTAAAGCGTGGCAAGTTTGATTTGCAATGACCTATATCCTGGCCTGTCGTAATAGGTATTACTGATATAAGCATAAAACTTAGGCACTATGGTGGAAGAGTATAACTCCTTTATAGATAAGATTTTATTTTGATAAATCACGCAGTGTTATACAGTAATACTGTGGTGAGAGCAGGCTGCTAGCCGATTGGTTGACACTAATCTACGTTAATATGGGCCGTGAGAAAATATGAACAAGGCTGATTCAACAACCAATCACAGCAAAGTTAACGTGGCAAAATATGATTCGCAGATAGAGGATTCTATTTGTCGAGGAATCCCGAAACAACCAATCAGAAGCCTGCGTTTGTCTGCCCAAATTCTGATAAACAACCAATCAGATGACTGCGCTTGTCTATAATAATGTATGTGAAATATGTATAAATACGTGTTGATTTTCGTAATAAAACGATCTGTTGCTTCGCCCTTGTCTTCTGTTGTTACAATACTAACTAATGACGTTTCGAGCACAAACTATTACCACTCATAATCATATCGAGTTACTCATACAACTTTCTTGCTTCATTTATATACATGTATGGAATCGATTAGACATTTGAATAAAAATCTATATAAGATAATGTACACTCAGAAATATTATTACCAAGTACGAAAGATCTAAAGTCTCAAATGTCAAACGAATCACAGTGGAGAAAAAGCCCATCTACATTCAGCTTGATTATAAAGGTGAAAATATTGCAGCGATCACCAACAGAAGACAGAGTACGTCATTGGCCAGAGCTTATCCTGCGGCTAAGCTCGACCCCGTCTATCGAACAACTTGCTCTCCTTTGGTGCAATTAAAACTCCATAGATATCCTTCTCACGTTAACTCCAACTATATACACAAATTAATATGTATTTGCGGGAGCAGTTACATTGGAAGAACAGAAAGAAAGGCATAACTCCGATTTCCGGAACATGTATCAAAAAGCTTATGCCTAAATGGAATAAATGCTTTAAACAGTGTCATCGTTAGGCATCTCCTTGACACGGATCATGAGGTAGACAACACGAAATCGTTCAAAATTATCAATAGGCAAAAGAGTTCACTTCTCTTCAAGTTTGCTGAAGCCATTTCCATCAAGCTCCTGAAAACTGATTTGTGCGTTCAGAGAGAAACAGTTATCAGTCTTTCTTTGCCCTGGTAACTGAATATTTTCACCTCTCTTTCATCTGAATACGTAATGCCGAAAGTTTCCATTGTGTATAACCATTATTATTCGGAAGTGTTTAATGATGGTACCATTTTACTCTGCAACAACTGTTGTTCTTGCTTTATTCAAATAATATTACTGTTATCAATCTTAAAATTCTATTTCAATTCATATACATTATGACATTCTAACAAGTTACTTAATTTTACTGTAAAAACATCCTATTTCCCATCCGATTATATTCGAGTGATAACACTCATATTATTTCTGAATGTACATTATCTTATATTGATTTTATTCAAATGTCTAATCATCAATTTTACTCATGTATATAAATGAAGCAAGAAAGTTGTGTGATTGAGTGACTTGATGTGATTATGAATGGTAATAATTTTTACTCGAAACGTCAATAGTTAATATATTATTACTGTATAACACTGCATGATTTGTCAAAATAAAATCTTATCCATAATGGAGTGTCGTAATGTCTTTTGAAAAGGCAGACAGCAAGTGACGAGATCTCAGGACAGCATCCAGTGGTGTATAGTAACCTACCTTTTTCCACTCAATGAACTGCACGCTAAAAAAAGACAGAAGCATGTTTGTGTGTTTTAGTGCGGTTGTATTCCTGTCATTACAATATTAGTACTTTCGATAATAAATAAATTCTTGTGTAGTCCTAAGTATTAGATTCCTCACTCACTAGCTTGGGTGACGTTTAGACCGGCTTCGGAACCAGGTTATTTTGGGTCAGGCTGGTGAGTCAGTCAGATGGCCGTGTGACCAAAGTGCAGGTCAAGTGAGAAAGATTGCCATTCAACGGTCAATAGCCTTATTTCTAGTTGAAGGCATCAACAATAACAATAAGGCTTTATTTCAGAAAATAGTATTTATGCATTGCAGACATTCTCGGTGTTCCTCTCTGTACAGAGACTATGAGGGGAATAATAATTTGCAATATACCGTGTGATGTAGTGTTGTCCTATGTGAACAAATATCCAGTTCTCTACGATGATCTATTTCAACGATTCCACAGCATTTTATGGACGCCTAATTAGGCCAGAGTGTTTAAGTTCATGTGGTGGTCAACAGACATAACTGCATTCTTGGAGCAATAAGAAATGCAATTTAATTTCAGCATTCGAATGGATGCACAGACCCGATGACTCCAGTACTGGAGAAGGTGTGGAAAGAAGGTAAGGTACCTGCGGATTGGAAGAAAGGCTACTTGTTCAAACCGCCGAAGAAAGGAAACTTAATTCAATGCAGGAACTGGCGCGGAATTATTCTCCTATCTATCCCAAGCAAAATACTAAGTCGCATCATCCTGGAGAGAATCAAACACGTTGGCCTGAATGAAAAACTTCAACCTCAACAGGCTGGATTCAGGAGGAACAAGTCATGCATTGATCAAGTCGCAACACCACTTATAATCACTGAAAATACCATGGGATGGCAGTCAGCTCTCTACCTCAATCAACTTCATAGACTTTGAAAAGGTCCTCAACAGCATCGATCAAGAGGTGATTTGGCAACTACTGTGGGGTGCCACCAACAATTATACACCTTATGCCAAGTAATCGACGGCAGGAAACTCACGGAATCCTTCGAAGTGAAGACAGCAGTAAGACAAGGCTGGCTGGCTGCCTACTATCTGCAATTATTTTCCTGACTTCGGTAGACTGGATAATGCGATAGACAGCGGCGGGCAACGAGGAGACTGGCATAAAATGGACCCAAACAAAGACAAACTTGGAGAATCTGGACTTCGCCAACGACATACATCTGATTTCTCACAAACTGGAAGATATGCATCGTTTCAACTACAGGTAGTTGGCACTGACGAGAATATCAAAGGGAGGATCGGGAAAGCACTGCAAGCTTTCACTTCCTTCAAGTATGTGTAGAGGTCAACAGCATTCATCGTGAAAAATAGGATCCGAATTTTCAACTCCAATTTGAATTCAGTGCTAATATTCAGATCAGAGACTTGGCGTCATAAAGAGCACCTCAGACAAACTAGAAGCCTTCATCAACAGCTGTCTTCGCTCAATACTACTCAAGATCAGATGAGATCAGCAACAGGGATCTCTGGCACTAAGCGAACCAACACAGCGAGAAACCGATTGTGCAGCATATTTATAGGAAGAAATGGAGGTGGATTGGCCATACTCTGAGAAAACAAACCATCAAGTGAGTAACATCACACGCCAGGCCATTGCTCGAATGGAATCCGAACATGAAGCGGCAAGTTGGTCGTCCAAGAGTGACATGGAAGAGGTCATGTGAAGAGGAGATAAAGGCATGTGACCAGACGTGGAGCCATGTGAAAACGTTCGCAGAGAACCGAACGTGATGGAGACGTGCTGCTGAAGACCTATATTCCACTAGGAACTAAAAGAAACAATAATAATATTAATAATGGATGCACATTTTGGAAGTCCTGCGATTTAAACAGGTCCCGATTTCTTTTACCTAACTTTGAAGTCATTCAACAGGCGTAAACAGTGCTGGCCTTCCAGAGAGCCATCAGTTCGCTCAAACTAAATATTGACAATACAAAAACAACACATTATCAGTAGTTCAGTGTCAGCACGAATATTGGGAATTCATGTGAAAGAAGACATGGAAGTTTCAAACGAATGGCATACAGGTCGAGCATAAGAAATTACAGTTCCGAAATCGGCAGATACAACTGCTCACACGAATATCAGTACTCTGAATAAGTTCCGTAGAAGCAATTTTCACATCATTCATTATGCTATGAGATAGGGTCGGAAAAATGTAAATCAAACTTCCCAATAATAATTTATATTTCGTATAAACGGGTAAATCTACAAGAAATGCATGCGATTTTACAGACACGATCAGTTATGTTCTAAATTACAATCCTCAGGTATCATATATCAATACTTTTTCAAAAGTTTAAATTCTTCGATTATTGTACAAGCAATCACAACAAGTTCTTATAAATGTTACATTGTAAACCTTTCACTAAGGTCACCATTGTTACGAAGGTGACTGAGTCTTAGAACTATGAGTGATGCTTGAATCTTGAAAAGACGAATGAACCAAGAATTTAGGCTTTATTCATTTAACAATGAAGCCGGAATGGCTTAAACTTATAAAGGGAAAAAAGAGTGTTAATAGCGGTAGAGATATGAATATGATTAGATACGTATTATAAGAAAAGTTCACAACATTCACTGCGGCTTGAAAAGGAATGAGACATTGTGTCACGCTTCTCTGGTACGCAAATTGTAAGGCCGTACACATTGTTGTTTTTCCAAAAGAATACGCCCGTTGTTCGTTTCAGTTGTATTTTCTTCACGAAGAATATTATGATCAGTGGTCGCATCCCCATTTACTTGTTGCTCAGGAATTGCGTCGCCCTCCGGGATTGAATTTTCAACTTGAGCTATATCTTCGCCTTTGGGTGCCAGATGATGAAGAGCAACTGTATCTTCACGTCCATTACCGAAGCGAACGTGAGCGAATTCCGGGTTACAATTCAATAGCTCTACCTCTTCAACCAGAGGATCGAATTTGGACAGACGAACACTCCGCCGGAGAAGTACTGGTCCTGGTACAGTGAGCCAAGTAGGAAGAGTTGTCCCAGATGTCGACCTTCGGTTATAGGTAAACAGTCGTTCGTGTGGCGTGGCGTTCGTTGCAGTACAGAGCAAAGATCTGATGGAATGCAAAGCGTCGAGTAGAACAGACTCCCATTGTGCCGTTGGTAGACCCCGTGATCTTAATGCTAGAGTGATGGCACGCCAAAGTGTTCCACTGAGGCGCTCGACCTGCCCATTGGCTTCAGGACTGTATGAGGTAGTACGACTGGTTGCTACGCCTTTCTCCAGAAGAAATGCCCGTAATTCGGTAGACATGAAAGCAGCGCCTCTGTCAGTATGTATGTAAGAAGGCATACCGAAAATTGAAAACAGCTGGCAAAGGCAATTCATTACCGTTTGAGATGACATGTCGGGGCAGGCGAATGCAAAGGGGAATCGAGAATATTCATCGATCAGCGTGAGCAGATAGTGATTGCGGCTAGCTGACGGTAGAGGCCCTTTAAAGTCGATGCTTAACCTTTCAAAAGGTTGGGTTGCTTTTATGAGTTTGAAATTAGAGGGATTGTAAAAGTGAGGCTTTAACTCACAGCATGTCACGCATTTACTGATTACATTGCGCACCTCGTCAAGGGAGAATGGAAGGTTTCTCGAGCGTACAAAATGCGTCATTCGGACAACTCCAGGATGGCACATAGAGTCATGGAGAAATTTTAAGTCGCACACTGACTTCAAGGAACAGCAGAAACAACGGGAAAATGTATCAGCAGCTTGATTATCCCTTCCAGGACGATAAATGATGTCATATTGATAAGGGGATAGTTCAATTCTCCAACGCATTATTTTATCGTTCTTGATTTTGCCCTTATGAATCTTGTCAAACATGAATGCTACTGAACGTTGATCAGTGACAAGTTTGAAGTGATTTCCGAGAAGGTAATGCTTCAGTGCACAGTGAATCGACCCTTTTATCGTTCATCTTTCTGTATTTTATGGTGTCACACTTTCTATCGTTTAAATCGTTACTCTGCTATTTTATATTAGTTGGTATTACTATTATTACTAAAAGTTTTGTACTTCATGCATATTTTTCACCGTATGGCACACAGTATTTTGCTACGTAGCTGCTACAACAATCGTTTTATTATTATTATTATTATGTAATGTGTATTTTTAATTTTTTTTGTAGTTTTTGAGTAAATTAGATGCAATATTGTACTGAATGCTGAAAATTCCTTGCTGTATCATGAGTACTGTTTTTGGAATAAAGCAATTATTATT
The DNA here is from genome assembly GCA_944472135.2 of Trichobilharzia regenti. NCBI lineage: Eukaryota > Metazoa > Platyhelminthes > Trematoda > Strigeidida > Schistosomatidae > Trichobilharzia > Trichobilharzia regenti. The sequence goes on from OX235265.1 coordinate 5,057,929, forward strand.
ATTATTCCACTTACGAATCGCTTCAACCACGGCATAGGCTTCTTTCTCAACCGATGAATGATGTTTCTCACTTCGAGAGAGGCTTCGAGAAAAGAAGGCGACAGGTTTACCATTCTGGTTTAATGTAGCTGCAATTGAGACATCTGAAGCATCTGTTTCAACAACAAGGGGTGCTTTCGGATCAACTACCACAACGACTGCACGTTCTAAGTCGTCTTTCAGTTTGTCAAAAGCATTTCGAGTTTCGATATCAAGAGGGAAAATCCGATTATTTACCAATGGGTGGATTTTATCTGAGAAGCGAGGGATCCACTGTGAATAATAAGCAAATAATCCAACGGCCCGTTGTTGAGATTTGATATCTGTGGGTGGTTCTAGATCACGAAGAGGTTTTAGCCGATCGGGATCTGGTTTAATAACCCCCTTTGAAACTTCATAACCGAGTAATTGTATGCTTCTGCTTGAGATCACACTTTTGGAATCATTAAGGGTTATTCCATAATTGCGTGCTGCTACCATAAACTTGTTTAGATTTTTGTCGTGTTCCTCCTGAGTTTTGCCGCAGATAGTGACATTGTCAATGTAGGCAAACGTGCTTGTGAGTTGTTCTTTACTGATCAATTCATCGATAATGCGTTGAAAACAAGCTACGCCATTGGTAACACCAAAAGGAATTCGGCAAAATTGGTAAAGTTTCCCACAAGCCTCGAAAGCAGTATATGGTTTATCTTCGTTCCTTAGGGCAATTTGATGATAAGCATTCTTCAGATCAAGAGTGCTGAATATGTCATATTGTGCGATTTTTTCTATCATTTCGTCAATCCTAGGTAATGGGTAAGCATCCAGAAAAGTGAATCGATTGATTGTCTGACTATAATCAACTACCATCCTCTTTTTATGGCGTTCGTTTGACGTAACAAGAACTTGAGCTCGCCAAGGAGAATTAGAAGGTTCAATAACACCTTCTTGCAGTAACCGGTTGACTTCGGTGGAAATAAAACTTTCATCTTCACGAGAATAACGCCGGGATTTTATCGCGATCGGTTTACAGTCTTTTGAAAGATTTTCAAACAGAGTAGGCAGGTCGACGCGAACACAAGGTAGACCACAGAGAGAAAAAGGCGGCTTTGATCCCCCAAAAGGAATCTCAATGTGTTTGTGAAGTTTTAAAAAATCATGTCCAAGAAGGACGTCTGCACATAAATTATGAAGAATGGAAAATTTGAATAGATCATAAGTGTGGTTTTTATAGCAGATGGATAGAAACAATGTCCTTCAGTATGACTAGTAAGATTCGTACTCGCCATTGTGATTCTGTTTCGAGACTTATGGACTTTCCAGTTATACTTACGAACAACTGAGGAAGAGATGTAGCTCTCACTGCTTCCGGTATCCACTAGAGCTTGCATTGATTTCCCATTGACAGTAAGCTGCGTAACAGCATCAGTGAGACTTTGAGGTGCTGAAGCCACAACGAGAGATGAAATTATAGAGTTAACTGAAGATGGACCTTTTTTCGTAGATGGCGCAGACCTGCAAACCTTCTGAAAATGTCCTTGCTTGCCACAAGCTTTGCAAACTGCATCACGGGCGGGGCATTTGGAACGAGGATGTCTACGATTACCACAGAAAAAGCATTTGGATTCAACGGCAGCAATGGTTGTTTCATTGACGGAGGGTGTGGAATCTGATGAATGAGGTACATCATGTAAAGAAATGGACGCGCAAGGTGTAACAGGATTGTTGTATGACTGCGATTGTTGATGTGCCATCTCTAGAGCTCGTGCTTGATCGTATGCCGCTTGAAAAGTTAAAGTACGCTGTTCTAATAGCCTCTGGCGTATCATCGAAGACTGTATACCTGAGATGAATGAATCACGTAGAGATTCGTTACGATGTTCTTCGGCTGTAACTGCCTGAATGAACAATCTGTAGTCAGCGACTTGAGTCGACGAACAAACTGATCCAGATTTTCGCCAGATTCTTGTTTACACGTTGCTAACAAGTGTCGAGCAAACACTTCGTTGCAAGGCTGCATGTAGAGACTCTTGAGAGTGTCGATAGCTTCTTCGTATGTTTTGCATTCAGAAATGCATTCGTATACAGAAGTAGAAATATGATTGAAGAGAATATGTAGTTTCGAAGGATTTTCGGATCCCATTGATTCAATGAAGTAGGAAAAGTCGCAAACCAGTGATCCCACTTCTTGGCAGCTCCAACTGCGTTAGGTTCTACGTCGAACCGATCAGGTCGGAAAAATCGTTCCATGAATATTGTAAAATGAATAAATTGTTACGAAGGTGATTGAGTCTTAGAACGATGAGTGATGCTTGAATCTTGAAAAGACGAATGAACCAAGAATTTAGGCTTTATTCATTTTACAATGAAGCCGGAATGGCTTAAACATATAAAGGAAAAAAGAGTGTTAATAGCGGTAGAGATATGAATATGATTAGATACGTATTATAAGAAAAGTTCACAACAACCATCGGTGTTGAGCGACAACCCAAACTTCTTTTCATTCCCTGCTAATATCTATGGTCAATCAGTGAACCGCGTACATTTAGGCAAGTGCTATGCCGCGACCTGATTAAAAGCTATTTCACTAAGAGGAGAACGTCTTGGGCAGCTGCAAACTGGAATCAAATACAATTATGCATAATACATCATTGGAATTACATTTACAAGATCTATACAAGAAGAGGAGCTGGAGACTCCTTGGAATCATAGTATAAATTTGCAACATATAATGCTAACCATCTTGGTCTTATCATGGAAACTATGACATTTTCGATGAAAATATAGCTCTGCTCAAACACTGGTGTTTCTGTTCCCCTTCAGAGCAACTAGACTTTAACCAAGCAACATAAGAACAGAGAGGAAGTCGTAGCTTTAATAAACGACTAGGCGGTCAAGATAAAATAGGCCCAACACTCCGTGAATAAAAGGATTATCGTGAACGAGATGAGTGATATTTCAGTGAGAAGTGAATTCAAGGATCTAGAAGATTAGAGCTTAAAGGACAAGCTAACCTGTTAGGCCTCATGGGGTAGCATCTTGACAAGAAGCTGAACAGACATGTAGATGATGGTAGCAAAAGCATATTTTTAATAATTCAGATCTCTACAATCCTTATTATTCTCTTTTCTCTCTTAAGGATTAGACTATTAGTTAATTTCCCATTTATAATAAAAATACCTTGCTTTCGATTGATAAGGCCTCACAGTCGAAAACTTAGCATGTTAAGGCTTCTCATGGAGCCAGATCAGGCATGATTCCACATAAATCACAAATATATCACCACATGTCTTTCCGATGAAAAACCAACAAAAATATACCCTTTCGAAAGCTGAAAAACATTATCACCTCCATTTTCAAATGAAATAATTCGGTTGACCGACGACCCGACAATGAAATATTCATTCTCACTGATTACCATGAATTCAGTCTGAAATGGTAGAGTAGCACGCTTCGAAATGTTGCGCTACGAGTGTGATATTACTGCATGAGTCATTTTTTCACATTCTTTTGAAATTTTACCGCCCTCCTCACAATATCCACATATCCATACTTAACACAAGGATTGTAATGTGTCATTCCCAACTATAGTTCCAGGGTACGTATAGTATTCACTTGTGGAATCTACAACACGGAGTCTTCTCATGTATACCCCCCTTCTATCCACGTGGAACTAAGGATTTTATCCCCAGGAAGTACTATCAAAGGAAAGTCTGACCTTTTATTTTCCAATATATAGCTGTTTATTGTTGTTTTCCATACGTTGACAGCACAACAAACTCCTTTTGTATCCTAAAGCTATTTTTCTGGAAATTGTGAAAATTCTTCCTTCTCTAATGGGTAAGTCTGTCAAACGTGTAAGTACTGTTAAGTGACTGAGGTCTGATACTCGTCAACTATCTGAAGGACTCAGTTCCTCAGACGACTTTACACTTTGACACCACATACACACCAAGAAGTTATGGTGTCTGATATCATGAAGGAACTGACAGAGAATGCGGCCCGTAGCAAAAATGATTTACTGATACTTCAGAAACCAATAGCAGACCTACAGAGCCAATATCCTAGACCTTATTTTTTCGAACAGATCTGGTGGTTGAATCTATGTCTTGTATCCACCCTCCTGTGACGATTGAATTCAGGAGATTATCATACCCTTTGGGGTCCTGAGTGTGAAGCCCATGATACTTCTGGCATGTCGTAATCACCTCTGATAATTTTATAACTGAAGGGAAGACTGGCTGTAACATTAAAAATATTGCTGAGCATATTATCATATTCCCTGCTGGATGAGGGGGGTCAGTACACACAACCCACAAGTGTAGGTTTACTTCTGACGACTTTTATTTCGACCCAGATGGAGTCATTGAGTTGTGACAGAATTTGGTTAGTGAACTGGGTTGCACACACGGATTCTTCACAGTAAACTAGTATTCCACCCCCACGGCCTTTCCCTCTGTCCCCTCGAAAATGGTTGTAGTTATCAATTCTTAGGCTGTCATTAGAGATTTCACTTGTGCACCAGGCTCTGGTAATCATAATCAATGATGGCCTGCATATAGAAGCTAATGTACGTAGTGTTAAGTGTTTGTTTAGAACTGATGTAGTATTTACGAGGATAATGGACAAGCACGGGATACATGGTTTCAGTGAACGGACAACATCTTGATAAAATATTTCGTGACTATCCTCTGTATACATGTTTTTAGACTCACTAACCACTATCTTTGGATCATAGGGAGACTTCAGGGAGGTTTGTGAGGTGGTAGTCAGGGGTGGTCTATCGTTTGGATAGGGTATGCAGTGAGAGATACTTGTGTGATAATCAGATATTAGTATTTTAGAGATATTAGTATCTGTGTTTAATAATAATATATATTTCTTCCTGTTTATGCAGGAACATACCAATTTACAGGCATGGATAAGTTATTATATAAATTACACATAGTTTGATATATGGTGATTCACTGTTTGGTTGTTCTTTCTGACATTAGAGCTAGTCGGAACAGTCTGCTATAAAGTCTCTTTGTGTAGCACATAAACAGATATAGAAATATTGTCTTCACACTAACAAAAAACCCAGACATCACTTGAATGTAATACAGATATCTGGGAAAAATAAAGCTTGAAGTCAATTCTCTTATATACCTGGGTTGTGAACAGCACCCTTGGCTTAAAGATTAATGATTTATTATATTGAGGTCAGTGATATTGTCAGCCACATCTCGTAAACCGTCAATGCTCAGCTCTTGCTACGCTGGGACTCACCCTGTTCCTTGAAGTTTCTCAGAAACGCTTAGTAATAACGGACGCAAAAACCAAAACACCGGTTGGCGACTCGAGAAATCTTTATTGTAACACCAACATTAATTTTGAACTACGGTCTATGAAAAAATACTTCAATAATAAATAACAATATTGCTTCTGACAGTTTTGGCCTGAATTCTTTCTGAACAGCGACCGATGAGTCGATGACTGCCGTATTGATGCCTACGCGAAAATTGGGGGAGTTGGTTTTGAGCAAACAACCATGAATTGATCGTTCAATCTTCAACTACATTGACACTCCCCAGCAAAATACGGATCCATCCCTTTTTTCCATCACGACCAATACACGTTGACTTGGATGCCATTGCAGGAACCTGGGTCACACGGACAGAGCTGAAATGGAAAACAAACAGAAAAGCCAACACACCACAAGCATAGCCACAGCACAATCTAACACATCAATGACGACCTGTGCCCCCAGGTAAAGGTATCCCCTTGACACATCCTCTTGCAGCACAATCGCCACTTGCTAGAATGACTCTTGCAGAATGCAACGTGACCATAGCACCACCTCATGATACTCTACGCACATCCTCTTACCTACTCACTACCAATTACCGCTGAAATCGCTTGTCACTCATTCCGCCTCAGTTCTAGTAACGGTGACGCATGCGAGCCTCAGTCGTTTACACTCCCGCCTCCCGGGGTGTGGGACCACAGCTAACAATTATCTCCGTATGCATTTCATTCTCAGCAATAGCCTAGCCTCCCCGGCGTATACGCCCCATCTGCTGTCTCTAACATCAATCAATTCATTCACGGATGTAGAAAACTAGAAACAACTTCAGAAGTAATCACGACGAAAATTTTAACAAAATTATGCAATAACAACAAGGTACGAAAACAGCGAGTAAACACAATGAATCCAAAATCACCAATTGATATGACACACCACACGTATACACAAACAGTACACACAAACTCGCGGATCATGTCTTGGTGGAATTCCTTTGAAGAATCGCAGGACTTACACCAGTACACCTACAACCCTTCAAAGGTTGACGATTGTAGTTTGTGGAATGTCCGGACACAAACAAGAATAACCAACAATCACAATAATTGGAACTCACACAATTATTTAACACAGACTTATGTGCAATCAACACATCAAATGTGGTGGATTCTGGCATGACAAACTACCCTTGAAGAACTGTAGGACTTACAGCAGTACGCCTACAACCCTTCTCAGGTTGACGCTCTAGGTTGGAAAATCGTCGCAGAGTTCATTTGCTAACTTCCTTCTATCAGCTATATCCTCAAATCTGAACGGCAACACGCCCATGTCATTGTATCGTAGAATATAGATGACGAACAAACACACGACATATCTCATCAACCAAGTGTAGAAACAGAGTAATTTACACCAAAGATAATAACATTCAAATAGTAACTTGAAACTAGAAATGCCTTTATTCGTGCAAGTCAATTTAACAATTACTCTCTCGTTTACACTTGGCTTATTCTCACTAAACTGACCATTGATATTCGTCCTTTCAAACGAACTGATACTAGCATAGTCATTGCACAAGATACTTGAGTTGATGGGTGTCTGTTTCATTGTGGATGACAGCACCAACGACGACTGATTGATATCAGTTGATGAACTTAGCGGTGGATCAGAAGCTGTTGTTGTTCGGCTTTCAGATAGTTGTCTAACTGCAAGACCACCACCACTGCTGTCTCTTACTATCAGCTCAGGTTTAGCACTATCATCTGATGATAGGTAGGCTACTTGCTGATCAATTACACTGATGGTCTCACAAGTATCCATACCTTCTGCAACTGCATATACAATTATTTCTACTTCACCTTCAAATTGTACAGAACCTTTGTTCAACTTAGCAGTAGTAGGCATTCCCCTCATTTCATAATGATCAACCAAAGACAAATCTGCACTATCATGATCATTATCACAAATATTCAATTTACCAGAATCTATCTGGTCGATTTCATCATTTTCAAACTCTTTAATAACAGCAGTGGATGATTTGGGTTCTTCCTCACAAATCCCTAAAGATTTTATACCTTCACTCTCTCTAGTAATACCTTGTGAACTTGTGGAGTCAGAACTGGACTCTGAAGCAGCAACTCTATTCTGTGACACTCTATTCAACAATGGCTTACCAGTTGCAACTACAGACTTCTTCACAACACCGTTATCGTCACACAATTCGGAGTCAGACCTAGATATCACATTCTGCTTATCACTGAACTTGCTCACTGGTTCACAGTTCACCTTTGTATGCACCTCTTGCAAACGTGTGAAACACAACCGTGCTTGTCTTGCATCTTGTAACTTATCTGTTGAGGATGTACTACGAAACCTGTTACACTCACTAGGTCTATATGCATTACTAGACACCATGGAGCCTTCTCGATATCCACCTCTCTGAGGCCTATTCGTCATCAATGATTGCTTTTTTCCCTCAGACTGCTCTACTCTAGGGGTGAGATTCAATATACTGGCAAACTCGCTCATAGATTCATTGACACTATTGTTTACCAGTTTCAGAATGTCATCGAACTTTGGCTCGATACCATCATCCTCCATACGGAAGCTTATCTTCACCCACCTCCTTTGCAGTCGAGTAGGTAGGCGTCTTGCTATTACTTCTAGTATAAAACTCGAGTTGAGGTCACTCATGCAATTCATCGAAACCAATGCATCCTTGTAAATCAGCAAATTATCCAAAAACTCAGTGAGTGCCTGGGAGTCATCCTGTAATTGACCACCATTACCCTTAACAGCCTCGAATAATTTCTCTACAATCATGGAGGGTCTTCCAATCCTTTGACGTAGTATGCTCATAGCCTCGTAGTAGCCCTCTTTTGGCTTCAAAAACTTACAGCACTGTATAGCTCTTGCAGCAACTCCAGTGCAATACCTCATCAAATACGTTAACTTCATTTCATCATTTAATAAAAAACCACTTAGCATGATCTCAAACTCCTTTAGAAATTGTAAATAATCAGTCGGGTTTCCATCAAAATACCGTGGTTCAAATTTAGGGAGTTTGATGTTACTATTATCCCTGAACGGCGAAACAGTAACATCAATCATGTCATGTTTAACATCAGACACATCGTTACAATTAATAGACAAGTCACCATAACTTACTTTCATGTTTGCATTCAAGACGCTCTGTCCCTTCTTTGATCCAGGCATTGTTGAACTTGACCCAATTTCAAAAGAGTTCCAGATATTGCTTGCTCAAAGAGGACTTGACCGGCACCAGGAAAGATGAACGGTGACTATCCAAACTGTCACCGACTGTCTGAATCCGCCAGAAACTGTTTCCACTGTCAGAAACTGTCAGCCACGTCTCGTAAACCGTCAATGCTCAGCTCTTGCTACGCTGGGACTCACCCTGTTCCTTGAAGTTTCTCAGAAACGCTTAGTAATAACGGACGCAAAAACCAAAACACCGGTTGGCGACTCGAGAAATCTTTATTGTAACACCAACATTAATTTTGAACTACGGTCTATGAAAAAATACTTCAATAATAAATAACAATATTGCTTCTGACAGTTTTGGCCTGAATTCTTTCTGAACAGCGACCGATGAGTCGATGACTGGTGTATCGCTGTCTCCGCGAAAATATAGGGATTTTGGTTTTGAGCAAACAACCATGAATTGATCGTTCAATCTTCAGCTACATTGACAGGTATATTTATTCCATTTTTTCAGCGGTCTTATCGTAGTTTTATAACAGGAAAGAAATTTGATCGTGAATACGTAAACTAGACAAGGTCATGTTAAGTTGTTTTACTGCATGAAATGGTGCCGTGGTCGATTCCAGAATTCTCCATTTGCTCCATTTTTGTCTGCATGGCGGAGTGTATTCGTAAGTTGAGTAAAATGGTGAAAAGTGTTTGAAAACCAGTTGCTTCTTCATTTCTGATCGTGAATACTTATTTACAGCATGTTCGCCAGCGTCTTCAAATGGTAGAATTTGATCGTTCATGGAATTTGAGTGGTTATGAGAAAGACGGTTTGGAATTAATCCTCATTTCAGTTTAGATGCAGGGTTGTTCGACCTCGACCAGAAGATGAATAGGAGCAGCAGAATACCAGAAAGAGAAAGTATGTGAACATGAAAAGGACATTAATATTTCATGCATATATAAATGTTTATGTCAATTGCATATTATACTTTAGTAAATACTTGTCTATAATGTAGTTGTGTTTTCACGCATATATGCGAAGTCTTGGAGTTTATTTAGCGTCATAATGTGTATTAATGAGTCTGGGCGTTTTAGTGTTCTAATGACTGATGCGTCTTAGAAATAAGTGATGGGTTCTTGTAGGGATAGTCATTGGGATAAAAGTTCATATACCAAGCGTTTGAGGGTTACGGTAGAGTGACAGGTCCTATTTCTAAGGGCAAACTATCCCTGTATGTTCCGTACTAAGTCCTTGTGCATCCATGCTGCTAGTTTATTTATAGTTTTTAGATTGCTAAGGGTGTTGAAGTGCGTCTTTTAGGTGCTGTAGTAGGTTAGTAGTTGATTCGTTCTAGGAGTAAATAGTTTATCAATATAATCAGTAGAGTGAAACAGTCTGTATAGGGAGCGTTTGAAGCTTGTAACCGAAGAGAAAGTTCTGACATCTAGGGGTAGGCTATTCCATATTTTAGAATACATGACTGTGAAGAAGTTTTCACGGAGTGTTGACCTAAAAGAATGAGTTGTCACTGTGCAAGTTTGGTTACGCAGATCGTAAGAACCTTCCTGTGCGAATTGTATGTCCCTGTTCCCTGAGAAAGATATTTTGTGAAGGACCTTAAAGAAGAATATTAGGTTTATAATAAGTCGCCTTGTCCAAAGTGGGTCAAGTTTTAGGATCATGCACCGTGAGATGTAGTCTTTCTTACAGTCATAGCCAAGTAGTTTTGAGGTAAAATATCGTTGGATGCTTTCCATCCTTAGCTTATCACGTGTGCGAGTGCTGCTTATAATAAATGGACAGTATTCTAGTAGTGGTCTGACACATGTTTTGTACAGAATCAGCTTGGCTTCATTGTCGTCAAAGTTCCTGAGTATGCATCCTAAGAGCATCCTCGATTTTCTAGTCTGTGATGCTACTTGCTCAGAGAATGTCAAGACACTAGAGTACATAAGGCCTAGGTCAACGACACTTCGGAGTCTGGTTAAGTTAGCAGATTGAGGCGTTAATTTCAGGTCAATTGAGGGTGCGCCGAAGCAGATCCAGCCACATTTGTTCAGATTAAATTGTAGGTTCCATGAGGACGACTAAGCAGTCATTTTATCTAATTCCTTCTGCACTACATTCTCGAAGTACCCCAATTCATCACATTGGAATGTATAAGCTACTTTTAGGTCAACTGCAAAGTGTGCACTGGCTTATCATCATTAGCTTACAAGAGATTCAGCAAGCTACCATGTCAGTGGATGTGCGAATTTTGCATTCAGTCTGGAGATGTCCTTAATCAAGAGACAACTGCAATTCATACATCCAGAATGTTACCATAGAAAGCATACGAGGAGAGTAAGTTTGTATTTAAAGCTGTCATTGGGAACACAATAAGTGATGCTGAACTGGACCCTAAAATAATAACCATATATGAAAGTGTTCACTAGCACAAACACACATGCTCGTAAATACTGTACCATGTAGGAAAAAATAAATCAAAATTTTGTTCTAGCGTCACTTACATTCCAAAAATATAATTGATAATCTGCATGCAAACATTTACTTCACTGTTCAAGACAATACATTCGCACAAATCTCCATCAATTCGTCGAAGTTCAGATTTCTTTCCCCAAAAGCTGCGTCGGTGGCACAGTGGTTAGGACTCTCGCCGTCCATGCACATGGTCCGGGGTTCGAGCCCTCGCCGACGCACACCTGATAACTATGGTCGGCCTGCGAAATTTGGGCTACCGATATCCACGCTGAAAATTCCATACTTGTACCAAAAATACAGTGTGGAATCAAGCTGTAATCAAAAATAAAAAAAAAATTCATTACCAGCAGGAGTATTGCTCTGGGGTCCTTTAGTAAGAAGTGCATGGGTGATTTGACCAATATATTTGAGACCAATAGCTTGGAAATCACTCTGAAATTCGTGTAAATGCCCATAACTTACTTTACCCTGAAGTGGAATGCTAACTGGGCAAACAAGCGACACTCTATCCTTTAAAGCTTCAGAAAGAAGTTTACACAAATATTCAAGTACATCTCCATGAGAAGGATTTTCAGTATCTGAGTTTCCTTTACTTAACTTGCCAGCTATTTTCGACTGAATGTAGGTTGGATTTTTTATTCTGCAAAACACATTAATAATTATAAAAATCATACATCACCAAATGGTCATAAAAACAAACTGAGTCCATGTGCATGTGAGCCTAAAGGTAGCGCATTTAATCAAGAGCTTGACGTTATTGCCAATATCCAATCCCAAGGTCAACACCAACCACACAAATATAGAGTTCACAGTTTTCACTCCCTATAGTTCTTTTCTTAAATCTTCAAGTGTCCTGAGTTGAAGTCTTTATGATGTATTTATTTCCTCTTGATATTTTTGAGAAGGTTCCTAAGTCTCACCAGCTCATTGAGTACTAGTATATGACTCCAATCTGTATGTTATCCTCCCATTGCGTCTTCACCTTTTTCTTATGTTCCGGGCTCTGTGCAACAAAATAACGATAGTGTTGTGTTGGAAACTCATAAATATAAAGTTGCTAAACTCAATTATTAGGTACGTGAAGTACGTGAACAAAAACCAAAAGTGCTTGACAGCGCGAAGTATATTGAAACCAATATTAAGGTATTCGGTGTTAAATATTCTCTGAGGACACATAAGATCAGTTTCTGTATAAGTCTAATATAGGCACATAAACCGTCTTCGGAAACGCCTTGTTAGGGCTAATAGAGGGGTATGATAATGAGACTCTAGATTCATTAGTGTTATTGTTTCCCCAGGTTCTCAGCGAGATTCAACAGCACATCGGTACTTCACCATGCTCTCTGCAGCTCCCTGTAGCCAGCTGTAAGACTGATCATAGCCTGTCGTCTAACTCTCGCACGATCTTCTTCACGTCAACCTCGGATACCCAACTAGCCATTTCCTATTCATGTTCCATTCGAGCAGTGGCCTAGAGGGTGACGTCATCAAACAGCGTTGTGAGTGTATCCGATCCACCTCCATTTCCTTCCTCATATTTGCTGAGATATAGTTTCTTAGTCGGTTCCCAGAGTTTCTTGCTGCCAATTCTTCCTGTCTGACCATGCCATATTCAATATGGAGCCAGTGAGGGTAGCTGTCAATGTTGCGGAACACTAACGCGCTTTTCTGTTTGAACTGGTCTATATCTGGTGGGAGACAAGAAGGCTATCACTGCTTAACCATGTTCTCGTTGTCAGAAGTTCTGAGATATACAACCAGAGGCTTTATTGCACATTATTTTGACGTTTATTTACAGACTTTGGCACTGGTTAACCATTGTAAATCTCTTTTTCTGTTGGTTGAAGAATAAACAATTGTGGTGTCCAAAAGCTTTCTGTTGCTCTGTGTCGGTTACAGTGCATAGTGTTCTGAGTATTAGGCTTGGTTTTCTGAAACCAGCTACAGGTGCAGGATGTTTGTGATCTGTATATTTGGCAGAAGCTGTTGGCAAACGTCTACATTCGCTGATGTAAATGCCTTCCGCGTCGCTCAGCATAAGTTTCTTACCCATACAGAAGAAGTGGTCAACCTAAATTAGTGTTGAAAATCCCAGTTCTGTTGTTTATGCTGGATGCACCGAATTTCTGAGTTTATTTCAGAGTGAAGAAGTTCTGTCCCATCATTTTTCGTATAGCTGTTGAATGAGGATGGTGAAGTTATACAGGTACCCCATAGTGTCGGAGTAGTTTCAACCTCGTAGTCGACCTTGTCGAAGGCCGTGTCATATTCTATGGAAATGAGGCAGAGGTTTGACTGTCATTCTACGCTCTGAGAAATAATGGACGTTCACTTTCACTTTGATCCGCACATTATATGCCTTCCTGAATCCAACCTTTTCCGGTCAGAATTATGCATCTAGTTCATCATTTGTTCACTGTAGGATGACACGAATGGTATTTCACTTGTTTTAGATAAGAATACAATTCCGTGCCATTTCCCCCAGAGGCCTAATTTGTCCTGCCTTGGTCGCTTGACAACAAAGCCTTCCTGCCGTTCAGTAGGTACTGTAGAGCCTCTATAACAACTTATTCTATGCCTACTTAGAAGTAATAAGTAATCGAGGAACACAAAACGATAGAGCGAGTAGCCAAGTAAATAAATAAATAGATTTATTCTCATAGTACAGTACATGAGGGACGCCAGTTTACAGGCATCATCAAATTGTTACAGAAATAGAACCATATTATGCAGTGACAATTTACAGCCGATAGCAAAATATGTTTAACATGTACACTGGAGATTATACATACACTTGATAAATGTTAATCCCAATAGTATAAAACAACCTTTTCATTTATGTACAATCATTTCTCTGCACAGTTGGAAAAATCTGCTAAATTGTCAGTGAGCGCAACACATCAGGAAATACAGAAGTATTGTCTTCACATTAACAAAAAAAACCAGGTCCTTGGTGGATGGGTTATAAGTGCCTGGGAAAAAAATAAAGCTTGAAGTCAATTTTGATACATAACTTTGTTGTGTGCAGAGTCCTTGAATTATAGTTCATTGATGTGTTATTTTGAAATCAGTGATATGTTTATCTCATTTGATCTGCAATGTCATTGTTGGGAGTAAAATACATAAGCTTTAGACGCATTAATTAATGGATTTCTACTGCTTATGGGTATTTACTTCTCGTGAGGAAGTTTTCTGAATTTTAGACTTAGACATAGACATTAAAATTAGGGTATAATATGCAACGATCCCAAGGCTTTAAGTGAACTCCCCGGTGAGTGGTTTTGCAATGACACCAGAGTGCACCCGACCCCAAATTTCCAAATCACCTGCAAAAGTAACCACAAATTAGGAGAAATAGATTTTAATATACATAATATGGACTCAGCGATTAAGACATTGAAGTCAAATGGTAGCACTGGAACAGACGACATACCATCTGTAATATACAAAAATGGTAGCACGGAAATGGTAGTCTTGTTACTTAGGATATTTACTCTGTTACTGGAAACTGGAACTTATCCTGAAGTGTGGAAAACCACATACATATTACCTAGGCACAAAGCAGGGGCCGAAACCAGTGCACGCAACTATAGACCCATTAATATAGCACCGGTAATATCACAAATAATGGAGAAAGTGGTTAAAGACCAATGCCCTAATAAAAATCAGAAATATCTCGAGCAATATGCAATTTGAAGGCTCGAGATTTTTCTGATTTTTATGAGGGCTTAGATTTTTATCTTGAAAAAGATAATAATGAACGCCTTGACAGATCATGCTTCTACCTTTAAATATATACCATTCACTCAGCCTATTGTTGAGATGCGACCGCGCGGGATCTGCACAGATTTATGGGGCATCTTATAAATTAACTTGCTATCCATTGTCAGATCTTTAAATACCACTTCACAATATCTTGTCTCACTTATTTTCTAATAACGTCTTTACTTGATCCTCATTATATCCCATTAAACCTAACATTTTATAGCTCTTTATGAATTTGATTCGACTTATTCTATTACTATTCTCTGGAGGGTACGGTTGTGCACCAAGTAGACAAAAAAGGATGAAATAAAGAAAACTGGCTTGAAAATAATTGTATTAAAGCCAAAAGTGGACAACATGATAGTACAAAATATATTGGTTTTATTGTACATTGCAAATGAACGTTGTCGGCCTAAGGATTAATTACTTCCCCATTCTGTTTTCTACATAAATGTGTTTGTTAATGATATATTTCACTCACTTAATCTCTAACACTTTAATGATTCACCTTAGCACTTTAACTTTTCTAAAACAGCTTCCAATCCCTTGTAAACGTTGTACTTACCTCAATATTGGTTGGTTATCAAATGCCTACAACCACGGGATGAAAACGAAACGAAGTCGATTTTCCCGCGAAACCTGGAGGACAACTGTACAATTCAACAACTATACGGCCTGGTTCAGACAATGAGTGTAATTATATATATGTATCAAATATTTAGCTGTTGAAACACTACTAACTTGTAGACAATTTAAGATTTGACATCATAACATACTTGATCGTGCCTGTAAAAATGGCATGCATTTTCATGTAAATTTATGTTTATATGAAAATAAAAAATTATTATTATACCAAATGTCAGACAACTTACTAGGACATGAACTTATCAATCCATCACAACACGGATTCCTCAAAAAGAGATCATGTGTGACCTGTCACATAGACTTTTTCAATGAAGTTACACGAAGCAGGGACAACAGAGAACTAGTAATTGTGCTATATTTCGATATAACAAAAGCCTTCGATAGAGTCCCCCATAATCTGCTAGTCAGCAGGTTATGCTCACTAGGGATATGTGACCCTCTCCTGAGCTGGATAAAATCATTTCTCTGTGGCCGAAGTCAGACAACGAAAGTTGGCTCGATAATCTCAAGGCCTAAACCAGTAAGTAGTGGTGTAATCCAGGGAAGTGTATTAGGCCCACTCCTATTCATAATATATATAAACAGTATCTGTGAATGCTTTAGTGTTGGTAAACCAATACTATATGCAGATGACATAAATGCAAGAACACAGATCTCGGAATAACAGTAAACGCCATACAGCAAGAATTAGAAAAAATGGATAGATGGTGTGACACCTGGCAACTCCAGTTTAATGTCGACAAATGTGGCTGGCTCTGCATAGGTTGCAACAATTTAGAACTTGACCTGACAATTCAAGGCCATGCACTTCTACGACTGGAATCTGTATTGGACCTAGGACTGAAATACTCACATGACTTATCATTTTCTGAACATATCTCCAAACAAGTGTCAAAGTCACGCAGACTTATCGGCTTTCTACTCAGGAACTTTTACAGAAATGAGTCCAGAATTCTGTTGTACAAGGTTTGTGTGCGTCCTTTATTTGATTACTGTTCATTCATGTATAGTAGTATACGCATAGAGGACAAATTGAAAGTCGAGGGAGTGCAGAGGTACTTCACGTCAAAATTACTCGGAACCGAAAATGGTGCGAACTACTCCACTAGATGTGATACCCTAGGATTAGAAACACTATGGCTAAGACGCCTGAGACTAAACTTAACACTTTACTATAAGCTTCTAAACCACTTAGTTTTTACCTCTACTAATGGCATTCGACTTTCAGATGACAGTGTCTACAAACTAAGACACACTAAGGGTACAGTAGCTATTGAACAATGTAAAACAGCTACCAGGCAAAAGTTTTATTTGATTAGGTATGCACAGATATGGAATAAACTACCAATGGAAATGCGTCAAGCAGGTACATTGGCCTCATTCAAAAAAGTGCTTAACGACAAACTACAAGAGTTTGCAAACGACAGTAGTCCTAGTTCCTATCTGAGAGCCTCCGAAATTATAGGTCCATTTAATGTATAAGCTTAAATACTACACCTGTTGTTTTTTGCCTATATTTATAATTTTAGATAAAACATTAACGATTAAGATACTTACCCTCAAACAGACAAGAAGTTTCGTTTGTAAAACTTCTACCCAACACAATAAGTGGAATAAAATGGACATAAACCGACAACATGAAAAAGGTATAACTCACCACAACATCACATGGACAGATGTACGCTCGTCGGGCACCATATATACCTCACCAACTACAACCCATCTCTCCTAAGATAATGTGATGAACTTATATCCATAATGTTGCTGAGCAGTCAATATCCACAACTCCTGTCGGAACAACTAAAATTCAAAAACCTTCCTCACGAGAAGTAAATACCCACAAGCAGTAGAAATCCATTAATTAATGCGTCTAAAGCTTATGTATTTTACTCCCAACAATGACATTGCAGATCAAATGAGATAAACATATCACTGATTTCAAAATAACACATCAATGAACTATAATTCAAGGACTCTGCACACAACAAAGTTATGTATGAAAATTGACTTCAAGCTTTATTTTTTTCCCAGGCACTTATAACCCATCCACCAAAGACCTGGTTTTTTTTGTTAATGCGAAGACAATACTTCTGTATTTCCTGATGTGTTGCACTCACTGACAATCTAGCGGATTTTTCCAACTATGCACAGAAATGATTGTACATAAGTGAAAAGGATGTTTTATACTATTGGGATTAACATTTATCAAGTGTATGTATAATCTCCAGTGTACATGTTAAACATATTTTGCTATCGACTGTAAATTGTGACTGAATAATATGGTTCTATTTCTGTAACAATTTGATGATGCCTGTAAACTGGCGTCCCTCATGTACTGTACTATGAGAATAAATCTATTTATTTATTTACTTGGCTACTCGCTCTATCGTTTTGTGTTCCTCGATTACTTATTACTTCTAAGTAGGCATAGAATAAGTTGTTATAGAGGCTCTACAGTACCTACTGAACGGCAGGAAGGCTTTGTTGTCAAGCGACCAAGGCAGGACAAATTAGGCCTCTGGGGGAAATGGCACGGAATTGTATTCTTATCTAAAACAAGTGAAATACCATTCGTGTCATCCTACAGTGAACAAATGATGAACTAGATGCATAATTCTGACCGGAAAAGGTTGGATTCAGGAAGGCATATAATGTGCGGATCAAAGTGAAAGTGAACGTCCATTATTTCTCAGAGCGTAGAATGACAGTCAAACCTCTGCCTCATTTCCATAGAATATGACACGGCCTTCGACAAGGTCGACTACGAGGTTGAAACTACTCCGACACTATGGGGTACCTGTATAACTTCACCATCCTCATTCAACAGCTATACGAAAAATGATGGGACAGAACTTCTTCACTCTGAAATAAACTCAGAAATTCGGTGCATCCAGCATAAACAACAGAACTGGGATTTTCAACACTAATTTAGGTTGACCACTTCTTCTGTATGGGTAAGAAACTTATGCTGAGCGACGCGGAAGGCATTTACATCAGCGAATGTAGACGTTTGCCAACAGCTTCTGCCAAATATACAGATCACAAACATCCTGCACCTGTAGCTGGTTTCAGAAAACCAAGCCTAATACTCAGAACACTATGCACTGTAACCGACACAGAGCAACAGAAAGCTTTTGGACACCACAATTGTTTATTCTTCAACCAACAGAAAAAGAGATTTACAATGGTTAACCAGTGCCAAAGTCTGTAAATAAACGTCAAAATAATGTGCAATAAAGCCTCTGGTTGTATATCTCAGAACTTCTGACAACGAGAACATGGTTAAGCAGTGATAGCCTTCTTGTCTCCCACCAGATATAGACCAGTTCAAACAGAAAAGCGCGTTAGTGTTCCGCAACATTGACAGCTACCCTCACTGGCTCCATATTGAATATGGCATGGTCAGACAGGAAGAATTGGCAGCAAGAAACTCTGGGAACCGACTAAGAAACTATATCTCAGCAAATATGAGGAAGGAAATGGAGGTGGATCGGATACACTCACAACGCTGTTTGATGACGTCACCCTCTAGGCCACTGCTCGAATGGAACATGAATAGGAAATGGCTAGTTGGGTATCCGAGGTTGACGTGAAGAAGATCGTGCGAGAGTTAGACGACAGGCTATGATCAGTCTTACAGCTGGCTACAGGGAGCTGCAGAGAGCATGGTGAAGTACCGATGTGCTGTTGAATCTCGCTGAGAACCTGGGGAAACAATAACACTAATGAATCTAGAGTCTCATTATCATACCCCTCTATTAGCCCTAACAAGGCGTTTCCGAAGACGGTTTATGTGCCTATATTAGACTTATACAGAAACTGATCTTATGTGTCCTCAGAGAATATTTAACACCGAATACCTTAATATTGGTTTCAATATACTTCGCGCTGTCAAGCACTTTTGGTTTTTGTTCACGTACTTCACGTACCTAATAATTGAGTTTAGCAACTTTATATTTATGAGTTTCCAACACAACACTATCGTTATTTTGTTGCACAGAGCCCGGAACATAAGAAAAAGGTGAAGACGCAATGGGAGGATAACATACAGATTGGAGTCATATACTAGTACTCAATGAGCTGGTGAGACTTAGGAACCTTCTCAAAAATATCAAGAGGAAATAAATACATCATAAAGACTTCAACTCAGGACACTTGAAGATTTAAGAAAAGAACTATAGGGAGTGAAAACTGTGAACTCTATATTTGTGTGGTTGGTGTTGACCTTGGGATTGGATATTGGCAATAACGTCAAGCTCTTGATTAAATGCGCTACCTTTAGGCTCACATGCACATGGACTCAGTTTGTTTTTATGACCATTTGGTGATGTATGATTTTTATAATTATTAATGTGTTTTGCAGAATAAAAAATCCAACCTACATTCAGTCGAAAATAGCTGGCAAGTTAAGTAAAGGAAACTCAGATACTGAAAATCCTTCTCATGGAGATGTACTTGAATATTTGTGTAAACTTCTTTCTGAAGCTTTAAAGGATAGAGTGTCGCTTGTTTGCCCAGTTAGCATTCCACTTCAGGGTAAAGTAAGTTATGGGCATTTACACGAATTTCAGAGTGATTTCCAAGCTATTGGTCTCAAATATATTGGTCAAATCACCCATGCACTTCTTACTAAAGGACCCCAGAGCAATACTCCTGCTGGTAATGAATTTCGTAGCTTTTGGGGAAAGAAATCTGAACTTCGACGAATTGATGGAGATTTGTGCGAATGTATTGTCTGGAACAGTGAAGTAAATGTTTGCATGCAGATTATCAATTATATTTTTGGAATGTAAGTGACGCTAGAACAAAATTTTGATTTATTTTTTCCTACATGGTACAGTATTTACGAGCATGTGTGTTTGTGCTAGTGAACACTTTCATATATGGTTATTATTTTAGGGTCCAGTTCAGCATCACTTATTGTGTTCCCAATGACAGCTTTAAATACAAACTTACTCTCCTCGTATGCTTTCTATGGTAACATTCTGGATGTATGAATTGCAGTTGTCTCTTGATTAAGGACATCTCCAGACTGAATGCAAAATTCGCACATCCACTGACATGGTAGCTTGCTGAATCTCTTGTAAGCTAATGATGATAAGCCAGTGCACACTTTATGGAGCCACTGATTGCAGCTATCACATTTGATCAGACCATCCACCTTTAAGTAGCTTTTAGAAAATAATAAAGTATCTAGAAGTTATTACTCCGCCTCCCATGAACGTAATAACATGGAGTATGACCAAAAATCCTTAAACGTTTGTAAAGTAGCTTCTAATTGGTTTACACTCAGATTTAGTAGGAGGTATTGGACTTGTTGAAATTCACTGGTGTGAGTACCCTTCAATAGTTTCAGTGAATGAATTGCTTTTGAAATATAAATTTGTGAATAATACTTTATTACTCTACCGCACATCAATTATCGTTGTAGAGTTTCTATGGATTAATTAAAATTTACCTTTATTGTTTGCGTATAGTACTGAGTTCTTGGCGTAATTTTCTGAAAAATATTTACTCCGTTTACAGAATCATCAAATAAGATATTCAACAGTATATTATATGTCGCGACAGTTCTATGTAAAACAAGACTCAGTCCTTTTCCTACAATATTTCTGGCGTAGACGTGATATCCAGCCGGTGAAACCTGACTTCTCTCAGCTGAGTATGTGTGGCGCCTTGGCGTACTCGATAATCGCTCTCTTCTTAGAATTTCGTGAGTTCGATGGCATCATCGTGTGTGTAATTCCAAGTCCTGGTAGTGTGTTTGAGCATGGTTGAGATCATCGTCATCATCTAGAAACACTGACTTCGGTGGCATGGATGCGTGCTGCCAATGTTATTCCACAGGCTCTCACCAGTCAGCAAGGCGTATCTGCAACTTTAGAGGGACTGATGTCCCTATGCAGGCTGGCTAATAATTTTCAAGTGTCTGTTTGTAGAGATTTGTTTCGTTTCAAGTTTCATCATGGGCTGATTGATATCAGTTAGAGAACCACTGGAAACCAGCAGAGAGAAAGAGTACTAGATAACTGTTTCATCCTAGTTTGGGACTCATCGGCACTGCGAACCCCCCTGAGCTTCCATCCCAGGACCTTCCAGTTACAAGGCAAGTTTGCAGACCATTCAGTCACAGGGATCCGACTCACTGTCCAACCCATGAATTCTAAATTCTACCAATTCGTGATGTATTTAGAGCGACCACCAGCCTGGACGAATTTGCCTGGATTCTCAATGAGAAGTCGTGACCAATAGAGTCCACCTAGTGGGGACTGAAGACATAGTACTCTGGTGATGATATTGTCTGGTGGTCACGATGAATATATATCACGAATCGGTTATTATTGTTACCTTTAATTTCTAGAGGAACATAGGGCTTCAGCCAAACGTCTCCATTGCGTTCGGTTCTCTGCTAACGTTTTCACCTGGCTCCCAGTCTGCCCACATGCTTTCATCTCCTCTTCACATGACCTCCTCCAAGTTACCCTTGGACAACCAACTCGCCGCTTCCCGTCCGGCTTCCACTCGAGGGTTTGTCTAATGATGTCACTTGATGGTTTGTTTTCTCAGAGTATGGCCAATCCAATCCACCTCCATTTCTTCCTGCTTATTTGTTGTACAATTGCTTCCTGCTGGGTTGGTCCATTCATTGCCAGAGATCCCTGTCGCTGACATTTCTGCCCGGCCATCTGATCTTGAATAGTATTGAGCGAAGACAGCTGTTAATGAAGGTGTGAAGTTTGTTCGAAGGGCCGTTCGTTACGCGCCAAGCCTCTGATCCATACAGTAGCACTGACTGAATTTACATTGGAGTTGAATATCCGGATCTTATTTTTCACGATGACTACTATTGACCTCCACACAGACTTGAGAGTAATGAAACCTTACTTGCCTTGCTTTCCCGATCCTCACTGCTTTGATATCCTCATCAGTTCCACATGTAGTTGAAACGATGCTTCCCAGGTAGGTAGGTGGTAAGGGAGGGTGCTCCTTTCAGACTTCTCCCATTTACGCTGGCTGATTGTTGTCCGTTGTTGTTGCTGTTGTCTAGGTATCTTCATTACCTCTGTTTTTTCTATGTTCACCTGAATTCCTATCTTCTCTGGATGGTTCTTCTATCGCCGACTTGTTGCTTTTCACTTGTATGTCTTCCAGTTTGTGAGAAATCAGACATATATGTCATCGGCGAAGTCCAAGTTTTTTGTGTGGGTCCATTTTATGCCTGTCTCCTCGTTGCTCACGGACTCTTTCGCATTATCCAGTCTACCGCAATCAGGAAAATCATTGGAGATAGTAGGCAGCTAGCCAGCCTTGTCTTACTCCCGTCTTTACTGCGAAGGATTCCATAAGTCTATATATTGATTTGCATGTGTGTGTGGTCACACTGTTTTTTTTCAACTACTTGTAATGAATGCTTGGTCTGTACTGAATTTTATATTTTAGGCAATTTAATGTCTCATCAGATAGGAGTAGATCAAATTTTTGGTATCATATTGTTCCTAACCGTTTGGATCCATTCATCACTATGCATAGATTGAGTACAAAGTATTCTCTAGTGACAGCCTCCTCTCTTCGTCTAATCAGAGCAATGGATAGACTACGCATATTACTACGTGGATTAAACGAGAAACTTCCTTTAAATATTACCGGAATTCTACCATTGTCTTCAGCTTTTCGTGATACTGCTGTTTTTCCG
The DNA here is from genome assembly GCA_944472135.2 of Trichobilharzia regenti. Lineage (NCBI taxonomy): Eukaryota > Metazoa > Platyhelminthes > Trematoda > Strigeidida > Schistosomatidae > Trichobilharzia > Trichobilharzia regenti. The sequence goes on from OX235265.1 coordinate 5,081,026, forward strand.
CCTATTGTATCAGTTCCTGTAGCTGATCAATCCGTTTATGGTGGAAGAAGAAAGGATGCAAGGGAAAGGAAGTATTGTACAGCAAAATGGATTGTTAAAAATGTACATTTTCCTGTTCTTCCTCTTTATGGTAAGTGTAATAAGTCTTGTCAGTGCATTTATCTATATATTTGTAGCCGATAACATTCGTCAGTATTACCATTATTATTATTCCCTTGGGTTCCAAGTGGAACATAGGGCTTCACCAACACATCTCCACTGACTTTGTTCCATTTTCTGCTGCTGTCCCCCAACATCTGAGTTCGCGATTGGCCATAACCTCTCATCTCCTCCTCGCCACACTATATCCTCCATTTTACCCTCTGAGTGATGACTCCCTCATCACTTCCCATTTGGAATCCACTCGATCGACGGCCTATATTGAACGTGATGTCATTCGACAGCCTCCTCAGTGGCGTGTGCCCAATCCATCATCTCCATTTTCTCCTGCATATTTATTGATAGATCTGTTCCTGCCTGTTGGTTTGTTGCCGGCCAGAGTTTCTTGTCGCTAATTCTTTCTGGCTGGCCGACTGACCATTTGATCTTTAATATGAAGTCAGCGAAGGCGGCAGCTGTTGATAAATGTCTGTAACTTGCTGGAAATCCGTTATGTGACGCTCATATCAATTTTCTGGCCCGTATAGAAAAACTAATTGACTGACTTCACATTTGTGCTGAACAGAACCCGAATCTTGTTTTTTATGCTGGCTGAGTGAGTGAGTGCAGAAGATTTCGAAACTGGTTTCAGGTTGATAAAAATTTATCTTGCCCTTCCGATTCTGGTTGGTTTTCACGTCTTCATCCTTGCCGTGTGTCTGCGGTTGAAACAATGCTTCTTGGCCAGATAAGTAGGGGAAATAACCTCTTTGAAATCCCTTCCTTTGATGGTGATTGCTGCTGGGTTGTTGTTATTGTTGCTGTTGGCGCGTAGTTGGTTGGTTATCTTCATCACCTCCGTCTTCTCTATGTTCACATAGAGTCGTGTCTTCGTTGTCAGCCAGTTTGTTGGTTTTCGCCTGTAAGTCTTCGAGTTTTTGTGACATTAGACATACATGATCTGCGAAATCCAGACCTTCTGAAGTCTTCTTATCGGTGGTCCTTAGTATTCCTGTCTCCTCGCTCCCACAACACATTCTGACGCATAATCCAGTCCACTACAAATAAAAAATGTCATTGGTTAGTGGTCATTCTATATCGGGAATTGGCAGACGTTGAAATTCAAGGACCATTGAATCGGGTCCTCGTGGCTTAGTGATATATGGGCAAAAGCTATCCTTCTAACCAGAAGGTTCTCGGTTGGAACTCCAGTGGGTGCGTACCAATGAAGAGTCCCAAATTAGAACAGAACGTCTCTACAGTACTCCCAGTTGGTTTTCCAATGGTTCTCTAACCGACTGATGTCAGCTCATGATGAAATCCTGTAACCAATCAATCAAATTTTGATAAATCACAGTGTTGTACAGTAATAGTTACTGATGACCACGTTTTGAGCACAATTTATTGCCACTCATAATCATATCAGGTCACTACTCACACAACTTTCTTGCTTCATTTATATACATGAGTGAAATAGATTAGACATTTGAATAAAAATCAATGTAGGATAATGTGCACATTCAGAAATAATAATATGAGTGTTATTGATCAATTACAATCCGATGAGAAATAAGACGAGTGTTTTTATAGTCACAATAAGTAACTTGTTAGAATGTCATAATGTACGTGAATTGAAACAGAATTTTAAGATTATTTATTATCCTCCTCTGATTTGACTGACTGACTGACCGGTGGTAATAATATCTTCCATGCATATCTCTGGTATTTGCATTGAGTCACTTTTGTTGCATGTGTTGTGTTGGGTGTAGACTCAATTAACCAGACAGCACTCAGTAATCAATCTCTCTCTATCTCCACCTACCTATATTACTTTTTAGAATTTCGACTCTGTCCCACCCACCCTATTGTGTGGCTGTGTGTTAATGCATGCAGTGCAGGTAGTTGGAGAAAGAGAGAGGGTTGATCACGAATGGACTTCAGTTAGAGAACTATTGAAAAGCCCACAAGGACGATGTAAGGCATACACTTGATGCAACTTTACAACTGGATAATTACCCTGGCTCCATACGTCTGTCCAGATGCTTTCGTCTCTTCCTCATCACCACTAGTCATTTCAGCTCATTAAGCAAGTTTTCAATTTTATAAACTACAACCTTCTTGACTTGCTATGTGAACATACAAGCTTAAAATGTTTATTAGATTTGTCAGCCTTCTAATATATGTGTAAAACTTGGGCACTGTGGTAGTAAGTAATTCTATACTGGTTTGTTTATTAGATGTATCACACAGTGAAGAAACGGTATTATTCACTGGATGACAATGTTTCGAACAAAATTTATTGTTCGTAATCATATCAACTGTAATCACACGACTTTGAAACTTGAGTTTTACAGTTTTCTTTGTCCTCTCCTATTTGTCGTCGTTGGGGTAGTAGGATTTTCCAGATATCTGGGTGGACAGGTGTTGAATCATTCTTATTACACTAAGTAGTACCCAAGAAAATTTAACACAGAAAGTGAGGCATATAAAAGGAGCTTTGAGACTTAATAATTACCCTGACAAATCAATCAGAAAGTACGTAGGGAAATGTCTGTCTGGATTCAACATAGAACTTGGCACCGAAGTGCAGCAGTTCGAGTTGCCACGTTCCAAATAGCACACAGAGGTAGACAAGAAGATGAGTGGAGAGAATTAATAGAGTTTGACAAATATAGGAGTGAAACAGAATGGGTAATGGTAGAAAGGAATATGAAAGATTACAGAGATTGAATACATCTGCGCCATTGACAACGATTTTGAGCCATGTCACCTATTGTCTCCAGCCATTGATTCCTAGAGTCCCGAGGGCCCCAACCCGGGAGTCTGCATCTCCCTACCTGACTCAGTTTAACTGTCAAGGATTTCATGGATTGATGCCATGTTTTTGTTTGGCCACCACTGGCTCTTTTCCAACCTGAACCTATATCAGCTAACAATGCCCGTCGGGGGAGGCGGTGGTTAGGCATGGGCACCACGTGACCTAGCCATCTTAGTCTAGCGGATGCCCGGCGCTCTCCACCGGGTTGACTGTCCATTGGATGACAGTCTAGGGGAGATGGCTAAACCCTGATTCCAAACCTTCAACGACTGGCGTAAGAAGCTCACCGGGGCTCACCGGCAGACGTATGGACAAAGAGCTTATTGGATGCCCTGGATGTCTGGCCCCATTCAAAAAGGCGTATGAACCGAACTCCGGTCACCGGCTGCCAATGGATAGTGGACTCCTTACTCCACTCCTACTGCCTTGTAGGTCACACTTGGCTGTGTAAAGGCTAGAGCTGCACTCTCAAACAAAAGGCCGAGCGATGCTGGGGACATCACTCGTACCAAATTCCCATGAAACTTCATGAACTCTCTTACAAATTGCCGCGCCTGGGCAGCGATGATTCGAGACGTTCATGAAGCCGGCTCATCCTCCCGTAGGAGATAGCCGAAGTAAAGTAAAGTAAGTAAGTATGTAACTTTATAACCTCGTCGATTGATTTTCCCTCTTTGCCCAACACTCTACGCCTAACGTCAACATTACTTACCTTGTTAAACCACCTAACGTGAGACAGAGATCGCAGACATCTATGATCGAAAGCAGTCAACCTTTTCATGTCTTCAACGCGTATTGGCCATGTTTCAGAGCCATAGAGAAGGACGGAGCGAACTGATGAGCAGTACACACGTCCCTTGGTTGATAACCGGATGTCACGCCTACGCCAGAGATGGTGTAAGTCAGCGAAAGCAGCTCGAGCTTTTCGGATCCGTGCTGAGATTTCATCGCCAATCAGTCCATTGGTGCTAATACAACTTCCCAAGTAGGTGAAGTGGTCAACATGTTCTATCACTTCACTCCCTATCACTAAGTTAGGGGTTGACGTGGTCCAGTCCTGTAGCAGCATCTTACATTTTGCAGGGGCGAATCGCATGCCAAACATACGAAGATTGCTGCTCAAGGTGTTCAGAAGACTCTGCTGGATTTTGTCAGCATCCTCCCCTAACAGGACTATGTCATCTGCATATTCTAAGTCCATTAGATTATTCCCTGGTAACAAGTCGATTCCTAAGTCACTACGTTCAGTTAAGGGAAATGTAAAAATATAATATAAATAATAATAGTAGTGACAGTGATACTACTAATAATATTAATGATGACATGCCTGTCAAACATGCACAGGGTAATGACAACACCAACAATAAGGAATCTAAATCATCAGTAGTAATTCCATACAAGGAAGGAACCTCGGAAACCACCTTACGGGGAATTCTTAACTAGGCAGGAATAAAAGTGGTTGGCATTCAAACCAACCACAAACTCAATTAGATACAAGCTTCGTTGGTTAAAGGATCAATCCTGTGGAGCCTTTAAAACAAAACAATTTAGTTTATCTAATACCCTGCCTGAGATGATTGTCAGGTCAAACTAGTAGAACAGGGGCAGTCAGACTAGCTGAACATAAAAACCTAGCTAAATCTAGATTGGTTGAACCGAATAAGATAAGAAATCTAGAGAACAGTTCAGCTATAGCACTCACTACATGCAATTACATACGACCATACAATAGGATGAATGGGATAGGATGACAGTTTTAAAATCTAATGTCACAGGGTGGAGGGAGAGATTGATAATGGAAGCTTTGTTTATTGAATCAACTGCAGACATGTGTAATAGGAATGATTCAACACCTGTCCACCGAGATATCTGGAAAATTCTACTACCTCCACGACGGCACATAGGAGAGAACAAAGAAAACTACAAAACTCAAGTTTCGAAGTCTTGTGATTATATAATTGGTGGATGGTGACTAGCAGTGGAATCCTGTCAGGATGCACATTTCATCCTATTTGGGACTCGTCAACTGGATGTACCTGCATTTCTCTGTGAGTGATGATGTTCCCACCGAGGCTCGAACCCAGTACCCATAGTTTCAAACGCCAAAGCGTTATCGACTAGACCACTTGGGTCACGAGAGCCACCTCTTGTGCAACGGTCATATTGGCCCAAGTAGTCCTGAGACCGAGCACTTCGGTCCAATAAATCGACAGGAAAATCTCAAATTCAATAAAATCTTGTGATTATAATTGATTGGTATGTTTATGAACAATAATGAATTTTGTTCGAAACCTTGTCATCCAGTAAATAATACTGTTTCATCACTTTGTGATACATCTAATGAACAAACTAATATGGAAACAGCAAGGAGTACTGATAGACAGCTGTTTCGTCCTTGTTTGAGACTTATCAGCAGTACGCACCCATGACCCCACCGCCAAAGATGATTGAACCCAGGACCTTCAGGTTATAAGTGAAGCTCGTTGACCTTTGAGACACTGGAACAAAGTATAATGGCGCATCCACTCTAACTTTTAGTAAACCCGGCTAGTCATCACTTCTCATTAGAACGCCGAGCAACTTCATTCTGCAGTCGGTTACACAGGGGATTTGACTTCAGTCAACTTTTAAATGTGTTTATCATAATTTCTTTTCTTTTGTCTTTTCTTTTAAAAAAGTTGTTATTCATTTGGAACAATCTGGAAGATGGCCAAATGACCTAGAGGCATTTAGACATATGAAACGATTATTAATTATACGTATACATGAATTACTCTCACCCAAGGGGATTCCATCACATGTCACGTTGGATAGTATGCTGGATATATTTCTTGTAAGTAAATTATAAATAAATTTAATATGTCGATTGTGTTTCATTCATGAATAAATACATAAATTACTAAGCTCAAAGAGAGACAGAGAGAGGGTGGACTCAACTCTCACACTTATTATGCGAGGGCATAGGGTACTACCCAGTTGCTTGGGCTGAAGTAAGCGGGGGTGGGTTTTGAACTTATGGTCCAACCTAATGAACTATATATTAGATAGTTTGAAGCGATCGGCCACAGGAAGCCTTGCTTCACCTAGGTTTTGTGCTAGTTGCCACTCAACAGTCAGTCAGCAAGGCGTATCTGCAATCACCTTGAAGGAACTCATGTCCCTCTTTTCTGAGATTCGAACCCATGTCACTCAGTGGCGGTGGCAGTCAGAGACGTTACCACTGAGGAGACGGTCACCGTTGTCGGTTCGCTGGCACGGAACTCCAAAAGTGCCACCGACATCCTTCTCAGATTGACACAATTTCCCTACTTGAGCGTTAAAGTCACCAGCTAGAACGACTATGTCTGAGCGTTTAGCCTTTCTCACCAAACTAGACAGCTTTTGGTAGAACTCATCCTTCGTTTCATCTGAACTGCAGTCAGTGGCGGCGTAGGCGGAGATTACGAAAAGGCATCGGCGAGTAGTGCAGTCCTTTCTCCTTCTTACTGACCCGTTCAGACGGACAGCACACATTCGGCTATCTACCGGGATCCAGTCAAGCAATGTCTTTTCTGCCCTAGTACTCAAAGCTATCCCTACGCCAGCTAATCCTCGTGAACTGACTGTGGCATCTCCTGACACCCTCAAGGTGAATTTTGCAGATTCAACCTGTTGGCCAGGTGGGGTTAGGTGAATAACCACACTTGGGTCTTGTATGCGTGTTTCTGAAACACAGCATACATCAATGGCTCGTGATGCCAGGGTCTTGGCTAGTGATGCTTGTTGTCCTATTTGGCAAAGTGTCCTAACATTAAAAGCTCCTATATGAAATTGGTGGCGCGGCTTTAAGAGGCTGTCGGTGGTGGTTTTTTTGGCTTCCATCGTTTTTAGTGGATGCAGAGCGGAGAGGAAGTGGAGAGCTATCAAGTCGAGGAGTTGCATCAGTGGAAGGAAGGCAAGATGATAGAGATGAAGATGAAAACAAAGATGAGTGAGTAATGGAGAGGTTTCGCGTGCGTTTCGGATTGTGAGGGCGATTGTTACTTCCCGGCTGCCCACACCGTGGAAGTTGGTTGCGTGGCCGCAGAGCCCAGGGGACAACTGCTTGAAGCCGGTCACACGCGGCCTGTTTTTGTTCATTCTCTTTTGTTTGGTGTGTCTCAGTAACATATTTATCACTCCTGCCCTGTGACACGGCAGCAGGAAGCGCGGTCGTTGTTAATCCGGGCCACGGCCGATCCGGCATGAAATTTTGTGATTTTGTATTTATCATGATGTTGGATTGGGTAGCTGCTTTTTGTTTAACCGCTATCCAAACAGCCTGCCTGGCATGGTAGGACCTCAAGAGACATAAGTCTCAGCCAGTATAGCTTGAATAGATCATTCCGGTGTTCAAGCCCGACCACCACGTCAAGGTAGCAGCTTTCGGTCGAGGTTACCATTGAGCTATTCGGGCTGGCTGGCGGTTGGACACACACACTGGGGAGATCCGCCAGGCTGATCCCAGAGTGCTATCCAAATAAGAAACAATGAGTTGGACGTCTGAGGGGGTGACATAAAGGAGGAGGTTGTGTGTGCGGAGCGAATGGAAGCTTATGAGCAGAGTGAAATAGGAATGTCTTACTGAAGGCTTATGTTCTACTCTGAACCCAAGAGAATAACAATCACAATGTAAATGTATTTCCCTCTTCCCTCTTTAAATTATCATGAATTTATTATACTACTTAAATGAAGTGTTGTCTTCTCTTTCTTTTATCTCATTTTCATTATTTAAGGATGGATTAGTGTTTCGTGTTTTAATCGCCCAATCAAAAGAGCTTAATTTAATTCAGAAATCAACAAATTCACAAGTGGTTAGAACTAACAATACTGTTAATACGCATGATGATAATATATCCACTGAAGTAATGTGTACTGATGCGGTGAATTGGATTCGTCTGCATCAAAGTTTGCCAACAGTAGTCGGTACACTAGCTGGTATCTCACGTAGTTATGCACATGTTTTTCCTACTACCTGTCGACTGGCTAAACGTTGGTTATCAGCACATGGTTCTCCAGTGATATTATGTCCATATGAATCTGAACTAGACGGCCTACATAATTCATCAGATTTCTTTCCACAACCTGATGAATGCTCTACAGCAATGTCTGCCTATTGGTATAAAGAAGATATGAGTAAAGATGTTAACGGGAGGCGAATGTCAGAGGTAGCTGTTGAGCTGTTAGTACTCTACGCATGTAAACTATGCGATTCTGTTAGTGTGGAGGCGAATGAAAGCAATAACCTTATTAATACTACTGTAATTGGATCACCGGTCGCGGGATTCTTACGATTTCTTGATTTATTGGCTACACATGATTGGGAAAATGTTCCTATATTGGTTGATTTAAATGAAGGATTTTCAGGTATTTGTGGATTTTTACAGTAATTATATTATACGTTGTTGTTGTAGTTGTTGAATAGATAAGTTACCAGAAGGTCCTGGGTTCGAACCCCCGTGGGTGCGTACTGTGAAGAGTCCCAAACTAGGACGAGACAGCTGGCTGTAACCAATCACTCAAATCCCTACAAACCAATACTTGAATATCAATGAGATGCTTACTAGCCACTGGCCTTATTCAGGTAGGTAATTACCTGGGGTTCTAGTGAGAAGTCGCGACCAGTGGGGTAAAGTAGGTCGGGTGTGAGGACAAATAATAGTCAGCGAAGGCATTGACTAGTGAATTGATAGAAGTTGGAATTCATGGACTGGTCACTGGATCGGCTCCGAGTGGCTTAATGGTCTATGAGCTCACTGGCCTTGTATTAAGAAGGTTCTGGGTTCGAACCCCAATGGGGTGGGTGCGTAGTGTTGAGGAGTCCCAAACTAGGACTAGAGAAGCAGCTGTTCGGGACTCCCTGGCTGGTTTTCCAATGGTTCTCTAACCGACGTCAGCTCATGATGAAATCTTAATTTTAATTTTCTTTTAAATTTTTGATTACAGCTTGATTCCACACCGTATTTTTGTTACAAGTATGGAATTCTCAGCATGGATATCGGTAGCCCAAATTTTGCAGACCGACCATAGGTATCAGGTGTGCGTCGTCAGGGGGTCGAACTCCAGACCGTGTGCATGGTCGACGAGAGTCCTAACCATTGTACCAGTTTTTAAGCCCAGAGACCCCCATCTTTGGTTTACACGACTGGAGCATTATTTCACTCCCAATAAGCTCACATCACAGACGGCTTAATTCGGCATTTTGAGTACAGTGTTACCAGACGAAGTCCTATTGTAACCAATCGATCAAATTTTAATAAATCACATATCGTTTTCTAGTAGCTTGTCGACTTAAGCACTCAACTTTTAGTCAACAAATCCCGACTTCTAATCCCGTCCCACCTAATTTAACCTGAGGCCTCACACTATTAATTATAGGTGTGGCACATGGCTTGGTACACAATGGCGAGTTCATCATGATGATGTTATTCCTTCGAATGAAGTTTTTCAGCTTATTTAACAAAAACTTACAAAATTCAATCAAATATAGTCCATTCCGATTGAACACTAGTCACTAGTGTGACGTGTCTAGTCCTCTATTTGGTGCAGACTGAATTCTTACATCAGTCAAGTATGCAGTGTGGCTACTATGCCACTAGGTAGCTCGCCATCACAGTTCACTTTGTATTGTTGGTATTAGATGGTTGGAGGCAATCGGCCACAGGAAGCCTTGTCTGACCTAGGTTTCGTGCCATTTGGCAATCTTGATGGAACTCATGTCCCTCCTTTCTAAAACTCGAACCCACGTTACCCAGTGTTGGCTGCAGTCAGAGACGTTACCACCACAGAGATATTCGGACTGACTCGCGATTGACCTCTTGTAGGACTGTACGGGATTCATTCTTGGATTTTCTGTACAATGAATATATCTCGTTCATTTCTTTTGTGTGTACATGTATCACAATGTACCACCAATGTATATTTCTTGCTTATTCACGTCCCCCCCCCTCCTTGCGGGTTTTGTTTTCAGATATCAATAAACGACGAACAGCCTTGAATTCATTTCATCATACACCAAGGTGTAATCTACCTGCTCTAGTCATCTATACTCCATTAGATTTAACTGGAACAGAATGGACTGATATTGGACCAAGTCGATCAGGTTTAAGTGAATTGAAAGTGATAGCTGGTCAATCACGTGATCTTTTAAGAGCTATGCTTGTCAGTGGAGCTACAATAAATGATCTGATGGTAAGTAGTGTTGTTGTTTTGAAGGCGTATAGTTATCTTTTCTCTTTTTTTACGTATATATGTATATGTCTTAGTGTCGATTTGATGTGTTAGATGGTTGGAGTTAGTCGACAAGAAGCCGTTTAATCTAATTTTCGTACTTTTTGCTACTCATCAGTCAGCAAGGTGTGTCTGCAACCACCGAAGGAACTCATGGCCTCTCTCTCTGAGATTAGAACACGTGCCATCTAGTGCTGCTGTCAAAGACGTTACCACTGAGATCTTTTCGGACTTGCGATTGATCTCCAGCAGGACTGTATCGGATGACTGACTGACTGACTGGTTTCAACATAGAACTTTACACCGTTGTGCAGCAATTCCAGTCGCCACACTTCACTCCATGTAACCTTCAAAGAAAGCAAAAAGAAATGCAAAACGGAGACAGTAGACAGGGATATAAGACAAAAGGAATAATAATAACAAAGAACGATATAGTCTCATTGGAAATTATAAGTCACAAGGAGTGGATGCATATACCCCGGTCATTGAGGACGATCATTTTGAGACATATTACCAGTTGTCTCTAGCCTTCATTGGTTCTTATAATCCCGAGGACCCCAACCAAACTAGAAGTCTACACCTTCCTATGTGGCTAGTTGGCTTAAACTAACTGTTGTGGGCTTCATTGACTGACGAAGTGATGCTTTGGTTTGACCATCACTAGCAGCTCTATTCCAACCTGATCACTCCTATTAGGCATGCGTAACACATGTCCTAACCATCTCAGTCGATGTAGCTTCACAGCCTCGTCTATCGATTTCCCTTCCTTATCTGATATTCGACAGATGCCTAACCTCAATATTGCTCACCCTATTACACCGACCACCTAGCACAGGAGGCAGAGCACTGGCACGTATGATCACAGACAGCTAGCCATGATTTTCATGTCCTCTACTCTCAATGACCAGGTCTCACAGACGTAAAGGAGGAAGGAGCGGACTGTTGAGCAGTACACACGTCCTTTGGTCAACAACCAGCCAGCCGGATATCACGTCTACTGAGCCAGATACAGTGTAAACTGGCGTATGCGAAGCGAGCCTTCTGTATCCGTGTTGAGATTTCGTCAGCGATCAACCCGTTGGACTGACTGGCTGATGCAACTTCCCAAATAAGTGAAGTGGTCAGCACGCTGCATCAACCATTTCATTCCTGTCTATCTTTAAGCTAGGAGTCAATGTAGTCCAGTCCAGTAGCATCATCTTACATTTGACAGCATGAGCGAATCGCATGACAAACATTCTCAGACTGCAATTCAAGGTGTTCAGATGACTCTACTTAGTGTTGTCAACGTCTTCATCTAGGGAGGAGGACTATATCATCTGCGTATTCCAAGTCAACAGAATTATTCCTTGATGGTAACAAGTCAATCACACCTCTGCTCACTGTCTCTATTATGCCTTTCTTCTACTTTCTTCTCTTGCTTCGCGTGCTACACGGAGTGTGGCGACTTGAACTTCCGCACATTTGTGCAAAGTTCTATGTCGAAAACAGACAGACTATGCAAGATGATGTTTGGAAATCCGATAATGAACATGTCTAATTGTGCGTCTGTCTATTGTAACCGGTTCTATAGGAGCAGTTAAACTGGTAGATAAACACAGGGAAGGCGAAATTAAGATAGATTATCCTTAATTCCAGAACATAAAATTGAAATCTTTGTGAAGGCACAGTTCACCTCTTCTGCATTGAACACTTTTATCATTGCACTCTATTTTGTGTCTTCTAAATGTCTAAATGGAAAGTTTTTATTATATATGCATATATATATATATATATATATATATATATATATATATATATATATGTCGAAAACGCCTTTCTAAAATTTCTCATTACAGGCAATTTTTCGTCCAGTCTTCAAGAAAACCGATATTCTATTAAAGTTAAAGCAAAATGTTACCGAATTACGTCATTTAGAATCTATTAAAGGAGTTCTGAAGGACAAGAATCTTAGTGTTCCTGAGAATCAAAGCTCTAATGAAGTGCCGATGGAGTTACCAGCACCTGGTGCTCGTTATTGGCCACGGTTATTCTGTTATGATCCGTTGAATTGGTTGGTAAAACTGTTACAAGTAAGTTAATTGTTAGTTAAATTATATTTTTAAAAAATCTCTAATGCTATGGGGACATTTTAATGATTGTGATATAATTGGTGGTGATATTTGTAAACAATTTCATACTCTGAAGGAATTGCCCATACACGGTTACACCAATCTGTTTACTGAGATTTGTGATTTGCGATTTGGATAAGAAAAACAATAGATTGAGCTAAGAAATATGCATTCCTTTTCCATTAGTTCCTCATCATCGCCGGTTCTACACTGATATATATATATATATATATATATATATATATATATATATATATATATATATATATAGATTTTACATCAAAATATTTTACCAATCAAGTGACTTGCTACAGGATGGAGTTTCCTGGAGTTCTAGTGAGGTCCATTTAGATGTCACGTGTGTGGATGAATGTCCCACCAACGACAATGGTTGAGGTCGCGCTAAATCACGAATTGATAGAAGTTAGAATTCATGCACTGGCCATTGACTGAGAGAGGGTCCCAGTGGCTGAATGGTATGCGAACCAGCTTGCCTTGTAACCGGAAGGTCCTGGGTTCCAACCGCCTGTGGTTGGTGCGTAGTGCCGATGATTCCCAAACTAGGATGAAACAGCAGCTGTCCAGTACTCCCTGGTTTTCAATGGTTCGCTAACTGATTTCAATCCGTAATCAACTCGTAAAAACAAGTGGTTATATTAGTTAAAAGAAGTTTTTTTAGATTGAGTCGATTTGATGTCCAGTATAGACGACTAGATGAGTTAGTATTGAGGTGCCTATACCTTTGTTCGGACCTTTGCCAAACCAAGATGGAAGATGTTCAGAAATTCAGTGATGAACTTGCCTGATCGTACGCCCTATGGAACCAGCTCCGCAGTCTGTCTTTATTTCTTGAACTAAGCATTGCTTGGCTAGTTAAGGCACAGCATAGCTTAACTATGTTGAAAGTCCTTTTGAAGGCCCTTCATAGACGTTGTGATAAGATCTCACTATTGACATCATCTGTGAATTTTAATCTTAGGAAGACTGATTTTTTGGGAACTGTTGGCAACTTCGACTTTTTGCTGTCTGAGTTCATGTGTGTTTGTTCATGAATTTAGTTGGATATCCGTTTCTACTTTGTAGATCGTGAATATTACCGAGTTCTTCACATTCAGTGTCTCATTTGAATAGATAACTCTAGCTAGCCCGGTGAATCAGAGATCTAACCAAATTACGTTTGTATTGTAGAAGTACGAAGCTCAGGAAGTGGGTATATTGTCCAGTGGAAGTAGGTTTTCCATACAAACGTCTACGTATTGTTACGTCTGTTCGTTTAGTCATTAAGACGTCCATAAAGGGGATAGATTCATTTTCTTGGGTCCTGAGTGGAACATACAGCTTCAACGACACATCTCCACTTTTCCTTATTTCTTTACTATCCTCTTCAGCTGGGTCCACAATCGCCTATAATCTTTCATTTCCACCCTTTTTTTGTTTTCAAGTTACGTTTAGGCAAATACTTTGAGATATTTTGGGATCGTCATGGTGGTAATTGGTTAGCATTGAGATGGCGTCAACACTATTCTCAACGACAACAGCAACAACAACAACAAACACAACAGCAAGAACTACAATTGAGCTCAAACATGTCGACTGAATTAATCCAACCAATAGTCTTCAGTGTAGATTCACTTGACGGGTTAACTCAACATTCAGAATCCTTTAGGCAGTTAACAGATCTAGTACTTGTATATAATGAAGACGCATTGATTAGACTATTAACCAGCTGGCTTGGAGAATTTCTTCGCCCTGTACCAGTTAAAAATAAGAAGAGGAGGAATAATGCTGATAATAAGGATGAAAATGCACCAAAATCTAAACGTATTAAAACAGAAAAACAAAATGAACAAAAAAACATGAAAAAGAAGAAGAAAGAAATCAAAGTAAAACCGCTGAAAAAGAACAAGAATAAAAATAAAAAAGATAAAAATAATAACAGTAAAAATGTGTAAATACATTTATAAATAAATTATATTACTATTATTATTGCTATTATTGTTATCATTACATGTACTTGTGTGTCGGTGACACAGTGGTTAGGACTCTCGCCGACCCCATGTACTTGGGCTGGGGTTCGATCCCTTGCCAACGCACACCTGATATCAATGGTTGGCCTGCATAATTTTCGCTACCGATATCACATGCTGAAAATTCTATACTTGTATCAAAAATACAGTGTGGAATATGGCTATAATCAAAAATATTAAAAAAAATACTCATACATATGCATTGTTGAATATCCAGATCGCTTCTTAATATGGATCCCAACGGCCAGGCTCAGAGATATTTAGTAGTCGAACTCTTAAGGTAAAACTGTGATTCGTAGGTATGAAGTAAATGACTCTGAAAGCCTTGTTGACATCAATCTTGTATTCTGTCTGTATCCACAAGATGAAATAAAATAGCACTATGACTAGATTTTGTTTGTCCTTTACTTAACCACTAGGCAGGGTGGTGTTTTGAAGTCTGATGAGAAAATTCAAGGTACCAACAAATTGCTAAAAAGGCTGTATTCTTTCTTGTTAATTCAGTTCCTCGGGGATAACATCAGCGAGATACTAACATAACGCCTTAGGAATAAGACGGTAAAAAGAGCATTCCCTGGTGTTGCTGAATTACGCTGTGTCTTCAAAATCACCCACCTCTATTTTGCATTCAGGAGTTAAAGATAAACTGCCTAATTTCGCCTCCTTCATGTGTATCTACCAGTTTAACTGTTCCTGTGGAGCCAGTTACATAGGCCATACAATTAGGCGTGTTTCTTGTCGGATTTACAAACACCATCCTGCATAGTGGCTAAGTAAAGGACAAACAAAATCTATTCGTAGCGCTATTCTATCTCACTTATCTTGTGGATACAGACAGAACACAAGATTGATGTTAAAGAGGCAGCTTTCAAAGTCATTTACCGCATATCAACAAATCTTAATTTCGTTTACTAAATATTCCTGAGGCTGGCTGTTGGGATTCATATTAACAAGCCTAATTTGTGCATCCAAAAGAAGTTAGTTCAGATATTATCCTTACCCGCTTGGCCATCTAGGTGTTTGAATGATCCTCAACTTTTTGTGGAATTTTTCTAATTTTAGTTGATATTCTATTTACTACTACATCTTTATTATTATTATTATTACTTTTATTATAACTTAAGCATCTTTAATGAACTGTAATTTCACTGTGATCTTACTTTATCAATCGATATTTTTATTTAAAAAACACTAATACTGTTACTGAGTACTATTCTGGAATATTCTATGTATATAAACATATCTATGTATATGACTGTAGAGCCAGAAGAGGAGGAAATTATCGAAAAGGATATTTTTGAATAAGGCATTAAGAAGACAAATTTAGCGAGATGATATCGTCATTTCGTAGTTTCTTTACAACCGCTTTACAACTAACATGGTTAACAATGATAAAATAAAGTTCATGAAAATTACTCAGTTAAATTTTTCGTAAACAGACGTGGAGTGGACAATATCTTCATTTTACCAGTTTTGTTCCTATCCAGTATAAACGTTCCCTGGTGAAATGTTTGTTCTCAAGGGCTCGAAAAATATGTACGAGTGGCACATTGATGGATGAGCTTCGACATATACATTCAGTTTTACTAGCCAATGGTTATCCAGAAAACTTCATCAATTGTCACGGTAAGGATAGACCACATCTTGAAAAGACAGCTCCTGTACCAAAGAAAGCCATCTTTATTAATCTACCATTCAAGGGCGACCAGATTATGCAGTTGACAGCTCAAAGACTTCGGTCAGCCATCAAACGCACATCATTCTACGCCACCGCATCTCTTTTTCTCACTTGCCGAACATTTTCGATCCCTGTACCTACGATTAAAGGACGAAATTATGTGGACTATACTTCAGACTGTATCTACAAGTTCACCTGCAGCTGCGGTGACACCTATATAGGTAGAACTAACAGAATGTTCGAATGTCGTCGAAAAGAACATGTTCCAAAATGGCTACTAAACCATATCGAAAATCCTAACGCGATTAATCTTAGTAGGAATCCAGCATCATCCTTTACAAAACACTTATTAATGTCTGGTCACAAAATCAATATTAATGACTGTTTCACAATTATTTCACATAACTCTAATTCAAGGTTATTGAAGGTGATGGAAGCACTTTGGATTAATCACATACAGCCTAAACTGTGTTTACAAAAATCAATAGACTTCAATCTTCGCCTACCCTGGACTACATGACCTATCTAAATGTGATTGGTCATTAGTATGTACTTTTTTTTATTTAACTGAGTAATTTTCATGAACTTTATTTTATCATTGTTAACCATGTTAGTTGTAAAGCGGTTGTAAAGAAACTACGAAATGAAGATATCATCTCGCGAAATTTGTCTTCTTAATGCCTTGTTCAAATTTATCAAAGGGACTAATTGTTTTAATGAAACGGATATTCTTTGCTCGCTCAATTATTTTGTTTTTTATAGATGTCTGAATGAATATTTTAGCTAAATTGTTATTCAATATCAAAATCTATGAACTAACGTTCATATCATGTTCAACAATACTTCGGATCGTTTATCTCCAATCTTTTTTGCTAATCACTGTATACAATGAAGCAATGATAGCCTTCTTGCCTCCCGCCAATATGGAAAACAGTTCGAATAAACAAATAATTCAATGTTCACCAGCATTGATATGCTTGCTTTGGAATTTTTGTTTTGTGTGATAATGAGAGAATTATTACTGAGTAATTGAATAAGATTCCCCGACGTACATACGAGTTACCTAAATATTTAGCATCTCAAAATTATGAGTCATTAGGAGATAGGCGAAGTATTAGATTAACTAATTCCCCCATTTGGTGATACAGAAGCTACAGGATATTCGGTTAGAAGTTGTCGGCAGTTAGAAATGAACTGAACATTGATTGATTCTGAACTCAAAAGTAGGAATAAGCTCTCGTTCGGTTTATGAAATAATATTAGTTGTTCCGTTACGTTATTCAACATCCGCTGCATTCAAATTTCAAAATAAACTTTATAAGCAAACAAATGAGATCATCAATATCCCCCAATAGTAGCAGACATATTTATGGATAGTTGAGAGCATAACGCTTTTAGAACGTGTTTAATCCTGCTCCTAGTTTACGTTGGAGCTATGTGGATGACACATTCACTACTGCGTTGAAATCTGAACATATCCCTCATTTTTCCACACACATACAAACGCAACAGTAGACGGAATCCGATTCACTTCTGAGTTAGAAAATGAACAGGGTGAGTTGACCATACGGCACTGTAGAATAAAACGGAAAGAAAAGATGGTGGGCTAGATACTACTAAATGGCATTGATAGGAAACCGGCACACATTCTATTAAATATTTACACTTTAATACATCCCATCCAGAATCGGTAAAAGAAGAGAGGTTTAGTTAAATGTTTGTATAATAGGGGTTAAGAGCTTAACTAGTAAGTCAGGAGATTTAAATAATGACATCAAACAAATGAAGAAGATATTACTTCTGACGGATAAGCACACTAGCCACGAGAATTTATTCAGAAATGCATGAATAGCCATAGAAAAACTAAGATTGACAATAAAGATGACGAAAATAATATCGAATTCAAAGCCTCTGTAGTACTGATGTGCATAGAGAAGCATCGTCAGAGGCCTTACGTAGAATTCTTAATGAAGATGGAATTAGGAAGGTAAATAAACCAACCAAGTTTCTCAGAGATAAAATTTTTCGGCTTAAGGACTCAACAGATCCAATTAAGCGAAAAACAATATAACTTACCAAGTACCATGTCTGTCTGTCTGTTTGTTTTCGACATAGAACTTTGCACAAATGTGCGGAAGTTCAAGTCGCCACACTCCGTGTAGCACGCGAAGCAAGAGAAGAAAGTACAAGAAAAGCATAATAGAAACAGTGAGCAGAGGTGTGAGACAAAGGAGTAATAAAGAAAAACAAAACAGTTTCATTGAAGATCATAAGTCACAAGGAGTGGATGCATCTGCGCTAGCCACTGAGAACGATTTTGAGCCATGTCACCAATTGTTTCCAACCATAGATTTTTACCGTCCCGAGGACCCCAACCAGTGGAAGTCTACACCTTCCTACGTGGCTTAGACCAACTGTTGTGGATTTCATTGACTGGAGGCCAAGTTTTTGTTTGACCGCCGCTAGCTTTTTTCCAGCCTGACCCTATATCCGCTAACATTGCTCGTCGAGGGAGGCGATGACTAGCTGGCATACGTAACACATGTCCTAACCATCTCAGTCTTTGTAACTTCACGACTTCGTCGATTGATTTCCCCTGTTTACCTAGAACTCTACGCCTAACCTCCATGTTGCTCACCTTATTATGCCACTTTACACGGGAAATAGAACGCAGGCACCTATGATCAAAGACAGCTAGTCTTTTCATGTCTTCCACTCTCAGTGGCCAGGTCTCACAACCCATAAAGGAGGACGGAGCGGACTGATGAGCAGTACACCCGCCCTTTGGTCGATAGTCGAACATCTCGTCTACGCCAGAGTCGGCGTAAACTGGCAAATGCGAAACGAGCCCCCTGTATTCGTGCTGAGATTTCGTCAGAGATCAACCCGTTGGCACTGGCTGATGGTACTTCCCAAATAAGTGAAGCGGTCAACGCGCTCTACCACTTCACTTCCTATTTTTAAACTAGGCGTCGATGTAGTCCAGTCCTGTAACATCATCTTGCATTTGGCGGGAGCGAATCGCATGCCAAACATTCGTAGATTGCGGCTCAAGGTGTTTAGAAGACTCTGCATTTTGTCAGCGTCTTCGCCTAGAAGGACTATATCGTCTGCATATTCCAAGTCAACGAGATTATTCCCCGGTAGCAAGTCAATCTCTGAGTCGCTGAAGTCACTTAGGGTTAAGTCCATTAGTACACCTATGATGAAGTTGAATAGAAAAGGGGATAATGGGCATCCTTGACGGACACCACTGGTCGTCACCAGTTCAGATGACAGCTCGCCGTAAGCCCTCACCTGGCTGTATGAGTACGAGTAGAGTGCCTTAATCAGTGCAATATATTTTCTCGGAATTCCCTTTACAGCCAAGCATCTCCAGAGAACTTTCGATCGACAGAGTCGAATGCTGCCTTTAGGTCAAGAAATATAATGACTGTTGGACGCCGGTAGGAATCCCTATGTTCTAGAATCTGTCGGAGGGTGAAGATATGATCAATACACCCTCTTCCTGGTCTAAAGCCTGCCTGGCTCTCTCGTGTTTGTGCCTCCCGAGCACCACTTAGTCTACGCATGATTATTGAGCCTAAGACTTTAGATACTATATTAGTCAAGCTAATCCCTCTGTGATTATCACAGGAAGACTTGTCTCCCTTCTTGTATATGGGGATAATCAGTGACTTACACCAACCCGATGGGACTTCTTCTGATTCCCAGACGCTGCCTAGTACCTCAGTTAATGCAGACAGTAAGCTGTCTCCACCGTACTTAAATACCTCTGGAGTCATTCCATCAGGTCCCGCTGCTTTGCCTAGTTTCAGATTGGTGACAGCTTTAGTAACCTCAGTTATGGATGGAGGACCTGTGTCTATATCCCATTCAGGGAGGTGTTGGATGCTCGGAAGGTTGAGCGTGGCTGTGGGCAAATTAAACTGCTCCTCATAATGCTCTTTCCAACGATCCAGTCGTCTATCCTGGGAGCTAATTATAGTGCCATTTTTTTCCGAGATTGTCTCACTGATGATTTGTCTTCTCCCACCCGTTTCCCTGATGAGTCCAAAGAGTTGCCTGGTGTTGCCTATCCTCGAAGCTTTCTCCATCTCTTTGGCTTTTGTCAGCCACCACTGTTCACGGTCCTTGCGGAGACTTTTCGTAAGTTTCCTCTTGTGCAGCTTTCGCTCCTCATTGAATTCGGAGCTCGCCGGAATAAGTCTTCTAGCATCTATCAGTTCGGATGAGGCGGTGGAGATCCAGTGTAATGATGACTGTGAATGGGGTCAGTTACACAGATCAGTCAAATTAGTAGATCGGGGTCAAGTAGACTATTAGATGGTGAAAATTTAGCTACAACGTAGAATGATTGATTCTACTAAGTCAAATTATCTAGAAAAAATAGAGTTCGGTCATTGCATTGCATTCACTGGTTTATGCATCAGACAGTGGGAAACGAGAAACGGGACATGGATATCCTGGACCGACCGACGTCAAGAACCTAGAAGACCTAGATTTCGCGCGCGGATGAGTTATGCTTGATGTCACACACACACACAAAATCGAAGACTTACGAGCGAAAACCGACCGACAAACTGGTCGAAGAAGCAGCCGGCGAAGACAGAACTCTAGGTGAACATAGACAAGACGGAGGTTATGAAAATAACCAACCAACAACAACAACAGCATCAACATCCAGCGCCAATCACCATCAACGGGAGGGATTTCAAAGAGGTTACTTCATTCACTTCAATTATCCTGGGAACATTGTCTCAACTACAGGCAGTCGGAACGAACAAGGATGTCAAATCGAGCGAGAATCGGGAAGGCGAGCGAGAAACACATCAACATCATCAACCTGAAACAACCAATCTGGAAATCTTCGTCACTCAACTAAGCATCAACAACCAGAGAATTCGGTCGGATTTTCAATACAAACATCAAGTCAGTCAGTTCTCCTACACGGATCGGAAACTTGGTGGACGGGTCCCAAAGAATATTTCCAACCAACAGCCTGTTGGAGACCCTCATCAACCAACAACTGTCTTCGCTGGATATATACTGAAGATCAATCACATGGCCAGGCGGGCCGGAAAGAATCACCAACTATTGGAAACTATGGGAAGAAACAAACAAAACAAGAACAAACCAATCGCCAACCAACAAATATGCAGGCTGGAGAAAGTGGAGATGGATGGAATGGACACTCGTGGCTGAGGAGGCCGCTGGGTGACATCGCGCGCGCATCAGGCCATTGGTCGAGTGGAACCAGGCCGAAAGGGAGGGAAGTGGAGAGTGGGACGTCCAAGGGTGAGGGTGACATGGAGGCGATTGTGTGAAGAGTGGGGAGTTGAAAGAGTATGGACTAACATGGATGGATTCAGGTGAAAAGTACAGCAGGAGAAGACAGAAGTGGCAAGTGGTGACGTTCAGTTGAAGCCGTATGTTCCACTAGGATCTCAAAGGAACAGTAGTAATAATAAATGGATTCACTTGCATTTAATCACAAAATAGGGTGGGTGGCACAGTGTGAGACTATTAAAATCTAATATAGTTGCGTAAGAGATAGAGAGAGAGGTTAATCATCGCTGAATGTTTGTTTATCAACTTCACGGCACATGTGCAATCGGAATGACGCAACGCATATGCTAGAGATATGGAATGTGGCAACAAGGGAAGAAGGGAGAGAGAAAAATACAGATTGGATAAATTGTGAAACTGTGTGAATAATACATTGACATGATTATGAGCAGTAATAATTTATGCTGGAAACCTTATTGTCTAGTTACTGACGCTCCACCATCACTGTATGTGCGTGATACTTGAAATAAACTTATCTAGTATGGAATTACATTCTGTCACAGTGCCCAACTTTTTACACTTACAGAATATTGAATGTGTAGTTGATTGGTAGAATACTCATCGACCACTCACGTGATCTAGAGGTTCGATTGACCGACCGACTGACTTTCTAATTCTTAACCAGTTTACCTACCATACAGCAGTAATCGGAGGAAAGAGGGAAGATTGTCGTTGTGTGTGTGTGTGGTTAGCAATCCCACCTCTTAAAGCTAAACAACATGATGGCAGCTACTGAAACTTTAAGGTTCCAATCCTGGAGCCTTTAATGCCCCTGGATTCGAATCTCGGTGCGCGTGTGCGTACTGCTGAAGAGTCCCAAATTTGGGTGAAACAGCTGTCCAGTTCTCTCAGTTGGTTTTCCAACGGTTCTCTATCTGATGTCAGTCCATGACGAAATCCTGTAACCAATCAATCAAATCCCTACAAACCAGTACTTGAATATCAATGAGATGCTCACTAGCGACTTGTCCTATTCAGGTAGGCAGTAGTTCCCTGGGGTTCTAGTGAAAAGTCGTGACCAGTAGGTGTGAGGACAAATACTCTCCGAAGACGTTGGCTAGATGTCGCGCTATGTCGTGAATTGGCAGAAGTTAGAATTCATGGACTGGCCATTGGATCGGGTCCCAGTGGCTGTCTAGTGGTGTACGAACTAGCTCGCCTTGTAACCAGAAGGTCATGGGTTCGAACCATGGCGGTGGGTGCGTACTGACGAAGAGTCCCGGACGAGGACGAAACAGCTGTCCAGTACTCCCAGGTTTTGTATTTAAATGTTTATAAGGAATCGCAAACCAAAATGTGGATTCGTTCCATCGACATTAAATTGTAACAGATATTTTTTATTGACAGTCGGTTAAATGTTGCTCTTAACACACTGAGTCCTGCCTATAAAAAGTATGGTGGAGAGATATATGAATGACACTTTGACAGTGTTAAAGAAAGAAAGAGGCATTTCTTCAGTTTCTTCACTTAAACGTATAAACTCAATAGTGGAGGGAATAGAATTTATTTTTGAGTCGGAAAATCCACAAAGAGAATCAGCTCTGTTAGATTATAAAATAAAGCCAACGGGAGAAGGTAAACTATACACTAGTGTTTATACAAAGCCAAACCCTCTAACAGACATTTAGATTTTAATTCATCTCTTCTGTCGTTATCTGTAAAAGCAGGCTTAGTTAAGTGTCTGATAGACTGAACGAAGGGTAATTTGGGGGGGGGCATAGGATCAAGGTGGGAAAGAGCCAGTGATGGTCAAACCAAAACATGACTTCGTTAGTGAATTAAATCCACAACAGTTAGCTTAAGCCACGCAGGAAAGTGTAGACTGGCTTCCTGGTTGGAGTCCTCAGAACGGTGGAAACGAATGAAGGCTGAAGACAATCAGCGATATGACTCAAAGTGACCGTTCTTAATGGCTGGCCGGCTGGGTCAGATGCATCCCATTCCTTGTAACTTATAATATCCCATAAAAATATTTTGTTCTTCGATATCACTAATCTTTTGCCTCGTATCTCTGTTTAATGTCTCTGTCTGGCGCTTCTTTTTACTTTCTTCTCTTGCTTTGTGTGCTACATGGAATGGAGTTTGGTGACTTGAACTTGTGCACATCGGTACAAAGTTCTATGTTGAAACCAGTCAGTCAGACCGAGCGAACCGTCTAAGTAGTATGTCAGTAAACTTAGATAATGACAAACATAGCAGAAATGTTGGTGCTAAATAAGTCTCCTATCAAGAATTCATCAAGAAGATCACAAAAGCCCACAAGAGAAGAAAGAGTACTGGTAGTGGAGCTATTCATGATAGCGTCAATGAGGAAGTATTTCAAGCGTCTACAGGGCAGGGAAACATAAAACTCTACGTGGGATTCTTGATAAAGTAGGAATTAGGGTAGTATTTAAAGCCAAAAAATCACTCAGAGACAGGCTGTGTTGGCTGTTTAAACGGCCTACCTTAGTGAGTCAAATTATAATGCAATTTAACAAATACCTTTCACTGACGGTAAGTTAAGGCAAACTATATGGGTCAAACTAGTAGATCGGAGATAGTCAAATTGTTCGAATGTATAAATTTAACTAAATGTAGAATGATTGACCTCATGAAGATGAACAGTTTAGAGAAAAGCCTAACAAATACAATGCATGCATTAACACACAGTCACAAAAGAGGGTGGAACAGAGGTACGGTTCTAAAAAGGTAAAAAAGGCAAGTGGTGGGAGAGGCTGATTACTGAAACTTTGTTCATCGAATCTGCACCTAACACACATGCTGCAATTGAAGTGACACAGTACCGATGCCACCAATGAAATCAAACGATAAGAAATAATGGAAGTATATAAACAAAGTTTGAAACTGTGAACACCTTGATATGATTATGGACAATAAATTTTGGCTGGAAACGTTATCACTAGATACATAATACTGTATCCCTGTGTGCTTTTATATCTCGTGTATTTCAAATATTTTACTTGTGCGTTGAAGTTTCTGTAGCAGTTTGAGTGATTTTCAGGAGTAGAGTCGTAGCTAGCCCCACGCCAACTCTGCCTCTTTTCTCTTGGACTTGGGACCGGCAAGAAAACTAGCAAGCTAGTAAACTAGGTGATGGAAGAAAGAATAAGAATGGAGGTGTGGAATGTTCATAGGCTGAACGAGGCTGGGAAGACTGCCCAGGTAGTCAAAGAACTGAGGGGACATGGTAGAGAAGTGCTTGGAATCTGCGAGAGCAAATGGAATGAATGTGGACTGTTAAATTGAAGGCTGTTGAGTTATTAATGTACTCTGGTCATACAGATGAAAGTGACTAACACACTGATGGAGTGGCTATAATGATGTCACCAACATCAGCTAAAGCCCTAATGCAGTGGGAAACAATTTCATCTAGGATAATGACAGCCAGGTTCAACTCAAAAGGAAGGAAGGAAGGTTACAATCATCCAATGCTATGCACCTACAAACAACGCGGAACAAGAGTAGGAGGAAGATTTCTGTAGACAACTACAAACAGTAATGGACAAAATCCCAAATGGAGACATCAAAATCCTTATGGGTGATATGAATGCCAGCCGAACTGGGAGCAGATAATTTATTACTATTATTGTTCCCTTGGGTTCCTAGTGGAACATACGGCTTCAACTGCACGTCTCCATTTGCCACTTCTGTCTTCTCCTGCTGTACTTTTCACCTGAATCCATCCATGTTAGTCCATACTCTTTCAACTCCCCACTCTTCACACAATCGCCTCCATGTCACCCTCACCCTTGGACGTCCCACTCTCCACTTCCCTCCCTTTCGGCCTGGTTCCACTCGACCAATGGCCTGATGCGCGCGCGATGTCACCCAGCGGCCTCCTCAGCCACGAGTGTCCACTCCATCCATCTCCACTTTCTCCTGCCTGCATATTTGTTGGTTGGCGATTGGTTTGTTCTTGTTTTGTTTGTTTCTTCCCATAGTTTCCAATAGTTGGTGATTCTTTCCGGCCCGCCTGGCCATGTGATTGATCTTCAGTATATATCCAGCGAAGACAGTTGTTGGTTGATGAGGGTCTCCAACAGGCTGTTGGTTGGAAATATTCTTTGGGACCCGTCCACCAAGTTTCCGATCCGTGTAGGAGAACTGACTGACTTGATGTTTGTATTGAAAATCCGACCGAATTCTCTGGTTGTTGATGCTTAGTTGAGTGACGAAGATTTCCAGATTGGTTGTTTCAGGTTGATGATGTTGATGTGTTTCTCGCTCGCCTTCCCGATTCTCGCTCGATTTGACATCCTTGTTCGTTCCGACTGCCTGTAGTTGAGACAATGTTCCCAGGATAATTGAAGTGAATGAAGTAACCTCTTTGAAATCCCTCCCGTTGATGGTGATTGGCGCTGGATGTTGATGCTGTTGTTGTTGTTGGTTGGTTATTTTCATAACCTCCGTCTTGTCTATGTTCACCTAGAGTTCTGTCTTCGCCGGCTGCTTCTTCGACCAGTTTGTCGGTCGGTTTTCGCTCGTAAGTCTTCGATTTTGTGTGTGTGTGTGACATCAAGCATAACTCATCCGCGCGCGAAATCTAGGTCTTCTAGGTTCTTGACGTCGGTCGATCCAGGATATCCATGTCCCGTTTCTCGTTTCTCACTGTCTGACGCATAATCCAGTCCACCACAATTAGGAATATCATTCATTGGTGATAATAAGCACCCTTATCTGACTCCTGTGTTTACTCCAAACGCCTCGCTGATTTTTCCGTTGTGGATCATTTGGCATGTGCCGTTGTCGTACAGCTGTTGAATAAAGTTGATGAATATTTGGGGCACTGTACGCCATAGTACTCGAGTAGTTTACAAATTACTTCGCTGTCAACGCTTTCTCAAAGTCTATAAAGTTGAGGTAGAGATTCACTCCTCTTACTTACAAGTAATTTCATATGTTTTGGTATCAATCGATATCGACAGCTGATCTCGACAGGTATTCCTGTGATCTTTTGGGAATACTGTAGAGTGTTTAGAATTCAAGTAATAAAAAGAATATTCTTTGCCGACATATATTTTTTCAATAGATTTCACCGTCTGGTCTAGATATCTACATTGAGATGTCCAGTTCACGTAAGTCTTTGTTATAATTTTTGATTTCTTTCAATAATTCACTGATATCGATTAACTGTCAAAAAATAAAGAAATCCGAAGAGACAATCGAAACGATTATTCAAACCACACGTAGAGTGATGCGTGAAATTGAAATACCATACAATGAAATTCCCTTTTATAAATTTGAACAAAGAAAGAAGAAACATTGGCGCGCAGAATAATCTGGATTCATTTTTCTTCGTCGATTCTCATCAGCAGCTGCGTACAACCTGAATTCTTTAATAAAATAAAAAGTGTACAATTTTAACAAAGCTTTGTCTATTAACAAGCATATTGTCACAGCGTCATAGTAAAATAAGGCGTTGCGATTTACAGGGTGTCTAAAGTGTTACAATATATATATATATATCTTGTTAGAGAGAAGTTTCTTGAAGAAAAAATTAACTGAAAGTTGTGTTGTTGGGATGGCAACGAAAGACAACTAGTAATAGTTACATAATTGGATAAGAGAAGATCAAAATTTTAAAATTTTGGTGCACATAAGGTCAGATGAGAAGTTGATGATGTAATACAGTGGGCAGAACTCAGAAGATCAAGGCGGATTATCTCTTAGGAGAGTCACTTCCCCCCTTAATTTTTCTCTTGACTCTCTTAAGAGATAATCCGCCTTGATCTTCTGAGTTCTGCTCACTGTATTACATCATCAACTTCTCATCTGACCTTATGTGCACCAAAATTTTAAAATTTTGATCCACTCTTATCTAATTACGTAACTGTTACTAATTATCTTTCGTTACCATCCCAACAACACAACTTTCAGTTAATTTTTTCTTCAAGAAACTTCTCTCTAACAAGATGTATATATGTATGTTGTAACACTTTAGACACCCTGTAAATCGCAACACCTTATTTTACTATGACGCTGTGACAATATGCTTGTTAATAGACAAAGCTTTGTTAAAATTGTACACTTTTTATTTTATTAAAGAATTCAGGTTGTACGCAGCTGCTGATGAGAACTGACGAAGAAAAATGAATCCAGATTATTCTGCGCGCCAATGTTACTTCTTTCTTTTGTTGAATTTTAAGTACACAGGACTTGTCAATAAAGCGTCGGTGGCACAGTGGTTAGGACTCTCGCCGACCATGCACGTGGTCCGAGGTTCGATCCCCTGCCGACGCACACCTGATATCTATGGTCGGCCTGCAAAATTTAGGCTACAGATATCCATGGTGAAAATTCCATACTTGTACCAAAAATATAGTGTGGAATCAAGCTGTAATAAAAAAAAAATAAGAAAACATCAAATAAAGAGATATAATGTACAAACCTTAAAATTTGAGGTGGTTTTGGTTGAATGCCGGCGATAGTCAAATCACTGTGGGTCAATTAAGAAAAACAGCAAACAGCGAAGAAAATTTTCCCTTTTCGACGATTCATTTTCATCAGCTGTACAATCATAATTATAATTAACACAGAAATATTTTAGACCAATCAGATACTGGTAAACTTTGTCCTTGAAAATTCTACTACATAATGTGAGGTGTAAGATGGGATGACTAATTGTAAGTTAGAAAGGAGACAGAAATTGGCATGTCTTAACAAGAGTGAGATAATGACTAATCGATAAGCTAGTGTGGAATGGACAGGAACTAGTGGAAAGGCTATAAAGTAGTTTTGTATAAGATCTGTGTGAAAAAAGGAATGTTATTAAAAAACAGTAATAAAATGTGGATGATGGGATTAATAATGATAATAAAAGTATTCAGAACAATAATAATATTAATAATAATGAACTTACATATTAAAAGAAAGGAGCAAAATTATAGTAAGAAATTTACTCTGGCCATGGTAGGGCCAGAGAATGTATGTATCGTTTTTGTATGCATAGGTCCGGTTTTTGGTCTCGATTAGCTAATGCCTCAGCTATGTACAGATGTCGTATCCGAAGTCCTTTTGTACGATATTGAGGGACTGTGTGTACCACTGTGAAGCATTCGTGTGGGGGTGCTCGATGTCCGGAGATGACAAGGTGTTCGAGGATTGAGCTGTTGCTATTCTTTTTTTCTCCTCTGGTTAACCAAGCTGGGCAGTGTTCCAGGATAAGTTTGTGGACTTGACGTTGCGTACGGCCGATATACTTTGCTCGACACGAGCAAGTAAATTGATAAAAACGTATTGAACAGCAAAGCCGTTTCGAGGGCGTTTCATATGTAAATTTAGGCATAGCGCTAATGTCAGACACAAAATAAAGAGGTATGAATAGACAACATTCACCTGTAGAGGGCATAAAAATTAAGCCTATACGTGAGACAATGTTTAAATGAGCTACACTTCAATAAGCGGAAAAGGCATGATTAATAAGTGATGGACATAAAAATATACTATTAACTACTGATAAGTAGTACAAAGCTGAACACAAAAGAAAGACTACAAAGGACAGATAGGAAAGGAATTAAATTAAATATTCCCATAATTTATTCAGAACAAAATATTTACAGCGAACAATTGTTTTCAATAAATTCTTCTTCAGGCTCTACAATTATAAATCCATTAATGTAAGCATACAATAGCCAGTAAAGACGAATCAGAATCATATCAGAAAGTGTATTGTGGAACAAGTATAAGATGGGATGAAACAATAGTCATATAACTATAACCGGTACGTTTTCAATTTTTCCTCTGTATGCTTAGATAAGACACAGCTTGAAGCCTTATCTCTCGGTTTAAAATTCTGTGACAGACGTAATCAGGTTGATCATTTAGAGACTGATGTCCAATTTGAAAACCTATTTGCCCAGACAAGCGACCTAACTCCTACGTCCAAGTATGAGCTAGAAAGATTTAAAAGTACCCTAATCGATTCCTGCTACCAGTTTAAGAACAGCAAACATCCCGCCAACAGTCTACTTACAAAGAAACACCGAGAGGCATTACGTGACCTCAAAAAGAACGAAAATCTGATAATAACTAGACCTGATAAAGGATCTGGCACAGTTATCATGAACAAGAGTGATTATTTAGACAAAATGAATATCATTCTAAACGACCATACGAAATTTCAAAAGCTAAGCAGTTGTAAAGACACAACGGAGGCAACCGAACGCCAAATGGCTAAGACACTAAAATCATTAGTTGAGAGTAATCTGATTCCTAAAGAAACACTCGACGAATTGAAACCCTCAGGTACGCACACACCAAGACTTTATGGTTTACCGAAAGTCCATAAGCCGGGAGTACCACTACGTCCCATCTTAGATATGTGCCAATCCCCTTATCATTCTACAGCTAAGTGGTTGGTAAAGGCACTAGAACCACTACATCGCGAAGTAGTGAAATTCAGTGTAAAAGACGTATTCAGCTTTGTGGAAACTACCAAAAGCTTGAATGTAAAGGGAAAGAAAATGATGTCACTGGATGTAGCATCATTATTCACCAATGTCCCACTGCTTGAAACAGTCAACTACATATGTGACCAGCTGATAGAAAAGAAAATAGATGTAGGAATCCCACCCGAAAAGGTCAAAGAATTATTATTGAAATGCACTATGAATGTTCAGTTTATGTTCAATAATGGTTTTTATAGACAAGTTGATGGGGTAGCCATGGGATCACCTTTGGGCCCTTTGCTAGCGGATATTTTCCTGGCAAAGCTTGAAAATGGTCCACTCAAAGACACGATTAAAGGGCTTGACTATTATTGTCGATACGTAGATGATACGTTTATCGTTTGTAATAGAAATCTTAATAAACAAGAGCTTCTGAATACCGTTAATAGTGTTCACCCAACTATTCAGTTTACATGTGAAGAAGAAGACAATAACAGTTTACCTTTCCTAGACGTCCTACTTACCATGAAGACAGACGGATATCTACAAAGGAAATTATTTAGAAAGAAAACTTGGACGGGTCAGTACACCCATTTCCATAGTTTCACACCGATTCAGCATAAAAGAAACTTAGTTAAGTGTCTTAGCTACAGAATAAAACGAATATGCTCAGAGGAATGCATTAAGGAAGAAATGCATAAACTAAAACTCACACTGCAAGAAAATGGATATCCACAGAGCTTCCTAAAAAAGTATATGTCAATACCTATAGACAGGGTAAAGGTGGATACCGTAGACAAGAAACCTTTGTATCTTAAGTTAAGTTACAAAGGGGAAATTGCAGCTGACATTCTAAAGTGTCGACTCAATAGAGCAATAGATAGAACATTTCCCGCAGCTAAATTGGTACTAAACTTCTCAACTAAACCAGTACTCACACAGCAAGTAAAGGATAAATTACCAAAGATGGCCTCATCAATGTGCATCTACGAATTCAACTGCTCATGTGGAGCTAGTTATATTGGCCGTACTCAGAGGGCTTTATCCATGCGCGCACGTGAACATGTACCTGTATGGTTGAGTAAAGGAGTAACCAAAGGCATAAATAGTGCAGTCTTAGCCCACTTGGTAGATACTGGACACCCGATAAAACTTGACCAAGCGTTCTCAGTTATTTACCGCGTTCCTAGTAATTTATCTAGAGGAGTTCGACAACGTAGTCGTCTATCAGTAGCTGAGGCGGTTGCAATTAATACTCTTAACTGCAAAAACGTGTAATAGAAATGATTCAACACCTGTTCATCCAGATATATGGAGAATTCTACTACCTCTACGAAAAATAGGAGAAGACAAAGAAAACTATAAAACTCAAATCTCAAAGTCGTGTGATCACAATTGATATGATTATGAACCGCAATAAATTGTGTTCTAAACTGTGTCATCCAGTAAATAGCAATACTGTTTCTTCACTGTGTGATACATCTAATAAACAAACTAATATGGAATTACTTACTACCACAGTGCACAAGTTTTACACATATATTCAAATGCAATTAATACCAGAAGACCATCTCTTCGCATACAGAAGAAGTATGTTCATCCTCTATGTTTACCTTGGCCTACAATAAAGCCAACAAATCCTCCATTAACACTATAAATTCCTTTCACAATTTTCTTTTCTTTTCCTTCTATTATTCCTCTGTTTCATTGACAAACGTTCATTTTCGACTTTTATGATTTCATGACCTTTCTTATGATTTCTGTTATTACCTTAGATTTAAATAGTGCTTTTCTAACTTGCTATCGTATTTACAAAATCCTGTTCATTCCACTTCATTATATTCATTATTATTATTTGACAATCATTCACCAATAGTACATTTAATTTTAATTTTACACCATATCATCGTTATTATTTTACAATCATTCTTATTGTTGTTATTTTCAACCTTGAACTTAAGTCTAGACCGCCCCATTCGTTGGTTTATTTTCATATTGCCCCACACACCCTGATTACACTCACTCTTGAAACCTGTATTTTCTGTATATATATATATATGCTTACATTAATGGATTTATAATTGTAGAGCCTGAAGAAGAATTTATTGAAAACAATTGTTCGCTGTAAATATTTTGTTCTGTAAGGAATTAACATTGCTGATATCGATTAGTGGAAATATATAAATAACTGTGAATTACGCATTAAGTTAGGACATTAATTATTTTTCAAGTGGTGACGTACTTGTTTACGTTGATTATCATAAAGCTTTACAATGTGTATTTAATTTAGACTAATAATTATTCGTTGAATACAAAATGTTGACTTCCTCTCTACCTTTCTCACTCACTCACTCACTCACTCACTCACTCACTCACTCACTCACTCACTCACTCACTCACTCACTCACTCACTCACTCACTCACTCACTCACTCACTCACTCACTCACTCACTCACTCACTCACTCACTCACTCACTCACTCACTCACTCACTCACTCACTCACTCACTCACTCACTCACTCACTCACTCACTCACTCACTCACTCACTCACTCACTCACTCACTCACTCTCTCTCCCTTTCACTCTGGGAGATCATATCGACTGATGTTGTCCGATCATTTATATTCTACGCGTAACAGAAAAACAGAACAATATCGGTACTTCAAATTGTATTATTCAAACATTAATGAAAAACAAATGAATATCGATTATTTTCGGTGAGCAGATGGATAATTGCTTGATGTTTGTAAAAGTAGTCGAATAGAAGACAATGTGAAACTCAAAGTAGACCTGGATTGGAAGTATCATCGGTAGAAGGATAGAATCAATAGAAACCAAACGGGAATGGATATCCGTCCGTTCCTTATTTTAGCATTGTTCATCTGTGAACACCTGCCGTCAAATTCCGTCATAGTGGCTGACTCCCCTTGTAACCTACAGATCCTTGGTTCGATCTCTGGTGGCGTGGTCATTTGCATGTTCCAATGAAGAGTGAATGCCATAGTAGGATGCAACAATTGTCCAGCAGTCATTGGTTCCCATGGTTACTAGGTGAGTACTTTGATGATTCAGCTTGATATACATGATAAAGAAAACATCGCAATAAGTTGATATGGATTATCCCATTCGGAAAGAGTAATACGACTGCTATTGATCAATTACAGTCAGATGGGAAATAAGATGAGTGTTTTTATAGTCAAAATAAGTAACTTGTTAGAATGTTGTGATGTGTTTGAATTGAAATAGAATACACATTAAGATTATTTACTATCCTCTTCGGATTTGACTGACTGGTGGTAATAATATCTTCCATGCATATCTCTGGTATTTGCATTGAGTCATTTCTGTTGCATGTGTTGGCTCTAGACTCGATGAACCAGCCAGGATTCAGTAATCAATCTCCCTCTCCACCTATATAGATTACTTCTTAGAATCTTAACCCTCTCCCACCCACGCTCTTGTGTGGTTGTATGTTAATGCATACATGAAGTGCGGTTGCTGAGCTTTTTTCTAAATTACTTATCTTCTCGGGGTCAACCATTCTTACCTTAGTTAAATTCTCATGTTCCGACGATCTGACTACCCCGATCTACTATTTTGACCTATATAGTTTACCTCATAGTCATTGAGGGGTATTTTGTAAATTATTTTATTTTGCATAATTAGGTCCACTGGGTCTTTAAGCCTACAGACCTTGTCCTACCTCAGTGAGTTGTTAGGTTTGAATGCAGCCATCCTAACTCCTTCTCCATTAAGAATCCTACGTCTCAGGGTCTCAGATGTCCCCTTCTTATATGATATAACAGTGAATGCCTTATATTCTCTCTTACTTATGTTATCATTACTAGTTCCACAATTATTTTCACTTTGTTTTTGGTCTTTACTGATCTTCCCAATGAATTTTATAGGATAGTTATTCAACACCAACGCTTCTTCTATCTGTTTTATTTCATCATTTAGGTCTTTTCTTCTTCTGCCTAGTGCTACTGCACGGTTTGTTAAACACTTAAGTAAGCCTGCCTTAACAGTTAACGGATGCGATGCTGACAATTTACTTATTATGACTATAGAAACACTCGTCTTATTTCCCATCTAATTGTAATTGAATAATAGCACTCGTATTATTATTATTTCTGAATGTACATTATCCCATATTGATTTTTATTCAAATATCTAATCAGTTCCACACATACATGTATATAAATGAAGGAAACGAGTTGTGTGAGTGGCTTGATATGGTTATGAGTGACAATCGTTTGTGCTCGGAACGTGGTTATCAGTTAATATTACTGCACTGTACAACACTGTGTGTCATTTTATCAAAATAAAATCTTATCCATAATGGAGTTATACTGTACCACAGTGCCCAAGTTTGAAACTTATATCAGTAATGCATTCCACTCTCAGTGGCCAGGTCTCACAACTAGCCATAAAGGAGGACGGAGCGGACTGATGAGCCTGATGGTTTAAATTTGTCCAGAGTGTTTCTTACAGGTTTTAGGGTCTCCTCATCATCATTAATGTCAGTAAAAAGTTTGAGGATTATGGAATAGACCAAATAAAGTAAAATTATATTTTTCAATAGTTTACACACAATGATAAGTTTTTTTGTGTGTTTTTGGGTAATATTTCGAGCAAAATTACTGCCCGTGATCACACCAACTGTATTGGAGTTGTTTTTTTTTTAAATTCACACCTCCATGATTTGTACTCATATACATAGTTCATTTTTATATATTCCAGGTTGTTGACAGTTGTGCTGCTTAGTCACCCTTGTTAAATGTATCCGGTGTGACCTTAATGGATATAGATTCTATTATTAGTAGTCTGTCTTTCCATTTATTGAATTGAATTTTTGATTTTCCCGTCGATTGATTGGACCAAAGTGCTCGCTCTCAGGCTGACATGTCGGCTTCTTGTGCAGATGCTTCGACGATGTCTGGGTATTTAATTAGTATACAATTGGTGGATGGCGGCTAGCAGTGGAATCCAGGATAAGGCGCATTTCGTCCTATTTGGGACTCGTCAACTGGATGTACCTGCATTTCTCAGTGAGTGATGATGTCCCCACCGAGGCTCGAACCCAGTACCCATAGTTTCAAACGCCAAAGCGCCACGGCTAGCCACCATCCACCAATTGTCTTTCCATTTGTTCATATTAGTTTTTAGAATACAAAGATTGTTCCAATCGATATTGTGGGTTTTGTCCCATGCTGCATGTGCAGCTATAGACGAGTGGTTTTTTTTCTAAATTCTTGTAAGCTTGTGTTCCTTCCTTCCTTCCTGTTGGTTGACCTATAGTTAGGCAGGTGTTTATCTTCATTCACTCGTATATTGAGTGATCTGGACGTGTTTGACCCGCATATTTCGTCGGACACTCGGCACAAGATATCTGTTTGTAAATCACATTACTATTTTTATTCATCATTTTTATTGGAACTTTTAGTTGATTTATTTTATTTTTGATTGGATTCATCGATTTAAACGTTGTTCGAATGCCGATATTTTTGAGGTTTCTTTGTATTGCCTCTGATGTGCCATTTATGTATGGTATTGTCATTGTTTATTTTTCCATTCTTCCATCTTGTTATTCTCCAGTTTTACCCACTTTTTTTCTCTTTTTTATATTATCTTTTATAAATTCTCTAGGGTAGTTGTTTTCGAGTAGCATTTTGAATAGGACTTTTATTTCTTTACACTGATCCTCTGGTGTTGTTGTAAGTCTACGTATTCTATCTGCAAGACCTTGTTTTTACCGTCATTTTGTCGTGGGTGGATGAATTGAGTGACGATAATCAAGGAATCTCCCAGAATGTGAAGTTTTTCTGTATAGCGTCGTTTTTATGCTGTCATCTGTTACTCTTTGTATTTTGCACTCTAACATAGCCAGTCTCCCAATTTTTCATTCTCTATTTCCATAATGAATTCTCTTGGGTCGACATGACTATTTATGCATGTGAGAAGAATATCCGATATCCATGCTGAAAATTCCATACTTGTACCAAAAATACTGTATGGAATCAAGCTGTAATCAAAAATAAAATAAAAATAAATAAAATGTATTGGTTTTTGTAGGGATTTTGTTTGATTGCATGGAGGATTTAATCATGAGCTGACATCAGTTAGAGAACCACTGGAAAACCTGGGAGTACTGGACAGCCGTTTCGTCCTAGTTTGGGACTCCTCAGCAGTACGCACCCACCGGGATTCGAACCCAGGACCTTCTGGTTACAAGGCGAGCTCGTAGACCATTGAGCCACTGGGACCCGATCCAATGGTCCTTGAATTCTAACTTCTGCCAGTTCACGACATAGCGCGACCACTTCGCAATGTCTTCTTCGATGAGTTACTGCCTCATCTTCGACCTGCTGTACCCTACTGGTCACGGCTTCCCACTAGAACCCCAGGTTAACTGCCTGAATAGGGCCAGTCACTAGTGAGCATCAGATGAATTTTCAAGTATTGGTTTTTGTAGGGATTTTGTTTGATTGCATGGAGGATTTAATCATGAGCTGACATCAGTTAGAGAACCACTGGAAAACCTGGGAGTACTGGACAGCCGTTTCGTCCTAGTTTGGGACTCCTCAGCAGTACGCACCCACCGGGATTCGAACCCAGGACCTTCTGGTTACAAGGCGAGCTCGTAGACCATTGAGCCACTGGGACCCGATCCAATGGTCCTTGAATTCTAACTTCTGCCAGTTCACGACATAGCGCGACCACTTCGCAATGTCTTCTTCGATGAGTTACTGCCTCATCTTCGACCTGCTGTACCCTACTGGTCGAATCCCGGTGGGTGCGTACTGCTGAGGAGTCCCAAACTAGGACGAAACGGCTGTCCAGTACTCCCAGGTTTTCCAGTGGTTCTCTAACTGATGTCAGCTCATGATTAAATCCTCCATGCAATCAAATAAAATGTAATTTATCTTATTTTGATTTTGTTCAAATGTCTAATCATCAATTTTTACTCATGTATATAAATGAAGCGAGAAATTTGCGTAAGTGCCTTGATATGATTATGAGCAGTAATAATTTGTGCTCGGAAAGTGTTCATCAGTCAATATTACTGTATAACACCCTGTGTGACTTTATCAAAATAAAATTTTTATCTATTATGGGGTTATTGGCACTCCTTGTTGTTGGTTGGCTATTTTCATCGCCTCCTTTTTTTTGTACATTAAGTTTAAGTTTTGTCTTTGGCGCTTCTTCTGACAACTTGTTGGTTTGTTACCTGTAAGTCATCTAGTCTGTGTGACATTAGACATAAATCATCCACGTGCGAAATCCAGCTCTTCTGGCGTCTTCTTATCCAACTAGTATGTTTCTGTCTTCTCACTGCTCACGATTTGCCCCATGATCTATACCATCACAACGAGGAATATCATCAATGATAATAGACAGTAAGCTTGTTTCACTCCTGTCTTCATTACGAAGGCTTCACTGTATTTTTCTCTGTGGATCACCTGACATTTGGCATTGTCATATAGCCAGCTGTTTCCTGAGGTTGATAAAGATTTCGGACACTCGTGGTCAACTCTGTCGAAGTCTCCCTTTCCAAGTAGAAGAAGTTGAGGTACAGATCTAATTACCATTCTATGCTCTGTTCAATAATGATGCGTAGTGTTGGAATTTGATCCGCATATCATTTGATATTTCTGAGTCCAGCCTGTTCTGGGAGAAATTTCTCATCCACAGAACTTTCAGTGTATAAATCGTTTTTAATGTCAAACTAACCTGTGTATTTAATAGAATGTTTTGATTGGTTAGTTGACTAAACTATATGTCCGTCGTACAATGACTATGTGTTTGTCTATCGATCCACTTAAACACGATATTAGCCAATGAGAATTGAGCTGGCAGATCACTAAATATACTGGAATATTGTATTACTTTTTATTTCTAAACGTCATTAACCGGTCATAATGAATTCATAGAATCATTGGACAGTTCATATATTATTACATTATTATTATTATTACTTCAACGGACTCCATATTTAAATAGCCAAAAACAAAACAAAAATGGTTCGAGGAAGTGCACGTGTTAAATCTGGTGGAGGGAATATGGCACCAGATACTATGAGAATACACAAACCACTAGGGCTGAATATGAGTTTATTTCAATTTTTAAGAACTGGTTATTTTGAAAAAGACTTGCTAACTTATTGTGCTAATCGTCTGGCTGAATATTCATGTACATATTGGCTTGATCCTACAGTGAATGGAAATATTGACACAGGGGATTTCACTACAACTTTAACGTCACCATCAGCGTCAACAACTAGTAAGTTTTAAAATTTTATTTAAATTTGGAAGTGTTTTTGATGTGGAAAATGCTGTCTGAATAAAATTGTTTTTTTTTATCAGTAAAGGATTAAGAAGACAGATGCTATTCCACAGGTTCTCTACAGGTGCTATCGATGGGATCCAGCGTAACTGAGTTTAGCAAATTACGGATTGACTTAGAGTGTGCGGATGATGTTGTATTCCTGGGTGAACTAGTTGACAAGAAGTGCAAAGTCTTCTAAATACTTTAAGCTAAAATATTTAAATGTGTGACATTCGATTCACCCACTTGAAATTGTTATGATATCTTCATTTTTATAGCTGTCATTGAGTTGAGCTGAATAGAGAGAAGCCGATGTTGATATGAACTCTCGCCGACCATGCACATAGTCCAGAGTTCGATCCTCTTCCGACGCACATCTAATATCTAATGTCGACCTGCAAATTTTTTTCCTTTTTTTTCCTTCACGTTCCCCAGTGGAACATAGGGGCTTCAAGCTAGTGGCTTGAAGTTTCTGTAGAAGTGTTTATTTTACAGAATGGGGTTTCTGGCCTCATGCCCAACCTTTCCTCTTTACTATCATTGTTTCTGGCTTAGCGAGGTAAAGGCCTGCAAATTTGGGCTACCGATATCGCATGCTGAAAACTCCATACCTGTACCAAAAAATACGGTGTGGAACCAAGGTGTAATCTAAAATGCAAAAAATGGACACAGATGAGGTGACCACATAGCACTTCTAGAGTACTCGACCATCCTATACACTGGCTACCTATCTCTCCAAAACACACTACTTAAGTGAGAATACAAAACAACGTGAGATGGAAAGGAATGTTTCATTATCAGTTACAGAATATTTACAAAGTGATTTTTTTGAAAATTTTTCTATTCCTTGGCGTTACCAAAGGAATACGAGGGGCTTCAAGCTCGAGCTTATGAAATTCGGTGGCAGTGGTTTTAATTTTATGGGGTGGGACTGGTAGTCTCACGCCCAACCTCCCCTCTTTGCCAGGCTTTTCACCAGCTAAGTGAGGTAGGGGATAGGCGTCTGCCGGATATCGAACATCTGAAGACGTGAGTGGCTATCGAGGATCCTACCTCTGTGCCACTGACGCACTTAAAAAATGACGCAGTGATATATAATAATAATAATAATCTACCTTATTCCAAAAACAGCACTACTTATAATACAGAATGGAATTCTCAGTATTTGTCACAATATTGCTAATATATGTGTAAAACTTGGGCACTGTGGTAGGAAGTAATTCCATATTAGTTTGTTTATTAGATGTATATCTCACACAGAGAGTGAAACAGTATTGTATACTGGATGGCGTTTCGAACACGTATACCAATAAATAAGGCTATAGAGGTGGTCAGAAACGAACTCATTTCTGACCAAAAAGTCGAACTTAGGACAAAAGTGCCACTTAAGGACATAATGCTGGGAGTGCAGCTTTGCCTGACTTCTACAGTATTTAAATTCCAAGGGAAAATATACAAACAAACTGAGGGAGTTGCCAAGGGATCACCAATATCCCCAGTTGTAGCAGATATATTCATGGACAGGGGTGGGAAGAGATTGAGATTGAAACGTTCACCCCCACCCCAAAAGTATGGTGGAGGTATGTAGATGACACATTCACTGTACTTAGAACACAAGATATAGATAGATTTTTTGAGCACATCAACTCGAAGGTAGAGGCAATTCAATTCACTTATGAATTGGAAAGTTAGGAAGGGGAACTTCCAATGTTAGATTGCAACATAAAAAGGAAAGAAGATGGGAAGCTAAACACTAGTGTTTACAGGAAACCCACACATTGAAACAGATATCTGGACTTCCGATCATCCCATCCTATGTCAGTAAAAATAGGATTAGTGAAATGTTTAAATGACAGAGCACAAAAACTAAGTAGTACCAAGGAAAATCTAAGACATTAAGAGATACACATAAAAGAAGCCTTGAAACTTAATAATTACCCGGATAAATTAGTCAAGAAATATGTAAGTAAATGTAAAAATAAAATAAATAATGATAGTAGCGATAGTGGTAATATTAATAATGATAACAATAATAATGATGATAATAATATTAATGACAACACCAATAATAAGGAATCCAAATCATCAACAGTGATTCCATACAAGGAAGGAACCTTGGAAGCCTTACGCAGAATACTTAACAAGGCAGGAATAAAAATGGCATTCAAACCCACAAATTCAATTAGAAACAAGCTTTGTCGGTTAAAGGATCCTGTGGAGCCATTAAAACAAAACATTTTAGTTTATCTGCAATAATTGTGACGTCAAATACATAGGTCAAACTAGTAGAAAAGGAGCAGTCAGACTAGCCGAACATAAAAACCTAGCTAAATCTAGATTGGTTGACGCAAATAAGATAAGAAATCTAGAAAATAGTTCAGCTATGCCACTCACTACATGCAGTTACACACAACCATACAATCGGTTGGATGGGATAGGATGACAGTTTTAAAATCTAATGTCACAGGGTATAGGGAGAGATTGATGACAGCGACAGCTTTGTTTATCGAATCAATGGCAAATACATGTAATAGAGACGATTCAACACCTGTCCACCCAGATATATTGAAAATTCTACTGCCCATATGACAAATAGAAGACGACAAAGAAAACTATAAAACTCAAATCTGAAAGTCGTGTGACCACAATTGATATGATTATGAACCGCAATAAATTGTGTTCTAAACGTCATCCAGTATACAATACTGTTTCATTCACTGTGTGATACATTTAATAAACAAACTAATATGGAGTCACAATATTGCATCTGATTTACTCAAAATATAAATGAAATTAAAAATTAAAACAAAATTAGTTAGAGGAATTTGTTCACATTTACGGTATGAAGTCAAAAATATTCGGAGTACAAAATGAGAATAATATATATAGTAATAATAACAACAGCGAGTTTGTTTCAAACAGTATTGTCGATTCAGTTTGGAAATTTTAGCATGTTATTATGGAGTATTGAATCTAATGTTCTGTTGATATAGCAGCATGGTGAGGGGAAAGACAAGATTAACAGTTATAACACAGCTCACATTATGTTCACACTTATGAAAAATAAATAAATAAAAGTTTGAGAGGATTATAAATATAAGAAATACAATAACGATAAAGCTTGATGTTATAAGGGTGGAGGAAATGGTTTATTTAGTAGTGCAAAGAAGCTTAGTTAGTTAATTCGTGCCTGACACTATTTCCATCACATAAAATACATGCCACCAAATATGGTAAAGTGGAATTTTCATATTTAGACGTAGTACGTGCATAAAGTCTTCTGAAAAGGCTTCTTGTTTTACCTGAGGAGACACAAGGTTGGAGCTGAGGGTAAACTGGATGCTCATAGTCTAACAAAATTCCTTTTTTTACAAATTTGTTGCATGACATCAAATGCCTATCAATGACGATGTCAATGATATGACCCAACGGGACAACGCTCGCCCTACTGACTAACTGTCATCAGAGTTCTATGAAGTATCACATAGTGTTTTTTAAGTAATCCAGGAAAGAATAAGCAAGAGTGAACAGTAAAGAAGAATAGTTAAGATGCACGAGTTGACAAACTGTAAAAAGAGGAGGGGTTGAGTTATGCCTCGGTGCCTTAACTTCTTAATGTTAAAAGTCAGACGAAATATTCTTTTAGAAATCGCTAAGACATATATATATATATATACATGGCTAATGACGTAGGTCTGAGAGATGTCCACGAAAGGATATCTATCTGGCCAATGACGCATGCATGACAGAAGATAACCATAAAACGATAATTCACTGTCTTTTTCGGTGAATTCATTCACTTAGATGTACAATCGTGTGTGTAAATTAGGTTTGTCAGACGCATCGGTGGCACAGCAGTTAGGACGCTCGCCGACCATGTACATGGCCCAAAGTTCGATCCCCGGCCACCGACACACTCCTTTACCTCACTAAGTCAGAAATAATGCTGGTAAAGAGGAAAGGTTGGGCATTAGGCTAGCAACCCCATCCTGTAAAAATAAACCCCCCTGCTACAGAAACTTCAAGCCACTAGCTTGAAGCCCCCTATGTTCCACTGGGGAACGTGAAGGAAAAAAAAATAAAATGAGTGAGTTGCTCGTATAAGATGGTAGGGGGCGATCGGCCACGGAAAGCCTTGTCTCACCTGGGTTTCGTGCTAGTTGGCACTCAACAGTCAGTCAGAAAGGCATATCTGCAACACTGAAGGAACTCATGCCCCTTCAGAGATTCAAACCCGCGTCACCAAGTGCTGGCTGAAGTTAGAGACGTTACCACTGAGCTAGTTGAGGTTGTGATTGACCTCCTGTAGGACTGTATTGGTTATTTCCGTTCGGACACTAGTCAGTGTAACTAGTGTAATGTGTCTGGTCCGATTTTCAGTGCAGACAGAATTCTATCAGTCAAGCTTGCACCATGCCACTATGTGGCTCGCCATCACGGTGCACTGTAAATTGTTGATATTGGATGGTTGGAGGCAATCGGCCACAGGAAGCCTTGGACCTCTAGGACTAGACACACTACACTAGTTACTGATTAGTGTCCAATCAAAAAGATCCAAAACAGCCCTACAGGAGGAAGTCAATCACCAGCCCGAATAGTTCACTGGTAACATCTCTGACTGCAGCACTTACTGGATGACGCGGGTTTGAATCTCAGAACGGGGAGGACATGAATTTTTTCAAGATGACTGCAGATACGCCTTGCTGACTGACTGCCGAGTGCCAACTAGCACGAAACCCATGTGAGACAAGGCTTTCTGTCACTGATTGCCTTCAACCATCTTATACCAACAATTTACAGTACACCGTGATGGCGAGCCACCTAGTGGCATGGTGGCCATATTGAAAGCTAGGCTGATAGAATTCAGTCTGCACCGAAGATAGGACTAGATACACACATGACACTAGTTGCTCACTAGTGTCCAATCAAAAATGATTGAGTACTGACCATACTTGAGATATATATGTGTTTTATGGAATTAAATTTAACGTATATAAGAATTAGGGGATAATAAATAATCATGGTGATTACAATGATAACAATAATAATAATAATAACGAGGATAAATTTATTCAAGTGTTTATATAATGCGAGTAGTCAATAGTTTCGAATGTGTGAGTTTGGTGAGAACAGCCTGCTAGCCAATTGGTTGACAATAATCTACGTCAATGTCTAGGTCACTAATATGGGCCGTGAGAAAATAGGAACAAGGTTGTTTCAACAACCAATCACAGCAAACTTAAACGTGGGCAAATATGATTCGCAGATAGATGGCTCCACTCCACTTTCCGAGGAACTCGAAAACAACCAATCAGAAGATTGCGGTTGTCTACTTGACTAGGTTATAGTAATGTATGTGAAATTTATATAAATACGTGTTGATTTCCGTAAGAAAACAATCTGTTGCCTGTCCCTTGTCTTCTGTTGTTTCATGAGTAGAGATCTTAGTGATTAGATTGTATTTGTGTTTGTTTTTTTTTACAATAAATTGTAAAACTAAGATGGAAATAGGCAAATTATATAACAGGGTATGGTCGGGCAATAAGAAACATCAAAAATTTGCATTACAAATGAAGATTTTATTTACGGTTATTCATTGTTGAGTATACCTTATTACGTAGGATGTTAAAGGTTGT
The DNA here is from genome assembly GCA_944472135.2 of Trichobilharzia regenti. Lineage (NCBI taxonomy): Eukaryota > Metazoa > Platyhelminthes > Trematoda > Strigeidida > Schistosomatidae > Trichobilharzia > Trichobilharzia regenti. The sequence continues at coordinate 5,124,750 of OX235265.1, forward strand.
CAGCAGGGTAAGCAGTTTTCCACTTAGCCAGCTTGTTAATATTCTGGTGGACAGGCACATGGACTCATGTGAAAAATGGGCAAAATCCATTTTATCTGACTCACAACACCCTCTACATTCACAACTCCTGCCCCCCTTGTATCTCTTCAGGGAAAACCAGAAGCCTATATAGGAAACTGTATGCCCGCACTAGCAAGTACAAAAACTCATCCATACCCTACCTAGCTCGAGCTCTGTGCGATAAAGAAAGCGTAAGGCGGGAAACCTTTAACTTATTAAATAGTCAGTAGAACAAATGTATCTCGTCTTTCCAACTCATATCATTTATAGGTACAACGTTTTCTCTCTACCTTTTTTTTCTTTTTCTGTATTTATTTTTGTCATGTGCTGTTTTGTTTCTCTCTTCCTTACAAACTCTACTTAAAACATTCTTGTTCGTTCTTTCACACTCTGTATACCTCGACCATTTTGCTATCGCTTGCGCCAGTAAATATGCTAGTAGTATCTACTTTTCTAACACCTTCAAACACTCTGTTTAAATTTTGGCTTTGCTACCGACATGCTAATATGTTGTTGTCAAAACTGACTGAAACAACCTTAATCTATGTAGAACTATATTTATTGTTAATGTACTAAGTGGATGCAATATTGTAGTAAAATGCTGAGAATTCCATTCTGTATCACAAGTACTGATTTGGAATAAAGCTTATCTTATCTTATTATCGCCGTGAAAGGGAACTTTTCTAGGTTGCCGGGTGAATGGCACTGGAAGGGAAGGGATTAGATAAATTTTTTTTGAATACATAGAATCTGTTGGTTATATATTTTTTAATGTCAGTTGTCTCATCATTCTACGCTTAACAATTGAAGGGTGTACAAATCTGGAGAATTGAAGTGGTACCTTGTAGAAAATAGTAAAGTTTGAATTTTGATCCGTCTTGTGCCCCCCCCCCCCACATCCACTCTGTTTGTCATCAGTGTGAGATTCCTTCTTCTTCTAATCATGTTGTATAATCTTCAAGAAGACGACGTTTGGATTTTTGAGTCAGTCTAACCATGTGACTGTCTTGAGAAGAGCAGTTAAATGCATAAATGCACATAACTCTATCGAAATCTCAGTCTGTACATTTTTGGTAACTCATTCAAATTCTAATTGTATGAGGCGATTTCACATTCGCAAGTTAGTGAATTAATGAAGATAACAGATATGTGCAGACTATTAGATTTGATATCCGGTTGATTATTTTCGTCCATTGTGAGGTGGGGTATGTGTGTGTGTGATCCAGGTCAAATTCTGTCTTATTGCATCACTTCTACTTAGGCGATATGGATTCCATTGGATATGAAGGGCTAATGGTATATGACGTGTAGACTGATGACCAATGACTTTTCAAGTTTCTCTAGTTCCAGTGGTCGAATCAAGAAAGACTGACTGTAGAGTGCTCGTTTATTCTCAACCTTAATTTTTCGAAAAGTTTATGCGAGTATTTTATTTTATACACAAAGTTAGACTGGGAATCCTTCGGGATTCAATCTTTTCTGTAAGCTAGACTATAGTGTATTTTATCTATTTGGAGTGTACTATTATGTAACATTTGTTAAATTAAAAACGAAGATCCCACTTTAAGTTGAGGAGGAAACATGAAATATTTTACAACAGTAAACATCATATACTAAAATGACTAAATTCTTTTACATAATTAAATATGATTTCAATATCGATTTCCCTATTATTCAATACCAGTCAGAGAAGCATTGAGAACTAGGGAGCTCCAGACAAATGTTTCCTCCTAATTTAAGACTCCTCAACAATGCGCATCCAAGGTCTCATCACGAATCGAACCCAGGACCTTCACGTTACGGATTTGAACTCTTTGACTATTCAGTGAATCTGACTAGAATCCGATGACTTGTTAATTCTGGTTTCCATCAATTCATGGTATATAGTGCTGCCCGCTAAACATCACCTTCAATAAATAAATATCCAATTCGCCCTTGACATGGTGAACACAACTGGCTTTGACTTCTAAGTATAACTGCACGACAACCATTCATTAGCCATCAATGAGATGGAGGATGACATTTAGATTGTTTTACTATTTGAAGGTGTAACATTTCACGACTCTTTTGATTTGAGTAAAATATAGCGGTAGTCAGTAGTGTAGCGAGAACAGAACCCTACTGGTGTCACTAAATTTCATAAAAGGAAAGTTATGCAATACCTGATATTATTTACAATTGCCCTCTTGTAAAATTTAAAATACTTGTAATCAATCTCAGAAGTAATTTCTTGGTGGAAACAATAGATGAAGGATGATATTAGTATTTAATTGGTGGATGGTGACTAGCAGTGGAATTCAGGACAACGCGCATTTCGTCATATTTGGGACTCGTCAGCTATCTGGATATACCTGCATTTCTCAGTGAGTGATGATGTTGTCACCTAGTGGATAACGTTTTGGCGCTTGAAACTATGGGCACTGGGTTCGAGCCTCAGTGGGAACATCATCACTCAGTGAGAAATGCAGGTACATGCAACCGGTTGACGAGTCCCAAATAGGACGAAATGCGCGTTATCCTGGATTCCACTGCTAGTCACCATCCACCATGTAACCTCTAATTTCATGCACAGACATCGTTGAAGCATCTGCACAAGAAGCCAAACTGTCAACCTGAGACGGAGCACTTCGGTCCAATCAATCGATGGGAAAATCTGAAAATTCAACTAAAAGAAGGATGATATTATCAGTTGTCACTGGTTAATTTCCTAGTACTTAAGATATGTATTTCATTCCAGAGGATAGTTCAACTTTCAAAAGATCTAGAATGACTACTTATTGTCAATTATTCTAAAAGTTAATGTGTTTTTATGTATTCTATGGGAAAGTGTGGATTTAGAATCTACATTGCGACGCTGTTTCATGAATTGGCAGAAGTTAAAATGCACGAACTGGCCATTTGATCGGATGCCAGTGGCCTAAAGGTTTACAAAGTCTCTGGCCAGAAGGTCCTGGGTTCGAACCCTGGTGGGATGGGTGCGTAGTGTGGAGAGTCCCATACCAGGAAGAATTAACTGTCCAGTACTCCCAGTTGGTTTTAATGGTTCTCTATATAATGTCAGTTCATGATGAAATCCTTGAACTAATCTGTGATAATTGGGCTTCGAAGGAATCTAAAAAGGAGTGATTTCCTATACATATCTGGAAAAAGCCGTTTCAATTATAGGAGACATGAGAATGAGGATTTCGAAGCCAGAATAGGTATGAAAAATTAAGACAGACCTTCGCTACTTGAAAATCATTGTGAAGATTGACAGCACTCAGAGGAAGGAAGAAGATCCGAATTATCGACACTGGTGTTGAATTAGTATTTCTATATGTTTCAAAGACATGGAGTACGCGACACCAAAACCCTTTTCAAAAGATATTAAACTTTCACTAATACACTTGTCTGCTCTCCATAGTGAACATCAGAACACCGGAAAGGATAATTAAAAAGGAACTATGTTAGGCAGCGAACTAGACAAGAACCTATTGCCCAATAAACACGCTGAAGCAAATGGAGACTGAGTTGACACACAAGCTGAAGAGACTGTGAAAGGGCGTTATATGCCACACCCATGAGTGGAACCTAAATGAGGAACAACAAGTCGGTCGTCTAAAGGTAACCTGGGAGAGATCATGTGAAGAGGAAATGAAAGCTTACGGCAGTTGTGGAGTAAGCTAACACAGACTTCGGACAGAAGGGTTAAGTGATATGAGGCTGAAAGCTTTCAAGGAATTTGTATTTAGCGGAATTATTATGCCATTCATATAAGAAACATATTAACAATCAACAGTAAGTATTTAAACAATACAGAGATAGAAATTGTCAATCACCACATCCGCCACACGTCGAATGTCTCCTTGCGTATTTATAACGATGTCTCGGTTTGCTTGCAAGTAGCTGCGACCTTCTAACTGATTCTGTGATATTATTTTCATCAGTATTATCTGGACCTATTTCTGAATTATCTACAAAATCAGGATTAGTAGCGGAATCATTAATATTATAATTGGAACGACCTACTTCATTTATTGTCACTTTGTCCAGGTGTCTGTTATGAACTGAGTGATCTTTGATGTCTAATATCTTCACCACTCGATTTCCCATTTTTTGTAGTATAATTCCAACAGAAGGTCTATAGTCATTCCCTTTGTAATAATGTACATTAGAAGTCGTGGACATCAGATGCTTTTTGAGAATTCGAGATTTGAATAGTTTTGCAGGACTTTCACGGGTACTTGTATGCTCTGCATTCAACAGACGCAGTCTATGCATATGCAACAATTCCTCCATTTTAATCAGTTGCTCTCACTTCTCATTCAGTTTTTATCGTGTTTTCGACAGTTTGCATTGTAACTCAGCTACCTCATTTTTGAAAACAGTTGATGCTTGAGTTGCTGAACTTGTAGTGGAGGTTTTCATTGGATTAGCTTGAGTATTTTGAAAAGTTGAAAGACACATTGACTCCATTTTACTAGACAGCTTGGGAGAATTATAAGAATTCTGAGCAACATAAGTATTCGAACTTCTGCAAACAGTCTTGATGTGTCCAACTTTACCACATTTATGACACTTAGCACCCCGAAAACGGCAAGTGCTTCGTAGATGTAACTTTCCACAGGATAAACACGGTTTAATGTTTTTGATCTCTCGCTGCATTCTATTACCTGTGGACGACAGTTTGGATTGCTTTCCATGACCACTTGTATTTTCGACTTTAGAAAGCATAACATCAGATACTGACGTAGTGGGAGCAGAGTATTCATTATTGACATCTTCATATGTAATACATAAATCTTTAGCAGTTTGAAAGGTACAAGAAGGAATCTGAATTAACTCTTTCTCTAACTTAGGAATATTGATTCCAGCAATTAGACGATCACGTAGTTGAGTATGCAGCTGATCTCCAAAGTTACACTTTGAAGCTTGAATTTGAAGTTGCAGAATAAAGTCTCTAATCCTCTGGTTGGGAGCACGAACCAGTTTATTGAATTGAGCCCTCTCTCTGGTCTCAAAAGTAGTTACATGAAAGTGATTTATCAGAAGTTCACGAATCTTGACATATGACAGAGAAATAGGTTTATCTGGAAATGACAGAGTCTTTACTAGGCTATACGCATCTAGCCCAATAGCAGTGATGAAATGTGCTGGTATTTTGTCATCCCGAACATTCTTTGAAATGCACCACGCATCGAAGCATTCCAAATAATCAGCAATCTCCCGCGGAGAACCATTAATAGGAAATTTTCCCAGGTTATTTAGTTCCATCGCGACGCCAATTTGTAGTAATTTATTGTAATCGTAGTATTAGTATTTCGAGATGACCGAATTACAAGAATCCAACCAAAACACAGAGAGGGCGGAATTCAGGAATTTGTATTTGGCGGAATTATATGCAATGCACATAGGAAATATATTAACAATCAGCAGTAAGTATTTAAACAATAGAGAGATAGAAATTGTCAATCATCACAGAGGCCTTCAGTAGAGACTATAAATTCATGAATTTGCATTATTATTATCTTTCCTAATTTTTCTGACATTCACCTTATTCTATGTTGATGCTATTGAGCTGTAATCTATCAATGTGATTTTTGATTTGATATTATTTAAACAGCAACATTAATGTTGTTCACAACACTAATTCATTCATTCATTCATTCACTATTATGGATGGATATCTAACTGTAGAGCCTGATGATGAAGGGGTTATCAAAAAGAGTATTCTTTGTTTAGTATCCACTGTTTTGAAAATTTTAATGGGCATTATTAATCAGTTAACATTTTTGTGATTATAATCATAGTTAAATGTCAAGTGGCAAAATAATTAATTTCATACATAGAATAATTCATAAGATGCATAGATCTTGGATCGAGGTGTGCAATTACATTGAGTAACCTTGTGTGAAACTTGATAACATAGAACATAAAGTTGCAAAACAGAATTGATTTAGATTGACAAGTGGAATGACTGAAATAATACCGTGGACAATTCAAAGTGGGAATAATAACAATAATGGTAACAACTGACGTAATAAAGGAAGAGTATACAAATTGAATAAACAAAACGAAAACATTGGTTGAGTCAAAATATGATTGGGGATTACCATACATTAGCATAGAGGGATTAACTCCATGAAAGTTGGATGGGTTGAACGAACTTTTTCATTACACAGAGATCTGGCTTTTCTGTTTCGATAGCCAAAGATGGCTTCAGCAATACAGCAGATGAGTCAGGTATGTAGTGATCTGGGTGAATTACTTTTCGCCTTGTAGATAACTTAAAAGGCTGAGGCTATAGAGTTAGGGTGATCATTATCGGCAAGATGTTCAATGATCACGCTTCTTGTTGCTCCACTCCCACCTCTTCGTACCCACCATGCAGGATAATGTTCTTGCACTTTCTTTGACAAAACTCGAGTCGAACAACCGATATAGCTAGCTCCATACGAGCAGGTGAATTAGTAGACTCACATAGAGTTAGTTGGTAAACTTCGGGGTCTTGTCCTTCAGGTTATTGGACAGTAATGGTCAACTGGTAAAGGCTATTCTCAAAGAAGCCATAGGCAATGTTCCTTTCAGGGACTATGATATCCTTCTTCTCATGATATTGTAAGCTGAGTCACTTTCGAATTCCAAGCTCATGTACAGCATTGCACACCACTTCCAACATATATACATCCATCCTATGAATTATTCTATATATGACATTAATTGTTTGGCCACTTGACATTGAACTATGGTTATAAACCCAAACACTTTAATTGCATTCCATACTACTACTCTTATTATTTTATGCATTCACACTTATGATTCAATTCCCTCACCGGATATAACTTCTTAAAGAAAACCATAAATATACGCTTGTACAGCTTGATAATAAATTCGTTGTTGAAAAGAGTCTCTTCACTGAATCACTTGTTGTTCTGATTTTCTATATGTTACAATGGGAATTTCCCATGGAATTTATATAAATTCGATAACTAAGGTCACTTGGCACATTTGACTCTATAAAATAAGAATATATCAAGCGGAGGTTGTTCAGATATACTGTTAAAGGGTTTTTCTAAATCACAGCTAAATATTAAAAAAATCCCTCTTTTTTTTTAGGATTTGAAAGCACTTGAGAGAAAATAAATAATAATAAATAATAGCTGATACAAAAAAACGTATGAAATGTGAATTTTATAGCATTTAGGCAATGTCGAATTAGGGAAAAAGAACCAGACAGACACTGGTTAACATTGCCTTCAGAAGTTAATCCTACGCAACTTTGAAAGTGTGAAAATGTCATGTGCTGTTTAAATTAAAATTATTTGAAGTAGCCACATTTAAAAAAAATAATTAATTTCTTTTGTAAGATATTTATCTTAGTAAATTTTGAGAATTTTAACAAGTAGCGATTCAATTCAAGTTTGGCGCATTTTTCAAATAGTGCGCTACATTTACTTAGTTATATAAAACTCTCATTTCTTTGGTGTTTCTGACCAAGAAGTTGTAGAAATTATTGTAATTTGTTTATCTTCGAACACTGAGTCTTTTTTTGGGTGTAATCTTGTTGACTGATGACACCTATAACTAACAGTTCAGCATTTTGTGACTGTCGAACACTAACTAACACCAATAATTGTATATATTATTGGATTTACTTGCCCAAGCTGACCCAAGTCATTGAGTCTATGGTTTTGATATCATCTTTGTTAACTGTATTTGACAGTGATACTACTGATACGGGTTTTTTTGTTGTTGTTGTCACTTGTTGCTCTTCCTGTTGTGTATTTTTTCCTTTTGCTGGTGTTGTTCTGATTGCTTTATTCCTTATTTTCGTGATTCTAAGGGGGAGCAACCAAAAAAATGTGGCTCCTCTGTAACCAACAAATTTATGTGAAAGATTCCTTCTCAAACATGAGGTTAGTAATCTCGACCTGTAAACAAAGTTGCTACTGAAACTTCAGTATGTATGAGTCTCTTTGAGACGAAATAAAACGTTTGATTATGAAATTACTACAATTAGAGAATCCCTGAGAAGAATCCAAGGAGTTCTTATTAGAGACTCCTCAGAAGTACGCCTTCAGCCACGCCCCCACCCCCCATAGATAATAATAATTACAATAATATGACAATTAAAATTATACCAGACTCAGAAAAAGTGTTGCAAAATATATCCCAAGTTAGATTTCAATACAACGACGTCGTCGTTATACATCGGGCTTAGAACACCTCAGGTTACAAAAATAATCTGTAAGTACGTATAAGGCACTGGCGTTGAATCTAGTGCTCCAAAGACTGTCAGCACAAGGCTTACAAGGCAAGATAATCAAATATTTTAACCATAGATGAGCATTCTACGGGGTGAGAGTACTTATGTGGTGAGAGCTGTCTACAAGACAGAATCAGTAGACAGCAATTTACATCGATGTTTTTGCGTCCCAAATCTAGTTCATGAAAAAAAGCAAGGACGAAAACTAACCTTGAGGAACTCACCAACCAACTGACTACAGCAGACTTAGCGTGGGCGGATACAACTCGCAGATATATCACCGGACTGTCTAAGAAACGGCCACAAAGAGATAACAGAATATGCATAAGATTTTATTTTGATAAATCACACAGTGTTGTACAGTAACATTAACGCTGTGTAATTTATTCAGAATAAAATCTTATCCATAATGAAGTTATACTCTACCACAGAGTGCCCAAGTTTTATACTTATATCAAGATGACAGAATTACCTTCAGCAAGAAAACAACCAATAAGAAGACGTTACCTCTCTGCTAACAATAACGCTAATAATAATAATAATGAACATAAAAATCTATGAATATCTGTTAATTTTCTCAATAAACAATCTATTGCCTGGCCTTTGTCTTCTGTCGTTACACATACATGCGTGATGCATTCGTCAAAGTTAAATAGCCTACAAACAATTATGTAATAGCATGCCAATAAAGATGGCGAAAATCCTGAGTCAGGGAAGAAAGGTATTCAATGATATAACGTGGTTGGAGGCAATCGGCTACAGGTAGCCTTGCTTGACTTAGGTTTTGTGCTAGTTGGCACTCAACAGTCAGTCAGCAAGGCGTATCTGCAGTCTTGAGGGAACTCATGTCCCTTCTGAGATTCGAACCCACGTCAGCCAGTGAGTGCTGTAGCAGGCGGTGACGTTATTATTATTGTATCCTTTAGTTCCTAGAGGAACATAGGGCTTCAGCTGCGAACCTCCATTGCCTTCTGTTTTCTGACAACTTTTTCACCCCGCTTCAGGTCTGTCCACATGCTTTCATCTCCTCCTCGCATGACCTCCTCCTCCAAGTCACCCTTGCACTGACGACCAACTCGCCGCTTCCCTTCCGGGTTCCACTCGAGTAATGGCTTGTCTAGTGATGTCACTTGATGGTTTCCTCAGTGTATGGCCAATCCATCTCCATTTCTTCGTGCCTACTTGTTTCACAATCGGTTCGTGATTGGTTCGCTCCTAGAGATCCCTGTTGCTGATCTTTTCTGGCCACCTGATCTTGAGTATTGAGCGCGGGCGGTGACGTTACCACCCAGCTATTCGGGCTGGCTCGTGGTTGACCTCTAGTAGGACTGTATTGGATATTTTTGATTGGACACACTAGTCAATAACTAATGTAATGTGTCTAGTCCTATCTTCGGTGCAGACTGAATTCTATCAGCCAGTCAAGCTTGCACATTGATTCGATGATATTAGATGGTTGGAGGTAACCGGTAGGAAGCCTTCCATCTAGGTTTCGTGCCAGTTGACAACTACTAGTCAGTAAGGCGTATCTGCAACCATGAAGGAACTCATATCGCTTGTGAGATTTGAACCCAGCGTGAGCTACAGTTAGAGGCGTCACCACTTGGTAGATACGCCTTGTTGATTGGTGAGTGCCAACTAGCACGAAACCGAAGTTAGGCAAAGCTTTCTACCATTTGCCTCCAACTATCTAATTTCATCAAGTCAATGTGCACCATGTTGGCAAGCTACCTAGTAGTGGCATGGTCGCCACATTGCAAACCTGACTGACTTATGGAATTCAGTCTGTGCCAAACATAAAGAAAGGAAAAGACACACTACACTAGTTACTGACTAGTGTTCAATCAAAGTAAAACAAAAAAACTATTCACAAGATCCTATTCTGTTCACTTTGCAAGCTTTTTCGTTGATTTGCCTTCTGAGTGGAATACAGAGCTTGAAACTTGAACTTTGAATTTGCAGTAGCTGTGAAAGTTTTGTTTTCACACGGTGGAGTTGATAGCTTCACAGATACACACACAACTTTTTTACATTCGGTTCCCTTGATAGATTGCAATAGAGAAAGAAAAGCTAGATTTGCAGTATAAAATGATATCATTCTACTTCACAGGTTCTCATCAGCTGCAAACCACTACCTGAAATTACAATGGTTATAAATAATTAATAATAATGACATTTTATACTTCAATGTTTGAAAGGTAATACAGAAAAGATTATAAGATGAACGCATCCGGAATATAAATAAGTATTACAATTTTCAGCTTAAGTTACTATCAGTTTATTTGCTTCGAGACTTTGAACAAAAGGCGGCTGAAGTGAGAGAAGACAGAAAACAGAAAAATCTAATAAACACTGTTAGCATGTACGTCTATATAGCAACTCCAGAAGGTTGGAGTTCATCAAATTGAAATACTTTCGGGGTGCCTTCCTTGATTACACATCTGCATTTGACTCTGTTCCCAGGTCTCTCTTGCTAAGTAAGCTTGCTGCAACACAGGCTGAAAGCTGGACAAATAAGTGGTTGCATTCCTATTTTTCTGAAAGGAAGCAGTACACCGTCTCTAATGGAAAGTACTCCACTACCTCACTTACTTTAGCTGGTGTTCCTCAGCCAGTGCTGTTCTTTCTCCTTTTCTGTTTTCGTTTTTCTTACATAACTTGCCGCATTCTGATGTAACCACTTTTGTTAAGTATGCCGATGACCTCTCGGTTTCTATGCCTGTCAACTCTCAGTCAGATTGTTCCAAATTAAATAGCTTTCAGTCGGAAATTAGTCAGTGGTCCTCTTCAAACGGACTTAAGCTTAGCCCGTCTAAATGTCAGGTAGTCAATTTCACTTTCAGACGTAAATGTGACCTACAGCAACTAGTAAGCTCACATGGTCCCACTATCATTGACGGCACAGAGGTTGAAAATACATCTAATGTCAAGTACCTTGGGCTGAGTTTTTCCACCGATCTTTCCTGGTCTTCCCACATCTTGCTAGTTACTAGAAAGATGTTTCGCTTAACGTTCTACATTAGGAAATTTAGGCAGTCTGGCATAAAGCAGTCTTTGCTTTCTCAGTTTGTCAATTCTTGCATCCTACCCATCCCCCCGAATTTACTGCTCCCCATTAATCTTTCCTGGACTACTTAAGAAAGACTTTGCTTTGCTGAGAAGGGCAGGCACTAAAAGCTGTTAGTAGGGCAAGTGGGATATCATTAAACCAACTGGTTAACACTATTGTGGATAAACATATCATGTCATGTAAGAAACTAGTGAATACAATATTTTCAGACCCCGAGAATCCTCACTATACACAGCTCTCTCTCTTTGCATTTCATCTGGTAGAACTAGAAGCGGCTATAGGAGGCTATATGCTAGGACTACTAAGTACCAAGTACTCCACAATACCATATCTGGCACAGCTGTTATGTGATGAGAAATTCGTTAGGTATGACACGATCAACTTACTGCGGCACTCTAACAAATAGTCCCATTAGTTTTTATTTTTCATTCCTCGTTACTATTACGCTGCTGCTCTCATCTTCTATTACATACCATTTTTATACTTCATATTTTGTGGTGCATTGTTTAAAATGTAAACGCAACGCTGTTTCTTTTTCTTTATCTTCTTTTTTTGGGTGTTACTTTTTGAATCTCGAAAAATACCCATTTATTCATAAGTAAAAACACAGTTCCTTTTTTGTTCAGCGAAGAAATTTCTTTTCTACGACTTCATTTTTAAGCTGTACGGTCGTATTTATATTACAGAAAAAGGTTATTAAGTGGCACTAAATAATTGCTCAGTCAATGTACGTATATATGTGATAAAAGTTATAAGTAGTAGAGTTGAAGTGGATAAATTACAAAAATATTAAAGATTGTTTTATAACAAAAATGTCAAGTGTTGTCCAAAAATTTTGAAAATTAGGAGTACGATTACGATAAGAATGAAGATGTGAAGTGAAGTGGAAAGAATTCAAGTGGTAAAATAAAATAAAATAGAAACTAGAAAGAACATTATTATGAACAAGGTAAAGAAAGGGGTTTGACAAAACGCTTTTGAACACATAATTTAGGTTTCTGTTCATGTATAGCTAAAGCTTCGGTGGCTAGCTATGCATAAGTGAAGAAAACGTAAACTTTTGGATCGATTCGATTTTGCCATGTAGATAACTTTGAAAGATGAATCACGTGGGGCTAAATGACCAGACTCTAACAGGTGATTACAAATAGACGACTTTGCAGTTCTACATTCGCCTTTCATTAACCAAACCGGATGGTGTTCTGCTACACGTTTTCGGAGATTACGCTTACAACGTCCAATATAAACAGCTCCACAAGAGCAAGTAAAAGAGTAAATGCACATAGATGTGGACAAAAGCGGTAATCTATCCTTGACGCATTGTCTGATCATATTTCGGCTGGTAAAAACTAGTTGCAGGTCAGCTGCAGGAGAAGTGCGTTTAACACATTTAGATAAACGATTTTTAATCAATTCTGAAATGGTGTCACCTTTGAATGCAAGACTCATAAACAGCTTTTTCTTTGATACTGTGACTTGTCTCGGGGCGGATTCTTTCTTGATGTTACGTCGATTTACCGAAAGCCAAAATTCACTGGGCAGTACACTAACTTCAACAGTTGGGTACCTTTAGGGAGAAAGAGAAATCTTATTCATTCCTTATGCTCCAGAATTCGTAAAATCTGCTCTGCAGAGACAATCGATAGGGAACTAGATAATCTTCGATCAAATCTCCTTAACAATGGTTATCCTACAAGGTTCATTGAACGTAACATCAAGAAAGAATCCACCCCGAGACAAGTCACAGTACCAAAGAAAAAACTGTTTATGAGTCTTGCATTCAAAGGTGACACCATTTCAGAATTGATTAAAAATCGTTTATCTAAATGTGTTAAACGCACTTCTCCTGCAGCTGACCTGCAACTAGTTTTTACCAGCCGAAATATGATCAGACAATGCGTCAAGGATAGATTACCGCTTTTGTCCACATCTATGTGCATGTTACTTTTTGATTTTAAAAATCTTATAAAATTTATGAGGTAGTTAGATGCAATATATTGTAAAGCACGCTGAAAACTCCATACCTGTACCACCAATACCGTTTGGAATAAAGCTATTATTATTATTATTATTAAAACTTACTCAGTGAGCTTAGCTCACTATGTATGTATGACTAATAAGTATAATCATGGTAATATGATTACCAAAGAAGTGAGAGATTGACTACACACTCTCTTTCTGTGTGCATAAATTAGGTCTGAAACGCTTAATTGCAATTGCTTCAGCAGTAAATCGTAATAAATTCGCTATCCTTTGTATGGTTGATATTTTGAAGAATTTGGAAATCTTTACAAAATGACCAGTATCTACAATGGTGTCTGGTTGTTGCACTTTGCAAGTATATCTGCTTCATTTTTTGGGTGTAAGCTTTTTGGAATATGTTGAGAAAACTGGGTAGAAGCCCTTCTTTCTGTCCTTCGAATGTACTTGCTGCCGCAAGTACACGTATACCACACGTATACCCTAGTTAGCTCGTGTTTTGTGCGATAAAGAAAGCATTAAGCGTGATACCTATAACTTATTAATTAAATAGTCAGTAGAAAAACTGGATCTCGTCTTTCTAACTCATATCATTTTTAGGTACAACGTTTTCTTTCTTTTCCTTTTCTCTCTCTCTCTCTTTCTGTTATGTGCTGTTTTCTTTCTCTCTTCCTTACAAACGCTATTTAAAACATTCTTCTTTGTTCTCTCACACTCTGCATATCTCGACCTTTTGTTACCGCTTACGCCAGTAAGTATGCTAGCATCTACTTTTCTAACACCTTCAAACACTATGCTCAATTTCGGCTATGCTGTCGACATGCCAATATGTTGTTGTCATAATGAACTGAGATTACCCTTAATCTATGTAGAATTTTATTTATTGCCAATGTACTAACTGGATGCAATACTGTATGTAGTGAAATGCTGAGAATTCCATTCTGTATCACAAGTACTGTTTTGGAATAAAGCAAATTATTATTATTATTACTATTATATTTACAATTGCAGTTAGAGGTGACATCAACAGGGTAACTATCCAGTTTCGACTGGCTTACAGAGTATATTTAGTGCTCCTTTCATTCTGTTGTCAATCTTTTGTGATACTGCTTCTCCTTTGTGAATAGGAGGCAAATAAACACTTTCTTCTTTTCAACTGTTGAATACTTCACTTTCTTGTCCTTTTCTTTGTTGTCCTTTAGGATAAATCCTTTTTCGGATACCCGTTTTCTTGTAGGCATTTCTCAACAAAGCCTAAATTCTTCTTCTACCTTGTTAGGCGAACATAACTTCTTGACTCTGTCGTACAGTGTGACTTTACTAGTCCCCACTTATAGGATTATAAGGCAGAAACTGTTGTAATGCCTATATTGTCCCCCCGTCAAACCGTCCCATCGTTTCTTCTTTTTACATTAAGATCCAGAAAATTGAGCTTATCATTGTGTTCAAAATTCTATGATAAATTTTGTGTTTGACTGGATCACACTCACAACTTTCCTTCTTCACCGGATTTACCACTTGCTAAGCCAGGTGGAGGAGTGCTTCAGCCAGTAAATCGAACCGGGATCACATGTGTCTGTCGTTCAACTGCCAACACACGCACACACACACATCCTATTTAACTGATGTTTCACTCAGATAAATCATTCATATAACTAAGGTACCCAGAGAGAGAGAGAATCTTTTCAACTGCCTTTCCGTAATGTTTGAAAAAAACTCAGGCAAAATCTCCATAATTATTGAATTGAATTTTTGATTTTCCCGTCGATTGATTGGACCGAAGTGTTCGGTTTCAGGTTGACATGTCGGCTTCTTGTGCAGATGCTTCGACGATGTCTGGGGATTTGATTTGTATACAATTGGTGGATGGTGGCTAGCAGTGGAATCCAGGATGCGCATTTCGTCCTAATTGGGACTCGTCAGCTGGATGTACCTGCATTTCTCAGTGAGTGATGATGTTCCCACCGAGGCTCGAACCCAGTGCCCATAGTTTCAAACGCCAAAGCGTTATCCACTAGACCACTTGGGCCAAGTGGTCTAGTGGATAACGCTTTGGCGTTTGAAACTATGGGCACTGGGTTCGAGCCTCGGTGGGAACATCATCACTCACTGAGAAATGCAGGTACATCCAGCTGACGAGTCCCAATTAGGACGAAATGCGCATCCTGGATTCCACTGCTAGCCACCATCCACCAATTGTATAAAAATCTCCATAAATCTTCAGAAATTTCATCTCATCTCCCTCTCTCTTATGGTTAGTCATGGTGACATCGTTAGATGAATTTATGTTTGGATACGACAGAAAATGAAAAGCAGCTTTTCGGATAGCTTGTCAAACTTTTTTCCGGATTCTACACTTATTTCACTCTTCAAATTTCAAGCAACTCACGCATTCTTTCTTTCTTTCTTCCTTCTTTTTTTTACTGATAACTAAAGTTAAGAGTTTAGTTGACTGAACAACCAAAGTAAATCTCTTCACACTGTCTCTTATTCAGCAGTCAAACCAAAAATCAATTTAAATTTACCTGTTTACTTTCAAGTATTGGTTTTGTAGGGGATTTTGTTCGATTGGTTACAGGATTTCATCATGAGAAGTGACACATCAGTTAGAGAACCACTGGAAAACAAGCCAGGGAGTACTGAACAGCTGTTTTTTTTCCGGTCCTAGTTTGTGGACTCTTCATCCATACGCACCCAAAACCCACTGAGATCCGAATCCAGGACCTTCTTATATATGGCAGTAAGTCATCGAAGAAGAAATTGATTAAAAATGGTCGCGCTATGTTGTAAAAATCGGCAGAAGATAGAATTCATGGGCCGGCCACTGAATCGGATCCCAGTGGATTAATGGTCTACGAACTAGCTAACCTTGTAACCAGAAGGTCCTGGATTCGGATCTCAATGGGTTGGATGCGTACTGATGAAGAGTTTTAAGCCAGGACCGGGGGGAAACATCTGTCCAGTACTTCCAGTTGGTTTTCCAATTGGTTCTCTAACTGATGTGTCAGCTTATGATGAAATCCTCCAGCCAGCTGAATTTATTTGTAGCGAACCATTGGAAAACCTGGGAGTACTGGACAGCTGTTTCGTCCTAGTTTGGGACTCTTCGTCAGTACGCACCCACCGGGATTCGAACCCAGGACCTTCCGGTTACAAGGCGAGCTCGTATACCATTAAGCCACTGGAAGGGACAAGCTTGGTGGTGGGGTGCAGACTATTTTTACAGTTCAATACTGTATTAGCAACAGAATACTGTGTATATGTAGTTGAACAGTCTTTTTCATATCATTTAATGTACACCAAAATCGCACGTTGAATGATTGGTCAGCGAATATAAACTGTATAGATATAAACAGCGGTTTGATCACTTGAAAATATACCTTTGCTTCCATGTCTTGCCTTCTGTTGTTACAATATGACAGCAGACTAGCAAGACAACTGTATAGAAGAAATGAATGCTCGAAAACCACTCGAATCAATCACTATCTCTCATATTCATATATTGTAATGATCTAAAAAACTGGGTGACGATTTTATCTTTTCTGGATCAAGTTTTGCTTTCTTGGATTAATCTTGATTAGCCTAACGCAACTGAGCAGAAATACTTTATGTTGACAATATCAAACTATTTGTGTGTTTTATACGTTTCACAGATTGACAATCTTGACTCCCAGTTACATTGTCATAGAATTAACTATTGGTTATCAGAAAAGAATCATAGTGAGAGGTTATGTAGTTTTTTTTACGTTGATTGGTTTGCAGGGATGTGATGTGCTACAGGGTTTATCACAAGCTGACATCAGTCAGAGAACCATTTTTAAAATCAGCATAGAGTAACGGACAGCTGATTCATACTAGTTGGGGATTCCACAGTAGTATGCATCCACCCTAGGGATTTCGAACCCAAGGACTTGCCGAGCGCAAGGCTAACTCGTAGACCATTCAACCACTGAGACCCTACTCACTGGTCGAGGAGTTCCAGCTTCTGCAAATTCATGATATTTATTTAGTGCAACCGTCAGGAGGTGTCATAGGCGAGTAATTGTCCTCTTGCTTAACTTTATGGATCCCACTGGTTTATTTATTTTGTACTTCCCTTTTGGTTGATTGTGTTGACGCTTCAGTGATGATGAATGAGGATTAGCATTACTGACATTATTTGCTGAATGGTGACTAGCAGGAGAATGCAGGACGCGTATTTCGCCTTGTCTGGGACTCGTCAACTGAATGCACCTGCGAACCTAAGTGTCTAATGGTGTTTCCATTGAAAAGTGAACCCAGTGCCCACCGTTTTGGAGTTCCAGGCAATGGATGGCAATACAATCAATGAATCTATTTCCCCTACTATTGTTTCTGATTCTTAAGAGGACATTAAAATTTTTTTCTGTGACTAAATCGTCAAGTGGACTAACTGTTAAGTTCAGACCTATTGTCATTACATCAAATTTCTTTTTTAAAATAACGGAACAACTGATTTTACTTTACCTTGAACCTTCAGTGAAGATTTTCAATGATCCCAATTATTTTGATTATAAAAAAATAGTAGGTGTACTTTAGATATCACTATCATCTGATATCATAATATTGTCTTTAGTTTAGATAGAGATGCCAAATTTTTCCTCTGTGCCTGCCTAGATTACACATCTGCCGTCGACTATTTACCTAGGCATCTTTCGCTAAGCAAGCTTGCTGCGACACAAGCAGGGTTCTGGACTAATAAGTGGTTGCAATCCTATTTCCACAACAGGAAGCCATATGCTGTTTACATTGAGAAGTTCTCCACTGCTTCACTTACACTCTAGCTCATATTACTAACTCAAGGTGCTCTATTCTTCCGCCTCTTTTCTTTTCTTTTCTCTTACATGACTTGCTCCATTCTGTAAGAAGCCAGTTTTATTAAGTATGCCGATGATCTGACTGTCTCTGTGCCTGCTACTTCTTAGTCAGACTGGTTCAAAATGAAGAATTTTTAATATCTGAGTAAAACTTTGGCACAATATGGTAGTAAGTAATTCCATATTAGTTTGTTTATTAGATACATCAAACACACAGAGTGAAACAGTTTTATTTACTGGATGACACAGTTTCGAACAAAATTTATTACTGTTCATTATCATGTCATCAGTTATAATCACACGACTTCGAAACTTGGGTTTTATAGTTTTCTTTGTCTTCTCCTATTTTTCGTCGTAGGGGTAGTAGAATTTTCCAGATATCTGGGTGGACAGGTGTTGAATCATTCTTATTACATGTATTTTCAATCTTGCTCCCTCCACCCTGTGTCATTTGATTTTAAAACTGTCATCTTATCCCATCCAACCGATTGTATGGTTGTGTGTAACTGCATGTGGTGTAGTGCTATAGCTGAACTATTCTCTAGATTTCTTATCTTATTTGGGTCAACCAATCTAGATTTCGCTGCTGAGTTTCCCTGTTCGGCCAGTTTGATTGCCCCTGTTCTACTAATTTGACCTATGTATTTGACCTGACAATCATTCCAGCAGGCAGAGTATCAGATAAACTAAACTGCTTTGTTTTAAAGGCTCCACAGGATTTATCCTTTAACCGACAAAGCTTGTTCCATAGAACTTAATATATGTGATGAGAGATTGATAACCCACTTTGATTTGTCGATCTCCGTTGATTTGGGATTATTGACTTCATTGTTCTGAGATGAAGATTTCTCCTCTAATAATTTATTGAACTTTTTGATTTGATTATTTTTTGACTTTTTTGAAAGTGGCTGATTTTGCATTGTTGGAGGATTGTGTTATAAGATCATAATCTACCTTGGTAACTATTCCTTTTAGCTTTTGTTTTAATTGCTCGATTTCACATCTGATATGTTGCAATTTTCTAACTCATCTGTGGATCTCTTCTTTCAGGCATAATTTTTGTAGACTTTCTATTCTGCTTCTTACTCTGTCCGTTGGAACTGGAGCTCGTAGACGTAGATATTTAGGAATGATTTCATTTTTTAAGCATCGAATGTTAAAAATACGGTGATTATCATATCTTGCTTCAATTTGTGAAAGTCGAGTGAGTTTATTGATAAGTCTTCGTACAGGAAGACCGTAAGTCGTGTTAATATATGTGTAAAACTTGGGCACTGTGGTAGTAAGTAATTCCATATTAGTTGGTTTATTAGATGTATCATACAGTGAAACAGTATTGTATACCGGATGACGTTTCGAACACAATTTATTGCGGTTCATAATCATATCAATTGTGGTCACACGACTTTCAGATTTGAGTGTTATAGTTTTCTTTGTCCTCTCCTATTTTTCGTCGTAGGGGTAGTAGAATTTTCCAGATATCTGGGTGGACAGGTGTTGAATCATTCCTATTACACGTGTTGATTTGTAGTTGATTCGATAAACAAGGCTTCTGCTGTCATCAGTCTCTCCCTATACCCTGTGACCTTAGATTTTAAAACTGTCATCTTATCCCATCCAACCGATTGCATGGTTGTGTGTAACTGCATGTGGTGTAGTGCTATAGCTGGACTATTCTCTAGATTTCTTATCTTATTTGCGTCAACCAATCTAGATTTTGCTGCTGGGTTTCCCTGTTCGACTAGTCTGACTGCCGAACAACTTTTTATTAGAAATTAGTCAGTGGACATTTTCAAATGATTTTGAGTTAAATTCGCCCTCCAAATATCAGATTGTTAATTTCGATTTCAGATGCAGGCGTCACCTACAATGAACTGGTTAGTTCTCACGGTTCCACTACCATAGATGGCAGTGAAGTTGAATTGAAATCGAATGTTAAAAACCTTAAACTGAGCAACATCCTGTGATCCTGATTCCTGGTTTTCCCATATCTTGTTAGTTTCCAGACAGGTATTTTTTGACGTTCGACGTAGGGAAGCCAAGACTATCTGGTATCATTCCATCTCTACTGATACAGTTTATTAATTCTTGTATTCTGTCTGTACCTCTTTTTTTACTCACCCCACCTTAATCTTTCTTAGGCTACTTAAGAAAGACTTTGTTATACTGCGAAGGGTAATATAAGCTGTTAGTGAGGTGAGTGAGGTATTACTAAACCAACTCGTTCATACTGCTGTTGTAGACAGACATTTGGATTCCTGCAAGAAACTAGCAAATATTATCCTGTCAGACTCTGAACACCCTCTACATACAAAACTCTCCCTGCTTGCATCTTATCGGGTAGGTAAAACTAGAAGCAATTATAGAAGACTATGTGCTCGGACGACTTAGTACTTCCAGCTATACAATATCGTATTTACATTATTATTATTATTGCTCCCTTGGGTTCCTAGTGGAACATAGGGCTTCAACTGCACGTCTCCATTTTCTTCTGTCTTCTGCTATACTTTTCGCCTGCATCCATGTTAATCCATATTCTTTCAACTCCTCTTCACACGATCTCCTCCATGTCACCCTTGGACGTCCCACACGCCGCTTCCCTTTCGGGTTCCACTCGAGGGCTTGGCGCGCGATGTCATCCAGCGGTCTCCTCAGCGAGTGTCCGATCCATCTCCACTTTCTCCTGCATATTTGTTGGTTGGCGATTGGTTCTTGTTTTGTTTGTTCCCATAATTCCTTGTTGGTGATTCTTTCCGGCCATCTGATCTTCAGTATTGAGCAAAGACAGTTGTTAATAAAGGTCTGCAACCTTTTGGAAATATTCTTTGTGACCCGTCCACCAAGTTTCTGATCCGTGTAGGAGAACTGACTGACTTGACGTTTGTATTGAAAATTCGACTGAATTTTGTTGTTGATGCTGGCTGAGTGGCGAAGATTTCCCGATTGGTTGTTTCAGTTTGATTGATGAATGTGTTTCTCACCTTCCCGATTCTCACTCGTTTTGACATCCTCGTCCGTTCCGACTTCCTGTAGTTGAGACAATGCTCCCTCCCTAGATAAGTGAGTGAATGAAGTAACCTCTTTCAAATCCCTCCTGTTGATGGTGATGGTGATTGACGCTGGATGCTGGTGCTGTTGTTGTTGTTGGCTGGTTATTTTCATAACCTCCGTCTTGTCTATGTTCACCTGGGGTCCTGTCTTCGCTGGCTGCTTCTTCGACCAGTTTCTCGGTTTTTGCTTGTATGTCTTCAATTTTGTGTGTGTGACATCAAAAATAAATCACCCACGTGCGAAATCCAGGTCTTCTAGGTTCTTTACGTCGGTTGGTCCAGGATATTCCTGTCTTCTCGTTTCCCACTCATTGTCTGACGCATAATCCAGTCAGTCCACCACAATTAGGAATATCATTGGTGATAATAAGCCAGCACCCTTATCTGACTCCTGTGTTTACCCCAAACGCCTCGCTGAGTCTTCCGTTGCGAATCACTTGGCAGGTGCCGTTGTAGTACAGCTGTTGAATAAGGTTGATGAATATTTGGGGTACGCCATAGTACTCGAGTAATTTCCAAATTACTTCACGATCAACGCTGTCGAAGGCCTTCACAAAGTCTATAAAGTTGAGGTGTAGGTTTGATTGCCATTCCATGCTTTGTTCTGTGATGATGATGCGTAGAGTTGCAATTTGGTCAGTACATGATTTGCCTGACTTTCCTGAATCCAGCCAGCTTGTCCTGGTCGGAGTTCTGTCTCCAGTGCGTCCTTTATTCTCTCCAGGATGATGCGACTCAGGATTTTACTTGGCGTCGATAGGAGGATGATTCCTCGCCAGTTATTGCAGAGTGAGGCCTAAGTCGCCCTTCTTTGGTAGTTTCACGAGGTAACCTTTCCTCCAGTCAGTAGGCACCTTTCCCTCCTTCCAGACCTTTTGCAATAATGGAGTCAGCATGTCTGCTGTCGTCTCTGGGTCTGCTTTCAGTGCTTCAGGGGGTATTCCATCTGGTCCGGCTGCTTTTCCAGCTTTCAGAAGTTTGATTGCAATATCGTATTTAGAACACATTTAATGTGATGAGGAAGGTGAAACGCGGCATGCTGAAAAAATTCCATATTTGTACCAAAAATTATCGTCATTCAACAAGGATTGCAGGCACATGCAGCTGACGAGTCCAGAATAGTATGAAATGCACATCCTTGATTCCAATGTTATTCACCATACAACAAAAACATGGTTTCATATACGTTTTTACAATTAATAGACGATTTTTTGATTCACTTCAAGGACATGCTAGTCACTAGCAGCAGGGTTGGGATCATAACGATACTCCTTAACAAACAAACAAACAAACATCAGGCTGCTGTTTGTCAAGCTTATCCTACCACCTTTTTCAAAAGCACTCACCTGATTGGTCAATCTGACGATTCGTCTATCTCCAATCTGATTGGTTGTTTGTGTTTTTCGGATTGTTTACTTGAAGGAGGCTGAAAACTGAGTTGCTGTTTTTGCTTCGCTTAATAACCCTGAGGGAAATCTAAATCATTTAGAGAAAAAAATATTAAAACATGCGACATTTGGGTAGGAGAGACACATAGAGACATAGTGTGAGTATGTGTATGTGTGAGCGAGCGAGAGAGAGAGACGCAGAGGGAAAGAGACAAAAAAATAACACCTTGAATAATATAATTTCCTCCATTTCTGAGGTTTACAAGATCGCTTTGGTCACAGTAATTATCTTGTAGTTGTTTTTTTCCGTTTTCTCGTTTTATGCATGTAGAGATGTGCGTGCGTGTGTGTGTGTGTTGAAAATGATAGGAAAAAAATAATTACTCAAATTCAGAACAGGCTTACCTTGCTGCTTCATACAACTAATCGATGTTGCCCTTATGATCGTGATCATTATTCGACTTTAGAAATATACAATAGATTGAATAAAATGAAAGATTTTAAGTCATGAAGGGGTTTTGAATACAGGAGTAAGACAAGTCTGACTGACTATTATCACCATGGATGATATATAATCCTAATTGTGGTGGACTAGATTATGCGTCAGACTGTGCATGGGGAGCGAGAAGACGACAACACGCTGGACCACCGGTGGGAAGACTCTAGAAGATCTGGATTTTGGTGCGTGGGTGATTTATGTTTAATGTGTTACACAAATCCGAAGATACAGGCAAAAACAAACAAACTGGCTGAAAAGGCTGACAGGCAGCGAAGATGGGATTCCAGGTGCACATAGAGAAGACGGAAGTGATGAAGATTACCGAAACACCCAACACACATCAACAACAACAACAACCAGGACCAATCGCCATCAATCGGGAGGGGTTTGACAAAGGTTACT
The DNA here is from genome assembly GCA_944472135.2 of Trichobilharzia regenti. Lineage (NCBI taxonomy): Eukaryota > Metazoa > Platyhelminthes > Trematoda > Strigeidida > Schistosomatidae > Trichobilharzia > Trichobilharzia regenti. The sequence goes on from OX235265.1 coordinate 5,148,279, forward strand.
TCTATAGAACACAAAATAATTCAGTATAGAATATCCTTCCCGATAATTTCCTCTCCTTCTGGCTCTACATTTATATATATATATATATATATATATATATATATATATATATATGTTTATATACACAGAATATTCTAGAATAGTAGTCAATAACAATATTAGTGTGCTTTTTAAATAATATCGATTTGTAAAGTAAGATCACAATGGAATTACCACAGTTCATTAAAGATTATTGAATTGAATTCTTGATTTTCCCGTCGATTGATTGGACCGAAGTGCTTGGTCTCAGGTTGACATGTCGGCTTCTTGTGCAGATGCTTCGACGATGTTTGGGTATTTAATTAGTATACAATTGGTGGATGGTGGCTAGCAGTGGAATCCAGGATAACGCGCATTTCGTCTGTCCTATTTGGGACTCGTCAGCTATCTGGATGTACCTGCATTTCTCAGTGAGTGATGATGTTCCCACCGAGGCTCGAACCCAGTGCCCATAGTTTCAAACGCCAAATCGCTATCCACTAGACCACTTGGGCCACGAGAGCCACCTCTTGTGCAACGGGTCATATTAATTATTGAATTGAATTTTTGATTTTCCCGTCGATTGATTGAACCGAAGTGCTCGGTCTCAGGTTGACATGTCGGCTTCTTGCCTTGCTTAAATAATAATAATAATAAAGATATAGTAGCTAATAGAATATCAACTGAAATTAGGAAAATTTAACAACAAATTTGGGATCATTCAAACCTAGATGGCCAAGCGGGTAAGGATAATGTCTGAACTAACTTCTTTTGGATGCACAAATTAGGCTTGTTAATATGGATCCCAACAGCCAGCCTCAGCAATATTCAGTAATCGAACTCTTAAGACGAAATTGAAATTCGTAGGTATGCGGTAAACGACCCTGAAAGCATGGTCAACATCAATCTTGTGTTCTGTCTGTATCCACAAGATGAGATAGAATAGCACTACGAATAGAGTTGGTTTGTCCTTTACTTAACCACTGTGCAGGGTGATGTTCGGAAAATAGATGATGATAAGCACGCCTGATTGCACGGCCTATGTAACTGGTTCAACAGGAGCAGTTAAATTGGTAGACACACATGGGAGAGACAAAATTAGGCAGTTTCTCTTTTACTTCCGAAAGCAAAATAGAGGTGGGTGGTTTTGAAGACACAGTAATTCGGCAGCAGGGCATGCTATTTTTACCTCATTTCTAAGACGCTATGTTACTATCTCGCTGATGTTGTCCTCGAGGAACTGCATTTTGTAAGAATAGGGGCTTTCTAGGAACTGTTGGTACCTTGAACTGCCTTGAATTTTCTCGTCAGATTTCAGAACAACACCCTGCATAGTGGTTAAGTAAAGGACAAACAAAATCTATTCGTAACGCTATTCTATCTCATATTGTGGATACAGACAGAACACAAGACTGACGTTAACCACGCGTTCAAGGTCATTAACCGCATACCTACGAATCTCAATTTCGCCTTAAGAGTTCGACTACTAAATATTGCTGAGATTGGCTGTTGGCATCCACACTAAGACGCTTAATTTCTGCTTCCAAAAGAAGTTAGTTCAGACATTGTCCTTACCCGCTTGGCCATCTAGATTTGAATGTTCCTCAATTTTTTATAGAAATTTCCCTAATTTTAGTTGATATTCTAATCGGTACTATATCTTTATTATTGTTATAATTTAAGCATCTTTAATGAACTGTGGTAATTCCACTGTGAGTCGGTGGCACAGTGGTTAGGACTCTCGCCGACCATGCACATGGTCCGGGGTTCGAGCCCACGCCGACGAAGCACACCTGATATCTATGGTCGGTCTGCGAAATTCGGGCTACCGATATCCATGCTGAAAATTCCATACTTGTACCAAAAATACAGTGTGGAATCAAGCTGTAATCAAAAAAAAATTGTGATCTTACTATACAAATCGATATTAATTAAAAAACACTAATATTGTTATTGACTACTATTCTAGAATATTCTGTGTATATAAACATATATATATATATATATATATATATAAATGTAGAGCCAGAAGAGGAATTTATCGAAAAGGATATCCTTTGCTCAATAATTATTTTGTGCTTTATAGATATCTGAAAGGTTATTTCGTCCACTTATCTGGATAGGAAGCTCAATTTCAACCAAAAGCAGTCGGAACGGATGAAGATGCCAAAATCAGCTAGCTAGAATCAGAAAGGGAAGATACGCCTTCATCATCATCATCCAGGGACCAGTTTTGAAATCTTCTGGACTGCACTCGCTCAGAACAAAAACAACAAGGTTCATTCGGATTTTCAACGCGCAAATGTGAAGTCAGTCTCTTCTTCTGTATCGACCAAAAACTTGAACTTTGGGTCATGAAAGCATTTCTAACAGGCTATGGTAGACTATTTTTCAACAACTGCTGTCTTCCCTGCCTCCATAGTGAAGATCACAAAAAATTTACTATAAAAGACTATGGGAACAACCCTGACCAAGATCCTTTCGTTCAGTAGATATGTAGGGGTAAATGGAGATGAATTGGGAATATACTGCTGAGGAGGCCTTCAAATGCATCGCACGCCATGCAGGCCATTGCTCTAGTGGAATCCGAATGAGGAACGAAGAGTAGCGCTCTGGTCCGTGGCTGACGTGTAGGAGATCTTGTGGTGAGAAGGAGGAGATTAGAGACTATGGACGATTGTGAGGTCAGCTAAAGAGGCCAGCAGAAAATAAAACAAAGTGCAGATGTGTTGCTGAAGCCACATGCTCTACTCGCAACCCAAGGGAACAATAATAATAATAATTTAATGATTGTTTGAACACGTGTTATGCATGTCAAGTCATCGCTTTTTTCATTCAGCACGTTATAGATTATTGAATCTAATATTCTGTTGATATAGCAGTATGGTGAGGGGAAGTACAAAATTAACAGTTATTCACAAAGCTTAAATTATGTTCACACTTATGAAAAAATAAACAAATAAAAACAAAAAAAATTGAGGGGTTTATAAATATAGGAAGTACATTAATAACAAAGTTTGATGTTTATATTTTTTTAAAATATTTTTGATTTACAGATTGATTCCACACTGTATTTTTGGTACAAGTATGGAGTTTTCAGCATGGATATCGGTAGCCCAAATTTTGCAGGCCGACCATAGATATCAGGTGTGCGTTGGTGGGGGTTCGAACCTCGGACCATGTGCATGTTCGGCGAGAGTCCTAACCACTTTGCCACCGACGTATTGATGCTCTAAGGGTGGAGGAAATGGTTTATTTAGTGATGCAAAAAAGGTTAGTTAGTTCATACCCAACATTATTTTCATCACATAAGGTACGTGCCGCCAAATATGGTATAGTGGAAGTTTTATACCTAGACCTAGGTGCATAAAGTCTTCTGAAAAGACTTCTTTTTTTACATGAGAAGTCACACAGTTGGAGCTGCAGGTGCTGTGGTGGATGCTCACAGTCTGACAAAGATGGCTAAGTATATCTTCAAGAACACCGTTTAATTTATGGAAGAAAAAGAGATAAGATAAGATGATCATTGGTGATGATCAGTGATCTCTATGGATGTCAATGCCCATCCTCTATAGTTTCTTTACACTAGGGGTCATTTACTTAACATCTGTTAATCTTTGACAGAAAATGATACGGAAGTAAGTATACCACTGTAAACAAGACGAGATCAGCTACTCTGTTGTACAGTTGAATGCGCAATTTACGTCCAACTACGAAATCGGTCGTCAGTCAAATGGAAGTTGTAGCAATGGGTTCTTCCTTGGGTTCTCTCTCACTTAGTGGATGTATATGTTTATGGCAAAATTAGACAATCGTTCACTAAAAAATGTAAATGATGAACTCTCTTGTTCTACTGTGGATACATGGATACCAAAACATTCAATATGGCTTATCCAAACACTGAGTTCGTAGACGAAAAAGAAATAGACGACTGTGGTAGTAATTAATTCCATATTCGATGTATCACACAGTGAAGAAACAGTATTACTGTTTACTGGATGACACAGTTTCGAACAAAATTTATTGCTGTTCATAATCATACCAACCAATTATAATCACACGAATTCGAAACTTGAGTTTTATAGTTTTCTTTGTTCTCTCCTATTTGTCGTAGGATCTTTTAATAATAATAATATTAAGGACGACATGCAAGTCAAATGTGCGCAAGACAACACCAAAAATAAGGAATCTAAATCATCAGTAATAATTCCACACAAGGAAGGAACCTCGGAAACCACCTTACGTAGAATTCTTAACAATGCAGGAATAAAAATGGCTGGTATTCGAACCACCCACAAACTCAATTAGAGAAACAAGCTTTGTCGACTAAAGGATCAATCCTATGGAGCCTTTAAAACAAAGCAGTTTAGTTTATCTGATACTCTGCCTGCTGGAATGATTGTCAGGTCAAATACATAGGTCAAAGTAGTAGAACAGGTGCAATCAAACTGGTCGAACAGGGAAACTCAGCAGCGAAATCTAGATTGGTTGACCCAAATAAGATAAGAAATCTAGAGAATAGTCCAGTTATAGCACTACACCACATGCAGTTACACACAACCATACAATCTGTTGGATGGGATAGGATGACAGTTTTAAAATCTAATGTCACAGGGTATAGGGAGAAATTGATGACATCAGAAGCCTTGTTTATCGAATCAACTGCAAATCAACACGTGTAATAGGAATGATTCAACACCTGTCCACCCAGATATCTGGAAAATTCTACTACTCCAACGACGACGAAAAATAGGAGAGGACAAAGAAGACTACAAAACTCAGGTTTCGAAGTCGTGTGATTAGAACTGATGACATGATTATGAACAGTGATAAATTTTGTTCGAAACTGTGCCATTCAGTAAATAAAACTGTTTCACCCTGTGTGTTTAATATATCTAATAAACAAACTAATATGGAAGAAAAAGACGACACGTTTTTTTTTGGTGTTCTGCTAATAAGCATGCAAGATGAGATTATAAAGAAGTGAGGTATTTTCTGGAAGAAATCATGAGTTGACCAGTAAACCCATTTCAGGTCGCCTGTTCCTCTTGAATACAAACGAAATCTCATCAGTTTCCTGATGTTTCGTGCTAGAAAGAACTGAACAACCGACACTCTTGACGATGAAAGAGAAGGGACAACAGAAAACATATTGTTATGGGAACGGATACCTGGAAAAATTCGTTGAAGTCTCCATGAACAGAAGAGATAGAGAGAAATGCTTGCGAATGCTTCAGGAGGAAACGTATGTATATATATATATATATATGAATCCGCAGTTCAGCGGAGACATAGCCAATAAATTGCCGGCATCAAAACTCCAGAAAATGACAGTTAATAAACTCTTTCCCACAACATAATGTTTAAAATTCAAAATTCGTTGTATAATTCCAATGCAAGTGAAAGATAAGCCATTGAGTCTGACCACCTCAGAGTGCATTTATAAATTTAATTGTTCTTCTGGCGAAGACAGTTACAAGTTCACTGTAGCCTTCTTGAGCATTATCCAACATGGTTAGATAAAGGAGTCGTAAAGCCATTCAGGAGTTCCATATTAGCTCATCATGTGAGTTTGGACCACAAGATTGATAAAAAATTCATTCAGCCTTTACGATTCTATACAAGGTTCTACCTCAATTCCATGAGTACGCACGCCTTTGATTACTAAGCATAAGTCTCCATGGTAATTTTTCAAACCAATCTTTGAAGTTGAGAAGAAGCTTGTTGAATCCCTCTCCCTTCTATGACTTACAACCTCGACTTAGGATAGCTATCCCGGTTATCATCATTAATATTATTATTATTCTACTAACATTCCCTTCAATTATATTTGATTCTTTGATCAGACACTAGCTAGTAACTAGTGAAATGTGTTTAGTCCTTTGTTTATTATTATATTATTATTTCCTTTAATTCCTGGAGGAACATAGGGCTTCAGCCCCACACGTTCAGTTCTCTGCCAAAGTTTTCACCCCGCTCCAAGTCTGCCTACATGCTTTCATCTCCTCTTCACATGACCTCCTCCAAGTCACCCTTGCACTGACGACCAACTCGCCGCTTCCCTTTTGGGTTCCACTCGAGCAATGGCCTGTCTAGTGATGTCACTTGATGGTTTCCTAAGAGTATGGCCAATCCACTTCCAATTCTTCCTGCCTATTTGTTGCACGGTGCGTCGGTGGCGCAGCGGTTAGGATGCTCGCCAATCATGCTTATGGTCCGGGGTTCGATTCCCGGCCGGTGCACTCCTTTGCTTCACTCAGCCAGAAGTAAAGCTGGTGAAGAGGACAGGTTGGGCATGGGACTAGCAACCCCATCCTGTAAAATTAAACACTGCTACAGAAACTTCAAGTCACTAGCTTGAAGCCCTATGTTCCACTGGGAACGTGAAGGAAAAAAAATTTGTTGCACAGTCGGTTCCTGTTGCGTTATTTCATTCCCAGAGATCCATCCCTGTTGCTGATGTTTTTTGGCCGGCCATCTGATGTTGAGTAGTACTGAATGAACACAGTTGTTGATGAAGGTGTGTAGTTTGTTCGAAGTGCACTTCGTAACACGTCAAGTCTCTGATCGGTATATCATGTAGCACTGACCTCACATTGGAGCTGAAAATCCAGATCTTATCTTCATTTTCACGCTGAGTGTTATTGATCTCCACACAGACTTGAGAGAAATGAAAACTTGTCTTGCTTTCCCAATTCTTGCGTTGATATCCTTATCAATTGCTTCCGCCTGTAGTTGAAACGATGCTTCTCAATTAGGTAAGTAGGTGAAGGATGTTGCTACTCCTAAGACTTCTTCCGTGTATACTGATTGTTGTCTGTTGTTCTTGTTGTTGCTGTTGGTCAGAAATCTTCATCATTTTCTGTTTTCTCTATGTTCACCTGAAGGCCTATCTTCTCTGAATGTTTCTTCTGCCAAATTGTTGGTTTTCACTCGCATATCTTCTAGTTTGTGGGATATCCGACCTAACGCCGACTGAATTCTATCAGTCACGTTTGCAATGTGGCCACAATGCTGTGTAGCTTGCCACTACGGTGAATTTTGAATTGGTAATGTTAGATGACTGTAGGCAAACGGCCTTGCCTGACCTAGGTTTCGTGTTGGTTAGCACTCACTGGTCAGCAAGGTGTATCTGCAAACTTTGAGGAACTGATCTCCCTTCTTAGATTCGAACCCACGCTACCCATTGCTGAAGTCAGAGAAGCAGGTAACTCTTGTTGACAAAACCCAACTAGCACGAAACCTAGGCCGAGTGATTCCTATTGGGCATATTTCACTAATTTCTGCTCCCCTTCGTATCTCTCTTTCTATGCCCGTTTTCGTCTGGCTTTATTGAACCAGGAAAAATAAGTAAGTGAAGAGGAAAGGCTTACAACTCACTGACTGTTACCAAATAAAAAAATAATTAGGGAAATCCCTAGATGTCTTCCCTGTGTGATTTCTCACTCCTGACATCACAGAATACAAACATTATACCCTTTATAGTCAGCTATGTTTGTAATAAAAGTAATTCATGCGCTATTTTAATTTATTCAAAATGATATATTCGAGCGAAGATTCGTTATAGTATGCAAGGAATTTACGTCATCATGCTGATGTTATTGCCTTATAATGATAACAATAAATTCAAATAAAAAAAGGAATCTAATAGACACTTAAACAGGATTAAATCTATTGATTTATTAATTATAAATATTATGTTATTATTATTCCCATTGGGTTCCGAGTCTGTCTGTCTGTCTGCTTGGATTCAACACAGAACTTGGCACCAAAGTGCACCAGTTCAACTTGCCACGTTCCAAATACCACACAGAGGTAGACAAGAAGATGAGTGAAGAGAATCAACAGAGTTTGACAAGTATAAGAGTGAAACAGAATGGGTGATGGTAGAAAGGAATATGAAAGATTACAGAGACTGAATACATCTGCGCTGGCCATTGACAACGATCACTTTGAGCCATGTCACCTATTGTCTCCAGCCATTGATTCCTAGAGTCAGTCCCGAGGGCCCCAACCCGGGAGTCTGCATCTCCCTACCTGACTCAGTTTAACTGTCAAGGATTTCATGGATTGATCAGGCCATGTTTTTGTTTGGCCACCACTGGCTCTTTTCCAACCTGCACCTATATCAGCTAGCAATGCCCGTCGGGCGGGGGAGGCGATGGTTAGGCATGCGCAGCACGTGACCTAGCCATCTTAGTCTATGTAACTTTATAGCCTCATCGATTGATTTTCCCTCTCTGGCCAACACTCTACGCCTAACGTCAACATTACTTACCTTGTGAAACCACCTAACGTGAGACAGAGATCGCAGACATCTATGATCGGAAGCAGTCAACCTTTTCATGTCTTCAACTCGTATTGGCCATGTTTCAGAGCCATAGAGAAGGACGGAGCGAACTGATGAGCAGTACACACATCCCTTGGTTGATAGCCGGATGTCACGCCTACGCCAGATATGGTGTAAGCTAGCGAAAGCAGCTCGAGCTTTTTGGATCCGTGCTGGGATTTCGTTGCCAATCAGTCCGTTGGTGCTAATACAACTTCCCAAATAGGTGAAGTGGTCAACATGTTCTATCACTTCACTCCCTATCACTAAGTTAGGAGTTGACGTAGTCCAGTCCTGTAGCAGCATCTTACATTTGACAGGAGCAGGCGAATCGCATGCCAAACATACGAAGACTCTGCATTTTGTCATCATCCTCCCCTAACAGGACTAAGTCATCTGCATATTCTAAGTCCACAAGACTATTCCCTGGTGACAAGTCAATCCCTAAGTCGTTACGTTCAGTTAAGGATACTTCCATTAGCATATTTATGATGAAGTTAAACAGGAATGGGGAAAGTGGACATCCCTGTCAGACACCACTGGTTGTTATCAATTCAGATGACAATTCCCCATAAGCCCTTACACGGCTACATGAGTTTGAATAGAGTGCCTTGATTAGTGCAATGTGCTTTCTTGGCACTCCCTTCACAGTTCAATTGGGTTCTGAGTGGAATATAGTGCGTCAACAGGACGTTTGCACTTCATCCAGTTCTCTGAAGCCCTTCTTCTCTAGCTAAACCCACGGTTGCCCATAATCTCCTATCTCCTCTCCACACAATCTCTTCTATGTCAATCTCGGAACACAGCTCAAATGGTCGTTTCTCATTCGGGTTCCAGTCGAGTGATGGTCTGGGGGTCTGCAATGTCAATCGGCGGTCTCCGCAACATATGTCAAGTCTATCTCCATTATCTTCAGCATATTTGTTGAACAGTCGGTTCTTAGTTGGTTTGTTCCGAAAGTTTCTTGCAGATTTCTGACACTTTCATGTCAAATTTTTCACATTTCTTTGTCTACCTACCTCCAAAGCCCTCCTAGCTTCTTACACTTTACGGATATTTCATGTCTCCATCTTTATTTTTGCCTTCATTGGAAGAAAGAAGATACATCGGTTGGCTGACTGGCTTTCCGAAGGCTTTCATCGACGCAAAGCTTCATTTCTTCTCGCCAACTGCAGTGGAAAATAAGTTTGTTATTTATAGTTTTATTATTTATCATGTGCTTTGAAGCTTCTGTAGTAGTTTGATTGATTTCCCGGAATAGGGTCACAAGCATCACGCCTAATAATCCCTTTTTATGCGGGTTTGGGACCAGCCAGAATACTAGGCGAGGCTGTTTTATTCATTATATATATATATATATATATATATATATATATATATATATATATATATAAGTATACTATAATGGCGGATTTCAAGTCGGCTCTCTTTCACTTAGAGAACCGCTGGAAGCCTTCATGGGGTACTAGATAACCGTCTCATCTTAGCTTGGAACTCTTCATCTGTAATCACTTATGGTCTTACTAGGGATATAAATCACCGGTGTGTAGAAGTCACATTTTATAAGTCAGTAGATCCTGTATTATTAGCTGGATGACCAGTGAATGTCCTCGGTTCGGCCTCTTATGGGATCATGGGTACGTACTTCTGAATAGCCCTAAACAAGTATAAAATAGATTTTCTGTACTCCCTGTCGGTTTTCAGGGGTTGCCTAACTTAAGTCAGTTAGAGGTAGAATTTGAAACCCCTCAAATCCTTGCAAACCATCAACTGAAAGATATATATTGATTGGTTAAATGAAAACTGGTCATTATCTTATGTGAAAACAAAACACCATACTTATGTATGTGCCGAGCATAAAAACCTAGCAAAATCTAGGTCAGATTTTAATTGGTGGATGGTGACTAGCAGTGAAGTGAATCCAGGATAATGCGCATTTCGGGAGGTTGTGGGGGGGGGTTAAGGTGAGTCATGTTTAGATGCAAAATAAAGTTTTCTAAACTTTGTTATCACCAAAGCAGTACGAGATTCACCACTGTCTCTTTCTATGTATATGGATTTAGTTTAAATCGTTTAACAGAGACTGCCTCAGTAAAAAATAGCAAACCAGGTGTTTTCTTTTGTCTATTGATTATTTTGAGCGCCTTTGGATTGTCTACAACACCCCTAATGTGCAATAGATGGTGCGCAACCGCACTCTTTAATGTCTGAGAGCTCTTAATCCCAGATTATTTTGTACATTATTTGTTAAATTTAGTTCTAATATGTTCTACTTATCCATAAAAATCTGCTGAAGACTCTCTATTTGTTCCCAAGCGTATTCGTCTAATCCTACAACTAGTGAATCCTTTTCGCCCTCAATTATTTATGGAATATTCACACTGGATCATAAGAATTATGATTATTATTAGCTGAAACCGTCCCAATTATTCATCAACTTACATCATTCCTGACTAATGTTACTCTTAACAGTATTATTTCCTTGGGTTCCGAGCGGAACATAGACCTTCAACAACATATCTCCGCTTTATTCTATTCTCTGCTACCCTCTCTAGCCGGACTCACGATTGCCCATAATCCCTCATCTCTTCCTCGGACTATCTCCTCCATGTCACTTTCGATGTGACGCCCAACTAGTCACTTCCCATTGGAATTCCACTTAAGCGATGATCTACACTGTAGACGATATCATTCGATGGTTTCGTCAACGCATGTCCGATGCATCTCCATTATCTCCTTCATTTATTTATTTAAACGCATAAAAACTTGGTACAATATGGTACCAAGAAGGATGCGCCACACAATAATAATAAAACAACTTAGATCAAAAGAAAAAAAAGAAAGAAGAGAAAAATATATACAAGTAGAGAATAGATAAGGAACTTCATCTGAAAGGAAAACAGTCATGCTTAACAAGTTCAAACAGTATTCGTTAACTATCATCAGGAAGGGAAGAAAGATGGAAATTGCAACACGCATAATAGCACGCGATAAGTTTCATTGATTGTTTGTTGCTTCATTCAATTCATTGTGTGAGGGCTGAGATACTTCCGGCACGCCCAGATCGAAGCAAGTGGTTTTATTAAGGGACCACCCGCTGAGCCTTTGACTTGGAGTCTTATCCGCAAGGCAGTGGAGCAGCGTCAGGAGCTGCATTCCCATGGTTTCCGGTGACCCATATGGGTTCATACGCCATTTGATCCGATTGGATACTGGAGCCCATGTACCCCATGGTGGTAACTGGTTTTAGTTTAACCGCTATCCAAACAACCTTCCTGACATGGTAGGACCTACAGGGACAGAGTACTAGTCAGTTTAGCATGTTGGGTCATTACGGTATTCAAGCCTGACCACCACGACAAGTTAGCAGTTATCGGCCAGACCATTATCTCCTGCATGTTTATAAAAGATAGGTTTCTTGGCTAGTTCGTCCCTAGAGTTCCTTGTTGCTATTTGGTCTTCAAAATTGAGTCGGTGAAAGTGTCTGTTGATAAAAGTCTGCATTAGCCTGTTAGAAATGCTTTCCGTTACACCCAGTGCAGTTTTCTAATCTGTATAGAAGAAGTGACGAACCGACTTTACATTTGAACAAAGCAAGAACTACAGTTTTTGCAGAATAAACCGGTACCGCCACTTATTTCGTTACCTTCTCGTCAGCTGCTTACAAGTCAAAGACATTATTAAATACATCTACAGAAACAATTTTAACATGCTTGCACAGAGTTTATTTTAAACAAAAATCAATCGAATAATATACGTATACACTAATAATATTTACATATATAAATATGCAATATTAACCACTATTCCGAACAATAATAATCATACACAATGGAAACTTTTCAGCATTTCGCATTCAGATGAAAGCGAGATGAGAAATATCCAGTTACCAGAGCAGAGAAAGACTGATAACCGCTTCTTTCTGAACGCATAAATCAGGTTTCAGGTGCTTGATGGAGATTGTAGCTTCAGCAAACTTAAGGAGAATTCAGCTCTTTTGCCTGTTGATAATTTTGAACGATTTTGTGACGTCCACCTCATGACCTGTGTCAGGAAGATACCTGGAGATGTCACTGTTTAAAGCATTTTTCTCTTTAGACATAAGCTTTTTTGCTACATGTTCAGAAAATCGTAGATATGCCATCCTTTCTGTCCTGCCAATGTAACTGCTCCAGCAGATTGGACTTAACATGATAAGGAAATCTATCGATTTTTGATTGCACCAAAGAGCAAGTTGTTCGATAGAGGGGAAAGAGCTAAGCTGCAAGATAGGCTATAGCTAGTGATGTATTCAGACTTCTGTTGATCACTTTTAAAATCAAGCTTAATGTAGATTGACTTTTTACCCACTGTGATTTGTTTTTAAATTTGTGACTTCAGATCTTCCATACTTGTTGATGAACCTTTGAGGGTACCCATTGTTCTCCAACATCCTTTCAAGAAACTCATATGCTTCCTCTAATTTCTGCATAGAGCATATTCTCCTCGCCCTATAGTACAGAGTCTTGACTAGTCTACGTTTAAGGCTATTTGGACAAAAGCTATTAAAATGTAAGTATTGTTCTTCTGTTTGTAGGCTTTTGATAAATTGACTTCTGAAGACTACCGTCTTTCAGGCGTTCCATAACAATGTCGAGGAAATGGAACTTTCCGTCACTTTCATGTTCCATAGTAAACTCAATATTGGTTTGTGCATCATTGAATAATCTGAGTAAGTGCGAGGCATGAGTTTCACTGTTGCACACTATAAAAGTGTCATCAACATATCGACACTAGGAAGTTATTTCATCGAATGCATGTTTCAACTTTGAAATTTCAAGGTTGGAGATGAATATATCTGCTAAAACAGGGATAAGTGGACTGCCCATAGCTACACCATCTATTTGTCGGTAAAGAGTGTTGTCAAATTGGAATTACACATCCACGGTACACATAAGCAGTAGGCGTTTGAATTCCGACTGTGGGAGTGGGAGAAGATCAGACTGCTGACAAATGATCTCAGTAGTTTCGTTGATTGGAATCATTGAGAACAAGGAGGTTGCATCGAATGACATTATGAAGTTATTTAAAACATTCATATAGTTCACACTTTCAGATAAATGAAATGTGTCTTTCATAGTGTGCACGGTTAGCCGTTGACGAATAGGTTCCAACTTCTTCGCAAGTCAACGTACCACCACCTTATGTTGGGACGAGTTGATCATCGAAAGTATAGGTAAAGGTCTCAGGAGGACTTGTTCTTTGTGTATCTCCCGAAGGCCATACATGTGTGGCAAGCTGGACCATCAGCATCCCAGTCACATTTGTGTTGAGCAGAATCCAAATGTTGTTCCATTTGCTGGTTAAGTGGAGGAGATTTCCACAATGGTTTCAAGGTGATGAATGTTTATCTTGCCTTCTTGATTCTGGCTGGTTTTGACTTCATCATCCGTTCCAAGTGCCTATATATGAGACGATGCTTTCTAGATAAGGGAAAGAAGAAACCTGTGTCAAATCTGTTCTCTTGATATTGATTGGTGCTTGTTGTTGTTATTGTTTTTTTTTTTTGATTGGCTATTTTAATCACCTCCATCCTCTCGATATTTATCTGCGATCTTATTGAGGTTGTATGAGAAAGACTAAACTTAAGAATATACTAGATAACAGTTGGCTTACATCTCCGAGTACAGAAGGGAATGGTGGTCATTATGAATCCCCCCCTCCCATGGAAATATCTCTTACACATCATTAACTGTTATTCTTACTATTTTATTCCATATCTTAGTATCTTTCTCCAGTCATTTAAAACTATCTTTCAACACATGAAGGGTTCTACCACAACTTGATGTTGATTTCATTAAATTCTGCTTTATTAAAAAAAATTTATTATTTGTTTTAAATTTGCATTGGGAAATGGAGGTTTTTTTGAATTTTGAAAAAAATGATTTGATTGAAGGTATTACTGATAGAGAGGTAGAGAAGATTTTGTTTACTAATCTGAGACGTCATCATCCAAATTCTAAAGAAAATGTCTTTAGGCTATGCAATCAAAAAAAAAACAAAAATGAATATTTTAATTTACTCTCCGAGAATAAGTTTTTTTTTAAAAATAAATCCTGTGAATTAATTAGTAATCTGAGAAGTACTCAACACTTTTCAAAGTTTTCTTCATAGTATAAGCGCATTAAGAAATAGCAGATTAGAAGATGTTTTGCTTAACGTTCTACATTAGGAAATTTAGGCAGTCTGGCATAAAGCAGTCTTTGCTTTCTCAGTTTGTCAATTCTTGTATTTTACCCATCCCCCCGCCTTTACTACTCCCCATTAATCTTTCCTGGACTACTTAAGAAAGACTTTGCTTTGCTGAGAAGGGCAGGCACTAAAAGCCGTTAGTAGGGCAAGTGGGATATCATTAAACCAACTGGTTAACACTATTGTGGATAGACATATAATGTCATGTAAGAAACTAGCGAATACAATATTGTCAGACCCCGAGCATCCTCTCTATGCGCATCTGTCTCCTTGCATTTCATCTGGTAGAACTACAAGCAGCTATAGGAGGCTATATGCTAGGACTACTAAGTACCAAGTACTCCACAATACCATATCTGGCACAGCTGCTATGTGATGAGAAATCCGTTAGGTATAACACGATCAACTTACTGCGGGACTCTAACAAATAGTCTCATCGGTTTTTGTCTTCCTTTCCTCGTTACTATTACACTGTTGTTCTCATCTTCTATTACACACCAATTTTATACTTCATATTTTGTGGTGCATTGCTTGAAATGTAAACACTACTGTGTTTTTTAAATTTTTATTTATCTTTTTTTTGACGTTGGTTTTATTTATTTTTGATTTTAAAAATCTTATAAAATTTATGAGGACATTAGATGCAATATATTGTAATGCACGCTGAAAATTCCATACCTGTGCCACAAATACCGTTTGGAATAAAGCTGTAATTATTATTATTATTATTATTATTATTATTATAAAGGGGAACAGTATTGCTTTTTTCAATAAGATCGAGTTCAATTGATAAAAGAATAGAACTTGTGCACTGTGGTGGTAGAGTATAATTTCACTATGGGTAAAATTTGTTTTGAAAAAGTCTCACAGTGCTGTTATACAGTAATATTTACTGATTAACACGCTTCGAGCACAACTGATTGCTCACAATAATATCAAGGTAATCACACAAGTTTTTAACTTTGTTTATATAATTCCATTAATTTTTTATTCGCTTGACTTGATTAGTAGTAGTGTAAAGACAAAAGACAAGGGCCAGGTAACAGATCCTCTACTGAGAAAATCAACAGATATTTATAGATCTTTATGTAGATTATTGTTAGCAGAGAAGCGACGTCTTCTGATTGGTTGTTTTCTAGCTGAAGGTTGTTCAGTACTGCTTGTGACCGTTTCTCAGAAAGTTAAGCCATATATCTGTGAATCGTATCCGCCTGCACAAAGTCTGCTGTGAATGATTATTGAATTAGTCTTTGTTCTTGTTCTTCTCTCATGACCCCGTTTTGGGACGTAAACATTGACGTTAATTGCTGTCTACCAATTTTGGCTAGCAGACAGGTTTCACCACAGTAGTATTTTCCATTTTTCCAGTATGAGTGATGAGTCATTTCTATTGCACAAATTGGATGTAGATTATTCGATAAACAAGGATTCAGTAATCAATCTTTCTTGCTCTCCACCTACCTATATTACTTTTGAGACTTTCAACCCTATTCCACCCTCTTGTGTGGTTGTGTGTTAATGCATGCAGTGAAATTGGTGCGTTTGTTTTTTGAATTACTTATCGTCGAAAGGTCAATCATTCTAACCTCTAAATTCTTATGTTCTCACAATTTGACTGCGTGGATCTACTAGTTTGACCCAAATAGTTGACCTCAAAGTCATTGCAGGGTATTTTGTAAATTATGTTATTTTGTTTAATTGGGTCCACCGGGTCTTTAAGCCTACAGAGCTTGTCTCTAACTGTGTTTGTAGGTTTGAATGCCACCAGCCTAATTCCTGCTTTATTAAGAATCCTACGTGATGAGGGTCTCAGATGTCTCCTCCTTATATGGCATAACAGTGGATGACTTGAATTCTCTCTTATTTATGTCATCATTACTAGTTTCACAATTATTTTTATTTTGCTTTTGGCTTTTTTCGATCTTCCTAATGAATTTTATAGGATATTTATTTAACACCAACCAGTTATTCTTCTATCTATTCCATGTCATAGTTTAGGTCTTTTCTTGTAATACTTAGTGCTATTGCTCGGTTTGTTAGACACACTTAACTAAACCCGCCTTCACAGATAACTATGGATTAGATGAATTAAAGTCTAAGTATCTATTAGCTGAATGCGTTTGCTTTTTATGTACACTAGTGTGCAGTTTGCTTTATTCTGTTCGTTTTATTTTACAATATAACGTCACAGTTAATTCTCCCTGTTCATTTTCCGGTCCAATTGTGTATTTTATTCCCTTTACTTGTGAGTTTATGTGTGTCAAGATTCTGGAGAGAGAGATTAGTTCTGTTTTTAACACTGTGTGTAAAAGTGTCATCCAAATATCTCCACCATATTTTTGGAGTAGGATTAAATGTTGTGTTAAGAGCAATATTTTCCCAGCTGTCCATATAGATACCCATAATGGAATTAGATCTTATTCAAGGTTTACTCTAATTTACATAACTTTAGATATAGGAAATTTAACCAATGACGATGAGTTTGTTGACCGAATTATTATAGTAATAATATATGTTAAATAATTTCACTCTCAGTAATAACGATGATTATAATGACAACGTCTCAAAGGAACAATCGTTTACAATAGTACCATTGCCACGTTCATGAGATGGAAATGTCAAAATCCGCTAAAATTATTAATGAATAGAAAGCTCAATTCTCTTCAAGTTCGCCATAGTAGCAATCTCTATCAGACGCCTGAAACCCGATTTATGTGTTCAGAAAGAGACAGTCGGTTATCAGTCTTTCCTAGCTCCACCCTGGTAAATGGATGTCTTTATTCTCTCTTTCACTTGGCTACATCATCTTTGGCTCTAACCTCATCCTCGCCCTTTGATATAGTATAATTTTGTTTGACCCTTATTTCTATGATTTGAGTTGAACTCAGGACATTGTTACCTAATTTATTAGTTACCCATCCATCATCTTACGCATCTCTCTTCCTTATTACTTAACTCCTTTACTATCTTATGCATACATTTACATTATTTAACTGAATTTTACATTTTCCCGTCGATTAATTGGACCGAAGTGCTCTTCACTCTTAGGTTAACATGTCGGCTTCTTGTGCAGATGCTTCGACGATGTCTGAGTATATAATTAAAATTTAATTGGTGGATGGTGACTAGCAGTTATGCGTACCCAGAAGGCGCATTTCGTCCTGTTTGGGACTCGTCAGGTGGATGTGCCTGCATTCCTCAGTGAGTGATGATTTTCCCTTGTAAGGCACATCCAATTGACGAGTCCCGAATGGGACGAAATGCACATCCTGGATTCCACTGCTAGTCATCATCCCCCAATTAAATTCTAAAGACATTTACATTGTTTAAACTTGAACTCTATTTAAGTGTAATTTTGTGAGCGCTGTTCACTAAGTTTCGAACCTTCTGTTGAATGACATCATGTAAAATTTGCAAGCATGTTGAAATTATTTCTGTGTACATGACATTAATAATAATTTATTCAGGCTGTAAGAAGTTGGGCTGATGATAAACCAACGAACGAAATAAACAATGACTGTACCATCTTATTATTCTGCACAAACCACTGTTGTTCTTGCTTTATTCAAATACGGTTTATGCACGTGGCGATAAGAATAACGAAAGTAGTAGTACGTATGTATTGTAGACAATTCAATAAATAAAAAATAAATTAGGTCAAATCTTAAAAGCTGTGTAATACTAAAAAGGTGGGTGAAATGGACAGATAATCAGATTTAAAGTGAATACCATAAAAGTACGAAAGAAGTGAGGAATAAGAAAGCGGAGGGTTTTAAAAGAAAAAATTAGAATTCCCCTAGGCAAGCAAGGCAGAGAATCAAAGATAGAACAAACATCTTTTGCTGTGGTTCGAAAAATGCCAAATAAAATCTATAAGAAGCTCTATTTTGTCTCATTTGATTGATAGCGATCACCAGGTGGACAGAAGTAATGCCTTCAAGGTGCCTTATCTGTCGCATTCTATCAAGCCTTTCGAACGGAATTTGAACCCACCTTCTAAACACAATAGCAGAAGATAAAAGAAACAATTCGAAAGAACAATCCCAGTGTCGTTGCATACAACAAAAGAAGTTTGTTCTACCCACACCCTTGGCCTAGGTAGAGTCGAATTATCTCCCCTTCGCCAACCCTTTTTATTTTCTATTTGCTCCGTATTTTCATGATATTTATTTAAACTCTGATTATCTGTCCACTTCACCTTTTGTATTATACAACTTTTAAGATTTGACCTAATTTATTTATTGAATTATCTACTTATACACTCATAAATTACTACCTTCGTTATTCTTATCACCACCTGCGTAAACCTCATTATCATTATTATTTTTATTATTGTTATAATCATCGCTATTGCTGAAGTTCAAAACATTTAACACATTTTTAAGTATTGGTTTGTACGGATTTGATTGATTGGTTACAGGATTTCATCATGAACTGAAATCGGTTAGGGAACTATTGGAAAACCAACCTGGAAGGACTGCACCAATCAATCAAATCCCTACAAACCGATACTTGAATATCAATGAGATGCTCAGTAGCGACTGGCCCTATTCAGGTGGGTAATAGTTACCTGGGGTTCTGATGGGAAGTTGTGACCAGTAGGGTACAACAGGTCGGGTGTGAGGACAAATACACGCCAGTGAAGACACTGGCTAGCGGTCACGCTTTGTCGTGAACTGGCAGAAGTTAGAATTCATGGGCCGGCCATTGGATCAGGTCTCAGTTGCTTAATGATATAGGAGCTCGCCTAGTAACTAGAAGGTCCCGGATTCGAATCCCGTACTGATGAAGAGTCCCAAACTAGGACTACAGAAACATCTGTCCAGTACTCCCAGTTGGTTTTCCAATAGTTCTCTAACTGATTTCAGCTCATGATGAAAACCTGTAATCATTTACCACATAATTATTATTTGATACACGAGCTCATTGCCGTTGGTCAAAATATTTATGCATAAATGTATGTAAACATTAGAGTAAAGTGTGAAGAAGATCTAATTGAAAACATTAATATTGTTCACATATACGTCTAGTTCTAATATTATTAATGGGAAGAGTTAAACATGAAATTGGTTTTCAATAAAATTAAAAAAGCACCTTATAAAAAATGCTTTACACATCCCCATTTTTGCTGTGAATAAAGACGTCTCCACCATTTGTCATTTCGAAAGTGTCTTGATACAATGTGGTTATCGGTTGCTTAGCTGAGATCCATAATACTCTTAAGTGCTACACTGGTAGTCAAGAAAGTAAGCTATAAAAGTGAAGCTTTGTAGCTCGGGTAGATGATTCTCTTATGGTCGCTTCCTATGAACTGCATGATTTAACTGAGAAACTCTCTTTGTCCTACCAGAAAACATTTTCAGCGTAAGTTTTAGTATGAAGTGTCAAGTTTCCGTTTGAATTCTCCGCATGAATTATATAATTGTATCCCCTGATAACTGGGTTGCTAATTTACATCTTTTTTCGGTTGTTTTTATTGATTTGGAGCTTAAGTAACTTTGTCATGTGGTTTATTCTTTGTTAGTTGGTAAATTTTTTCTATAGTAATATGTCTGTTCATTGGTTATTCATCTGAGTATCAGAATTCTGGAAAAATCCTCTGGTATTTTGGTGTTTTCCCGCCCAAATTGGTGTTCGTAATTATCAACATGCATCGATATGAAAGGATTTATGTCGTGTCTTTTGACAACGTTTTTGGATTGGTAGCTCAAAGGGGCTGTCAGTTCAGTTACTGAACAAAGAATATTCACATTTTCGATGTGAACCTGCTCTTCATCATCAGGTTCTACAGTTATATATCCATCCATAATAGTCAATGAGAATGAATTAGTTTTATGAACAACGTCATTAATGTTGTTTAAATAACAACAAATCAATAATAATAATAATAACAGAAGTTAATTGGTGGTTGGTGACTAGCAGTGAAGGGAATCCAGGAGAACGCACATTTCGACCTATTTGGGACGCGTCAGCTAGCTGGACGTACCTGCATTTCGCAGTGACTGATGATGTTCCCACCGAGGCTCGAACCCATAGTGGCTATAGTTTCAAACGCCAAAGCGTTATCCACTAGACAACGTGGGCCACAAGAGCCACCTCTTGTGCAACGCGTCATATTAATTATTTTATTCAATTTCAGATTTCTCACTGCTAGTCACCATCCATCGAATTAACTTCTAATTACATGCCCAGATATCGTCGTCGAAGCATCTGCACAAGAGGCCGACATGTGAATCTGAGACGGAGCACTTCGTTCCAATCATTCGACGGGAAAATTTGAAAAAATGAATTAAATAATAATAATTTCAAAGGATTAAATTTCAATGGCATCAACATAACACTAATCACTGAGTATCAGAAAGATTAAGAAAGATTATAGGACAAATTCATGAATTTATAGCCAGAGTAATAGTTTTGGCTGGCTGAACTTGCTTCCTTCGCATACAAAGCACTGTATGTTTCACGGGTATCGCGACAGCCTCTGCTCTTTGGAATATTCTGTACGTGGATGTTTTTGGCAATTTATTTGGTGGCCGATAGATGACATAGAAGGATTCTTCAATGCTGGCTGCTTTGTAGCCGATTTGGATCAGGTGCTCTAGTATCGTACTGTTGGTGATAGTTTTCACTACACTTTTACTTAGCCACACTGATAGATGCTCTCTCGAGAGAGCACGGAAAATCACGTTCCTAGAACAACGGCCAATATAACTCGCTCCAGAAGCAAAGTTTCACCAATATAGTGCTTTTCATGGTGCATACAAATTATTTTGTAGATGGTATCTTGATCCGATCTTCTTTCTCTGTTGGATCTTTTAGTCTGCACAGAAATCAAGGAAGTGATTTTATTGGTTTGTGTGTTGCATCTATTCTGAATTGTTTTAGTATTCCAGTTGTCGCCACAAAAACATTATATATATATATCATAGGGTGCATTGTTTATGGGGTTTCTGAAGATGGTTTCTTGTTGGTAGTTTAATTCGAGTTTAAACATTTTTCGATGAAACTGTAGCCGTATCTATTCTTCTTGGAGACGGTTGGTAAGTACTTGTATTCTGTTCTCCTCAAAACTGGACTGCTGCAGTGTGTTTCACCTCTTTTGAACAATGTTAGCACACAGTTGTTTTGTTAGGCATTCGATTATTGGTATTATAGTTGAGTATTTTATCTGTGTGTTGATATCTAAGCAAGGTATTCTATGACCTGAATCTTCTACTCTTGTGAATTTGATGCCTTCAAATACTACATAGAAATGTTTTATAATAATTAATCTAGCGTTAGTTCACAGGGATCTAATCGGATACAGAATTGGTCAAGAGCTGACATCGGTTAGAGAACTACAGGAAACCAACTGGGAGTATTGGACAGCAGTTTCTTCCTAATCCTTAACTCTTCATCATAAAGCACTTAGCGAGAGTCGAACCCACGACTTTCAGGTTACAAGGCGAGCTTGTAGACCATTCAGCTATTGGGACCCAACCCAATGGTCCATGAATTCCAACTTCTTCTAATTCGAGATATACACATTTAGAGCAAGCACCAGTCAGTGACATAGGCGAATAACTGTCTTCCTACCTGACTTGATTTACCACGCTGGTTACGACTTCCCACTAGAACTCCGGGTAACTTCCCGTATAGCGCCAGTCACTAGTGAGCATCGGATTAAGTATCTGATGTTAGTTTCTAGGGATTTAATTGGTTTCAGGTTTGATAACAAGAAGACATCAGTTTGATAGAAATTGGAATTCAATGGCCACTGGATTGGATCCGATTGTCTGAATGGCCTACAAGCTTGCCTTGTATCACGAAGATCCTGGGTTTTAGCCCCTATGAATTCTTACTGATGATGAGGCCCTGACTAAGATTGAATGGGCTGTGCAGCACTCTCAGGTTTTCCAGTGGTTCTGTAACCAATGTCGGCTGGTGATCAATCCTGTAATAATTTATCTACGAATTGAACAATCTAATTTGGTATATCACACAAGCGATCAGATATTTCCAAAAGTTTGGTTTGTAAAGATTAAATTTGTTTATACGAGTTTGATCACGGATTGATATCATTTGAAGAACCACTGAAAATCAGCGAGGGAGTACTGGACAGCTGTCTCGTCCTGCTACAATCACAAACTGTTAGAAGCTAGAGTTCATGGGCTGGCCACTGAATCGGGTCTCAGTGACTGAATGATATACGAGCTCGCTCGTCTTGTAATCGAAAAGTCCTGGTTTTGAACCCCAATGGTGGATGGGTACTGCCGATGATTCGTAAACTGGTCTGGAGAAATAGCTATCCAGTAGTCCCTGACTGGTTTTCAATGATTCTCTAACTGATATCAATCAAGCTCGTCATGCTCGTACAAACTGATCAGATATATGTTCAAATTGCCTATCCGTGATGTTTCACTTGAAATTTCACTTATCTAATTATTATAAATAATCCATTATCTGATCAGTGATTTATAGAAATTTATGTGAAGAGAATCAATAATTTCAAACGAATGACTTTACTCCATATTGAATTCTGAGCTGAAGATCCTGTCTATAAAACCTATGAAAGGTCTACAATTACACCGTCTGGAGAGACAGAGAGAACACCACCATATCAGAAGAGCATTTAGTCTAGTTTTTTCCCCTATTATTTGATCAGATTTATACTTGTAATATGTATTAGATAGCATCAGTATAACAATTATATACATACTAATTAGATGAGAATTTTTTAAAAGCGATTCATTTGTTCAATGGTTCAATAGATATCAAATTTAGTTGATTAAAACAAACACATGTACAAAAACATCTATACACGCATAGATATAAGCATATAGACTGTTAATAAAACCTGAAAATATGGAAATTATAATTATTTTCATTTCTTCTGAAGGATTGATTAGATAAATTCATAAATCTTATGAAGCCATTTAGGAGTATGTTTTAATTAACTGTATAATTTAGAAACGATTTTTAAATCACCCTATTTTTTTGGGGGATACGAATGATGAAGAAATGTGTTGAAAGGAGTTATAGAAGTATTTGACAATTAAAGATATATTTGACACTAAATGCTTTACCGCTGACAACTATACATCTCATCTAACAGTTGTACAACAATGTTGCATGCCAAGCAACCCACAACAGAAAACTCATGGAATCCTTTGAAGTGAAGACAGGAATAAGACAAGCTGACTGCCTACTATCTCCAATGATTAATTTCCTGATTGCGGTAGACTAAATAATGAGACAGACAGTGGCGGGCAGCGAGGAAACAGGCATAAAATGGACCTACAAAAAAAGAGACTTGGAGGATCTGAACATTGCTGATGACATGTGTCTGATTTCCCACAAACTGGGGGGATATGCAAGTGATGAAAAGCAACAAGTTGGCGATAGAAGAAGCATCCAGAGAAGACAAGACTTCAGATGAACAATGGAGAAAATAAAGGTGATGAAGATTCTTCGCCAATAGCAAGAGCAGCAACAGCAACAACAGACAACAATGAGCATAAATGGGGAAAATCTGAAAGAAGCAACCTCTTTTACATACCTACCTACCTGGGAGGCATCGTTTCAACAACAGGCGGACAAAACTGACGAGGATATCAAAGCAGCGAGAATCGGGAAAGCGAAGCAAGCTTTCATTTCTCTCAAGTTTATGTGGAGATCAACAGCACCAGTCAGCGTGAAAAATAAGATCTGGAGTTTCAGCTCCATTGTGGAGTCAGTGCTACTTACTATACGGATCAGAGAATTGACGCGTGATGAAGAGCACTTCGAACAAACTACATACCTTCATCAATAGCTGTCTTAGCCCAATACTACTCAAGATCAGATAACTGGCCAGTAAAGATCAGCAACAGGGATCTCTGTCAATGAAAGAACCAACCCAATGGGAACCGACTGTGCAACAAATATGCAGGAAGAAATGGAGATAGATTGGCCAGACTCTGAGAAAACAAACCATCACTCCAGTGGAACCCGAGCGAGAGACGTGCGGCTGAAGCCCTGTGTTCCTCTAGGAACTAAAGGAAGCAATAATAATATTAAATGCTATGTGTTTGCTGTTATGTACTCGTCGCCAAATTATTGTTATGTACTGGTCGAGAATTTAATAGTCCTGACGCAAGAAAAACAGAAATCAGAAGACCACTAGGTTTGCGATGATACTTCTATTTTCCAAACACAAGGAGAAGCAATAAGTGGTATCACATCAAAGTGTCACACAAGATTTGTGTGAGCGAAATATATATGAATGTCCAGACAAGTGTGTGAACAAATCAATGGACAGTCTTAACATGAATGGCTAATTATAATGAAGTATCGATCCATATATACATAGCAAAATATAGCAGACATGTCAACAAACACACAATTTATATGGATACATGTCACAAAGCAACGGACTGTCAACAAACACTCATATCATATATAATATAAGGGGAATATACATTGTTAAAGGAGACAGGTTCATCAAAGTGAAATGGTCACAGACTAAGCGGGCAATAGAAAGAGAGACCACCATACACACATATATATATATATGGGTACATATCATTTGC
Source organism: Trichobilharzia regenti (assembly GCA_944472135.2). NCBI lineage: Eukaryota > Metazoa > Platyhelminthes > Trematoda > Strigeidida > Schistosomatidae > Trichobilharzia > Trichobilharzia regenti. The sequence goes on from OX235265.1 coordinate 5,173,407, forward strand.
CTCCAAAGTTAAATATACCAGTAGTTCTTCATGGAAAGAGTTTTAAAATGGACGAGTTACTCAACCATTTCATACCTGAGTAAAATTCTATTGCTTTAATATATGTGTAGAACCTGGGCACTGTGGTAGTAAGTAATTCCATATTAGTTTGGTAATTAGTTGTATCACACAGTAAAACATTATTATTTACTGTAAATGATACTGCAAATCCAGTAAATAATACTGTTTCCCTGTGTGATACATGTAATAAACAGACTAATATGGAATTTCTATTGCTTTAACTTACGAATGATTCTGAAGTGGACTCATAGGGGTTCAGCCGAGAAGTTATGGTTGGTTGGTTGGTGTATGCTGAATCCTAACTGACTGGACGCCATTATTGGACTATTCATCAAACACCAATAAATTCGAAAATAACGATTAGTTGCAATTTGTTTAGTTCAATCTATTCGTAACCTGACGATTACGTATTTCGTTCGTCTATTCTCACCAATGAATAATCGAAAACCACTAAAACATCGATGTTGAACGACTCTTCATTTTCAATGAATCTGTAGATGACCTCAGTCAGTGGACAAGACTACGCAAACATTTAAAAATATGCAAGTTGTCCAACAAAGTTATCAAATACCATTCATCGAAATTCAACTGAGTTTAGTTCTTCAGGTACAAAATATTAAGGAATTATATTTTACCGCTTCACATTCCATGTCATATGACCACTAATTGATTTAAGTTATGAAGTAATGTATACTGATGCGAAACAGTTTATGGTGTGTTTAATAAATACCTTGACGACAACGTCTATAACTCCAGCACTACGTAATATAAGTTCAAATCTTCAAGGAAGCATCAGTTCCTTCCAGCTTTAAGTTATGCCTTGCCGCCGATTATCTCCAACCATTCGAAAGCAGAGCATAACGGAATATTGATTGATTAACGAATCATGCAGATGATGACATGTCAGTTTTATTCAAAATGCGTCCGTGGTTCAACGAGAGAAGTTTCGCCAGCCTTGGATATGGTCCGGTGTACATCTTCACCCCCCCTTAGCCAGTTGATAAGCTTGACAAAATGAGAAGGTTGGATGTCAGACTAGCAACATCACAGTTCAAACTGAAAGCGCTAAATTTCGCTCAAGCAGTGATGGATAGGATAATAAAGCAAGAAATTAACTGTTATCGAGGTAACAAAGGCATCAAATGTTTTGATTTTTATTCAACTTCTAACATTTTAGTCCGTTTTTTAATTAGATAATCAGTTTTGTTTAAGTGTACCACTTTAACTTTTAAACGACAGCACAATATACCTTTCTATTTAAACTTCATATTTCCATAAAAGTAGCCTCATTAGAATTTAGAACAAGACCTACACGTGAACAGTATTGCTCTTTTCAAAATGAGATCTTCTTCAGACTTTACTGTAATTTGCATAAATTTATATATTGAAAACATTTTAACCAGGGACGGTTATTTTGTGGATCAAATAATAATAATAATAATAATAATAATTATAATGTGGTAAATGTTTTGAACATCAATAATAACGATGATTATAATGATAACAAAATATTGATAATAAGGTTAAGGCGATAAGAATAACAAAGATAGTATATGTATGTATATATGTATATGTATGTGTATATACAAGGAATTATGGGAACAAACAAAGCAAGAACCAATCGCCAACCAACAAATATGCAGGAGAAAGTGGAGATGGATCGGACACTCGCTCTCTGAAGAGACCTCTGGGTGACATCGCGCGCCAAGCCCTCGAGTGGAACCCGAAAGGGAAGCGGCGTGTGGGACGTCCAAGGGTGACATGGAGGAGATCGTGTGAAGAGGAGTTGAAAGAATATGGATTAACATGGATGCAGGCGGAAAGTATAGCAGAAGACAGAAGAAAACGGAGACGTGGAGTTGAAGCCCTATGTTCCACTAGGAACCCAAGGGAGCAATAATAAAAAATAATAATAAATAATGTGTATATGTAGACAGTTCAATAAATAAATAAATCGGATCAAAGCTGGAAAGTTATGTAATACTAATGTGGTGAGAGCAGGCCGTAAGAAAATATGAGCAAGGCTGATTCAACAACCAATCACAGCAAAGTTAACGTGGCAAAATATGATTCGCAGATAGAGAACTCTATTTGTCGAGGAATCCCGAAACAACCAATCAGAAGCCTGCGTTTGTCTGCCTAACTTCTGATAAACAACCAATCAGATGACTGCGCTTGTCTACTTGCATAAGCTATAATAATGTATGTGAAATATGTATAAATACGTGTTGATTTTCATAATAAAACGATCTGTTGCCTGGCCCTTGTCTTCTGTTGTTACATTTGGTGTCGCTGCCTACCGACAAATGGAAAGCCTATGCCCTGCTGTTTTTGATGGAGACATATGGATCTTCGGGCAGGACTTCAAGGCTTCTGCGCAGTTGAGTGGCGTTCAAGATCTGTCAGCGATGGAGCTGCTACTTGGGACGCTGCTGGGAGGTCGGGAGAAAGCAGCATATGAAAGTGTGAGACGAAATACTGACGAATGTTCGACAGGGTCAGGCAAACAGTTTCTAAAGTGGGAAGGACCACATATGGTCACTTCGAGATGGGATTACGCGGACACAAACGCAATGACGAACAATGAGAGGCGCGTGAACGTCAGCGATCTCCAGAAATGGATACAGCGAGACAAGCCAACGATGACGCCTGCACCAAGTCGATCAAGCCGACTTCAGTCGCACGTATTTGACGGGGGAACGAGTGTGGTGAGAGCAGGTCGTAAGAAAATATGAGCAAGGCTGATTCGACAACCAATCACAGCATAGTTAACGTGGCAAAATATGATTCGCAGATAGAGAACTCTATTTGTCGAGGAATCCCGAAACAACCAATCAGAAGCCTGCGTTTGTCTGCCTAACTTCTGATAAACAACCAATCAGATGACTGCGCTTGTCTACTTGCATAAGCTATAATAATGTATGTGAAATATGTATAAATACGTGTTGATTTTCATAATAAAACGATCTGTTGCCTGGCCCTTGTCTTCTGTTGTTACACTAAAGGTAGGTGAAGTGGACAGATAATCAGAGTTCAAATAATAAGTAGCATAAAAGTACTACAGAAATGGAAAATAAGAAAGGGCGGGAGGGTTTTCTGATTAGAATTCACCTTAGCATTCAAGGAAGGGACAAAGGTAGAACAAACTTCTTTTGTTGTATGCAACGACACTGGGATTGTTCTCTTGAATAGATTCCCATAGCTTTGGCTATGTGTTTAGCAGGTGGATTCCAATTCCGTTCGAAAGGCTTGATGGAATGCGATAGATAACTTTGAGGGCACTTCTTTTTCTGTCCACTTGGTGACCTCTATCATCAATCAAATGAGTCAAAATAGAACATCTCACAGATTTTATTTCGCCTTTTCCTAACCATGAAAGGAAGTTGCTTATTAATGCGTTTGTTGAGCTGTCTAGTTGTTCGGCTTATATAGCTTTCTCCACAGGAGCAACTAAATTTATAGATACACATAGAAGTGGCACAGCTAGTTAGCTTTTCTTTCGCTTCTTTCTCCCTTCACGTTCCCAGTGGAACATAGGGCTTTAAGCTAGAAGGCTTGAAGTTTCTGTAGGCGTGTTTACTTTTTACAGGATGGGGTTGCTAGCCTCATGCCTAATCTCATCTCTTTACCAGCTTTATTACTGGCTTAGCGAGGTAAGGAGTGCGTCGGCCAGGGATCAAACCCCGGACCATGGGCATGGTCGGCGAGAGTCCTAACCTCTATGCCACTGACGCACTGTCTTTTGCTTGAGCAATCATAATTGATCAGCTGCTGGGAAATGATAAACAAAGGGTGGTGACGACAGTATAAGTCCGTTTTACTGCTCTTGATAATCTTAGATGTTGGACTTCACTACTAGCCACGTCGCCGTTAAATTGCAATTTTAGGAACAGTTGTTTCTTTTTAACTGTGTGGTCATTTTCTCTTTATTATACTTGATGTTCATGTGCCTCCTTACAAATCTACTAGGATAACCCATTTGGACCAGCGTATTTTGGATGTATCCCAACTCATTTTCTAGGGAGTCATCTATACAGATCCGTCTTGCTCTATTCGTGGGCCATCTGACCAAATTGATTTTGCATCGGTTTGATACAAAATTGAGGAAATATGTATATTGTCCTACAGATGTAGGTTTTCTATAGACATCTCTCTTGAGTTAACCATCCTCTCTTCTGCTCAATTGTGGACGTCAAGGAAATGTAGTCCACCATCATATTCTTCTTCACAAGTGAAATGAACGATGGATGTGCATCATTAAAAATTTTATTAACATTTCATTCTTATCAGCTTTCTCATCAACAATATGATAGACGTATCATCAAGATAACGAAAATAAGAATCCATTTGACATATATTACATGTTTCAATGGACCATTTTCAAGCTTAGCAAGAAAGAAATCTGCCAAAATTGGACCCGATGGAGAACCCTTGACAATAATACAATTTTCAAGTATTGGTTTTGTAGGGATTTTGTTTGATTGCATGGAGGATTTAATCATGAGCTGACATCAGTTAGAGAACCACTGGAAAACCTGGGAGTACTGAACAGCTGTTTCGTCCTAGTTTGGGACTCTTCAGCAGTACGCACCCATCGCCAGGGTTCGAACCCAGGATCTTCTGGTTACAAGGCGAGCTCGTAGACCATTGAGCCACTGGGACCCGATCCAATGGTCCTTGAATTCTAACTTCTGCCAGTTCACGACATAGCGCGACCAATTCGCAATGTCTTCTTCCATGAGTTACTGCCTCATCTTCAACCTGCTGTACCCTACTGGTCACGGCTTCCCACTAGAACCCCAGGTTAACTGCCTGAATAGGGCCAGTCACTAGTGAGCATCAGATGAATTTTTAAGCATTGGTTTTTTTTGTAGGGATTTTGTTTGATTGCATGGAGGATTTAATCATGAGCTGACATCAGTTAGAGAACCACTGGAAGTTAGAATTCAAGGACCATTGGATCGCGTCCCAGTGGCTCAATGGTCTACGAGCTCGCCTTGTAACCAGAAGGTCCTGGGTTGGAATCCCGGTGGGTGCGTACTGCTGACGAGTCCCAAACTAGGACGAAACAGCTGTCCAGTACTCCCAGGTTTTCCAGTGGTTCTCTAAATAATACAATTATCATTATTTGATCCACAAAATCATTGGTTTAAATGTCTTCAATATATAAATCTATGCAAATTAGAGGAAAGACTGAAAAAGATCTAATTGAAAACAACGACACTGATCACTTATATCTCTTGTTCAAATATGAATAATAATGGTCATAAGAATTTGTCAAATATCATTTTAGGTCTCAAACTACTCAAATGTCCAAATAAGTAGTATTCATACCACTGAAATAAAATATATTTTAAATAGAACAGATATAAACTGAAATTCTTGTTTTATATCACATAAACACTTTCCTGTTTCATTTTACTACCTACCGCCTTGATGTTTTGACCAAATATTGGGAAAAATTGTTTTAAACACACACAGCAGTGACATTTCTTTGTGATGGCAATGATAAATTGTTATATTGCTCTTGTGTCAGTTGAAGGTGAATCGACTTTTGTTTTTATTATCGAAAGTAGTAAGATGACAATTGAAAAAAAAAAGAAAAACTAATCAATAAAACTTATCTTTCAAGTATATTGAGGCAAACAAACAAATTGAACTGTGATTCAGTCATGTAAGGTAATTGATTAAATTTGACATTATTTAAGATAAGCTGAATGAATGGTAGGCGAGACGCTTAAACATACGCGTTGGAAGATAATCATGGTGATGATGGCAGCCTTCATGGAAAACTCTCTCTCCCTATTTCTAAGAACATTCTTTTCATTCCTCTGCACTACAAACGAGGCACAGAGTTTCAAGCATAAGTGATAAAGTCTCACTTGCTATGGTGGTGTTTCCTTAGAGATTGGAGGTGCTGTCATCATATCCAACCTTTCTAATTTCACGGAGTCTACTATCAACTGGCTAAGTGAGGTTAAGGAGGGGAGAATAATTATTTTGAGAGTTTGACAATGGATTGATATCAGTGAGAGGACCACCCAAGGAGTACTGGACAGCTGCTGTTTCATCCTAGTTTTGGGAATCATCAACAGTACGCACCCATCATAGAGGGTTCTAACCCAGGACCTTCTGACTACAAGGAAATAAGCTCGTATACCATTCAGCCACTGGGAATCAATTCAATGACCAGCCTCTGAACTCTAACTTCCACCAATTCGTGAATTAGCCTGACAACCAACCAATGTCATCGGTGGGACATCCATCCTCACACGCTTGACTGGTTGGACCTCACTGGTCACAACTTCTCACCAGAACTCCAGGAAACTCTATCCTGTAGCCCACCAGTCAATAGCGAGCATCAGATTCACTTTCAAGAGTTAGTTGGTTTGGGGCATTAGATTTGTTTTTACTAATCTGACTAAGGATTGATATTAACTAGAGAAGCATTAAGGGCCAGAGAGTACTGGACAGGCAGCTGTTTCACCCTAGTTGAGAAATCATTAACAGTAAGCACTCATTGATATCAATCCGTGTTCAAACTCATAAAAAAATCTAATCCTTACAAACCAACTCTTGAAAAATAATTATTGTCACAATGAGTCGGTGGGACACCGGTTAGGACTCTTACCGACAATTCACATGGTCTGGGGTTCGATCTGCTGCCGACACACACCTAATATCAATGGTTGGTCTGTGCTCCAAGGAGACACAGCCACTAAATTACTGGCATTAAAACTCACTAGAATAATAGCTAAAACATTCTTTGCCTGAACACTCTGTTTAAAATTCACAACTCGATTCTTGAGGGCAGTCGAGGAGGCAGCTAAAACAGAACTGCAGAGAACACGGCGAAGTTGAGATGTTCTTCACTCCACTCGGAACCCACGAGAATAACAATAATAATAATGGCAAGTGGTCAGGGGTTTTGCTTCTCTCATATCAATTAATCAGTACTATGTTAGGTTCCCAATGGAACATAGAGGGCTTCAAGCTTAAGGTTTGAAGTTTCGATAGCAGTGGTGCTTATTAATTTTTATGGGATGGGGTTGCTAGCTGGCTTCACGCCTAACCCTTCCTCTTTACCAGTCTTAATACTGACTTAACGAGGTAGAGGAGTGTGTCGGTGGCCGTGGATTGAACCCCGGACTACATGAGGCATGGTTGGCAAGCATTCTACGGCTAAGCCACCGACGCATAGTATGTAATTACCGAACAGTTTATTCTGTGATGAGGTTGTGTTCTCTGAGCTAGCTGGATGGTTTATTTGTGAAGCTTTCATCGCCCTACTAAGCGACATCTTCAGTGCATACTTCAATTTGAAGTGAAGTGAGCTTTTAGATTTCTCCACGAGTTCACTAGTCAGTCATCTCTCCTGGTGGATCACCTTGGACGTGATTGATTGTTGTTTTTGTGTGTTTTCACACCTTCTAGGTTACTTGTATTCGAACTGATTGTTTTTTTTTGACTTGAACTTTGACCCTTTGTGTGTGAGGTTTCCTTCTTATCGATTGATAAATTTTGTCTATCTCGATGTGTCTATTGCTTGATGACTCAACGGAATACCAGGCTGGCTTCAAAAATTCTCTAGCATTCTTGTTGTTTCCTTTGTCTAATATTTGAACGTTGGTTGTCCCAGTCGAACTGATGTCCGTGGTTGTCTGTATGAGGTGATATGAGGGAGTGGGTATCATCTCTTTTGACAGCTAGCTTATGTTCGTGGATACGAAGACGAAGGGGACGTCCACTAGAGAGAATTTTTAGAAGGCTGTCTGGTATTCCAGTGAGTCATCAATCAATAGACACATCGAGAAAGACAAAATTTATCAACCGATAAGAAAGAAACCTCATACACACACAAAGGGTCAAAGTTCAAGTCAAAGAAACAATCAGTTCGAATACAAGTAACCTAGAAGGTGTGAAAACACACAAAAACAACAATCAATCACATCCAAGGTGATCCACCAGGAGAGATGACTGACTAATAAACTCGTGGAGAAATCTAAAAGCTCACTTCAGCTCAAATTGAAGTATGCACCGAAAATGTCGCCTAGTGGTGCGATGAAAGCTTCGCAAATAAACCATCCAGCTAGCTCAGAGAACACATAACCACATCAAAATCATCCACCTGAGCTACAAATCTTCTCTATCATTTCTAAATGTTCAAAATTCAAATGCTCCCGTAGAATTCAGTCCAAAATAAATATGTACAAGATCGTAGGCATGGTATCAAAGTATACTGTCACAATGAATTAGTATTATCTCAAACGGTTTTATTCAGGTTAATGAAAATTCATTATTCTTCTTCTAGTGGTTGTCACACCTCTAATTAGTTTAAATTTTTCTGGGAAATTAATTATCCATCTTATTTGCTTTTTTGTTTTATTTGTTGTTTTTTGCCTTCATTTTCCCATTCCAATGTATTATTTGTAATTAATTTGATTCACGTGACATTATGAAAATAATTACTGTGATGAAAAGTTGATCCCTTGATTCACTAATCTTCCTGTTGATTTAAAAATAAGCTTAGATCAATCAATCAATCAACCAAAACATCTTTTTATCTATCATCAACATTTTGATTTTAGTGTATGTAGATTTGATTTTGTGCGCGATTTAAAACAAAAGGAAAAGGAATTATTGAACACATTGAACAGAAACCGAAATAACTATTAGACAAAATGGTTGTTATTATCATTATTCTTTCTCTGGATTGATTCCTATAAGGATGGCATTCTTGATATAAGGATAAAACATGGGCATTGTGGTAGAGAATAAATCCATTATGGATGAAGACACGCTTAGTTAAGTGTGTCTAACAGACCGAGGAACAGCACTTAGTAGTACAACAGAATAGCCTAAATGACGATATGAAACACATAGAAGAATAGTTGGTTGGTACTAAATAACTATCCTGCAAAATTCATTAGGAAGATCGAAAAAGGCCAAAAGCAAAATAAAAATGATGGGGAAACTAATAATGATAACAATAACATAAATAGGAAGGAATATAAAGCATCTACGAATTTACTCCATAAGGAGGGGACATCTGAGATCCTATGGAGGATTCTTAATAAAGCAGAAATTAGGCTGGTGGCATTCAAACCTACAAACTCACTTAGATAGAAGCTCTGTAGGTTAAAGAAGCCTGTAGGTTGACCCAGTTAAACAAAGTAATATAATTTACAAAACACCCTGCAATGACTGTGAGTTAAGTCAACTACATAGGTAGATTGGGAGTAGCCAGATTATCAGAACAGAAGAATTCAGCTAAGGTAAGAATGGTTGACCCCAAGAAGATAAGTAATTTAGAAAAAAGCCCACCACTACATTGTACTGCATGCATGCATTAACACACAACCACACATTAGGATGGGTGGGAGAGGGTTAAGATTCTAAGTAGTCATCTATGTAGGTGGAGGGAGAGATTGATTACTGAATCCTGCCCGGTTCATCGAGTCTACACCCAACACATGTGATAGAAATGACTCAATGCAAATACCAGAGATATGTATGAAAGATATTATTACCACCAGTCAGTGAAATTAGAGGAGGATAATAAATAATCTTATAATTCTATTTCAATTCACGTACACTATAACATTTCAACAAGTTACTTATTTGGACTATAAAAACACTCGTCTTATTTCCCATCTCATTGTAATTGATCAATAACACTCATATTATTATTTCTGAATGTGCACATTATCCCATATTGATTTTATTCAAATGTCTAATCATGAATTCCACTCATGTATATAAATGAAGCAAAAAATTTGTGTGAGTGACTTGACATGATTATGAGCAGCAATAATAAATTGTGCTAGAAACGTGTTTATCAGTAAATATTTCTGTATGACACTGGGGGATTGAAATGTCTGTCTTTTTTGTAATGTTTGCCTTCTAGCAGGGATCTTTCAATAATGTCTCAAGATCAGCATGATGTTGTCTAGGGGATGAAGACTAGCAGGATCCTCATTTCTTCCTATTTGGGACTTATCACCTGTACATACCTGCATCTCCAGTTAGCGACTGTGTGCCTAGTAGAATTCGACCGTAGTACCATCTGTTTCGAACTATGAAAGATTTTTCACATAATGGCCTTCTTGTGCTTGCTAATTTTATTGTGTTTTTGTTAAGCTCGAATAAAAAATTATCGAAAATACGTATTGATTTAACAAAGAAAAGCTCACCGAGATGTTTATATCAAGAAAAAAGGAAGATAAAATTGCATACTATCACGAAGGATGATAGAGCAAATCATGTCGGTTGGAAAGACGGACGTTGGCTGAACTGATAACAAGACTTCAAAAGAATTGAATTCTTCTCATGATTCATGTCTCATGTTTCACAAAACTGAAGATTTACTGCACAAAAACTAATAAGTTGGCAAAAACAGCAATGAAAACTTAGCCTTGGATGCCTTCTTCGCAGCTTTACCAGATACAACTTTTGGTGGCATAGTCGTAGAGAGACGCAGACCACATATATACAATGGAAGTAATCGTAAATTCGGTGGACATGGTAGACCATAGGTTGTTGAACTACAATTAGAAGTCGACCATCTCAAGCTGCGAAGTTCAGACAGCTGTGTCCGTCTCTTGTTGCCTGGTGAGCCCGACGTGATTCGAACACGCAGCCTTCTGATTTGGATAAAATCTTTCCCTAGCATCATTGGTGACAGAATGATGAGGCGGATACTGAAAAGAATTGCCTGTACCAGATACTGTTTTCTGACTAGTCTGAAGAGCTTGTAAATTACTGTGACGACTGCTAAGCAACTGCTGATCTGTCACTGAACTCGGCTGAGAAAAACCAACCAAGTTTGGACTGGTCATCGAATCCCTGGAGTAATTTGTCTCAGGAATATAAGGAGATCCAGGATTGTACATTTTAGTTGGACTACGTTGAGGGTTTTAATTCAATAATTCCTAAGATACTCTCCAACCTTTATTAATAAATGAATACTAAGAGTAAAAATAAGAAATCAATCTCATAGCCCCAACGGCCTAAAGGTGGTCCACGTTTGGCGTGGATGGCACACAAGTGAACATAAGGAAGACAGAGGTGAGTTAGATACCCAACCACTAATAACAACAAATGCCAGTCACATTGAATGAGGGAAATGAAAAGGAAGTGATCTCTCGTCAATTTCTTGAACAGGCAATATCAGTCCATTACTAGGCGTTCATTACTTTAAGATCAATGAACAAGAGATGAATTTTCAATGTTTTTATTAAATTTGATGCATTACGCAAAAGGATTTTTAACTATAACTACTGTAGGCTTTGGTCAACAAAATCAAGAAAGTATTGAATGACGATGCAACAAGCAGAATACAAACAATTGACACAAGAATAAACCTTGTGCACTGTGGTGGTAGAGTATAATTCCATTGTAGGTGTAAAATGTATTTTGATAAAGTCTCACAGTGGTGTTATACAGTAATATTTACTGGTGATCACTTTCGGAGCATAATTTATTATTACTGCTTATCATCATATCAAGGCACTACTCACACAACTTTCTAACTTCGTTTATGTAAATCCATTATTTTGCATCGCTTGACTTGATTAGTAATAGTATATTCTATATTTACTGTATGAGTGATGAATCATTCATATTGTACGTGTTGGCTGTAGACTCTATGAACCAGGCAGGATTCAGTAATCAACTTCTCTCTATCTATTTATATAACTTCTTAGAATTTTAACCCTCTCCCACCCATCCTATTGTGTGGTTGTGTGTTAATGTGTGCATGCAGTGCAATTGCTGAGCTTTTTTCTAAATTACTTTTTCTTCTTGGGGTCAACTGTTCTTACATTAGCTAAATTCTTGTGTTGTGACAGGCAATCTCACTACTCCTTATCTACTAGTTTGAGCTATGTAGTTAACTTAACTCACAGTCATTACAGGGTATTTTGCAAATTATATTAATTTGTCTAACTCGGTCTTTTAGCCTACAGAGCTTCTCCTACCTGAGTGATTTGTAGGTTTGAATGCCACTCTGATTCCTGATTTATTGAGAATCCTACGTAGGGTCTCAGATGTCCCCTCCTTATATGGTATAACTGTAGATGCCATATATTCTCTCTTACCTATGTTATCATTTCTAGTTTCGCGATTATTACTCATAGCCTAAATAAGAGAGAATATGATATGATATGATTATGAGCAAACGTTTGTGCTCGAAATATCATCAGTTGATATTACTGTATATCATTGCGAGACTTTATCAAAATAAATTTTACCCATAATAGAAGAATCTGAACAACTTTTGCAAATTGAAGTGTCAGTCTGCTATAACCGTCAATACAACCAAACAGTATATGAGACACTTGCGATAAGGAAATACTTAACTAGTAGATTCACGAGTCTACTGTTATAATCGATATTCGCATCAACAACCACAACGGTAATGTGCCGCTGACAGGCGACGTAAAGAAGAATCGAAGAAGACAGACCGTTTGCGTAGAGAGTTTTTTACTGTCCCTCGTCAACACTGAAATGACTTGACATCAGTTCCATAGTTACATATATATACTTAAATGACCTTGAAATAACGAGTCCTAAATAAGGGTGAAATGCGCATTCTGGATTCCACCGCTAATCCTTAGACATATATTGAAGCGGCCGCACTAGGAGCCGTGCAGTATTTGACCAAATAAGTACTTCTGTCATAGTAGGTAGTTAACTGTTTTCAATACATACCGACTTGACAAACGTCACGCACTCACTGATAACCAAACTCGACTACTGCCCGGAGACCAGTGAGAAGGCGAAGTCAGCCAGACTCACAATACGAAATGCGTCTTGCTAAGCAGTCGTATAACATCTGAGAATATAACTCATTGTATACTTATATGTGTCCAAACCAAGTTCATTTTTAACAGTATAAAAAAAATTTTGAGCACTGGGAATATGATATTTATTATTATGAAAGTTTTTGTATTTCCCAATGAATGAAAAACAAAACGATATTGTTGTTTCTATTGACGCTGCTGTGTTTAGTTCTGTTAATAGCTTTATCAAAGTATTATTAAACCAGAATTTACAAAATCTCAGCTTATATATAACAACTTAATTATCTTTCATCAGTATAGGGTCATTTTGTTTTATTGCAACTTGATTCCATACTGTATTTTTTGTACAAGTATGGAATTTTTAGCATGGATATCGGTAGCCCGAATTTTGCAGGCCGACCATAGATATCAGGTGTTCGTCGGCAGCGGATCGAACCACGGACCATGTGCATGGTCGGTGAGAGTCCTAACCACTGTGCCACCGACGGACTGTTTACGTCGTCAAGTTGGCCAATTGGTAAAGATAACAAACCCAGCTGTAGATTGTTGGATTTGATTATAAAGTAGTGTATGTTTACGTAATGAAATTGCTTATCACATTCGTGTTGATTTTTTCACTTCATGGGGGAGGAAGTAATTATGACCAGGTGAAGTTCTGTCCATCATTCTTATTCAGACAATTTGGATTCCTCAAGTATTGGTTTTTGTAGGGATTTTGTTTGATTGCATGGAGGGTTTAATCATGAGCTGACATCAGGTAGAGAACCACTGGAAAACCTGGGAGTACTGGACAGCCGTTTCGTCCCGGTGGGTGCGTACTGCTGAGGAGTCCCAAACTAGGACGAAACGGCTGTCCAGTACTCCCAGGTTTTCCAGTGGTTCTCTAACTGATGTCAGCTCATGATTAAACCCTGCATGCAATTTGGATTCCACTTAAGATGAATTGCTTGTGATATGAAATTTTCCTGGATTAATTCTATGGTGCCAAAATCAATTTTGTGACCTGCTTCTATAGCATGTAGTCCTATAGCCGATGATTTTTCAAGCCTTTCACGGTAGTCGAACAGAGGCAACTCTACGGTGTTCATTTCTTCTGATTTTAACTTCTCGCTATGTTTGTCCGATGTATATCGCATCACATTCCAAGCATTTCCGTTAGAGTGGAATTCGATCTTTTGCATGGACAGCGTTTCTTTGTAGTGGGTTTGATGTTCTAAAGAAAATTCTGACGCTGAGCTTATTGAGTACTCTTCTGATATCGTATAACGTCTATGCTCTATGTGGAATAACAACTGCTGAGGGGGTCCTTGTCTTCGGGATAAGTTTTCGAGCATATTTAATGTCAGTGTTGATTTTGTTGATGAAGTTCTTTGGGTAGTCATTTTGCTTGAGAGTCTCAGTAATGTTTGATATTTCTTCTTCTTTTTCTTGCTCATCCGTTATCAGGGAGTGTGCTCGTCTAAGAAGACTTGAAACAACTGAAATCTTTGCGTGATAGGGTGTGATGATTTGAAGTCTAAATATTTATTGGAGTGGGTTTTCTTCCTGAATATGGATATACTAAAACGTCCGCTTTCCTTTCTCTTAACTAGGCAGTTAGTCTGGAAATGATAGTCCACCAACGTCTGATTCTTCTTCCAAAGTAAACTAGATTCTGGGAGATAGATTGTTAAGTTTCTGCAAGAATGAATTGTGTAGATCTTGTTTTAGCACAAAGAAAGTATCGTCAACACATCAGCGTAGCCATGTTCAAGGTGTGAGTATGTTTTGAAAAGATGTTATCTTCAAATATGTATTCATGAAAAGATCACCGACTATTTAGGAAACTGGTGAACCCATAGTTATGCTCTAATCACACTAATCAATAACTTTGATGTCATTTTTAATTACAATCCCATAAATTATTTTATAATAGGTTAATAAAGATTATCAGTGATTCTGTGAAGGTATATATATATATATGCGAGAATAAAAGCTTGTCCATAAATTCTCATTTTATATATCGATCTCACTTTAAAAAGCCCGCATATTCATTGGACTAATGAACTTATCATTTATACACCTTAACGAATAGATGTTTTTTTATTGTTTTGTTTGATTTCCGGCTTGATTTCGTACACTGCTTACATTTAATTCTATTTATCGTATGATAACAATAAACTGACGAGTTTGTTTACTCGTTCTTTCCTACATATTCAAAAGATTTCAGCATACATCGGTTTTAAATTGACTTTACCGGTCAAATGTATAATGTTATCGTTAAAACAAAGATTTGCCTACCTTACGTTTCTGCCTATTGGAATAAGTAGAATGAAGAGGGTCAATTGCAATTTTGAATTCCTTCTCAAATGTGGTGGTCTTATATTGATTTCGTCATACTTGCTTTGAGGAATGGTATTATTATATAAGAGGTCATGTATGACCGTTTTAATCGTGTTGTTCCAGGGATTCTGTTTCTTTTACATTTATAATATATATCTGTTGTAGCGCTTTGCTATAACTCTGCGCAAAACTCCTAATGATTACTTTTATCGTCACTTCCACTAAACTATTGATCAAATTTTAGTATAAATCAATCATTCTTTTTACGAGTTGATCATGGATTGATATCAGTTAGAGAAGCATTGAAAACCAGCCAGGGAGTACTGGACAGCTTCTGTTTCATCCTAGTTCGGAGATCATCAGCAGTACGCACACACCACCATAGTTCAAACCCAGGACCTTCCGGTTACAAGGCCAGCAAGCTCGTATACCATTCAGCCACTGGGACCCGATTCAATGGCCAACTCATGAATTCTGACTTCTACAAATTTGTGATTTGTGAGAAGAAGATTTTCTTTTCGACAAAGTCACCGTCAACTAGGAGGCTGTACATTCATGTATTTCAATATAACAAATGGATGGGAAAGTTCCAGAGTAATTTCCTCTCAAGGGTCAAAATTAATAAAATTACAATTAGGAATTAAAATGTCATAATTAACAACGGGAGATGGGTAAAACTCAAACAAATTAGCATCATAATTACTGAGAAGATTGATATATTGTGCAATTGGGTGTCACAAATGTAGAAATAACAAAAACAGACAGGATGTTTGGATAATAATAATTGTCTATGCAATCAGGGATTAAAAATATGTAGAAATAATAAAACGACAAAATAGACAGGATTTTCGGATACGAAAATATGATAGTGTAAACAGGGATTAAGAAAAACTCAAAAATAACATGAATAGACAGGCAGTTTGAATAAGAATGGCAATGGGATACTCACTATTAGAAAAATTACCTGTTTATGATGGCCATAGCAGGGACAAGGGTTGAACGTATTTCTTTTGGACACATAGCGTGGGTTTGAACTTCTGGATAGCTAGTGCATCGGCTATGCCCAGATGTCTTAATTTCACTCCCTTTGATAGGTCTGATCAAATCTTGTGTATTATTTTGAAGGATTTTTTGAATGGCGCTGAATGTTTTGAATTGATTAGATGTTCTGTCACTGAACTATATGTCGTTCGCCCGTGAACACTATCCAGCCTGGCTAGTAAAAGGAGACAGAAAGCGTGTACATAGTTCAGTGACAGAACATTTGGTCTATTCAGGACATTCAGCGCCATTCGAGGCGTATCTTCCAAGTGGGTACGTCTCTGATAGCAGCCTTTACTGAGTGACGCGGGTTCAAATCTCAAAAGGGATATGAGTTCCTCCAGTGTTGCAGATACGCCTTGCTACCTGGTGGTGTGTGTGTGTCAACTAGCACAAAGCCGAGGCGGAAGGGTTTCTGTGACCGATTGCCCTAAACCATCTAAAGCTTCACTTATTATTCTCTCTTCCTGCACCGTGTTATATTCAATTTTATGACGTTTTGCTCTAATGGATAAATTGTTTGGAAAATCTCTCCTGGACGACCAATTTAAAATATTCATGCTTATTTAGACATTTCAGCTAACTTTGTAATTAGTAAATTGTGTAAAATATGTACCGTGTGTGGAGTGGTCAGTTACTATTCTACTAATGAAACACTGACGTACATCTGATGACCTACAATGATTTTATAATCTATGTGCCTCAGCGTGCTGTCACTACTCCTTCACTCCTCACCATATAGTCTTTTATTCCAGAAACCTCGATCACATTACACACATACAAGTACAACAGTAATTTTGCATTTTACTAACTTAACATTTCGATTCATCTACCGCATAATATCATACCAAAGTAGTTCTCTTGTGAATATTGTCTCAACCCAACTGATCACATCCAAAGAGAAACCTGAAGCCATTGAAGAGTCTGTCGAAGCTGAAACTTCTGGTACTTCAAGCCGTGTCCGACGGAGTACTTGACAGAGGGGGAACAATTATAATAATAATAATTGTACATTGACTACCACAAATTCAAATCGTTCACGTAATCTCAACACTTGAGACTGATCACTTTTAGACACTGTTTTAAAAGCAGCCTCAACAACTTCATCTCATTCCAATCCTGCAGCTACTTCATCAAGTTCCACTATATGCCCATTAAGTGCAACAGATCAGACTGTAAAGTGTTTCAGCACAGGATCTACGACCAGTGGTGGTAGTGGTAGTACTACGAGTAGTTCAACAGTTAGTGGTGTTTCAAATTCTAGTGTTGTCCTTCGACAGTTTGAAGCACACAAAGCTATTCTATCTGCTAGAAGCCTGGTGTTTGCTGCAATGTTTGAATATGGTGTGGAAGAGTCTAGAGCTAATCGAGTTGAAATTACAGATATGGAACCAGATACTGTGGCTGAAGTTCTACGTTACATATATACTAGACAAGTTGTCGGGATGGATCTGTTGGCGCATGAATTATTAACAGCTGCTGACAAGTATCAGTCGGAACGGCTGAAGATAATGTGTGAAGAAGCACTTGTAGAAAGTCTTTCAGTAGAGAATGCTTGTGATATATTTGGACTTGCTGATATGCACAATGCTGAACGGTTGAAAGCTCATACACTTGAGTTTACAATGCTACGTGCTCATAATGTCTGTGAAACTGAAGGCTATGAACAATAGGTACGACATCGTCCATGTCTGTTGAATGAGTGTTTTCGTAGTCTTGCCTCACAACAGCTCCCTTCAGGATGTTGGGCACGTAAACATCCTAGGCAATCTTGTGTGTGTGTGTGTTACAATAACACCAGCAGAGAAAAGCATTATGCTTCTTTATTATCCTGTCTCTCTCTCTCTCCTCATCAGCGTTGTCCACCATCACACATCTCCATTTGTATTAAAAAAAATTCCTTCACTTCAGAAATCATAAAAAATCATTGCGTTCTTGTGCGTCGGTGGCACAGGGGGTAGAACTCTCGCCGAACATGCATATAGTTTGGGGTTCGATCCCCTGCTGACGCACCCCTGATATCTATGGTCGGCCTGCAAAATTTGGGCTACCGATATCCATGGTGAAAATTCCATACTTGTACCGAAAATACGGTGTGGAATCAAGCTGTAATCGAAAATAAAAATAAAAAATTTAACTTGTTGTTGCTAATGAATTGATTACGAACAATGATGAACTGTGTTTGGAACTTTATTTTCCAGTGAATAGGAGTACTGTTTCACTGTGTTTAATATATCTTATCTATGAAGTATTGGGTTTTTTGGTGGGAAGTCGTGACCAGGAGAGTGCGGCAGGTTGAAGGTGAGAACAATTGCTCGTCAAAGATGTTAGGAAGCGGTCGCGCTATGCCATAAATTGGCAGAAGCTGTAATTCATGGGCTGGCCATTGGATTGGCGGGTCCTAGTGGTTTAATGGTGTGCGAGGTAACTTCCCTTGTAACCGGAAGGTCCTGGGTGCGTGCTGATGAAGAGTCACAAACTAGGACAAAAGAGCTGTCCAGTACTCCCGGGTTGGTTTTCCAATGATTCTCTAACTGATGTCAGTGCTCATCATGAAATCCTCCAGCCAATATGGAATTCCATACTATCACAGTTACCAAGTTTTCCCCATACACCTCTGTATATTTGGTGGGCAATACATTCTTGAAGATAATTCCCTTTCTCAGATTTTGTTTGCTGTTTATCCTTACATGTAGAAAATTAGTCGATTCTCACATTAGACTTTCATAATTATCATGGGGGTTATATCATCATCATCATCCATTTGGCGAACATTGAAAAAATACCAGAAACACACACACACAAAATACCAGAATAAATTTGTCACTGAATGATAAATAACACATTCACAGGAAGCTTTTTGATCCCTCTGGGATTTATTCGCCATTTTTTTTCTCTCTCTCTCATGAATATCTTTGAATATGCATTTCAATTTAGTTTCTGTCTTTCTTCTCCCGAAATCAGTTTCCACCTAGACAGGAATAAAAAAGAGAAAACACATTTGTCCCGAGAACATGGTTATTGAATTATGAAAATAAGATGATAGGAATAATCTGGATAACTGAACTATCCTCCTGTTCTCCGTCTCCGGCCCCCGTCCCCCCTTCCCCGCGCCAGAATGTCAATTTATTATTTTTGTCATTCTCATTATTATTTATATGTTTCTCTTATGACTACTTTCCCGTTATTTTGCTCGGAAAAAATGAAGTGTTAGATAATTTTTTGGTGTAATAAGAATTTAAATATGACAGAGAAGATTTGTAGCTCAGGTGGATGATTTTGATGTGGTTGTGTTCTCTGAGCTAGCTGGATGGTTTATTTGTGAAGCTTTCATCGCCCTACTAGGCGACATTTTCGGCGCATACTTCAATTTGAATTGAAGTGAGCTTTTAGATTTCTCCACGAGTTTATTAGTCAGTCATCTCTCCTGGTGGATCACCTTGGACGTGATTGATTGTTGTTTTTGTGTGTTTTCATACCTTCTAGGTTACTTGTATTCGAACTGATTGTTTCTTTGACTTGAACATTGACCCTTTGTGTGTGAGGTTTCCTTCTTATCGGTTGATAAATTTTGTCTTTCTCGATGTGTCTATTGATTGATGACTCACTGGAATACCAGGCTGGCTTCTAAAAATTCTCTCTAGTGGACGGCCCCTTCGTCTTCGTATCCACGAACATAAGCTAGCTGTCAAAAGAGATGATACCCACTCCCTCATATCACTTCATACAGACAACCACGGACATCAATTCGACTGAGACAACCAACGTTCAAATATTAGACAAAGGAAACAACAAGAATGCTACAGAATTTTTGAAGCCAGCCTGGTATTCCAGTGAATCATCAATCAATAGACACATCGAAATAGACAAAATTTATCAACCGATAAGAAAGAAACTTCACACACAAAGGGTCAAAGTTCAATTCAAAGAAACAATCAGTTCGAATACAAGTTACATAGAAGGTGTGAAAACATACAAGTACAACCAACCACTTTCAAGGTCAAGTCACCAGGAGAGATGACTGACTAGAGAACTCGTGGAGAAATCTAAAAGCTCACTTCAATTCAAATTGAAATATGCGCTGAAGATGTCACCCAGTAGGGTGATGAAAGCTTCGCAAATTAATCATCCAGCCAGCTCAGAGAACAAAACCACATTAAATAATAATATACAGCTAAGTGGGAAATTGTTGATAAATCATCAGTTTTATTTGTTGGGTTAGAGGATTTCACCATGAGCTGATATCAGTTAGAGAAGCATTTGAAAACTGGCTAAGGAATACTGGACTGCAGTTTCGCCCCAATTTGAGACTCTTCGGCATTACGTACCCACCCCACTGGAGTTCGAACCCAGAACCTTCTGGGTACAAGACAACCTAGCTCGTAGACAACTAAGCCACTGGCACTCGCGATATCCAATGGCAATTGTATGAATTCAAACTTCTGCTAATTCATGACATAGAACGACCACTTCTCAATGTCTTCTTCAACGAGTTACTGCACAAACTTCAACCATCTGAACCCCACTGGTCACGACTTCCCACTAGAACCCCAGGTTATTACCTTATTTTATTCCTTTGAGTTCCAAATGGAATATAGGGTTTCAAATTTTGGTTTTTTAAGTTTCCATAGCCGTGGTGTTATTCTTTTTTTTAACTGTGTAACAACAGAAAACAAGGGCAAGGGAACAGATCCTCTATTGAGAAAATCAAGAGGTTTTGATAGATTTTTTATATAAACTACTGTCAGTGAAGAAGCAACGTCTTCTGATTGGTTGTTTTCTTGTTGAAGGTTATTCTATCATCACTTTTTCGCTGTTTCTTAGAAAGTCAGGCTATGTATCTGCGAATCGTATTTCCACACTTCAACTGCGCGCTGTGATTGGTTGGTGAGTTCCTCAAGCTTTGTTCTTTTTTCTTCTCACGACCCCGATTCCGGACGTAAACGCTGACGTAAATTGTTGCCTACAATTTTTGGCTTGAAGCTAACTCTCACCACAACTGGGTGAGGTTGCTAGCCTCAACTAGTTCAACTTTCCCTCTTTGCCAGGAGCTTAATAACACTGAAGAGAGGTTCAAGAGTTGGTCGGCTGGGGACCGAAGTCGGATCTCATGAATGGTTGGGAAGTATCCTACTGTTAAACATCTACCAATGCATCATTTCATGTTAAGGTGTATTGAATTTCATAATGAAAATTTTTTTATATCTTTGCTGGTTAGTTTGAATTTTAGCTTGATTCGAGTTTTATTCATAGAACACAACTTGGACGAATAAGCATTTACGGTAATTCCTTGTCAGGCTTTATCCTCACACAATAAGCATAGACATTTGAAACCATTGTGGTTAATAGAATATTCCTTAGTGAGCTTCAAATCAATGTCCAAGAGTTTGTCTGTCTGTAGGTATTTGATTTATTTCAGCAATGATGATGAATTGATATCAGTGAGAGGACCATGGAAAAACCAGGTGACAGTACTGGAAAGCTGTTCCATGCTGAAGTCATAAATCGACAGAAATCAACATTAACGGATGATTGAATTCCCACTCAGGTAAATTATCTTAACCACATATCCTGAAGGTCCAGGGTTCACACTCTCATGAAGTTGCGTATGCACACTGATGAAGACTCCCGGACTGGAACGAAACAGAATTCGAATGCTCCATTCTGGCTTTTTTGTGGTTCACTAACAAATACTTTCAATCACTGCATATATAGATACATCCAGATGATGAGTCCTGCAAGGAAAGAAACTCATTTTCTGGATTCCACTACTGGCTACCTCTAACTAACTAAGAAACATCATTTTCTCATTTTTAAACGTAAATAATCAATAATAGGCTTGTTGAGAAGAGAGAACTTAAGCTAATCAGAGATGGAATGGTTGGACGCTGTTTATTTAATTTTTTCCCCTTTTTGGGAATTATCAGACGATAGCAAAATAATAGTGATAATGATAATAATGGTCCTAATGGAAAGGAAGTATGAAGGCTTTTACCTATATGAACTATATCGGAATCAGTAAATAGGTGAGGCAGTGGGGTGGGCGGGGGGATGATTGAAGGTAGACCATTTGGACATATATAGCGAGAGAGGAATTGAGGCTGGGTGGAGATTTGATTGTCTTTATCAATACTAAAGCTAAATGGAATAGAATACCTGAGGGTAATTAGTGAAGAAACATTATGTTTGTAGTGGGTTATTTGTTAACGTCGCCTTTATTCACCATTATGGATAAGATTCTATTTTGATAAGTCACACAATGCTACACAGTAATATTAACTGATGACCATGTTTTAAGTACAAATTATTGCCACTAATAATCATATCAAGCTACTCACTCACACAACCTCTTTCCCTCATTTATATACATGTGTGGTATCGATTAAATATTGTATTAAAAATCAATATGAGATAATGTACATTCAGAAATAATAATACGAGTGTTATCAATCAAATACAATCAGATGGGAAATAAGACGAGAGCGTTTTTATAGTCATAATAAGTAACTTGTTAGATGGTTGTGATGTGCTTGAATTGAAATAGAATTTAAGGATTATTTATTATCCTCCTCTGATTTGACTGACTGGTGGTGATAATGTCTTCCATACATATCTCTGGTATTTACATTGAGTCATTTCTGTTGCATGTGTTGTGTTGGGTGTAGACTCGATGGACCACCAGGCAGGATTCAGTAAGTAATCACCTCTCTCTATCTCCACCTACCTATATTACTTCCTAGGATTTTAACCCTCTCCCAACCATCCTATTGTGTGGTTGTGTGTTAATGCATGCATGAAGTACAATGTAGTGGTGAGCTTTTTTTTCTAAATTACTTATCTTTTCGGAGTCAGCCATCCTTACCTTGGTTAAATTCTTATGTTCCGACAATCTGATTACCCCCAATCTACTAGTTTGACTGTAGTTGACTTAGATCACAGTCATTGCAAGGTATTTTGTGAAGTATATTATTTTGTTTAATTGGGTCTACCGGGTCTTTATTTTAGTAGTTGGATAACTCTGTGAGGTGTGCGTTTCATTAGGAAGACGTGGTTAATCAAGCAGCAGTGACTACAGAATTTAGTGTAGCATGAAGAATCGGAAAGTACTGAAACATTCACAAAATGATCTAAAATAAAATAGTTACCATAGTGTCAAAATGTGTTTTTTTTGTTTGCTCGTTTTTTCCTTCACGTTCCCCAGTGGAACATAGGGCCACTTCAAGCTAGTGGCTTGAAGTTTCTGTAGCAGTGTTTATTTTACAGGATGGGGTTGCTAGCCAGCCTCAAGCCCAACCTTCCCTCTTTACCAGTATTATTTCTGGTTTACCAAGGTAAAGGAGTGCGTCTGTGGCCGGGAATCGAACCCTGGACCACGTACATGGTCGGCGAGCGTCCTAACCGCTATGCCACCGACGCTCACTTCATGCTAACTCACTTCATTAGAAATAAATAAAATCGACTTTTGAGGGAAGTTTTAGTTAAAATATACTACGGCGTGTGCTAGTGATAACATTTGTCTATATGTAGACTGATTACTTTTCGATAACCTGCTCTTCAGTAGGTTCTATAATTATATATCCATCCCTAATAGCGAATGAATCAATTAGTGCTATTAACAACAACAACATTATTGTTTGTTAAAATAACATCGGATCAACCAACAGTCCAACAGCATCTGTAAACGTATTAATATGTGCGTTGGTGGCACAGTGGTTAGGACTCTCACCGACCATGCACATGGTTCGAGGTTCGAGCCCGCACCGACGCACACCTGATATCTATGGTCGGCCTGCTACATTTGGGCTACAGATATCCATGGTGAAAATTTCATACTTGTACCAAAAATACAGTGTGGAATCAAGCTGTAATCAAAAAAATAAAATAAAAATAAATATACATCAACATAACACTACACACTGAATATTAGACAGAGAAATTAGGAAAAATGGGCATAATAATACAAAAATTCATGAAGTTATAGTCTGCACTGAAGGCTGGCCAGGGCAGTAATTGTGGCTGGCTATTTCTTCTGCACACCAATAGAGCACTGATTGTTTCAGGCGAATATTCCCTATCTGGATGTTTTTAGCATTTTTTTTGGTACCCGGTAAATAATAGAGGAGGATCCTTCAATGCTAGCTTCTTTGTGACCAGTTTGGATGAGGTAGTCTTATTTAGCCAGACTGGTAGGTGTTCTCGAGCATGATATTAGACCCCCTGCACTGAACTGGTCAAAAAGCTATCTAGCATTGAAGAATCCTTTTCTGTCACCTATCAGGCAACAAATAAATTGCCAAAAGTATCCATGAATGGAATACTCCAAACATCAGTGGCTATTGCGATTCACCTAAAACTGTGGTGAGAGCTGGCTGCTAGCCAAATTGGTAGACAATTATTTACGTCAATGTTCATGTCAAAAATATTGGTCGTGAGAAAATATGAACAAAAACTGATTAAACAACGCACCGCAGCAGACTTTGCGTAGACGGATACAGTTAACATATAGATGATCATACATTTAAGAAACAGCCACAAAGAGATGAAAGATTAACTTTCATTGAGAAACAGCCAATCAGAAGACTGTGTTTGCTTGCTCAAATAATCTATAATAATGTACATGAAAATCTATAAATATCTGTTGATTTCCTTAATAAACGATCTGTTGCATGGCCCTTGTCTTCTGTTGTTACATCTGGTGTCGCTGTCTACCGACAAATGCAAAGCCTGTGTACTGCAGTTTTTGATGGATACAATTGAATCTTCAGGCAGGACTTTGAGGCTTCTGCTCAGTTGAGTGGCGTTCAAGATCTGTCAGCGATGAGGGTGTTACTTGAGACGCTGCTGGGAGGTCGGGAGAAAGCAGAATATGGAATTGTGAGGAAAATACCAACGAATATGCGACAGGGTCAGGTAAACAGTTTCCAAAGTGGGAAGGACCACATATGGTCACTTTGAGATGGGCTTACGCAGACTCAATCGCATTGGCGAACAAAGAGAAACAGGTGAACATCAGTGAGTGCCGAGATTACAGAAAGCAAAACAAACGAACAAAGCCCTTAGAACGAAGAAGACCAAACCAACTTCAGTCGCAAGTCTTTAACGGGGGGACCGAGTGTGGTGAGAGCTGGCTGCTAGACAAATTGGTAGACATTAATTTACGTCAAGGTGTTTATATCCCAAATATTGGTCGTGAGAAAAATAGGAACAAAGACTTTGCGTAGGGGGATACAGTTAGCATATAGGTGATCTTACATTCAAGAAACAGCCACAAAGAGATGCAAGGTTAAGTTTCTGTGAGAAACAACCACCAATCAGAATGCTGTGTTTGTCAGCTAACAATAATCTATAATAACGTACATGGAAATATATAAATATGTGTTGATTTCCTTAATAAACGAACTGTTGCCTGGCCTTGTCTTCTGCTGTTACAAAACTACCGATGCTCTGTGTGAGTGTGTGCAGAAGAAGCAGGTTCAACCGGCCACTACTACTACTAACCTGGCCTTCTGTGGAGCCTATAAATTCATGGATTCTGTATTATCATTATTTTTCCTAATTTCTCTGTCTAATATTCAGTGTGTAGTGTTACGCTGATGTATATTATCACGCTTACAGATGCTGTTGAACGGTAATCTATTCATACTATTGATTGATTCGATGCTATTTAAACAACATTAATAACGTTGCTCATAACACTAATTCATTCATTCATTCACTATAATGAATGGATATATATATATATATATATATATATATATATATATCTGTGAACCTGACGATGAAGAGCAGGTTCACATCGAAAATATGAATATTCTTTGTTCATTGATAAGTTTTTTGAAATATATGTTTAGATATCTCGAAAAATCCCATCGGCATGTCACAGATATATACTCCTGTTCAGTTTGTTTAAATCTGGTAGAAATATGACCTTCAATTACGTTTTATACTCTGGCGAGTATTTAATGTGCTTACAACTTGTTGATTTGCAAGTTATTTCTAGTTAAGGTCAGAGTGTATTGCAGTGCAGCAGATAACTAGCTGTTCTTAGGTTGTGCCCTTGATTTTCAGAATGGATTCCTGAAATGTTTCTAATTGCCATTCAACCAAGTTACAACATGCATTTACCAAAACAGAAGACAAAAAGGAGAGACATCATAATTTCTTGGTTTAAGCTTCTTGTCACACAGAAGTGTTTCACAACTTGGTCTACCAGCAAGAGGTATTTTATTTGAAGATCCTATCTGAAGCAAGGGAAAATATCATACAATAAACTACGCTGAGAATTTTATGCAATATATAAACGTTGTGTGAAAAGTTCGACACAAATTAAGCCAGTGAAGGACGACAATAAAGAGTCCATCACCAAAGAGGTAGAGCAAAGAAAACACTGGACTGAACACTTCAAAAGACTTCTAAATCAACCGCCAGCTACAACGCGCCCAACAATACTGACAACGGAAGCAGAATTACCAATGGACATCGATCTTCCGACGAGGACAGAAATCCTAAAGGCAATCAAGATATTAAAAGCCGGAAAAGCAGCAGGACCAGATGGAATCCCAGCAGAAGCATTGATATTAGACACAGAGACAACAGTGGACTTGATGGCACCATTACTGGAGAAGGTGTGAAAACAGGGCAAAGTACCCGAAAATTGGAAAAAAGAATACTTATTCAAAATACCAAAGAAAGGAGATTTAAGTCAATGCAAGAACTGGCGCGGAATTATGCTCCTGTCCATCCATACCAAGCAAAATACTAAGATGCATCATCCTAGAGAGAATCAAACAAGATGAAAAACTTCGACCGGAACAGGCCGGATTCAGGAGAAACAAATCATGTATTGATCAAATCGCCACTCTATGGATCATCATTGAACAAAGCTTGGAATGGCAGTCACCTCTCTATCTCAACTTCATCGACTTTGAAAAGGCCTTCGACAGCGTCCATCGAGAAGTGATTTGGCAACTACTTTGCTACTAAGGGGTCCCATCGACAATTATACATCTCATCCGACAGCTGTACAACAATGCTGTATGCCAAGTAATCCACAACGGGAAACTTACGGAAGCCTTCGGAGTGAGGATGGGAGTAAGGCAAGGCTGCCAACTGTCGCCAGTGACTTTCCTGATTACAGTAGATTGGATGATGCGACAGACAGCGGCGGGCAGCGAGGAAACGGGCGTTAAATGGACCCACCTAAAGACAGACTTAGAGGATCTGGACTTTGCCGATGATATATGTCTGATTTTTCACAAATTGGAAGATATGCAAGTGAAAAGCAACGAGTTGGCGATAGAAGAAGCATCCAGAGAAGATAAAACTTCAAGTGAACATAGATAAGACAGAGGTGATGAAGATTCCTGGCCAACAGCAAAAGCAACAACAACAACAGACAACAATCAGCATAAATGGGAGGAACCTGAAAGAAACAACCTCCTTTACCTACCGATTCACGAAGCATCGTTTCAACTACAGATGGCGGTACTGACGAGGATATCAAAGCCAGAATCGGGAAAGCAAGACGAGCTTTCATTACTCTTAAGTCTGTGTGGAGGTCGACAGCACTGGGCATGAAAAATAAGATCCAGATTTTCAACTCCAATATGAAGTCAGTCAGTGCTACTTACTATGCGGATTGGAGACTTGTCACGTCATGAAGAGCATCTCAAACAGACTATAGACCTTCATTAACAGATGTCTTCGCACAATACTCAAGATCAGATGGCGAGAGAAGATCCGCAGCAGGGATCCCTGGGAACGAAGCGACCAGGAAGAAATGGCGATGGATTGGCCATACTCTGAGAAAACCATCAAGTGAGTAACATCACGACAGGCCATTACTCGAGTGAAACCCAAACTGGGAGGCGGCGAGTTGGTCGTCAATGCGAGAATAGGGTGACATGGAAAAGTTCATGTGAAGAGGAGATGAAAGAATTGGCAGAGAACCTAACGCAGTGGAGACGTGCAGCTAAAGCCCTATGTTCCTCTAGGAATTAGAGGAAATAATAATATAAACGTTGTACAAAATAAGGCTACTATATACATACATATATATACGTTTATATAAGCGTAAGTGGCACAGCGGTTAGGACTCTCGCCAACCATCCACATGGTCCGAGGTTCGATCCCCTACCGACACACACCTGATATCAATGGCAGGTCGGCAAAATTTGCGCTACCTATATCACATGCTGAAAATTCCATTCTTGTACCAAAAATACTGTGTGGAATCCAGCTATAATCAAAATAATATATATATGTATAGATAATCAGTTTAAAGATTTGGTTTTGACTTCTATTGTGTATACTTTCCCACCTTATTTATTCATTTTTTTAATCTTTTTATCAAATGAGTGAACTTTTCTTCCCTGCTATCCTCTCTCTCTCTCTGTGTCTTTATCAAATTTACATTTGACATAATCCAGTTTTCTTTCCACATACACACACAAAAAAGGTAGACCACATCGAAGAAATCATTATGACATTCAATGTCCAATATGTGTCGTTGTTGGTTGGTTGGTTGGTTAGTTTTTTTTTCACCCTGATGAGTTTATATAAAGGTCAAAAAATAAGGGAGAGAGAATGACAAAAAGGCAAGAAGAAAATCTTTTTTCATTCAAGTTCTTTTTTCATTTTGTCTTTTTTTTGAATCAAAATGCTGACATTTTCAGAAGAAAAATTACAGGTAGAAGGTAGGTGAAAGATTATTTATATTTTTGGTGAATGAATGAATGAATGAATGATACCGAGGATATAATAGATGAGAGAATCACTTTCAAAAATTGAATTAGATTTGAAAAATCAAATTTCAACTTTTGGGTAATATGATGTTCATCATTAGGGATAAAATTTTATTTCGATAAAGTCACACTGTAATATTTACTGTGTGATTGGGAAAAGTAAGATAGGTTATGTAACTTCGGTTCCCAGCCGATGCATTGCTACACCTCGCCTAGCCGGTGGTAGTAAGCTGGGTAAAGAGGACAGGTTAGACGTGTGGTTAGAAAACCTACCCCGTAGGACCAAGCAAAACCACGACTACCAGTGAAAATCCAAAGCTTGAGCCTGAACCCCTCGCCTACTTTCCACTGAAAACGCAAAAGAATGGATGGATGGATGGAACTACAGAAAATATTGTTGATGAAATAGTAAAAGAGGAAGTAAACTGAGTGACGTTCACATGAACAAAAAATACTAAAGAATACAAAAAAAATGTTCAAACTCTTTTTGAATTAACATTTTTGTGTTGTCCAGGTTTTAGGCAGTTGAAAAAGGATCTAGAAAATAACAATTAAAATTTAAGTATGATGGAGAAGATTTGTAGCTCAGATGTGGGTGATTTTCATGTAGTTGTGTTCTCTGAGCTAGCTGGATGGTTTATTTGTAAAGCTTTCATTGAGTACACTCACTAGGCAACCCTTTTTCAGCGTATACTTCAATTCGTTGAAATGAGCTTTTAGATTTCTCTACAAGTTTATTAGTCAGTCATCTCTCCTGGCGACCTTGAACGTGATTGGTTGAAAACATGCAAAAACAGCCAATCATTTTCAAGCTCATCAGGAGAGATGATTAATAAACCCGTGGAGAAGTCTAACAGCTCACTTCAATTCGAATTGAAGTATGCGATGAAAGCTTCGCGAATCAACTATCCATCTCAGAGAAACACACCTACATCAAAAACACTTAAAATTAAATTAGAAATAAAATGAGCTCATATTATCACATGTCACATTATTCATTTGTTGTTCTTGCCTTATTCAACATTACTAACAGAGAGAACAGTATAAAGATTTCACTTGGGGAAATCTTCAGAACCAGGGAGTAATAGACATTGAATTGATTGATCGCCTTGATCAGGATAAAACTTGGGCACTGTAGTGGTAGAGCATACAATTCAATTATGGAGAAAAAATATTCTGATAAAGTCTCGATAGTGTGTCATACAGTAATGTTTACTGGTGACTACTCACAAAACTTTCTTGCTTCGTTTATATACATGAGTAAAAATTGAGTAGACATTTAAATGAAATCAATATGAGATAATGTACATTCAGAAACAATTATATGAATGATACTAATCAATTACAATTAGATGGGAAATAAGACGAGAGCGTTTTTATAGACATAATAAATAACTTGTTAGATGGTTGTGATGTGCTTGAATTGAAATAGAATTTTAAGATTAGTTATTATCCTCCTCTGATTTGACTGACTGACTGGTGGTAATAATGTCTTCCATACATATCTCTGGTATTTGCATTGAGTCATTTCTGTTGCATGTGGTGTGTTGGGTGTAGACTCGATGGACCAGGCAGGATTCAGTAAGTAATCACCTCTCTCTCTATCTCCACCTACCTATATTACTTCTTAGAATTTCAACCCTCTCCCAACCATCCTATTGTGTGATTGTGTGTTAATGCATGCATGCAGTGCAATGTAGTGGTGAGCTTTTTTTTCTAAATTACTTATCTTCTTGAGGTCAATCATTCTTACCTTAGCTAAATTCTTATGTTCTGACAGGCAATCTCACTACTTCTGATCTCCTAGTTTCACCTATGTAGTTGACCACACTCACAGTCATTGCAAGGTATTTTGTTTAATTGGGTCAGTAGGATCCTTTAGCCCACATGGCTTGTCCCACGTGACACAGTTTGTAGGTTTGAATGCCACCCTACATAATGCAGTTATACTCTACTTTAATGCCCAAGTTTTATCCTTATTTCAATATGATGTTCATCATTATAAAATAATTTTGTAAATATTGATTTGGAGGACAGTTGATTGATTTCAAGTTTAACTAGTGAACTGATTTCTGTTAGAGAACAATTGAAAATAAGCATAGAATACTGAACAACTGTTTTGTCTTCATTTTGGACTCTACAGTAGTTATCATGCATAATCCTACCAGCGGCTTGGGGCTACTAAACATTTTCTATCACTATTTTGCATTTAATCTATTCTGATCTCTTTGTTTTAATTGATTAAAATATGACCTTCAGTGGAATGTTTTACTCTCGCGTGTGTATTTAAAGTGTTAACAGCATGATTTTTCATCAGTTTCTACCAAACTTGAAGAAAAGCAAAATCTTGCGGCGTAGCACATCCTGAAACATGAGATAAATGTTCCTGAATTGTGTTCTTGAATTTCAAAATGTACTCCTGAACGTTTTACAATTGACTTTAAACCAAATGTTGTGTATATCAGGATTTCATCATGAACTGACATCAGTTTGAGGACCGTTGGAAAACCTGCACGGAGTACTGGACAGCTGTTTCTGTTGTCCTAGTTTAGGACTCTTCATCAGTACCCATCCACCGCCAGGGTCTTCTAGTTACAGAGTGCGCTCGTAGATCATTAAGCTATTGGAACTCGATCCAGTGGTTTATGAATTATAACTTCTACCAATTCACGATATGGCGTGACCACTGGCGAATCTCATCGCTGGTGAGCTTTTGTCTTCATACCCGACCTGCTGTACCCCACTGATCACTATTCCTATCTTGAAGCAGACACAGAAGAAATATCATAATCGATTGGTTCGCGCTTCATGTCAGACAGCATTATATCATAGGATCAACTGTCAGTTAATATTTTATCTGAAGATCCTGTACAGAGATAAAATATCATGCAATAAACTTTGCTGAAAATTCTATACATTATATAAACACCGTCTATAATAAAACTATTAATATTACTGAATTCAGGACAACTATGTTATGAGGCGGTTTCATTGTCGAAGAATTCTAAATTTTGGGGAATTTTTACCTGCAACGCGACAACCAACCAGTTACATTATTATTGGATTTCATTCCACTGACTGAATGACTAAAAAGGTCACCTTGTAAGCTAAAGTTCTTCCTAACTTCGATCCCTTTCAAAGTTATTAGTGAGTACAACTGGAGAGTTCAATTCAAACTACGACGAAATAGCTGTCCAGTGCTTCTTGGATTTCTGTGATTCTTTAACTAAAGGCAGTTCATTTTGAAACTTGAGAGAAATTTGTCTCACAAAAAAAACAAAGCCCCACTCCACATCACTTCATAGCTGTCAGTTGTCTCAAGTCTCCTTCAAACAGCATATACTCTTTGGTAACAGATAAAAAGGCAAGACGAATAAGAAATAGCAAAGGTATTTGGTTGGAGAATTCCATTACGCACCCACCGGGATTCTCTAAATGATATCAGCTCATGGTGAAATCTTCCAAACAAAAATCAAACAAAATTCCCTAAAACGAATACTTGAAAATAGCAAATATAATCGAATTTCTTCAAAAGAGGAACTACCTAAGTATTCTGTTCACAAAATCAACAACAGCATTCTAAAGAAATTAAGGTCAAAAGAAACGAACATCACAGAGCCCTTTTTGCTTGACCACTGAGAGACCCAATAAAAAAACTAGAAAATTTACAGAAGAAAAATCCTTGACCTTAAGTTGGCACTCTATAGAATCAGATCAGAAGAATGATTTCGATAATCTTGAATTTTCTTTCAAAAGAATGCTTACTGAACAAAGAATATTCTGTTCGATAACTTGCTCTTCATCAGGCTCTAGACTAACCACTTCTGATTGTGTCTACCAGTTCAACTGCGCTTATAGTAGAGACAGTTTCATTGGACTTTGGTCTAGGAACGTGATTTTTTGTGATCGCTCAGGGACATCTACCAGTATGGCTAAATAGACATGTGGTAAAAACCATCAACAGTTCGATATTATGAAGAAAATAAAAGACAATTCAGCGAAGAAAAATTTTCTTTTCGATGATGTCATCCACTAGGCTGTACATTCGTGAAATTACAGATCTTAAATGTATGAGAAAGTTCCAGAATTATTTCCGGCGATAAGTCAAATTCATAAAATTACTAAGTGTAATAAGGAGATTATAGGTAGTGGTTCGATATTAGACCACCTGGTTCAAACCGACCACAAAGCAGCCAGCATTAAAGAGTCCTTCTCTATCATCTATCGGGTACCAAATAAACTACGAAAAAAATCCATGTACTGCATATTCCAAACAGCAGAGGTAATCGCGATTCGCCTGAGACCACCGGTGCTCTGTATGGAGAAGAAGAAAGTCCAGCGAGCTACTATTACTGCCCTGATCGGTCTTCAGTGGAGGCTATAAATTCATAGATTTTTATTATGATCTTTTCTAATTCCTGCGTCTTACATTCAGTTTATTGTTATGTTGATGCTGTTGGACTGTAATCCATTGACATTATTTTATTGATTCGATGTTATTTAAACAATATTAATGACGTTTAGATAAAGCAATAAGAAGAAGACGTAATTTGTCTGAATCGTGTGTGTAATCTGCATATTTGTGCAACACATTTCGAACAATCTGATCCATCATACACGGACTTGTCATAGGAATGAATATATATGAAATTAGTAAAAAGTTAAGAGGTGAGAAAATAGACAAGTTAGGTCAAGTTGGGTCCCAGTGGCTGAATGGTATACGAGCGTGACTTGTAACCGGAAGGTCGTGGGTTCGAATCCTAGTGGGTGCGTACTGGAGATGATTCCCAAACTAGGATGAAACAGCAGCTGTCCAGTACTCCCTGGTTCGGTGCGTCTGTGGCACAGTGGTTAGGACTCTCGCCGACCATGCACATGGTCCGGGGTTCGAGCCCTCGCCGACGCACACCTGATATCAATGGTCGGCCTGCGAATTCTGTGCGTCGGTGGCACAGCGGTTAGGACGCTCGCCGACCATGTACATGGTCCGGGGTTCGATCCCCGGCCGACGCACTCCTTTACCTCGCTAAACCAGAAATAATACTGGTAAAGAGGAAAGGTTGGGCACGGGGCTAGCAACGCAATCCTGTAAAAACTAAATACTGCTACAGAAACTTCAAGCCTCTAGCTTAGAGCCCTATGTTCCACTGGCAACATGAAGGAAAAATTATTATTTATTTTATTAGGTCAAGTTAAAAGCAGGACATACTGAGGGTCAAATAACAATGAACATCACTAAAACAAATGACAGAGGTAACATAGTACATCTGCTACAGTATCGAAACCAAATTTACCAAGGAAGGTTTAATGTGATAAAGAATTGTTTTTGAACGCATAGAGATGGTTTGAAATTTCTAACTGCCAGCTAGGGTTTCCACAAAATTTAGGATACGCCATCCCTCAAACACGTTTTATAGATAGGTTTCAAAAATCTGTTAACGTCAATTTTATGTCCTATCTCTATAATATGTTTCGCAATAGAAGAGCTAGGTCTCCTTTTCTCACCATTAATGGGTTCTGAAGATTCCATTTGTTTCTGGAGTCATTTAGGAATATGCTCTGAAGCCGCCAACCTTTACTCATTTGCAGAAATCGATGAGTCCTCCCTATGTATGTGTATCCACACGTACATTCAAATTGGTAAATACAGTGGGATGTGACATCATTTTTCTCATGTTCAAAGGGCTTAGATGGAGGGATATATTGGCTTCACATTCTCAATTACTATGATATTAACTGCACAAAAAGTCTTTCTTACTTGAACTAGTTAGTTCGCATGATGCCTGTAGCATAGATGGCACGGAAATTGAAATCAAGTCAAGCATTAAATACCTTGGATTAGTTCTTTCCTCTGACCTTTCATGGTCATCCCACATCTTATCTATCTCTAAGAAAATGTTTTATCTTACCTTCTACATTAAAAAAAAGTTAAGACAATCAGGTATTAACCAACCTTTAGTTTTGCAATTTTTAAATTCCTGTATTTTACCTATTGTACTCTATTGCTCTCCATTAATCTTTCCTGGGCTTCTCAAAAAAGATTATATCATATTACGAAGAGTATTAAATGCTGTGAGTAGAGCTTGTGGTCTGCCACTGCATGAGCTCGCTAACACTATAGTCGAGAAACATATAAATTCCTGTACGAAATGGGCAAAGGCTATACTGTCAGACCCTCTGAACCCCCTTTATTCACACCTGTCCCCTTGTATCTCATCAGGTAGGACGAGAAGTCAATATAGGAAGTTATACGCTCGTACCACTAAGTATAGAAATTCTACAATACCCTATTTAGCCCGTACTTTATGTGACGAAGACTCTGTTAGACGTGAAACTGACAAGTTACTATGTAATTAGCACAGTGAATTGACCATTTCATCGTTCATCTTTCTGTATTTTATGGTGTCACACTTTCTATCGTTTAATTATTACTCCGTTATTTTATTTTAGTTGGTATTACTATTATTGCTACAATTTTGTACTTTATGCATATTTTTCTCCGTATGGCATACAGTATTTTGCTATGTAGCTGCTATAACAATCGTTTTACTACTATTATGTAATGTGTATTTTTATTTTTTTTGTCATTTTTGAGTAAATTAGATGCAATATTGTACTGAATGCTGAAAATTCCTTGCTGTATCATTAGTACTGTTTTTGGAATAAAGCAAATTATTATTATTATTAATAATAGCAACGTTCAATTTTTGTCTAGTTATCAAGCTTCTATGATGCCCCATATAGAGTAGCTTGATGTACACATCTTTTTTAGAGGCGAGTTGTAGAGTAGCTTTTGGCGTTCCACTGACTACTTTATATCTCCTGATGAACTCTTTTCTGGATAATTGTTATCAACCAGAGTTTGCGTCAGGTTTGTATCTTTCTTCTTCATCAAGTGTGTCTTCAGTGCATATTTGTTGGATTCTACCGAAGAGGCACCTCGCTCACTAATGCTACCGAACAGGTCAGAAACTGTGGTAATAAAGATACTGTCCTGTCCAGGTGTTTGGGACGTATCCTAAAGTTTGTGAAAGCCCTAGCTAGCTGGCAATTAGAAAGTTTAAACCACCTTTATGCGATCAAAGCAACAATTCGTCATCACATTAAACCTTCCTTGGTAAACTTTGTTTTGATACCACCACATCCAGGGTAGATGTACTATCACCTTTGATATTCAGTTTAGTATTATTCATTGTTATTTTGACCTTGAATATATCCTTTTAACTTGATCTAACTTGTCTATTTTCTCACCTCTTAACTCTTTATTAATTTCAAATATACCCATTCCTATGACAAGTGCGTGTGTGATGGATGGATGGATCAGATTGTTCGCAAAGTGTGTAGCGCAAATATGCACATTACACACACGATTCAGACAAATTACGTCTTCTTCTTATTGCTTTATCTAAATTCATAAAGGGAAATAATTGTTCTTAAATTAATGACGTTGTTAATAACACTAATTCATTCATTCATTCACTATTATGAATGGATGGATATATATATATATCTGTGAACCTGATGATGAAGAGCAGGTTCACATCGAAAATGTGAACACTCTTTGTTCAGTAAACATTCTTTTGAAAAGTGTTTAACGGGCAATTTTAATCAGTTAAAATTTTTCACAATTAATCACCAAAAATACCAAAAGCCACTAAATGCATCTTTTATCGGAAGTAATTTTGAATACAAATGGAATTGACCTAGAATTCAACAAACCGCCGCCAGGAGAACTGTCACAATCAAACCTTTTATGATTAACAATTTCCACGGTTAGCTAACTAGCCCTATCTCTACCAATTCATTGACGGCATACAGAAAAAACTGTGAACCAGTTCTTATACACATAAGTTGAAATTGTTCAAATTCTGGTTTAATATTACTCTGACAGAAATTATCAGCGGTATTTTGAATAGCGAAGTGTGGGCGAAAAAAAAACAGCAACAATATCGTTTAGTCTTTTTCATTTATTGGGAAATACAGAAGTATTTTTATTTTCTTGATTAGTAAATGAACAGAATACTAAGAATGACTGAATTTGATTTTGAACGCCCCGCTGGAATTCGGTTATGTTGGATTTTATTTATCTCATTTGTGTTCATTGCAATCATGCATGCAATCAATAGGATATTGATTGTTTTTATGTTCACGTCTAATTTATAATTGATAATCTCAATGAATACGGTATTCTTATAAATAAACTTGTGATATGTTGTGAGTCAATAGGTTAGAAGTCTTCCTTGACACTGACTTTTGTATCGGTTATAGCCATCATAGTTTACTCCAAATTTGTTTATCAACCTTATCTAACAGATAGATGACAGTGTCATATGTCAGGTGATCCACAGAGGAGAACTCGGCGAGGCGTTCAAAGTGAATACAGAAGTGAGACAAGGCTGTCTGTCTACTATCACTGCGGATGATATTCATAATTGTGCGTCAGACTGGGCTTGGAAAACGAGAAGATAGGAGTACACTGAATTGACTCTAGAAGGTCTGGATTTCGTGGTTGGATGGTTTATGTTTAATGTCACACAAAGTTGAAGACTTGAAGGCGAAAACGTGCAAACTGGCTGAAGAGACTAGCTGACAGCGAAGACAGGACTCCTAATGGACATAGAGAAGACGGGGGTGATGAAGATTAACCAAACTCTGTCAACGAGAGAAATGTGAAAGGGGTTACTGCCTTCACTTATCTTGGAAGCGTCTTTTGGTTGAAACAGAGCTGACTGGCTGAGGGAAGTGATTCTGTTGGTTTGTGCGCGAAGTCAATTCCTAAAGGTTTTAAGAGTCTTATGGTGATTTCTGAGATGTCCTCTATATATATGGTAGGGCAATTTTCTTCGTGCTTTCCTTGGGGGCCTTTGACTCGGTAGATT
The DNA here is from genome assembly GCA_944472135.2 of Trichobilharzia regenti. Classification (NCBI taxonomy): domain Eukaryota; kingdom Metazoa; phylum Platyhelminthes; class Trematoda; order Strigeidida; family Schistosomatidae; genus Trichobilharzia; species Trichobilharzia regenti. The sequence continues at coordinate 5,211,255 of OX235265.1, forward strand.
GGCTTGTGGGTACATACCTTTTAATGAAATTCCATGGACATCCATCCATTCTTTTGAAAGATGTCCATGAGATATCGTTCTTCTATTTTCCTTAAGCTGAGAGTGTTGCAATGAGTCCTGGCTGTCTTGCCTCCTTGAGTAGTGCTTCTATGCAATTCTTTTTTTGTGCTATTGGATTATTGCTGTTTTAATTCTGATTTTCTACTTTTTTTCCCTCACTTTTAGCTTCATCTGTCCAGAGTGGATTCACAAAATATCCAAGTCATTTTATCGATCAAACATCTATGCAGAATATAACCAATTTTAAATCAGTGAAATTTGTTAGTGAAACACAAACTCTCAGTGGTACATTTCTTGGCCCGCTGAATATTCGTGGATTGATTCAGTCGCCATCAATTGAAGGTGAAACATTAGCTATCTTAGAGAATAATCGTGTATCACTGAGCCAATTAACCAACGTTTTAATTATTCCTTTAATCCTCTCTGGATCATTGCTAAACTGTCTATTAATCAATAATATAACACAACGTATATCACGACGTCAGTTACCATGGTTACTATATTTAATTTATATTATTCTATTAGACCAATTTGATCTAATGTTAAGTGCAATCGATTTTCTTGTTGAATCATACCATGAAATACGCTTAGTTATTGTTCTGCAATTTTTAGGACGTTTTTATTGTCAAATATTACCAATGTTTTACAGCCTGTTAAAACATTTACATTCAGGTTTATTTATTTTATTGACTATTGAAACATTGAAACTAACCTATAATAATAATAATAACAATGATAATAATCCATTGAAACAATTGAACGCGGGTGAATTAAAACAACGACAAAGAAAACAAGTTATACAAAACACACTTATCTTTATTTCTGTAATTATAATCACTCTTAATTGTCAATTTATATGGACATTTGATATCTCTCAACTGGAAATGCTAATATTACATGGAAGAATTGTACATAATCTTTATAAATGTGATTTCGCGATGACATCGGTGCTAAGTCCAACATTTTTATATTATATATGGCCATTATTTGATCATATATGCGGTGATATATTACCGTGTTTAATATGTCTGTCAAGTGGACTTGTTGGTTATATACTATATCGTTGTAAAGTAAAACGATTAGTGAAACGTATAGAAAATTATATACACGAAGACGAGGATCAGAAGGTTTACTCTGTAGAAACTGACGTCAAAAGATGCAAACATCATGGGGAGGAAGAGGAGGATGAGGAAGGACAGGAGCTGCCACAGTCACTTTCATCTCATCTACAGGAGGAGATGACGAATCACAGTGATGTATCACAATTATTCAATGTTCAATGGAGTCTGCAAATTATTCGTGTTTTTATTTTATTTTGTTTTATTCATGGAGTATTTTTATTACCAAGATGTTTATATTATTTGACGAAATATTTTCTGTTTATAAGTAAGTTTAAAAAAGGCATTGGTTTATTTCTACTTCTTGGTGAAATTTATTTTTAATTATTATTATTATTTCCTTTAATTCCAAGAGGAACATAGGGCTTCAGCTGTGCGTCTCCATTGCGCATATGGTTCTCTGCTAGAGTTTTCACCTGGCTCCAAGTCTGCCCACATGCTTTCATCTGCTCTTCACATGACCTCCTCCAAGTCTCCCTTTGACAACCAACTCGCCGCTTCCCGTTCGGCTTCCACTCGAGCGATGGCTTGTCTAGTGATGCCACTTGATGGTTTGTTTTCTCAGAGTATGGCCAATCCAATCCACTTCCATTTCTTCCTGCATGATTGTTGTACAGTTGCTTCCTGCTGCGTTGGTCCATTCATTGCTGGAGATCCCTGTCAGTGATCTTTTCTGGCCAGCCATCTGATCTTGAGTAGTAGTAGTGAGCGAAGACAGCTGTTAACGAAGGTCTGTAGTTTGTTTGAGGTGCTCTTCATGACGCGGCGCCAAGTCTCTGATCCATATGGTGAGTAGCACTGACTGACTTCACATTGGAGTTGAAAATCCGGATCTTATTTTTGATGCTGAGTGCTGTTCACCTCCACACAGACTTGAGAGTAATGAATGCTTGTCTTGCTATCCCGATCCTCAGTGCTTTGATATCCTCATCAGTTCCGTTCGCCTGCAGTTGAAACGATGCTTCCCAGGTAGTTAAAAGAGATTGTTGTCTGTTGTTGTTGTTGCTGCTGTGACTGCTGGCCTGGAATCTCCATCACCTACCTCTGTTTTCGCTGTGTTCACCTGAAGTCCTATCTTTGATACTTCTTCTATCGCCAACTTGTTGCTTTTCATTTGCATATATATATATTATTTTTCAAGTATTGGTTTGCGGAGATTTTGTTTGATTGTCTGGAGGATTTCATCATGAGCTAACATCAGTTACATAACCATTGAACCCAGGATCTTCTGGTTATAAGGCAAGCTAGCTCATAGACCACTAAACCACTGGGACTTGCCAATTCAATGGCCAGCCGCCTATGAATTCCAACATCTTCCAATTCATAACATAGAAGAATTAATTGGCAGTGTCTTCGATGAGTACGTGTCCTTCCCTTCAACCTGCTGTACCGTATTAAGACATAAAGAAATCGAAAACAGTTTACAACTAAAGTTTCACGTGTGAATAAACAGCCTGCAACTAGGACGGGGAACTAAGCGTATGATCACTTTATTCAAAATAGATCACTATTCCTTTTTCACTGATTCTATCCTTTCATTATGATGAATAATTTGAATATCAAGGTCAAAGTTATAACTCCATGCGTTTGTCACTCATTGGTATAATGATCATCAACTAAACAGGTGGTTGAGATTTCATTTCCAGTTGATGCACTCCTAAACCTCACTTACGCAAAAGATTGAATAAACAAGGTTCAAAGAAAAATACCAGCTCACCACCTGATGGATGTTGAAGGTGTTACAGTCTTAAGACAATGGATTCCAGAAATTGTAGACTAAATTTTTTATTGCCATAGACTTTACATCTTAAAACTATTTGGTGATAGCTGTCGGCAAGGCAAGCCAAAGTTGTACACAACAATTTACTTTCAAGTTTACGCTCCGAATTGGGTTCAGGAGAGAAAACAATAACAAAGCATAACCTTGAGGAATTCGCCAACCAAACACAGCAGACAATTTTGCGTGGGCGATTCACAGATATATATACCTTAAATTTCTGAGAAACGGTCACAAGCAGTACAGAATAACCTTGAGCAGGAAAACGACTAATCAGAAGACGATGCTTCTCTGCTAACAATAACGCTATTAAAAATCGGCAAAGTTAAACTTTCGACACCACTAACAACCAATCAGCAAACGACCTTGAACGAACCAATTACATTAAAGAGGCATATATGATGAATGGAAATGTATATTTATAGAAAAAAAGCACAAAATAGAGAATGAAAAAGTTACATGGGATATCTTTCTCGGACATGTGAGAGAAACATCTCCCAGTTTAGCATGGGACTGTCAATGCTCTTCCATCTGCTATCCTTTCGACGAATCCCTTTCGGAGGGAGGTGTCATACAAACCTATTACCCAAATATTGTTCGCTCGCTGGCGACCACGGTTGTATTTCTTTTTACCAGCACTGTCTCATCGACACGCACGATAACGTCTTCCACACCTAGCAAACAAGTGATTTTCTCCATTTTCCATGATGCGATGTCACTGCAATGCTGGTACCACTGAACTGTTGAGACATGGCTACTCTCCATCTCGGCAGCTGCTGCTCTCACAGCCTATTTCAACACCCATTAGTTGCAGATATACAATATCTGGGTTAGGGAGAGATGCGACCTAGTGAAAGTAAGTTCCTTCGAAATATTAAAATTATCTGCTTACCCTCTCCAGATGAACAAACCCATCAGTTGATTTGGTATAGCTTTTTAAAGTATTGATACAACCACACAAACAAATTCGCTCTTTCCGGAGCAACTCAAATCCAGGAAATACTGGAAAACACTAACCTCCTCGAATTGCAACTGTAGCCTTGTAAGGTCACGCATTAGAAATGAATCAAGCGCTATACAACATTGAACTACGTTCGTGAACCTCATTGGATAATTCGCTGATTGGTAGTTAGTGGTGTCGAAAGTTTAACTTCGCCTAAAAATCTATAAATATCTGTTGATTTTGTCAATAAACGATGTGCTGCCTGGCCCTTGTCTTCTGTCGTTGGAACTATTCAATGAACACTAATTTTATTACCTATGATAGAATACTGAACATCAACAATTTTATAAGCTTTCTCAACCTACATTCATCTGGGGGTCAAGGTAAACGGGTCGAACAATGACCATTCATATGCCAAGAGCACATAAAAAATTGGCTCATACTAAGCGGTATGAATTATCTTATTGTTCCACAGCGTTATGTACTTCTTCACTGACGTTATCTCCAAGATTCGAAACTGTATGAAGCAAGTGGAACCATGATCAATTCCATACCAACTTAAGATGCATGTGAAATTTGATCACGAACTGCAGGGTGGAGCAGGTGGAGTGTGAGGGAAAAATACTCGCCAGCGAAGACAGTGGCTAGTTGTCGCGCTATGTCGCTAATTAGCAGTTGCTGGAATCCATAGGTTGGTCATTAGATCGGATTCCAGGGGCTTAATGGTCTACGAGCTAGTTCACCTTGTAACCAGAGAAGCCACTGGGTTTGACCCTCAGTGAATGATTACTGATGAAGAGTCCCAAACTAGGACGAGACAACTGTCTAGTACACCCAGTTGGTTTTCCAATGTTTATCTAACCAACAGATGTCATCAGCTCATGATAAAATCCTGTAACCATTCAATCAAATCCCTACAAACCAATACTTGAGAACTGGTTTTAGGTTAGAGAACCATTGAGAACCGTGGAAGACTTGACATTTGTTTCGTCCTTGTTTGGGACTCTTCAGTAGCATGTACTCACCATCTCATCAAGAATCGGACTCATCACATTTGCGCTACAAAGGGACCTTCTTGCCCATTTGGCTAATTCTTGATATATAGTGAGGCTGTCAGCCAATGTCATCCGTAAATATCTGCCCATACGCCTGTCTTGGTGTACTCCGCTGTTGATGACTTCCCACTAAAACTCTTGGCGATTTCATCTAGCAGTCAGTCACAGTCGCAATAAGTGTTTAGTACATCTAAGTTTGCATAGAGGTCACTTCTTAACAGAACCTGAAATCAATCGAATTTCTGAAAACCAACTCTTGAAACAAAGGTGTAAGTCGGTGGATCCGAAAAGCTCGAGCTGCTTCCTCTGACTTACACCACCTCTGGCGTAGGCGTGACATTCGGCTATCAACCAAGGGACGTGTGTACTGTTCAGAAGTTCTCTCCGTCCCTCTCTATGGCTCTGAAACATGGCCAATACCCGTTGAAGACATGAGAAGGTTGACTGCTTTCGATCATAGATATCTGCGATCCCTGTCTCACGTTAGGTGGTATAATAAGGTAAGTAGTAATGTTGACGTTAGGCGTAGAGTGTTGGACAAACAGGGAAAATCAATCGACGAGGCTATAAAGTTACATAGATTGAGATGGCTAGGTCAGTCACGTGGTGCGCATGCCTAAACATCGCCTCCCCCGCCCGACGGGCATTACTAGCTGATATAGGTGCAGGTTGGAAAAGAGTAAGTGTTGGGTGGCCAAACAAAAACATGGCCTCATCAATCCATGAAATCCTTGACAGTTAAACTGAGTCAGGTAGGGAGGGAGATGCAGACTTCCGGGTTGGGGCCCTCGGGACTGACTCTAGGAATCAATGGCTGGAGACAATAGGTGAGTGACATGGCTCAAAGTGATCGTTGTCAATGGCCAGCGCAGATGTATTCAGTCTCTGTTATCTTTCATATTCCTCTCTACCATTACCCATTCTGTTTCACTCTTATACTTGTCAAACTCTATTGATTCTCTTCACTCATCTTCTTGTCTACCTCTGTGTGCTATTTGGAACATGGGAACTCGAACTGGTGCACTTCGGTGCGAAGTTCTATGTTGAATCCAGACAGAGACAGACAGACAGGATAATTTCGTAACCAGTGTAACTACCGATTAGTTAAGCAATGAAGTTACATTGAGTTGATGGCTTCCAGTTAGAGCTTAGCAAACAGACTACTGCATTGGTCATCATCTACAGACCAGTAAGCCAATCAGCTTATGATTTCGAAATGACGAGAACAATAGTGACAAGTACATAACTTCACTGGGACAAGACACCTTACAATAATTTCAATCTTTCCTGATAGTAACACCGATCATCTAATGAGCTTATTGTGTTTTTCGCCGTCTTTTGCTGCTCAGACTCATCTCTCAGTATTATTACCGCATTGATTTTCTTCTCTATTGACTTTTCCACTACTAGCACTGTCTTTTCCAATATACTACTTATATCTCCGTAAGTAACACCCTCCACATTATATTGCATAATCTTTCTATTTCCGTTTCAGGTCGGGAAACCTACCGTAGTTATCCACCACCTGTAAATGGACCAGATGATATGGAAAATCATGCAGAAGAAGAAGATTTGTTCAATAAAATTTCACAAATTATAGAATCGCTTAAACCATATGAAGTTTATTTGGAAAGTTATGAAACTGCACTACGTTATTCCAATTTCTTTGAAGTACACATCAGAGCCATCATTCTATTATTTGGTATAGAAGAATTCAGAACTAGCCTCTATGCATACTTCAACGCATTTATTCAATATATTAAACGCTTCTTATGTTATATGCACAAAAAGATGTATCATTGCTGTAGAAAACAAACACATCGTCGTAAATGCGATAAATCATTTGTTGAACACAATGGATCCCAGATGATTCATGAAGACTCCATCGAAATGATGCCTGATGTAAACAAAGTATCACAGTATCATTGCAGTGACCTAAGCAACAGTAATAATAATAATAATGTACAGTCAAATCTTGATCTTCCGATGACTACTTATGTGTTAAATAATCAGGCTACTCATTTACAAAACAGTAGTATACGTAATGTTAGTACAAAAAATATTGAAATGAACACATCCACTCAAACTATCACATCGAATATACGTATTTTAAATATTAACTCAAAATGGAATTGGAATAAAAATTCATTAAAACAAGAGATATTGAATGTTGAACGCAATCAGTTCAATACTAATTCTAACAATGAACAGACACCGAGAAACTATAAAATTATCTATTTATGAAATTCATGACTCAAAGGAAGACTCCAAAAGAAAGATATTTATTTGACTTTGAATAATTTGAAGTAAAAAAAATGTTAAATTGAATGTCTTTATCTTTAAATATATACCTCTTTTTCATCATTAGCTGAAAACAGCTGGAGAGATGTTAAAGAAGACGAAAGTAGAATGCATTTGATATCCGTTTCACTTCCTTTCCAGACTTTTCTCAGTAGTTACAAGAGAGCCCTGCAAATTCAAATGTACGTTATAGGAGGCTTGTTATTATTTGTATTCATTTACGTTCCCAGTGGAAAACAGGACTTCAAACTAGAGGCTTGAAGTTTCAATAGTAAAGGCGTTTGATGATATTAGATGGTTGGAGGCAATCGATCACAGCTAGCCTTGCTGGGACCTAGGTTTCATGCTAGTTGGCACACACTTGGCAGCAAGGCGTATCTGCTACCTTGAAGGAATTCATGTCCCCTCTGAGATCCTTTTCCACGTCACCCAGTGAACGCTGAAGTCAGAGACGTTACCAACTTAGAGCTATTCGAGCTGGCTCTCGATTGACCTCCTGTAGGACTGTAGTGGGTATTTTGATTGGACACTATTATTTTATTTATTTTTTATTTTTTTATTTTTGGTTACAGCTTGACTCCACACTGTATTTTTGGTACAAGTGTGGAATTTTCAGCGTGGATATCGGTAGCCCAAAATTCGCAGGCCGACCATAGATATCAGGTGTGCGTCGGCGTGGGCTCGAACCCCGGACCATGTGCATGGTCGGCGAGAGTCCTAACCACTGTGCCACCGACGCACGTCTAGTCCTTTCTTTGGTACAGACTGAATTCTATCGGTCAGGTTTGCAATGTGGCCACTATTCCAAGTAGCTTGGAGTTCTTTCAAGGTTGCAGATACGCCTTTCTGACTGACTGTTGAGTCCCAACTAGCATCAAACCTAGAGATCAAGCAAGGCTTCCTGTGGCCGATTGCCTCCAACCATCTGATATAATCAAATCAATGTGCACCGTGATGGCAGCCTACCAAGAATGGTGGTCACATTGCAAAACTGACTGATGGAATTCAGTCTGCACCGAAGAAAGGACTAGACACATCACACTAGTTACCAGTGTCTAATCAAAGCAGTGGCGCTTATTTTTACGGGATGGGGTTGCTAGCCTCATGGCTAACTCTCCCTCTTTACCAGTCTGATAACTGGCTTAGCGAGGTAAAGGAGTGCGTCGGTGGCCAGGAATTGAACCCTGAACCACATGAGGCATGGTTGGTAAACATTCCACCGTTGTGCTACCGATGCACTGTTGACGAATAAGGTTTAATATAGGACAAGTGGTCAGTCAGTGTTTTTAAACCAGTTCTGAGACTGCCGATGCTAATTCCACAATGTAGAGTACATACTAAGCTGTGCTACGATTGACACCTAATGTGCGAAACCACCTGATACGACTCAAATGATACCTGGAGAAGATCAATATTCTATGAAGGTCAGGTGATAAACTGACTTTTTGACTTTGGGGAAAAGGCGAAATAAACAGTGGGAGAATTTTATTTTCGGCGAATTATTTTCAAGAGATGCTATAGAACCCTATTTAAACTTAACAAAGAATTTATAGAGACCATTAAGATGCTGTTAAATTTGCTCTAAAAACTGTATGCCTCCTATAATGTGAGGTATCGTCTAGAAGGCGATGACTAAGAATTAGTTGAAATGACTTAATAAGTGTGAAAATTACGGTAATAACTTTACTCTGGCTATGGCAAGGTGAATGAATGAATGAATATGTCTAGTGCACTTTGAACGTAGATGTCCGGTTTCAATTACGGAAAAGTCAGTTATTCGACTGTACATAAATGATTTATTAGAAGTCCGTTTGTGTGATAATAAGGAACCCTGTATAGTGTACTATTGTGCTGAGGGCTGTCTGCGAACAAGCCAGAATTGTAGAAAACAGTTCACGTCAATCTTTACGTCCAGAATTGAAGTCATGAGAAAAAACAAAAAAACAAAGCTTAACCTGGAGGAACTCATCAACCAAACACAGCAAACTTGACGTGTGTAAATACGATTCCCAGATATACGACTTAACTTTCTAAGAAACAGTCACAACAGTACAGAATAACTTTCAGCAAGAAAACAATCAATCAGAAGACGTTGCTTCTCTGCTAACAATAATGCCTAGTAATAATGTACATAAAAATCTATAAACATCTGTTGGTTTTCTCAATAAACGATCTGTTGCTGGGTCCCTGTCTTCTGTCGTTTACACTTTTATTATTATTATCTGTCTGTCTGTCTGTCTGTCTGGATTCAACATAGAACTTCTCACCGAAGTGCAACTGTTCGAGTTCCCACGTTCCAAATACCACACAGAAGTAGACAAGAAGATGAGTGAAGAGAATCAACAGAGTTTGACAAGTATAAGAGTGAAACAGAATGGGTAATGGTAGAGAGGAATATGAAAGATTACAGAGACTGAATACATCTGCGCTGGTCATTGACAATGATCACTTTGAGCCATGTCACTCACCTATTGTCTCCAGCCATTGATTCCTAGAGTCAGTCCCGAGGGCCCCAACCCGGAAGTCTGCATCTCCCTCCCTACCTGACTCAGTTTAACTGTCAAGGATTTCATGGATTGATGAGGCCATGTTTTTGTTTGGCCACCCAACACTTACTCTTTCCAAACCTGCACCTATTTATATCAGCTAGTAATGCTTGTCGTCGGGGGAGGCGATGGTTAGACATGCGCACCACGTGACCGACCTAGCCATCTCAATCTATGTAACTTTATAGCCTCGTCGATTGATTTTCCCTGCTTGTCCAACACTCTACGCCTAACGTCAACATTACTACTTACCTTATTATACCACCTAACGTGAGACAGGGATCGCAGACATCTATGATCGAAAGCAGTCAACCTTCTCATGTCTTCAACGGGTATTGGCCATGTTTCAGAGCCATAGAGAAGGACGGAGAGAACTTCTGAACAGTACACACGTCCCTTGGTTGATAGCCGAATGTCACGCCTACGCCAGAGGTGGTGTAAGTCAGAGGAAGCAGCTCGAGCTTTTTGGATCCGTGGTGAGATTTCGTCGCCAATCAGTCCGTTGGTGTTGATACAACTTCCCAAATAGGTGAAGTGGTCAACATGTTCTATCACTTCACTCCCTATCACTAAGTTAGGAGTTGACGTAGTCCAGTCCTGTAGCAGATAGACAGATAATAATTATTATCTATTTGTTATCGACTAGAAGCCGCCTCCACCATTGCGGTAACCTACTGTAACGGTAGCAGATGAAAGACTTGGCTAAGGAATGTTTATTTGCAAGTCGGTATCTCTGTATGGCGAAATTTTGTAAACCATATCTTCAACACGCCACCTACACAGATCTTCCGTACAGTACTACTTGTGACCTTCCTTCACACTGTGTTTCTTTGGGTTCTTGTCACGTCTCTCATGTATCTCCGAAACGCTGTATCATTTGATTTCTCTGATACCAGATCTTTCTCCGTGCTACTTGTTGTTATTATGACGTTGAATATTTCTTTATATATACTACTGATAAACCTTATCAATAGCACAGCGGTTAGGATTCTCGCCGACTATGCATATGGTCCGAGGTTCGATCCCCTGCCAACCTACACCTGATATCTATAGTCGGCCTGCAAAATTTGGGCTACCGGTATCACATACTGAAAATTCCATACTAGTGCCAAAAATACAGTGTGGAATCAAGCTGTAATCAAAAATAAAATAAAAAATACTTATTTTGAAATCTGTTAACATTGGCTTCTATTCCTTGTAAATTCATGGATTAACACTGCTTCTCACGAGTACTAAAGTAGCATGAAACATTTATCCTGTGCTCAGCGATTTCTAAATGGTTCTTCCGATCAATGCTGACTTGGAACAAAATCACTCTTGAACGAAATCAAATGTACACAAAGCATCATACTTTGACTAAGCTTCCTAGTAGACTACCTTTCATCTTTTCTAATTTAGCATCTCAAAGTATATGAATCTGATATATATATATATATATATATATATATATATATATATATATATATATATATATGGTGGTCTCTCTTTCTGTCGCTTTCTTAGTATGTGACCATTTCACCTTGATGAACCTGTCTCTTTTAACAATGTATATTCCCCTTATATTATATATAATATGAGTGTTTGTTGACAGTCCGTTGCTTGGTGACATATATCCATATTATATGTATGGTTGTTGACATGTCTGCTATATTTCGATACGTATATATGGATCGATACTCCATTATAATTAGCCATTCATGTTAAGACTGTCTATTGATTTGTTCACACACTTGTCATATATGTTTCGCTCACACAATCTTGTGTGATACTTTGGTGTGATACCACTTATTGCTTCTCCTTGTGTTTGGAAAATAGAAGTATCATCGCAAACCTAGTGGTCTTCTGATTTCCGCCTTCTTGAGTCAGGACTAGTAAATTCTCGACCAGTACATAGCAATAATTTGACGAGTACATAATAGAATCTTGTCGCCAACATGTATCACTTAAAACCTAGGAAACAACACTTCAGCCTAAAGTGCAGCCTAGTGCAGATGAACTAAGCACAAACAAGACAGTGGGCGCAATTTAGCTATTAATCTATGAATTCCGTATACCTAAAAATTACACATATTTCAAATACTTTTTCCTACATCAAATATCTGTTTCGATAACTTCCTAGTTAATTTAAAAAATGGGTTATAAGTTAGTGAGTTTAGACATGGTTACTCAATCTCTCCATTTCTCTTAAACTTTGTCATCTGGAGCCAGTTCCGACGTATATGTATGAATGGTGGCGGTGTAAGTCTGCTTCCTGGAGAAACACTTCTCGACCTTGAGTATGCAGACGATATCGTCTTACTGTGTTTGCGATAGCATGCAAGCTATCCAAGTCGCACTTAATCATTTGGCGATCAGTGTCTGTAAGTATGGTATGTGCTTTGCGCCACATAAGTACAAAGTACTGTTACAAGATTGGCAGGAGCCTATACCTGCACTCAGTCTGGCAGGTGGAACAATTGAAGTTTTCGATAAGCTCGTGTATCTGTGTGTGTGTGCTGATGGAGGTGTGACGAATGAGATCTCTAACCGCATAGTGAAAGCTAGGATGGCATACGTCGATTTGAGCCACCTCTAGTGCCACCGCGACGCTAGCAAGGCTGTTAAAGGTCGAGTTTACAATGCTTGAATGCGTTCATTTTTCCTCTAAACCTAAGAAATCTGGCCTCTCAGAGCTAAGGATGTGCAGCGACTCTGCATACTCGATCGTCATTGTTTCAGTTAAATTTTTTTTTGATTTACAACTTGATTCCACACTGTATTTTTGGTACAAGTATGGAATTTTCAGCATGGATATCGGTAGCCCAAATTTCGCAGGCCGACCATAGATATCAGGTGTGCGCCGGCGTGGGCTCGAACCCTGGACCATGTGCATGGTCGGCGAGAGTCCTAACCACTGTGCCACCGACGCAGCCTGTTGCTTGCGTTCGATGGCACCATCGGTCGAATAATTCCAAGGTCCGGCGGCGTATGTCTGAACACAGTAGAGACCACCATTTAGTGAATATCGTCATCTGGAAACACCTAAATGGCCTAAATGGCTTGCTACGAATGTCATCTCAGAGGCTTTCGTACAAGTTTTTGTTCGCTACCCCTGAAACAGGATGCAAATAGTAGAAAGGTGGTCAGCCCATGAAGTGACGTCGTTGGATGGAGGATATCTGTGATAGGTTAGCATAGGTCGGTGCTTCAGGACTTCCAGGTTGGAATCGAAGAGACAGCTCGAAACTTTGTAGGATGATATAACAGAGAATTGCAATCAACGGTGAACGTTGCTTCTTTCTTCCATTCCTGAGAGTAATTCGAAAAATGTTGCTTTCTTCCCCGATGAATTTATTTATTCATTCTCTCCCTGTTTTTACATCACTTTATTATTGTGCCGCCCATCTTCTCGGTGCCATACAGTACCCACTTTTGTATTTTAAATGAAGTATAAGTCAATTTCAGGTCTCATTGTCATCAAACCTTAAATTTCAACATAAATCTGTAAAACAAGCCTTCATTTCCTTTGCTTCTACATAACTTTTCTCTTAAAATTCTACAAGTTATTGAAGATTGAATACTTTGCACCATTTGCTATGTACTTGCCAACAGGTAGAGCTCCCTGTCTGTTTCCGACATAGAACAACTTTGCACCGATGTCCCAAAGCTCGAGTGGCCACACTCAATGTAGCACACAAAGCAAGAGAATAAAGTAGAAGAAATGCATAATATAAATAGTAAACAGAGGTATGAGACAAAGGAATAGTAATAACGAAGAACAATATAGTTTCATTGGGTATTATAAGTCATAAGGAGTGGATGCATCTGCTGCATTGACAAGGGGGATTTTGAGAAATATCACCTATTTTTTCCAACCATTGGTTTTTACCATCCCGAAGACCCCAATCAGGAAGCCAGTCTACACCTTCCTACGTGGCTTAGACTGACTGTTGTGCGTTTCATTGACTGGTGCCATGTTTTGGTTTTACTGCCACTCGCTCTTTTCCAGCATGACCCTGTGACAGCTAATATTGCCCATCGACGAAGGCGATGGCTAGTGATGCATGCGTAACACATTTTCTAACCATCTCAATCGGTGAAGCTGCTTCACAACCTCGTCGATTGATTTTCCCTCTTTACCCAGCACTCGACGCCTAACCTCAATATTGCTCACCTAATTGTACCACTTCACACGAGAGATAGAGCGCAGGCACCTATGATCAAAGACAGCCAATCTTTTCATGTCTTCCACTCTCAATGGCCAGGTCTCACAGCCATAAAGGAGGACGAAGCGGACTTCTAAGCAATACACATGCCCGTTGGTCGATAGCCGTCTACGCCAGAGACGGCATAAACTGGCATATGCGAAACTAGCCCTCTGTATCCTTGGTGAGATTTCGTCAGAGATCAACCCGTTGGACTGGCTGATGGTACTTCCCAAATAAGTGAAGCGGTCAACGTGCTCTACTACTTCACTCCCTATTTCTAAACTAGGAGTCAGTGTAGTCCACTTCAGTCCTGTAGCATCATCTTATATTTGACAGCAGGAGCGAATCGCATGCCAAACATTCGTAGATTGCAGCTTAAGGTGTTCAGAATCCTATGCATTTTGTCAGCGTCCTCGCCTGAAAGGACTATATCGTCTGCATATTCTAAGTGAACAAGATTGTTCCCTGTTAGCCAGTCAATCCCTGTGTCTCTGAAGTGAGTTAGGGTTAAGTCCATTAGTACATCTATGATGAAACTGAATAGGAATGGGGATAATGGGCGTCCCTGACGGACACCACTTCAGATGACAACTCGCCAGAAGCCCTCCCCTGGCTGCATGAGTTCAGGCAGAGTGTCTTGATCAGTGCAATCCATTTTCTCGGCATTCCCTTCACAGCCAAGCATCTCCAGAGAACCTCTCGGTCGACAAAATGGAATTCCCCTTAAGGTCAAGAAATATAATGATTATTGGATGCCAGTAAGAATGCCTATGTTGTAGAATCTGTCGAAGGGTGAAGGGAGATATGATCAATACACCGTCTTCCTGGTCTAAAACCTGCCTGGTTCTCTCGTGTTTGTGCCTCCCGAGCACAGTTGAGTCTTTGTATTTTCCACTGAGATGAAGTGATAGCCATACATAATTAAAAACGCTTGAATTATGAATCCAAAAAGAAACACATGGAACCCAGATTTCACTAATTTAATCTGTTTTAGAATGCAGAAATCTACACAAAAAAATATCATACAATGAATAGCAATTATGGATAAGATTTTATTTTGATAGATCACACAGTGTATTATATAATTATTATTTTATTTTTTAGTTCCTAGAGGAATAAAGGGCTTCAGCTGCGCACCTCCATTGCCTTCTGTTTTCTGACAACTTTTTCACCCCGCTCCAAGTCTGCCCACATGCTTTCATCTCCTCCTCACATCACCTCCTCCAAGTCACCCTTGCACTGACGACCAACTCGCCGCCTCCCTTTCGGGTTCCACTCGAGCGATGGCTTGTCTAGTGATATCACTTAGTGGTTTCCTCAGTGTATGGCCAATCCATCTCCATTTCTTCCTGCCTATTTGTTTCACAATCGGTTCCTGGTTGGTTCGCTCATTTCCAGAGATCCCTGTTGCTGATCTTTTCTGGTCATCTGATCCTGAGTATTGAGCGAAGACAACTGTTGATGAAGGTTTGAAGTTTGTTTGAGGTGTTCTTTATGACTCGCCAAGTCTGATTCGTATAGAAGCACTGACTTTACATTGGAGTTGAAAATCCGGTGAAGTCAGTGCTTCTATACGGATCAGAGACTTGGCGAGTCATAAAGAGCATCTCAGACAAACTCCAGACCCTCATTAACAGGTGTCTTCGCTCAATACTACTCAAGATCAGATGGCCAGAAATCAGTGTTGTAAAGTAATATTTGCTGACATAGTTAAGTGTGTCTAACAAACCGAGCAATAACACTAAGTAGCACAAGAAAAGACTTAACTGATGAAATAAAACAGATAGAAGCAGAATCGTCGGTATCAAATAACCAACTATCCCATAAAATTCATTAGGAAGATCAGAAAAGGTCAAAATAAAAATTACGGGGAAACTAATAATGCTAACATTAATAAGAAAGAATATAAGAGATCTACAGTAGTTTTACCATATAAGGAGGGGACATCTGGGCCCGAACATAGGATTCTTAATACAGCAGGAATTAGAGTGTCATTCAAACCTACAAACTCACACAGGTGGGAAAAGCTCTGTAGGTTAAAGGACCCTGTAGGTTGACCTGATTCGACAAAATAATATAATTTACAAAGTACCTCTCAAGGAGTAGAGTCAACTACATAGGTGAAAACAGTAGATCAGGAGTAGTGAGATTATCAGAACACAAGAACTTAGCTATGGTTAGAATGATTGATTCCATGAAGATACCTAGTGATAATAATAATAATTTGCTTTATTCCAAAACAGTACGTGTGATACAGAATGCAATTCTCAGCATTTCACCACATACAGTATTGCATCCAGTTAGTACATTGGCAATAAATAAAATTCTATGTAGATTGAGGTTATCTCAATTCATTATGACAACAACATATTGGCATGTCAGTAGCAAAGCCGAAAATTGAACCGAGTGTTTGAAGGTGTTAGAAAAGTAGATACTACTAGCATATTTACTGGCGTAAGCGGTAACAAAAACGTCGAGATACACAGAGTGTGAAAGAATGAAGCAGAATGTTTTAAGTAGAGTTTGTAAGGAAGAGAGTAACAAAACAACACATAACAAAAAAAGGTAGAGAGAAAACGTTGTACCTGTAAATGATGTGACTTGGAAAGACGAGATCCAAGTTGTTCTACTGACTATTTAATAAGTTATAGGTATCACGCCTAACGCTTTCTTTATCGCACAGAACACGAGCCAAGTAGGGTGTGGTTGAGTTTTTGTACTTGTTACTGCAAGCATATAGTTTTCTATATAGGCTTGTGGTTCTGCCTGATGAGATACAAGGGGAGAGTTGTGAATGAAGAGGGTGGTGTGAGTTAGATACAATGGTTTAGCACATTTTTCACATGAGGAGTCCAAGTACCTGTCGACCAGAACATTAACAAGCTGGTTGATTGGGATGTTGTTTACCCTGTTGACAACATTTAACATCCTGCGTAATAAGATATAGTCTTTCTTCAGTAGCTCAGGAAAAACTAAGGGGGAGCGATAGAGAATAATAGGCAGGATGCAAGAGTTAACGAATCGTAGGAGTAAGGGTTGGGTTATTCCATAATGTCCTAACTTCTTGATGTAGAAGGTAAGACGGAATATTTTCTTAGAAATCATCATGATATGAGACGACCAGGAAAGATCAAAAGATAGAATTTCCGACTTGGTATCTACTTCAGTGCCTTCTATATTGCACACGCCGTGAGTGCTAACCATTTTGTTTAGGTCAGTCAGATTTATGCCTAAAGGTGAAATTGACTGCTTGACATTTAGAGGGATTTAAGGTTAGTAGACCGTTTTCCTTGGACTACTGGCTGATTTCTGATAAAAAGCCATTTATAGTTTGGAGCAGTCAGTTTGACATTTAACAGGCAAAGATACAGTCAGATCGTCAGCATATTTGACAAAATTAATGTCATTTGAAGATGGTAAGTCATGTAGAAAGAAAGAAAAGAGAAGTGGAGAGAGTACATCACCTTGGCGGACACCAGCTTCAGTGAGCACAGCAGAGGAGGATTTACCTTTGTATACAGTGTACTGCATTCTGTTAGAGAAGTAGGAATCCAACCAGTTTGTGACCCAGGACTCAATTTGTGTCAACAAGAGCTTATTTAGCAAGAGACATATTTAGAATTTAGTAAAGAACTCAGCAATTGCACTGCATTCATGAATGAACACACAACCACACAATAGGGTGGGAGAGAGTTGAAATTCTAAGTTACATAAATAGATAGAGGTTGATTATTGAATCTTTGTTCATAGAATCTATACCCAAAACAACCCATGTAATAAGAATGACTCATCCCTCATTCCCGAAAATATGGAAATACTACTACCAATGAAATCAAGGAAAGAGAAATAGTGGAACTATATAAACGAAGTCGGAAAGTTGTATGGGTACCTTGATATATATTGATATGTATCCATATATATATATATATATATATATATATATATATATATATATATATATATATATATATATGGTTGTTGACATGTCTGCTATATTTCGCTATGTATATATGGATCGACACTCCATTATAATTAGCCATTCATGTTAAGACTGTCTATTGATTTGTTCACACACTTGTCTGGACATTCAAATATATATTTCGCTCACACAATCTTGTGTGATACTTTGGTGTGATACCACTTATTGCTTCTCCTTGTGTTTGGAAAATAGAAGTATCATCGCAAACCTAGTGGTCTTCTGATTTCCGCCTTCTTGCGTCAGGACTATTAAATTCTCGACCAGTACATAGCAATAATTTGGCGACGAGTACATAACATATATGATTATGAGCGGCAATAAATTGTGCTCCAAATGTCATCAGTAAATATTATTGCATAACATTTCAGTGTGTGTTTATAAATTCACCTGTTCTTGTGAAGCTAGTTATATTGACCGCACACATAGAGCACACATCTCTGAACATTATCCGGAATGATTACTTATAGGACAATGCAAGACAGTTACTAGCTCGATTCTCGAAAATTTGGTGAACCCAAGCTATGCAGCTCCACCAGAGTCATCTTCTAAGATTATCCACACCATGAGACCAATTGGTGTCAGCTTTCGGCATTTTGTATATGGCGGAGGCGTTGGCAGTTCGTCGATACAACTCCGTACTCTGTATACAGAAAATGTTTGTCCAATCTTTTATTCTACCTTGGTCTTAACTTCTTCATCACTAGTCGTTCTCTGTAAAAAAAATTTTAACTTTTTTCCCTTTTTAATTTCTAATTTAACTTTAAGTTTGCTTTTACTTGAATAATAAATTCACTATTATCAATCTCTCATGTTCCTTTTGTGCATTTTCACACCCTTTTCACACTTGTTAAATCGACACTCAACTACCACCTTTATTCTCATTCAATAAAAATTTTAACCTTATCAAATTTCTATGTTTGTGCCATTGAGTACCACGTAATTTACAACTTTTAATTTTCACTTCTAAAGCCACTTCTCATTAATTATATCAATTATGTCACCCTCCCCCTATTACTCAACAATGGACTACTATACATTTTTAGTAAATATAAATACGACTGTACAGCCTGTGAATATGATTTCGGCAACAGAGAAAATTTTCTTCGCTGAACTATCTTTTATTTTCTTCAACAGTGTGAAACTTTATCAAAATAAATACATTTTATTCATAATAGAATTCAGCTTAAATCATTAGATTATATCAACGGCACTTATAGTAATGGTTATCCCCCTTTGAACAAAGGCATATTGAAATAATTTATATTGACAGTATTACTTTAAGAGACGAGGCTCTAATCAGCGAATCAATTCTCCTCTTTTTAGCTGCACAGTCATATTTTCCATCAAAAAGAGTTTAGTAACAAAAGTGATGAATTGTCACAATCATAACTTATTATTATTATTGCTTCGCTCAAGTTCCTAGAGGAATAAAGGGCTTCAGCCCCAGGTCTTCATTGCGCGTTCGGTTCTCTACCAAACTTTTCACCTGACTCTACATCTGCCCACATGCTTTCATCTCCTCTTCACATAACCCCCTCCATGTCACCCTTGAACGATCGACTCACCGCTTCCCATCAGCGTTCCACTCGAGGGCCTGTCCTGTGATGTCAATTGATGGTTTGTTTTCTCAGAGTATGGCCAATCCACCTCCATTTCTTCCTAAATATTTGTTGCACAATTAAATCCCAGCTGGATCGGTTCGCTCCCAGAGATCCATCCCTGTTGCTGATCTTTCCTGACTGGCCATCTCATCTTGAGTAGTATTGAACGAAGACAGATGTTAATGAAGGCCTATAGTTTGTTCGAGGTGCTCTTCATGACACGCCAAGTCACTGATCCCTATAGTAGCACTGACTGACTTCACATTTCAGTTGAAAACGTGGATCTTATTTCCATTTTCATGCTGAGTATACTGTTGATGTCCACACAGACTTGAGAGTAATGAAAGCTTGCTTGACTTGCTTTCCCGATCCTCGCTGCTTTGATATCCTCATCAGTTCTGTCCACCTGTAGTTGAAACGGTGCTTCCCAGATATGTAGGTAAGCAAAAGAGGCTGTTTCCTTCAGATTTCTCCCATTTATGCTGGCTGATTGTTGTTGTTGGCCAGGAATCTTCATCATCACCTCTGTTTTCTCTATGTTCACCTGAAGTCATATTTTCTTTGGATGCTTCTTCTATAGCCAACTTGTTGCTTTTCATCACTTGCACATCTTCCAGCTTGTGACAAATCACACAAATATCAGCGGTGAAGTTTCTTTTTGTGTGGGTCCATTTTAAGCCTGTTTCCTCGCTGCCCGCTGTCTCCCGCAATCAAGAACATAATCATAACTGCGCATGTAATATTAATCAACATATAAGAGATGCTGCAGATAGTGAAATAAATAATTTAATGAAGCCGAAGGAGTGCAATAATCGAGCACCTTAAAAACTCATAAGCAGCTAAAAATGCTGTCTAGAAGGACAGCAAAAGCTTCACAATTAAATCAACCAGCTTAGAGAACACAACTAATTCAAAATTGAGCACCCTATGGATACTGATAATTCCACCTCAAAATATTCCTCCCTGAAACCGAAGAGAGACGTGTCAAGGACAACGCGCCTTATTAGATGGTCGGAGGACGTATATACTGCTCAGCAGTCTTCCCTGTTGTTATTTGTGTCTGGCTGCGAGATAGTGCTATCTAAATTGGAAGATATGAAAAGCCTGGATAGCTCTCTTTCATCATAGGTGACTGCGTCCTACCTCCAGTGTTAAATGGTATAATAAGTTGAGCAATATTGAGGTGAGTTCACAGTCCAGGGGAAATCAATCGACAAGGTTGTGAAGCAGCCGCCGCATCGATCAAGATGGTTAGGACATGTGTTACGCATGCACCCCTAGCCAACCATCGCCTTTCTCGACCGACGGGAGATGTTAGCTGAATGACATAGGATTGATCAGGGTGGAAAAGAGAGAGAGAGAGCTAGTGATGGTGTTGGTCAAACCAAAACATAGCTTCGTCAGTCAATGAAATTCACAACAGTTGGTTTAAGACAGCTACGTAGGGAGGTGTCGACTGCCTAATTGACTAGTTGGCATCCTTAGGATGGTAAGTAAGAACCAATGAGCGCTGAAGACAATAAATAATAAAACTCTATTGTTCTTCCACGTTACTATTCTTTTTCCCTCACTCGAACTTCTGCTTATTATCTCTCTCTCTCTTCTGTCGAATCTCTCTTTGCTGTCTTCTCTTGCTTGTGTAGTATCTGGAGGGAGTGTGGCAAGTTGAACTGCTGCACATCTGTGCAAAGTTCTACGTTGAAGCCAGTCAGTCAGTCAGTCGGGCAATGACTTTCAAGGTTACCAAGAGAAATGATTAACAAACTCGTAGAGAATTTTCAAAGTTCACACTTTAAATTAAAGTATGCATTGAGAATATTGTCTATTAAGACAATGCTAACAGCTTCACAAGTAAACCATCCAACTGAGAGTACAACAACTACACTAAATTCACCCACTTGAGCTTCAAATGTAAGACGATACAAAAAACTTTTGTCTACATCTTTTAACTACTACTGTTGAGCCAGTTACTTGCATAGGCCGTACAATTAGGCGCGTCTCTCGTTGAATTTCCAAACATCATCCTGCAAAGTGGTTAAGTAAACAACAAACAAAATCTATTCGTAGCGCTATTCTATCTCACTCATCTTGTGGATACAGAACACAAGATCGATGTTAACCAGGCTTTTAGGTTCATTTACCGCATACCAACAAATCTTAATTTTGCCTTAAGAGTTCGACTACTAAATTTTGCTGAGGCTGGCTGTTGGGATCCATACGAAGAAGCCTAGATTTTGCGTCCAAAAGGAGTTAGTTCAGGCATTATCCTTACCTTGGTCATCTAGGTTTCAATGATCCTCAATTTGTTGTGAAATTTTCCTAATCTAAAGTTGATATTCTATATGCTACTATGTATTTATTATTATAATAATTTACGCATCTTTAGTGGATTGTAATTCCATTGTGATCTTACTTAAAAAATCGATAGTATTTAAAAAACACAAAAATTGTTATTGACTAACATTCTAGAATGTTCTATATATATATATATATATAATTATTACTATCATTATTTCCTTTAATTCCTAGAGGAACATAGGGCTTCAGCTGCGCGTCTCCATTGCGTTCGGTTCTCTGCTAACGTTTTCACCTGGCTCCACATCTTCCCACATGCTTTCATCTCCTCTTCGCATGACCTCCTCCAAGTCACCGTTGGACAACCAACTCACCTCTTCCCGTTCGGCTTCCACTAGAGGGCTGCTTGTCTAGTGATGTCACTTGATGGTTTGTTTTCTCAGGGTATGGCCAATCCACCTCCATTTCTTCCTGCATGTTTGTTGTACAATTGTTTCCTGCTACGTTGGTCCATTTATTGCTGGAGATCCCTGTCGCTGATCTTTTCTGGCTGGCCATCTCATCTTGAGTAGTATTGAACGAAGACAGATGTTAATGAAGGCCTATAGTTTGTTCGAGGTGCTCTTCATGACACGCCAAGTCACTGATCCCTATAGTAGCACTGACTGACTTCACATTTCAGTTGAAAACGTGGATCTTATTTCCATTTTCATGCTGAGTATACTGTTGATGTCCACACAGACTTGAGAGTAATGAAAGCTTGCTTGACTTGCTTTCCCGATCCTCGCTGCTTTGATATCCTCATGTGTTCTGTCCACCTGTAGTTGAAACGGTGCTTCCCAGATATGTAGGTAAGCAAAAGAGGCTGTTTCTTTCAGGTTCCTCCCATTTATGCTGGCTGATTGTTGTCTGTTGTTGTTGTTGGCCAGGAATCTTCATCATCACCTCTGTTTTCTCTATGTTCACCTGAAGGAAGTCCTATCTTTGATGCTTCTTATATAGCCAACTTGTTGCCAGAAGAGGAAATTATCGAATAGGATATTCTTGGCACGCTCGATTACTTTGTGTTTTATAAATAACTATTTGTCAAAATCTTATTTTTATTCTAATATATATTTTCTAAAAAATCAAGATCTCGAGAAGTCATCATCATGTACAACACAATAAGATGAAAACAACATAAAGTAAGATAAGGTGAGCGCAGTATAAATACAAATTCCTCTGAATAGAAAAACTTGAATTATCATCCTGTTTTTGTCTCCAGTGTAAATATACAACTAATTAAAGATGTCGTAGGATCCAGATGACAGTTGTTAATCAACAATGGATCTTTCAATTGACTCATTTGATCCACAGATAAAGAATGTTTCCAATTCAACAAGAAACCAAGTGAATCAGACGATGATGTTGTCTTTGTAGATGATGAATTAGTTCTTGTCAAAGATGTTGACGAAGATAACATCGATTGTTGTTGTTGTTTAATAAAGCTGAATTGTGATTTAGGCGATTTCAGCATATTATTAGCAGCAGCAGCAGCAGCACTGTTAACACCTGAATGTGGATGGAGAGTACTTAATTGAAATACACGAATATCAGAGAGTTCATCGTCGGAATCTTCATCAAAATTACAACCATTATCGCTATCATCATCATCAGCAGTAGTACTAGCAGTGTCTTTATGCATTGTTAGGTCTTTTCGATTGATATTCTCCTTATCTTTATGTTCCAATTTAACTGGATCATTATTATTGGATAAGCCGGAGGAAGATGTTGTTGAAAGAGATGGACTTGGTGTGTGGCTAGAGCTTGGCTCGACTTCAATAGATCGCTGACAATTACATTGAATTAAATCATGTGTCCATGATACAGTTTGTGTATTTGGAATTAAGAATAGTTCCTAAAATTGTAAGAAAGACAATATTTATGAAAAATCAATAAATCAAAATGAAAGAAGAGGAACAGACCATTGACCGATAAGATCATATGCACCAAACTTAAAATTTATTATTATTCCCTTGCGCTCCCCTAGTGGAACATACAGCTTCAACAACACATCTCCACTTTCTTCTGTTTTCTGTCGTCCTCTTCAGCTGGCTAGCTCTACGATCGACCAAAAACTCTCTCATATCTTCCTGACACGATCTCCTCCATGTCACCCTCACACAGACACAACCAACTCGTCGCTTTCCAGTGGGATTCTCTACTCGACGGGATGGCTTGCATTGCGTGCGATGATATTCGACGGCCTCTTCAACATATCCTCGATCAATCTATCGCCATTTTCTCCTACATATTATTTGTTGAGCGATCGGCTCTTGCCTGTTGGTTTGTTTCCATAGTTTCTTGTTTTTGACCCATATAGAAGAACCGAGTTAACATTGGTGTTCAAAAATGCGAATCCTGTTCCTTATGCTTAATGTTGGAGATTTCTAAACCGATTTCAGATTGAGGAAGGTGTATCCCAACCTTTTCAAATCTGATTTTGACATCTTCATCCGTTCCGCCTGTAGTTGAAACGATGTTTTCTAGATAAGTGAAGGAAATAACCTCTGTCAAGTCTCTCCCTTTCATGGTGATTGGTGTTTGTTGTCGCTGTTGGTTGTTTGTCGTCATCACCTCTGTCTTCGCAATATTTACCTGGAGTCCGATCTTCGCTGCCAGCCAGCCAGCCAGCCTCTTCACAGCCAATTTGTTGATATTCGCTAGCAAGTCTTCAACTTTGTGTGCCATTAAATATAAACCACCCCCACGCACCAAAATCCAGATCTTCTAGAGTCTTCTTATAGGTGGTCCAACGTATCCCTGTCTTCTCTCTCCCCACGCACAGTCTGACGCATAATCTAGTCCATCACAATTAAGAATATCATCTGTGGTGATAATAAGCAGCCAGCTTTTGTCTTACTCGTTTATTTACTTCGAATGCCAATTCCAAGTACATTGCAATAGTGAGTCACCTTGTCTAGTGACGACCGCATTACAAATTTCAATGATAAAATTCAATCAAAACTGATAAAAAAAAGTCTAGAAACTTGATGTTGGTTATTCCCTTAGTGATCGATCAGTGTATGAATCACAATCCCACACAATGTCAATCATGATTATAAGTAGGTCAGTGGTGGTACAGTAGTTTGTGCCTTCACCACTGGATGACGCCGGTTAGAACCTCGCAACAAGCATATAAGCCGAGGTTTTCTATCAATGGCCTATAAGTACTTAAAACTAAGTCTTCGATGTACACGCTAAAATAGAAAACGAATCAAAAGAAAAAAAACAAATCAAATAATCAAAGATCAGCGGGAATGAATTTCAGTCAACAAATCGATAACAAAGAGAGATGTCAGTTAGCTACTCCAGATCAAATCCAATCAGAAGATATCAGACTGTAGAAGGACTATAACACTGAATTTCCAGGTAATATAATTTACAGGATTTCATCATGAGCTGCGATTGGTTAGATAACCATTGGAAAACCAACTGGGAGTACTGGACGGATGTTTCGACTTAGTTTAGGACTCTTCAACAGTACGCATCAAACCCAGGGGAATTCGAGCCCAGGACCTTCTGGTTACAAGGCGAGCTAGCTCGTAGACCATTAAGCCACTGGGACCCGATCCAATGGCTAGCCAGTCCATGAATTCTAACTTCTGCCTATTCACGGCATAGCGTGACCGCTAGCCAATGTCTTCACTGGCGAGTATTTGTCCTCACACCCGACCTGCTGCACCCTACTGGTCATAATCTCCCACTAGAGCCCAGGGTAACTACTACCTACCTGAATAGGGCAAGTCGCTGGTGACCATCTCATCAATATTCAAGTATTGGCTTTTGTAGGGATTTGGTTGATTGGTTACAGGATTGGTCATCATGAGCTGACGATATTGGTTAGAGAACCATTGGTACCATTGGCTTATTGGTCTACGAGCTAGCTCGCCTTGTGACCAGAAGGTCCTAAGCTCGAACTCCACTACTGGGTTGTGTGTGTACTGCTGAAGAGTCCCTAACTAGGATCACAGAAACAGCCGTCCAGTACTCCCAGATTTTCCAATCGTTTTCTAACCAATGGCAGCTCATGATGAATTCCTGTAACCAATCAAATCCCTACAAACCAACACTTGAATAATTTAATTTATTTGCATTGAAATGTTTGGTCATTGTTGACACATCAGAATCTAGTATGAACGCTTCAGCTTTGCCTTAACATTAACATATCGGATAACCGGGGAATCCGGTACACATATCCCTTTCCAGTTGAGACTCACTCACCGGAAGTATCTTCATCTCCAGTGAGTAAAAATAGATTCCAGTTCCTTGCAGAATATTTGAATAAAGTATTTTACTGTTTTTTTTATCAGTGAGTAGGAACTTAGCTGTCTGGAAAAAATTTCTCATACACCAGACTGTGAGACGTGCTCTGATGCCTAAGAGCCACCGGAGTTGAAGTGAGTCAATCGTGATGTGAAACCAAGACTCGCTGTGGCTGGAGACTGCGTGGTTAGTCATCGAATAAGCCATATTATCAATGACTTCCTCCTACAGCAATATGAGCGAATCTCTTTTTCTTTAAAGACACGGGAATTGCTGCCGTAAAAGACTTTATAAATAATGGTGAGTACCAATCTCTTAAGTATGTTCACATTCCAAAGGTAAGAAAGAAAAAATGTTACCTAATCAACACTTGTATATACACACAGCTGGTTATAAAATATACCCATTAGATGACAATTAATAATAATATTAACAGCTTTATTCCAAACGGTTTTTGTGGTACAGGTATGGAATTTTCAGCGTGCATTAGCAAGAAAGAAGCCTGGCAAAGAACTAAACAAAAACCTATCGCCCCACAGATAAACAGAAAGAAGGGGGGGCCGGATTAGGCTTGACTAATATGGTACCTAAAGTCCTAGGCTCAATAATCATGCATAGACTAAATGGTGCTCGGGAGGCACAAACACAAGAGAACCAGGCAGGCTTTAAAGCAGGAAGAGGGTGTATTGATAATATCTCCCTTCACTTTTCGACAGATTCTGGAATGGAACATAGGCATACTTACCATCGGCGCCCAACAATCGCCATATTTCTTGACCCAGAGACGGCATTCCGTTTTGTCGACCAAAAGGTACTCTAGCGATGTTTGGTTGCACTCTAATCGAACTCATGCAGCCAGCCAGGTGAGAGCCTAGTGAGAGTTGTCATCTGAAGTGGTGTCTGACAGGGATGCCCATTACTCCCATTTCTATTCGATTTCATCATAGATGTACAAATGGACTTAATCCTGACTCACTTCAGAAACTCAGGGAATAATTTTTACCACGGAATAATCTCGTTGACTTAGAATATGCAGATGATATAGTCCTTCCACCTGGGTGAAGATACTGACAAAATGCAGTCTTCTGAATACCTTGAATTGCAATCTGGGGATTTTCGGCGTACGATTCGCTCCCGCTGAATGTCAGATGATGCTACAGGACTGGACTACATTGACTTCTAGCTTAGAAATAGAGTGTAGTGGTGGAGCACGTTTACTTCACATATTTGGGAAGTTGCATCAGCCCCAACGAGTTGATCTCTGACGAATTCTCAGCATGGATACAGAAGGCTAGTTTCGCACATGCCAATTTACGTCGTCCCTGGCAAAGACGTGATATCCGATTGGCCGGCTGTCGACCAAAGACATGTGTACTGATCAGCAGTCCGGTCCATCCTCCTTTGTGACTGTGAGACCTGGTCATTGAGAGCAGAAGACATCAAAAGCCTGGCTAACTGTCTTTGATCACAGGTGCCTGCGTTTTTATCTCCCGTGTGAAATGCTTTAATAGGATTAGCAGTATTGAGGTTAGGCATCGAGTGCTGGGTAAAGAGGGGAAATCAATCGACGAGGTTGTGAAGTTATATCAGCTGATAAGGTTAGGACATATGTTACGTATGTATCCCTAGCCATCGCCTTTCTCGATGGGCAATGTTAGCTGACATAGGGTCAAGTTGGAAAATAGAAAACCAGTGATGGTCAAACCAAAACATGGTTTCATCAGTCAATGAAATCCACAACAGTTAATTTAAGCCACGTAGGAAGGTGTATACTTCCTGGTCGGGGTCCTAAGGACGGCTGGAGTCAGTCGGTGATATGACACAAAGTGATCGTTCTCAATGGCTGGCTGGCGCAGATGCATCCACTCCTTGTGACTTATGATTTCCAATGAAACTATTGTTCTTCGCTATTACTATTCCTTTTGTCTCATATCTATGTTTATTGTCTCTATTATGCATTTCATCTACTTTCCTCTCTTGCTTTGTGTGCTGAGTGAAGTATGGCGACTTGAACTGGTGCACATCGGTGCAAAGTTGTTCTATGCTGAAATCAGTCAGTCAGTCAGTCGGTCAGGAAATGGATTAGACACTAACTGAGGAGACTGTTGAGTAGCATCACGTGTCAGGTCATTGAGTAGAACTAAAATACAAAACTACAAGATAGAGAGGGGTTCACAGGGTGACATAGGTAAGATCGTGTGAGGAGAAGAAATGAAGGGTGAAATGGAATGTGCTATTGAAGCTGTATACTTCACTCGGAACCCAGGAGAATAATGATAAATAATAATAATTACAGATTGTGTGAAAGGTAATGATACTACAAAGCAGTCGAATCCTTATTAGTTGGAGAGGAGGTTGAACCCATGATCCAGTGGTCAGAAGCCGAGAGCTTCCATCAACAGGGATGTAACCACTTGTGACAAGAAATGTCAAAAACACAACGAACATCATAGATTTTCTTAACACTGCCACTACATTACAATAACTAAGTGGTTAAGGTGAGAATATTACATAATCAAGAGACATAATTACAATTTAACAACATTCACATACCTTCAATTCATCTCGAGTAAGAATTCCAGACGTTGTATTCGACTTTTTATCAATAAAGTTATACAGATGGTTATTATTATTATTATACATTGATGAATTGACTAGCGTTTGACTAGTTAAAGCCAACTTAGCTGCTTGTCGTTGAAATATTCTCTCTTCCATACCACCAGCTGTGACTAAGCGATATAATCGAACTGGTCTCAACTGACCTGGACGCCAAATACGTGCCATTGCCTAAAAAAATCAAGTTAAAATGAGGGGGGGGTGGCAATCAATTTTAAGCTGATCAATTCATCACAAACAGTTATCCATTAGAAGGAGAACAAAAGCTTCACACAATCAAAATCAACCAGCTACAAGAATACAGACAAACCAAAATCGGCTAAGTTAAACTTTAAGCATCACTAACTAACTACCAATCAGCAAATGACCTCGAATGCACCAATCACGTGAAGGAGGCATTTTCGCATATGCAGTATACATATATTTATGAGAGAAAATGCATAAAAACTATAGAAAAGTGTTACAGAGGATACCTTCCGCGCACATGTGATAAAGCCAGCTCTCCGTTTTAGGTTCGGGTATCAATAGAGTATAAATTCTTAGTATACAATTGGTGGATGGTGGCTAGCAGTGGAATCCAGGAAAACGCGCATTTCGTCTGTCCTATTTGGGACTCGTCAGCTATCTGGATGTACCTGCATTTCTCAGTGAGTGATGATGTTCCCACCGAGGCTCGAACCAAGTACCCATAGTTTCAAACGCCAAAGCGTTAACCACTAGAAACTATGGGTACTGGGTTCGAGCCTCGGTAGGAACATCATCACTCACTGAGAAATGCAGGTACATCCAGATAGCTGACGAGTCCCAAATAGGACAGACGAAATGCGCGTTATCCTGGATTCCACTGCTAGCCACCATCCACCAATTGTATACTAATTAAATACCCAGACATCGTCGAAGCATGTGCACAAGAAGCCGGCATGTCAACCTGAGACCGAGCACTTCGGTCCAATCAATCGACGGGAAAATCAAAAATTCAATTCAATGAGTATAAATTCTCTTGTGGGTAAACTTTATTTTGATAAACTCTCATAGTGTGTTATACAGTAATATTTATTGAGCAATAAATTGTGCTTAAAACGTGGACATCAGTAAATATCACTTACTGTATAACACAGTGAAACTTTATCAGAATAAATTTTACCCACAATGGAATTATACTCCACCGTCACAGTGCACAAGTTCTATTTTTATGTCAACAGAGTCTGTCTGTCTGTCTGGATTCAACATAGAACTTCTCACCGAAGTGCACCAGTTCAACTTGCCACGTTCCAAATAGCCCACAGAGGTAGACAAGAAGATGAGTGAAGAGAATTAATAGAGTTTGACAAGTATAAGAGTGAAACAGAATGGGTAATGGTAGAAAGGAATATGAAAGATTACAGAGACAGAGTAATTTAACCGCATTCTATGCATGTAATGATTTAGATCTTCTAACCCCAACAATAATCCTAATCTTTTCTGAACCTAACCCTAATGTGAAAATATCCCTAAACTAAATGTAATCTAACTCGAACCAACACCCTAATGTCGCTTTTATTAGGTTAACCTAACTAACCCTAACTTGTCCTTGGTTTAAATCTAAGCTGAAACTTGTCAGATGTCCCATTTATTAGCATAACACTTCGATGAGCATATTTTATTGATGATTTGCCAGGTTTCACTAACCTGCTCAGCGGGTGTTTCTAGGTCATTGGTGCGGTCGCACTCGATTGGTACTTAGTTGTGCTTAAAGTTTAACTTGTCCAAAAAATCATCTCTATTATTTCAATTGATGAATCAATAGCCTTCATTAACAATTCAGCTTCTCCAAGTATTGGTTTGTAGGGATTTGATTGATTGGTTGCAGGATTTCATCATGAGCCGACATTGGTTCTAGTGGGAAGTCGTGACCAGTAGGGTGCTGCAGCAGGTCGGGTGTAAGGACAAATACTCGCCAGCGAAGAAGACATTGGCTAGCAGTTGTGTTATGTCGTGAATTGGCAGAAGAGTTACAATTCATGCAGTGGCCATTAGATCGGGTTCC
This sequence comes from Trichobilharzia regenti, assembly GCA_944472135.2. Taxonomy (NCBI): domain Eukaryota; kingdom Metazoa; phylum Platyhelminthes; class Trematoda; order Strigeidida; family Schistosomatidae; genus Trichobilharzia; species Trichobilharzia regenti. Next base: position 5,242,064 of record OX235265.1, read on the forward strand.
AGTGGTTTAATGGTCTACGAGCTAGCTCGCCTTGTAACACCAGAGGGTCCTGAGTGGGTGCGTACTGATGAAGAGTGCCAAGCTAGAACGAAACATCCATCCAATACTCCCAGTTGGTTTTCCAATGGATCTCTAACCAATGGCAGCTCATGACGAAATCCTGTAACCATTCAGCTTCTGTAGACCACTACTGAAAAGCTTAACATTCTTCTTTCTTAATTATATATTTGATACATTGTCGTATTTTAAATTTCAATTTTATTATAAGATTTTCTTTTACGAACCATCATCCATTATTAGAGAGAGATCACTGAAAACCAGAGAGCACTGGAGAGTTGTTTTTTTTTTTATCTATATATCAACCTTCAGCTTCATTGTCGGCTAGTAGACGAATGTCCTGAAGCTGTATACAGATGTCGTGACTAAATGGGGTCGTCCATCATGTCAAGGCGAAGTAGATGTCCACAGAAAGCAAAGATTGAGGTTAGCGCTATATATCACGACTTGACAAAGTCTCGCTGACTGGTTTCAATAAAAAGCTTTGCACACAAGTGTACTAGTTCAACTTGCTACAACTCCGTTTACCATAACAAAGGAAGACAAAGGAAAAAAAAGGAGATGGAAAATAACGATAGTAGGCAGAAATATGAAGGAGAAAGAACAGAATTCTATTAAACCTGGCACATCACAAAGAGTGAATGCACCTGCGCGCAAGCCATCGACAACGATCACTTTGAACCATCTCACCGATTGTCTCCAGTCTTCATTGATATTTACCGACACGACGACCCCCCCCCCGCCAACCAGGAAGTCTACACCTTCCTACGTGGCTGGCTCGCTGGCTTAAACTAACTGTTGTGGATTTCATTGACTGACGAAGCCATGTTTCGGTTTGACCATCACTAGCTCTGTTTTTTTTCAACCCGATCAATCCTATTTCAGTCAGCTAACATCGCCCGCCCATCGAGGAAGACGATGACTAGGCATATGTAACATATCTCCTGACCATCTCGATCGATGCGGCTGCTTCACAACCTCGTCGATTGATTTCCCCGTGTTACCTAGCACTCGACGCCTAACCTGAATGTTGCCTAACCTATTATACCATTTCACACGGGAGATAGAACGTAGACATCTATGATCGAAGACAGCTAGCCAGGTTTTTCATGTCCTCTACTGTCAAAGACCAAGTCTCACAGCCATAAAGGAGGATGGTGGAGCGGACTTCTGATCAGTACACACGCCCTCTGATCGACAGCCAACCAGCCGGATATCACGTCTACTAAGCCAGAGATGGGGTAAACTGGCATTTGCGAGACAAGCCTTCTAGTATCGGTGCTGAGATTTCGTCAGCGGTCAACCCACTGGCGTCAGCTGATGCAATTTCCCAAATAAGTGAAGTGGCAGGAACCCTGTGTGACAGTGAAAGAACACCTCCTTAGTAAGCTTCTCACAGTTTTTTTTTCCTGTCAATCTCCTTGCCATAAGAAACGAATGAGTAAATTTTTTTTTGATAAAATTCAAACAGGGAATTAAATTTACCTGTGCATCATTTGCTGGATTCCAATCTATATCGAATAAAATCAAGTAATTTGCCCCGATCAAATTAAGACCTGTTCCACCAGCACGTGAACTAAGCAACAATATACCTGGAATAGGTAAGAAGAAATCAAAAGGTTTTAACTATGACAATGTTGAATACTGCATACATCCATTATTTTTCCCTGACATTCCCCTAGTGGCAATATAGGGGGCTTCAAACGAACATCTTCGGCTCACTCTCTATTCTTTGTAGTCCTTTGACAACTGGCTTCACAATTGACTATAAACTTTCATCTTCTAGTCAAATGATCTCCTTCATATCACTTCTGAAATCAAATCCAACTCGTTGTTCCCCATTTAGGTTTCACATGAGAGTCTGTTAAACACACGATGTCTCTCAACAGTCCACAAAAGCATATGTTCAATCCTATTGCATATTGGTTGTGCAATATACGTTGGTATGCCATGCAGAAGAACTGTTTGTTCTTTATCCTTTCTAGTTGGGCATCTGATCTTCAGTGTTAAACACCGACAGTTGTGTTGATGAAAGCCTGCAGTTTGTTGAGAAAGACGTTTTGCACCACGTCAACACTTTTTGAAGGACATAGAGAAGCATCAACCTGAAATTAGAGATTCGAAATTCTGATTTTCATGGATAATCCCCATCCAAGCAATAGTGAAAATAAAACACACAAATCAGCGAAGAGTCTCTTTTCGCCAGTGAATTCATTTCCCCTTTAGCTGTACAATCGCAAATATATATGTGTTGTTTTGTATGTATGAGTACATTCAGTTTGTTAAACAAAAACAGACAATTGGTTAAGGTTACTTTTATCTAAACAGGTTAAGAAGGTTGGTAATACAGGTCAAGAAAATTAAGTGTTAATGAAACTAGGGTAGTAACAAAGGTGATAATGAGTTGTCACAACCAGTTGTTAAAAGAAGAAATTGTGTAATAATATGAATAGTTTGATGGGTGAGTTTTACTCAGGATGCACATAGAAACAAAGTAGAGAATACGAAACTATGTAAGAGTTCTAAATGAATATACAAGAATTATAAGCAATTAAAGAACAGGCAAAGAAACAAAATAGGAGCCTAAGAAGATCGATCCATAGAAAAGCTAAGTGGAATGGTCAAGTAACAAGTTTCTATAGCTGGGTACCCATTCAACGAAAGCGGAATCTAATTAAATCACTTGCCACTCGCATCCAAAGCCTCTGTAGTCTCGACGTTCTGGAAACAGAGTTGGATATTCTAGGAGAAATCTTCATCGGAAATGAATACTCAATAAGATTCATCGACAAAAATATCAAACCAATAATTCGGAGAAACGAAACTTTAATTGCGCCTAAAGAGAAACTCTACGTGAACTTGGATTTCAAGGAAGATTTAGCAAGCGATATTCTCAAGAGAAGGATCACATAATCTCTGAGAAGAACATTCTTTGCACCAACGCTAAGAATAGTGTTCTCCAGTCGCCCACTGATCTGTAGAAGCCTCAAGGACAAGATCCCGTATCTGATCACTTCTATGTGCATATATCAGTTCACTTGCTGCTGTGGAGCCAGGTACATCGGTCGTTCGACGCGCACCCTGTCCAAGAGGATTCAAGAACACTATCCAGCATGGTTGCGAAAAGGCAATAGTGGTGCAATAATTGAACACCTGGTTAACACTGATCATTGTGTAAAGGCTAGAGCTGCACTCTCAAACAAAAGGCCGAGCGATGCTGGGGACATCACTCGTACCCAATTCCCATGAAACTTCATGGTTCATGAAGCCGGCTCATCCTCCCGTAGGAGATAGCCGAAGTAAAGTAAAGTAAGTAAGTTAACACTGATCATTCCATCTCAACAACAAACGCCTCCTGCTTCAAAATAATCTACAGAGTCAAGAATAATCTACTAAAAGCAATACCATTTCGTCTTCTTTGTATCGCTGAAACTCTGGCCATTCACATAGAAAAACCGGAGGCTTGCATACAAAAGAGAATTACTCAACCACTTCTATTATCATGGTAACTACTTTGTTGACTTTCGATGACTTAATTTTGTTTGTTTGCCTTATAATTGCTTATAATTCTTCTATTCATTTGGAACTCTTACATAATTTCGTATTCTCTTCTTTGTTACTATGTGTATCCTGAGTACAACTCAATCATCAAACTATTTATAGTGTTATGTAACTCCTTTTTAACAACTCGTTTATGACAACTCATCACTTCTGTCACTACACTAGTTTTCTTGGCCGTTTTTGTATTACGTAACTCTACCAAAAACTCACTAATTTTCATCAGTTTTATTTGACAAACTTCATGTACACATACATACAAAATAACACATGTATATTTGCGATTGTACAGCTAATAAAATGAATTCGCTGCTGAAAAGAGACTCTTCGCTGATATACGTGTTTTGTTTTCATTAATTCTGATTTTGTTCAATTTGAGGAGTGTTATAATTCTCAACAATGATTATAGAATGATGTCTTGCTTTTCAAATCTTGGCTGGCTTTGACACCGTCAATGACTGACTTACTGACTCGTTTCAACGTACAACTTTGCACAGATACGCAACAGTTCCAGTTGCCACACTCCCTCCATGTGCCACACAAAGAAGAGAATAGGGTGCAGTGTGACTCAAAACAAAGAGATAATAAACACAAGTGTGTGAGGGAGAAATAAGAGTAGTATTGAAGAACAATAGAGTTCTATTGGATATTATAAATCACAGTGAGTGAATGCACCTGAATCAGCCATTGGACAAAGAGGATTTTGAGCCATATCATCACTAATTGTCTCTAGCCTTCATTGCTTTATATACCAGCCGGAAGACCCCAACCAGAAAGCCAGTCTACATCTTCCTACATGGCTTAAACTAATTGTTGTGGATTTCATTGACTGATGAAGCCCTGTTTTGGTTAGACCACCAATAGCTCCCTCTTTCCCTGCCTGATCTTATTCACCTAACATTTCTCGTTGAAGCAGGCGATGGCTGGGCATGCGTAACACACGTCCTGGTCACCTCAGTCGGTGTAACTTCACAATCTTGTCTATTGATATCTCCTCAATATCTCATGCTACGCATAGCTGGAACACTGATATCTAGCCAGGTAAGAGGAAGAAACGAGTCCCTTTAAACCTTTCCAACTGATAGTGATACGTGATTGTTGTTGTTGTTGTTGCTGTTGGTTACGCAGCTGTCTTCATCACATCTGCTTTCTCTATATATTCACCTGAATTTCTCTTTTCGCTGCCTCTTACATCAAATTATCGATTTTTGTTCGCAAAACTTGAAGTTCGTAAGATACGAGACGCAAATCCTCCACATACACACACACACACACAATCTAAATCTTCTAGGGTCTATTTTTGTCAGTTCAACAAATGTCCATCACCTTAATCTCTACCATGTAGGGTTTGTTGCACGATCCAGTAGTCACCACAATCAGGAATACCATTTGTCACGGAAGGCAGCCTTGTCTTATTCCCATTGTCTTCAGTTCGTATCTTTAACTGAGTGAATCACCTGGCACATAGCATCATCATGTAGCTATTGAACAAGGTCAATAAACGTTTGTTACAATTTATTGTTGAAACGCAGAAAAAAGCTTGGTACAATATGACACCAAGAAAGATCCGCCACACAATAATAATAAAACAACATAGATCAAAAGTAAAAAAAGATTTAAGTAGAGAGCGGATAAAGAACTTCATCCGGAAGGAAAACAGTCATGCTTAACAAATTCAAACAGTATTCATCAACTATCATCGGGAAGGGAAGAAAGAAGGAAATTGCAACACGTTCGTCATTAATGATTACGATTCTTGGCCATATCCGATAACGTTTCGAGCCATCGATTCGAACTATCTCGCAGACCCCAACCAGGGAGTCGTGACACACCAACCGATGCTAATCTAGCACAAAAATCCTTCATCCCACGACGCCACGTCATGGACTGACCACCTCTCCGCCTTTTCCATCCCGTACCAGGGCTGGCTAGTGAACAGAGACCTGTACGGAAGCCTCTGGGGTGACATTCGGAGCACATGTCCAAGCCACCGGAGCCGGTGTTTCCAGATGACAACACTCAATGAATGATGATATCCACTATGTTCAAACACACGCTGCAGAACCTCAGAATTACTCACGCGATGATGCCATCGGACGCAAGCTATCCTAAGGAGACAGTGGTGATCGCACACACAGAGTCGTCACACATCCTCAGCCCACTCGGAGAGGCCAGGTTTCACAGGCGTAGAGTAGGGCAGCCCGCACCGAAGCATTGTACACCCGACCTTTGACAACCAGACTAACGTCGCGACGGCGCCACAGGTGGTTCAAGTTGATGTATGCCACCTTAGCCTTCGTTATACGGTTGGAAATCTCATCCGTCACCCCTCCATCAGCACTCACACAACTACCCAGATACACAAACTTATCAACAACTTCAAGCGGTTCACCCGGAAGAGTGAGTGCAGGTACAGGCTCCTGCCAATCTTGTAACAGTACTTTGTACTTATATGGCGCAAACCACATACCATACTTACTGACACTGATCGCCAACTGATTAAGTGCGATTTGGGAAGCCTGTATGCAATCGCACAGTAAGACGATATCGTCTGCATACTCGAGGTCGAAAAGTTTATCTCCTCCAGGTGGCAGACCTACACCACCTTCACGCACATCCTTCACAGCTGACTCCAGAATGTCATCGATGGCAAAGTTAAAGAGAAATGGAGAGATTGGGCAACCCTGTCTAACCCCACTCTTGGTTGGGAACAGTGATGATAGTTGGTGGTATGCCCTCACTCCACCTGAGGTGTTTCTGTATAGGGCTTTCAAGATGTTAACAAATTTCTCAGGTGCACCTCTCTCTAACAGACAGTTCCAGATCACGAATCGAAAGCAGCCCTAATATCAAGAAACACAACGATCATTGGCCTGCAATACGTGTGGCGGTGTTCCAACAACTGACGAAGGGTGAACACATGATCAATGCATCCACACGCTGAACGAAACCCAGCCTGTTCTTCGCGAATCAATCCTTCAAGTATTTTGCACAACCTGCGAAGCAAGATAGAAGCCAATATTTTAGACGCAACCGGTAGCAGACTGATACCCCTATGATTGTCACACGAATTAAGTCGACCCTCTTTAAAGATGGGGACGATAATGGCTTCGTTCCACATTGATGGTACACTCTCAATCTCCTATATCTTCCTGAACAATCCAGTTAGATTCCATTATGGGTAAACTTTTGTTTTGATAAAGTCTCACAGTGTTATACAGTAATGTTTACTGATGACGTTTCGAGCACAATTTATTGCCACTCATAATCATATCAAGATATTCACACGACTTCCTAACTTCATTTATATAGTTCCATTATTTTTCACTTGATTTGATTGGCAGTAGTATGTTGCATATTTCAGGTATGAGTGAAGAATCATTCCTATTCCATGTGTTGGGTGTAGACTCGATGAACCAGGTTGGATTCAGTAATCAACCTCTCTCTCCACCTACATAGATTAGTTCTTAGAATTTTAACCCTCTCCCACCAAGCTATTGTGTGGTTGTGTGTTAGCGCATGCATTGCAAATGCTGAGCTCTTTTCTAAATTACTTATCTTTTCAGGGTCAACCATTCTTACCTTAGCTAAATTCTTATGTTCTGATAATCTTATTACCCCTGATCTGCTAGTTTGACCTATGTAGTTGACCTCACAGTCATTGCATGGTATTTTGTAAATTATATTATTTTGTCTAATTGGGTCAACTGGGTCCTTTAACCTACACAGCTTGTCCCTGAGTGAGTTTGTAGATTTAAATGCCACCCTAATTTCTGCTTTATTTAGAATCCTACGTAGGGTTTCAGATGTCCCCTCTTTATATGGCATACGTGTAGATGACTTATATTCTCTCTTATTTATGTTATTATTAATAGTTTCACAATTGTTTTTTATTTTTCGTTTGGCCTTTTCTGATCTTCCTAATGAATTTTAAAGGATAGTTATTTAACACCAAAGTCTCTTCTATCTGTTTTAGTTCATCATAGAATGGTGGCCAGACTCTCACAATGACTTATGGCGTTTGGGAATAAACAATTGGGTCAGTTTATCACATTGAAACATCAGCCGAATAGCTTCATGGTGGATGCCGTCAATTGTCTTTATTAGGATATTACAGTTGATATGATAGTTAATACAATGTAGAAGAATTGTTGGAGGCTATCAGCCACAGGAAGCCCTGCCAGGCCTCAGTTTCATGTTAGTTGGCACTCACCAGCCAGTCATCAAGGCGTATCTGCAACCTTAAAGGAACTTATGCCCCCCCACCCTCTGAAATTCGAACCCATGTCACCCAGTGTCACTCTACACCAACAAAAAGGATTAGTGGTAGATCAGAATAAGTACAACGTTAAAGGATATCACGCACCGCGTGAAGCAGGCCCTCAAGTGAAATCCCACTAAGAAACGACAAGTTGGCAATGAGTCCAAAGATGTCATGGAACAGAATCCTGTAAGAAAATGAAATTTTATGGACAGCCATAAAACCAGCTGAAAAAGACCCCAGAGAACAGGATGAAATGGAGATATCTAGTTAGAGGCCTTGTGTTCGACTAGGAACACCCATGAGTTCCACTGTCAACCCTCCACTCTTAAGGAAAAGAGAAAGATAGAAAAAAACTTCCTATCACTTACAATCATTGGATTTAGGATCATTAATTCTTTGAACTATTTCATTACGTTGTTTATTTGTTGTTTGACCATCCAGGCGTAGACATGATTGTCCAGTGACTAAATTACACAACTTTTCGAGTAGATCAAGAGTCTAGCGAACAAAACAGAAACGGAAAAGGTGTATTGTTAATTATAAGATGAGAAAATATGAACAATATGAGCAGTAATAATTTATGCTTGAAACGTGGTCATTGGTTAACATTACTGTACTGTATAACACTGCACTGTGTGACAGTTTATCAAAATAAAATCTTATCCATAATGGAGTAGTTATACTCTACCACCAAAGTGCCCAAGTTTTATACTTATATCAAGACTAAAATAAGCATCAAAGAAAAGTTTATTTGACAGAATGTAGAATGATGCACAGTTAACAACTGAACGGATGACTTCCAAACTGAATCATTGGTCATTGGATACACGTTAAATACATGGCCATGCAGTGGGAATGATACAACACTTGTCTCAGATATGCGAAAAATTGTATTTAAAGGAACTATATGAAGTTGTTGTTCATTACCTTCACGTCCCAATCGATAGCTGCTACCTTGATGTGGTGGTCGGTGGGCTCGCAATGACCCAACAAGCTACAGTGGCTGAAACTAATGATCCTCCAGGTCCTAACATGCCACGAAGATTGTAATGATGGAGATTAGACTGAAAGCAGTTACTGTTACAGTGTAAGTTATTTGCGGTATGTTGGGGGTATATGTGGAAAAAGTCGCACTGCTGGGAAACAGGGATGTAACAGCAGTAAGGTAGTTCCCCTCAAATGACCAGTACGCCAGCCACCTATGCTGTCTCACCACAGTGCACAAGTTTTACTCTTATATCTACCGCCCACATACTTACTATCTATCTATTTATTTTCAATATAGGACTTTGCACCGATGTGTAGCAGTTCACGTCACCACACTCACTTCATGTAGCACACAAAGCAAGAGGCGAAAGTAGAAGAAATCCATAATAGAGACAGCAAACAGAGGTGTGAGACAAAGGAATAGTAATAACGAAGAACAATAGTTTCATTGGAAATCAAAAGTCACAAGGAGTGGATGCATCTGCGCCAGTCGTTGAGAAGGATGTTGAGCATTATCACCAATTGTCTCCAGCCTTCATTGGTTTTTACCGTCCCGAAGACCCCAACCAGTCAGGAAGTCTACACCTTCCTACGTGGCTTAAACTAACTGTTGTAGATTTAATTGACTGGTGTGGCCATGTTTTGGTTTGACCACCGCTAGCTCTTTTCCAGCCTGACCCTATGTCACACGAAGCTTTCACGTGGCGGGAATATTCCTGGCAAAAAAACAAAGGGTGAATGTAAACATTTGGAGACTATAACCGGAATTCGTGGACATCCATTTCTAGCTGCCACACTCCCTCCAAGTACCACACAAATCAAGAGAAGAGAGTAAAGAGAGATTCAAGAGAGAGAGATAGTTAACAGAAGTGAGTAGTGAGGTAAAAAGAATAGTAGTAATATGGAAGGACAACAATAGAGCTTTATTGAATATGACTGGCTAATCACAAAGAGTGAATGTATCTGTGCCAGCCATTGAGAACGATCATTTTGACCAATATCACCAATTGTCTCCACGATTCATTGGTTCTCACCTAACATTCCGAGGACCCCAACCAGGAATACAGCAAATCTACATCTCCCCATGTATCTGGCCTAAACTAACTACTGTGAATTTCATTGACTGATGAAACCATGTTTTCGTTTGACCAACACCACCACTAGCTGTCTCTTTTCCAACCCGATCAATCCTACGTCAGTCAGCTAACATTGCCCGTTGGTCAGGGAAGGCGTTGGATGGCTAGGGATGGATGTGTAACAAATGTCCTAACCATCTCAACCGATACGGCTGCTTAACAACCTCGTCCATTGAATTCCCCTCCTTGCCTAACCTAAACATTGCTCACCCTATTACACCAACCACTTAACACGGGATATAGAGAGCAGACACACCTATGATCAAAGACAACTAGTGGGCCATTTTATATCTTCCAATCTCCATGGCCATGTATCACAGCCAGCCAAAAGGGAGGACAGAGAGAACAAACTTCTGAGCAGTACACAGACCTCGTTTCGTCGACAGCCAGCAGGCCGATATCACGTCTACTAAGCGAGAGATGACGTAAGTTGTCAGGCATATGCCAAACGAGCCTTTTGTATCCGTGCTGAGATTTCGTCGGCGACCAACCCACTGGTGTTGGCTGGTGCAACCTCCCCAAATAATCGAAGTAGTCAACACGCTCAATTCGGTAATGTTCCCAACAATCCATGGAAATTAGTTCATAACCTATCTAACCTACATCTAAGTGAACTTAAGCTGCACGTACTACCACTCGGTTTTAATTTTCATATTCCAAGAAAATATGTGACAGAAACGATGTAGAAAGCCAGTTTGAGAAACTATATAGTCAATTATAACTGAGTTGAAGCCAATTCATGAAGAAAGACACAGATGTAGTCCAGTCCTGTACGTCAGTGTTTCAATGGTAGGAATGCTCACCAACCCCCCACACAAGTGCTCCAGGTTCGATTCTTGGTCGAAGTACACACCTTAACCTCACCTAGCCGATTATAAACCTGGTAAAATATAGAGGATTGAAGGTGAGGCTAACAACCTTACTTCGTAAAGCAAAACAACACCATGGTGGCTACTGAAACATCAGAAACTACACTTTGAAGCTCTGTATTCCACTCAGAACGCGAGGGAATAAAAACTAAACATGAAAAAAAAGCGCAACAGAAAAACTTATGAAAATGCACTAACTTGTGTAAAATTAGAGACTAAAATAAGACGATCTTTCATAGGTACATTATTTATAGTAGTACTGTTCATTGCTTTGTTCAGACATGGTCGTTTGGGAAGTTTTGCGGTACTCTGTATACCAGAAGATGTTGCCGACGACGACCCTGATGACGATGAGTGTTTATGAAATAAACGTTTTAACATGAAATAGAGTGTGTTAAATTTTCCTGACAATCGGATAAATTCACCGGAATTCTTTTGATGAATATCTTCACTAGCTGAATTGGAGGTATTTAACAATTGCATTAAGTCTTCTGTCAACTTCGACGGTAACTATATATTCATTATAAAACAAGGGAGTATAAAAACACAATCACACTAGTAGTAATGAGGAAAATACAAGGAGGAATAAAATTATCGTATTGTGGTGAGAGCAGGCTGCTAACCAATTGGTAGACATTAATCTACGTCAAGGTTCAGGTCACTAATATTGGCCGTGAGAAAATATGAACAAGGCTGATTCAACAACCAATCACAGCAGACTTAAACGTGGGCAAATATGATTCGTAGATAGATGGCTCCACTTTCCGAGAAATCTCGGAAACAAGCAATCTGAAGACTGCGTTCGTCTACTTCAATAAGCTATGATAATGTACATGAAATACATATAAATACGTGCTGATTTCCCTAATAAAATGATCTGTTGTCTGGCCCTTGTCTTCTGTTGTTACAGTATATTCAATAATTAATTTGTTTATAGGATGGAAAATTCCCATTGTAACATATAGAAAATCAGAACAAGTGGTGATTCAGCGAAGAGACTCTTTTCAACAAGGAATTTATTATCAAGGCGTACAATCGCATATATATGGTTTTTTTTAAGAAGTTATATCCAGTGAGGGAATTGAATCATAGATGTGAATGCATAAAATAATAATAATAATAATAATATGAAGTTCAATTAAAACTAAATTGTTTGTGATTATGATCATAGGTAAATGTCAAGTGGCAAAGCAAATTAACATCATATATATAGAATAATTCATAGGATGGATAGAACTTGGAGTACAATTAGAGGATTAGTAGGTAAATCGAATAAAAGAAAAAACGTTACATTATCAAATTTCATACAATATTCTACTAATCCTATAATTATGCACCCCCTCCTACTAACATCTATACACCTTATGTATTATTCTATTCACAGGAAACGTACATGGAATGGACAACTAATTAAATTTTACAGTTGGGTGCCTATTCCCAGGAAAAGAAACTTAATTCATTCACTCTGCTTTAGAATAAGGAAAATTTGTAGTTCTGATTGCTTTGACTCAGAACTTGACTTCTTAAAAGCCACACTCGCAGAAAACGGTTACCCTAACCGATTTATTGACAGCAATATGAAAGATAAGCAGTCTAAACAGGTCACCGACTCAGCTCCAAAGAAAACCCTAATTCATGAACTTGGAATTCAAAGGAGATCAAGCTTCAGATATGCTCAAAAACTGTCTTTCTAAATCAGTCAGTAAGACGTTCTTTGCAGAAGAATTGCAAATGACCTTCATCATCTGTAAGTTGTTCTCCATCTCTGTAAAAGATAAGCCCCTTCGTCTGACCGCCTCCATGTGCACCTATCAGTCCACCTACTCTTGTGGAGTAAGGTACATTCGCCGGATACGAGAACATATTGCAGCTTGAGTTTTACAAGGGAGAAAGGAAGTGTGTGTGCGTAGCTGTATTCTGGAACACGTGATCGACTTCTGTCAATCGGTCAACCCTTACCATGATTTCAAGATCATATATAGAATTCATGCTAACTTCCCGCGTTTTCTTCGTTATAGACTTCTAAAGACAGCTGAGGCCTTGGCAATTCATGACTTTAAGCCAGCCACACTTTTGTGTACAAAAGAAGTATGTACAGTGCCTACTTCTGCCTTGGCCGTAGAGGGATAGACATTTATTTATTTATTTTCTTTATTTAGTTATTCTAGGTACTTTTCCCTTATTACTACGATTATTATTATTATTATTGCTATTCTCACTCTGAATCTATTCCACTTGACCCACTAGACATTTTAAACCCAAAATTATTAATTTTTATATTTTTTATTTTTACAATATTAAATTCTATGTTATCAAATTTCACACCATGTTATGTAACATTTTATATTCGTCTACTAATCTCATAATTATGTACTCCTTTCCAAAATCTATACACCTTATGTATTATTCTATATATGACATTAATTATTTTGTCACTTGACATTTAACTATGATTATATAATCACAAATATTTTAATTGCATTTCATACTACTACTACTACTATTATTATTATTATTATTATTATTTCATGTATTCCTACCACTGATTCGATTCCCTTACCGGATATAACTTCTTTAAAAAAATAATAATAATAAAATGATAATAAATTCGTTGCTGAAAAGAGTCTCTTCACCAAAAATCTAATAATTGAAGATATTCAATATGTTTTTAAAAAAACAACACCACTAAACACACTGTGAGCAAATTACCCGATTATCTATAGAATTTTTTCCTGTATCAAATTGAGTTAAATATCTGCTTAACAAATATGGATGATTGTGTAGTTTACGAAAAGCTGTTATAATCGATAGAATAGTATTATGATGCTTTGATGATGACGCCGACGACGATGATGATGATGATGATGGGAAGGCGAAAACATCTTCAATAGCTTCATCAAAATCTTCATCGCTTCCGTCAACATCTTCGTCTTCTTCAAATTTACTTCGACGATGATTTGCATTAAATGTTTTATTCATCCAATCGGTGAGAACACATTCTAAGTCTGTTTGCAGTTTACTTGGACGACAAAATACGATATGTTCAGCTGTGGATATAATAAGATAAAATAAAAAGTAACTAATATATATTCAAGACGGAGGTGATCAAGATAACCGAGCAACCAACCAACAACACCAACATTAACAACAACCAGCACCAATCACCATCAACAGGAGAGATTTAACCGAGGTTACTTCTCGCTTTCACTTATCAGGCCAGGAAGCACAGTTTCAACCATAAACCAGAGGAACTTATGTCTGTCTGTCTGTCTGTCTGTTTCGACATAGAACTTTGCACAGATGTGCACCAGTTCAAGTCGTCACATTCCCTCCATGTAGCACACAAAGCAACAGAAGAAAGTAGAAGAAATGCCATAATAGAGACAGTAAACAGAGGTGTGTGACAAATGAATAGAAATAACGAAAAACAATATAATTTCATTGGAAATCATAAGTCACAAGGAGTGGATGCATCTGCGCCAGCCAGCCATTGAGAACGATCACTTTGAGCCATATCAACAATTGTCACCAGTCATTGGTTTTTAACGTCCTGAAGACCCCGACCAGTCAGGAAGCCAGTCTGCATCTTCCTACGTGACTTAAACTAACTGTTTTGGATTTCATTGACTGTTGAAACCATGTTTTGGTGTGACCACCGCTAGCTCTTTTTCAGCCTATCCCTATGTCAGTCAGCTAACATTTCTCGTCGACGAAGGCGATGACTAGGCAAACGTAACACATATCCTAACTATCTCAGTCGATGTAGCTTCATAGACTTGTCGATTGATTTCCCCTCCTTACCTAGCCTACCACTCGACCAATGCCTAACCTTAATATTGCTCACCTCACCATACCACTTTTCCAACACGGGGGATAGAACGCAGAAATCGATGATCAAAGACAGCTAGTCGGCCTTTTCAAGTCGTCCACTCTCAATGACCAGGTCTCACAGCCAGCCGAAAAGGAGGACGGAGCGGACTGCTGAGCAGTACACACGCCCTTTGGTCGATAGTCAGCCGGATAACACGTCTACTAAGCCAGAGACGGCGTAAACTAGCATATGCGAAACTAGTCCTCTGTATCCGTGCTGAGATTTCGTCAGAGATCAACCCGTTGAGGTTGATGCCACTTCCCAAGTATATGAAGCGGTCAACGTGCTCTACTACTTCACTCCCTATTTCTAAACTAGGAGTCAGTGTAGTCCAGTTCAGTCCTGTAACATCATCTATTTGACAGCAGGAGCCAATCGCATGCCAAACATTCGAAAATTGCTGCCCAGTTCAAGGTGTTCAGAAGACTACATTTTGTCAGTGTCTTCACCTAGGCGGGAGGACTATATCATCTGCATATTCTAAGTTAATGAGATTATTCCCTGGTAGGAAGTCAATCCCTGAGTCTCCACTGGTACATCTATGATGACATTGAATAGAAATGGGATAATGGGCAATCCTGACGGACACCACTAATTGTCACCATTTCAGATGACAACTCTCCGTAGGCTCTTTCCTGGCTGGCTGTATGAGTTCGAGTAGAGTGAATGCCTTGATCAGTGAGATGTATTTTCTCGGCATCCCCTTTACAGCCAAGCATCGCCAGGATAACCGATGAAGATGTCAAAGCCAGTCAGAATCGAAAAGGCTAGATACGCCTTCATCAACCTAAAAGCAATTTGGAAATCTTCTGCACTGCACTGCACTCAGCCAACCGGCCAGCATAAACAACAAGATTTGGATTCTGTTTAACACAAATGTCAAGTCAGTCAGTCAGTTCTTCTATACGGGTCAGAAATTTGTACTGCATATCACGGAAGGGATTTCCAACGAGTTGCAGACTTTTATCAACAGCCGCCTCCACACTGAATATCAAATGGCCAGCCAGTCGGCCAGAAAGAATTAGCGACAAGAAATTCTGCCTGGCGACGAACCAACCAAGAGCTGATTGCTCAACAGTTATGTAGGAAAAAAATGGAAGTGGATAGGGCATACTTTGAGGAGGCCCTCGAATGACATCACACACACAATGCAGGCCATCATTCGAGTGGAATCCCAATGGGAAGTGATGAGTAGGTCGGCAGTGTTACAGTGACATGGAGGAGATCGTGTAACGATAAGAAGGAAATGAGGGATTATCGGCAATCGAGAATGGCAGAAAATAGAAGAAAGTGAAGATGTGATGTTGAAGCCTTACACAATCCACTCGGAACCGAAGGGAATAATAGTACATATTTAAAATTTGCAATTTATACAAATCACCATGTGGAATTGCATCATACATAGTTTCCTTTGAAAACGGAAATTATGCACACTACAATTATGTGTGATCTACTCACCGACAAGTTCGTTTAATTAGCCAGCCAGAATCCAGGGGTGTAATGGGAGATTGTAGAGACGTGATTCATTGGCTTAAACATTCTACTTTCGGTCCCGGGTTCGAGTTCCACACTCCCCTCCTACTTCAGCCTAGTAATAATAATAATAACAGCTTTATTCCAAACACTATTTGTGGTACAGGTATGGAATTTTCAGCGTGCATTACAATATATTGCATCTAATTACCTCATAAATTTTATAAGACTTTTAAAATCAAAAAGTAACACCCAAAAAAAGAAGATAAAGAAAAAGAAACAGCGTTGCGTTTACATTTTCAACAATCCACCACAAAATATGAAGTATAAAATTAGTGTGCAATAGAAGATGTGAACAACAGTGTAATAGTAACGAGGAAAGGAAAACAAAAACCAATGGGACTATTTGTTAGAGTGCCGTAGTAAGTTGATCGTGTTATACCTAACGGATTTCTCATCACATAGCAGCTGTGCCAGATATAGTATTGTGGAGTTTTTGTACTTGGTAGTCCTAGCATATAGCCGCCTATAGCTGCTTCTAGTTCTACCAGATGAAATGCAAAGAGAAAGAGCTGCGTATAGAGAGGATTCTCAGGGTCTGACAATATTGTATTCGCTAGTTTCTTACATGACATAATATGTTTATCCACAATAGTGTTAACCACTTGGTTTAACGATATCCCCCCACTTGCCCCTACTGACGGCTTTTAGTGCCTGCCCTTCTCAGCAACGCAAGGTCTTTCTTAAGTAGTCCAGGAAAGATTAATGGGGAGCAGTAAAGACGGGGGATGGGTAGAATGCAAGAATTGACAAACTGAGAAAGCAAAGACTGCTTTATGCCAGATTGCCTAAATTTCCTAATTTAGAACGTTAAGCGAAACATCTTTCTAGTAACTAGCAAGATGTGGGAGGAATACGGCTCATAACCCAGTAATGGGTGATCGAGTAATACCTAATTAACTAACTAACTAACTAACTAAGGAGGAGAACACGTGGAATATTTGATTAGAAGATTGTGAAAAATAAAACAACCTTTTTTGTAAAACAATAAACAACAACAAACAAAAACAAAAACTTACTTTTATTAGTCAACTTTGGTGCAATCACATCAGATGTACGCCTTAGAAAAAAGCTATTCATTAGACGAATCAATTTTGCTGATGGGCTTTCTAAATCACTGCTATCCCAATCGTTATCGTCATCACCACCGCCAATAACAGCAGCGGCCATCGTAGCTGTATCATAATTCCAAAAATCGTCATCATCACCGTCATTGTCATCCTCTTCACCTGATGATTCATGAGGAGTAACAGTAGTACCAGCAGAGGTAACAGAAGACTTTTCACTTTGTAATTTACGACTATTCAATAAAGGGATAACAAATTGACGACGAAATTCTTCTAAGCTGGAAGTTAATCGTCCAGGAACACAAAAATTAGCTAACGACCATAGTTCATTTAAATGATTTTGAAGTGGAGTACCCGTTAGTAGTAATCGTCTATTGGCGCGTAATTTACAAAGTGCCTATAAACAATAATAGTGTAAAGCAAAACACATGAAGGATTACTGGAGAATTATGTAAGAGATTAAAGTTCTTAAGTTATATATGTTAAAAGCTGCTTTAGACAGGTGAAAGTCAAATTACAATGTAGTGTAGTAGTCTCCTTACAGGCGAAAAAAGCAAGTGGACGGTAAAAGTGGAGAAGATAAGACTTCAAGTTAATAAAGATGACATAGAGAAGATGGAGGTGATGAAAACCACCAACCAACTACTATTGTAACAACAGAAGACAAGGGCCAGGCAACCGATCGTTTTATTATGAAAATCAATACGTATTTATACATATTTCACATACATTATTATAGCTTATGCAAGTAGACAAGCGCAGTTATCTGATTGGTTGTTTATCAGAAGTTAGGCAGACAAACGCAGGCTTCTGATTGGTTGTTTCAGGATTCCTCGACAAATAGAGTTCTCTATCTGCGAATCATATTTTGCCACGTTAACTTTGCTGTGATTGGTTGTTGAATCAGCCTTGCTCATATTTTCTCACGGCCTGCTCTCACCACACTACTACCACCACCAACAACAACAAGCCTCAGTTATCATTAACTGGAGAAATTCGAAGGAAGCCACCTCTCTGTTACTTATCTAAGCAGTATCTTTGCAACTACAAGTTGTAAACAAAACGCTCAGACTAAGGCACAAAGAGAGACACTGTGTAACCTGGCAACCTCAATCACCAAATCACCGCTGTACTCAGATAGACCATTTGGCGATAGGGTGTCGTTAATGAGGATTAGCAGAAGACTACCACCGCTTCTGGAACACATGTATAAACTCACACCCTGATTCACGCGCGTCTATGCTTGTGATTAAATGGACATAAGAAATTGACGGCAGCGGAACAGTTACGTCCCCAACTAGATCGAGACTCTAAGTCCCTATTTAAGGAAGAAATAGCTAAACGAGTACCTGAGGTCGACAGTAGGACTCCTCCTGAGGTAGCCTGGCACAACATACAGTTAGCTGTAGACACAGCTGTAAAAGCTATTAATAACTTGAAACCTAAAGTTAGTAAGAGCCATTGGATTTTTACTACCACACCAGAAATGATTGATGCGAGAAGACTCATTCCAGCGAGCTCCGATTATGATGAGGAGCGAAAGCTACCCAAACACAAACCAACAAGAAGTCTTCGCAACGACCGTGAACAGTGGTGGGCGACAAAAACGAAAAAGATGGAAAAGGCATCGGTGATTGGTAACACTCGACAACTATTTAGGCTTATCAGGGAAACAGGTGATAAAAGCCAAATGATAAGTCAAACAATCTCTGAGAAAAATGGTACCATAATTAGCTCCCAGGATAGACGATTGAACCGCTGGGAAGAACACTATGAGGAGCAGTTCAATCGGCCTACAGCCAGGCTCAACCTGCCGAACATCCAACACCTCCCTGAATAGGATATAGACACAGGTCCTCCGTCCCTAACTGAGATTACTAAAGCTGTCACCAATCTGAAACTAGGCAAAGCAGAAGGGACCTAATGGAATGACTCCAGAGGTATTTAAGCACGGTGGAGACAGTTTACTCTCTACTTTAACTGAGGTGCTAGGAAGCGTCTGGGAATCACAGGAAGTCCCGTCGGGTTCGTGTAAGTCACTGATTATCCCCGTATACAAGACGGGAGACAAGTCTTCCTGTGATAAACACAAAGGGATAAGCTTGACTGATATGGTATCTAAGGTTCTAGGCTCAGTAACAATGTGTAGACTAAGTGGTGCTCGGGAGGAGCAAACACGAGAGAACCAGTCAGGATTTAGATCAGGAAGAGGGTGTATTGATCATATCTTCACCCTCCGACAGATTCTAGAACATAGGAATTCCTACCGGCGTCCAACAATCATTATATTTCTTGACCTAAAGACGGCATTCGATTCTGTCAACCGAGAGGTACTCTGGCGATGCCTGGCTGTGAAAGGAATGCCAAGAAAATACATCTCACTGATCAAGGCATTCACTCTACTCGAACACGTGCAGCCAGGCAGGTAAGAGCCTACGGAGAGTTGTGATCTGAAGTGGTGACAATTAGTGGTGTCCGTCAGGAATGCCCACTATTCCCATTTCTCTTTAATTCAATCATAAATGTAGTAATGGGATTAACCCCAACCCACTTCAGCCACTCAGGAATTGATTGACTTTTTACCACCAGGTAATAATCTCATTGACTTAGAATATGCAGATGATATAGTCCTCCCGCCTAGGTGAAGACATTGACAAAATGTAGCGTCTTCTGAACACCTTGAGCTGATCAGCAATTTTCGAATGTTTGGCATGCGATTGGCTCCTGCTGTCAAATGTAAAAGGATGTTACAGGACTGGACTACAGTGATTCGCTCGTAGCTTACAGATGCGGAGTGAAGTGGATGGTGGAGCACGTTGATCACTTGACTTATTTGGAGAGTTACATAGGCCAGCCCAGAGGGTTGATCGCTGACGGAATCTCAGCACGGATACAGAAGACTCCTTTGACATATTCCTGCGAACTTACGCTATCTCTCGCTTAGTAGATGTGATATCCGGCTATTGATCAAAGGACATACATACTTCTCAGCAGTCCTCTCCATCCTCCTTTATGACTGGCTATGAGACATGGCCACTGAAAGTAGAAGACATAAAAAGGCCGGATAGCTGTGTTCTATCTGCCGTGTTAAGTGGTATAATACGGTAAGAGATATTGAGGTTCTTCCATATTACTATTCCATTTCCCTCACTCACACTTCTGTTGATTATTTCTCTCTATTTTGAATCTCTCTTTGTTGTCTTCTCTTGATTTGTGTGGTACATGGAGAAAGGGTGGCAAGTTCAACTGCTGCACATCTGTTCAAAGTTCTACGTTAAAACCAGTCGGTCAATCAGTTTAATCCTACGTCAGCTAACACCTTTCGATGAGAAAGAAGACACTTCAGCATGAATAACTCGCGCCTTGGCCATCTCAATCGACGCAGCTTTGTAACTTCATCGATTGAATTCCCCTACGCTTCCCAGCCTAGTGATCTACATTGTCACATGGGATGATATAATAATAAGGTACTGTCCACATAAACGATCTTGGATAGCCGAGGGTGGGTAAACTCTGTTCTTCCTCTCGAAATGTTTTCATATGGCCAAGCATCCATTGCCTCTACCAAACAAGTTCTACTAGCTGTTTTCACAAAAGTGGAAGAGCGACTGCGAACGTTTGGAGCCTACCACTAGACTGAGAAGCTGGGAAATCCTGATTTCAATGCTATATTCTACATGGCATCCAGAATCCGAATGGCTCAAATAGCGTATGAATCTGTCTTGGTCACCGTTGACAATCGTTACAAAGCTCCACCTCCTTTTAGATAAGCGATAGGACCCAGCATAAAATAGCATATCATCCTTTCTCACGAATTGTGTGATTTACCTTGTCAGTGGAGTTACCCATATTGTGATTTAGTGTGTGTATGATCAATTCATCATCTTTTGTCTCATCTTGGTCTTTGTCGGACCACCAACCAATCAGAATGGATATTCCAAACCAACAAGAACAGTCCATTTTCACGGTTGTGAACCAGCTGTATTGTCACCAATTAAATATATAAATTCACGAAAAATCCCCATCCGAACGTTAGTAGACAGAAGACCAATAGTTCAGCGAAGAGTCTCTTTTCGGCAGCGAATTCATTTCCACAGCTGTACCACTTCTATGTGTGTATATATCAGTTCACCTGTTGCTGTGAAGCTAAGTACACCGGTCGTTCGACGCGCATCCTGTCAAAAAGGGTCAAAGAACACTATCCAGCATGGCTGCAGAAAGGAAGTAGTGTAATAATCGGACATCTCTTCACCCCTGGTCATTCCATCTCAACAAACGTCTCCTGCTTCAAAGTGATTTATAAAGTGAAGAACAACCTACCAAAGACAATACGTTTCTGTTTTCGTTGCATTGCTAAAACCCTAGCCATTCAGTTGGAAGAACCAGAACTATGCAGTCACAGATCATTATTAAATGGTGAATATGTGAAATGAGTGAGATGGAGTCATATATTGAGAATATAAATTATGTCAGTAATAATGAAACCGACTAGTATAAATGGGAAATCCGATAGAGCTGATAAATTCTTACAACTGAGGGTATAAATTATGAAGATAGCACAACAGAAGCGGGTGAAACGATATTTGCACCCTGCAGTGGTCATATGCAGGAGAAGGTCCGTCGAATTGTTTGTGACTAATGGGTGGCTGGCTAGAGGATATCACTTTCATGGTTGGTGTAGTGAAAGTCTTCTTTAGTGAACTTCAAATTCTTCTCCTCTTCAATATATGGGAGGTGGCGTCCATCGTTAAATTTAGGCTCATGCATAGTATTTTCTTTGTCATTGAACCCGCATCGTCCTCATTGTGGTCTTCGTTTCATGTCCTCCGCAGAAACTGTCAGCTACCCATTTCCCACCATGATCATTCCGAGAATTTAGACCTCTTCTTTTAATCAGTTGAATGATTCACACTCATCTGATATGATAAGCGGGTGAAATTTTGTTGTCTGGCTGTTCCGTGAATGTATTCTGTAAAATGACGTTTCCATAATCCTATAGTGTCTGATCGTTAATTCTACATCCAGCAATGGAGTCTTTGATTCGTTTCCTGCTTCCAGTTTAATTCATTTCAAGGATGAGAGTTAATCAATACCTGATAGAGGAAATGTCTATCAGAATCACTATGAAAAGCTGTAAAAGTGTCGTCGGTATACCTTCTATGCATCAGTATTCTGTTTACAGGTGATTTTACAATTCTGTTGTCGAAACTAGGCATAAAGCATTCTGCCAAATTCGTGTTGTTAGTAGAGACCATGGCAACTTCACTATATGCTGAGATTTTGTAAATTCCGGGTTAATAATACTTTGATAAAGGTATTAGCAGCAGCATTAAATAGCGGAACGTCAGTAAAAACAGTAACATCGTTTTGTTTTTCATTCACTGGGATATACGTTAGGTAGTATAATAAGGTAAGTAATGTTGACGTTAGGCGTAGAGTGTTGGACAAACAGGGAAAATCAATCGACGAGGCTATAAAGTTACACAGATTGAGATGTCTAGGTCACACGTGCTGCGCATGCCTAACCATCACCTCCCCCACCCGACGGGCATTACTAGCTGATATAGGTGCAGGTTGGAAAAGGGTAAGTGGTGGCCAAACAAAAACATGGCCTCATCAATCCATGAAATCATTGACAGTTAAAGTGAGTCAGGTAGGGTAGGAGATGCAGACTTCCGGGTTGGGGCCCTCGGGACTGACTCTAGGAATCAATGACTGGAGACAATAGGTGAGTGACATGGCTCAAAGTGATCGTTGTCAATGGCCAGCGCAGATGTATTTAGTCTCTGTAATCTTTCATATTTCTTTCTACCATCACCCATTCTGTTTCGCTCTTATACTTGTCAAACTCTATTGATTCTCTTCACTCATCTACCTTTGTGTGCTATTTGGAACGTGGTGAATCTAACTGCTGTACTTCGTGCCAAGTTCTGTGTTGAATCCAGACAAAGAAACCTTTATTATAACGGGTCTATTGAGTTCAGTTATAACAATAAGACTTCAAGTCAAAGATGCCGTGGATGGATGGATGGATAGCCTTTTAAGACAACTGCCTAGCCTATATCGGTTTAGGTGGCCTGGCTGAATCCTAACCCTCGAACAAACTATGAGATTTTGTGTGACGCATCTCTAGGCGGTACCCATAACGTATCAAATTTGTGATTTAATAATAGTAATTACAATAATAATAATAATAATAAATAAAGTACCAAACTGTTACTGTCTTAAATTAAAAAAGCAGTAGAAGAAGGGAACTTACCATCGTCGTATTGATGTTAGAATTTTTCAACCGATGCCCTTCATCGCATACAACCATATCTAAATCAGTGATAGTATACACATCATTAGCGTGTTGTAGAAACATTTCATAAGACATAAGAAGAACTTGAGGACGATTGATAGCCGGTGTTGTTAAATAATTCTAGAGGGAGGATGAAAGACAGAAAGCAAATTTACTTTTATCGACGAAATCATCAACTAGGCTGTATATACATCCGTGGGAAAGTTTCAGAACTATTTCCAATCGAGGGTAGGAATGACATCGAATAACAAGACTACGAATAAGGATTATAATAAGCAGAATAATAACAAAATTAAACATGAAGTTTGAATAAGAAAAATAGTCGGATAATATTTATTGGGCGAATTGACTGTTTACGATTGCCACGGTAAAGAAAAGCGTTTGACATGCCTTTTTTGGAATGTATAGAGTTGGTTTGTATTTTTTGAATCGCTAATGTTTCAGCTATGCGTACACACATATCTTGATCTCAGTCCTTTTGAGAAGTTTGATTGGACCTCTCGTATAGTACTTTGAAGAACAATTCAAATGGAGCTGAGTTATCTAAGTTCACTAGATATTCTGTTATCTAAGATCACACACCTAGACGAATTAATGTGTAGAATTTGGTATGATTTCTCCATTGACATCCCCCAATGTGAGATTGGCGTCGGTGGCGAAGCGGTTAACACGCTTACCGACTATGCACACGGTCCGGGGTTCGATCCTCGGCCACCGACACACTCCTTTACCTTGCTAAGCCAGAAAAAATGCCGGTAAAGAGGAAAAGTTGGGCATTAGGCTAGCAACCCCCTCCTGTAAAAATAATCACCACTGCTACAGAAACTTCAAGCCACTAGCTTGAAGTGGCCCTATGTTTCACTGGGAACGTGAAAGAAAACAAGAACAACACCTGCTACCTTGACATGGTGGTCACCGGGCTTGCAAATCGCAATGACCCAACAAGCTACACTGACTGGAACTAATGTTCCTTAAAGTCCTACCATGGCAGGAAGATTGTGAGGATAGCGATTAGACTAAAAACAGTTGCCAGCATAGTGTACAATGTTTTGTTTTTTACACTATGCTGAGGATTTGTGGGTGAAGTCGTACTGCTGGGGAACAGAGATGTAACAGCAGTAATATGTTTCTCTCAGATGACCAGTATTCCAGTCACCTATGCTGTCTCTCCACATTAAAGAGAGGGGGTTAGCAACGGTCTACCCTAAAAATTGTACATCCCGACTTATCCCACGGTGGTCCGTAACCGGCGGTAATTTTACTAATACGGCACCAAATCAAAAAGCCAGTCCATACAGGCCGTGTGTAACCGGCCTCAAATAGTGTATCCCTGGGCTCTACGGTCACGCAAGAATAATTCTATTTCTATTTCTGGTACCCCAAGAATGAATCAACTTCCACGGTGTGGATGTGGGCAGCCTGGAAGTAACAACCACCCACACAGTCCCAAAAGCACACGAAGTCTTCCTGAGCATCATTCTTCTTTACCCACAATCACCCTCATCATTTGCTTCCCTACACTTCCAAAAATCAGTCAGTTATTCATCAACAGTGAATGATGCCAGGAGTAAAACTCGCCAAAAAAAAACATAATGAGACTATAAAGTAAAATATATACTTACCTTTACCGAATGATTTTGATCAACACAGTATATAGGTAAGCGTTCACGACCTAACCATTTAGAAAATTCTTTCGACCAATTCTACATAGAAATATAGAAAAGAAGCAAAATCATGCCATCTATTATTATTATTTCTTGAGTTCCGAGTGCAAAATACGGCCTGAACAGTAGACATCCCCATGAGACTTTCAGTTCTTTAAGATGACTTTCAGCTGGCTGGCTCCACACCTGCCTGCAAGCTTGCATTCTCTCCTCTTCACATAACCTCTTCCATGTCACCCTCGGATGTCCAACCTGTTGTTTACTATTCGGTTTCAACTACACGACCTACTTTGGCGTGTGATATTACTCCGTGGTCTCATTAGCGTACGTTCACAATCTACCTTCATATTTTCCCTTGAATATTTTGTTGGCGATTAGATTTTGAGCTGTTTTGGTATCAGAGTCAGTGAAATATCAGTCAATGAAATCCACAGCAGTTAGTCTAGGCTCTGGTCATGTAGGGAGGTGTAGACTAGCAGCTGGGGTGCTCGAGATGTCAAGAACCAATGAAGGCTGGAGACAATTAGTAGTGATATGGCTATAAATGATCGTTTTTTGATTTTTTTTTTGATTTTTGATTTACAGCTTGATTCCACACTGTATTTACTGTACAAGTATGGAATTTTCAGCATGGATATCGGTAGCCCAAATTTTGCAGGCCGACCATAGATATCAGGTGTGCGTCGGTGCGGGCTCGAACCCCGGACCATGTGCATGGTCGGTGAGAGTCCTAACCACTATGCCACCAACGCACAATGGCAGACGCGGGTGCATCCAATCCTAGTGATTACGAATATTTAGAAAGCAGAAAGATGGAGTGAAGTAATATTTACTTTTCAATTAGATCCTCATCTCACTCTGGCTCTACTCTAATAAACACGTATAGCACCTTTATTACAATACGCAACAGTTTACCAATCAAGTGGCACTGATATGTTTGTTAACAACAATTAAACAGTGTCAAAATGTCAATAGGTTGGTAATAAACGAATAAAATCAACACACAATTAAAAGATAGAAATGGTTAGAATAAATTAATTTTACAAGGATAACACATAAATTAAAGATGAAGTGGTCAAAATAAATAAAACTAAAATAATTTGAACAATTATAATTTTTTTATAGTTTTAAAGGTTTAATGGGAGGGGCGAAGTAGTCCGGTTAATACTTTCATGTAACGATGGCCACGATAAGAAAAGTGGCTGTACAAATTTCTTTTGAACACACACACAGGTTTGGCTTCTTCAGGTGGATTTTTATTGCTTCAGCTGTCTGTAGAAGACGAACTCGTAAGGCAAAATTAAGATTACTAGAAATGCAATAGATAATTTTAAATGCTGTATCAGTATCAACAAGGTGGGCTAAAACAGAACTACGAATATATCTTGTTTATCCCTTGCTCAACCACGTTGGATGATGTTCGCAAAGACGACGATGAACTTGCCTGATTATACGCCCAATGCAGCTTGCTCCGCAGCTGCAGTCAAACTGGTAGGTACACATAGAAGAGGCAAATTTAGGTAGTTTATCCTTATTTCTCGAACATAGAATACGGGTAGTTGTGAAGAGACAACGTACCTCTGCTGCATAATAAGCTCGTTAAACTGCATTCTTCAGTCGTTGTGTTATTAATTCGCTGATGTTGTCACCGAGGGACTGCAGTTTTATGAACATTAGTTTTTTTTTCGGAACTGTTGCCATAGTGACTCTGTTGTTCTTCCATATTAATATTCCTTTCCCCTCACTCACATTTCTGCTTATCATCTCTCTATTGATGGATTTCTCTTTAGTCACTTCTCTTGCTTTGGAGGGAGTGTGACAACTCGAATTGGTGCACATCTGTGCAAAGTTCCACGTTGAAACCAGTCAGTGTCAGGGTTTTTCGTAACTTATCCTTTTTCTGGCTGGCCATCTGATCTCCACAGTTACTGAGTGAAGACACCTATTGATGAACGTTTGCATTACCCCCAATTGGAAGTGTTTCTCGTGACTCTTGTGCCAAATCTCCAGACTATACAGAAGCACTGAATGACATGACATTAGTACCAAACAAGATTCGGATATTCTTCTTCTTCCTCTTCGTGATAAGTGCTGTAGATCTCCATATTGATTTGAGACTAAGAAACGACTCCCCTGTCTTTTTCTACATCCTGGTTGGCTTTTATATCTTTATCCACACCACTTGTAGAAGAAACAAAGGCAAGCTCGCAGACTACTCAGCTACTGGGATCTGATCTAATACGTCCATGATATTTAGAGCAACCACCAGCAAATGTTATAGACGAGTAACTAACTGTTCTCTTACATCACCTGCTGGACGCCGATGATTACAACTTCCCACCAGAGCTCCAGTCGCTAGTGAGTACTAGATTAAAGTGTTGGTTTGCAGGAATTTGATTGGTTACAGTTTTTTTAACATGAGCTGAAATCAATTTGGCAGAAGTTGGAATTCATGGACCATTGGATCAGGTCCTAGTTGATTGGATGATCTACGAGATCATCTTGTCATTGGGGGGGGGTTTAGGGCTCAAACCTTGGAGGGCTCATAATAGTGCTGAAGAGTCTCAAACTAGGACGAAACATGTATCCAGTACTTTCTTATTTTCTAATAGTCCTCTAACTGATATCAACACGTGACCAAAACTCTAACTTATCAAATCCCTAGAAAACGCGAGTCATTAACACAGCTGTCTGTCTGTATTCAACATAGAACTTGGCACCGAAGTGCACCAGTTCAACTTGCCACGTTCCAAATAGCACACAAAGGTAGACAAGAAGATGAGTGAAGAGAATCAATAGAGTTTGACAAGTATAAGAGTGAAACAGAATGGGTAATTGTAGAGAGGAATATGAAAGATTAAAGAGACTGAATACATCTGCGCTGGCCATTGACAACGATCACTTTGAGCCATGTCACCTATTGTCTCCAGCCATTGATTCCTAGAGTCAGTCCCGAGGGCCCCAACCCGGAAGTCTGCATCTCCCTCCCTACCTGACTCACTTTAACTGTCAAGGATTTCATAGATTGATGAGGCCATGTTTTTGTTTGGCCACCACTTACTCTTTTCCAACCTGCACCTATATCAGCTAGTAATGCCCGTCGTCGGGGAGGCGATGGTTAGGCATGCGCAGCACGTGACCTAGCCATCTCAATCTATGTAACTTTATAGCCTCGTCGATTGATTTTCCCTGTTTGTCCAACACTCTACGCCTAACGTCAACATTACTTATCTTATTAAACCATCTAACGTGAGACAGAGATCGCAGACATCTATGATCGAAAGCAGTCAACCTTTTCATGTCATTAACACAGCTACACTTATTACAATAGAAATTATAAGAGAAATATAAAAGGGAACTCCTTCACAGAACCCCACCGCACCCCACGCCTAAAATGTATCACAAATTACCTGAACAAGTGTACCGGGTGTAACAATTAAACAACGTCGAATAACTGGTCGATTACCATATGGTCCTTGTTTAATTAATAACCATATCACAGCGATCGCTTGAACTGTTTTACCAAGACCCATCTCATCTCTTGAAAAATAGTAGAAATAATAATGATAAAAAAAATTATTTTTTTTTTAATATACAAATTGTAATTGATATTAATAAAACAAATTAAATTATTTTAATTAATTAAAGATGACCATTAATACTTACAAAAAAGATTGAGATTAGTAAACAAAGAATGCATTCCTTTCCACTTACGCCTCGGTAGGAACTTGTCCATGCCAAGTAAAATATTAAGCCACATCATCCTGGAGAGAATGAGAGATGCACTGGATCCAGAACTCCGCTCAGCCGACAAGAACAAAGCATAGAATAGCAGTCGAACTCCTACCTCAACAGTTTCATTGACTTTGAAAAGGCCTTCAACAGACTGCTTCAACATTACCGTATGCAGTGCCCAAGTCTTTATCAGCCTCATTCAACAGGTGGCTATATGACAATGTCGCGTGTCAGGTGATCCACACCGGAAAACTCAACGAAGCGTTCGAGGTGAATATAGAAGTGAGACAAGGCTGTCTGTCTATTATCGCCACGGATGATATTCTTAACTGTGGTGGACTGGATTATGCGTCAGACTGTGGGTGGGGAGCCAGGAGACAGGAATACTCTAGACTGACTAATACGAAGACTCTAGAAGATCGAGATTTCTTGCATGGATTATTTATGTCTAATGTCACACAAACTCGAAGACTTGCAGGCAGGCGAAAACTAAAAAACTGGTTGAAGAAGCTGGCAGGCAGCGAAGACAGGACTCTATGTGAACATAAAGAAGGAGGAAGTGATGCAGATAACCAACCAACCAACCACATACTAATAGCAAAAACAACCAGCATCAATCACCATCAACGGAAGAGATTTGACAGAGGTTACCTCTCCTTACTTATCTGGTCAGGAAGCACGGTTTCAACCACAGCCAGGTGGAACGGATGAAGATGTCAAAGACAACTGGAACAGGAAAGACAAGATACACGTTCGTCAACCTGAATTCGGTTTGGAAATCTTCTGCACTAACTCAGAATAAACAAAAAGATTCAGACTTTGAATTGAATTTTTGATTTTCCCGTCGATTGATTGGACCGAAGTGCTCGGTCTCAGGTTGACATGTCGGCTTCTTGTGCAGATGCTTCGACGATGTCTGGGTATTTAATTAGTATACAATTGGTGGATGGTGGCTAGCAGTGGAATCCAGGATGCGCATTTCGTCCTATTTGGGACTCGTCGGTCCAATCAATCGACGGGAAAATCTAAAATTCAATTAAATAATTAATATGACCCGTTGCACAAGAGGTGGCTCTTATGGCCCAAGTGGTCTAATGGATAACGCTTTGGCGTTTGAAACTATGGTTACTGGGTTCGAGCCTCGGTGGGAACATCATCACTCACTGCTGAATGCAGGTACATCCAGCTGGTTGACGAGTCCCAAATAGGACGAAATGCGCATCCTGGGTTCCACTGCTAGCCACCATCCACCAATTGTATACTAAGATTCAGACTTTGTTCAACGAAAATGTGCAGTCAGTTAGTTCTTCTATATGAGTCAGAAACTTGACTCACGCACCACAAAAAGGGTTTCTAACAAGTTATAGACTTTTGTCAACAGCTGCCTTGGCTGGTCCCATACTGAAGATCAAATAACAGGCCAGAAGGAAAATATTATGTATTTCATGATCCACAGGCTGTGAGGAATCGATCTGAGAAGAGCACGTCAGATTTCGTTTGGGTTGTGCATGCATTAATCAAGCATTTATCCCTTGTGCAGGGTATCCGTAAACGCTCATATTTGTGCCAAGCTTGTATTTAAATACATAAGACAATAAGTAGTAATAAAATATCGAGGGAGGTGCTGATCTGTGCCTTTAGGATATAATTCCTCATCAATCACACACGGGGAATGCAGGTATACTAAGCTAAGAATGTAACAACAGAAGACAAGGGCCAGGCAACAGATCGTTTTATTATGAAAATCAACACGTATTTATACATATTTCACATACATTATTATAGCTTATGCAAGTAGACAAGCGCAGTTATCTGATTGGTTGTTTATCAGAAGTTAGGCAGACAAACGCAGGCTTCTGATTGGTTGTTTCGGGATTCCTCGACAAATAGAGTTCTCTATCTGCGAATCATATTTTGCCACGTTAACTTTGCTGTGATTGGTTGTTGAATCAGCCGTGCTCATATTTTCTCACGGCCTGCTCTCACCACAAGGAGGCCCACCAAACAGGACGAAATACGCATTTCCGATTGTACTTTTACTCATCACCACCAACTGTGTGCATCGGTGGCACAGTGGTTAGGACTCTCGCCGATCGTGCACATGATCCGGAGTTCGATCCTCTGTCGATGCACACCTGTTATCTATGGTTAGCCTGCAAAATCTAGGCTACCGATATCACATGCTGAAAATTCCATACCTGTACCAAAAATACGGTGTGGAACCAAGGTGTAATCAAAAAAAAAGATATACCACTTTCATACAGCAGTAGAACTTCAGAACTTTCAGGGAATTACACTCATAAAATTTATTGGGATAAAAGTGGTGTACCGTCAACTTGTTGTCTTTATGTTTCTTGTGTGTAAAGTGACACAAGAACACAAAGTAACATTTTTTATTTGGGATTTTAAAAAAAAAAAACATCTTACAAAGAAATACAACTCACGCCAAGATACACCCATAAATATTTCCTGTGATCGAATCATTTATAGCAACATAAGGTTGATAGCCCATTAAACATTTATACAGAAAGATAACACCATCACGTTGATGAGGTTGTAGAAGTGAAGCGAATTTCGATTCTAAAGCGACATCTACAATAGGCAAACAGTCAGGATTTTGAGACCACTGGAAAAATAAAATTAGAGAAACGAAAGGCATAAAAATTATTCTGATATCATATTACTAATATATATTATAAATTCTCAGCACAAATATACAAAGGCATCAGTGGCATCTGCTAACTTACCTCATCGCTGGCGTACGTATATGATGTACGGTGTGTATTGAGCAGTAGTCCCCTCTGTCCTGCTTTTATCGCTGTGGAACATAGCTGTCTTCCATAGTAAGTGTCTGAATTCTACCTACCGTGTTAGGTAGTATAATAATATAGTAGTTAATACTGAGGTTAGGCGTCTAGTATTAGGTAAGGAAGGGAGGTAAGCAGACAGGTTATGAAGCTACAACGATTGAGATGGCTAGAAGACATGCTACACATACTCAGCCTTCATCTCGTCGAGCAATGTTGGTTGACATGAGATAAGTTGGAAAAAAGTTAAGTCACACCAAAACCTGGAAACATTCCATCAAGTCTTTGGCTGTTTGTTTGAGCCAGCTACACAGGAAGGTGTAGACTGCCTGGTCAGGATTCTTGGGATGTTAAGAATCAGTAGCTTGAGATTATTTGTGATATGAGCCCCACATATTGTGTGCGAGGACTGGTGATACTAGCTGGACGCTCAGACCTAGGTAATTGGGGTGGATTTCAAATCGACGACCCATTCACTGGTTGGAAGTCGAGCACCTAAATCAATGAGTCATAGTTCTACACGATACATTAACTATATATCTGACTTTAGACATATTATCAGGATTTCATCATGAGCTGACATTAGTTAGAGAACCATTGGAAAACCTGCGACTACTACTGGACAGCTGTTTCGTCGGCTGAGTTTGGGACCCTTCAGCAGTACGCACCCACCCCACTTGGGTTCTAACCCAGAACCTTCTGGTTACAAGGCGAGCTAGCTCGTAGACCATTAAACCACTGGGACCCGATCCAATGGCCAGTCCATGAATTCTAACTTCTGCCAATTCACAACATAGCGCGACCGCCAGCTGATGTCTTCGACAAGTATTTTTCCTCACACCTGACCTGCTGCACCATACTGGTCACGACTTCTCACTAGAACCCAAGGTAACTACCTACTTGAATAGGGCTAGTCACTAGTGAGCACCTCATTGATATTCAAGTGTTAGGTTGTAGGGATTTGATTGGTTACAGGATTTCATCATGGATCGGGTCCCAGTGGCTTAATGGTATACGAGCTCTCCTTGTAACCAGAAGGTCCTGGGTTCGAACCCCCCGCAATGTGGGTGCGTACTGACGAAGAGTCCCAAACTATGACGAAACAGCTGTCCAGCAGTACTCCCAGGTTTTCCAATGGTACTCTAACTAATGTCAGCTTATGATGAAATCCTGTAACCGATCAAATCCCTACAACCCAACACTTGAATTCGATTATCAGTCGGTGAATCCAGGGTTCGAGTTCCGCTGCAACTGAGTAGCATGATCAGCCCATACACAATTAATTTTGGGGCTCATAGCCTGGTATATGAGGAATTTGTTCTGGATAAATGCGTCCCAACAACAACAGATATTCTACAACGCTATTTATTGATTTGTTTGAATTCACCCACTCGGTACTGATTTTCCAAGTACCAGTCTGTTAACCACGATTATTTATTTGAGGGCTATCTATCCAGTTAGTTGCCTAGGCTGAACTAATAATAATAATAATCTACTTTATTCCAAAAACAATACTTCTAACAAAGAATGGAATTCTCAGCACTTGTCACAATATTGCATCTGATTCACTCAAAATATAAATAAAATTAAAAATTAAAACAAAAGTAACCAGAGGAATTTGTCCACGTTTACGATATAAAGTCAAAAATATTCGAAGTACGAATTGAGAGTACTAAATATAATAATAATAATAACAGTGAGTTTGTTTCAAACAGTATTGTCGATTCAGTTTGGAAATTTTAGCATGTTACTACAGAGTATTGAATCTAATGTTCTCTTGATATAACAGCATGGTGAGGGGAAATACAAAATTAACAGTTCTAACACAGCTTAAATGATGTTCACACTTATGAAAACATAAAAATAAAAACAAAAAATTGAGAGGATTATAAATATGGGAAGTACAATAACAATAAAGATTGATGTTATAAAGGTGGAGAAAATGGTTTATTTAGTAGTGCAAAGAAGGTTAGTTAGTTAGTTCATGCCTAACACTATTTTCATCACATAATGTAAGTGCCGCGAAATATGGTAAAGTGGAATTTTTATACTTAAACGTAGTACGTGCATGAATTCTTCTGAAAAGACTTCTTGTTTTACCTGAGGAGACACAAGGTTAGAGCTGTGGGTGCTGTGTTGGATGCTCACAGTCTGATATAATTCTTTTAGCAAATTTGTTGCATGACATCAAGTGTCTGTAAGTGACAATGTCAATGATATGGCCCAATGGGATGCCACCACTCGCCCTACTGACCGACAGTCTTCAGACTTCTACGAAGTAAGTGTGACATAGTCTTTTTTAAGCAATCTAGGAAAGAATAAGCAAGATTGAACAGTAAAGAAGAATAGGTAAGATGCACGAGTTGACAAACTGTGACAGGAGGAGGGGTTGGTTGGGTTATGCCTAAGTGCCTCAACTTCTTAGTGTAAAAAGTTAGACGAAATGTTCTTTTAGAAATCGCTAAGATATGGGAAGACCAGGCAGGATAGGCATAGAAGAAAGAATTAACCCACCATACTTAACTCCAGACTTGGTTTCTATATCCTCGCTATCATCAATTTTGCAAGGGTCATGGGAATGATGAACAGCTTCGTCATTTAACTTTCATTTACATCGGAAACTGAAATTAACAGACTGACATTTGAAAGGATTTAGTTTAAGGGAAGTGGGACTCGAAATCTGGACTTAATAGCTGTAAGTGAAGTACTCAAGCCAGTTAGCCGTATCTCTACTCAAACAACTAAATATCATGCAAAAAAACTGTTAAAACAGTACGCAATAATACAACAACTAGGCAAATAATAAAAACTTTTTTAAAAAGTGGAAGAAAATCATTTTTTTAAAAAGCAATAATTTACTTTTAGCGCAGAATTATATCACCAAAACTTACAATACAGTTAGCAGGTGGTCTAGGCATAACTAATTGATTTGAAACATCATTACTAAACTCATATTTTGGCATAGATGAAGGCTGAAAGATAATAAATGAAACAGCATGTAAGCGATTGCCGCAACATGAACAAATGACTGATTTTACTTTATTTTAATTGAATTTAAGATTTTCCCGTCGATTGATTGGACCAAAGTGCTCCTCAGTCTCAGGTTGACTTGTCGGCTTTTTGTCCAGATGCTTCGATGACGATTTCTGGGCATGTAATTAGAAGTTAACAGGTGGATGGTGACTACTAGCAGTGGAATCCAGGAAAACGCGCATTTCGTCCTATTTGGGACTCGTCAACCGGCTGCATGTACCTGGATTCCCCAGTATGTGATTATGCTCTTACTGAGGCTTGAGCCCAGTGCCCGACATGTCAACCTGAGACCGAGCACTTTGGTCCAATCAGTCGACGAGAAAATCTAAAATTCAATTAAATAATTAATATGACCCGTTGCACAAGAGGTGGCTCTTATGGCCCAAGTGGTCCAGTGGATAACGCTTTGGTGTTTGAAACTATGGGCACTGGGTCCAAGCCTCAGTGGGAACATCATCACTCACTGCTGAATGCAGGTACATCCAGCTGGTTGACGAGTCCCAAATAGGACGAAACGCGCGTTATCCTGGATTCCACTGCTAGTCACCATCCACCAGTTAAATTCTGATTTTACTTTATTTTATTAAAACACAAATTTGGTACTTTGTGGGTACAACCAAGAGATACGGCACATAAAATCTTATAGTTTGTGCGAGGGCCTAAGATACTGTCCAAATGACCAGACTGAAACAGGTTATTGTCTTAAGTAGTCTCCTCCAACCACCTACCCACCAACCCCCAGAACCTTTGACCTGAAGTCTGATCCATAAAATAGTGGGGAGGCGTCAGGAGCTGTTTTTTAATAGTTGACAGTGGCAAAAACTGGTTCATACGCCGTTAGATCCTTCTGAATTCTAGAGAACATGTACACACGCCATGGGCTTGAAATCAGGATTTTCCAGCTCCCCTAGGTAGATCACAGCATGTCTACCAGTTCGGTTGTAAGTGTCAGAAGTTTGCACTCGCCTTATCACATTTGCGAAGAACATCTCTATCAAGTAAAGGAATTAAATAAGACTTATCTGGCAGAGGCTGTGAACCCATGGACACATGACATCGTTTCGAGGGGAAGACTCAAGTCTATGTGTCCTAGGCCGTACCAGGTCTTTGATGGGGGAACACAGCGTTAACAGTATATCAAAGTCTCTCTCAATTGTCTGAACGGAATCAAATAATTAAAGTATATTTTCTAAAATATGTCATTTAACAATATCTACTGAAGGGAATCCTTACAATCGGTATTCAGTACTCCTCTATCAAATGTGTCTTTTTCTAAAAACTACTACTTTTATCAAGACATCCATTTTATCAGTTATGTGACTTAAGAATTCCATGTACTCACAGTAACAATACACTAAAACATAAGACTAAAAATGAGACAAAAAGAGGTAATGAGGATATTAATAAATGTCTTGGCTTAGTTAACTATATATTTCAAGCTAGAGGCTTGAAGTTTCTGTAGCAGTGGTGATTATTTTTTTACAGGATGCGGTTGCTAGCCTCATGCCCAACATTCCCTCTTAACCAGTCTTATTACTGGCTTACCGAGGTAAAGGAGTGTGTCGGTGGCCGGGGATCGAATCCCGGACCACCTGCATGGTCGGCAAGCACTCTACCGCTGTGTCACCGATGCACAGCTTCCTTTTTTGCTTGCAGAAGTCACCAAAGAAACATCAGCTAGACATCCATGGATAACCACTACTCATTATCTGTATACACGAATGACTAAATAAAAACCAGACTTGTAAATAAAACTTAGAAGGACAGTAAAATATTTAAGAAACAATACCTTAGGCAAACATGCAGCCGACTTTGTATTTAGCTTGCTGATTGAAGTCTCTAGGGAAAAGAAAATATACTTAGTAAAAAGAAATATGTACACATAAATTACCTCTGGCATTCACCTTTTCAGTATTTTCCACTGGTTTCAAAGCAGACTTATTCAGTAAGTGATGTTTTTCTGCAAGTGAGATAAGTTCTGCTTCATAAGAGCCTATATGAACAATTGAACCAACATCTATATCATTTAAAAAGGCTAATTTATGACTGGAAGTTGATGCCACTCTACAAAACAAAACAAAAGATTTATAAATTCACTTCAACTTTCAAAAAAGCAAAAGACATACACTTTCATATCTTCATTCATCAGTTTTATCATACGACCGTCAATTTCAACGAAACCTAAATAATCCAACAAATATATGCATATGAATAAGGATAAGATTAGTAATTCCTACCATCACCTTCCCATTTTTTATGCTAGAATATTTAAAAAAGAAGTGAATGATGAATTATACTCATTTTTTACCTTTTTACTTGATGATTTAGCATAAACAGCTTCAAAATATCTATAACTCTTTGGATCATGTGAAACAACATCAAATTGTTTAGAAGTATTAGAGACGTTAAGTGAAGCTGGTTTGTTTTCATACGTTTTTCTTAATTGTAGATCTTGAGATGATGAAACTGACGATTGACTTAAGCGACTAGGTGCTGCAGATCTTCTCATTTTATTTTGTCTAAGTAAAGAGTAATTAAATAAATAAAAAGTCTAAGTTATTCAGTTACGAAGACCTCGTTTTAGATCAAATACATTGCATAGAGCAACAGTTACTACATTTTTGGAAACGGAATATTTGACATTTCACCCAAAAGTTTCTCACCAAATTGTAGACTCTGAATTAATGTGAAGATCAATTTACGCATATGGCGTCCCATAACCAAAGAATGAAAGTGAAGCTAATCTATCTAGGTTTGATCGACCACATGATAGAAATCCCTTCTTATCGATTACATCAACTATTAAGCTAACACCACGTTCAGAATTTATTAAGTGCTTATTCAACGTGGACTACTCATACTACCAGATGCAAGCCGTTTAGTGATCTAAAAACTAGCATGAAACTAATAGATGTTAATGGTGTGAACCAGTTAAAAACAAATTGATCATTCTGTATGATTAGAACTTTCAGTTTATTGTCATTTTCATAAAACCTTCAATTCACACCTTTAATACTTTCTTATTCCTGTACACCCCCAGTGAAACATAAGGCACCTTCAAGCTAGAGGCTTGAAGTTTCGGTAGCTGTGGTATTTATTTTTACGGCATGAGGTTGCTAGCCTCTTGCCCAACCTACCCTTTTTGCCAGTCTTATTACTGGCTCACCAAGGTAAAGGAGTGCATCACCCGGGGGTTGAACCCCGACGTAGTCGGCGAGCATTCACAGCTGTGCCACCGACTACAGCTTCTTCTTGTCTTGCGTTATTAAAAAAAGGCAATAAAGAACTAATAAATCCAAACCTCAGTGGAAAGTTATGTCATAAAGAAAGTCCCGAGAAGGATGGGACGTCGAGGAGAGCGAGAATTAATTCTCGAAATCCTTTCTTCCTTTTTTATTTTATTTGCATTGATCCCGAAAAACTTAAAAAAGCAGCAATAGAAAGCTACCCAGCTGAAATTCACTTCGAGTGCACTGCAGAAAGTGTCTAACTACGGTGTATTATAGGCTTGACTAGCTAATAAACCACAAATCTTTAAAACTATGGTGAATGAACTTTATATCTGAGGCAAAGTTAACCTATGAAGTCCCAAGGGATGCGAACGCACGAGTGACCCTGAACTAGTCAACCATTAAAATAAGTGATCTTTGCCCAAAAAATACCTGTAGTTACAAAAGGCATGAAAATACACCAAACAGGTTATCTTTCTCTGACATGGCTTTAAATACGTCCCAGGTATAATGAGGAGTTTCAGTTTCTAAGTTGAACCAATTTCTGTACAAGAATTCATCGAGGTGACCTAAGGTGAGCTTTCTTAGTAATCTGTTTATCGCTCTTATCCTGCCTTGCGGTCTTCCCTAGAAGCTTTCGGAAGAATTACTACAGTTTCCGGTAAGAGAATCAACGACTACTTAGTAGGAAAATGTGGATAATAAAACAAATTTTAAAAAATAATACCAACTCCCAACCTATCCCTAATTGTAACCCCTAAGACCTACCTTTAACTAAAATCCTAGCCTTAACAAGCTATTAAAACTGTCTAAACAGCACTTTAAAAAATAAGTGGGTGAAATGCACTCTTTAGTGGGTGAATAGCGTTCATATTTGCGCTATAGTAATGACAGGAGTTGTTAGTCAACAACTAGCATGTGTTCAAGGCCATTTGAGCGTTCACACCCTTGTGACACTATAGTTTAACTTCGTCTCATCTCCTTCACCAGCACCTTTTTTTGGAAATTTAGTGTGATACAAAAAAAATTCCTTTACAGGCCCAGTCAAAGACCATACGTGAGATATGTCGTATATTCCAAAGTTGCGAACCGCCCAGTTTTAATATTCGCTCAATTTCATGATGAATTCAATTACCAAATTTAGCGTCCAATGAAGTTTTCCACACTTGACTTACATCCTCTACACTCAATGCTTTCTACGATAAACCATGGAAGCCTGTAAAAAATGTTGACAATCAACTCAAATAAAGGAGAATCAAGACATCTGAGTTTGATTGCAAAGAAAATTTAAATATTTCGACTGTTTAGTAGGACGATTCAGCGTTCCCCTCGTACTTGATTCTTACTCTAATCATAGACCTAACTCATAATCGCAGCCTAAACTTCAAACCTAACTAGTGAACTTAGCCCAGCCCTAACTCAAAGACTTAGTGTAACCCACAACTTACACTGATGACTGATGATATGTCCGTTTACTGGAAGTCACTTAGTGGTCGCTACATTTTGCCTGAACTCCTTGTCATAAGGAATAGGTTATCTCTCTTCGAAAGATTTCGTCTCCTGAAAGCCGTTGTCATTTTGTATTCACTTCTAAGTTGGGAGTAGCCACTGTATTTTATGTCCATTTATGACTTATTCTGTTTCTGGGATTCCTCTTAGACATTACCACTAAAAGGTGCCCAAATCGCAGTCTCAAAAAGTATGGGGGAGCCCCACACAGGGTGCCAACGCCTAGAACTTCTTATCCGATCCAGAGATGGTGGCTCTATCGTTGGACGCTGTCAGAGGGAAATTCGATCTTCACAATAATGTGTACTGTAGCGACTAACATAGTGTGCAAGAGCCTATTATCCTTCTTTATCTAAACATGAATCTGGTCCATATCCGAATTCAGATTTTTGGAATCAATCTTAGAAAAGAAAAGCCCAAGCCTATTATAATCTCTTTGATATTTATATGTGCTGAAAAAGCCGGGGCGTAGTTAATCAGTCATTTTCACTGATGCGAAATTTATACTTTCGCATATTCATGTAGTTACCGGAGTTATTATTTTATTATTTGGCAGCAGAAATGTAGTTCCAAGCTTATGATTAAGATATCTACTGAACTGAATGTGGGTTGTATTTTCGGACTGACAGGTCTTTAGATTGATTTAGATTTAGATACATTTACATATCAGATTTTAACCTAGCCTGGATCACTAGCTCGCTAGTTTTCTGGCCGGTCCCAAGTCCGGATAAAGTGGGAGGGTTGGGGCGTGGTGCTAGCAACTCCAACCCGTAAAACAACCAAATCGCTACAGAAACTTCAACGAATAAATATATTAAAAATTCTAAAAACATAAACAATAATCTTATTTTCGCTGGAATCGGGGAAGTGAAATGACGCAGGCTGGTGAAAGTCTTCGGGAAGCCAGTCAGAGGATGGGTCCTCTTTCGATGAAAGCGAAAATAAGGCTGAGAATGTGGAATGTTCGTGCAATGTACGAAATTGGAAAGGCTGCCCAGATAGCCAAAGAAATGAGAAGATATAGAATGGAAGTACTGGGAATCTACGACATCAGATGGAACGGATGTGGATGTTGCCAACTATCAACTGGAGAGACAATAATATATTTCAGTCACTCTGAGGACAACCACGAGCGCGCCGGGAAAGTGGCCATCATGATGTCATCAACAGCAGCTAAAGCTCTCATGCATTGGGAACCAATCTCCTCCAGGATAATGACAGTCAGGTTCAACTCAAAAGGAGGGAAGGCTGCAATCATTGAATGCTATGCGCCTACAAACGTCTCAGAACAAAAGAAGAAGGAGGCTTTCTGCAGACAACTACAAACAGTAATGGACAACGTCCGGAATAGCGATATTAAAATCCTGATGGGTGACATGAATGCGAAGCTGGGAGGAGACAACACAGGAAGAGAACTCACCATGGGTCGAGAGGCCCTCGGTGAAATGAACGACAATGGTGAACTCTTCTCAGACTTCTGCGCCTTCAATGATTTGGTGATTGGTGGTAGTCTGTTCAAACACAAAGATATACACAAGACGACATGGATTTCACCAGATGGACACGTCAAAAACCAGATAGACTTCATTTCATTATCAAGGAAGTGGAGACGGAGCCTACTGGACACAATGTCGAGGAGTGGAGCGGATGTGGGTTCAGACCACTATCTAGTATCTAGTACAAGGGACTTTCATGGTGAAGCTAAAGGCCTCGAGGATAGCTGGGGATAGGCCATAATGTAAGTTCAACACTCAATTACTGAAGGACACAACCACAAAGGACACTTTCACTGCAACTGTCAGAGCAAAGCAGGAAACACTACGCGACATCACTGAAGAATCAGGAGTGGAAGAACATTGGAAGTCTCTGAAGGCGATTCTCAACGAAACGTGTTCAACGGTTCTAGGAAGGAAGAAGAGACAAGACAAGGAATGGCTCCCAACGGACACTTGGAAATTATTAGAAGAGAAGAGAATGGTGAAAGAGAAAATGATTCAATGCAAGGACGGACAGGAGAAGGAGAGGATGAGCTCAACTTACACAGCACTGGACAAAGAAGTGAAGAAGAGTGCTAGGAAGGAAAAAAGACGATTCTACAACAACATGACCACTGAAGCTAAGAAGGCAGCCGGCAAAAGGGACCTGAGGACACTATATCAGATAACCATATCTCTATCCGGGAAGAGACCAACACAAGCGAAACCTATAAAAGACTGCCAAGGAAACCCAATTACCAAGGAAGAGAAACAGATAAAACAATGGGCGGATAAAATCAAAGAACTCCTGTCAATGCATTTGAAGATTGAACGATCAATTCTTGGTTGTTTGCTCAAAATCAACTTCTCCAATTTTCGTGGAGGCATCAATACGGCAGTCATCGTCTCATCGGTCGCTGTTCAGAAAGAAGTCAGCAGTAAACCATCAGAAGTAATCTTGTGATTTATTATTGTAATATTTGTTCACAGACCTAATAGAAATATTTTTTATATGTTGGTGTTACAATAAAGAATTCCCAAGCGGCCAATCGGTGTTTTGGTTTTTCGTCCGTTAATACTAAGCGTTTCTGAAAAACTGCAAGGAACAGCGTGGGCCCGAACGTATCAAGAGCTGGGCATTGACGGTTTATGAGACGTGACTGACAGTTTCTGATGGTAGAAACAGATTCTGGCCGACTCAGATAGCTGGTAACAGTTTGGATAGCCACCGTTCATTTTACCTGGTGCCGGTCAAGTCCTCTTTAAACAAGCAATATCTGGAACATTTTTGGAATTGGGCCAAGTTCAACAATACCTGGGTCAAAGTAGGGACAGAGCGTCTTGGATGCAAACAGGAAAGTAAGTCATGGTGACTTGTCTGTTAATTGTAACGATGTGTCTGATGTTAAGCATGACATGGTTGATGTTACTGTTTCGCCGTTCAGGGATAATAGGAACATCAAACTCCCTAAATTTGAACCACGATGTTTTGATGGAAACCCGGCTGATTATTAACAATTTCTAAAGGAGTTTGAGATCATGTTGAGTGGTTTTTTTTATTAAGTGAAGAATTGAAATTGATGTACTTGATGAGGTATTGCACTGGAGATGCTTCAAGAGCTATACAGTGCTGTAAGATCATTCCCCTAATGAGGGATACGCTGAGGCTATGAGCATACTACGTCAAGGGTTTGGAAGACCTTCGATGATTGTAAGGAACGTATACGAAGCTGTCAAAGGTAACGGCAGTCGGCTTCAAGATGACTCCAAGGCACTTACTGAGTTTTTAGATAATCTTATGACTTATAAGAATACCCTGATTTCGATGAATTGCATGAGTGACCTCAACTCAAGTTTTATCCTAGAAGTAATAGCAAGACGCCTACCTACTCGACTGCAAAGGAAGTGGGTGAAGATAAGCTCCCGTATGGAGGATGAGGGTATCGAGCCAAAGTTCGGTGACATTCTGAAACTGGTAAACAATAGTGTCAATGAACCTATGAGCAAGTTTGCCAGTATATTGAATCTCACCCCTAGAATAGAGCAGTCTGAGGGTAAAATGCAATCATTGATGACGAATAGGCCTCAGATAGGTGGATATTGAGAAGGCTCCATGATGTCTAGTAATGCATATAGATCTAGTGAGTGTAACAGGTTTCGTAGTACATCCTCAACAGATAAGTTACAAGATGCAAGACAAACACGGTTGTGTTTTACACGTGTGCAAGAGGTGCATACAGAAGTGAACTGTGAACCAGTGAGCAAGTTCAGTGATAAGCTAAATGTGATATCTAGGTCTGACTCCGAATTGTGTGACGATAGTTCTGCGGTCAAGAAGTCTTTAGTTGCAACTGGTAAGCCATTGTTGAATAGAGTGTCACAGAATAGAGTTACTGCTTTAGAGTCCAGTTCTGACTCCACAATTTCACAAAGTATTACTAGAGAGAGTGAAGGTATAAAATCTTTAGGGATTTGTGAGGAAGAACCCAAATCATCCACTGCTGTTATTAAAGAGTTTGAAAATGATGAAGTCGACCAGATAGATTATTGTAAATTCAATATTCGCGATAATAATCATGATACTTCACAGTTGTCTTTGGTTGATCATGATGAGATGAGGGATATGCCTACTACTGCTAAGTTGAACAAAGGTTCGGTATAACTTGAACGTGAAGTATAAATAAATGTAGATGCAGTTGCAGAAGGCATGCATACTTGTCAGACCGTCAGTGTAATTGATCAGTATGTAGCCCACCTATCATCAGATGCTAGTGCTAAACCTGAGCTGATAGTAAAAGACAGCAGTGGTGGTGGTCTTGCAGGTAGACAAATTTCTGAAAGCCGAGCAACAACAGCTTCTGATCCACCGCTAAATTCATCAGCTGGTATCAATCAGTCGTCGTTGGTGTTGTCATCCACAATGAAAAAGACGCCCATCAACTCATTTATCTTGTGCAATGATTTTGATAGTATTGGTGCATTTGAAAAGACGAAAGATATTGGTCAGTTGAGTGAGAATAAGCCAAGTGTAAAGGAGAGAGTTATTGTTACATTGACTTGCACGAATAAAGGCATTTCTAGTTTCAAGTTACTATTTGAATGCTATTATCTTTGGTGCAAACTACTCTGTTTCTACACTTGGTTGATGAGATATGTCGTGTGTTTGTTCGTCATCTACGTTCTACGATACAATGACATGGGCGTGTTGCCGTTCAGACTTGAGGATATAGACGATAGAAGGAAGTTAGCAAATGAACTCTGCAACGATTTTCCAACCTAGGGAGTCAACCTGAGAAGGGTTGTAGGCGTACTGCTGTAAGTCCTACAATTCTTCAAAGGGTAGCGCATCAGCGAGCAGTCCAATGTGCTTGGTGTGTGATTTTGTACATATGTTCATATTGCATATACTGAATTGATATCATCTGTCATCTAGCTGTTGTTAATCTTGTTTGTATCCGGACATTCCACAACTTACAATCGTCAACCTGATTAGGGTTGCAAGCGTACTGGTGTAAGTCCTGCGATTCTTCAAAGGAATTCCATCGAGACATGGTCTGCGAGTTTGTTTGTACTGTTTGTATATATGTGTGGTGTGTCTCCTCAATTTGTGATTTTGGATTCATTGTGTTTGCTCGTTGTT
The DNA here is from genome assembly GCA_944472135.2 of Trichobilharzia regenti. NCBI lineage: Eukaryota > Metazoa > Platyhelminthes > Trematoda > Strigeidida > Schistosomatidae > Trichobilharzia > Trichobilharzia regenti. The sequence goes on from OX235265.1 coordinate 5,286,800, forward strand.
TTCGTACCTCGTTGTTACTGCGCAATTTTGTTAAAATTTTCGTCGTGCTTACTTCTGAAGTTGTTTCGAGTCTTCTACATCCGTGAATGAATTGATTGATGTTAAGGACAGCAGATGGGTCGTATACGCCGGGGAGGCTATTGCTGAGAGTAAAATGCACACGGAGATAATTGTTAGCTGCGGTCCCACACGCCGGGGTGAAAGAGTGCAAACGACTGAGGCTCACATACGTAATCGTTACTAGAATTGAGGCAGAATGAGTGACAAGCGATTGGAGTGGTAATTGGTAGTGAGTAGATAAGAGGATGAGCGTAGAGTATCGTGAGGTCCTGCCATGGTCACGTTGCATTCTGCAAGAGTCATTCTAGCAAGTGGCGATTGTGTTGCAAGAGGATGCCTTTAACTGGAAGGCGGAGGTCGTCATTGATGTGTGAGATTGTGCTGTGGGTATGCTTGTGGTGTGGCGGCTTTTCTGTTTGTTTTCCATTTCAGCTCTGTCCGTGTGACCCAGGTTCTCGCAATCGCATCCAAGTCAACGTGTATTGGTCGTGAAGGAATAAAGGGATCTGTATTGATCTGTATTTTGCCGGGGAGTGTCAATGGAGTTGAAGATTGAACGATCAATTCTTGGTTCATTGCTCAAAATCAACTTCTCCAATTTTCGTGGAGGCATCAATACGGCAGTCATCGTCTCATCGGTCGCTGTTCAGAAAGAAGTCAGCAGTAAACCATCAGAAGTAATCTTGTGATTTATTATTGTAATATTTGTTCACAGACCTAATAGAAATATTTTTTATATGTTGGTGTTACAATAAAGAATTCCCAAGCGGCCAATCGGTGTTTTGGTTTTTCGTCCGTTAATACTAAGCGTTTCTGAAAAACTGCAAGGAACAGCGTGGGCCCGAACGTATCAAGAGCTGGGCATTGACGGTTTATGAGACGTGACTGACAGTTTCTGATGGTAGAAACAGATTCTGGCCGACTCAGATAGCTGGTAACAGTTTGGATATCCACCGTTCATTTTACCTGGTGCCGGTCAAGTCCTCTTTAAACAAGCAATATCTGGAACATTTTTGGAATTGGGTCAAGTTCAACAATACCTGGGTCAAAGTAGGGACAGAGCGTCTTGGATGCAAACAGGAAAGTAAGTCATGGTGACTCGTCTGTTAATTGTAACGATGTGTCTGATGTTAAGCATGACATGGTTGATGTTACTGTTTCGCCGTTCAGGGATAATAGGAACATCAAACTCCCTAAATTTGAACCACGATGTTTTGATGGAAACCCGGCTGATTATTAACAATTTCTAAAGGAGTTTGAGATCATGTTGAGTGGGTTTTTTTTATTAAGTGAAGAATTGAAATTGATGTACTTGATGAGGTATTGCACTGGAGATGCTTCAAGAGCTATACAGTGCTGTAAGATCATGCCCCTAATGAGGGATACGCTGAGGCTATGAGCATACTACGTCAAGGGTTTGGAAGACCTTCTGCCAGCCACGTCTCATAAACCGTTAATGCCCAGCTCTCGCTACGCTCGGGCCCACGCTGTTCTTAGAAGATTTCTCAGAAACGCTTAGCTATAACGGACGCAAAAACCAAAACACCGATCTGCCGTTTGATATTTCTGTATTGTTACACCAACATATAAAAGGAATAAGCGAACTAAGCAAACTAAGGTCTGAAAACTAATATTACAATAATAAATCATTGTTACTTCTGACGATATTTTACTCTTCTTTCTGAACAGCGACCGACGAGACGATGACTGTCGTATTGATGCCTCCGCGAAAATTGGAGAAGTTGATTTTGAGCAAACAACCAAGAATTGATCGTTCAATCTTCAACTCCATTGACACTCCCCGGCAAAAAAGGGATCAAACCCTTTTTTCCTTCACGACCAATGCACGTTGACTTGGATGCCATTGCGAGAACCTGGGTCACACGGACAGAGCTGAAATGGAAAACAAACAGAAAAGCCAACACACCACAAGCATACCCACAGCACAATCTCACACATCAATGACGACCTCCGCCTCCAGTTAAAGGCATCCTCTTGCAACACAATCGCCACTTGCTAGAATGACTCTTGCAGAATGCAACGTGACCATGGCAGTACCTCACGATACTCTACGCACATCCTCTTAATTACTCACTACCAATTACCATTGAAATCGCTTGTCACTCATTCTGCCTCAGTTCTAGTAGCGGTGACGCATGCGAGCCTCAGTCGTTTACACTCTTTCTCCCCGGCGTGTGGGACCGCAGCTAACAATTATCTCCGTGTGCGTTTCATTCTCAGCAATAGCCTCCCCGGCGTATACGACCCATCTGCTGTCCTTAACATCAATCAATTCATTCATGGATGTAGAAGAGTGGACAAAACTTCAGAAATAATCACGACGAAAATTTTAACAAATTTACGCAATAACAACAAGACACGAAAACAACAAGTAAACACAATGAATCCAAAATACACCAATTGATATGACACACCACACGTATATACAAATAGTACAGTCAACCTCGCCGATCATCTCTTGTTGGAATTCCTTTGAAGAATTGCAGGACTTACACCAGTACGCCTACAACCCTAATCAGGTTGACGATTGTAATTTGTGGAATGTAAGGACACAAACAAGATTAACCAACAATTACATCAATTGGAACTCACACAATTATTTAACACAAACATATGTACAATCAACACATCAAATGTGGTGGATTCTGCCTTGACGAACTACCCTTGAAGAACTGTAGGACTTACAGCAGTACGCCTACATTCCTTCTCAGGTTGATGATCCAAGTGGAAGTCGTCCGGACACAAACAGAATTACCAACAGCTAGATGACAGATGATATCAATTCAGTATATACAATATGAACATATGTACAAAATCACACACCAAGCACATTGGACTGCTCATTGATGCGCTACCCTTTGAAGAATTGTAGGACTTACAGCAGTACGCCTACAACCCTTCTCAGGTTGACGCCCTAGGTTGGAAAATCGTCGCAGAGTTCATTTGCTAACTTCCTTCTATCGGCTATATCCTCAAATCTGAACGGCAACACGCCCATGTCATTGTATCGTAGAATATAGATGACCAACAAACACACGACATATCTCATCAACCAAGTATAGAAACAGAGTAATTTACACCAAAGATAATAGCATTCAAATAGTAACTTGAAACTAGAAATGCCTTTATTCGTGCAAGTCAATTTAACAATAACTCTCTCCTTTACACTTGGCTTATTCTCACTAAACTGACCAATATCTTTCGTCTTTTCAAACGCACCAATACTATCATAGTCATTGCACAAGATACTTGAGTTGATGGGCATCTGTTTCATTGTGGATGAAAACACCAACGATGACTGATTGACACCAGGTGATGAATTTAGCGGTGGATCAGAAGCTGTTCTTTTTCGGATCTCAGATAGTTGTCCAACTGCAAGATTACCACCACTGCTGTCTTTCACTACTAGTTCGGGTTTAGCACTATCATCTGATGATAGGTGGGCTACATGCTGATCAATTACACTGACTGTCTCACAAGTATGCACACCTTCTGGAACTGCATCTGCGTTCAATTCTACTTCACGTTGTAGTTGTACAGAACCTTTATTTAACTTAGCAGTAGTAGGCATATCCCTCATCTCATCATGATCAACCAAAGACAAATCTGCACTATCATGATCATTACCACAAATATTCAATTTACCGTCAAGTTCATCATTTTCAAACTCTTTAATAACAGAAGTAGACAATTTTGGTTCCTCCTCGCAAATCATAAAAGGTTTTATAACTTCACTCTGACTAGATATACCTTGTAAACTTGTGGAGTCAGAACTCCACTCTGAAGCAGTAACTCTATTCTGTGACACTCTATTCAACAACGGCTTACCAGTTGCAACTACAGACTTCTTGACCGCAGAACTATCGTCACACAATTCGGAGTCAGACCTAGATTTTACATTTAGCTTATCACTGAACTTGCTCACTGGTTCACAGTTCACTTCTGTATGCACCTCTTGCACACGTGTAAAACACAACCGTGTTTGTCTTGCATCTTGTAACTTATCTGTTGAGGATGTACTACGAAACCTGTTACACTCACTAGGTCTATATGCATTACTAGACATCATGGAGTCTTCTCGATATCCACCTCTCTGAGGCCTACTCGTCATCAATGATTGCATTTTACCCTCAGACTGCTCTATTCTAGGGGTGAGATCTAATAGACTGGCGAACTTGCTCATAGATTGATTGACACTAGTATTTACCAGTTTCAGGATATCATCAAACTTTGGCTCGATACCCTCATCCTCCATACGGGAGCTTATCTTCACCCACTTCCTTTGCAGTCGAGTAGGTAGACGTCTTGCTATTACTTCTAGTATAAAACTCGAGTTGAGGTCACTCATTCGATTCATCGAAATCATTCCATTCTTGTAAATTAGCAAATTATCCAAAAACTCAGTGAGTGCCTGGGAGTCATCCTGTAATTGACCACCATTACCCTTAACAGCCTCGAATAATTTCCCTGCAATCATCGAAGGTCTTCCAAACCTTTGACGTAATATGCTCATAGCCTCATAGTAGCCCTCTTTTGGCTTCATAAACTTACAACACTGTATAGCTCTTGCAGCATCTCCAGTGCAATATCTCATCAAATACACCAATTTCAATTCATCACTTAATAAAAAACCACTCAACATGATCTCAAACTCCTTTACAAATTGTAAATAATCAGCCGGGTTTCCATCAAAACATCGTGGTTCAAATTTAGGGAGTTTGATGTTCCTATTATCCCTGAACGGCGAAACAGTAACATCAACCATGTCATGCTTAACATCAGACACATCGTTACAATTAACAGACAAGTCACCATGACTTACTTTCCTGTTTGCATCCAAGACGCTCTGTCCCTTCTTTGACCCAGGCATTGTTGAACTTGACCCAATTCCAAAAATGTTCCAGATATTGCTTGTTTAAAGAGGACTTGACCGGCACCAGGAAAAATGAACGGCGACTATCCAAACTTTCACCAACTGTTTCAATCCGCCAGATCTGTTTCTATCGTCAGAAACTGTCAGTCTCGTCTCATAAACCGTTAATGCCCAGCTCTCGCTACGCTCGGGCCCACGCTGTTCTTAGAAGATTTCTCAGAAACGCTTAGCTATAACGGACGCAAAAACCAAAACACCGATCTGCCGTTTGATATTTCTGTATTGTTACACCAACATATAAAAGGAATAAGCGAACTAAGCAAACTAAGGTCTGAAAACTAATATTACAATAATAAATCATTGTTACTTCTGACGATATTTTACTCTTCTTTCTGAACAGCGACCGACGAGACGATGACTGTCGTATTGATGCCTCCGCGAAAATCGGGGAAGTTGATTTTAAGCAAACAACCAAGAATTGATCATTCAATCTTCAACTCCATTGACACATTCGATGATTGTAAGGAACGTATACGAAGCTGTCAAAGGTAACGGTAGTCAGCTTCAAGATGACTCCAAGGCACTTACTGAGTTTTTAGATAATCTTATGACTTATAAGAATACCCTGATTTCGATGAATTGCATGAGTGACCTCAACTCAAGTTTTATCCTAGAAGTAATAGCAAGACGCCTACCTACTCGACTGCAAAGGAAGTGGGTGAAGATAAGCTCCCGTATGGAGGATAAGGGTATCGAGCCAAAGTTCGGTGACATTCTGAAACTGGTAAACAATAGTGTCAATGAACCTATGAGCAAGTTTGCCAGTATATTGAATCTCACCCCTAGAATAGAGCAGTCTGAGGGTAAAATGCAATCATTGATGACGAATAGGCCTCAGATAGGTGGATATTGAGAAGGCTCCATGATGTCTAGTAATGCATATCGATCTAGTGAGTGTAACAGGTTTCGTAGTACATCCTCAACAGATAAGTTACAAGATGCAAGACAAACACGGTTGTGTTTTACACGTGTGCAAGAGGTGCATACAGAAGTGAACTGTGAACCAGTGAGCAAGTTCAGTGATAAGCTAAATGTGATATCTAGGTCTGACTCCGAATTGTGTGACGATAGTTCTGCGGTCAAGAAGTCTTTAGTTGCAACTGGTAAGCCATTGTTGAATAGAGTGTCACAGAATAGAGTTACTGCTTTAGAGTCCAGTTCTGACTCCACAATTTCACAAGGTATTACTAGAGAGAGTGAAGGTATAAAATCTTTAGGGATTTGTGAGGAAGAACCCAAATCATCCACTGCTGTTATTAAAGAGTTTGAAAATGATGAAGTCGACCAGATAGATTATTGTAAATTCAATATTCGCGATAATAATCATGATACTTCACAGTTGTCTTTGGTTGATCATGATGAGATGAGGGATATGCCTACTACTGCTAAGTTGAACAAAGGTTCGGTATAACTTGAACGTGAAGTATAAATAAATGTAGATGCAGTTGCAGAAGGCATGCATACTTGTCAGACCGTCAGTGTAATTGATCAGTATGTAGCCCACCTATCATCAGATGCTAGTGCTAAACCTGAGCTGATAGTAAAAGACAGCAGTGGTGGTGGTCTTGCAGGTAGACAAATTTCTGAAAGCCGAGCAACAACAGCTTCTGATCCACCGCTAAATTCATCAGCTGGTATCAATCAGTCGTCGTTGGTGTTGTCATCCACAATGAAAAAGACGCCCATCAACTCAACTATCTTGTGCAATGATTTTGATAGTATTGGTGCATTTGAAAAGACGAAAGATATTGTTCAGTTTAGTGAGAATAAGCCAAGTGTAAACGAAAGAGTAACTATTAAATTGACTTGCATGAATAAAGGCATTTCTAGTTTCAAGTTACTATTTGAATGCTATTATCTTTGGTGCAAACTACTCTGTTTCTACACTTGGTTGATGAGATATGTCGTGTGTTTGTTGGTCATCTATATTCTACGATACAATGACATGGGCGTGTTGCCGTTCAGATTTGAGGATATAGACGATAGAAGGAAGTTAGCAAATGAACTCTGCGTTGATTTTCCAACCTAGGGAGTCAACCTGAGAAGGGTTGTAGGCGTACTGCTGTAAGTCCTACAATTCTTCAAAGGGTAGCGCATCAGCGAGCAGTCCAATGTGCTTGGTGTGTGATTTTGTACATATGTTCATATTGCATATACTGAATTGATATCATCTGTCATCTAGCTGTTGTTAATCTTGTTTGTATCCGGACATTCCACAACTTACAATCGTCAACCTGATTAGGGTTGCAAGCGTACTGGTGTAAGTCCTGCGATTCTTCAAAGGAATTCCATCGAGACATGGTCTGCGAGTTTGTTTGTACTGTTTGTATATATGTGTGGTGTGTCTCCTCAATTTGTGATTTTGGATTCATTGTGTTTGCTCGTTGTTTTCGTACCTCGTTGTTACTGCGCAATTTTGTTAAAATTTTCGTCGTGCTTACTTCTGAAGTTGTTTCGAGTCTTCTACATCCGTGAATGAATTGATTGATGTTAAGGACAGCAGATGGGTCGTATACGCCGGGGAGGCTATTGCTGAGAGTAAAATGCACACGGAGATAATTGTTAGCTGCGGTCCCACACGCCGGGGTGAAAGAGTGCAAACGACTGAGGCTCACATACGTAATCGTTACTAGAATTGAGGCAGAATGAGTGACAAGCGATTGGAGTGGTAATTGGTAGTGAGTAGATAAGAGGATGAGCGTAGAGTATCGTGAGGTCCTGCCATGGTCACGTTGCATTCTGCAAGAGTCATTCTAGCAAGTGGCGATTGTGTTGCAAGAGGATGCCTTTAACTGGAAGGCGGAGGTCGTCATTGATGTGTGAGATTGTGCTGTGGGTATGCTTGTGGTGTGGCGGCTTTTCTGTTTGTTTTCCATTTCAGCTCTGTCCGTGTGACCCAGGTTCTCGCAATCGCATCCAAGTCAACGTGTATTGGTCGTGAAGGAATAAAGGGATCTGTATTGATCTGTATTTTGCCGGGGAGTGTCAATGGAGTTGAAGATTGAACGATCAATTCTTGGTTCATTGCTCAAAATCAACTTCTCCAATTTTCGTGGAGGCATCAATACGGCAGTCATCGTCTCATCGGTCGCTGTTCAGAAAGAAGTCAGCAGTAAACCATCAGAAGTAATCTTGTGATTTATTATTGTAATATTTGTTCACAGACCTAATAGAAATATTTTTTATATGTTAGTGTTACAATAAAGAATTCCCAAGCGGCCAATCGGTGTTTTGGTTTTTCGTCCGTTAATACTAAGCGTTTCTGAAAAACTGCAAGGAACAGCGTGGGCCCGAACGTATCAAGAGCTGGGCATTGACGGTTTATGAGACGTGACTGACAACTCCTTAAGCGACCATCACCTGCAACTCTTCCATAAATACCAGGTAATGCGCGCATACAACTGCAAGTTGTCACCAATCCTCCAGCGAGAGCTGAAGTCTTGAATGCAATCAAGCTTCTGAAAGCTGGAAAAGTAGCCGGACCAGATGGAATACCCCCTGAATCACTGAAAGCGGACCCAGAGACGACAGCAGATATTCTGCCCCCATTATTGCAAACGGTGTGGAAGGTGGGAAAGGTGAATACTGACTGGAGGAAAGGTTACCTCGTGAAACTACCAAAGAAGGGCGCCTTACGCCTCACTCTGCAAGCATTGGCGAAGAATCATGCTCCTATCGACGCCAAGTAAAATCCTGAGTCGCATCATCCTGGAGAGATTAAAGGACGCACTGGAGACAGAACTCCGCCCCACCAGAACAAGCTGGATTCAGGAAAGGCAAATCATGTTCTGACCAAATTGCAACTCTACGCATCATCATCACAAAACAAAGCATGGAATGGCAATCAAACCTCTACCTCAACTTTATAGACTTTGAGAAGGCCTTCGACAGCGTAGCGTTGATCGTGAAGTAATTTGGAAATTACTCGAGTACTACGGCGTGCAGCGCCCAAATATTCATCAACCTTATTCAACAGCTGTACGACAACGGCACATGTCAAGTGATCCACAACGGAAAACTCAGCGAGGCGTTTGGAGTAAACACAGGAGTCAGACAACGCTGCTGGCTTATTGTCACCAATGATATTCCTAGTTGTGGCGGACCGGATTATGCGTCAGACAGTGGGAAATGAGAAGACAGGGATATCCTGGACCGATGTGAAGAACCTAGAAGACCCGGATTTCGCGCGTGGATGATTTATGTTTGATGTCACTGTCACAAAATCGAAGACTTACAAGCGAAAACCGACAAACTGGTCGAAGAAGCAGCCGGCGAAGACAGGACTCCAGGTGAACATAGACAAGACGGAGGTTATGAAAATAACCAGCCAACAACAACAACAGCAGCAACATCCAGTGCCAATCACCATCAACGGGAGGGATTTGAAAGAGGTTAGTTCATTCACTTATCTAGTCAGGGAAGATTGTCCCAACCAACTACAGGGGAACGGACCAGGATGTCAAATCGAGCGAGAATCGGGAAGGCGGGCGAGAAACACATTCACTCATCAGTCTGAAACCAATCTGGAAATCTTCGTCACTCAGCCTGCATCAACAACAAAATTCGGTCAGATTTTCAATACAAACAACGTCAAGTCAGTCAGTTCTTCTATACTGACTAGAAACTTGGAGGGCGGGTCACAAAGAATATTTCCAACAGTCTGTTGCAGACCTTTATCAACAACTGTCTTCGCTGGATCTATACTGAAGATCAGATGTCCGGGCAGGGCCGGAAAGAATCACCAACAAGAAACTACGGGAACAAACAAACAAAACAAGAAGGAATCGCCAACCAACAAATATGCAGGAGAAAGTGGAGATGGATGGATTGGACACTCACTGGCTGAATAGGCCGCTGGGTGACATCGCGCGTCAAGCCCTCGAGTGAAACTCGAAGGGGAAGAGGCGAGTGGGCCGTCAGTGCAAGGGTGACATGGAGGAGATGGTGTGAAGAGGAGTTGAAACAGTATGGATTAACATGGATGCAGGTGAAAAGTACAGCAGCAGAAGCCAGAAGCAAATGGAGACTTGCAGTTGAAGCCCTATGTTGCACTAGGAACCCAAGGGAACAGCAAAACAACATTTCAGATTTTAGATGGAAGGGTTCATGTCTTAGACAACCAATTTATGATCAGCATCTGAGCTTGTAGGTTCCCTTCGTCAGAGAGGCGACACAAGTCACTTCATCTAGGTGCCCAACTCGGCGGAATTAAAAGATTAGATTGTAAGATTAATATATGTGTGAAACTCAGGCAGTGTGGTAGTAAGTAATTCCATATTAGTTTGTTTATCAGATATGTCACACAGTGAAACAGTATTATTCACTGGATGATATTTCGAACAAAACTTTTAGTTCATAATCATATCAGTTGTAATCACACGACTAGATCGTAAGGTTCATGATCAAATCCCTTCTGCTTATAGTTTGGCAGAAAAAAGAGACTAACTATGTTTAGTATGATGTGTTGGTCATACCAGAAGTCAAGTGTATGACCTCTCTGTTGAACGTTCATGAGTTTACTTTCAAGGGATGCAAATGGATGCAAATACTGACAGTGACAAAAATTAATATTCCTTATATATGAACAGAATATAGAGTCAGCCAAAGAAGCTTGTAAGATTTCATATACAGAACTCTTCAGTCACTCAGAAGCAAGTGGTGGTTGAGGAAATCAGACATAGTAAACGAATAACCAAACTAAATCAAAAAACTACATCGACGGATTGAAGATTTCTGGACACATTAGATGACATTGACAAGGCAGCTTGACGCTTGTTGCGTACTGTTGAGCTGTGTGATTCACCATCACATTCTGTGGGAGGTGCGTTGCTTGTTGTAGCAAACCGATATGTTCTATCAGTTATCAGGTTAACAGGTGACTGAGTTTGTAGCTTTTTTATGTGGTTAACGATAAATAACTGACGAAAGAGACGATGGTTACAGGTGTGGAACTAGGGTAACACTTGTGCATGGTTTGCAACAAAGATAGATTACATATAACGAATCACGCTCAAATGTAACGCAAACGTTGAACATACCGCGAAGACAGTGATTGAATTCCTCCTGTGTTCTTACTCAATTCACTGTTCGAAAATTGTTTTTGACAAGGTAAGTGCGGTAGCAAATTTAATCGAGGACATATCCAACCGTTTTCATTCCACAAAACTTTTCAGCCTGTAGATGGTCTTAAACTTAAATATTCATCTGTCTCGGAATAGGTTCACTTCAGAAAGTGGGGCAAAGTTTAATTATTAGGACAACTGCATGGTGCACATTCAAAAATGCTGCTTTTCAACTTGGAAAAGTGTGAATATAATTGCCTTGATGCGGTCTTCATTGACGTACGATAAACTCTTCAGCCTATCTCAAGCTCTACGTCTCACAACTGGGCAGATGATACAGGCATATAGTCACCCAGAATTTGCCTGTGCTATTAAATTATTCAAAGCAGTACCATTGAAAAAATATTTGAACATGCAACGCAGTGTGGCTTAGCTTTTACTGGTAATCATGCTTCCTGTGAAGCCTTTTGAAGCAGATATCTTATGAAGATTTTTACTTGGACTATGCGGCGTACCCCCGTCTTTCAACTGTCGTTTTGCTGCTCTCTATTCTTTCGAATGCTGGTCTTGGATATAATAGTGGCATGCCTTTTGTAAACATAGCCAGTTATGTTTACAAGAGAAATTAGTAATATTCTCTGGCTCTTTCTTTGCTGCATCTGGTAACAACTGTCGAGAATTTTAAATGTTGCCTGAAAATATCTCTCCAGAACTCTGAGCGCCCTTTAATGAAACCAAAACCTCAAGGAAATTCGGTGCGTTTTTTGTGCCAAGTGGACAGTAACGTCAAGGTGTCACAACTCAACTGACAATAAACCAGTATGTCGAACTTAATTATCCGGCAGTCCGGTGGTCGACTTTGCAGTTGATTGCTTTGAATGCGATGGAATCTGTATGTCAATAAACGTCAGTGTAGTATGCAACAATAACTGTGGTTGTTTTGCTCTGGTATGCTGTCAACGAGCGAAAGTTAAAGTCACATGCATTATGACCTCCAGCGAAATTGTAGCTGGTACAAATGGAAAGGGTTATTTAACATTCAACCGAATTTACCGACATTGACGGCTCCCACATTGTTGTCACCAACATATATAAACGCATTGAAATATTTGCTAGCTGCACGCAGTTTTATTGTTATCCGGCACTAGTCTATGGGGTGTGGCGACTTTGGCTACCGCACTTCGATCCAAGTTTTATTCCAAAACTGGGTAATACAGTCAGTAGGGTGATCCATAGATACTGCCGCAAGTGGCTCGCCATAAGGTATCAATACTGTCGTGAATATACTCAGAATCTGTGCTATCCAGTGTACTTCTCTACAAAAAGGAACGAAGAGTAGTATGTGCTATCGGATTCTTCGGTAACGCCGTCATGTGGCACCTCATGAACTTGTCTCATAACCTTTCTATCTAAGTAAAGTGTAACTTTTAGAGCTGTCACTGGGATTTAACACCGTAAGTTATTCCAGTTATTGCGATTACCCATCTCCAGTACGTACACGTCCGAACTTTCAACCCAAAACCGACAATTTCGGTGTTTTCAATGCCTCCATTCTTGTTGTTTTACTATAATCATATATAGTGTTCTACCAGTACTTTGCACACACAGTTCATTACCCTGCGCCTGTCCTCGTGCTTGCTACCCGACAAAAGCCTACCCCAAAGGTTGTTCATCCTGACTCAGGAAAATAGGGGATGGAAAAGATATTTGGCAACATGGGACACGAAAAATGATAATAATATAATATATATTTCTTCCTGTTTATGCAGGAAAATACCAGTTGTGAAGGCATGGATAAGTTATTATATAAATTACACATAATTTTATGTATAATGAATTTACAGTTTGGTTGTTCTTTCTGACAATGGAGTCAGTCGGAACAATCTGCTATAAAGTCTATTTGTGTAACACATAAGGAAATATCGAAATATTGTCTTCGCATTAACAAAAAACCTAGATATCACATGAATGTAATGCAAATATCTGGAGAAAAAAGCTTGTCAGCCACGTCTCATAAACAGTTAATGCCCACCTCTTTCTGCACTCGAGCTCACGTTGTTCCTTGAAGTTTCTCAAAAACGCTTAGTAATAACGGGCGAAAAAACCAAAACACCAATTGGTGACCCGAGAATTCTTTATTGTTACACCGACATATAAACAATGTTACAACTAAGGTCTGTGAACAAATATTACAATAATAAATCATTGTATTACTTCTGACGGTTTAATAATAATAATAATAATTTGTTTTCACATAAACATGAATTTACATGAAAATGCATGCCATTTTTACAGGCACGATCAAGTATGGTATAATGTCAAATCGTAGATTGTCTACAAGTTAATAATGTTTCAACTGTTAAATATTTGATATATATATATAAATACACTCATTGTCTGAACCAGGCCGGATAGTGATTGAATTGTACAGTTGTCCTCCAGGTTGCGCGGGAAACCGACTTCGTTTCGTTTTCATCCCGTGGTTGTAGGCATACGATAACCAACCAATATTGAGATAAGTACAACGTTTACAAGGGATTGGAAGCTGTTTTTAGAAAAGTTAAAGTGCTAAGGTGAAACATTAAAGTGTAATAAATTAAGCGAGTGAAATATATCATTAATAAACACATTTATATAGGAAATAGAATGGGAAAGCAATTAATCCTTAGGCCGACAACGTTCATTTGCAATGTATAATAAAACCAATATATTTTATACTATCATGATGTCCACTTTTGGCTTTAATACAATTATTTTCAAGCCAGTTGTTTTTATTTCATGTCTTTTTTTTCTATTTGGTGCACAGCCATACCCTCCAGAGAATAGGAATAGAATAAGTCGAATCAAATTCATAAAGAGCTATAAAATGTTAGGTTTAATGGAATATAATGAGGATCAAGTAAAGACGTTATTAGAAAATAAGTGAGACAAGATATTGTGAAGTGGTATTTAAAGATCTGACAATGGATAGCAAGTTAATTTATAAGATGCCCCATAAATCTGTGCAGATCCCACGTGGTCGCATCTCAACAATAGGCTGAGCGAATGGTATATATTTAAAGGTAGAAGCATTATCTGTCAAGGCGTTCACTATTATCTTTTTCAAGATAGAGATCTAAGCCCTCATAAAAATCAGAAATCTCTCGAGCCTTTAATTTGTATATTGCTGTTCCTGCAGAATGCGGCGATTCTCCTTAGTGACCCCCACCATATCTACTGATCAGCTGACGCCACCCTCCCTCCTTTTTTGATGTTAGGCTATGAGACTATGATTATTATGGCTACCGCAAATATATTGCTTGGTACCAGACATGTTGGTACCCCATATTCCATCTCCCTAGCTTTCTTAATGAGTGCTTCCAATAGGTCTCCACGTACATCTTTACGAACATATTATATATGTGTGCATGCGTCCTAATGAACAGATTACTTTATAAGAAGTAAAAACCTTAAAGGATAAAAAGAACAAGTTTTGTGTATAGTGGAGCAAGATTTAGCAGAACAATATGGTTAGGGGTCAGTGTAGGTAGTATGAACTGAAGGTAAGGTCGGTTGGCAGGACTTAGTGTACTAAATTATCATGACAGTCTTATATATAGTTAACATCTTACATTGCAAACTAACGTGTCTAGACATATTATAAAAAGATATTAACACAGCCAACAAAATTTTGGCATTTTTTAACAATACTGCAGTGTGTGTATACTGAAGAATGGTGGTTAGTCTACAGGAAGCCGTAGAGTAAATCAAACCATATATGATAAGAGTAAAGTCAATAATATAATTCGTATATCAAATAATACACTAGGTTCAATGATTGAGTGTTATAAGGGAAACAAGCGTGGTAAAGCAAGAGAACGTTTGATGCATAAATATTTTAAGTATTTTAATAACCATCTAATTTAAGAATTGAACATGCATGATTAATAAGTATTATTATATTAGTATATACATATGTAAAATGTTAAAAGGTGTGGATGCTATTACAATTATTTCTAGTGTTACTTTTACCAACACAACTTAGTGAAAATTATAGAGAATAGAAATCAGTAAATTAGTTAACGTTCGCTGCGTGAGTATTAGAGTCGAGATATACGTATGTGACTATACTGAAGACTGGACTGGCCTTCAATTTCCGTTCTACCAACAGTTGTGGTCTTTTAGACGAGCTAGGGTGGACATGTTAAAGTGTCTTTCTAGGCTCCGTTTGAACCCATCAGGGTTTTCACAACATCTTATTTCAGGCGGTAGTTGGTTCCAAAGAGTGCAATATTTTATGGTGAAAAAGTTTGCCCTAATGGATTTTCTGTGGGTAGCCACCTTGACAAGGTAGTCGTGGTTTCGCAGCTGATATGATTTAATATTTTCCCACGTTATGGATGAGTTACTGTAGCAATGTTTCCTAATGACTTTGAAGAGTAGAAATAGGTTGCACTTCACTCTCCTTAACCACAGAGGCTCTAACTTCAGACGTACACACCTGTCAACATATTCCACTTGTTGGTCGAACCCTATTATGCGTTTCGTGAGGAATCTCTGGACACTTTCGATTTTTTTTCTGTCTACAGTCCTGAGGTTACTAAATAGGAGAGCACAATATTCAAGTTTGGGACGGATACATGTCCTATATATAGCTAATCTTGCTACATGGGTGCAGAAGTTACGCAGTACAAAGCCAGTAAGTCGTTTACAGTCAGATACAACCTTATTTGCATGATCGGAAAAGGATAAATCTGAGTTTGCTAATGACTTCTTTCTGAACAGCGACCGATGAGACGATTACTGTCGTATTGATGACTCCGCGAAAATTGGGGAAGTTGGTTTCGAGCAAACAACCAAGAATTGATCGTTCAATCTTCAACTCCATTGAAAACAGCAGCAACAAGTGGCGTGTCTTCTCAATTGGTGATTTTGGATTCATTGTGATTACTCGTTGTTTTCGTACCTTGTTGTTATTGCGTAATTTTGTTAAAAGTTTCGTCGTGATTACTTCTGAAGTTGTGTCCACTCTTCTACATCCGTGAATGAATTGATTGATGTTAAGGACAGCTGTCAATGGAGTTGAAGATTGAACGATCGATTCTTGGTTGTTTGCTCAAAATCAACTTCCCCAATTTTCGCGGAGGCATCAATACGACAGTCATCGTCTCATCGGTCGCTGTTCAGAAAGAAGAGTGAAACATCGTCAGAAGTAACAATGATTTATTGTAATATTAGTTTTCAGACCTTAGTTGCTTAGTTCGTTTATTCCTTTTATATGTTGGTGTAACAATAAAGAAATAACAAGCAGCAGATCGGTGTTTTGGTTTTGCGTCCGTTAATACTAAGCGTTTCTGAAACTCAAAGGAACAGCGTGGGCCCGAGCGTAGCGAGAGCTGGGCATTAACGGTTTATGAGACGAGACTGACAGTTTCTGACGATAGAAACAGATCTGGCGGATTCAAACAGTTGGTGAAATTTTGGATAGTCGCCGTTTATTTTTCCTGGTGCCGGTCAAGTCCTCTTTGAACAAGCAATATCTGGAACAATTTTGGAATTGGGTCAAGTTCAACAATACCTGAGTCAAAGAAGGGACAGAGTGTCTTGAATTCAAACAGGAAAGTAAGTCATGGTGACTTGTCTGTTAATTGTAACGATGTGTCTGATGTTAAGCATGACATGGTTGATGTTACTGTTTCGCCGTTCAGGGATGATAGGAACATCAAACTCCCCAGATTTGAACCACGGTGTTTTGATGGAAACCCGGCTGATTATTTACAATTTGTAAAGGAGTTTGAGATCATGCTGAGTAGTTTTCTATTAAGTGATGAATTGAAGTTAATGTATTTGATGAGATATTGCACTGGAGATGCTGCAATAGCTTTACAGTGCTGTACGTTTATGAAGCCAAAAGAAGGCTACGACGAGGCTATGAGCATATTACGTCAAAGGTTTGGAAGACCTTCGATGATTGCAGGGAAATTATTCGAGGCTGTTAAGGGTAATGGTGGTCAATTACAGGATGACTCCCAGGCACCCACTGAGTTTTTGGATAATTTGCTAATTTACAAGAATGGAATGATTTCGATGAATCGAATGAGTAGACTCAACTCCAGTTTTTTACTAGAAGTAATAGCAAGACGTCTACCTACTCGACTGCAAAGGAAGTGGGTGAAGATGAGCTCCCGTATGGAGGATGAGGGTATCGAGCCAAAGTTTGATGATATCCTGAAACTGGTAAATACTAGTGTTAATCAATCTATGAGCAAGTTTTCCAGTCTGTTAGATCTCACCCCTAGAATAGAGCAGTCTGAGAGCAAAATGCAATCATTGATGACGAGTAGGCCTCAGAGAGGTGGATATCGAGAAGACTCCATGATGTCTAGTAATGCATATAGATCTAGTGAGTGTAACAGGTTTCGTAGTACATCCTCAACAGATAAGTTACAAGATGCAAGACAAACACGGCTTTGTTTTACACGTGTGCAAGAGGTGCATACAGAAGTGAACTGTGAACCAGTGAGCAAGTTCAGTGATAAGCTAAATGTGATATCTAGGTCTGACTCCGAATTGTGTGACGATAGTTCTGCGGTCAAGAAGTCTTTAGTTGCAACTGGTAAGCCATTGTTGAATAGAGTGTCACAGAATAGAGTTACTGCTTCAGAGTGGAGTTCTGACTCCAAAAGTTTACAAAGTATAACTAGTCAGAGTGAAGATATAAAACCTTTAATGATTTTTGAGGAGGAACCAAAATTGTCTACTTCTGTTAATAAAGAGTTTGAAAATGATGAACTTGACGGTAAATCGAATATTTGTGGTAATGATCATGATAGTGCAGATTAGTCCTTGGTTGATCATGATGAAATGGAGAAAATGCCTACTACCGTTAAGTAAAATAAAGGTTCTGTACAACTGGAAAGTGAGGTAGAAATAAATGTAGATGCAGTTGCAGAAGGCATGCATACTTGTCAGACCGTCAGTGTAATTGATCAGAGTGAAGCCCACCTATCATCAGATGCTAGTGTTAAACCTGAGCTGATAGTAAAAGACAGCAGTGGTGGTGGTCTTGCAGGTAGACAAATTTCTGGAAAGCGAGTAACAACAGCTTTTGATCCACTGCTAAGTTCATCAACTGATATCAATCAGTCGTCGTTAGTGCTGTCATCCACAATGAAACAGACACCCATGAACTCAAGTATCTTGTGCAATAACTATGGTAATATCAGTTCGTTTGAAAGGACGAATATCAATGGTCAGTTTAGTGAGGATAAGCCAAGTGTAAACGAGAGAGTAATTGTTAAATTGACTGGCACGAATAAAGGCATTTCTAGTTTCAAGTTACTATTTGAATGTTATTATCTTTGGTGTAAATTACTCTGTTTCTACACTTGGTTGATCAGATATGTCGTGTGTTTGTTGGTCATCTATATTCTACGATACAATGACATGGGCGTGTTACCGTTCAGATTTGAGGATATAGACGATAGAAGGAAGTCATCAAATGAACTCTGCAACGATTTTCCAACCTAGGGAGTCAACCTGAGAAGGGTTGTAGGCGTACTGCTGTAAGTCCTACAGTTCTTCAAAGGGTAGCGCATCAGCGAGCAGTCCAATGTGCTTGGTGTATGATCTTGTACATATGTTCATATTGTATATACTGAATTGATATCATTTATCATCTAGCTGTTGGTAATTCTGTTTGTGTCCGGACGACTTCCACTTGGATCATCAACCTGAGAAGGAATGTAGGCGTACTGCTGTAAGTCCTACAGTTCTTCTAGGGTAGTTCGTCAAGGCAGAATCCACCACTTTGATGTGCTGATTGTACATATGTTTGTGTTAAATAATTGTGTGAGATCCAATTGATGTAATTGTTGGTTAATCTTGTTTGTGTCCTTATATTCCACAAATTACAATCGTCAACCTGATTAGGGTTGTAGGCGTACTGGTGTAAGTCCTGCGATTCTTCAAAGGAATTCCATCGAGACATGGTCTGCGAGTTTGTTTGTACTGTTTGTATATATGTGTGGTGTGTCTTCTCAATTTGTGATTTTGGATTCATTGTGTTTACTCGTTGTTTTCGTACCTCGTTGTTACTGCGCAATTTTGTTAAAATTTTCGTCGTGCTTACTTCTGAAGTTGTTTCGAGTCTTCTACATCCGTGAATGAATTGATTGATGTTAAGGACAGCAGATGGGTCGTATACGCCGGGGAGGCTATTGCTGAGAGTAAAATGCACACGGAGATAATTGTTAGCTGCGGTCCCACACGCCGGGGTGAAAGAGTGCAAACGACTGAGGCTCACATACGTAATCGTTACTAGAATTGAGGCAGAATGAGTGACAAGCGATTGGAGTGGTAATTGGTAGTGAGTAGATAAGAGGATGAGCGTAGAGTATCGTGAGGTCCTGCCATGGTCACGTTGCATTCTGCAAGAGTCATTCTAGCAAGTGGCGATTGTGTTGCAAGAGGATGCCTTTAACTGGAAGGCGGAGGTCGTCATTGATGTGTGAGATTGTGCTGTGGGTATGCTTGTGGTGTGTTGGCTTTTCTGTTTGTTTTCCATTTCAGCTCTGTCCGTGTGACCCAGGTTCTCGCAATCGCATCCAAGTCAACGTGTATTGGTCGTGAAGGAATAAAGGGATCTGTATTGATCTGTATTTTGCCGGGGAGTGTCAATGGAGTTGAAGATTGAACGATCAATTCTTGGTTCATTGCTCAAAATCAACTTCTCCAATTTTCGTGGAGGCATCAATACGGCAGTCATCGTCTCATCGGTCGCTGTTCAGAAAGAAGTCAGCAGTAAACCATCAGAAGTAATCTTGTGATTTATTATTGTAATATTTGTTCACAGACCTAATAGAAATATTTTTTATATGTTGGTGTTACAATAAAGAATTCCCAAGCGGCCAATCGGTGTTTTGGTTTTTCGTCCGTTAATACTAAGCGTTTCTGAAAAACTGCAAGGAACAGCGTGGGCCCGAACGTATCAAGAGCTGGGCATTGACGGTTTATGAGACGTGACTGACAGTTTCTGATGGTAGAAACAGATTCTGGCCGACTCAGATAGCTGGTAACAGTTTGGATAGCCACCGTTCATTTTACCTGGTGCCGGTCAAGTCCTCTTTAAACAAGCAATATCTGGAACATTTTTGGAATTGGGTCAAGTTCAACAATACCTGGGTCAAAGTAGGGACAGAGCGTCTTGGATGCAAACAGGAAAGTAAGTCATGGTGACTTGTCTGTTAATTGTAACGATGTGTCTGATGTTAAGCATGACATGGTTGATGTTACTGTTTCGCCGTTCAGGGATAATAGGAACATCAAACTCCCTAAATTTGAACCACGATGTTTTGATGGAAACCCGGCTGATTATTAACAATTTCTAAAGGAGTTTGAGATCATGTTGAGTGGGTTTTTTTTATTAAGTGAAGAATTGAAATTGATGTACTTGATGAGGTATTGCACTGGAGATGCTTCAAGAGCTATACAGTGCTGTAAGATCATTCCCCTAATGAGGGATACGCTGAGGCTATGAGCATACTACGTCAAGGGTTTGGAAGACCTTCTGCCAGCCACGTCTCATAAACCGTTAATGCCCAGCTCTCGCTACGCTCGGGCCCACGCTGTTCTTAGAAGATTTCTCAGAAACGCTTAGCTATAACGGACGCAAAAACCAAAACACCGATCTGCCGTTTGATATTTCTGTATTGTTACACCAACATATAAAAGGAATAAGCGAACTAAGCAAACTAAGGTCTGAAAACTAATATTACAATAATAAATCATTGTTACTTCTGACGATATTTTACTCTTCTTTCTGAACAGCGACCGACGAGACGATGACTGTCGTATTGATGCCTCCGCGAAAATCGGGGAAGTTGATTTTAAGCAAACAACCAAGAATTGATCGTTCAATCTTCAACTCCATTGACACTCCCCGGCAAAAAAGGGATCCAACCCTTTTTTCCTTCACGATCAATGCACGTTGACTTGGATGCCATTGCGAGAACCTGGGTCACACGGACAGAGCTGAAATGGAAAACAAACAGAAAAGCCAACACACCACAAGCATACCCACAGCACAATCTCACACATCAATGACGACCTGCGCCTCCAGTTAAAGGCATCCTCTTGGCAACACAATCGCCACTTGCTAGAATGACTCTTGCAGAATGCAACGTGACCATGGCAGGACCTCACGATACTCTACGCACATCCTCTTAATTACTCACTACCAATTACCATTGAAATCGCTTGTCACTCATTCTGCCTCAGTTCTAGTAGCGGTGACGCATGCGAGCCTCAGTCGTTTACACTCTTTCTCCCCGGCGTGTCGGACCGCAGCTAACAATTATCTCCGTGTGCATTTCATTCTCAGCAATAGCCTCCCCGGCGTATACGACCCATCTGCTGTCCTTAACATCAATCAATTCATTCATGGATGTAGAAGAGTGGACAAAACTTCAGAAATAATCACGACGAAAATTTTAACAAATTTACGCAATAACAACAAGACACGAAAACAACAAGTAAACACAATGAATCCAAAATACACCAATTGATATGACACACCACACGTATATACAAATAGTACAGTCAACCTTGCCGATCATCTCTTGTTGGAATTCCTTTGAAGAATTGCAGGACTTACACCAGTACGCCTACAACCCTAATCAGGTTGACGATTGTAATTTGTGGAATATAAGGACACAAACAAGATTAACCAACAATTACATCAATTGGAACTCACACAATTATTTAACACAAACATATGTACAATCAACACATCAAATGTGGTGGATTCTGCCTTGACGAACTACCCTTGAAGAACTGTAGGACTTACAGCAGTACGCCTACATTCCTTCTCAGGTTGATGATCCAAGTGGAAGTCGTCCGGACACAAACAGAATTACCAACAGCTAGATGACAGATGATATCAATTCAGTATATACAATATGAACATATGTACAAAATCACACACCAAGCACATTGGACTGCTCATTGATGCGCTACCCTTTGAAGAATTGTAGGACTTACAGCAGTACGCCTACAACCCTTCTCAGGTTGACGCTCTAGGTTGGAAAATCGTCGCAGAGTTCATTTGCTAACTTCCTTCTATCAGCTATATCCTCAAATCTGAACGGCAACACGCCCATGTCATTGTATCGTAGAATATAGATGACCAACAAACACACGACATATCTCATCAACCAAGTATAGAAACAGAGTAATTTACACCAAAGATAATAACATTCAAATAGTAACTTGAAACTAGAAATGCCTTTATTCGTGCAAGTCAATTTAACAATAACTCTCTCCTTTACACTTGGCTTATTCTCACTAAACTGACCAATATCTTTCGTCTTTTCAAATGCACCAATACTATCATAGTCATTGCACAAGATACTTGAGTTGATGGGCATCTGTTTCATTGTGGATGAAAACACCAACGATGACTGAGTGACACAAGGTGATGAACTTAGCGGTGGATCAGAAGCTGTTCTTTTTCGGATCTCAGATAGTTGTCCAACTGCAAGATTACCACCACTGCTGTCTTTCACTACTAGTTCGGGTTTAGCACTATCATCTGATGATAGGTGGGCTACATGCTGATCAATTACACTGACTGTCTCACAAGTATGCACACCTTCTGGAACTGCATCTGCGTTCAATTCTACTTCACGTTGTAGTTGTACAGAACCTTTATTTAACTTAGCAGTAGTAGGCATATCCCTCATCTCATCATGATCAACCAAAGACAAATCTGCACTATCATGATCATTACCACAAATATTCAATTTACCGTCAAGTTCATCATTTTCAAACTCTTTAATAACAGAAGTAGACAATTTTGGTTCCTCCTCGCAAATCATAAAAGGTTTTATAACTTCACTCTGACTAGATATACCTTGTAAACTTGTGGAGTCAGAACTCCACTCTGAAGCAGTAACTCTATTCTGTGACACTCTATTCAACAACGGCTTACCAGTTGCAACTACAGACTTCTTCACCGCAGAACTATCGTCACACAATTCGGAGTCAGACCTGGAGTTTACATTTAGCTTATCACTGAACTTGCTCACTGGTTCACAGTTCACTTCTGTATGCACCTCTTGCACACGTGTAAAACACAACCGTGTTTGTCTTGCATCTTGTAACTTATCTGTTGAGGATGTACTACGAAACCTGTTACACTCACTAGATCTATATGCATTACTAGACATCATGGAGTCTTCTCGATATCCACCTCTCTGAGGCCTACTCGTCATCAATGATTGCATTTTACCCTCAGACTGCTCTATTCTAGGGGTGAGATCTAATAGACTGGCGAACTTGCTCATAGATTGATTGACACTAGTATTTACCAGTTTCAGGATATCATCAAACTTTGGCTCGATACCCTCATCCTCCATACGGGAGCTTATCTTCACCCACTTCCTTTGCAGTCGAGTAGGTAGACGTCTTGCTATTACTTCTAGTATAAAACTCGAGTTGAGGTCACTCATTCGATTCATCGAAATCATTCCATTCTTGTAAATTAGCAAATTATCCAAAAACTCAGTGAGTGCCTGGGAGTCATCCTGTAATTGACCACCATTACCCTTAACAGCCTCGAATAATTTCCCTGCAATCATCGAAGGTCTTCCAAACCTTTGACGTAATATGCTCATAGCCTCATAGTAGCCCTCTTTTGGCTTCATAAACTTACAACACTGTATAGCTCTTGCAGCATCTCCAGTGCAATATCTCATCAAATACACCAATTTCAATTCATCACTTAATAAAAAACCACTCAACATGATCTCAAACTCCTTTACAAATTGTAAATAATCAGCCGGGTTTCCATCAAAACATCGTGGTTCAAATTTAGGGAGTTTGATGTTCCTATTATCCCTGAACGGCGAAACAGTAACATCAACCATGTCATGCTTAACATCAGACACATCGTTACAATTAACAGACAAGTCACCATGACTTACTTTCCTGTTTGCATCCAAGACACTCTGTCCCTTCTTTGACCCAGGCATTGTTGAACTTGACCCAATTCCAAAAATGTTCCAGATATTGCTTGTTCAAAGAGGACTTGACCGGCACCAGGAAAAATGAACGGCGACTATCCAAACTTTCACCAACTGTTTCAATCCGCCAGATCTGTTTCTATCGTCAGAAACTGTCAGTCTCGTCTCATAAACCGTTAATGCCCAGCTCTCGCTACGCTCGGGCCCACGCTGTTCTTAGAAGATTTCTCAGAAACGCTTAGTTATAACGGACGCAAAAACCAAAACACCGATCTGCCGTTTGATATTTCTGTATTGTTACACCAACATATAAAAGGAATAAGCGAACTAAGCAAACTAAGGTCTGAAAACTAATATTACAATAATAAATCATTGTTACTTCTGACGATATTTTACTCTTCTTTCTGAACAGCGACCGATGAGACGATGACTGTCGTATTGATGCCTCCGCGAAAATCGGGGAAGTTGATTTTAAGCAAACAACCAAGAATTGATCGTTCAATCTTCAACTCCATTGACACATTCGATGATTGTAAGGAACGTATACGAAGCTGTCAAAGGTAACGGTAGTCAGCTTCAAGATGACTCCAAGGCACTCACTGAGTTTTTAGATAATCTTATGACTTATAAGAATACCCTGATTTCGATGAATTGCATGAGTGACCTCAACTCAAGTTTTATACTAGAAGTAATAGCAAGACGCCTACCTACTCGACTGCAAAGGAAGTGGGTGAAGATAAGCTCCCGTATGGAGGATAAGGGTATCGAGCCAAAGTTCGGTGACATTCTGAAACTGGTAAACAATAGTGTCAATGAACCTATGAGCAAGTTTGCCAGTATATTGAATCTCACCCCTAGAATAGAGCAGTCTGAGGGTAAAATGCAATCATTGATGACGAATAGGCCTCAGATAGGTGGATATTGAGAAGGCTCCATGATGTCTAGTAATGCATATAGATCTAGTGAGTGTAACAGGTTTCGTAGTACATCCTCAACAGATAAGTTACAAGATGCAAGACAAACACGGCTTTGTTTTACACGTGTGCAAGAGGTGCATACAGAAGTGAACTGTGAACCAGTGAGCAAGTTCAGTGATAAGCTAAATGTGATATCTAGGTCTGACTCCGAATTGTGTGACGATAGTTCTGCGGTCAAGAAGTCTTTAGTTGCAACTGGTAAGCCATTGTTGAATAGAGTGTCACAGAATAGAGTTACTGCTTTAGAGTCCAGTTCTGACTCCACAATTTCACAAGGTATTACTAGAGAGAGTGAAGGTATAAAATCTTTAGGGATTTGTGAGGAAGAACCCAAATCATCCACTGCTGTTATTAAAGAGTTTGAAAATGATGAAGTCGACCAGATAGATTATTGTAAATTCAATATTCGCGATAATAATCATGATACTTCACAGTTGTCTTTGGTTGATCATGATGAGATGAGGGATATGCCTACTACTGCTAAGTTGAACAAAGGTTCGGTATAACTTGAACGTGAAGTATAAATAAATGTAGATGCAGTTGCAGAAGGCATGCATACTTGTCAGACCGTCAGTGTAATTGATCAGTATGTAGCCCACCTATCATCAGATGCTAGTGCTAAACCTGAGCTGATAGTAAAAGACAGCAGTGGTGGTGGTCTTGCAGGTAGACAAATTTCTGAAAGCCGAGCAACAACAGCTTCTGATCCACCGCTAAATTAATCAGCTGGTATCAATCAGTCGTCGTTGGTGTTGTCATCCACAATGAAAAAGACGCCCATCAACTCAACTATCTTGTGCAATGATTTTGATAGTATTGGTGCATTTGAAAAGACAAAAGATATTGGTCAGTTTAGTGAGAATAAGCCAAGTGTAAAGGAGAGAGTTATTGTTACATTGACTTGCATGAATAAAGGCATTTCTAGTTTCAAGTTACTATTTGAATGCTATTATCTTTGGTGTAAATTACTCTGTTTCTACACTTGGTTGATCAGATATGTCGTGTGTTTGTTGGTCATCTATATTCTACGATACAATGACATGGGCGTGTTGCCGTTCAGATTTGAGGATATAGACGATAGAAGGAAGTTAGCAAATGAACTCTGCGACGATTTTCCAACTTAGAGCGTCAACCTGAGAAGGGTTGTAGGCGTACTGCTGTAAGTCCTACAATTCTTCAAAGGGTAGTGCATCAATGAACAGTCCAATGTGCTTGGTGTGTGATTTTGTACATATGTTCATATTGCATATACTGAATTGATATCATCTGTCATCTAGCTGTTGTTAATCTTGTTTGTATCCGGACATTCCACAACTTACAATCGTCAACCTGATTAGGGTTGCAAGCGTACTGGTGTAAGTCCTGCGATTCTTCAAAGGAATTCCATCGAGACATGGTCTGCGAGTTTGTTTGTACTGTTTGTATATATGTGTGGTGTGTCTCCTCAATTTGTGATTTTGGATTCATTGTGTTTGCTCGTTGTTTTCGTACCTCGTTGTTACTGCGCAATTTTGTTAAAATTTTCGTCGTGCTTACTTCTGAAGTTGTTTCGAGTCTTCTACATCCGTGAATGAATTGATTGATGTTAAGGACAGCAGATGGGTCGTATACGCCGGGGAGGCTATTGCTGAGAGTAAAATGCACACGGAGATAAATGTTAGCTGCGGTCCCACACGCCGGGGTGAAAGAGTGCAAACGACTGAGGCTCACATACGTAATCGTTACTAGAATTGAGGCAGAATGAGTGACAAGCGATTGGAGTGGTAATTGGTAGTGAGTAGATAAGAGGATGAGCGTAGAGTATCGTGAGGTCCTGCCATGGTCACGTTGCATTCTGCAAGAGTCATTCTAGCAAGTGGCGATTGTGTTGCAAGAGGATGCCTTTAACTGGAAGGCGGAGGTCGTCATTGATGTGTGAGATTGTGCTGTGGGTATGCTTGTGGTGTGTTGGCTTTTCTGTTTGTTTTCCATTTCAGCTCTGTCCGTGTGACCCAGGTTCTCGCAATCGCATCCAAGTCAACGTGTATTGGTCGTGAAGGAATAAAGGGATCTGTATTGATCTGTATTTTGCCGGGGAGTGTCAATGGAGTTGAAGATTGAACGATCAATTCTTGGTTCATTGCTCAAAATCAACTTCTCCAATTTTCGTGGAGGCATCAATACGGCAGTCATCGTCTCATCGGTCGCTGTTCAGAAAGAAGTCAGCAGTAAACCATCAGAAGTAATCTTGTGATTTATTATTGTAATATTTGTTCACAGACCTAATAGAAATATTTTTTATATGTTAGTGTTACAATAAAGAATTCCCAAGCGGCCAATCGGTGTTTTGGTTTTTCGTCCGTTAATACTAAGCGTTTCTGAAAAACTGCAAGGAACAGCGTGGGCCCGAACGTATCAAGAGCTGGGCATTGACGGTTTATGAGACGTGACTGACAACTCCTTAAGCGACCATCACCTGCAACTCTTCCATAAATACCAGGTAATGCGCGCATACAACTGCAAGTTGTCACCAATCCTCCAGCGAGAGCTGAAGTCTTGAATGCAATCAAGCTTCTGAAAGCTGGAAAAGTAGCCGGACCAGATGGAATACCCCCTGAATCACTGAAAGCGGACCCAGAGACGACAGCAGATATTCTGCCCCCATTATTGCAAACGGTGTGGAAGGTGGGAAAGGTGAATACTGACTGGAGGAAAGGTTACCTCGTGAAACTACCAAAGAAGGGCGCCTTACGCCTCACTCTGCAAGCATTGGCGAAGAATCATGCTCCTATCGACGCCAAGTAAAATCCTGAGTCGCATCATCCTGGAGAGATTAAAGGACGCACTGGAGACAGAACTCCGCCCCACCAGAACAAGCTGGATTCAGGAAAGGCAAATCATGTTCTGACCAAATTGCAACTCTACGCATCATCATCACAAAACAAAGCATGGAATGGCAATCAAACCTCTACCTCAACTTTATAGACTTTGAGAAGGCCTTCGACAGCGTAGCGTTGATCGTGAAGTAATTTGGAAATTACTCGAGTACTACGGCGTGCAGCGCCCAAATATTCATCAACCTTATTCAACAGCTGTACGACAACGGCACATGTCAAGTGATCCACAACGGAAAACTCAGCGAGGCGTTTGGAGTAAACACAGGAGTCAGACAACGCTGCTGGCTTATTGTCACCAATGATATTCCTAGTTGTGGCGGACCGGATTATGCGTCAGACAGTGGGAAATGAGAAGACAGGGATATCCTGGACCGATGTGAAGAACCTAGAAGACCCGGATTTCGCGCGTGGATGATTTATGTTTGATGTCACTGTCACAAAATCGAAGACTTACAAGCGAAAACCGACAAACTGGTCGAAGAAGCAGCCGGCGAAGACAGGACTCCAGGTGAACATAGACAAGACGGAGGTTATGAAAATAACCAGCCAACAACAACAACAGCAGCAACATCCAGTGCCAATCACCATCAACGGGAGGGATTTGAAAGAGGTTAGTTCATTCACTTATCTAGTCAGGGAAGATTGTCCCAACCAACTACAGGGGAACGGACCAGGATGTCAAATCGAGCGAGAATCGGGAAGGCGGGCGAGAAACACATTCACTCATCAGTCTGAAACCAATCTGGAAATCTTCGTCACTCAGCCTGCATCAACAACAAAATTCGGTCAGATTTTCAATACAAACAACGTCAAGTCAGTCAGTTCTTCTATACTGACTAGAAACTTGGAGGGCGGGTCACAAAGAATATTTCCAACAGTCTGTTGCAGACCTTTATCAACAACTGTCTTCGCTGGATCTATACTGAAGATCAGATGTCCGGGCAGGGCCGGAAAGAATCACCAACAAGAAACTACGGGAACAAACAAACAAAACAAGAAGGAATCGCCAACCAACAAATATGCAGGAGAAAGTGGAGATGGATGGATTGGACACTCACTGGCTGAATAGGCCGCTGGGTGACATCGCGCGTCAAGCCCTCGAGTGAAACTCGAAGGGGAAGAGGCGAGTGGGCCGTCAGTGCAAGGGTGACATGGAGGAGATGGTGTGAAGAGGAGTTGAAACAGTATGGATTAACGTGGATGCAGGTGAAAAGTACAGCAGCAGAAGCCAGAAGCAAATGGAGACTTGCAGTTGAAGCCCTATGTTGCACTAGGAACCCAAGGGAACAGCAAAACAACATTTCAGATTTTAGATGGAAGGGTTCATGTCTTAGACAACCAATTTATGATCAGCATCTGAGCTTGTAGGTTCCCTTCGTCAGAGAGGCGACACAAGTCACTTCATCTAGGTGCCCAACTCGGCGGAATTAAAAGATTAGATTGTAAGATTAATATATGTGTGAAACTCAGGCAGTGTGGTAGTAAGTAATTCCATATTAGTTTGTTTATCAGATATGTCACACAGTGAAACAGTATTATTCACTGGATGATATTTCGAACAAAACTTTTAGTTCATAACCATATCAGTTGTAATCACACGACTAGATCGTAAGGTTCATGATCAAATCCCTTCTGCTTATAGTTTGGCAGAAAAAAGAGACTAACTATGTTTAGTATGATGTGTTGGTCATACCAGAAGTCAAGTGTATGACCTCTCTGTTGAACGTTCATGAGTTTACTTTCAAGGGATGCAAATGGATGCAAATACTGACAGTGACAAAAATTAATATTCCTTATATATGAACAGAATATAGAGTCAGCCAAAGAAGCTTGTAAGATTTCATATACAGAACTCTTCAGTCACTCAGAAGCAAGTGGTGGTTGAGGAAATCAGACATAGTAAACGAATAACCAAACTAAATCAAAAAACTACATCGACGGATTGAAGATTTCTGGACACATTAGATGACATTGACAAGGCAGCTTGACGCTTGTTGCGTACTGTTGAGCTGTGTGATTCACCA
Organism: Trichobilharzia regenti; assembly: GCA_944472135.2. Taxonomy (NCBI): domain Eukaryota; kingdom Metazoa; phylum Platyhelminthes; class Trematoda; order Strigeidida; family Schistosomatidae; genus Trichobilharzia; species Trichobilharzia regenti. Next base: position 5,316,754 of record OX235265.1, read on the forward strand.
TCACATTCTGTGGGAGGTGCGTTGCTTGTTGTAGCAAACCGATATGTTCTATCAGTTATCAGGTTAACAGGTGACTGAGTTTGTAGCTTTTTTATGTGGTTAACGATAAATAACTGACGAAAGAGACGATGGTTACAGGTGTGGAACTAGGGTAACACTTGTGCATGGTTTGCAACAAAGATAGATTACATATAACGAATCACGCTCAAATGTAACGCAAACGTTGAACATACCGCGAAGACAGTGATTGAATTCCTCCTGTGTTCTTACTCAATTCACTGTTCGAAAATTGTTTTTGACAAGGTAAGTGCGGTAGCAAATTTAATCGAGGACATATCCAACCGTTTTCATTCCACAAAACTTTTCAGCCTGTAGATGGTCTTAAACTTAAATATTCATCTGTCTCGGAATAGGTTCACTTCAGAAAGTGGGGCAAAGTTTAATTATTAGGACAACTGCATGGTGCACATTCAAAAATGCTGCTTTTCAACTTGGAAAAGTGTGAATATAATTGCCTTGATGCGGTCTTCATTGACGTACGATAAACTCTTCAGCCTATCTCAAGCTCTACGTCTCACAACTGGGCAGATGATACAGGCATATAGTCACCCAGAATTTGCCTGTGCTATTAAATTATTCAAAGCAGTACCATTGAAAAAATATTTGAACATGCAACGCAGTGTGGCTTAGCTTTTACTGGTAATCATGCTTCCTGTGAAGCCTTTTGAAGCAGATATCTTATGAAGATTTTTACTTGGACTATGCGGCGTACCCCCGTCTTTCAACTGTCGTTTTGCTGCTCTCTATTCTTTCGAATGCTGGTCTTGGATATAATAGTGGCATGCCTTTTGTAAACATAGCCAGTTATGTTTACAAGAGAAATTAGTAATATTCTCTGGCTCTTTCTTTGCTGCATCTGGTAACAACTGTCGAGAATTTTAAATGTTGCCTGAAAATATCTCTCCAGAACTCTGAGCGCCCTTTAATGAAACCAAAACCTCAAGGAAATTCGGTGCGTTTTTTGTGCCAAGTGGACAGTAACGTCAAGGTGTCACAACTCAACTGACAATAAACCAGTATGTCGAACTTAATTATCCGGCAGTCCGGTGGTCGACTTTGCAGTTGATTGCTTTGAATGCGATGGAATCTGTATGTCAATAAACGTCAGTGTAGTATGCAACAATAACTGTGGTTGTTTTGCTCTGGTATGCTGTCAACGAGCGAAAGTTAAAGTCACATGCATTATGACCTCCAGCGAAATTGTAGCTGGTACAAATGGAAAGGGTTATTTAACATTCAACCGAATTTACCGACATTGACGGCTCCCACATTGTTGTCACCAACATATATAAACGCATTGAAATATTTGCTAGCTGCACGCAGTTTTATTGTTATCCGGCACTAGTCTATGGGATGTGGCGACTTTGGCTACCGCACTTCGATCCAAGTTTTATTCCAAAACTGGGTAATACAGTCAGTAGGGTGATCCATAGATACTGCCGCAAGTGGCTCGCCATAAGGTATCAATACTGTCGTGAATATACTCAGAATCTGTGCTATCCAGTGTACTTCTCTACAAAAAGGAACGAAGAGTAGTATGTGCTATCGGATTCTTCGGTAACGCCGTCATGTGGCACCTCATGAACTTGTCTCATAACCTTTCTATCTAAGTAAAGTGTAACTTTTAGAGCTGTCACTGGGATTTAACACCGTAAGTTATTCCAGTTATTGCGATTACCCATCTCCAGTACGTACACGTCCGAACTTTCAACCCAAAACCGACAATTTCGGTGTTTTCAATGCCTCCATTCTTGTTGTTTTACTATAATCATATATAGTGTTCTACCAGTACTTTGCACACACAGTTCATTACCCTGCGCCTGTCCTCGTGCTTGCTACCCGACAAAAGCCTACCCCAAAGGTTGTTCATCCTGACTCAGGAAAATAGGGGATGGAAAAGATATTTGGCAACATGGGACACGAAAAATGATAATAATATAATATATATTTCTTCCTGTTTATGCAGGAAAATACCAGTTGTGAAGGCATGGATAAGTTATTATATAAATTACACATAATTTTATGTATAATGAATTTACAGTTTGGTTGTTCTTTCTGACAATGGAGTCAGTCGGAACAATCTGCTATAAAGTCTATTTGTGTAACACATAAGGAAATATCGAAATATTGTCTTCGCATTAACAAAAAACCTAGATATCACATGAATGTAATGCAAATATCTGGAGAAAAAAGCTTGTCAGCCACGTCTCATAAACAGTTAATGCCCACCTCTTTCTGCACTCGAGCTCACGTTGTTCCTTGAAGTTTCTCAAAAACGCTTAGTAATAACGGGCGAAAAAACCAAAACACCAATTGGTGACCCGAGAATTCTTTATTGTTACACCGACATATAAACAATGTTACAACTAAGGTCTGTGAACAAATATTACAATAATAAATCATTGTATTACTTCTGACGGTTTAATAATAATAATAATAATTTGTTTTCACATAAACATGAATTTACATGAAAATGCATGCCATTTTTACAGGCACGATCAAGTATGGTATAATGTCAAATCGTAGATTGTCTACAAGTTAATAATGTTTCAACTGTTAAATATTTGATATATATATAAAATACACTCATTGTCTGAACCAGGCCGGATAGTGATTGAATTGTACAGTTGTCCTCCAGGTTGCGCGGGAAACCGACTTCGTTTCGTTTTCATCCCGTGGTTGTAGGCATACGATAACCAACCAATATTGAGATAAGTACAACGTTTACAAGGGATTGGAAGCTGTTTTTAGAAAAGTTAAAGTGCTAAGGTGAAACATTAAAGTGTAATAAATTAAGCGAGTGAAATATATCATTAATAAACACATTTATATAGGAAATAGAATGGGAAAGCAATTAATCCTTAGGCCGACAACGTTCATTTGCAATGTATAATAAAACCAATATATTTTATACTATCATGATGTCCACTTTTGGCTTTAATACAATTATTTTCAAGCCAGTTGTTTTTATTTCATGTCTTTTTTTTCTATTTGGTGCACAGCCATACCCTCCAGAGAATAGGAATAGAATAAGTCGAATCAAATTCATAAAGAGCTATAAAATGTTAGGTTTAATGGAATATAATGAGGATCAAGTAAAGACGTTATTAGAAAATAAGTGAGACAAGATATTGTGAAGTGGTATTTAAAGATCTGACAATGGATAGCAAGTTAATTTATAAGATGCCCCATAAATCTGTGCAGATCCCACGTGGTCGCATCTCAACAATAGGCTGAGCGAATGGTATATATTTAAAGGTAGAAGCATTATCTGTCAAGGCGTTCACTATTATCTTTTTCAAGATAGAGATCTAAGCCCTCATAAAAATCAGAAATCTCTCGAGCCTTTAATTTGTATATTGCTGTTCCTGCAGAATGCGGCGATTCTCCTTAGTGACCCCCACCATATCTACTGATCAGCTGACGCCACCCTCCCTCCTTTTTTGATGTTAGGCTATGAGACTATGATTATTATGGCTACCGCAAATATATTGCTTGGTACCAGACATGTTGGTACCCCATATTCCATCTCCCTAGCTTTCTTAATGAGTGCTTCCAATAGGTCTCCACGTACATCTTTACGAACATATTATATATGTGTGCATGCGTCCTAATGAACAGATTACTTTATAAGAAGTAAAAACCTTAAAGGATAAAAAGAACAAGTTTTGTGTATAGTGGAGCAAGATTTAGCAGAACAATATGGTTAGGGGTCAGTGTAGGTAGTATGAACTGAAGGTAAGGTCGGTTGGCAGGACTTAGTGTACTAAATTATCATGACAGTCTTATATATAGTTAACATCTTACATTGCAAACTAACGTGTCTAGACATATTATAAAAAGATATTAACACAGCCAACAAAATTTTGGCATTTTTTAACAATACTGCAGTGTGCGTATACTGAAGAATGGTGGTTAGTCTACAGGAAGCCGTAGAGTAAATCAAACCATATATGATAAGAGTAAAGTCAATAATATAATTCGTATATCAAATAATACACTAGGTTCAATGATTGAGTGTTATAAGGGAAACAAGCGTGGTAAAGCAAGAGAACGTTTGATGCATAAATATTTTAAGTATTTTAATAACCATCTAATTTAAGAATTGAACATGCATGATTAATAAGTATTATTATATTAGTATATACATATGTAAAATGTTAAAAGGTGTGGATGCTATTACAATTATTTCTAGTGTTACTTTTACCAACACAACTTAGTGAAAATTATAGAGAATAGAAATCAGTAAATTAGTTAACGTTCGCTGCGTGAGTATTAGAGTCGAGATATACGTATGTGACTATACTGAAGACTGGACTGGCCTTCAATTTCCGTTCTACCAACAGTTGTGGTCTTTTAGACGAGCTAGGGTGGACATGTTAAAGTGTCTTTCTAGGCTCCGTTTGAACCCATCAGGGTTTTCACAACATCTTATTTCAGGCGGTAGTTGGTTCCAAAGAGTGCAATATTTTATGGTGAAAAAGTTTGCCCTAATGGATTTTCTGTGGGTAGCCACCTTGACAAGGTAGTCGTGGTTTCGCAGCTGATATGATTTAATATTTTCCCACGTTATGGATGAGTTACTGTAGCAATGTTTCCTAATGACTTTGAAGAGTAGAAATAGGTTGCACTTCACTCTCCTTAACCACAGAGGCTCTAACTTCAGACGTACACACCTGTCAACATATTCCACTTGTTGGTCGAACCCTATTATGCGTTTCGTGAGGAATCTCTGGACACTTTCGATTTTTTTTCTGTCTACAGTCCTGAGGTTACTAAATAGGAGAGCACAATATTCAAGTTTGGGACGGATACATGTCCTATATATAGCTAATCTTGCTACATGGGTGCAGAAGTTACGCAGTACAAAGCCAGTAAGTCGTTTACAGTCAGATACAACCTTATTTGCATGATCGGAAAAGGATAAATCTGAGTTTGCTAATGACTTCTTTCTGAACAGCGACCGATGAGACGATTACTGTCGTATTGATGACTCCGCGAAAATTGGGGAAGTTGGTTTCGAGCAAACAACCAAGAATTGATCGTTCAATCTTCAACTCCATTGAAAACAGCAGCAACAAGTGGCGTGTCTTCTCAATTGGTGATTTTGGATTCATTGTGATTACTCGTTGTTTTCGTACCTTGTTGTTATTGCGTAATTTTGTTAAAAGTTTCGTCGTGATTACTTCTGAAGTTGTGTCCACTCTTCTACATCCGTGAATGAATTGATTGATGTTAAGGACAGCTGTCAATGGAGTTGAAGATTGAACGATCGATTCTTGGTTGTTTGCTCAAAATCAACTTCCCCAATTTTCGCGGAGGCATCAATACGACAGTCATCGTCTCATCGGTCGCTGTTCAGAAAGAAGAGTGAAACATCGTCAGAAGTAACAATGATTTATTGTAATATTAGTTTTCAGACCTTAGTTGCTTAGTTCGTTTATTCCTTTTATATGTTGGTGTAACAATAAAGAAATAACAAGCAGCAGATCGGTGTTTTGGTTTTGCGTCCGTTAATACTAAGCGTTTCTGAAACTCAAAGGAACAGCGTGGGCCCGAGCGTAGCGAGAGCTGGGCATTAACGGTTTATGAGACGAGACTGACAGTTTCTGACGATAGAAACAGATCTGGCGGATTCAAACAGTTGGTGAAATTTTGGATAGTCGCCGTTTATTTTTCCTGGTGCCGGTCAAGTCCTCTTTGAACAAGCAATATCTGGAACAATTTTGGAATTGGGTCAAGTTCAACAATACCTGAGTCAAAGAAGGGACAGAGTGTCTTGAATTCAAACAGGAAAGTAAGTCATGGTGACTTGTCTGTTAATTGTAACGATGTGTCTGATGTTAAGCATGACATGGTTGATGTTACTGTTTCGCCGTTCAGGGATGATAGGAACATCAAACTCCCCAGATTTGAACCACGGTGTTTTGATGGAAACCCGGCTGATTATTTACAATTTGTAAAGGAGTTTGAGATCATGCTGAGTAGTTTTCTATTAAGTGATGAATTGAAGTTAATGTATTTGATGAGATATTGCACTGGAGATGCTGCAATAGCTTTACAGTGCTGTACGTTTATGAAGCCAAAAGAAGGCTACGACGAGGCTATGAGCATATTACGTCAAAGGTTTGGAAGACCTTCGATGATTGCAGGGAAATTATTCGAGGCTGTTAAGGGTAATGGTGGTCAATTACAGGATGACTCCCAGGCACCCACTGAGTTTTTGGATAATTTGCTAATTTACAAGAATGGAATGATTTCGATGAATCGAATGAGTAGACTCAACTCCAGTTTTTTACTAGAAGTAATAGCAAGACGTCTACCTACTCGACTGCAAAGGAAGTGGGTGAAGATGAGCTCCCGTATGGAGGATGAGGGTATCGAGCCAAAGTTTGATGATATCCTGAAACTGGTAAATACTAGTGTTAATCAATCTATGAGCAAGTTTTCCAGTCTGTTAGATCTCACCCCTAGAATAGAGCAGTCTGAGAGCAAAATGCAATCATTGATGACGAGTAGGCCTCAGAGAGGTGGATATCGAGAAGACTCCATGATGTCTAGTAATGCATATAGATCTAGTGAGTGTAACAGGTTTCGTAGTACATCCTCAACAGATAAGTTACAAGATGCAAGACAAACACGGCTTTGTTTTACACGTGTGCAAGAGGTGCATACAGAAGTGAACTGTGAACCAGTGAGCAAGTTCAGTGATAAGCTAAATGTGATATCTAGGTCTGACTCCGAATTGTGTGACGATAGTTCTGCGGTCAAGAAGTCTTTAGTTGCAACTGGTAAGCCATTGTTGAATAGAGTGTCACAGAATAGAGTTACTGCTTCAGAGTGGAGTTCTGACTCCAAAAGTTTACAAAGTATAACTAGTCAGAGTGAAGATATAAAACCTTTAATGATTTTTGAGGAGGAACCAAAATTGTCTACTTCTGTTAATAAAGAGTTTGAAAATGATGAACTTGACGGTAAATCGAATATTTGTGGTAATGATCATGATAGTGCAGATTAGTCCTTGGTTGATCATGATGAAATGGAGAAAATGCCTACTACCGTTAAGTAAAATAAAGGTTCTGTACAACTGGAAAGTGAGGTAGAAATAAATGTAGATGCAGTTGCAGAAGGCATGCATACTTGTCAGACCGTCAGTGTAATTGATCAGAGTGAAGCCCACCTATCATCAGATGCTAGTGTTAAACCTGAGCTGATAGTAAAAGACAGCAGTGGTGGTGGTCTTGCAGGTAGACAAATTTCTGGAAAGCGAGTAACAACAGCTTTTGATCCACTGCTAAGTTCATCAACTGATATCAATCAGTCGTCGTTAGTGCTGTCATCCACAATGAAACAGACACCCATGAACTCAAGTATCTTGTGCAATAACTATGGTAATATCAGTTCGTTTGAAAGGACGAATATCAATGGTCAGTTTAGTGAGGATAAGCCAAGTGTAAACGAGAGAGTAATTGTTAAATTGACTGGCACGAATAAAGGCATTTCTAGTTTCAAGTTACTATTTGAATGTTATTATCTTTGGTGTAAATTACTCTGTTTCTACACTTGGTTGATCAGATATGTCGTGTGTTTGTTGGTCATCTATATTCTACGATACAATGACATGGGCGTGTTACCGTTCAGATTTGAGGATATAGACGATAGAAGGAAGTCATCAAATGAACTCTGCAACGATTTTCCAACCTAGGGAGTCAACCTGAGAAGGGTTGTAGGCGTACTGCTGTAAGTCCTACAGTTCTTCAAAGGGTAGCGCATCAGCGAGCAGTCCAATGTGCTTGGTGTATGATCTTGTACATATGTTCATATTGTATATACTGAATTGATATCATTTATCATCTAGCTGTTGGTAATTCTGTTTGTGTCCGGACGACTTCCACTTGGATCATCAACCTGAGAAGGAATGTAGGCGTACTGCTGTAAGTCCTACAGTTCTTCTAGGGTAGTTCGTCAAGGCAGAATCCACCACTTTGATGTGCTGATTGTACATATGTTTGTGTTAAATAATTGTGTGAGATCCAATTGATGTAATTGTTGGTTAATCTTGTTTGTGTCCTTATATTCCACAAATTACAATCGTCAACCTGATTAGGGTTGTAGGCGTACTGGTGTAAGTCCTGCGATTCTTCAAAGGAATTCCATCGAGACATGGTCTGCGAGTTTGTTTGTACTGTTTGTATATATGTGTGGTGTGTCTTCTCAATTTGTGATTTTGGATTCATTGTGTTTACTCGTTGTTTTCGTACCTCGTTGTTACTGCGCAATTTTGTTAAAATTTTCGTCGTGCTTACTTCTGAAGTTGTTTCGAGTCTTCTACATCCGTGAATGAATTGATTGATGTTAAGGACAGCAGATGGGTCGTATACGCCGGGGAGGCTATTGCTGAGAGTAAAATGCACACGGAGATAATTGTTAGCTGCGGTCCCACACGCCGGGGTGAAAGAGTGCAAACGACTGAGGCTCACATACGTAATCGTTACTAGAATTGAGGCAGAATGAGTGACAAGCGATTGGAGTGGTAATTGGTAGTGAGTAGATAAGAGGATGAGCGTAGAGTATCGTGAGGTCCTGCCATGGTCACGTTGCATTCTGCAAGAGTCATTCTAGCAAGTGGCGATTGTGTTGCAAGAGGATGCCTTTAACTGGAAGGCGGAGGTCGTCATTGATGTGTGAGATTGTGCTGTGGGTATGCTTGTGGTGTGTTGGCTTTTCTGTTTGTTTTCCATTTCAGCTCTGTCCGTGTGACCCAGGTTCTCGCAATCGCATCCAAGTCAACGTGTATTGGTCGTGAAGGAATAAAGGGATCTGTATTGATCTGTATTTTGCCGGGGAGTGTCAATGGAGTTGAAGATTGAACGATCAATTCTTGGTTCATTGCTCAAAATCAACTTCTCCAATTTTCGTGGAGGCATCAATACGGCAGTCATCGTCTCATCGGTCGCTGTTCAGAAAGAAGTCAGCAGTAAACCATCAGAAGTAATCTTGTGATTTATTATTGTAATATTTGTTCACAGACCTAATAGAAATATTTTTTATATGTTGGTGTTACAATAAAGAATTCCCAAGCGGCCAATCGGTGTTTTGGTTTTTCGTCCGTTAATACTAAGCGTTTCTGAAAAACTGCAAGGAACAGCGTGGGCCCGAACGTATCAAGAGCTGGGCATTGACGGTTTATGAGACGTGACTGACAGTTTCTGATGGTAGAAACAGATTCTGGCCGACTCAGATAGCTGGTAACAGTTTGGATAGCCACCGTTCATTTTACCTGGTGCCGGTCAAGTCCTCTTTAAACAAGCAATATCTGGAACATTTTTGGAATTGGGTCAAGTTCAACAATACCTGGGTCAAAGTAGGGACAGAGCGTCTTGGATGCAAACAGGAAAGTAAGTCATGGTGACTTGTCTGTTAATTGTAACGATGTGTCTGATGTTAAGCATGACATGGTTGATGTTACTGTTTCGCCGTTCAGGGATAATAGGAACATCAAACTCCCTAAATTTGAACCACGATGTTTTGATGGAAACCCGGCTGATTATTAACAATTTCTAAAGGAGTTTGAGATCATGTTGAGTGGGTTTTTTTTATTAAGTGAAGAATTGAAATTGATGTACTTGATGAGGTATTGCACTGGAGATGCTTCAAGAGCTATACAGTGCTGTAAGATCATTCCCCTAATGAGGGATACGCTGAGGCTATGAGCATACTACGTCAAGGGTTTGGAAGACCTTCTGCCAGCCACGTCTCATAAACCGTTAATGCCCAGCTCTCGCTACGCTCGGGCCCACGCTGTTCTTAGAAGATTTCTCAGAAACGCTTAGCTATAACGGACGCAAAAACCAAAACACCGATCTGCCGTTTGATATTTCTGTATTGTTACACCAACATATAAAAGGAATAAGCGAACTAAGCAAACTAAGGTCTGAAAACTAATATTACAATAATAAATCATTGTTACTTCTGACGATATTTTACTCTTCTTTCTGAACAGCGACCGATGAGACGATGACTGTCGTATTGATGCCTCCGCGAAAATCGGGGAAGTTGATTTTAAGCAAACAACCAAGAATTGATCGTTCAATCTTCAACTCCATTGACACTCCCCGGCAAAAAAGGGATCCAACCCTTTTTTCCTTCACGACCAATGCACGTTGACTTGGATGCCATTGCGAGAACCTGGGTCACACGGACAGAGCTGAAATGGAAAACAAACAGAAAAGCCAACACACCACAAGCATACCCACAGCACAATCTCACACATCAATGACGACCTGCGCCTCCAGATAAAGGCCTCCTCTTGCAACACAATCGCCACTTGCTAGAATGACTCTTGCAGAATGCAACGTGACCATGGCAGCACCTCACGATACTCTACGCACATCCTCTTAATTACTCACTACCAATTACCATTGAAATCGCTTGTCACTCATTCTGCCTCAGTTCTAGTAGCGGTGACGCATGCGAGCCTCAGTCGTTTACACTCTTTCTCCCCGGCGTGTCGGACCGCAGCTAACAATTATCTCCGTGTGCGTTTCATTCTCAGCAATAGCCTCCCCGGCGTATACGACCCATCTGCTGTCCTTAACATCAATCAATTCATTCATGGATGTAGAAGAGTGGACAAAACTTCAGAAATAATCACGACGAAAATTTTAACAAAATTACGCAATAACAACAAGACACGAAAACAACAAGTAAACACAATGAATCCAAAATACACCAATTGATATGACACACCACACGTATATACAAATAGTACAGTCAACCTCGCCGATCATGTCTTGTTGGAATTCCTTTGAAGAATTGCAGGACTTACACCAGTACGCCTACAACCCTAATCAGGTTGACGATTGTAATTTGTGGAATGTAAGGACACAAACAAGATTAACCAACAATTACATCAATTGGAACTCACACAATTATTTAACACAAACATATGTACAATCAACACATCAAATGTGGTGGATTCTGCCTTGACGAACTACCCTTGAAGAACTGTAGGACTTACAGCAGTACGCCTACATTCCTTCTCAGGTTGATGATCCAAGTGGAAGTCGTCCGGACACAAACAGAATTACCAACAGCTAGATGACAGATGATATCAATTCAGTATATACAATATGAACATATGTACAAAATCACACACCAAGCACATTGGACTGCTCATTGATGCGCTACCCTTTGAAGAATTGTAGGACTTACAGCAGTACGCCTACAACCCTTCTCAGGTTGACGCCCTAGGTTGGAAAATCGTCGCAGAGTTCATTTGCTAACTTCCTTCTATCGTCTATATCCTCAAATCTGAACGGCAACACGCCCATGTCATTGTATCGTAGAATATAGATGACCAACAAACACACGACATATCTCATCAACCAAGTATAGAAACAGAGTAATTTACACCAAAGATAATAACATTCAAATAGTAACTTGAAACTAGAAATGCCTTTATTCGTGCAAGTCAATTTAACAATAACTCTCTCCTTTACACTTGGCTTATCCTCACTAAACTGACCAATATCTTTCGTCTTTTCAAACGCACCAATACTATCATAGTCATTGCACAAGATACTTGAGTTGATGGGCATCTGTTTCATTGTGGATGAAAACACCAACGATGACTGAGTGACACAAGGTGATGAACTTAGCGGTGGATCAGAAGCTGTTCTTTTTCGGATCTCAGATAGTTGTCCAACTGCAAGATTACCACCACTGCTGTCTTTCACTACTAGTTCGGGTTTAGCACTATCATCTGATGATAGGTGGGCTACATGCTGATCAATTACACTGACTGTCTCACAAGTATGCACACCTTCTGGAACTGCATCTGCGTTCAATTCTACTTCACGTTGTAGTTGTACAGAACCTTTATTTAACTTAGCAGTAGTAGGCATATCCCTCATCTCATCATGATCAACCAAAGACAAATCTGCACTATCATGATCATTACCACAAATATTCAATTTACCGTCAAGTTCATCATTTTCAAACTCTTTAATAACAGAAGTAGACAATTTTGGTTCCTCCTCGCAAATCATAAAAGGTTTTATAACTTCACTCTGACTAGATATACCTTGTAAACTTGTGGAGTCAGAACTCCACTCTGAAGCAGTAACTCTATTCTGTGACACTCTATTCAACAACGGCTTACCAGTTGCAACTACAGACTTCTTCACCGCAGAACTATCGTCACACAATTCGGAGTCAGACCTAGATTTTACATTTAGCTTATCACTGAACTTGCTCACTGGTTCACAGTTCACTTCTGTATGCACCTCTTGCACACGTGTAAAACACAACCGTGTTTGTCTTGCATCTTGTAACTTATCTGTTGAGGATGTACTACGAAACCTGTTACACTCACTAGGTCTATATGCATTACTAGACATCATGGAGTCTTCTCGATATCCACCTCTCTGAGGCCTACTCGTCATCAATGATTGCATTTTACCCTCAGACTGCTCTATTCTAGGGGTGAGATCTAATAGACTGGCGAACTTGCTCATAGATTCATTGACACTAGTATTTACCAGTTTCAGGATATCATCAAACTTTGGCTCGATACCCTCATCCTCCATACGGGAGCTTATCTTCACCCACTTCCTTTGCAGTCGAGTAGGTAGACGTCTTGCTATTACTTCTAGTATAAAACTCGAGTTGAGGTCACTCATTCGATTCATCGAAATCATTCCATTCTTGTAAATTAGCAAATTATCCAAAAACTCAGTGAGTGCCTGGGAGTCATCCTGTAATTGACCACCATTACCCTTAACAGCCTCGAATAATTTCCCTGCAATCATCGAAGGTCTTCCAAACCTTTGACGTAATATGCTCATAGCCTCATAGTAGCCCTCTTTTGGCTTCATAAACTTACAACACTGTATAGCTCTTGCAGCATCTCCAGTGCAATATCTCATCAAATACACCAATTTCAATTCATCACTTAATAAAAAACCACTCAACATGATCTCAAACTCCTTTACAAATTGTAAATAATCAGCCGGGTTTCCATCAAAACATCGTGGTTCAAATTTAGGGAGTTTGATGTTCCTATTATCCCTGAACGGCGAAACAGTAACATCAACCATGTCATGCTTAACATCAGACACATCGTTACAATTAACAGACAAGTCACCATGACTTACTTTCCTGTTTGCATCCAAGACACTCTGTCCCTTCTTTGACCCAGGCATTGTTGAACTTGACCCAATTCCAAAAATGTTCCAGATATTGCTTGTTCAAAGAGGACTTGACCGGCACCAGGAAAAATGAACGGCGACTATCCAAACTTTCACCAACTGTTTCAATCCGCCAGATCTGTTTCTATCGTCAGAAACTGTCAGTCTCGTCTCATAAACCGTTAATGCCCAGCTCTCGCTACGCTCGGGCCCACGCTGTTCTTAGAAGATTTCTCAGAAACGCTTAGCTATAACGGACGCAAAAACCAAAACACCGATCTGCCGTTTGATATTTCTGTATTGTTACACCAACATATAAAAGGAATAAGCGAACTAAGCAAACTAAGGTCTGAAAACTAATATTACAATAATAAATCATTGTTACTTCTGACGATATTTTACTCTTCTTTCTGAACAGCGACCGACGAGACGATGACTGTCGTATTGATGCCTCCGCGAAAATCGGGGAAGTTGATTTTAAGCAAACAACCAAGAATTGATCATTCAATCTTCAACTCCATTGACACATTCGATGATTGTAAGGAACGTATACGAAGCTGTCAAAGGTAACGGTAGTCAGCTTCAAGATGACTCCAAGGCACTCACTGAGTTTTTAGATAATCTTATGACTTATAAGAATACCCTGATTTCGATGAATTGCATGAGTGACCTCAACTCAAGTTTTATACTAGAAGTAATAGCAAGACGCCTACCTACTCGACTGCAAAGGAAGTGGGTGAAGATAAGCTCCCGTATGGAGGATAAGGGTATCGAGCCAAAGTTCGGTGACATTCTGAAACTGGTAAACAATAGTGTCAATGAACCTATGAGCAAGTTTGCCAGTATATTGAATCTCACCCCTAGAATAGAGCAGTCTGAGGGTAAAATGCAATCATTGATGACGAATAGGCCTCAGATAGGTGGATATTGAGAAGGCTCCATGATGTCTAGTAATGCATATAGATCTAGTGAGTGTAACAGGTTTCGTAGTACATCCTCAACAGATAAGTTACAAGATGCAAGACAAACACGGCTTTGTTTTACACGTGTGCAAGAGGTGCATACAGAAGTGAACTGTGAACCAGTGAGCAAGTTCAGTGATAAGCTAAATGTGATATCTAGGTCTGACTCCGAATTGTGTGACGATAGTTCTGCGGTCAAGAAGTCTTTAGTTGCAACTGGTAAGCCATTGTTGAATAGAGTGTCACAGAATAGAGTTACTGCTTTAGAGTCCAGTTCTGACTCCACAATTTCACAAGGTATTACTAGAGAGAGTGAAGGTATAAAATCTTTAGGGATTTGTGAGGAAGAACCCAAATCATCCACTGCTGTTATTAAAGAGTTTGAAAATGATGAAGTCGACCAGATAGATTATTGTAAATTCAATATTCGCGATAATAATCATGATACTTCACAGTTGTCTTTGGTTGATCATGATGAGATGAGGGATATGCCTACTACTGCTAAGTTGAACAAAGGTTCGGTATAACTTGAACGTGAAGTATAAATAAATGTAGATGCAGTTGCAGAAGGCATGCATACTTGTCAGACCGTCAGTGTAATTGATCAGTATGTAGCCCACCTATCATCAGATGCTAGTGCTAAACCTGAGCTGATAGTAAAAGACAGCAGTGGTGGTGGTCTTGCAGGTAGACAAATTTCTGAAAGCCGAGCAACAACAGCTTCTGATCCACCGCTAAATTAATCAGCTGGTATCAATCAGTCGTCGTTGGTGTTGTCATCCACAATGAAAAAGACGCCCATCAACTCAACTATCTTGTGCAATGATTTTGATAGTATTGGTGCATTTGAAAAGACAAAAGATATTGGTCAGTTTAGTGAGAATAAGCCAAGTGTAAAGGAGAGAGTTATTGTTACATTGACTTGCATGAATAAAGGCATTTCTAGTTTCAAGTTACTATTTGAATGCTATTATCTTTGGTGTAAATTACTCTGTTTCTACACTTGGTTGATCAGATATGTCGTGTGTTTGTTGGTCATCTATATTCTACGATACAATGACATGGGCGTGTTGCCGTTCAGATTTGAGGATATAGACGATAGAAGGAAGTTAGCAAATGAACTCTGCGACGATTTTCCAACTTAGAGCGTCAACCTGAGAAGGGTTGTAGGCGTACTGCTGTAAGTCCTACAATTCTTCAAAGGGTAGTGCATCAATGAACAGTCCAATGTGCTTGGTGTGTGATTTTGTACATATGTTCATATTGCATATACTGAATTGATATCATCTGTCATCTAGCTGTTGTTAATCTTGTTTGTATCCGGACATTCCACAACTTACAATCGTCAACCTGATTAGGGTTGCAAGCGTACTGGTGTAAGTCCTGCGATTCTTCAAAGGAATTCCATCGAGACATGGTCTGCGAGTTTGTTTGTACTGTTTGTATATATGTGTGGTGTGTCTCCTCAATTTGTGATTTTGGATTCATTGTGTTTGCTCGTTGTTTTCGTACCTCGTTGTTACTGCGCAATTTTGTTAAAATTTTCGTCGTGCTTACTTCTGAAGTTGTTTCGAGTCTTCTACATCCGTGAATGAATTGATTGATGTTAAGGACAGCAGATGGGTCGTATACGCCGGGGAGGCTATTGCTGAGAGTAAAATGCACACGGAGATAAATGTTAGCTGCGGTCCCACACGCCGGGGTGAAAGAGTGCAAACGACTGAGGCTCACATACGTAATCGTTACTAGAATTGAGGCAGAATGAGTGACAAGCGATTGGAGTGGTAATTGGTAGTGAGTAGATAAGAGGATGAGCGTAGAGTATCGTGAGGTCCTGCCATGGTCACGTTGCATTCTGCAAGAGTCATTCTAGCAAGTGGCGATTGTGTTGCAAGAGGATGCCTTTAACTGGAAGGCGGAGGTCGTCATTGATGTGTGAGATTGTGCTGTGGGTATGCTTGTGGTGTGTTGGCTTTTCTGTTTGTTTTCCATTTCAGCTCTGTCCGTGTGACCCAGGTTCTCGCAATCGCATCCAAGTCAACGTGTATTGGTCGTGAAGGAATAAAGGGATCTGTATTGATCTGTATTTTGCCGGGGAGTGTCAATGGAGTTGAAGATTGAACGATCAATTCTTGGTTCATTGCTCAAAATCAACTTCTCCAATTTTCGTGGAGGCATCAATACGGCAGTCATCGTCTCATCGGTCGCTGTTCAGAAAGAAGTCAGCAGTAAACCATCAGAAGTAATCTTGTGATTTATTATTGTAATATTTGTTCACAGACCTAATAGAAATATTTTTTATATGTTAGTGTTACAATAAAGAATTCCCAAGCGGCCAATCGGTGTTTTGGTTTTTCGTCCGTTAATACTAAGCGTTTCTGAAAAACTGCAAGGAACAGCGTGGGCCCGAACGTATCAAGAGCTGGGCATTGACGGTTTATGAGACGTGACTGACAACTCCTTAAGCGACCATCACCTGCAACTCTTCCATAAATACCAGGTAATGCGCGCATACAACTGCAAGTTGTCACCAATCCTCCAGCGAGAGCTGAAGTCTTGAATGCAATCAAGCTTCTGAAAGCTGGAAAAGTAGCCGGACCAGATGGAATACCCCCTGAATCACTGAAAGCGGACCCAGAGACGACAGCAGATATTCTGCCCCCATTATTGCAAACGGTGTGGAAGGTGGGAAAGGTGAATACTGACTGGAGGAAAGGTTACCTCGTGAAACTACCAAAGAAGGGCGCCTTACGCCTCACTCTGCAAGCATTGGCGAAGAATCATGCTCCTATCGACGCCAAGTAAAATCCTGAGTCGCATCATCCTGGAGAGATTAAAGGACGCACTGGAGACAGAACTCCGCCCCACCAGAACAAGCTGGATTCAGGAAAGGCAAATCATGTTCTGACCAAATTGCAACTCTACGCATCATCATCACAAAACAAAGCATGGAATGGCAATCAAACCTCTACCTCAACTTTATAGACTTTGAGAAGGCCTTCGACAGCGTAGCGTTGATCGTGAAGTAATTTGGAAATTACTCGAGTACTACGGCGTGCAGCGCCCAAATATTCATCAACCTTATTCAACAGCTGTACGACAACGGCACATGTCAAGTGATCCACAACGGAAAACTCAGCGAGGCGTTTGGAGTAAACACAGGAGTCAGACAACGCTGCTGGCTTATTGTCACCAATGATATTCCTAGTTGTGGCGGACCGGATTATGCGTCAGACAGTGGGAAATGAGAAGACAGGGATATCCTGGACCGATGTGAAGAACCTAGAAGACCCGGATTTCGCGCGTGGATGATTTATGTTTGATGTCACTGTCACAAAATCGAAGACTTACAAGCGAAAACCGACAAACTGGTCGAAGAAGCAGCCGGCGAAGACAGGACTCCAGGTGAACATAGACAAGACGGAGGTTATGAAAATAACCAGCCAACAACAACAACAGCAGCAACATCCAGTGCCAATCACCATCAACGGGAGGGATTTGAAAGAGGTTAGTTCATTCACTTATCTAGTCAGGGAAGATTGTCCCAACCAACTACAGGGGAACGGACCAGGATGTCAAATCGAGCGAGAATCGGGAAGGCGGGCGAGAAACACATTCACTCATCAGTCTGAAACCAATCTGGAAATCTTCGTCACTCAGCCTGCATCAACAACAAAATTCGGTCAGATTTTCAATACAAACAACGTCAAGTCAGTCAGTTCTTCTATACTGACTAGAAACTTGGAGGGCGGGTCACAAAGAATATTTCCAACAGTCTGTTGCAGACCTTTATCAACAACTGTCTTCGCTGGATCTATACTGAAGATCAGATGTCCGGGCAGGGCCGGAAAGAATCACCAACAAGAAACTACGGGAACAAACAAACAAAACAAGAAGGAATCGCCAACCAACAAATATGCAGGAGAAAGTGGAGATGGATGGATTGGACACTCACTGGCTGAATAGGCCGCTGGGTGACATCGCGCGTCAAGCCCTCGAGTGAAACTCGAAGGGGAAGAGGCGAGTGGGCCGTCAGTGCAAGGGTGACATGGAGGAGATGGTGTGAAGAGGAGTTGAAACAGTATGGATTAACGTGGATGCAGGTGAAAAGTACAGCAGCAGAAGCCAGAAGCAAATGGAGACTTGCAGTTGAAGCCCTATGTTGCACTAGGAACCCAAGGGAACAGCAAAACAACATTTCAGATTTTAGATGGAAGGGTTCATGTCTTAGACAACCAATTTATGATCAGCATCTGAGCTTGTAGGTTCCCTTCGTCAGAGAGGCGACACAAGTCACTTCATCTAGGTGCCCAACTCGGCGGAATTAAAAGATTAGATTGTAAGATTAATATATGTGTGAAACTCAGGCAGTGTGGTAGTAAGTAATTCCATATTAGTTTGTTTATCAGATATGTCACACAGTGAAACAGTATTATTCACTGGATGATATTTCGAACAAAACTTTTAGTTCATAACCATATCAGTTGTAATCACACGACTAGATCGTAAGGTTCATGATCAAATCCCTTCTGCTTATAGTTTGGCAGAAAAAAGAGACTAACTATGTTTAGTATGATGTGTTGGTCATACCAGAAGTCAAGTGTATGACCTCTCTGTTGAACGTTCATGAGTTTACTTTCAAGGGATGCAAATGGATGCAAATACTGACAGTGACAAAAATTAATATTCCTTATATATGAACAGAATATAGAGTCAGCCAAAGAAGCTTGTAAGATTTCATATACAGAACTCTTCAGTCACTCAGAAGCAAGTGGTGGTTGAGGAAATCAGACATAGTAAACGAATAACCAAACTAAATCAAAAAACTACATCGACGGATTGAAGATTTCTGGACACATTAGATGACATTGACAAGGCAGCTTGACGCTTGTTGCGTACTGTTGAGCTGTGTGATTCACCATCACATTCTGTGGGAGGTGCGTTGCTTGTTGTAGCAAACCGATATGTTCTATCAGTTATCAGGTTAACAGGTGACTGAGTTTGTAGCTTTTTTATGTGGTTAACGATAAATAACTGACGAAAGAGACGATGGTTACAGGTGTGGAACTAGGGTAACACTTGTGCATGGTTTGCAACAAAGATAGATTACATATAACGAATCACGCTCAAATGTAACGCAAACGTTGAACATACCGCGAAGACAGTGATTGAATTCCTCCTGTGTTCTTACTCAATTCACTGTTCGAAAATTGTTTTTGACAAGGTAAGTGCGGTAGCAAATTTAATCGAGGACATATCCAACCGTTTTCATTCCACAAAACTTTTCAGCCTGTAGATGGTCTTAAACTTAAATATTCATCTGTCTCGGAATAGGTTCACTTCAGAAAGTGGGGCAAAGTTTAATTATTAGGACAACTGCATGGTGCACATTCAAAAATGCTGCTTTTCAACTTGGAAAAGTGTGAATATAATTGCCTTGATGCGGTCTTCATTGACGTACGATAAACTCTTCAGCCTATCTCAAGCTCTACGTCTCACAACTGGGCAGATGATACAGGCATATAGTCACCCAGAATTTGCCTGTGCTATTAAATTATTCAAAGCAGTACCATTGAAAAAATATTTGAACATGCAACGCAGTGTGGCTTAGCTTTTACTGGTAATCATGCTTCCTGTGAAGCCTTTTGAAGCAGATATCTTATGAAGATTTTTACTTGGACTATGCGGCGTACCCCCGTCTTTCAACTGTCGTTTTGCTGCTCTCTATTCTTTCGAATGCTGGTCTTGGATATAATAGTGGCATGCCTTTTGTAAACATAGCCAGTTATGTTTACAAGAGAAATTAGTAATATTCTCTGGCTCTTTCTTTGCTGCATCTGGTAACAACTGTCGAGAATTTTAAATGTTGCCTGAAAATATCTCTCCAGAACTCTGAGCGCCCTTTAATGAAACCAAAACCTCAAGGAAATTCGGTGCGTTTTTTGTGCCAAGTGGACAGTAACGTCAAGGTGTCACAACTCAACTGACAATAAACCAGTATGTCGAACTTAATTATCCGGCAGTCCGGTGGTCGACTTTGCAGTTGATTGCTTTGAATGCGATGGAATCTGTATGTCAATAAACGTCAGTGTAGTATGCAACAATAACTGTGGTTGTTTTGCTCTGGTATGCTGTCAACGAGCGAAAGTTAAAGTCACATGCATTATGACCTCCAGCGAAATTGTAGCTGGTACAAATGGAAAGGGTTATTTAACATTCAACCGAATTTACCGACATTGACGGCTCCCACATTGTTGTCACCAACATATATAAACGCATTGAAATATTTGCTAGCTGCACGCAGTTTTATTGTTATCCGGCACTAGTCTATGGGGTGTGGCGACTTTGGCTACCGCACTTCGATCCAAGTTTTATTCCAAAACTGGGTAATACAGTCAGTAGGGTGATCCATAGATACTGCCGCAAGTGGCTCGCCATAAGGTATCAATACTGTCGTGAATATACTCAGAATCTGTGCTATCCAGTGTACTTCTCTACAAAAAGGAACGAAGAGTAGTATGTGCTATCGGATTCTTCGGTAACGCCGTCATGTGGCACCTCATGAACTTGTCTCATAACCTTTCTATCTAAGTAAAGTGTAACTTTTAGAGCTGTCACTGGGATTTAACACCGTAAGTTATTCCAGTTATTGCGATTACCCATCTCCAGTACGTACACGTCCGAACTTTCAACCCAAAACCGACAATTTCGGTGTTTTCAATGCCTCCATTCTTGTTGTTTTACTATAATCATATATAGTGTTCTACCAGTACTTTGCACACACAGTTCATTACCCTGCGCCTGTCCTCGTGCTTGCTACCCGACAAAAGCCTACCCCAAAGGTTGTTCATCCTGACTCAGGAAAATAGGGGATGGAAAAGATATTTGGCAACATGGGACACGAAAAATGATAATAATATAATATATATTTCTTCCTGTTTATGCAGGAAAATACCAGTTGTGAAGGCATGGATAAGTTATTATATAAATTACACATAATTTTATGTATAATGAATTTACAGTTTGGTTGTTCTTTCTGACAATGGAGTCAGTCGGAACAATCTGCTATAAAGTCTATTTGTGTAACACATAAGGAAATATCGAAATATTGTCTTCGCATTAACAAAAAACCTAGATATCACATGAATGTAATGCAAATATCTGGAGAAAAAAGCTTGTCAGCCACGTCTCATAAACAGTTAATGCCCACCTCTTTCTGCACTCGAGCTCACGTTGTTCCTTGAAGTTTCTCAAAAACGCTTAGTAATAACGGGCGAAAAAACCAAAACACCAATTGGTGACCCGAGAATTCTTTATTGTTACACCGACATATAAACAATGTTACAACTAAGGTCTGTGAACAAATATTACAATAATAAATCATTGTATTACTTCTGACGGTTTAATAATAATAATAATAATTTATTTTCACATAAACATGAATTTACATGAAAATGCATGCCATTTTTACAGGCACGATCAAGTATGGTATAATGTCAAATCGTAGATTGTCTACAAGTTAATAATGTTTCAACTGTTAAATATTTGATATATATATATAAATACACTCATTGTCTGAACCAGGCCGGATAGTGATTGAATTGTACAGTTGTCCTCCAGGTTGCGCGGGAAACCGACTTCGTTTCGTTTTCATCCCGTGGTTGTAGGCATACGATAACCAACCAATATTGAGATAAGTACAACGTTTACAAGGGATTGGAAGCTGTTTTTAGAAAAGTTAAAGTGCTAAGGTGAAACATTAAAGTGTAATAAATTAAGCGAGTGAAATATATCATTAATAAACACATTTATATAGGAAATAGAATGGGAAAGCAATTAATCCTTAGGCCGACAACGTTCATTTGCAATGTATAATAAAACCAATATATTTTATACTATCATGATGTCCACTTTTGGCTTTAATACAATTATTTTCAAGCCAGTTGTTTTTATTTCATGTCTTTTTTTTCTATTTGGTGCACAGCCATACCCTCCAGAGAATAGGAATAGAATAAGTCGAATCAAATTCATAAAGAGCTATAAAATGTTAGGTTTAATGGAATATAATGAGGATCAAGTAAAGACGTTATTAGAAAATAAGTGAGACAAGATATTGTGAAGTGGTATTTAAAGATCTGACAATGGATAGCAAGTTAATTTATAAGATGCCCCATAAATCTGTGCAGATCCCACGTGGTCGCATCTCAACAATAGGCTGAGCGAATGGTATATATTTAAAGGTAGAAGCATTATCTGTCAAGGCGTTCACTATTATCTTTTTCAAGATAGAGATCTAAGCCCTCATAAAAATCAGAAATCTCTCGAGCCTTTAATTTGTATATTGCTGTTCCTGCAGAATGCGGCGATTCTCCTTAGTGACCCCCACCATATCTACTGATCAGCTGACGCCACCCTCCCTCCTTTTTTGATGTTAGGCTATGAGACTATGATTATTATGGCTACCGCAAATATATTGCTTGGTACCAGACATGTTGGTACCCCATATTCCATCTCCCTAGCTTTCTTAATGAGTGCTTCCAATAGGTCTCCACGTACATCTTTACGAACATATTATATATGTGTGCATGCATCCTAATGAACAGATTACTTTATAAGAAGTAAAAACCTTAAAGGATAAAAAGAACAAGTTTTGTGAATAGTGGAGCAAGATTTAGCAGAACAATATGGTTAGGGTTCAGTGTAGGTAGTATGAACTGAAGGTAAGGTCGGTTGGCAGGACTTAGTGTACTAAATTATCATGACAGTCTTATATATAGTAAACATCTGACATTGCAAAGTAACGTGTCTAGACATATTATAAAAAGATATTAACACAGCCAACAAAATTTTGGCATTTTTTAACAATACTGCAGTGTGTGTATACTGAAGAATGGTGGTTAGTCTACAGGAAGCCGTAGAGTAAATCAAACCATATATGATAAGAGTAAAGTCAATAATATAATTCGTATATCAAATAATACACTAGGTTCAATAATTGAGTGTTATAAGGGAAACAAGCGTGGTAAAGCAAGAGAACGTTTGATGCATAAATATTTTAAGTATTTTAATAACCATCTAATTTAAGAATTGAACATGCATGATTAATAAGTATTATTATATTAGTATATACATATGTAAAACGTTAAAAGGTGTGGATGCTATTACAATTATTTCCAGTGTTACTTTTACCAACACAACTTAGTGAAAATTATAGAGAATAGAAATCAGTAAATTAGTTAACGTTCGCTGCGTGAGTATTAGAGTCGAGATATACGTATGTGACTATACTGAAGACTGGACTGGCCTTCAATTTCCGTTCTACCAACAGTTGTGGTCTTTTAGACGAGCTAGGGTGGACATGTTAAAGTGTCTTTCTAGGCTCCGTTTGAACCCATCAGGGTTTTCACAACATCTTATTTCAGGCGGTAGTTGGTTCCAAAGAGTGCAATATTTTATGGTGAAAAAGTTTGCCCTAATGGATTTTCTGTGGGTAGCCACCTTGACAAGGTAGTCGTGGTTTCGCAGCTGATATGATTTAATATTTTCCCACGTTATGGATGAGTTACTGTAGCAATGTTTCCTAATGACTTTGAAGAGTAGAAATAGGTTGCACTTCACTCTCCTTAACCACAGAGGCTCTAACTTCAGACGTACACACCTGTCAACATATTCCACTTGTTGGTCGAACCCTATTATGCGTTTCGTGAGGAATCTCTGGACACTTTCGATTTTTTTTCTGTCTACAGTCCTGAGGTTACTAAATAGGAGAGCACAATATTCAAGTTTGGGACGGATACATGTCCTATATATAGCTAATCTTGCTACATGGGTGCAGAAGTTACGCAGTACAAAGCCAGTAAGTCGTTTACAGTCAGATACAACCTTATTTGCATGATCGGAAAAGGATAAATCTGAGTTTGCTAATGACTTCTTTCTGAACAGCGACCGATGAGACGATTACTGTCGTATTGATGACTCCGCGAAAATTGGGGAAGTTGGTTTCGAGCAAACAACCAAGAATTGATCGTTCAATCTTCAACTCCATTGAAAACAGCAGCAACAAGTGGCGTGTCTTCTCAATTGGTGATTTTGGATTCATTGTGATTACTCGTTGTTTTCGTACCTTGTTGTTATTGCGTAATTTTGTTAAAAGTTTCGTCGTGATTACTTCTGAAGTTGTGTCCACTCTTCTACATCCGTGAATGAATTGATTGATGTTAAGGACAGCTGTCAATGGAGTTGAAGATTGAACGATCGATTCTTGGTTGTTTGCTCAAAATCAACTTCCCCAATTTTCGCGGAGGCATCAATACGACAGTCATCGTCTCATCGGTCGCTGTTCAGAAAGAAGAGTGAAACATCGTCAGAAGTAACAATGATTTATTGTAATATTAGTTTTCAGACCTTAGTTGCTTAGTTCGTTTATTCCTTTTATATGTT
Source organism: Trichobilharzia regenti (assembly GCA_944472135.2). Lineage (NCBI taxonomy): Eukaryota > Metazoa > Platyhelminthes > Trematoda > Strigeidida > Schistosomatidae > Trichobilharzia > Trichobilharzia regenti. The sequence continues at coordinate 5,341,406 of OX235265.1, forward strand.
GGTGTAACAATAAAGAAATAACAAGCAGCAGATCGGTGTTTTGGTTTTGCGTCCGTTAATACTAAGCGTTTCTGAAACTCAAAGGAACAGCGTGGGCCCGAGCGTAGCGAGAGCTGGGCATTAACGGTTTATGAGACGAGACTGACAGTTTCTGACGATAGAAACAGATCTGGCGGATTCAAACAGTTGGTGAAATTTTGGATAGTCGCCGTTTATTTTTCCTGGTGCCGGTCAAGTCCTCTTTGAACAAGCAATATCTGGAACAATTTTGGAATTGGGTCAAGTTCAACAATACCTGAGTCAAAGAAGGGACAGAGTGTCTTGAATTCAAACAGGAAAGTAAGTCATGGTGACTTGTCTGTTAATTGTAACGATGTGTCTGATGTTAAGCATGACATGGTTGATGTTACTGTTTCGCCGTTCAGGGATGATAGGAACATCAAACTCCCCAGATTTGAACCACGGTGTTTTGATGGAAACCCGGCTGATTATTTACAATTTGTAAAGGAGTTTGAGATCATGCTGAGTAGTTTTCTATTAAGTGATGAATTGAAGTTAATGTATTTGATGAGATATTGCACTGGAGATGCTGCAATAGCTTTACAGTGCTGTACGTTTATGAAGCCAAAAGAAGGCTACGACGAGGCTATGAGCATATTACGTCAAAGGTTTGGAAGACCTTCGATGATTGCAGGGAAATTATTCGAGGCTGTTAAGGGTAATGGTGGTCAATTACAGGATGACTCCCAGGCACCCACTGAGTTTTTGGATAATTTGCTAATTTACAAGAATGGAATGATTTCGATGAATCGAATGAGTAGACTCAACTCCAGTTTTTTACTAGAAGTAATAGCAAGACGTCTACCTACTCGACTGCAAAGGAAGTGGGTGAAGATGAGCTCCCGTATGGAGGATGAGGGTATCGAGCCAAAGTTTGATGATATCCTGAAACTGGTAAATACTAGTGTTAATCAATCTATGAGCAAGTTTTCCAGTCTGTTAGATCTCACCCCTAGAATAGAGCAGTCTGAGAGCAAAATGCAATCATTGATGACGAGTAGGCCTCAGAGAGGTGGATATCGAGAAGACTCCATGATGTCTAGTAATGCATATAGATCTAGTGAGTGTAACAGGTTTCGTAGTACATCCTCAACAGATAAGTTACAAGATGCAAGACAAACACGGCTTTGTTTTACACGTGTGCAAGAGGTGCATACAGAAGTGAACTGTGAACCAGTGAGCAAGTTCAGTGATAAGCTAAATGTGATATCTAGGTCTGACTCCGAATTGTGTGACGATAGTTCTGCGGTCAAGAAGTCTTTAGTTGCAACTGGTAAGCCATTGTTGAATAGAGTGTCACAGAATAGAGTTACTGCTTCAGAGTGGAGTTCTGACTCCAAAAGTTTACAAAGTATAACTAGTCAGAGTGAAGATATAAAACCTTTAATGATTTTTGAGGAGGAACCAAAATTGTCTACTTCTGTTAATAAAGAGTTTGAAAATGATGAACTTGACGGTAAATCGAATATTTGTGGTAATGATCATGATAGTGCAGATTAGTCCTTGGTTGATCATGATGAAATGGAGAAAATGCCTACTACCGTTAAGTAAAATAAAGGTTCTGTACAACTGGAAAGTGAGGTAGAAATAAATGTAGATGCAGTTGCAGAAGGCATGCATACTTGTCAGACCGTCAGTGTAATTGATCAGAGTGAAGCCCACCTATCATCAGATGCTAGTGTTAAACCTGAGCTGATAGTAAAAGACAGCAGTGGTGGTGGTCTTGCAGGTAGACAAATTTCTGGAAAGCGAGTAACAACAGCTTTTGATCCACTGCTAAGTTCATCAACTGATATCAATCAGTCGTCGTTAGTGCTGTCATCCACAATGAAACAGACACCCATGAACTCAAGTATCTTGTGCAATAACTATGGTAATATCAGTTCGTTTGAAAGGACGAATATCAATGGTCAGTTTAGTGAGGATAAGCCAAGTGTAAACGAGAGAGTAATTGTTAAATTGACTTGCACGAATAAAGGCATTTCTAGTTTCAAGTTACTATTTGAATGTTATTATCTTTGGTGTAAATTACTCTGTTTCTACACTTGGTTGATCAGATATGTCGTGTGTTTGTTGGTCATCTATATTCTACGATACAATGACATGGGCGTGTTGCCGTTCAGATTTGAGGATATAGACGATAGAAGGAAGTCATCAAATGAACTCTGCAACGATTTTCCAACCTAGGGAGTCAACCTGAGAAGGGTTGTAGGCGTACTGCTGTAAGTCCTACAGTTCTTCAAAGGGTAGCGCATCAGCGAGCAGTCCAATGTGCTTGGTGTATGATCTTGTACATATGTTCATATTGTATATACTGAATTGATATCATTTATCATCTAGCTGTTGGTAATTCTGTTTGTGTCCGGACGACTTCCACTTGGATCATCAACCTGAGAAGGAATGTAGGCGTACTGCTGTAAGTCCTACAGTTCTTCTAGGGTAGTTCGTCAAGGCAGAATCCACCACTTTGATGTGCTGATTGTACATATGTTTGTGTTAAATAATTGTGTGAGATCCAATTGATGTAATTGTTGGTTAATCTTGTTTGTGTCCTTATATTCCACAAATTACAATCGTCAACCTGATTAGGGTTGTAGGCGTACTGGTGTAAGTCCTGCGATTCTTCAAAGGAATTCCATCGAGACATGGTCTGCGAGTTTGTTTGTACTGTTTGTATATATGTGTGGTGTGTCTTCTCAATTTGTGATTTTGGATTCATTGTGTTTACTCGTTGTTTTCGTATCTTGTTTTTATTGCATAATTTTGTTAAAATTTTCGTCGTGATTACTTTCGAAGTTGTGTCCACTCTTCTACATCCGTGAATGAATTGATTGATGTTAAGGACAGCAGATGGGTCGTATACGCCGGGGAGGCTATTGCTGAGAATGAAATGCACACGGAGATAATTGTTAGCTGCGGTCCGACACGCCGGGGAGAAAGAGTGTAAACGACTGAGGCTCACATACGTAATCGTTACTAGAATTGAGGCAGAATGAGTGACAAGCGATTGGAGTGGTAATTGGTAGTGAGTAGATAAGAGGATGAGCGTAGAGTATCGTGAGGTCCTGCCATGGTCACGTTGCATTCTGCAAGAGTCATTCTAGCAAGTGGAGACTGTGTTGCAAGATGTCAAGAGGAGGTCTCTATCTGGAGGCGCAGGTCATCATTAATGTGTGAGATTGTACTGTGGGTATGCTTGTGGTGTGTTGGCTTTTCTGTTTGTTTTCCATTTCAGCTCTGTCCGTGTGACCCAGGTTCTCGCAATGGCATCCAAGTCAACGTGCATTGGTCGTGAAGGAAAAAAGGGTTGGATCCCTTTTTTCCCGTGTAGAGTCAATGGAGTTGAAGATTGAACGATCAATTCTTGGTTGTTTGCTCAAAATCAACTTCCCCAGTTTTCGCGGAGACATCAATACGACAGTCATCGTCTCATCGGTCGCTGTTCAGAAAGAAGAGTGAAACATCGTCAGAAGTAACAATGATTTTTTATTGTAATATTAGTTTTTAGACCTTAGTTGCTTAGTTCGTTTATTCCTTTTATATGTTGGTGTAACAATAAAGAAATAACAAGCAGCAGATTGGTGTTTTGGTTTTTTCGTCCGTTATAACTAAGCGTTTCTGAAACTCAAAGGAACAGCGTGGGCCCGAGCGTAGCGAGAGCTGGGCATTAACGGTTTATGAGACGAGACTGACAACTACATTGACACTCTGGTACTAGATCGAAAAGAATAAAATATTCACCGCTTGATGAATCAAAAGTACTTCTCTGCATGTTTAACTGTATACTAACTGCTATGATTAATTCCAAACCATTTATCCCATAATCACTTAAATTCCAGGAACGATCCAATTCTACCATTTATGGACGCTGGCGAACACGATGTAAATGAGTATTCATGATCTGAAATAAAGAAGCAACTGGTTTTCAAACAGTTTTCGACATCTTACTCACCCTACGAGTACAGTCCGCCATGCAGACACAAATGGCGCAAATGGAGAACTCTGGAATCGACCTCGGCACCATTTGATGCAGTAAAACAACCCAACATGACCTTATTTAGTTTTCGTATCCACGATCAAATTTCTTTCCTGTTATGAAACTACGATAAGAGTGCTGAAAAAATGGAATAAATATATCACTGATCTCAACATAATACATCAATAATCTTTAAGCCAGGGGTGCTGTTCGCAACAAAGTTATATAAGAGAATTGACTTCAAGCTTTATTTTTCCCATATATCTGTATTACATTCATGTGATGTCTGGGTTTTTTGTTAATGTGAAGACAATATTTCTATATCTCTTTATGTGCTACACAAACAGACTTTATAGCAGACTTTTCCGACTGACTCTAATGACAGAAAGAACAACCAAACTGTAAATTCATTATACATCAAATTATGTGTAATTTATATAATAACTTATCCACGCCTGTACAACTGGTATGTTCCTGCATAAACAGGAAGGAATATATCATTATTAAAACAATATTTATGCATGCCTATACAATTGGTGTACCCTACATAGCTAGGGGGAAAAATGTACCTTATTATATTATCTTTACTAAATATTCTTATTAATATTGTAAGCGCAATATCGCTTGAAATTAAGTCACGCGTAGATAAAGGCTATCCCGGTCGAGAACAAACAAGAAGGCGGCCACTGTTTCTACGGTACTATTAATAAACAAATCAATAATTATATATACAACAAACCTTAAGGGTTTCAAGAGTACAAAGCACAACGCTTAACAGAAAGCAAGGTACCGCTGTGAGAGCGGAATACCGTTAAAGCCAAAATTGCGAACTAGCCGGAACCAGACACGACCGTTCAGGTAAGCAGTCAGTAGAAGAATGAACCCAAGTAAGGCATGGCATAAAACAGAGAGCGTTTAAGAGAGATAGACCGAGTATAGGCACAAAGATAGAATTTAATTGGCTACTAAACCAGGTAGGAAAATACAGATGAAAATCAATAAATAAGATAAACTCGACAGAATAGTACAAAGTTAGACATGGGTCAGCAAAAATAACAGTTCACAAAATACTCTGATTGGGCCATGAGTTCAACTGTCTGACTAAATGGATCGAGGTAAAAACACATACACACAGTTCAATAAACAAGCAGGGATAGACACGTTAGGCATGGATAATTGGGTTGCAAAAACGCTAGGCTGATTCGGGACAGGTTGACTTGATTCAAGGATGGGAACAGAATTGAACTTACAAATATTATGTGTAACATATCGAATTGATGATGCCTGTAAACTGGCGTCCCTCATGTACAAAATGAGAATATATATTATTATTATTATAAAGGATCTATTACTTTTTTCCATCACGACCAATGCACGTTGACTTGGATGCCATTGCGAGAACCTGGGTCACACGGACAGAGCTGAAATGGAAAACAAACAGAAAAGCCAACACACCACAAGCATACCCACAGCACAATCTCACACATCAATGACGACCTCCACCTTCCAGTTAAAGGCATCCTCTTGCAACACATTCGCCACTTGCTAGAATGACTCTTGCAGAATGCAACGTGACCATGGCAGTACCTCACGATACTCCACGCACATCCTCTTATCTACTCACTACCAATTACCACTGAAATCGCTTGTCACTCATTCTGCCTCAGTTCTAAAAACGGTGAAGTATGCGAGCCTCAGTACTTTACACTCACGCTTCCCGGAGTGTGGGAACGCAGCTAACAATTATCTCCGTATGCATTTCATTCTCAGCAATAGCCTCCCCGGCGTATACGACCCATCTGCTGTCCTTAACATCAATGAATTCATTCACGGATGTAGAAGACTCGAAACAACTTCAGAAGTAAGCACGACGAAAATTTTAACAAAATTGCGCAGTAACAACGAGGTACGAAAACAACGAGTAAACACAATGAATCCAAAATCACAAATTGAGAAGACACACCACACATATATACAAACAGTACAAACAAACTCGCAGACCATGTCTCGATGGAATTCCTTTGAAGAATCGCAGGACTTACACCAGTACGCTTGCAACCCTAATCAGGTTGACGATTGTAAGTTGTGGAATGTCCGGATACAAACAAGATTAACAACAGCTAGATGACACATGATATCAATTCAGTATATACAATATGAACATATGTACAAGATCATACACCAAGCACATTGGACTGCTCGCTGATGCGCTACCCTTTGAAGAATTGTAGGACTTACAGCAGTACGCCTACAGCCCTTCTCAGGTTGACTCCCTAGGTTGGAAAATCGTTGCAGAGTTCATTTGATGACTTCCTTCTATCGTCTATATCCTCAAGTCTGAACGGCAACACGCCCATGTCATTGTATCGTAGAACGTAGATGACGAACAAACACACGACGTATCTGATCAACCAAGTGTAGAAACAGAGTAGTTTGCACCAAAGGTAATAGCATTCAAATAGTAACTTGAAACTAGAAATGCCTTTATTCATGCAAGTCAATTTAATAGTTACTCTTTCGTTTACACTGGGCTTATTCTCACTAAACTGAACAATATCTTTCGTCTTTTCAAATGCACCAATACTATCGAAATCATTGCACAAGATAGTTGAGTTGATGGGCATCAGTTTCACTGTGGATGAAAACACCAACGACGACTGATTGATACCAGCTGATGAATTTAGCGGTGGATCAGAAGCTGTTGTTGCTCGGCTTTCAGAAATTTGTCTACCTGCAAGACCACCACCACTGCTGTCTTTTACTATCAGCTCAGGTTTAGCACTAGCATCTGATGATAGGTGGGCTACATACTGATCAATTACACTGACGGTCTGACAAGTATGCATGCCTTCTGCAACTGCATCTACATTTATTTATACTTCACGTTCAAGTTATACCGAACCTTTGTTCAACTTAGCAGTAGTAGGCATATCCCTCATCTCATCATGATCAACCAAAGACAACTGTGAAGTATCATGATTATTATCGCGAATATTGAATTTACAATAATCTATCTGGTCGACTTCATCATTTTCAAACTCTTTAATAACAGCAGTGGATGATTTGGGTTCTTCCTCACAAATCCCTAAAGATTTTATACCTTCACTCTCTCTAGTAATACCTTGTGAAATTGTGGAGTCAGAACTGGACTCTAAAGCAGTAACTCTATTCTGTGACACTCTATTCAACAATGGCTTACCAGTTGCAACTAAAGACTTCTTGACCGCAGAACTATCGTCACACAATTCGGAGTCAGACCTAGATATCACATTTAGCTTATCACTGAACTTGCTCACTGGTTCAAAGTTCACTACTGTATGCACCTATTGCAAACGTGTAAAACCCAACCGTGTTTGTCTTGCATCTTGTAACTTATCTGTTGAGGATGTACTACGAATACTGTCAATGGATTTGAAGACTGAACGATCAATACTTGGTTGTTTGCTCAAAATCAACTTCCCCAATTTTCGCGGAGGCATCAATACGACAGTCATCGTCTCATCGGTCGCTGTTCAGAAAGAAGTGTGAAACATCGTCAGAAGTAACAATGATTTATTGTAATATTAGTTTTCAGACCTTAGTTGCTTAGTTCGTTTATTCCTTTTATATGTTGGTGTAACTATACAGAAATATCAAGCAGCAGATCGGTGTTTTGGTTTTGCGTCCGTAATTACTAAGCGTTTCTGAAACTCAAAGGAACAGCGTGGGCCCGAGCGTAGCGAGAGCTGGGCATTAACGGTTTATGAGACGAGACTGGCAGTTTCTGACGATAGAAACAGATCTGGCGGATTCAAACAGTTGGTGAAATTTTGGATAGTCACCGTTTATTTTTCCTGGTGCCGGTCAAGTCCTCTTTGAACAAGCAATATCTGGAACAATTTTGGAATTGGGTCAAGTTCAACAATACCTGAGTCAAAGAAGGGACAGAGTGTCTTGAATTCAAACAGGAAAGTAAGTCATGGTGACTTGTCTGTTAATTGTAACGATGTGTCTGATGTTAAGCATGACATGGTTGATGTTACTGTTTCGCCGTTCAGGGATGATAGGAACATCAAACTCCCCAGATTTGAACCACGGTGTTTTGATGGAAACCCGGCTGATTATTTACAATTTCTAAAGGAGTTTGAGATCATGCTGAGTAGTTTTCTATTAAGTGATGAATTGAAGTTAATGTATTTGATGAGATATTGCACTGGAGATGCTGCAATAGCTTTACAGTGCTGTACGTTTATGAAGCCAAAAGAAGGCTACGACGAGGCTATGAGCATATTACGTCAAAGGTTTGGAAGACCTTCGATGATTGTAGGGAAATTATTCGAGGCTGTTAAGGGTAATGGTGGTCAATTACAGGATGACTCCCAGGCACTCACTGAGTTTTTAGATAATTTGCTAATTTACAAGAATGGAATGATTTCGATGAATCGCATGAGTGACCTCAACTCGAGTTTTATACTAGAAGTAATAGCAAGACGTCTACCTACTCGACTGCAAAGGAAGTGGGTGAAGATGAGCTCCCGTATGGAGGATGAGGGTATCGAGCCAAAGTTTGATGATATCCTGAAACTGGTAAATACTAGTGTTAATCAATCTATGAGCAAGTTTTCCAGTCTGTTAGATCTCACCCCTAGAATAGAGCAGTCTGAGAGCAAAATGCAATCATTGATGACGAGTAGGCCTCAGAGAGGTGGATATCGAGAAGACTCCATGATGTCTAGTAATGCATATAGATCTAGTGAGTGTAACAGGTTTCGTAGTACATCCTCAACAGATAAGTTACAAGATGCAAGACAAACACGGCTTTGTTTTACACGTGTGCAAGAGGTGCATACAGAAGTGAACTGTGAACCAGTGAGCAAGTTCAGTGATAAGCTAAATGTGATATCTAGGTCTGACTCCGAATTGTGTGACGATAGTTCTGCGGTCAAGAAGTCTTTAGTTGCAACTGGTAAGCCATTGTTGAATAGAGTGTCACAGAATAGAGTTGCTGCTTCAGAGTGGAGTTCTGACTCCAAAAGTTTACAAAGTATAACTAGTCAGAGTGAAGATATAAAACCTTTAATGATTTTTGAGGAGGAACCAAAATTGTCTACTTCTGTTAATAAAGAGTTTGAAAATGATGAACTTGACGGTAAATCGAATATTTGTGGTAATGATCATGATAGTGCAGATTAGTCCTTGGTTGATCATGATGAAATGGAGAAAATGCCTACTACCGTTAAGTAAAATAAAGGTTCTGTACAACTGGAAAGTGAGGTAGAAATAAATGTAGATGCAGTTGCAGAAGGCATGCATACTTGTCAGACCGTCAGTGTAATTGATCAGTATGTAGCCCACCTATCATCAGATGCTAGTGCTAAGCCTGAGCTGATAGTAAAAGACAGCAGTGGTGGTGGTCTTGCAGGTAGACAAATTTCTGAAAGCCGAGCAACAACAGCTTCTGATCGACCGTTAACTTCCTCAACTGTCAAGCAGTCGTCGTTGGTGTTTTCATCCACAGTGAAACTGATGCCCATCAACTCAACTATCTTGTGCAATGATTTCGATAGTATTGGTGCATTTGAAAAGACGAAAGATATTGTTCAGTTTAGTGAGAATAAGCCCAGTGTAAACGAAAGAGTAACTATTAAATTGACTTGCATGAATAAAGGCATTTCTAGTTTCAAGTTACTATTTGAATGCTATTACCTTTGGTGCAAACTACTCTGTTTCTACACTTGGTTGATCAGATACGTCGTGTGTTTGTTCGTCATCTACGTTCTACGATACAATGACATGGGCGTGTTGCCGTTCAGACTTGAGGATATAGACGATAGAAGGAAGTCATCAAATGAACTCTGCAACGATTTTCCAACCTAGGGAGTCAACCTGAGAAGGGCTGTAGGCGTACTGCTGTAAGTCCTACAATTCTTCAAAGGGTAGCGCATCAGCGAGCAGTCCAATGTGCTTGGTGTATGATCTTGTACATATGTTCATATTGTATATACTGAATTGATATCATCTGTCATCTAGCTGTTGGTAATTCTGTTTGTGTCCGGACGACTTCCACTTGGATCATCAACCTGAGAAGGAATGTAGGCGTACTGCTGTGAGTCCTACAGTTCTTCTAGGGTAGTTCGTCAAGGCAGAATCCACCACTTTGATGTGCTGATTGTACATATGTTTGTGTTAAATAATTGTGTGAGTTCCAATCGATGTAATTGTTGGTTAATCTTGTTTGTGTCCGGACATTCCACAACTTACAATCGTCAACCTGTGAAGGTTTGTAGGCGTACTGGTGTAAGTCCTGCGATTCTCCGAAGGAATTCCATCAAGACATGATCCGCGAGGTTATTTGCACTGTTTGTATATACAAGTGGCGTGTCTTCTCAATTGGTGATTTTGGATTCATTGTGATTACTCGTTGTTTTCGTACCTTGTTGTTATTGCGTAATTTTGTTAAAAGTTTCGTCGTGATTACTTCTGAAGTTGTGTCCACTCTTCTACATCCGTGAATGAATTGATTGATGTTAAGGACAGCTGTCAATGGAGTTGAAGATTGAACGATCGATTCTTGGTTGTTTGCTCAAAATCAACTTCCCCAATTTTCGCGGAGGCATCAATACGACAGTCATCGTCTCATCGGTCGCTGTTCAGAAAGAAGTGTGAAACATCGTCAGAAGTAACAATGATTTATTGTAATATTAGTTTTCAGACCTTAGTTGCTTAGTTCGTTTATTCCTTTTATATGTTGGTGTAACTATACAGAAATATCAAGCAGCAGATCGGTGTTTTGGTTTTGCGTCCGTAATTACTAAGCGTTTCTGAAACTCAAAGGAACAGCGTGGGCCCGAGCGTAGCGAGAGCTGGGCATTAACGGTTTATGAGACGAGACTGGCAGTTTCTGACGATAGAAACAGATCTGGCGGATTCAAACAGTTGGTGAAATTTTGGATAGTCACCGTTCATTTTTCCTGGTGCCGGTCAAGTCCTCTTTGAACAAGCAATATCTGGAACAATTTTGGAATTGGGTCAAGTTCAACAATGCCTGGGTCAAAGAAGGGACAGAGCGTCTTGGATGCAAACAGGAAAGTAAGTCATGGTGACTTGTCTGTTAATTGTAACGATGTGTCTGATGTTAAGCATGACATGGTTGATGTTACTGTTTCGCCGTTCAGGGATAATAGGAACATCAAACTCCCTAGATTTGAACCACGATGTTTTGATGGAAACCCGGCTGATTATTTACAATTTGTAAAGGAGTTTGAGATCATGCTGAGTAGTTTTCTATTAAGTGATGAATTGAAGTTAATGTATTTGATGAGATATTGCACTGGAGATGCTGCAAGAGCTATACAGTGCTGTAAGTTTATGAAGCCAAAAGAGGGCTACGACGAGGCTATGAGCATATTACGTCAAAGGTTTGGAAGACCTTCGATGATTGTAGGGAAATTATTCGAGGCTGTTAAGGGTAATGGTGGTCAATTACAGGATGACTCCCAGGCACTCACTGAGTTTTTAGATAATTTGCTAATTTACAAGAATGGAATGATTTCGATGAATCGCATGAGTGACCTCAACTCGAGTTTTATACTAGAAGTAATAGCAAGACGTCTACCTACTCGACTGCAAAGGAAGTGGGTGAAGATGAGCTCCCGTATGGAGGATGAGGGTATCGAGCCAAAGTTTGATGATATCCTGAAACTGGTAAATACTAGTGTCAATCAATCTATGAGCAAGTTTTCCAGTCTGTTAGATCTCACCCCTAGAATAGAGCAGTCTGAGAGCAAAATGCAATCATTGATGACGAGTAGGCCTCAGAGAGGTGGATATCGAGAAGACTCCATGATGTCTAGTAATGCATATAGACCTAGTGAGTGTAACAGGTTTCGTAGTACATCCTCAACAGATAAGTTACAAGATGCAAGACAAACACGGCTTTGTTTTACACGTGTGCAAGAGGTGCATACAGAAGTGAACTGTGAACCAGTGAGCAAGTTCAGTGATAAGCTAAATGTGAACTCCAGGTCTGACTCCGAATTGTGTGACGATAGTTCTGCGGTCAAGAAGTCTGTAGTTGCAACTGGTAAGCCATTGTTGAATAGAGTGTCACAGAATAGAGTTGCTGCTTCAGAGTGGAGTTCTGACTCCAAAAGTTTACAAAGTATAACTAGTCAGAGTGAAGATATAAAACCTTTAATGATTTTTGAGGAGGAACCAAAATTGTCTACTTCTGTTAATAAAGAGTTTGAAAATGATGAACTTGACGGTAAAGTGAATATTCGTGATAATGATCATGATACTACACAGTTGTCTTTGGTTGATCATTATGAAATGAGGGATATGCCTACTACTGCTAAGTTAAATAAAGGTTCTGTACAACTACAACGTGAAGTAGAATTGAACGCAGATGCAGTTCCAAAAGTTGTGCATACTTGTGAGACAGTCAGTGTAATTGATCAGCGTGTAGCCCACCTATCATCAGATGATAGTGCTAAACCCGAACTAGTAGTGAAAGACAGCAGTGGTGGTAATCTTGCAGTTGGACAACTATCTGAGAGCCGAACAAGAACAGCTTCTGATCCACCACTAAGTTCATCACCTTGTGTCACTCAGTCATCGTTGGTGCTCTCATCCACAATGAAACAGACACCCATCAACTCAAGTATCTTGTGCAATGACTATGCTAGTATCAGTTCGTTTGAAAGGACGAATATCAATGGTCAGTTTAGTGAGGATAAGCCAAGTGTAAACGAGAGAGTAATTATTAAATTGACTTGCATGAATAAAGGCATTTCTAGTTTCAAGTTACTATTTGAATGCTATTATCTTTGGTGTAAATTACTCTGTTTCTACACTTGGTTGATGAGATATGTCGTGTGTTTGTTCGTCATCTATATTCTACGATACAATGACATGGGCGTGTTGCCGTTCAGATTTGAGGATATAGCTGATAGAAGGAAGTCAGCAAATGAACTCTGCGACGATTTTCCAACCTAGGGCGTCAACCTGAGAAGGGTTGTAGGCGTACTGCTGTAAGTCCTACAATTCTTCAAAGGGTAGCGCATCAATGAGCAGTCCAATGTGCTTGGTGTATGATCTTGTACATATGTTCATATTGTATATACTGAATTGATATCATCTGTCATCTAGCTGTTGGTAATTCTGTTTGTGTCCGGACGACTTCCACTTGGATCATCAACCTGAGAAGGAATGTAGGCGTACTGCTGTAAGTCCTACAGTTCTTCAAGGGTAGTTTGTCATGGCAGAATCCACAACATTTGATGTGTTGATTGTACATATGTTTGTGTTAAATAATTGTGTGAGTTCCAATTGATGTAATTGTTGGTTAATCTTGTTTGTGTCCTTACATTCCACAAATTACAATCGTCAACCTGAGAAGGGTTGTAGGCGTACTGGTGTAAGTCCTGCAATTCTTCAAAGGAATTCCAACAAGACATGATCGGCGAGGTTGTTTGTACTATTTGTATATACGTGTGGTGTGTCATATCAATTGGTGTATTTTGGATTCATTGTGTTTACTTGTTGTTTTCGTGTCTTGTTGTTATTGCGTAATTTTGTTAAAATTTTCGTCGTGATTACTTTCGAAGTTGTGTCCACTCTTCTACATCCGTGAATGAATTGATTGATGTTAAAGACAGCAGATGGGTCGTATACGCCGGGGAGGCTATTGCTGAGAATGAAATGCACACGGAGATAATTGTTAGCTGCGGTCCGACACGCCGGGGAGAAAGAGTGTAAACGACTGAGGCTCGCATGCGTCACCGCTATTAGAACTGAGGCAGAATGAGTGACAAGCGATTTCAGTGGTAATTGGTAGTGAGTAGATAAGAGGATGTGCGTAGAGTATCGTGAGGTGCTGCCATGGTCACGTTGCATTCTGCAAGAGTCATTCTAGCAAGTGGCGATTGTGTTGCAAGAGGATGTCTTTGTCTGGAGGCGCAGGTCGTCATTGATGTGTGAGATTGTGCTGTGGGTATGCTTGTGGTGTGTTGGCTTTTCTGTTTGTTTTCCATTTCAGCTCTGTCCGTGTGACCCAGGTTCTCGCAATGGCATCCAAGTCAACGTGCATTGGTCGTGAAGGAAAAAGGGTTGGATCCCTTTTTTCCCGGGTAGTGTCAATGGAGTTGAAGATTGAACGATCAATTCTTGGTTGTTTGCTCAAAATCAACTTCCCCAATTTTCGCGGAGGCATCAATACGACAGTCATCGTCTCATCGGTCGCTGTTCAGAAAGAAGTGTGAAACATCGTGAGAAGTAATACAATGATTTATTGTAATATTTGTTTTCAGACCTTACTTCGCTTATTCTTTATATATGTTGATATAACAATAAAGAAATATCAAGCGGCAGATCGGTGTTTTGGTTTTTTCGTCCGTTATAACTAAGCGTTTCTGAAACTCAAAGGAACAGCGTGGGCCCGAGCGTAGCGAGAGCTGGGCATTAACGGTTTATGAGACGTGATTTACAAAATATGTTACACACATTAAGCCTATGTGCATTACTAGACATCATGGAGCCTTCTCGATTTCCACCTATCTGAGGCCTATTCGTCATCAATAATTGCGTTTTACCCTCAGACTGCGCTATTCTAGGGGTGAGATCTAACAGACTGGAAAACTTGCTCATAGATTGATTAACACTAGTATTTACCAGTTTCAGGATATCATCAAACTTTGGCTCGATACCCTCATCCTCCATACGGGAGCTCATCTTCACCCACTTCCTTTGCAGTCGAGTAGGTAGACGTCTTGCTATTACTTCTAGTATAAAACTCGAGTTGAGGTCACTCATGCGATTCATCGAAATCATTCCATTCTTGTAAATTAGCAAATTATCTAAAAACTCAGTGAGTGCCTGGGAGTCATCCTGTAATTGACCACCATTACCCTTAACAGCCTCGAATAATTTCCCTACAATCATCGAAGGTCTTCCAAACCTTTGACGTAATATGCTCATAGCCTCGTCGTAGCCTTCTTTTGGCTTCATAAACGTACAGCACTGTAAAGCTATTGCAGCATCTCCAGTGCAATATCTCATCAAATACATTAACTTCAATTCATCACTTAATAGAAAACTACTCAGCATGATCTCAAACTCCTTTACAAATTGTAAATAATCAGCCGGGTTTCCATCAGGACATTGTGGTTCAAATTTAGGGAGTTTGATGTTCCTATTATCCCTGAACGGCGAAACAGTAACATCAACCATGTCATGCTTAACATCAGACACATCGTTACAATTAACAGACAAGTCACCATGACTTACTTTCCCGTGACTATCCAAACTGTCACCGACTGTCTGAATCCGCCAGAATATGTTTCCTCAGTCAGAAATTGTCAGCCACGTCTCGTAAACGGGTAATTCCCAGCTCTTTCTGCACTCGGGCTCACGCTGTTCTTTGAAGTTTCTCAGAAACGCTTAGCAATAACGGGCGAGAAAACCAAAACACCAATTGGTGACTCGAGGATTCTTTATTGTTACACCGAGATATAAACGATGTTACAACTAGTGTCTGTGAACAAATATTACAATAATAAATCATTGTATTACTTCTGACGGTTTGCTACTGACTTCTTTCTGAACAGCAAGCGATGAGACGATGACTGTCGTATTGATGCCTCCGCGAAAATTGGGGAAGTTGGTTTTGAGCAAAGAACCATTACTTGATCGTTCAATCTTGAACTTCAGTAACAAAGCTTGAAGTCAATTATCCCATATAACTATGTTGTAAACCGCACTCTTGGCTTGATACTTGACATTCTCGAAATCCGTCATTCCCATTGGCTCACTTCGGCGACTATATTGACTACAATTGTAGTCGGTACCTGTGTGGTTATCTTCGTCAAATCACCAGTGTATATGGTTTTTTCACGCTGATCTGCTGTAGTTTCGCGGCCGAACACCTCCTGGTTTCTGAAGGGAAGTTATTACGGTTGCTGTTGATCAAGAATGTATCAGGAATAATTATAGACCGTGACGGTAATCACTGTCTCTTAAATTCTTTATCAAGCGTTGGGAACACGCAGCTATGTTCTTCCATCAGCTTCATGGCCAACACAGATGGATCTTAGTCTGGTTCCGACTTCACAGTACAAAACCATTGTGCTACCTGATGTCTTTTGGGCTGTAAAATAGCGGCACTAATCGTTATATTCAGTATGATCGAAGTTTTCGAGGGCCGTCTAGATTGCACCACCCTCATCACTGTTGGATCATGGAAACGCTTCAACTCAACGATGGCTTTGAAATAGCAGAGAATGCCCCATATGTCTCTCTCTTCGAAAAATGTAGGTAACAGTATATCCCTCTGGCCAAGTGAAGCGACACTGAATGTGATGACAGAAAACAGTGACACTGACTTAGGTATTGCATGAAAGGATTTAAATGTCTAATTCATAATAACATTTTAGTATGTACTGCCACTCCTTGCAATCCGAGTTAAACTTGGGGCTACGGTGCAATTGAAGTTTCAGTAGGGTGGGTTTGCTAGCCCAACTCTGAACCACACCACATTTCTGGGGTTACCGCAGGTTGGTAGGCTAGGCAGAGCATGGGAGTGCGTCGGGTGGGGAACAAACTAGGTTCTCGTGCTTGGCTGGCGAGCATTCTACCAATGAACCACTGATTAAAGAAAAATGCGTATATATCAACTCCCAATTTGGTGATGGTATCCCCAATGAGACTCGAAAATAGCGCACATCGCTTCAGTCGCCGAAGAGTTATTCATTAGGCCACTAGGATGAAAATGATGTACAGATTCAAGGATACAGAATCTTGCGTTTAAATTTCAATTTGGAATGACCGATTGCATGTTTTCTTCTTTCATTTAGTGCTTTCCACAATGTTTTGAAGTGATCCTCGTTTCTCTATCATCACTGCGCTGCAGAAGATAACAGAACCTTCAAAATATTGACATTAGTACATGCCACAAGGAAGCTTGCATTATTAATATCCGTATGAACACGGGGGATTTATTTATACTTATTTATTATTTATTTACCCTTCTCCTAATTACCCCAAACACATCTTACATTATTGATGTTCTAGCGGCAGTAATATCGGAAATATTTGGAAGACAAGGATGCAACAGACGAGGTCAGATATAAATAAATAAATTTATTCTCATAGTACAGTAAATGAGGGACGCCAGTTTACAGGAATCGTCAAGTTGTTACAAAAATAAAACCATATGATCCAGTCAAAATCTACAGGCGGTAGCAAGATGATTTACACGTACACTGGAGATTATACATACACTTGATAAAAGTTAATCCCAATAGTATAAAACATACTTTTCACTTATGTACAATTATTTCAGTGCGCAGTTGGAAAAATCTGCAAGATTGTCAGTGAGTGCAACAGATCAGGAAATACAGAAGTATTTCCTTCGCATTAACAAAGACCAGGCCTTTGGTGGATGGGTTTACAATCAAATATACAATATTGTTTTTACGAGCTAGTACATACCAATTTAATTTCTTTGTGCCCGCCTCTTGATTTTAAGGTGTGGGTTCCTTATCTTCGGTAAAATTCTGCGTAGTTCGTTCCGCCACTCGACTGTCGTAGCTTTGGTTGACTCCAAAAGAGTAGTGCTGGGATTAATTACATGTGGTTTGTAGTATGAGGTGTGTTAAGCCTGTTACTAATGTGAATGGAGTTGATCCTTTTGCCAGTTAGTCCTCCAGTGTCGTCGTCAAAAGAAAAGAGATAATAATAACAAAAATAATAATGATAGATATAATTAGTGAAGTTATTCAGACCAACAGATAGAAAAAGAAATAAGAAAACGTAACAACAGTCAGCTGATTAAATTTGAAGTTGATATATATATATATATATCAGTGATAATGATAATAATAATAAGTGTAGTTAAAGTTGTCAGGAGAGTAAGACGTGAGAGAATGTAAAGAAGTAAAGCGACAAGTTTAATTGTCTACCCACGAATGGTGTATGCGATTTTAATGGGATAGGCCATTTGGATGCAGTCCTTGTGTCGCTGCTTGATTGTCCAGCCCTCGCTTAAAGGTGTCCACAGACGGTCCCATAGCTACATCTGCCTGTAAGGAATGCCAGGGACGGCAAACCCGCAGTGAAAGGAAGTGGGAATATACCCGGGTCCTTGCCTTCTGGTGAGCTATCCTTCTGGGATTTCCACATGAGAGCCTATACCTACTCAATGGCAGAACACCTTTGTTTGGGTGATTCTGGTCATTTGTTATTTTGTAGGCAGTAATCAAATCCCCCAATAAGCCGACGGTAGCTAAGTGTGAACAGGCCTAATTTCTTCAGCCTTTCATCATATGGTTTATTTCGGAGACCAACAAATCCATTTGTTGCCCGTTTTTGGACTCTTTCTAATGGGTTGGCGTCTCTTCTAAGCAGTAGGGTGCAATAGTATTATGCACTTCAAGGTGTGGCCCGACGGATAAAAACAATAAATTTATATTTTCATATGAACATAAATTTACCTGAAAATGCATGCCATTTTTAAAGGCACGATCAAGTATGGTATAATGTCAAATCTTAAATTGTCTACAAGTTAATAATGTTTCAACTGTTAAATATTTGATATAATAATAATAATAATAATTTATTTTCATATAAACATAAATTTACATGAAAATGCATGCCATTTTTACAGGCACGATCAAGGATGATATAATGTCAAATCTTAAATTGTCTACAAGTTAATAATGTCTCAACAGTTAAATATTTGATATATATATAAATACACATTGTCTGAACTAGGCTGTATAGTTATTGAATTGTACAATTGTCCTCCAGGTTGAGCGGGAAAATCGACTTCGTTTCGTTTTCATCCCGTGGTTGTAGGCATACGATAACCAACCAATATTGAGGTAAGTACAACGTTTACAAGGAATTGGAAGCTTTTTTAGAAAAATTAAAGTGCTGTGGTGTAACATTAAAGTGTAATAGATTAAGTGAGTGAAATATATCATTAATAAACACATTTATATAGAAAACAGAATGGGGAAGTAATTAATCCTTAGGCCGACAACGTTCATTTGCAATGTATAATGAAACCAATATATTTTATACTATCATGCGTTCACTTTTGGCTTTAATACAATTATTTTCAAGCCAGTTGTCTTTATTTCATGTCTTTTTTTCTATTTGGTACACAACCGTACCCTCCAGAGAATAGGAATAGAATAAGTCGAATCAAATTCATAAAGAGCTATAAAATGTTAGGTTTAATGGAATATAATGAGAATCAAGTAAAGACGTTATTAGAAAATAAGTGAGACAAGATATTTTGAAGTGGTATTTAAAGATCTGACAATGGATAGCAAGTTAATTTATAAGATGCCCCATAAATCTGTGCAGATCCCACGTGGTCGCATCTCAACAATAGGCTGAGCGAATGGTATATATTTAAAGGTAGAAGCATTATCTGTCAAGGCGTTCACTATTATCTTTTTCAAGATAAAGATCTAAGCCCTCATAAAAATCAGAAATATCTCGAGCCTTTAATTTGTATATTGCTGTTCCTGCAGAATGGGGTGATTCACCTTAGTGACCACCACCATATACACTCATTGTCTGAACTAGGCCGTATAGTGATTGAATTGTACAGTTGTCCTCCAGGTTGTGCGAGAAAACCAACTTCGTTTCGTTTTCATCCTGTGGTTGTAGGCATACGATAACCAACCAATATTGAGGTAAGTACAACGTTTACAAGGGATTGGAAGCTGTTTTTAGAAAAGTTAAAGTGCTAAGGTGAAACATTAAAGTGTAATAAATTAAGCGAGTGAAATATATCATTAATAAACACATTTATATAGGAAATAGAATGGGAAAGCAATTAATCCTTAGGCCGACAACGTTCATTTGCAATGTATAATGAAACCAATATATTTTGTACTATCATGATGTCCACTTTTGGCTTTAACACAATTATTTTCAAGCCAGTTGTTTTTATTTCATGCGTTTTTCTGCATTTGGTGCACAACCGTACCCTCCAGAGAATAGGAATAGAATAAGTCGAATCAAATTCATAAAGAGCTATAAAATGTTAGGTTTAATGGAATATAATGAGAATCAAGTAAAGACGTTATTAGAAAATGAATGAGATAAGACATTGTGAAGTGGTATTTACAGATCCTACAATGGACAGCAAGTTAATTTATAAGATGCCCCAGAAATCTGTGCAGATCCCACGTAGTCGCATCTCAACAATAGGCTGAGTGAATGGTATATATTTAAAGGTAGAAGCATGATCTGTCTAGGCGTTCATTATTATCTTTTTCAAGACAAAGATCTAAGCCCTCAGAAAAATCAGAAATATCTCGAGCCTTTAATTTGTATATTGCTGTTCCTGCAGAATGGGGCGATTCACCTTAGTGACCACCACCATATCTGCTGATCAGCTGACGCCACCCTCCCTCCTTTTTTGATGTTAGGCTATGAGACTATGATTATTATGGCTACCGCACATATATTGCTTGGTACCAGACATGTTGGTACCCCATATTCCATCTCCCTAGCTTTCTTAATGAGTGCTTCCAATAGGTCTCCACGTACATCTTTACGAACATATTATATATGTGTGCATGCGTCCTAATGAACAGATTACTTTATAAGAAGTAAAAACCTTAAAGGATAAAAAGAACAAGTTTTGTGTATAGTGGAGCAAGATTTAGCAGAACAATATGGTTAGGGGTCAGTGTAGGTAGTATGAACTGAAGGTAAGGTCGGTTGGCAGGACTTAGTGTACTAAATTATCATGACAGTCTTATAAATAGTAAACATTTGACATTACAATGTAACTTGCCGACATATATTATAAAGGGATATTAACACAGAACCAACAAAATTTCATCATTTGGTTGACAATACTACAGAAGGGTAGTTAGTCTTACAGGGAGCCGTAAGGTAAATCAATCTATGTATAATAAGAGCATAATCAGTGTCATAATTCGTATTATCAAAGAATACATTAGGCTCAATAACTGAGTGTTATAAGGGAAATAAGAGCGGTAAACCAAGAGAACATTTGCCGCATAAGTATTTTAATCATTTTAGGTGTTTTAATGACAATCTAATTTCAAGTATTGAACCTACATAATTACTAAGTATTATTATGTTAGTCTGGGAACTAGTGTACTTTCTGTAGTTAAATATTGAAATGCCATTATCTCTCCACTCTACCAGCAGTTGAGATCTTTGAGGCGGGCTAGGGTGGACATGTTAATTTGTTTTTCTAGGCTCCTTTTGAAACTGTCAGGCCTTTCACAGGATCTTATCTCAGAGGGTAGTTGGTTCCAAAGTTTGCAATATTTAGTGTTGAAGAAGTTAGCTCTAGTGGTGAGTTTATGGGTGTTAACCTTGAGAAGGTAGTTATGGTTGTGTAGTTCATACGATTTAGGATTAGCCCGGGTTATGGAAGAGTTACTGTTACAGTGCTTTCTTATAACTTTGAATAAGAGAAATAAATTGCACTTTACTCTCCCTAACCATAAGGGCTCTAAGTCCAGTCAAATACATCTGTCAAGGTATTCTATTTGCCGACCATAGTCTAACATGCGTTTTGTGAGGAATCTTTGGACACTTTCAACTTTTTTTCTGTCTGCTGATTTGAAGCTACTGCATAAGTGGGCACAGTATTCAAGTTTGGGGCAAATGTATATCTTATATATGGCCAATCTGGCTTCTGGAGTGTAAAAGTTGCGCAGCACAAAGCCGGTTAGACGTTTACAATCAGATATCACCTGCCCCCAACAATGACATTGCAGATCAAATGAGATAAGCAAATCACTGATTTCCAAATAACACAACAATGAACTATAATTCAAGAATTCTGTACACAACAAAATTATGTATGAAAAGTGACTTCAAGCTTTATTTTTTTTCCCAGGCACTTACAACCCATCCACCAAAGACCTGGTTTTTTTGTCAATGCGAAGACAATATTTCTGTATTTCCTGATGTGTTGCACTCATTGACAATCTAGCGGATTTTTCCAACTATGCACAGAAATGATTGTACATAAGTGAAAAGTATGTTTTATACTATTGGGATTAACTTTTATCAAGTGTATGTATAATCTCCAGTGTACATGTTAAACATATTTTGCTATCGACTGTAAATTGTGACTGAATAATATGGTCCTATTTCTGTAACAATTTGATGATGCTTGTAAACTTGAGTCCCTCATGTACTGCATCATGAGAATAAATTTATTTAATTATTTGCATGTTCAGTAAAGGTAAGATCTGAGTATGTTATCCCGAGATCTGTGACTGTGTTTGTGTTTGAGACAAGGTCACCGTACATGTATAGACACATGCTAGGTTTCCAACATCCGAAGTATGTTATCCCAGATTTAGCTGGATTGAACGTTAACTGCCACTTTTCACTCCAATTACATAGACTATTTAGGTCTTCTTGGATTTTACTAACAATATTCATATCATTATAGTCAAAATCATAGACAACTTTGAGGTCATCTGCAAAGAGGTATGGCTTGCCATACTTGATCATAGAGACAATATCATTTATGAATATAATGAATAGGGTAGGGCCAAGAACACTACCCTGTATCACGCCGGTGGTTATCGGTTTGGATGTTGATAAGTGATGGTTGACTTTAACTAACTGTTCTCTTCCTGTAAGGAAGGAAGTTATCCACTCAAGAAGCCTTCCACTTATTCCATAAGATAGGAGTTTCAGTATGAGTCTGTTATGTGGGACTTTATCAAAAGCTTTCCTAACATCTAGAAATAATGTTGCTGCCGAACGACCTTTGTCTACACATTCAGTAATGTGGTCGAAATAATCTAACTGGCACGTAATGCACGATCTTCTATTTAGGAAACCGTATTGGAAAGGGGATATTAAGTCATTCAAGAGCAAATACTAAACAATTTGCTTCTTTACAATCTTTTCCATCACACGTGAAACTACGGAAGTAATGTTGACGGGGCGGTAATTATCAATGTCCGCTGTAGGTCCAGTTTTGTGAATGGGTACATCATCTTATTTCAGGCGGTAGTTGGTTCCAAAGAGTGCAATATTTTATGGCGAAAAAGTTTGCCCTAATGGATTTTCTGTGGGTAGCCACCTTGACAAGGTAGTCGTGGTTTCGCAGCTGATATGATTTAATATTTTCCCACGTTATGGATGAGTTACTGTAGCAATGTTTCCTAATGACTTTGAAGAGTAGAAATAGGTTGCACTTCACTCTCCTTAACCACAGAGGCTCTAATTTCAGACGTACACACCTGTCAACATATTCCACTTGTTGGTCGAACCCTATTATGCGTTTCGTGAGGAATCTCTGGACACTTTCGATTTTTTTTCTGTCTACAGACCTGAGGTTACTAAACAGGAGAGCACAATATTCAAGTTTGGGACGGATACATGTCCTGTATATAGCTAATCTTGCTACATGGGTGTAGAAGTTACGCAGTACAAAGCCAGTAAGTCGTTTACAATCAGATACAACCTTATTTGCATGATCGGAAAAGGATAAATCTGAGTATGTTATCCCGAGGTCTGTGACTGTGTTCAGTTTTGAGAGGAGCTTACCGTACATATATGGGCACATTATCGGTTTCCTGCGTCCAAGGTGGGTTATACCGCACTTGTCTGGGTTGAAAGTCAGTTGCCACTTTTCACTCCAATCGCCTAGATCGTTTAAGTCTTGTTGGATCTTGCTTTCGATGCTCAGTTCAACGTACCCATAATCATATACTATCTTGAGATCATCTGCAAAAAGGTATGGCTTGCCATACTTGATTACAGAGACTATGTCATTTATAAATAAGAGGAATAGAATAGGGCCAAGAACACTACCTTGTATTACACCACTGGTTATCGGCTTTGAGGAAGACAACTGGTGGTTGATTTTGACTAATTGCTGTCTTTCTGTGAGAAAAGAACTTATTCATTTGTGAAGCTTTCCGGTTTTTCTGTAGGATTGGAGTTTTGTTAGGAGTCTGATATGTGGGACTTTATCGAAGGCCTTGCTAACGTCGAGAAACAATGTTGTTACCGAACGCCCATTATCAATGCTTTGTGTAATGTAGTCAAAATAATCTAAGTGGCAAGTTATGCACGACCTTCTACTTAAGAAACCGTATTGGGATGGGGATAGTAGGTCATTTGACAGCAAGTACTGAATGATTTGAGTCTTAACTATCCTTTCCATTACACGTGAAACTACAGACGTGATGTTGATGGGGCGGTAGTTGTTGATGTCAGCTATAGGCCCGTATTTATGGATAGGTACAATATAAGACTTCTTCCAGCAGTTAGGGTAAGTCCCATCGCTTAATGAAATTGAGTATAACTTGAGTAAGAGTAAACTCACGTCATTACCACCTTTTTTCAGCAGAACGGAAGATATACCGCCTGGACCAGTGGCGTTACTAAGCTTAAGATTTGCGACAGCTTTATCGATCTCATGTGTGGTGAAAATTATGTCACTTAAACATTCGTCTGTTTTACGTGGGAAATCCATGACCTCATCGTTCTCTAAGGTGTATAATCTGGCGAAGTGCTTGCTAAACAGTTCACATATCGCCTCATTATTTTCGTAAGCAATGCCGTCTAAGTATATTATTTTCGGATAGGGTGTTTTGGAGTTCGTCAGACTATTTTAAAAAGTTTGGCTATTTCTCCTGAGTTATGCGGTGAATGAATGGCCTGCATTTCTTTGTTTCCGAGACCTATATTTCTCAACTCTTCAATTCTATTGAGAGGGGACGTAATGGCAACTAATGACGATAAGTCATGATATCTGTAGTATTTTATTGAGTGCTTTCGTAGACTTCTTATAAACGATGCCGGAATATAATCTCTTTGGGGGAATCTGAAGCTAAGAATCTTCTCGGGTGCAATGACGTCATGAATTGAGTTAACATTCTGATAAAAGTTTCTAAGAATTGCCTCTAAGGACGCGTTCGATAAGTACGAGCCACTATAAGAATGAAGTGTTGGTATCTGTTTCTGGTATTCATCAGACCATAGCAAGTTTTGTGCAGAAATCGGCACATGTTCCTCACTAGATGCATACGATGTACGAATGGGTTCTGTTGGCTTGCTAACTGTGGTCTGTGGCCGATGTTTGGGGGTATTTTCTATAACTTTCAGCCGACAGAATACTAGAAGTGGGCTGGTTGACAGGGGGTTTACGTAGTGGATGCGCAGAATAATGCATACTACCTTGCTGTGCTGTTTGTCTAGAATCAGGGATTAGATAAAATTGGCTTTCCACTTGACACCAATTAGGCCTACTACTAATGTTTTGTATGTTTTGTGCAACCTTAGAAAGAGCTCAGGACTGAGTGAACCTAACTGTCTATGTGTAAGTTGTATGACCGCATATGACCTCGCTACATTCCCCTTGTAGTTTACGCTTGTGTCCATTTTTTCCGTTAGAACTAGACCTAAGTCATGCCCCGACGTTGTGCAGGACAAGCTTTCATTGCGCAGGGTGTAACTTGCATTCTACAGTCTACAGGTGTGCACCTTCACTGGTTTGCACTTTAAAAAAAGTCATGCCACTGGCCACCGTCCAGTCTTCCAGAAGGTTTAAATTTTCCTGCAGTCTATCTGAGTCCTCCAGACACCTTGTGGCCCTCCATATCAGTGTGTAAGAGAGTCGGGCAGCTTAGACGGCGTGGTAGATCATTGGTAAAAATCAAAATCAGTGGTCCTAGGATAGTACCCTGCGACACTCCTGGTGACGAGCTGTGCCAAGATGATCGGACTCGGTTGACCCTAGTGCGAAATTGCGTGTCAACTAGGTAGTCCTTTAACCATGACAGAAGTAGCTCACCTATACCTGTCTGGCTTATTTTATGTAGAAGGTTGTGGTGAACAGTGCCAAATGCCTTTTCATAGTCTAGGGAGACCACGTGGACTGGAGCATTGATATCCCAGCATGATGTTCAATCGTCCCAAACTGATAGTGGGTTTGTTACACAGGATCTGCCTTTCCTGAAACCTTGTTGGACTTCATGTAGTATATTAGTCCTATCGAAATATTCCCTGATGTGGTCCTCAATAATACTTTCCAGTACTTTTGATACCACTGGGAGTAGAGCTACCAATCTATAACCAGTGGTATTTTACCTATCCCTGCCTTTGAAGACTGGAGAAAGGGTGGCACTTTTCCACTCTTTTGGCAGTGTCCCCCGAACCCATTGAGCGTTGGAACAAGTCGCACAGGGGCCTACAGAAAGCTTCGGCGCACTGTTTCAGAACAGATGGTCTGATGTCGTCACAACCTGGGGACTTCCCATGTGTGAGTCGCTGTAGCTTCATTTGTACTATTGCGGGGTTTATTCGGGGAGTAACCACTAGGTCTTCCTCCTGTGAAGTAGTGGTGCCACCATTTTGGTCCGTAACTGTAATACCCACATTACTGTTTAGGTGTTTGACTGAGGCTGAACTGAATGTTTAAGCCATCTCCAGACTAGTGAGATATTGACCGTTTGGGCCTACTAAGGCGCATGCCCCCTGGTTTGTCGGTTTTCTTGAATCGGTACAAGATTTTGGGGTTTGCTAGGGTTTTTTTACGAAGGTTAGCCTGGAATGACCTCCTGTCCCTCCTGACTCTTGCATTACACCGGTTTCTGAGTTCGAGGTATGCATCGTGGTCGGTTTGACTCTTAGATACACGCCACGTAAACCTAGCCTTCCGCTTCGCTTGCAGAATACGTTGCGTGCCTCTCTCCAACCATGACGTCTTTCTTTTGGGCTGTGTTGTGACTAAAGGGACGTAATCCGAGAATGCTATATGGATAATCTGTTTTACCACTTCCCAGTGTTCATCCATAGATAGGTCATCCCATGCTAAGGGCCAGTCTGCGTCGGACAAGAGCCTCCACATTTCAGCACAGTCAGTCTTGGTGTAACATAGACATGGTCGCTCAACGTCCCACTGCCAACGCTCACGGAGAACAAAATCGAGTCCTATGACTGCATGGCCACTACTTCCTAGAGGAGTCACGATCTGGACCTTTTCGACGAGTACTTGGTCACTAGTTAGTATATAGTCTAGTTTTGATGACTTTCCACTAGAGCCCCACCTAGTGTCGTCTCTAACATTTTCAGTCAGTCCCATGTTTCGAATAGTTTGCAGTAGATTTTGGCCAAATTTTCCCTTAGCACACCCCGAGCCAAGGTTCAGTGATGGGGCATTGAGATCTCCAGCTATGGTGATTTGGTCGTAGCCCAAATCTCGTATCCCTGTGATAGTGCTGAGCAGTAGCTGATTGTGCTTTGCCCCACAGGTGGGAGATCGGTAGATGCCACCTAGTAAGTGCTTGGTGGGGCCTATGGTGAAATGACACCATATGGAGTCTGGGAGTTCAATAAGTGGTGGGTCCGTTGCGCGCACACATATAAGTCGCCTATGAAAGTATATAGCAACTCCCCTTCCTTAACAACCCTGTCTCTTCTGACCAGAACCATATCACCTATACTGATTTCATTGTCGTCGATAGTGGGGTTTACCCACGTTTCAGTGAGAATGATTATTTTCAGTTGAAGGTGTGCTTGGAGATTTCGGAGTTCACCTACTTTTCCTCTCAGCCCACTCACATTGCTATATAGGCAGCTGATAGTGAGTCTAACAACCTCAGAGTGTTGTGGGGTAGTTGACGTGAAACTGCCTACTAGTGAGGGACTTTATGTTGGGACTAGTTGGCCGATTCCGGTAGAGCCGGCACGTTGTGGTTTTTTCCACGGATTTAGGCAGGACTCTTGGGTGACACAGACTATTATTCTCATAACTGCATCTCTCTAGTGTCGCTGAAGCTTTGGGACGTATTAAAGCCTCAACTTGCTGCCTCCTTATAGTTCAGGGTCTGCTTTCGCAGCATAGGATGTGTCCTCCCATTTTCCCTTGTTGCCATACCACCGTTGAAGCGCTATGGACAACTGCTCCGGGGAGTTGAATATGATACATAGCAGCTTTGGAGAGTTAATCAGTGTTAGATGAGCGGGACGAGGTAGTCGGAAAATGGAGATGGCTCCAGAAGCGCCAGGGGCCATCTGAGATGACAGCCATCTCCATCACTGAACGTCGTGCATGTGTTTTCCACAGGCAGTGCCGGTTTCCAGCTCCGGAAAACTGTGTACCACCATAGAGGTGGAAGGCATCAGTTCCGGTGACTCCCTCGCCATTTGTCTGATAGTCCTGGTTTTTCTTGTCTCACCTTTCTGTTCGAACTTCTGTCGATGGCTAGCACCTGAGCCATTAATAGTACTCTTTCAGCCTCTTCAGCAGAGTCCAGTGTAACCTTTAATGGGTATGGCTTACCCTGAGGCGTGTGGGCACCCCTGTACAGCCTGCACAATTTTGCTGAACTAATGTTCAGACCTATTTATTGCACAGTTTGGACCACTGTTCCTGGCTAAACAGGGCCCGTTGTTCAGGGAAGCTATCCTTGCTCACAGTTACGTTAAAGGGGATAAGAGAGTTAGACTGGCTAACCTCAGAATTGGGTTTGGCCTTTCGCTGCTTGCATTCCTTCACAGCATCAGCAACATTAGGCTTCACCAGGATCTAGCCAGCTTTTTTTGTGTTGCCAAGCTTGCTAGGGGATGCAAGTGGTGCTTTCGTAATTCTGTCTTCCCCTGATGTGGGTGCAGCCTTGTGAAAATTGGTATTTCCATTCAGTAGGACTGGTGTACCTTCTTACTGTCTATGCCAAGTTTTGGCAGTGTGATGTTAGCAGGTGTGGAGCTACATGAGACTGTGTTGGGACACAAGAGCAGCGTGTCGTTTCTGCTATCCGCAGACACGCTTTGTGGGGCTATGCCAGGGAAACAAAGTGGACAAATGTACCAAAATCCTGGGAATGGGTTATTTCTCATAAACTCATAGTATGCTCTCGGTACCTCTTTGTCACAACGGCAATGCACCCATCGTTTGCAAAAATTGCATTCAAACGCTGAGGTAGTTTTATAAACTATGATACTACACGCCTGACATTCATCTCCCTTCCTTGATGACGCCTTCGAGGTCTTATGATGTCTTGAACGTTTCCTTCTAGGTTTGTTGTGTTTCACACAATGGCATTCAATTGATGCAGGTTTAGTATCCTGTCCCCCTGGTATTGCCTGTACCGTTTCAGTACTAGACTGTGGCAATGCAGGCGTGGTATCAGGACGGACGAAAGCTACACGAGCCTTCAGGATCGGTTTGCGGGAGGGTGTTGAAGTCCCTTGGTTTTTTCCTTCTCTGACTGAGGCCCTTGTGACTAGAGTATGGTGTTTTAATGGCCTCTCTAAGGCTACTTTCGACAACCATATTAACAATCAGTATGACTTGTGCTATAAACGAATAAGAAAGCAACAGCATCTATCCAAAAGAACAAGAATAAGACTAGTACTTTCTGGATGATTGGCTTCACAGCAATCACGTGGTAGACCAACAAGTCTTGTTTATCTGAACGAGTGAGGAAGATGTTGCTACAAAAGTAGCACCTGAAGCTTTGGCAGTAGCTCGAGACAACTGGGCTTACCACACAGACATGGTTGAATTTAATTCACCGGCTAGGGAGATCAGGTTTTCCAGACGGATAATTCACAAAATTGGTATTTTCCGGTTAGAGAGAAAAGGGGTGCGGATATACGTTATAACGTGTTATATGTTCCGCGACCCGGGTTTTTTCGTCTTTCATTGGCTAGAAGAGTGGCGGTCAATTGGAGTTTGAATTGTCCTTGGGTGCGTGCTGTCGGGTGCTGTCTTGGCGTGGTTGTGTTTGCGTCGTTTGCCAGCATATGTGATGACTATAAACGTGAATTAGACTATTGTAACGCTTTGTTTTTCTTTGTTTGTGCATGTACTAGGCTTTGTTTGTCGTACAATTCGTTGTTTGGTCTATCGGTTGCTTGCGATGTCAACGAACCGGTGGGTTCTTGTGTTTTTCTGTAATTTAGGTTATACGTGCGGTATTTTCTTGATGGTTATTGATCATCCCTGTATTTCAATGTTGTTTTTTTACGATTTATCTTGGAATAGTTGTGACATAGATGGATACTAATTGATAATTTTATTTTAGTCCGTTGCAGGTAGTCAATTCGAGTGAAAGGAGCACAGACTTAAGTGGAATTTTTGGTGAATACATACTTGGAAGGCGTTTCTTGAGCTGGGATGAATTTGAGAAGTCATTAGCAGAATTTCAAAAAGTGAGGAAGTCATTTAATGCTAACAATGTAGTTGTCCTGCACTCACTATGTTCATACTTATAGCAAAACGATACCGGATGACAGATTTAAGTACGCTTATGTTGGTTTTAAATGCACTTTTGGAGTGAATCGTACAAGACCTGGATTGAAATTGAAAAATAAGTCGTAAGAAGAAGTGTATATGATTTCATGAATATTTCAGGTCTAAATGTTGCAATTGCTCGTCTTCATTTCGCGTGGTTTTGCGTAGTGGTGAATTCATAATTGCTTCCCACAATATGGTACATAACCATCCATGCAGCAGGGTGTACATGCAGAATGACCCATGGTTTAGACGACTAACAGTTGAAGAGAAAGAAAATGTTGAACCACTTCTTCAGCAATCCCACTCATCCGATGAAATAATAATGCATGTTAAGGAGAAGTACCACAAGGATATAACTCGCATTGACGTTAAAAATATGAAAGCCGCAGTTAATAAAGGTAACGTTGACGTACTTGTTACATACTTAAGGTATTTCGAGTCGTCGTGACATTTTTGAATTCCTAAAATCCCGTGGGAAGTTAATGGAGTATTATTCCGATGAACCGATCAGGAATTCACTAACAAGAATTTGTTTTGCAACTTATGAGCAAATGGAATTGTATAAACAGTTCCCTGAAGTTGTTGGTATCGACTCGACGTATAATACAAATAAGGGGAAGTTTACCAATTCATTAATCAACGTGCAGGTATTCTTTGTTCCAATTACTTGTGACGGATAATTTTGGTCGTGGACGACCAGTTTTATTTGCGTGGACTAGAAAAGAATTCAAACGAGATGTAGTTTGGATATTAGACTGTTTTCGTCAAATAATGGAAGACACCTCCAAAACAGAATCTTTCATTATGGATTGTGCGCAAGCTGAAATAGCAGCCGTCAAGTTAACGCACAGACAAGCGCACATTGTTTTGTGTTCTTTCCATGTTTGCCGAGCCTTCTGTCGTAAAGTAAGTTTTTCAAAGCACACTTTACATTTTATTCGTAGACAAGAAATCCCATTGTGAAGAACTACTTATGCCGTCTAGTGCAGTGTAAAAGGAGATCAGAGTAATGCCTTTAATGTTCTCATTTTCCAGATTTAATTTCTATTTCAGAGTTATTAGCAGATTGGATGCTACTGTCAGTCAATATCTACAACGTCGTTGGATGCATCGACGAGAATTGTGGGCAGCATGTTTCAGAGACAACGTGCTGACTTTTGGGAATGATACAAATAATCGCGTCGAGAGCTCCCACAAGCAAATGAAACGGTACTTGCAAAGATCTGATAGTCTGCATAAAAGTATGCTGAAGGTGTATAAATGGTATAAACGAAGTTTTTCAAGAATACAGCAGGAGGCGATTATTGCTCAGTCGCGATGCTTCACTTATCCCTGTTCACAACGTCTAATCCCAATTATACGATTGCTGACGCCATACGCCGCGAGGAAGGTAATACGTGAATACGAAAGGCGACGATGGGCTATTGTTGAGTTTGAATCCTTTGATTATGTATTCTTCAAAGAAAATGGGAATAGAGTGGAGGTTGATCTGAGTGCTTGCACCTGCACGTGCTTTACATTTCAGACCTGTCGGTACCCCTGCCGACACTTGCTTTTGGTCCATTTCAGAAAGCCGTATTTCACAGGTATATTTGCGTTTTTATGACTCCGTTTTTAATTTATGTCGACCGAAATTTAATTAATTAATGTTCTTATATACGGAAAGTTGTAATTTTCATTAACCTATTCGTGTGTACATTGCCTTAATTGGAAACAAGACACAAGCACTACCATCATTGCACGTGTAATATTCAGTTCATAGTTATCTTTACGTTTTTTGTTTCACCTTTTGTAGTTAACCATGTGATGCAGAATTGCAAACAATGGGCGTGGTCACGCAACTTGTTCGCATCTCAATGCACGTCAGCTGTTGTCCCTCGAAATCGAAGTGCCCCATTGGAAACCTATATAAGTATTATGAAAACGGGCATTAGGAAAATTAATGACAAATTTGGAGAAGTGTTTGCCAGGAATTATTCAGTAGAAGTAATCGCAGGAATCAATCGTACTCTGAATATGTAAATAAACTGAATTTGTATCATAATTAAAATAAAATTTTCATGTCAATCTTATTGTCTTTCAATTCATGTGTTCCCTTATTGAGCACGGCATGCTAGACCGGTGCTCTCTAGGACTTTAACTATACGTAAGTGTAATTGCGTAGGAACGATGTCGGTCGTCATACGTGTTAAATTATAATTATTTTAGTGAAGTTACCTGGATACGTCTCATAGTCATATGGAGGTCTTTAGGGACAAATGACAATAGTAGGCATAACTTAGGCACTGCATTCGAGTTCCAGTTCTTATACGGTTACGTGTATTCTAAAGTATTGCATTACTAATGTTTCACTTAAAGCGTGATGTCAATCCATATGACTAAGGCTGTTAACATGTAGCGTAAATTGAAGTCTACACGAGACAAATTATTGAATTCGTTCAGCTTTAGCACTCGTAGTTAGATTTACCTTACACTAATATATGCCACCAATTACTTCGTCAGGTCTCATTAATAAGTCGCGCCTGCATCTAGTCATCATGACAAATATATCTACAATCAGATAGAATAACAAAAGGTCTGGTAAGCAGGATGTTAAATATATTTAATCAAAAATAATAACAAGCAAATGTCTTTAAGTATTTCTTTGTCGTAATAATTTGGGCGATGTGACTGGGTTGACTGACGTTACCGCATATCTGCAAAAAATTAAACAAAGAAGTAATATTAAAGTTAAACGCTTTAGATTTGCCTACCTTTGCTGAAAATGGTTCATTCTCCTTTCTCATTCTTCGTTCATGACAGCATTCTTCTGTGGTTTTTACTGTCACACATATCGTTCATCTTCTAAAGCATAGCAGCAAGCAAATAATAATAATTAGAACAGGTTATGATAAGAGTTAAATTGTAAACCCTTCACAATGAACACTGTACATTTGGCTAAGTGCTATGTCCTTGAAATGTTAGTATACATTTGCAATGTTTAATGCCAACCATATCGGTGTAAGCATAGAAAATATGACGTTTTCCATGAAAATACAGCTTTGTTCAAACACTGGTGCTGTTGTGTTTCTAACAAAAGCAACTAGACTGTAAGCAAGCAACTAATAGGCACAAAGAGTGAGTCTCAGCTTTAATAAAGGCATATCCAGTTAAGATAAAATGTAGTGTAATAGTGCACAAATGAAAATACCATCGTGAAGTAGATAAGTGATATTTCAGTGACAGGTAAATTAAAACATCTGAAACCTTACAGTTCGTAAGACAACCTGACATGTAAGATCTCTCACAAATTTCTGTATGGCCTGTGAGGTACCATGGATGGTTTGCCGTCAATCTGAGGTTTGGAAGGATGATTTACAAATGCAAAAGGTAATAATCATCGAAACTGAGGTAGTATTTTCTAGCATTTTTTCCTTTGATGCAGTTCCTTATCAACAGTTTGCAGTTTTCATAGCGACTTTATAGGAACCTTCATTGTATCATGATTTTCACCAAATATCCCTTAACTCACAGAAGCAGGCAATAACCCCATACACTCAAGCATTGTAACCAGAACATCACAAAATGCTTACAGATAACTTGTTTAGTAATAACTGCTTTAAATATATGGGTTATAAGTGCATCTTCCATATCTTTCATAGCCACAATTAAGTCATTAAGGATCTCAGAATATCTTAGTGATCTGAAACAAAATAATTATTAAGATTAATATAACCTATGTAACAGGTGTAGTAGTTGTATGACACAGCTGCTAGCTACTAATCAGCAGAAAGCTGATACTCATTTTAACTACTCTGACATTAAGTACTCTGCCATTGCCTGTGGTATATTTACGACCTTAAGATCTGAAACAACTTGCGAAAAAAACCCTCAACGCACTATAATGCAAATAATAGCCTTTCTATGCGAACTTTCTTAAACAGGATGACTTCTTTATTGATAATACGTCCGATCTATAATATACAATTTTACATATGATAGAGAAGATTTGTAGCTCAGGTGGATGATTTTGATGTGGTTTTGTTCTCTGAGCTGGATGGTTAGTTTGCGAAGCTTTCATCACCTTACTGGGTGACATCTTCAGCGCATACTTCAATTTGAACAAAACCACATCAAAATACAATTTTACGCTTTACTACGAACAAAATACTGCCGTCTGGCTCCAGAAGTCTAAAACTAGTCAAATATGATCTATTTCCAAAAAAATAGGCGATTATAACGCATGTTGCCGTGAACGTGGTAACCGATGGCGTTGCGCGATAACACCTGGTTATAGCCTATATCCCCACACGAGAAAAGAGCATGTCGTATTCAAGGAGCGCGCTATAGAGCAGATTTTAACTTATATCTCTTGATATGACTATGAGCAATACATTTGCTGGAAATGCCATAAGTAAATATTACTGTATAACACTGTGAGATTTCATCAAAGCAAACCTTCTCCACATAAGAATTATGTTGCGTCACAGTGTCCAACCAACACAAGAGAATAATTATTAACGTCCTGCGGTGTCAGGTGAAGTTCAAGACCTAAGGACTACTACACTATTTATTTATTGTTGCTGTCTTGTTTCATAGGTAGAACTATGACCCAGTAAAGAGTATGTTCACTGTTTCTTGATGCATTCTGGATAAGCGACAGCTCCAAATGTCAGACTTTGATTCAAATTCACGTGGTACTTAACATAGGCCTTCTGGTGGTATAAAACTCTTTCAATGAGTGTAAAGTGGTTCATGGAAAGTTTTCAAATTCATAATTAAGAATCAATGTGGATCTATGTGATGTTCAAGGGACTGCTTGTTTCTAATAGTCAATATAGATGACCTGTAATCTTTCCACCGATGCGCGAATTTAACATCTTTTTACACATCCTTTTTCTTCCATATTTTTCTTATGTTAATGCATTTTATAATGTGACTGACGATATTATATTTGACCTGAAGTGGTCTGGTAGTCCTATTAAATCTCGAGAGGTACTTTGTGTTCCTCAATAATAATTGTGATAGGAAAGTGATGCAGTCGAAATCAGAACAACTGTTGGGGAAGATTATGAATGTGTTATACCTACGTTGCTGCTTAAAACAAACGAAAACGGCCGAAAAAGCTCAGATTTAGTGGATGAAGAAACTATTTTACAGCCTTTATTTACGGAACAACCATGTAGTATCAGATCTGAATCATACTGGAGTTATGAACTCTGTCATAATCAACATATAAGACAGTTTCATGAAGAAAGAAAACTGAAAAAGGTTTGATATAAAAAATTTAATACAATAACCGACAGAGTTTTTCAGTTCAAGAGTTTTATTTGGGACATTATGATCCAAGTATGTCAACATGTTCTTTTTTTCCTAAATAGTTAATTGGCTAGGTCCGAAAATAGAGAAGGGTGCTCATAAACAAGACGTATGTTTACAATTTATACACATACATATTCCTGTAGTACGATGCACCAAAAACAGTTACTTTAGGCGAAAACTCCTACCCTTATTATGAAGTCAATTATATTGATGGGACCTTGTGTGATTTGATTCAGCAGCATCGTTCAACAACGGTTATGTATATATGTCATGAAAGTATTGGTGGTCAGATTGTAGATATATCTGAGATTCGGACGTGTCAATACCAAGTGGTCTTTGCCACAAAACTTCTTTGCTCACATCCTATGTATAAGGTATGCTTTGTAAAATTTTCCTGTTTTACTTTTGTTTCACTGTTTTAACTGAGAGACTTCTGGAAATATCTACTTAGTAGACAAATACTTCTGACACTGGTTCATTTTGTACACCATATCTGGGTTGAAGTTTGTTTGAGTTATTCTAGAATAACTTCGTAATCTGTGGTTTTGGTGTACTTGTCATATCGTCTTAAGAATAAGGAATCTTCCCAAGCTTACAACAATTTCAAACTTATTCTAACCTCTTCTTCGGTAGTGCCTTTTTATCGTTAATGAAGATTTTATCTACTCACTATGTTCTGAAGTAAGGCTGGTCCGTGCTTAGTATGTCCTGTAAGGGCTGGAAAACAACGCTGACAAGCAAACCCTGTAGTTTCAAATCTACTCCTAAATATACCTAGAAAAACAACATGGTGCTGAATTAGCGCCAGCTATGCTGAAAACCTGCACTGAGTTCTAGTCTATGACATTAAAGAATCCATTTCAGAACAGATTCAGAATTTACTCACTATAGGATGTCAGAATTATTTCAGAATTAGTGTGCGTCGGTGGCATAGTGGTTATGACTCTCGCCGACCATGCACATGATCCGGGGTTCGATCCCCTGCCGGCGCACACCTGATATTTATGGTCGGCCTGCAAAATTTGGGCTACCAATATCACATGCTGAAAATTCCATACTTGTACCAAAAAATTACGGTGTGGAATCAAGCCGAAATAAAGAAAAAAGTTCGGGTTATCAAAGGAAACCGTAGAAAATAAATTAATGATACGAAACTGGATCTATAGTGTTTATCTTTTCACAGTAGATTACGAAGAAGTAAACGTACTAGTAGAATGACGTTGGAAGGACGCGCCTGTAGTTTAGCATCTAATATACGAAGTACCAGTTTGAAGTTCATTTTTTTATTGAAATTCGACTTACCCGATATTGTCAGGTCATGCATAATATATATGTTTGGCTCACAGATGCTAAAAATGCAAGTGATCACATTTGCATTTTATACAGTGATAGTGATTGGATGTTTCACGACA
Source organism: Trichobilharzia regenti (assembly GCA_944472135.2). Lineage (NCBI taxonomy): Eukaryota > Metazoa > Platyhelminthes > Trematoda > Strigeidida > Schistosomatidae > Trichobilharzia > Trichobilharzia regenti. The sequence goes on from OX235265.1 coordinate 5,378,409, forward strand.
CGTGATATTTAAACTTTTACTAATGATTCTTCTTAATTGGCAATTTAACTATTTAAAGGAAATATTTATCATGTTTTTATGTCATGTTATTACTGTAGCAAAAACGTGCACATACAAATGCAATTTCATGTCATTCAAAAAATGGTTCACCAAGTAAACCTATGGCATTACTTGCACTTGAAGCTGAACGAAGAAAGCTTCAATCTCAAACTTTCAGTAATCTGGCAGCTTTGCTGAGTGATGCATTCAAGTCGAAAATAAAAGTAAGGTCGCCGCATGTTTTTAAAAGAAACCTTTTTAATGTATTGCATGAATAATTTCACTCACTTGTTTTTTTGGAAGAAGGATAGATTAACCAGTTCATAGCTAGTAGGATGAAAATCCGACTCGTGCTTTGTGCTACAAAACAGGTCATTCACTTTTTGTACTGACTTTTCTTTACAAAGATGAGTTGACTTCATTTAGTCACCGTTGTTGCGTATATATCAGGCTATTGACACAAGTGCTTGCGAAAACCTTGGCACACTATCATTTAGTGTTACGTTGGTTTACACCTCTGATTGTAGCTCAAATCAGCAGTTAAAGGTTTCTTGGATTGATGCTATGCTTTGATCTGACCAGTGATATCCCTTTTCCAACTTAATTACATCTTATTTAACATTGGTTGTTGAGTACTGTGGTCTTGATTGAGCGTGCGTAATGCGTCTTAGTCATCACAGTCGATGGAGTTTAGGGATTTTATCAATCTACTTGTTCCCCTTAGTTGACACTTCTCTCCTATCCGCTGATCTTTCCTCGCCCGTCATCTGATCTTGAGTAGTATTGAGCAAAAACAGCTGTTGATGAACGTCTGTAGTTTGTTTGAGGTGCTCTTCATGACGCACAGTGCAAGTCTCTGACCCGTATGGTAGCACTAACTTCACACTGGAGTTGAAAATCCGGATCTTATTTTCCATGCTCACTGCTGAGTGTTTATATCCACACAGACTTGAGAATAATGAAAACTTGCCTTGCTTTGATATCCTCATCAGTTCCGCCTATAGTTGAAACGATGCTTCCCAGGTAGGTAGGTAGAGGAGGTTGTTTCTTTCAGATTCCTCCCATTTATGCTGGTTGATTTTTGTCTGTTGTTGTTGCTGTTGCTATTAACCAAGAATCTTCATCACCTCTGTTTTCTCCATGTTCACCTGAAGTTTTATCTTCTCTGGATGCTTCTTCTGTCGCCAACTTGTTGCTTTTCACATGCATATCTTCCAGTTTCTGTAAAGTCAGATATATATCATTGGTAAAATCCAGATCCTCCAAGTTTCTTTTTGTGTGGGTCCATTTGATGCCTGTTTCCTCGTTGCCCGCCGCTGTCTGTCGTATTATCTAGTCTGATTGTGGTAGACTGGGTAATGGGGCAGACAGCAGTGGGCAGCAAGGAAACTGGCATTAAATGGACCCACACAACTGTCATTTCCTCTTCACGCGGTCTTCTTCATGTAACCCTTGAAACCACTCCCAACTGATTGTTTCACATTCGAGTTCTAATCAGATACTTGGCTCGTATATCTGAGTGATAGGTTCTTAGCTGGTTCGTTAAGTGAGTTCCTGGTTGCTAGTCCTTTCCCGCCAGTTGTCTGATCTCTAGTATTGAGATAAAAGAGAAAGCTCTTGATGAAAGTTTACAGTAGCTTGTCGGAAATGTTTTCAGTGAGTCGAGCACCATGTGTATAAACCATATAGAAGCGTTAGCTGACTTAACATCATCAGTGTTAGAAATCTGGATCTTGTTCCAGTAACTAAGTGCAGGAGATTTCCATACTGATATCAGATTACTGAATGTCTGTCCTGTCTTCTTCATCGTGACTACCTTTGGCATCTTCATCTGTTCTGCCTAGATAACTGAAAGAGATGACTTCCTTTAGACTTGGTGCTTCTTTGATGATATTAGATAGTTGGAGGCAATCGACAGGAAGCCTTGGATCTATGTTTCTTGCTAGTTGATACTCGTCAGCAAGGCGTATCTGCAACCTTGAAGGAACTCATGTTCCTTCTGAGATTCGAACCCGCGTCACCCAGTGTCGGCTGCAGTTAGAGACGTTACCACTGAGCTATTCAGGCTGGCTGGCGACTGGTCTCCTGTAGGACCTGTAAGAAAGGACTAGATACGTCACACTAGTTATTAGTGTCCAATCAAAGTATTGATGCTTCTTTATTGGTCAGTGCATATCTTCATTACCTATGCCTTCTATATGTCCACTTGAAGTCCCGTCTTTGCTGTCTGCTTCTTCTACCAACTTGTTAGTTATCCTCTGTAGGTTCTCGTGTTCGCGTGACGTAAAGACACAAATCATTCAAATGCTTTAGAGTCTTCCAATAAACATTGAAGAGACATTTGTAATTTGTGCTTTGAACTACTTACAAGATAAAAGAAGTAATTCATAAAAATCACTTATTATCCATATCAAACTAACAGCGATCCAGATCCAATTAAATCCACTAAGTTAACTCCGCTTGAATGCATTGAAAGTTATTCAGTAATTAGGATAGCAATTGACTTCTAGTGTTGAAGATTTATTGTAAACTATTTACTTATAGTTAGTTCATGTAAGTCTTTTCGCATATGCATGTATGTTTGCGTATATTGTGTTCTTTGTGTGTGTGTGTGTGTGTGTGTAAATGTCACCACATGTTCTCATTTTTATATTTAGTTTGTGTGTTATTAGTATATGACAGTATCAAAGTTAAATATGGTTATTGTTGTTGTGTTTTTTTTCTATGTGGGTGTACTGGTTATTTTATTATTTGGTATGCATGTAAAGTTTTCTTTTGTTTTTGTAAAGCACAAATTATATTAGTCCATGGTTAAAGGACGCAACACTGATTTCCTTTTTTGTATGACAACTAAAGACACTAATCAGGTTTTTGAACTTTTGTATATGGAGTAGGATTTGAACTGTTAAACTCATCCATGAATATACCGACTATCTGACTGACTTTTAACATAGAACACTTAGCACAAAAGTATAGCGGTTCATGTTGTCACACTCTATATGGTACACAAAGGCATAATTTTGTCGTAGTAAGATGAAGTAAGACATAAAAGTGAGTTTTTTACTTGCTGAATCACATGTTAAATTCATCCTTAAATGTTACGCATGCCTAGTCATCGCCTTCCTCGACAGCAGACAATGTTAGCTGATAAAGGGTTAGGTTGGAAAAGAGCTAGTGGTGGTCAAACCTAAACATGACTTTATCAGTCAATAAAATCCACAAAAGTTAGTTTAAGCCACGTAGGAAGATGTAGACTTCCTGGTTGGGGTCCTCCGATGATATAGCTCAAAATCATTCTCAATGGCCGGCGCAGATGCATCCACTCCTTGTGACTTATAATATCCAATAAAACTATATCGTTCTTCGAAGTTAATTTGTGGATGGTGACTAGCAATGGAATCCAGAATAACGCGCATTTCGTCTTATTTGGGACTCCTTAACCAGCTGGATGTACCTGCATTCTGGAGTGAGTGATGACGTTCTCACCGAGACTCGAATCCAATGCCCATAGTTTCAAACGCCAATACGTTATCCCCTAGACCACTTGGACCACGAGAGCCACCTTTTTTTGTGCAACAGATCATATTAATTATTGAATTCAATTTTAGATTTTCTCATTGAAATACGCATCCTGGATTCCACTGCTAGTCACCATCCAGAAATTAACAATTAATGAGTCACATCTTCGGCACTGTGGTAGATAGATAAGATTTTCTTTTGATAAATCACACAGTGTTGTGTTATACAGTAATTATTAACTGATAACCACGTTTCGAGCACAAATTATTGGTACTCATAATCATATCAAGTGTAAGTGACTTGATATGATTATGAGTACCAATAATTTGTGCTCGAAACGTGGTTATCAGTTAATAATTACTGTATAACACAACACTGTGTGATTTATCAAAAATGAACTCTTATCTCTAATGGTATCACATCTTCATCAGATGTTTTTTCTCAAAATTGATTTTTAGTTCACACGGGGTTCAGTAATGGTGATTATAATGACGATAATGGTGACAACAACTCAAGTGTATGTAAAATTTCTTCATTACTTTAGACTGAGAGAATTACAGGGCTTCAAATGTTAAAGTCTCATATTTCAGTTGTTTCATGGTGTCGTTGTCTTTTACGGGGTAATGGGATTGTGGTAGCCTTCCGCTCAACCTTCTCTCTCTCTCTCTTTTCTGGGCTTACTTATTTATCGATTAGTAAACTAAATGAGGTCTAAAAAATTGTGTCGATTAGGAATCGAACTCGGAGCTAGTGGTGTGACTGCTGAGCATTCTATTATTGAATCAACGAAGCATCAAGTGTATATATTGTCCTCATTCTTGTTTTTGTTAATTCATCTACTTATCACTTTGTATTCTATTATTATTCAGTATTTTTTTTCATATTCACTAGCTTATTGTTCTTTATCTATTCTTTTCTGACCTTCTAAGGCCTTAGAAGCAGTTAGAAAAGAACTAACTGCGGATCCTCAACAATTTTCTGACCTTCCTTATGATTTTTTTTGGTAGTGGTAGGCTTTCTTTGTTTACCATTTTTAAAAAACTATTTTCATTGTACTATTGAATATGTTGAAACATTCAACCGTTGAAATATAAACAAACATTGTTGTATTTAAGTATTGCTTTGTAGGGATTTGGTTGATTGGTTACAGGATTTCATTATGAGCTGAAATTAGTTAGAGAACTATTGGAAAACCAACTGAGAGGAGTACTAGACAGCTGTTTTGTCCTAGTTTGGGACTCTTCAGCAGTACACACTCACCGAGATTTGAACCCAGGACCTTCTGGTTACAAGGCCAGTGAGCTCGTAGACCATTAAGCCACTGGTTGCCATATATCGTGAATTGGCAGAAGTTAGAATTCATGGACTGGCCATTGGATCGGGTCCCAGTGGCTTAATGGTATACGAGCTCGCTTTGTAATCAGAAAGTCTTGGGTTCGGATCCCGGTGGGTGCGTACTGATGAAGAATCACAAACTAGGACGAAACAGCTGTCCAGTAATCCCGGTTGGTTTTCCAATGGTTCTCTAACTAATCTCAGCTCATGATGAAATCCTGTAACTAAACATTGTTGCATTCAATTCAATCTTCTTCCGACTTTTCTCTAATTTACATAGATTTATATATTGAAAACATTTTAACCAATGGTGGTGATTTTGTGGGTCAAATAGTAATAATAATCCTCAGTTTTGTACCAATCCGATACGAAATCAATTTGGTCAAAGGCCTCATGAATAGAGCAAGATGGATCTGGACAGATCACTCCCTAGAAAATGAGTTACGATACATCCAAAATACGCTGGTCTAAATGAGTTATCCTAGTAGATTTTTAAGGAGACGCATGAACATTGGGTATAATAAAGACAAACTGATAACCGTTAAAAAGAAACAACTCTCCGTAAAAGTTGCAATTTAACGGGGACGTGGCTAGTAGGGAAGTCTTATATCTAAGATTATCGAGAGCAATAAAACGGACTTATACTGCCACCACCACCACCACCACCACCCTTTGTTTGTCATTTTGCAGCTGCCGACTAATTATGATTGCTCAAGCGAAAGACAAGCTACCTACCTAGCTGTGCCATTTTTATGTGTATTTACAAATTTAGTTGCTTCTGTGGAGAAAGCTGGCTGTATAGACAGTTTAACAAACGCATTTATGAACATCTTTCTTCATGGTTCGGAAAAGGCCGAATAAAATCTATAAGAAGTTCTATTTTGTTTCATTTGATTGATGACAGAGGTCATCAAGTGGACAGAAGAAGAAGTGCCTTCAAAGGTCCTTATCTATCGAGATTGCATCAAGTCTTTCGAACCCGCCTGTCAAACACATAGCCGAAGCTATGGGAATTAGTTTGAGAGAACAATCCTAGTCTTTGCATACGACTAAAGAAGTTTGTTCTATCTCTGTCTCTGCCTTGCTTGCCTAGGTGAATTCTTATTAAAAAAAACCTCTCCCCCTTCTTATTCCTCATATTTTTCGTAATTTTATGGTATTCACTTTAACTCTGATTATCTTTCCGCTTCACCTCTAGTATTATACAACTTGGCCTAGGTAAAGTCTAGTCAAAATCCTCCCACCCTTTCTCATTTTTATATCTCCTTCGCACTTTTATAATATCTATTTAAACTGTGATTCGAACCCAGGACCTTCCGGTTACAAGGCTAGCGAGCTCGTATACCATTCAGTCACTGGGACCCGGTTCAATTAATGGCCAGCCTATGAATTCTAACTTCTACCAATTCGTGATTTAGCGCAACTCCAACCATTATCGTTGGTGGGACATCCATCCACACATGTGGCATCTAATTGAACCTTACTGGTCACGACTTCTCACTAGAACTCAGGAAACTCCAACCTGTAGTAAGTTACTAGCGAGCATCAGATTAATTTTCTATAGTTTGGTTTGTAAGAGTTAGTTTTGTTTTTACAAGTTGATCACGGATTGATATTAGTTAGATCAACTCGTAAAAACATAACAAACCATTACAAACCAAACTATAGAAAATTAATCTGATGCTCGCTAGTAACTTACTACAGGTTGGAGTTTCCTGAGTTCTAGTGAGAAGTCGTGACCAGTGAGGTTCAATTAGATGTCACATGTGTGGATGGATGTCCCACCAACGATAATGGTTGGAGTTGCGCTAAATCGCGAATTGGTAGAAGTTAGAATTCATAGGCTGGCCATTAATTGAACCGGGTCCCAGTGACTGAATGGAATACGAGCTCGCTAGCCTTGTAACCAGAAGGTCCTGGGTTCGAGACCCAGTAGGTGTGTACTGTCGATGATTTCCAGACTAGTGTGGACGAAACAGCTGTCCAGTACTCCCTGGCTGGTTTTCAATGGTTCCCTAACTGATATCAATTCGTGGTCAAACTTGTGAAAACGAATCTAATCCTTACAAACCAACTCTTAAAAGTTATTATTATTATCATTTGATCCACAAACTCGTCATTGGTTAAAACTTTTTATATATAAATTTATGCAAATTAGAGTAAAGCCTAAAGAACATTTAATTGAAAACAGCAATATTGTTCGCTGATTATATATCTCGTTCTAATATTAATAATGGGAATATTTAATGATTTTTGTATTCTACATTATGGAAAAGTTAATTTTAGCTTCATTACTATTTTATTGTGAATTTTTTCTCTATCGACGTATTTATCTTTCTCTCCCCGCCCCCCCTCCTTTAGGTTACGGCGAAACGTGAGAAGGATGTGGTCCTGTATCAGGTACAATCTACTGAAGATGTAAGTTCAGTAGACTGTGTTATATTTTGAGTCAATATATTTTCTTATGTCTATAGTCTAGTAATGGCGGATTGCATTGCATCCGTGTAGATTTTTTCACGAACAAGCCAACGTAAAGTGGAGAGTACTAAACAGTTCCATGTCCGCACACAGACTCCAACGTGAACTCAGTGCTACTATACGGATAAGAGACACACCAAACAAAAGAGAACAAGCAAAAACATGCCACGTGTGACCGGCCTCAAGCAGTTGTCCCCTGGGCTCTGCGGTCACGCAACCAACTTCCATGGTGTGGGCAGCCGGGAAGTAACAATCGCCCTCACAATCCGAAATGCACACAAAACCTCTCTAATCCTCACTTATCTTTGTCTTCATCTCCATTGCCTTGTCTTCCTCCCACTGATACAACTCCTCTACTTGATGGCTCCTCACTCCCTCTTCACTCTGTGTCCACTAAAAACGACAGAAGCCAAAAAACCACCGATCTCTGGCGTAGGCGTGACATCCGGCCATCAACCAAGGGACGTGTGTACTGGTCACCAGTTCGCTCCGTCCTTCTCTGTGACTCTGAAACATGGCCAATACGAGTTGAAGACATGAAAAGGTTGACTGCTTTCGATCATAGATGTCTGCGATCTCTGTCTCACGTTAGGTGGTTTAATAAGGTAAGTAATGTTGACGTTAGGCGTAGAGTGTTGGGCAAAGAGGGAAAATCAATCGACGAGGCTATAAAGTTACATAGATTGAGATGGCTAGGTCACGTGCTGCGCATGCCTAAACATCGCCTCCCCCGACGGGCATTACTAGCTAGCTGATATAGGTGTAGGTTGGAAAAGAGCCAGTGGTGGCCAAACAAAAACATGGCCTCATCAATCCATGAAATCCTTGACAGTTAAACTGAGTCAGGTAGGGAGATGCAGACTTCCGGGTTGGGGCCCTCGGGTCTGACTCTAGGAATCAATGGCTGGAGACAATAGATGAGTGACATGGCTCAAAGTGATCGTTGTCAATGGCCAGCGCAGATGTATTCAGTCTCTGTAATCTTTCATATTCCTCTCTACCATCACCCATTCTGTTTCACTCTTATACTTGTCAAACTCTTTTGATTCTCTCCAATCATCTTCTTGTCTACTTTTGTGTGCTATTTGGGACGTGGCAACTCGAACTGGTGCACTTCGGTGCCAAGTTCTATGTTGAATCCAGACAGACAGACAGATAAGAGACTTAGAGTGTCATAAAAGGCACCTCAAACAAACTACAGATCTTCATTAACAGCTGTCTTCGCTCAATACTCAAGATCAGATGGCCAGAAAAGATCATCCATAGGGATCTCTTGGAATGAGCGAACCAACCTAGCAGGAACGAATTGTGCAACAAATAAGCAGGAAGAAATGGAGATGGATTGGCCATACTCTGAGGAAACAAGCAAGTAACATCACTAGATAAACCATCACTCGAGTGGAACCGGAAAGGCAAGCAGCGAGTTGGTCGTCACTGTGAGGGTGACTTGGAGGAGGTCATGTGAAGAGGAGATGAAAGCATGTGGGCAGACGTGGAGCCAGGAGAAAATTCTAGCAGATAGGCGAACGCAATGGAGACGTGGGGCTGAACCCCTATGTTCCTCTAGGGACTAAAGGAAACAATAATAATATAATACTGAACAGTTGTTTCCTCCCAGTTTGAGACTCTTCAGCCGTGCATATCCACTACCACTACACTCAGCGATCGAACATGGAACCTTCAAGTTAAGAGACTGTCTCATTAACCATTCAGCCTAATTCGGCCTGGTTAAGCAGTGTTAGTTATATAACTGAGTTATCTTGGAGGAATGTTTCATGTACTACTACTAGATTATAAGTCGCGACACTTTATTTCTGTGATTATTGATCATACTATTCGAAATGTCAACAGTGCCATCGCCAGGCATCTCCTCAACACGGGTGTCACGAGGTGGACGTCGAAAAGTCGTTCAAAATTATCAATAGGCAAAAGAGCTCAATTCTCCTTAAGTCTGCTGAAGCGATTTCAATCAAGCGCCTGAAACCTGATTTATGCGTCCAGAAAGAAGCGGTTATCAGTCTTTCCTTGCCCACCCTGGTAACTGTATATTTTCACCTCTCTTTCCTCCGAATGTGAAATGCTAAAAGTTTCCATTGTATTTGATTATTATTGTTCGGAATAGTGGTTAATATTGCATATTTATATATGTATATATTTTTAGTGTATGAGTATATTGATCGAATGATTTTTGTTTAAAATGGACTCTGTGGAAGTATGTTAAAATTGTTGTTGTAGATATATTTAATAATGTCTTTGCCATGTAAGCAGCCAGCTGACGAGAAGGCAACGAAATAAACAATGATGGTACCATTTTATTCTGCTAAAACTGTAGCCCTTGCTTTGTTCAAATTCATTAAGGGGAATAAATGTATAAAGACACCGAATATTTTAAGTCCGGGGAAAATTAGTCAATAAGAAATACAAAAGTTGAATTAAACGAGCAGTATATAATACTTGTTGAATAAGAGGCGGCTGTCACCACCCAAAAGGCCTAGTGGTTACCGTTGTGGCGTTTGAAGAGGTGGTTGTTGACTGGGTTCAATTTCATATTAGTTTGTTTATTAGATGTATTACACATAGAGTGAAACAGTATTATTAGTACAGGATGATGACGTTTCGAACAAAATATATATTTGTTGTTCATAAGCATATCAATTGTGTAATCACACGACTTCGAAACTTGAATTTTATAGTTTTCTTTGTCCTGTCCTATTTTTTGTAGGCGTGGTAGTAGAATTTTCCAGATATCTGGATGGACAGGTAAAAGTATAAAACAAAATAATACAATTTACAAAATACCTTTCAATGACTGTGAGTGAGGTCAACTACATAGGTCAAACTAGTAGGTCAGGGGTAGTCAGATTGTCGCAACATAAGAATTTAGCTAAGGTAAGAATGATTGACCGCGAGAAGATAAGTAATTTAGAAGAAAGCTCAGCAATTGCTCTGCATGCATAAATACACAACCACACAAAAGGGTGGGTGGGAGAGGGTTAAACTTCTAAAAAGTAATCTAGGTTGGTGGAGAGAGAGAGAGGGATTGATTACTTTATTCTGGTTCATCGAGTCTACACCCAACACATGCAACAGAAATTACTGAACGCAAATACCAAAGATATGGAAGATATTATCACCACCAGTCAGTCAGTCAGTCAGTCGAATCAGAAGAGGATAATAAATAATCGTAAAATTCTATTTCAATTCAAACACATCACAATATTCTAACAAGTTACTTATTATGACTATAAAAACACTCGTCTAATTTCCCATCTGATTGTATTTGATTGATATTTATTTTTGTTCAAATTTCGAATCAACTCCATTCATGTATATAAATGAAGCAAGAAAGTTGTGTGAGTAGTGCCTTGATATGATTATGATTGGCAATAATTTATGTTCGAAACGTGTGGTTATCAGTTAATATAACTGTATAACACAACACTGTGTGAATTATCAAAATAAAATCTTATCCATAATGGAGTTATCTGGGACAGGTGTTGAATCATTCCTATTACACGTGTTGATTTGCAGTTGATTCGATAAACAAAGCTTCCGCTGTCATTAATCTCTCCTCCTACCCTGTTACATTAGATTTTAAAACTGTCATCTTATCCCATCCTATTGTATGGTTATGTGTAACTGCATGTAGTGCTATAACTGAACTATTCTCTGTCTGTCTGTTTTCGACATAGAACTTTGCACAAATGTGCGGAAGTTCAAGTCGCCACATTCCGTGTAGCACGCGAAGCAAGAGAAGAAAGTACAAGAAAAGCATAATAGAAACAATGAGCAGAGGTGTGAGACAAAGGAGTAATAAAGAAATACAAAACAGTTTCATTGGAGATCATAAGTCACAAGGAGTGGATGCATCTGCACCAGCCACTGAGAACGGTTTTGAGCCATGTCACCAATTGTTTCCAACCATAGATTTTTGCCGTCCCGAGGACCCCAGCCTGGAAGTCTACACCTTCTTACGTGCCTTACACCAACTGTTGTGGATTTCATTGACTGGTGCAGCCAAGTTTTTGTTTGACCGCCGCTAGCTTTTTTCCAGCCTGACCCTATATCCGCTAACATAGCTCGTCGAGGGAGGCGATGACTTGGCATACGTAACACATGTCCTAACCATCTCAGTCGATGTAGCTTCACGACTTCGTCGATTGATTTCCCCTGTTTACCTAGAACTCTACGCCTAACCTCCATGTTGCTCACCTTATTATGCCACTTTACACGGGAAATAGAACGCAGGCACCTATGATCAAAGGCAGCTAGTCTTTTCATGTCTTCCACTCTGAGTGGCCAGGTCTCACAACCATAAAGGAGGACGGAGCGGACTGATGAGCAGTACACCCGCCCTTTGGTCGATAGTCGAACATCTCGTCTACTATTCTCTAGGTTATAATTGATATGATTATGAACAGTAATACATTTTGTTCGAAACCTCATCATGCGGTAAATAATACTGTTTTACTCTGTGTGTGTGTGTGTGTGATATATATCTAATATACAAACTAATATGGAATTACTTACTATCACAATGCCCTAGTTTCACACATATATTAATATAACTGGATTCAAGTCTCAGTGAAGAAATCATCCATAACCTAATTGGGGATTACAGGTGTACATCCAAATGACGAGTCCCAAATAGTACAAAGCAGACATTTAGAGAACCATTGAAAAACAAGGAGTATTGGATAGCTATTTCATCCCACTAGTTTGAGATTCATCGGGAGTAGTAGTCACCTACTGGATGTCGAACCTAGGACCTTCTGGTTACAAGCAGATAAGCTCGTATACCATTCAGTTCTCCAGTGACTTGTTACAGGACGAAGTTGTTTGGAGTTCTAGTGAGAAGGCGTGACCGGTGAGGTCCATCCAATCGGAAGTGAGGATAGGGTTCTAGCTGATGAAATTGATTGGAATGGATCGCGTTAGATATATATAATGAATTGGTAGAGGTTAGAGTTCATGGGTTGACGGCTATTGAGTTGGGTCCCAGTGACTGAATGGTATACAAGCCTGTCTTGTAACCAGAAGGTCATGGGTTCGAACCCCAGAGGGTTTATACTACCGATGAGTCCCGAACTAGGCTGACGAAACAGCTGTCCAGTACTTTAGTTCTGGTTTTCAATGGTTCTCTAACTAATATCAATTCGTGGTTAATCTGAAACAAATAGAATCGCTATAAACTGATTCTTGAAAGCAGACATCTTTAGTTCTGCTGTGAGCCATCAATCAACCAATAACAAAACTTATTATGTATTGTCGAGGTGACAGCTGGCTGTGAACAAGTCAAAATTGTAGACAGCAATTGACGTCAATGTTATATCCGGAATCGGGGGACATGAGAAAAAAAAACACAGGAACAAAGCTTAACCTTGAGGGGAAGTCACCAACCAATCACAGCAGACTTAACCTGTGCAAATACGATTCACAGATATATGGGCTTAACTTTCTATGAAACGGTCACTAGCAGTACAGAATAACCTCCCCCGACGAGCTATGTTAGCAGATATAGGGTCAGACTGGAAAAAAGCTAGCGGCGGTCAAACAAAAACTTGGCTGCACCAGTCAATGAAATCCACAACAGTTGGTCTAAGCCAGTCACGTAGGAAGGTGTAGACTGGCTTGCTGGATGGGGTCCTCGGGACGGTAAAAATTTATGGTTGGAAACAATTGGTGACATGGCTCAAAATCGTTCTCAGTGGCTAGCGCAGATGCATCCACTCCTTGCGACTTATGATCTTCAATGAAACTGTTTTGTTCTTCGTTATTACTCCTCCTTTATCTCACACCTCTGCTCACTGTTTCTATTATGCTTTTCTTGTACTTTCTTCTCTTGCTTGCTTCGCGTGCTACACGGAATGTGGCGACTTGAACTTCCGCACATTTGTGCAAAGTTCTATGTCGAAAACAGACAGACAGACAGAATTAGAAGACGTTGCTTCTCCGCTTACAATAATGTATATAAAAATCTATAAATATCTCTTGATTTCCTCAATAAAACGATCTGTTGCATGGCCTTTGTTTTTTTCTGTCGTTACATTGTAACAGTTATTTCAAACAAGCATTTATTCCCATGAATTTTATTATTGTTTAACTTACCGTATTTATGCTTTATTCATATTCTGTTTTTAGTTGAAAACCGATTATACTCCTAGCAAAGATATTAATAGCGGTAGTAGTGAAGAAGATAATCGGTGGTCAACTGCAGCACCAACTGCAAAGTCATCCGCCCCTGATCAACCGACTACAATAAAAACTGCAAGTGATAATCAAGTGAAAGAATTTCTACACGGTAAATTATGCCTTTCTGGTAAACTAGGCTGGTGGACACATGAAATATGCTTTAATAAGCATGTACGACAATATCATGAGGTAATTCAACTTGTTTCTATTTTTGTTCTCTTAATTTCGTGGGTACTATCTTTGTTTAAATCTGCTGGCATAATTACACTTATGATGATCTCACTTATCTGGTGGGTTTTGTATGACATTTGGATCTCAGTGATTCAAAAGTCTCTGGTTGGAATGGAATCCTTCTGTGACTTAGACTCTCATTTGTGTACTTTTATTTATTACCAATGGCAAGTTAAACTCAACTTGCATAGGACTACTACAGACTACTGATTTACTGAGATAAGTAGTTTCATTATCATTCATATCAACCAATAAGTACTTGCTAGCCGACTAGATCGATGTGATCCAAGCACTGGAGAGCCGTGTCAGCTGTTCCAGGTCGATCTCCTTAATTGTGTGCCTAGTTTGATTCACTTCAGTGAGTTGAATCAGTTCAAGCCAGGTGATGATTTGTGGCTAGTTACTTGAGTGAACTGGTAACACAAATTCAAATTCTCAATTTACATAGTTCGAGGAGGTGAAATTTCACCAATTTTTTCTTTGGGAAACGGGAATTGTTCAAATCAAAATGTCTAATCTTCTTGATGCCGAAAATGTTAACCAGGTGGTTTGAACAGATTCGACTCTTTCTGACATCGTAGTGTTGTGTTCTCTGAGCTAGCTGGTAGCTGGATGTTTTATTCGCGAAGCTTTCATTGCCTCCACCCTGCTGGGCAACATCTTCAGTGCATACACTTCAATTTGGATTGAATTAAGCTTTTATATTTCTCCATGAGTGTATTAGTCATCTCTCCTGGTGACGACATGAGCTTGAACGTGATTGGTTGTTTTTGTGTGTGTGTGTTTTCATACAGACAACTACGGACATCAATTCGACTGGGACACAATCAACGTCCAAGTATTAGACAGAAGAAACACCTAGATTGCTAGAAGTTTTTTAGAAGCCAGTCTGGTATTCCAGTGAATCGTCAATCAATAGACACATCGACATAGACAAAACTTACCAATCGATAAGAAGGAAGTCTCATACACAAAGGGTCAAACTTTAGGTCAAGGAAACTATCAGTACCAACAAAAGTACCCTAGAGGGCGTGAAAGCACACAAAATCAACAAATCCCGAGGTTCAAGGTCACCCGGAGAGATGACTAATAAACTTGTGGAGAAATAAATCTAAAAGCTCACTCCGACGAACTGAAGTATGCGCTGTAGATGTTGCCTAGTAGGGGGCGATGAAATCTTCTCAAGTATAAACCATCCAGCTAGCCCACAGAACACAACCACATCAAAATCATCCACCTGACTTACAAATCTTCTCCATCATATATGATTCGACCTTTAGACTAAGTTAAACCGGATACACTGTTGAAGAGCTTAACCTCGAACGAGCGAAACGGACGTCAGGTGCTTAGATTGCTTCGATCCGGCTGGGGCTAGGAAACACTACTGGTTGATTGATGTGAGTAGTATATGACTATTCATGCGTGAATCAAGGAAACTGTGGTGAAATTTCACCTCCTCAAAGTGACGATTCGGTTTGCGGAATTCGATTATTCTTAGAGAACTACTTACCACTGAGTATAGAAATTCTTATTGAACAAAATCTCACTTTGGTTTGTGGATTTGTAAATGACTATAAGGAGGTGATACTTCACAATCGTCTGTATTTCCCTCTCAGTTGACAGTCAACTATATCTGTAGTGTGTGTGTGTGTGTGAGAGAGAGAGAGAGAGAGCTAGTCATACTACCTGGCTGTGCAAACTCTTCGGTAGGTAAAGCGGAGTTCGAACCCTATGTGACTCAGGGATTAAAAATCGAGCACCTTGACCAAAAGATCTACAGCTTTACTATGTGTAGTTATAGTTTTATGATTATTGGATGGATCATTCATGTATCACGTAACTCTGTGGCTACATTAAGCATTTTCAGTCAGTTTATAAAATCCAATATAAAGTGAGAAAAATAGAGGTCAATCAACCGAAAATTACTCAGACAAATAGAAGGTGTAGCAGTGGGATGGATCACCAATATCCCCTATCGTAGCAGATATATGTTTATGAACAGCTGGGAAAATATTGCTCTTAACACGACATTTAATCCTACTCCAAAGATAATATGATGGAGATATATGGATGACACTTTCACACACAATGTTAAAAACAGAACATATCTATAGCTTCTTCGCACACACATGAACTCACTAGTAGAGGGAATAAAATTCACATTTGAATCAGAAAATGAACAAGCAGAATTAGCTATGTCAGAATGTAAGATATAACGAATAGAAGAAGGTAAGCTGCACACTAGTGTTTATAGAAAACCAACGCATTCTGCTAATAGATATTTAGACTTTAATTCATCTCATCCGTCGTTATCTGTCTGTTAAGGCAGGCTTAGTTAAGTGTCTTATAAACCGAGCAGTAGCACTAAGTATCACAAGAAAAGACCTAAATGATGAACTAAAACAGATAGAGGAATGGCTGGTTGGTGTTGAATAACTATCCTATAAAATTCATTAGGATGCTCAGAAAAGGTCAAAAGCAAAATAAAAAATAATGGGGAAACTAATAATGATAACATAAATAAGGGAGAATATAAGGCATCTACTGTTATACCATATAAGGTGGGGGCATCTGAGACCCTACGTAGGATTCTAAATAGCAAAGCAGGAATTAGGGTGGCATTTAAACCTACAAACTCACTCATGCAGAACAAGCTCTGTAGGATAAAGGACCTTGTAGGTTGGCTTAATTAAACAAAATAGTATAATTTACAAAATGGCTTGCAATGACTTTGAGCGATGTCAACTACATAGGTCAAAGCAATAGATCGGGGGTAGTCAGATTGTCAGAACATAAGAATTTGGCTAAGTGTAGAGTGACTGACTTCGTGAAGACAGGTAACTTAGAAAAAATCTCATCAACTGCACTGTATGCAATAAGACACAACCACACAATAGGGTGGGTGGGAGAGGGTTACAATTCTAAAAAGTAATCTAGGTAGGTGGAGAGAGAATCTGTGTTCATAGAATCTACACCCAACACAATGTGTGCAATAGGAATGATTCATCACTCATATCAGAAATATGAAGTATATTACCATGAAATCAAATCAAGAGTTGAGTGGAAATAGTGGAATCATATAAGGCAAGCTAGAAAGTTGTATGAGTAATGTCTTGATATAATTATGAGCAGCAAAACGTGGTCATCGGTAAATGTTACTGTATACCAGCACTGTGAAACTTTTGATGGTATTAGATGATTGAAGGCAATCGGCCACAGGAAGCCTTGTCTGACCTAGGTTTCGTGCTAGTTGGCACTCGCCAGTCAGCAAGGCGTATCTGCAACCTTGAAGGAACTCATGTCCCTCCCTTCTGAGATTCAAACCCGTGTCACCCAGGGCTGCAGTCAGAGACGTTACCACTGTGAGACTTTATCAAAATAAATTTTACCCATAATAGAATTATACTCTACCACAGTGCACAAGGTTTTATTCTTATATTAATGTTACTCAGAAAGTTCAAGATTCAAGTCCATTGTATGTTGAGAAAGAGTCATTGTCAGGGGGGTGTTCAGTTAGTGAAAAAAAATCAGAGATTTGAACAATTTTAGCTTTGACATTTTAAGATCGATTCTGGATTAGCATCATTTAGAAAATCATTAAAAACCACGAAGTACTCAACACCTATTTCGCCCTAGTTTGAGAATTTTCATCTGTACGCTCACATGACTCTCTAGTAGGCTTTGAACTGAAAACCCTTAGGTTACGAGGTGATTCGGTTGACTGTATATAGACATTTTAAAAGTATCTTACCGGCTGTATGAAATATACTTAAGTATTTTTTGTTCTATTGTAGAAACCGGTAAGCATAATCGATTTGTTTATACTTTATTAGTTATGAGTTATTTAGGTTGATTCATTTATATAACAGCTGGGAATACTTTTAATAACATCCAATCAATGAATTTTATGAATTCACATCCAATCCTGTTTACTATAACTTTGTTCAT
Source organism: Trichobilharzia regenti (assembly GCA_944472135.2). Classification (NCBI taxonomy): domain Eukaryota; kingdom Metazoa; phylum Platyhelminthes; class Trematoda; order Strigeidida; family Schistosomatidae; genus Trichobilharzia; species Trichobilharzia regenti. The sequence goes on from OX235265.1 coordinate 5,396,151, forward strand.
TCTGTGCGCAATAGATGGGATTTGTAGCTGACTCAATATTGTTGTGGTAGTCACTCCCTCTTTGATCATAGTTGCCTGCCTGCATTCTATCTCCCATGTGAAATGGTATAATAGGCTGAGCAATATTGAGGTTAGGCGTAGGTCGAGTGCTAGGTAGGTAGGTGGGAGGGGAAATCAATCGATGTAGCTGTAAAGCTATATCGACTGAGATGGTTAGGACATGTGTTAAGTGTATGCCTAGCCATCGCCTCCCTCGACATTAGGCAATGTTAGCTGAGACCCTGGGGTCAGGTTGGAAAATAGTTAGTGGTGGTGCTGGTCAAACCAAAACAAGGCTTCATTAGTCAATGAAATCTACAACAGTTAGTTTAAGCCATGTAAGAAGGTGTAGACTGTCTGAGTGACTGTTTAGCGTCCTCGGGATGGCAAACACCGATGACTGGAGACAATTGGTGATATCTGTCTGTCTGTCTGGATTCAACATAGAACTTGTCACCGAAGTGCACCAGTTCAACTTGCCACGTTCCAAATACCACACAGAGGTAGACAAGAAGATGAGTGAAGAGAATCGATCTGTCTGTCTGTCTGGATTCAACATAGAACTTGGCACCGAAGTGCAGCAGTTCGAGTTGCCACGTTCCAAATAGCACACAGAGGTAGACAAGAAGATGAGTGGAGAGAATCAATAGAGTTTGACAAATATAGGAGTGAAACAGAATGGGTAATGGTAGAAAGGAATATGAAAGATTACAGAGATTGAATACATCTGCGCTGGCCATTGACAACGATTTTGAGCCATGTCACCTATTGTCTCCAGCCATTGATTCCTAGAGTCCCGAGGGCCCCAACCCGGGAGTCTGCATCTCCCTACCTGACTCAGTTTAACTGTCAAGGATTTCATGGATTGATGAGGCCATGTTTTTGTTTGGCCACCACTGGCTCTTTTCCAACCTGAACCTATATCAGCTAACAATGCCCGTCGGGGGAGGCGGTGGTTAGGCATGCGCACCACGTGACCTAGCCATCTTAGTCTATGTAACTTTATAGCCTCGTCGATTGATTTTCCCTCTTTGCCCAACACTCTACGCCTAACGTCAACATTACTTATCTTGTGAAACCACCTAACGTGAGACAGAGATCGCAGACATCTATGATCGAAAGCAGTCAACCTTTTCATGTCTTCAACGCGTATTGGCCATGTTTCAGAGCCATAGAGAAGGACGGAGCGAACTGATGAGCAGTACACACGTCCCTTGGTTGATAACCGGATGTCACGCCTACGCCAGAGATGGTGTAAGTCAGCGAAAGCAGCTCGAGCTTTTCGGATCCGTGCTGAGATTTCATCGCCAATCAGTCCGTTGGTGCTAATACAACTTCCCAAATAGGTGAAGTGGTCAACATGTTCTATCACTTCACTCCCTATCACTAAGTTAGGAGTTGACGTGGTCCAGTCCTGTAGCAGCATCTTACATTTTGCAGGGGCGAATCGCATGCCAAACATACGAAGATTGCTGCTCAAGGTGTTCAGAAGACTCTGCATTTTGTCAGCATCCTCCCCTAACAGGACTATGTCATCTGCATATTCTAAGTCCATAAGATTATTCCCTGGTAACAAGTCGATTCCTAAGTCATTACGTTCAGTTAAGGATACTTCCATCAGCATATCTATGATGAAGTTAAACAGAAATGGGGAAAGTGGACATCCCTGTCGGACACCACTGGTTGTTACCAATTCAGATGACAATTCCCCATAAGCCCTTACACGACTACGTGAGTTTGAATAGAGTGCCTTGATTAGTGCAATGTACTTTCTTGGCACTCCCTTCACAGTCAGACATTGCCATAGTACCTTTCGATCCACGGAGTCGAAGGCCGCCTTCAAGTCAAGAAATATGACAATTGTTGGACGCCGAAAAGTGTGTCTATGTTCTAGAATCTGTCGAAGAGTGAAGATATGATCTATGCACCCTCTACCTGGTCTAAAGCCTGCTTGATTTTCCCTTGTCTGTTCCTCCCGAGTTCTGCTTAGTCTATGCATGATTACTGAGCCTAGGATTTTAGAGACTATGTTCGTTAGGCTGATCCCCCTATGATTATCACACGAGGACTTGTTTCCCTTCTTGAATATCGGTATAATAAGTGACTTACCCCAGTCTGATGGCACTGTCTCTGATTCCCAGACTTTGCCTAGTACCTCAGTTAATCTACAAACTAGTATGTCACCCCCATATTTAAACACCTCCGGAATAATTCCGTCGGGTCCTGCCGCTTTGCCTCGTTTGGTGATATGGCTCAAAGTGATTGTTCTCAATGTCTGGTGCAGATGAATCCACTCCTTGTGACTTATAATTTCTAATGAAACTATATTGTTCTTCGTTATTACTATTCTTTTTGTCTCATCTCTCTGTTTACTATCTCTATTTTGTATTTCCTTTTACTTCCTTCTCTTACTTTGTGTGCTACAAGGAGTAAGTGTGGCGACTTGAACTGCTGCACATCGGTGCAAAGTTGTTCTCTGTTGAAAACAGTCAGGTAGTCACTCTCATGACATCATTTCCATATCTTATATCTAGTTCGCTTTTAGTATCATGTTGTACTCCTAAATTCGCCTATACGTAAAGCTAGCTTAAACCGGTTTGTGAAAGTGTAAACCATTGCGCTCAGTCAGAATATTTATCACGATGAAATGAGACCACTTCGAAGCTGGAAATTTATGCAAGCAATTAAATTAGTTATTTATTAGTCTCACTTTTCGGGTTCGGTAATATTTACATATAGTGTATTTTTGTGTAATAAAAATTGATTGTTCTCATGGGATAAGACTAGTAGTATATCTTCGATCTTTATTGAAGTGCGCCTTAGTTAGGGGCAGATATTATTATTATTACTTCTTCGGGTTTCGAGTGGAGCATAGGGCTTCAACAACACATTTCCATTTTGTTCTATTTGGTGCTGTCTTATTCATCTGGGTCCACGATTGACCATAATCTCTCATCTCCTACATGTCACCCTCATTCCGACGATCCACTCGTCCCTTGTTATTGGGATTCCACATGAAAGATGGCCTTCACTACACACGATGTCATTCGATGGTTTCTTCAATGTATGTCTGATCAATCCATATCCATTTCCTCCTACATATTTGTTGAACGATCGGCTCTTGGTTGGTTTGTTTCACTGCAGAGTTTGTTGTTGCTAATTCTTTTTTTCCGGCCAGATGACCACCTGATCTTCACTATGGACCCAGACAGCGAAGGAAGCAGCTGTTAATAAAAGTCTGCTGTGATCCGTCGGAAATCCTTTTCGTGACTCGTACAGAAGAACTGATTGACTAACTTCACATTTGTGTTGAAAATCCGAATCTTATTCTTTATGCTGGCTGAGTGCAGTGCAGAAGCTTTGCAAACTGATCTCAGGTTGATGAAGGCGTATAGTGCCTTTCCGATTCTATCTGGCTTTCACATCTTCATTCGTTCCGCTGGCCTGTGGTTGAAACGATACTGGCTACCTAGATAAGTGAAGGAAGTGACCCCTGTCAAATCTCTCCCGTTGATGGTGATTAGTGCTGGTTGTTGTTTTTGTTGTGGTTCGTTGGTTATCTTCATCACCCCCGTCTCCTCTGTGTTCACCTGCAGTAATAATAATAATAATATCGACCCATGTTGATTTTTTTGGACGTTATCGAACCCTAGACGCTGCTGGGATGTGTTCCTCACAAACGTGTTAGACCGAATGCGGACATTTAACACTTACAACCGGACTAGTAGATATGCAGACGAGCTGGGGAACCCTTATTCGAAACCTAAGTTTTTTTTTTTTGATTTACAGCTTGATTCCACACTGTATTTTAGGTACAAGTATGGAATTTTCAGCATGGATATCGGTGGCCCAAATTTTGCAGGCCAACCATAGATATCAGGTGTGCGTCGGCGCGGGCTCGAACCGCGGATCATGTGCATGGTCAGCGAGAGTCCTAACCACTGTGCCACCGACGCACAAGTTGTACATAGTCTCCATAACCTTAAAGGATCGAATGACGTATAGACTTGTTTTAGTCATCGAGATCCAGTAGCGCCTGGCACTGTTTCGATTGTGTTGTGTGAGGGCTGAGATACTGCCTGGGCACTCAAAAAGAAGCAGGTGGTTGTTCTAAGCAATCACCCCCCGAGCCCCTGACTTGGACCGTGATCCGCAAGGCAGAGGAGCAGCGTCAGAAGCTACGTTCCTATGGTTGCTGGTGACCAATACAGGCTCATACGCCTTTTGATCCGATTGGATTTCAAAGCCCATGTACTCCATAGTAAACTGCTTTTAGTCTAACCGCTATCCAAACAACTTTCCTGACATGGTAGAACCTGCAGGAACACAAGTATGATGTATCGATCGCGTGATAACTGAAAGGCTTAATCTCATCATCGTCGTATGATTTTTGTTCAACTGTTTGCTTCGTTTGTTATTCAAAATTCTGTGGTGCTTTATTGTTAGCAACACCAATTGCTTTTATTATTTATTTTATGCCTTTACTTTCCTAGTGGAACGTAAGGCACTTCAAGCTAGAGCTTCCGAAACTTCGGTAGCACTGGTGTTTTTATCTTGACGGGGTGAAATTGATAGTCTCATGTCCAACCTTCCCTCTTTACCGGTCTTATTACCCACCTCAGTGACTGGTGAGTATACTACCTCTGAGCCACCGGTGCACTAATTCTTTTTGTAACGACAAGAGACAAGAGCCAGGCAACAAATCGTTTATTGAGAAAATCAAGAGATATTTATAGATTTTTATGTACATTATTGTTAGCAGAGAAGCAGCGTCTTCTCATTGGCTGTTCTCTTGCTGAAGGTTATTCTGTACTGTTTGTGACTTTCTTGGAAAGTTAAGTCATATATCTGCAAATCGTATTTGCACACGTTAAGTCTGATGTGACTGGTTGATGAGTTCCTCAAGGTTAAGCTTTAGGATTGTTTTTTTTCTTATGACCCCGATTCGGGACGTAGACGTTGACGTAAATTGTTGTCTACCAAGTTTGGCTTGTTCGCAGACAGTTCTCACCACACTTTTATTATTATTTTTATTATCATACATTTATAATTTAACCTTTTTTGTTTTTTCACTATCTTTCAGGATGAAAATGAATTGAATAATCGAGAAATTCGTCTTGGTAATTGGGATTTGCATACACATGTAAAATGGATGAAAGGGAAATCGTCAACTGAGAAACAAATCTCAAGTATCCCTTCAGATAGGTAATTCGAATATATACATACATCTGTTATGTATGCATTCATTATTTCCTTTTTCTGAAATGTGTAGAACTGAGTACTCTATGGATGGATGGGGAGTCTTGTTAATTTAGAGTATGCAGTTGGTGACAAAATACCAGGCCTGTTGAACATCTTAGACAAAATCTTAATGTGTTAAGATACTACAGGGCTAATAGTTTATACGCACTCTTAATTTAAAGATATTAAGTGAAATGGTGGAGCTTGTTGACCAGTTCACTTATTCGGGAAGTTGCATCAGTCAACGCCAATGTGGGTTAATCGATGATGAAATCTCAACACGGATATTGGGGGCTCGTTTGGCATTTGCCTGCCATCTCTGGCTTAGTTAGTAGACGTGATATCCGGCTGGCTGGCTGGCTGTCGATGTGTGGTGTGTGCTGATCAGCAGTTAGTTCTCTCTGTCCTTCTTTATGACTGGCTGTGAGTGAGACATGGTCATTGGAAGTGGAAGATATGAAAAGCCTGGCTAACTGTCTTTGATCCAAGGTGCCTACGATCTATCTCCTGTGTTAAGTGGTATAATAAGGTGAGTAGTATTGAGGTTAAGCCATCAGTCGAGTGCTGGGTAGGTAGGAGGGGAAATCAATCGACGAGATTATGTAGTTACAACGACTAAGATGGTGATGACATGTGTTACTCATGCCTAGCCTTCGGTAGCCTTTTTCGACGGGCGATGTGAGCTGACATAGGATTGGCCAGGTTGAAAAAGAGAGAGCTAGTGGTGGTCAAATCAAAACATGACTTCATCAGTTAATGAAATCCACAACAGTTAGTTTAAGCCAGTGATGTAGGGAGGTGTAGACTGCCTTACTAACTGGTTTTGGTCCTCAGGATGGTAAAAACCAGTGGATGGGAACAATTAATGGTAATATGGCTTAAAGTCATCGTTCTCAATGGCTGGCTGGCACAGATGCATTCACTCTTAGTGATTTGCGTGTCATATCCAAAAAAAAACTCTATTTTTCTTCCTCATTATATATGGAGTGGAGTGTGGCAACTGGAACTGCCGCACATCTGTGCAAAGTTCTGCGTTCAAAACCAGTCAGACAGTCGAGTGAAATGGTTGAGCTTATAGACTGATTCAATTATTTAGGAAGTTGTATCAGTTCTAATACATCGATGTTTCAATGGTCGAATGCGCACTAACCATATACATGATCCGAGTTCGTTTCCAGGTTGACCCATTCCTCAACCTCGCTTAAACGATAGTAATCCTGGTAATAAGGGAAAGGGTGTATGCTGAACTAGTAATCCTACTGAAACTTCAAGACTTGAGCTTGAAGTCCTATGTTTTTCTGGGAAAGCAAACAAAGGGAAACAAAAATCATCATCTGTACTCGACTAGTGCGGTTAAGATTGGGTTGGGTGTGGTTAAACAAAAAAAATATAACATGAATCCATGACTATTGGGGATTGAGTCAGCCACCTATGAACGTGTAAACTGCCGGATGAAGCCTATGATCATCTGATTGGCCTTGATATCAGCAGAAATTTTAACTGACTGGCTGGCTGATTGACTGAGTTTTCAACGTGGAACTATGCACGCAACTGGAGTACTTCAATTCGTCACACTTTGAGAATAGCACATATAAAGAGTGAGAAAAGGAAAGGGTATAATATAGGCAGAAATATGTAATGAGGCGAGAATAGCTATGTGATCAAAATTGAGGATTTTATGAATCTAGAAGACCACAAATAGTGTATTGAGAAGAATTTTCAGCCGTATAATCGACAATCTCCAGCCACTGGTGCTTCTTATGGTCTCAAAGACCTCGGCCAGTCTCGATTAATTTCCCTGAAGAAGTTCGAACCAGTTTGCCGAGTGTAGGAAATGTTGGGATTACTTATGTAACAATAGGAGACAGGACACGGGAGTTAAGGTATATTTTTCATTGGTCAAACCGCTGTTTATCTATCTACAGTTAATATTTGTTAACCAATCACTGAGCGTGTGATTTCGGTTTACATCAGACAACATGAAATAGAATGCTCAAACATATTTGGTGTTCTGTTTCTAATGCCGAATTGAACTATGGGAACATGTGAGAATAACATTCCTTTGGCACACATTGTCTGTATCACACCACCACACCCGACACCCGTCAAGAACTTTCGACTGAAGTCGATTGGATATTCTTGGTGCTGGCGGCTTTGTTAGCTTGTTTTGCTGTATGCAGTTCCGGAGCTCGCTGACGTTCACCCGCTCCCCTCTGTTTGCATTTCTGACCGTATATACATGACACCGTGTCACGGTAACCATGTATGGTCCTTCACACTTTGAGAGCAGTTTGCATGACCCTCACTCGTATTCGCCGGTGTTTGGCCTCACACTATCATATACTGCCGTCGTCCGCCCCCCCCTCAGCAGCGATCCAAGTAACAGCCACATCGCCGATGGATCTTGAATGCCAGTCAACTGTTCTACGGCTTCGAAGTCCTCCCTGAAGATCCATATGTCTCCACCAAAAGCTGCAGGGTATAAGCTTTCCATTGTTGGTAGATAGCGACACTAAATGTAACAACAGAAGGCAAAACACAGAAGCCAAGGTATATTTTTCGTTAATCAATCACTGAATGTGCGACGTCGGTTTACATAAAACGACATGAAATAGAATATTCAAATAGATATATCGTATTCTGTTGTTAATGCCGAAATGAACTGTGTGAACATGTGAGAATCATATTCCGTTGGCACACATTGTCTGTAGCACACCACCACACTTATACTTCAGTTATACTAAGATTTTTTCCAATAGAATCTTTTACACATATGTCTGGTTCTCACTCGGTGGTCAGTTATATTTTGGAACTATTCTGTCAAATTTAATTTGTGGATGGTGACTAGCAGTAGAATCCAGGATAACGCGCATTTCCCCCTATTTGGGGCTCGTCAGCTGGATGTACCTGCGTTTCTCAGTGAGTGATGATGCTTCCACCGAGGCTCGAACCCAGTGCCCATAGTTTCAAACGCCCGCCAAAGCATTATCCACTAGACCACTTGGGCGAAGAGGGCCACCTCTTGTGCAACGGGTCATACTAATTATTTAATTGAATTTTAGATTTTCCTGTCGATTGATTAGGCACCAGGTTCGAGCCCCGGTGGGAACATTATCACTCACGGGGAAATACAGGTACATCCGGATTGCTGACGAGTCCCGAATAGGACGAAATGCGCATCTTGACTGGATTCTACTGTTAGTCACCATCCACAAAAAAATAAATTCTAATTAAATGCCCAGACATCGTCGACGCATCTATTTACAAGGAGGCCAACATGTTGACGTGACACCAAGCACTTCAATCCAGTCAACTGATGGGAAAAATCTAAATTGAATTAAATATTCTGTTAAATTTTGACTACAGTTCATATGATTTCTTTAGTTTCTTTTTACTAATATACACTACTCTATTTACAACTATGTTTAACTCTCCAACTCTTCTTTCTAATCTCCTGTTTGATTATGTTTACATTTAATAAATAAGCAGCCTGTACTTGTCTTTATGTGTATGTTTGTGTGTGTGTGGGTTTATAGTACTTGTTAAAGATTACTGCCATGTATGCGTGTGTGTATGTATATATTTCATTGTTTTAGCTACCTTTTCAGTATTGTTCGCTCACCAATTGTCTATAATGTAGGAAAAGTAGATTCACTTAATGAATTAATGAGACTGTATTATTATTATTATTATTATTATTATTATTATTATTGTATCCTTTAGTTCCTAGAGGAACATAGAGTTTCAGCTGCGCACCTCCATTGCCTTCGGTTTTCTGACAACTTTTTCACCCCGCTCCAGGTCTGTTCACATGCTTTCATCTCCTCCTCGCATGACCTCCTCCAAGTCACCCTCACACTGACGACCAACTCGCCGCCTCCCTTTCGGGTTCCACTCGAGTGATGGCTTGTCTAGTGATGTCACTTCATGGTTTCCTCAGCGTATGGCCAGCCAATCCACCTCCATTTCTTCCTGCATATTTGTTTCACATTTGGTTCCTGGTTGATTCGCTCCCAGGTATCCCTGTTGGTGATCTTTTCTGGCTGGCCATCTGGTCTTGAGCGAAGACAGCTGTTGATGAAGGTGTGTAGATTTTTCGAGGTGCTCTTTATGGCGCACCAAGTCTCTGATCCGTATGGTAGCACTGACTGACTTCACATTGGAGTTGAAAATCCGGATGTTATTTTTGATGCTGAGTGCTGTTGACCTCCACACAGATTTGAGAGTAATGAAAGCTTGTCTTGCTTTTCCGATTCTGGCTTTGATATCCTCGTCAGTTCGGCCTGTAGTTGAGACGATGCTTCCCAGGAATGAGACTGTATAGATTTACTTTACAAAATTTCAACCCTAAAGATAGGCCTTCTAATTGTAAGGCAGACAAGCTGATGGCGGAGTGATTGAAAACGAATTTATAGGGGTCAATGGTGAACTTTCTCTGTACTTCGACAGATTTAAGGCTCCTGTTGTTCAATTCAAATTTGACATTCTCAGCTCATTTTCCTTGCACCAAGATAACATATTCAATTAAACGATTCTCTTTCACTTGATGATAGTTCTGAAAGAGCAGAAGACCTCTGTGATGTATTTCTCTGTAATTCGAATAAACGCGAGCTAATAGAATCAATAAGGTTTCTAGTGTGACGTTGGAGAGAGTTTTAGAATTGGGATAAAATATGATGTCTTCGGAATGCCTTCTAGAACCACTTTGGATATCGATGATTCTTAAAATGCAGTCTTCATAGAAGTTCAATTTTGTACTCACTTCGGCAAGTTTGACAGAGTAACACAGAAATCCATTGACAGTTCATTCACTGTCGTAGGGTCCTTGCATTTTTTTCAAATCGTGGAAAATATGATGCATTGGAACATTAGAAGACCAGGACACAGTTATCTGTAGAAGAGATGATGATAATAAAATGGGTGGAATTCTGTCTGACAACAGCATATTTTACATCTGAATGAAAAATATATCAACAAAACTGAAGGAGGAGTAGTCATGGGATCGCCTATCTCACCAATAATAGCTGATATATTCATCGATTTTTGGGGGAAGAGAATGCACCTAAGTCAATCAGGTCATCAATAAAATGTTGGTGGAAATATGTAGACAACATGTTTATGATAATGAAGAGGAAAACGATGTTGAGAAATTCTTCTCACACACACACACACATAAACAGTCATGTTGTTTCAATAAAATTCATTATGGAAATAGAGAATGAAACATTAGGGAACTGGCTATGTTAGACTGCAAAGTACAAAGAGTAACATATGGAAGCATAAAAATGATGCTATGTAGAAGAAATACTACACACTCTGAAAGATTCCTTGATTATCTACCTAGCTCATCCACTGACGGCAAAACGACTCTGTGAGCTCAAGGTCTAGCAGATAGAATACGTAGACTTACAACAACCCCAGAGAACCAGCAAAAAGAAATAAACATCCTATTCAAAATGTTACCTGACAACAACTGCCCTAAAGAATATATCAGAGATAAGGGAAAAAAGAGGGTAAAACTGGAAAATGACAAAAAACGAGGAGGGCAAAAAGCAATAGCAATACCATACAAAAAAAGGTACATCAAAGGCAATTCGAAGAAACTTCAAAAGTATTGGGTTTTGCATCGCGTTTAAACCTACTAATCTAATTAAAAATAAGATAGATCAACTGAAAGATCCCATAAAAATGATGGATAAAAACAATGTGATTTACAAAATACCTTGTGCTGAGTATCCGACTAAATATGTGGGTCCAGATGACTCAAAATGAGAATGAATTAACATAAACGCCTGTCTAACTAAAGGTTAGATTGATTGGAACAATGTTTGTATTCTGAAATCTAATATGAACAAATGGAAAAAGAGACTTATAACAGAATCTATATTCATTAAGGTCACACTTGATACATGTAACAAGGATGACATGGCAGCACAACTGTCAACAAACCTGGAATATTATTCTGAATACCACAAAAGTGAATGGACGAAATAAAGGAACTATATGCACGAATGCAAATGATAAATCCGTGAATTAAAAACAAAACAATTCCAATACATGAAGGATTTTATCATAAGCTGACATCAGTTAGAGAACCACTGGAAAACCTGCCAGGGAGTACTGGACAGCTGTTTCGTCCTAGTTTGAAAATGAGACAGTAACTCATCGAAGAAGACATTTCAAAATGGTCGGGATATATTGTAAATTGGCAGAAGCTAGAATTCATGCACTGGCCTTTGGATTGGCGGGTCTCAGTGGCTTAATGGTCTACGAGGTTGCCTTGTAACCAGAAGGTCCTGGGTTCGAACCCCGGTGGGTGGGTGCGTGCGTACTGATGAAGCGTCTCAAACTAGGACTAGTGAAACAGCTGTCCAGTACTCCCAGGTTTTCCAGTGATTCTCTAACTAATGTCAGCTCATGATGAAATCCTCCATACAATGAAACAGAATCCGTACAGAAAAAACGGATACTTGAAAATTCCAATACAGTTGGTGTGATAATGGGCAGTAATTTTGCTCGAAATATTACCAAAAACACACAAAAAAAAACTTATTGTGTGTAAACTATTGAAAAATATATTTATACTTTATTTGATCTCTGATAATATTGTGCTTTTATTTGTGTGTAGTCCACTCAGCACTATACTATTATTATTATTATCATTATTATTATTACTATTACTATTATTACTTTCTTCACCTCATTTGTGAACGTGTATTGTTTTCTACGGTTGCCTTGACTATTCAGCCTTTTAATTAGGTTATCAGTCCTTCTGCTTTTTTCTTTTTATCATTTTCACTCCTTCTGCTTCAATTCTATAGTCTAATTGACTAAGTTTTCGTAGCATATAATAATCAATTTTATAAATAGTAAACGTATCTATGGTGAAACTGCATTGATTGAGATGATGAGATTGTGCGTTTCTGTGTGTTATTCATGGCAAACCGTCTACGTCTCCGATAAATATGATTGGCAAAGAATTTGGGGCTGAAGTCTTGATTGAAGTCATCATTTGGTTTGTGAACAACTTAAGGAGGTGCAAACTAGACTAGACAGACTACTGCCTGGTTGGGGGATCCCTGAGACTTAACGACTTTTTAAAAAAAAAAAGAGAATTTCTCTTCGATCCAGGTATAAAATGGACTCACACAAAGACAAACTTGGAGGATCTGGACTTCGCTGATGATATATGTCTGATCTCCCACAAACTGGAAGATATGCAAGTGAAAAGCAACAAGTTTGGCGATAGAAGAAGCATCCAGAGAAGATAGGACTTGAGGTGAACATAGAGAAAACAGAGGTGATGAAGATACCTGGCCAACAACAACAGACAACAATCAGCATAAATGGGAGGGAAATGTAAGTAACAACCTCCTTTACCTGCCTACCTACCTAACTGGGAATCATCGTTTCAACTACAGGCGGAACTGATGAGGATATCAAAGCAGCGAGGATCGGGAAAACAATGCAGGCTTTCATTACTCTCAGGTCTGTGTGGAGATCAACATTCAGCATGAAAATGAAAATAAGATCCGGATTTTCAACTCCAATGTGAAGTCAGTCAGTGCTACCATACGGATCAGAGACTTGGTGCGCCATAAAGAGCACCTCGAAAAATCTACACACCTTCATCAACAGCTGTCTTCGCTGAAGACCAAATGGCCAGCCAGAAAAGATCACCAACAAGGATACCTGGGAGCGAACCAATCAGGAACCAAATGTGAAACAAATATGCAGGAAGAAATGGAGGTGGATTGGCTGGCCATACGCTGAGGAAAACATGAAGTGACATCACTAGACAAGCCATCACTCGAGTGGAACCCGAAAGGGAAGCGGCGAGTTGGTCGTCAATGTGAGGGTGACTCGGAGGAGGTCATGTGAGGAGGAGATGAAAGCATGTGGACAGACTTGGAGCGGGGTGAAAAAGTTGTCAGAAAACCGAAGGCAATGGAGGTGCGCAGCTGAAGCCCTATGTTCCTCTAGGAATTAAAGGATAAAATAATAATAAGAAGAAATAATAATTATTCTTTCTACCTTTATAGATTTTCGTCTACAGAGGGTTCGATCCCTTTGTGGGTTGGGTGCCTACTGCCTATGATTCCCAAACTAGGATGAAACAGCTGACTGTCCAATACTCCATGCTGGCTTTCACTTGGTTCTCTAACTGATATCAACTCGTGGTCAAACTTGGAAAATAATAATAATAGTAATAAATGTTAATGGAATTTTAATTTATAATCTCAATATCTTAAATGGGTTTTTTGTGTGTTTTTCTATTTTAGACAAATTTCATTGTATTATGGTAATGGGGATTTATGTCAAGAAACTGGAAAATTACGAGAAACTGTTGTAAAATTGAAGTAAGCTCTATTTATTAATTTATTGATTTATCTTTTAACTGAATAAAATTGCCCATTCACTATATTTTTTTCAAAAGAATGATTTTTGAACAAAGAATATTCACGATTTCATCATGAGCTGACAGTAGTTAGAGAACCATTGGAAAACCTGGGAGTACTGGACAGCTGTTTAGTCCCAGTTTGGGACTCTTCAGCAGTACGCACGCACCCACCGGGATTCGAACCCAGGACCTTCCGGTTACAAGGCGAGCTCGTATACCATTAAGCCAGTAGGGTGCAGCAGGTCGGGTGTGAGGACAAATACTCGCCGAAGACATTGGCTAGCGGTCGCGCTATGTCGTGAATTGGCAGAAGTTAGAATTCAAGGACCATTGGATCGGGTCCCAGTGGCCTAATGGTATACGAGCTCGCCTTGTAACCGGAAGGTCCTGGGTTCGAATCCCGGTGGGTGCGTGCGTACTGCTGAAGAGTCCTAAACTAGGACTAAACAGCTGTCCATTACTCCCAGGTTTTCCAATGGTTCTCTAACTACTGTCAGCTCATGATGAAATCCTGAAACCGATCAATTCCCTACAAACCATCACTTGAAAGAATATTCACATTTTCAATGTGAACCTTGTCTTCATTATCAAGTTCTACAGTTATATATATCTATCCATAATAGTCAATGAGTTAGTGTTATTAACAATATTAGCATCGAATCAATACTAATCTCAGTGGATTACACTTCGATAGCATCAACAATATAACCATACACACTGAATATCAGACAGAGAAATTAGGAAAGATAATAATCCAAATTCATAAAGGTTAGCCAGAGCAGCGGTAGTAGTGGCTGGACTGCTGTTTCAGGCGAATCGCGATAGTCTCTGCTGTTTAAAGTCTACGGTACTTGGATGTTTTTGGCAATTTGTTTGGTACCTATTATTATAAGAATAAAACTTGTGCACTGTGGTAGAGTGTAATTCCATTATGGGTAAATTTTGTTTTGATAAAGTCTCACAGTGATATACAGTAATGTTTACTGATGACCACGTTTCGAGCACAATTTATTCCCACTCATAATCTTACCAAGGTAATCACACGACTTCCTAAATTCACTTATATAGTTCCATTGTTTTTCTCTTGATTTTCACTTGATTTGATTGGTAGTAGTATTTTCCATATTTCAGGTATGAGTGAAGAGTCATTCCTATTGTGCGTCGGTGGCACAGTGGTTAGGACTCTCGCCGACCATGCACATGGTCCGAGGTTCGGTCCCCTGCCGGCGCACATCTGATATCTATGGTCGGCCTGCAAAATTTGGGCTACCGATATCCATCCTGAAAATTCCATACTTGTACCAAAAATACAGTGTGGAATCAAGCTGTAATCAAAAATAAAATAAAATATTGCATGTGTTGGGTGTAGACTCGATGAACAAGGATTCAGTAATCAACCTCTCTCTCCACCTACCTAGATTACTTTTTAGAATTTTAACCCTCTCCCACCCTATTGTGTGGTTGTGTGTTAGCGCATGCATTGCAATTGCTGAGCTTTTTTCTAAATTACTTATCTTCTCGGGGTCAACCATTCTTACCTTAGCTAAATTTTTATGCTCTGACAATCTGACTACCCCTGACCTACTAGTTTGACCTATGTAGTTGACCTCACAGTCATTGCATGGTATTTTGTAAATAATATTATTTTGTCTAATTGGGTCAACTGGGTCCTTTAACCTACAGAGCTTGTCCCTGAGTGAGTTTGTAGGTTTAAATGCCACCCTAATTCCTATTTTATTCAGAATCCTACGTAGTGTCTCAGATGTCCCCTCTTTATATGGTATAACTGTGGATGACTTATATTCTTTCTTATTTATGTTATTATTACTAGTTTCACAATTATTTTTTATTTTTTGTTTGGCCTTTTGTGATCTTCCTAATGAATTTTATAGGATAGTTATTCAACACCAACGCTTCTTCTATCTGTTTTAATTCATCATTTAGATCTTTTTTGTGCTACTTAGTGCCACTGCTCGGTTTGTTAAACATTTAACTAAGCCTGCCTTAACAGTTAAAGGATGAGACGAATTAAAGTCTAAATATCTATTAGAATGCGTTGGTTTTCTATAAACACTAGTGTGTAGTTTGCCTTCTTCTATTCTTTTTATCTTACAATCTAACATAGCTAATTCTCCTTGTTCATTTTCTGATTCAAATGTGAATTTTATTCCCTCAACTTGTGAGTTTGTATGTGTCAAGAAGCTAGAGATGTGTTCTGTTTTTAACACTGTGAAAGTGTCATCCACATATCTCCACCATATTTTCGGAGTAGGGTTAAATGTATTGAGGGCACTATTTTCCCAGCTGTCCATAAATATGTCTGCTACGATAGGGGATATTGGTGATCCCATTGCTACACCTTCTGTTTGTCTATATATTTTGCCTTGGAACTTAAAGATAGTAGATGTGAGGCATAACTGAATCCCTAAAATAATTTCTTCAATGGACAGCTTTGTCCTATGACTGAGTTCCGGATCCGCAGTTAATTCTTTTTTAACTGCTTCTAAGGCCATATTAACTGGTATATTAGTATAAAGACTAGTTATATCAAAACTAACCATTGTTTCATCATTCGCTAGTTGAATGTCATTTAGTTTATTTTTCATCTCATATGAATTAGTTAATCTAGAGTTTGAACGATTTCTAATGGGGCATAGTATTAGAGCTAAGTGTTTTGATAATTCATACGTGGGGGTATTTCTAAAATCTACTATTGGTCTTATGGGGTAACCTGGCTTATGTATTTTTATAGTACCATATATTCTACTAGCATTATTAGTTTTAGGCATTAAATTAAACCATTTAGACTCACCCAGTGATGGCTTCATTCTGCGTATTAGTTCCGCTGTAGATTTCTTAACCTTATTCATTATTGTATCTACAGGCTTCTTAATTTCCTCATATGGACCCGTTTGAATATGTTCAGTAACTTTTTTGATGATGTTTGGTACCTAGTAGATGATGAAGAAAGATTCTTCTGTAGCCGATTTGGATGAGGTGGTCTAATATCAAACTGTTGATGATGGTTTTCACTACACCTTTATCATTGAGCCACACTGATAGATGTCCTCGAACGAGCACGAAATATTAAGTTCCTAGATCAACCGTCAATATAACTCTCCTCACTACAGGCGCATTTGGATTGCTAGATACAATTAAAAGTGGCTAGCTAGTCTGGGTACTTCATCTTTTGATGTTGACGTTAGGCGTAGAGTGTTCGGCAAAGAGGGAAAATCAATCGACGAGGCTATAAAGTTACATAGATTAAGTTGGCTAGGTGACGTGCTGCGCATGCCTAACCATCGCCTCCCCGATGGGCATTACTATCTGATATAGATAGGTGCTGGTTGGAATAGAGTAAGTGGTGGCCAAACAAAAACATGGCCACATCAATCCATGAAATCCTTGACAGTTAAACTGAGTCAGGTAGGGAGGGAGATGCAGACTTCCGGATTGGGGCCTTCGGGACTCACTCTAGGAATCAATGGCTGGAGACAATAGGTGACATGGCTCAAAGTGATCGTTGTCAATGGCCAGCGCAGATGTATTCAGTCTCTTTAATCTTTCATATTCCTTTTTACCATTACCCTTTCTGTTTCGCTTTTATACTTGTGAAACTCTATCGATTCTCTTCACTCATCTTCTTGTCTACGTTTGTATGCTATTTGGAACGTGGTGAATCTAACTGCTGCACTTCGGTGCCAAGTTCTATGTTGAATCCAGACAGACAGAATCACCACCAGTTATGTAGAAAATATGACTTGTAGTTTACCAGCATTAAAACGGCTTTGAACTGACTTTGTGTTAACTTCTTCGTAATTATTTCGCTAGGTATATCGCCCTTGAATTGTAATCGTATATATAAAGACTTCTTATTCACGTGTAGAGAATAGTTCTTTTCAACCGTCTTATTCATATGTTTCCTGATGGATTTTTTGTGGATAGCTATTTTCAACCAAGGTTTTCATATACAATCCATAGTTCATTTTCAGTTGCCTCTTCTGAGCATATATCTCTTACCCTGTGGCTGAGGGTGCTTACTGAATTTCTGTTGTACTTGAGAGGAACGAAGCTGTGAAAATGTCTATACTATCGTGTCCATGTGCTTTTTTTATGCTTGTAAGAAGGACATCTAGGAAGTCAATTAATTCTGTTTTTGGGATTCCTGTTCGTACATGAATTTCATAGCAGAATGTACTTCATTGAATTCAGTAATTATTGTGTTCCCATCCGAATGATTATCACAAAGAATGAAGGTGTCATCCACATAATACCGGCAATAAAATGAGAATTTTCTGATAAGGTGGTTGTTCAAGGGTCCATTTTCTTGTTTACTTAGAAAGAAATCTTCCAAAATGGGACCCGATGGAGAGCCAGCCCATCGCCATTCGTTCACTACTATGCATATATAACTGTAGACACCTAATGATGAAGTTATCGAAAAGAATCCTCCTAGTCATTTATTTTTTGTTTGAAAATGGTATGACATAATCAGTGTCTATTCTATATGAATTGAAAACATTTATTTCCCGATACGAATTTAAAACAAGCAATAAATGTGGTTAACAAAGCAGGATTTAATGATAAATTCATCAATTCTCGGTAGACCTCTTCATCAGCTGAATACTCTACATACACGGATATATATATATATATACTTTTGAAATTACATTGGGAGATATAAGTAAACAAACTACATTGAATTAATCATACAGAAAGACAGGTGAGAATGTTTTCCAGGTCATGTTCAAATAGATAAGCAGGAGAGGGAGAGAGAGAGTATGAGAGATCAAAATTAAGATGAATTGCATTACGCTTCAATTACATCACTTAGATTAACAAATAGTTATTAGAGAATATATCAAGAATTGCAAATAGAGTAATATCAATAGTAATAGTTATAATAATAATATTAATAGTGTTGAAGTGAGTTAAGATAATGCCACTGATAAAGGATAGTTTTAAATGAATCAAGAATAATAATAAGAGGTAGAATACTAAGTAAAACGTATTATCATGGTCGTGACTCTGAATCTACCATGGTAATAAGTTTTACATATTATTCTATCTCTTATTATTATTCTTGATTCATTTAAAACTATCCTTTATCAGTAACATTATCTTAACTCACTTCAACACTATTAATATTATTATAACTATTGCTATTGATATTAGTCTGTTTGCAATTCTCGTTATATTCCTTAATGACTAATTGTTAATCTAAGTGATGTAATTGAAGCGTAATGCAATTTATCTTAATTTTGATCTCTCATACTCTCTCTCTCCCCTTTTCTATTTGAACATGACATTCGCGCCTGTCTCTCTGCGAAATTAGTTCAATGTACTTTAGTTGCTTATCAGTCTTATATCTCCCAATGTAATTTCAAAAGTATATGTATATATATCCGTGTATGTAGAGTATTCAGCAGATGAAGAGTTCTATCGAAATTTGATGAATCCACCATTAAATCCTGCTTTGTTAACCACATTTGTTGCTTGTTTTATATTCTAAATGAAGCTACTTCCGTACTGCAACCCTGATAAATCAGTATAGAATTCCGTGAATAAGAGGGTTGAAATTTCATAGGGGATATGAATTCTTTCAAGATTGAAGCTACGTGTTTCTGACGAGACCTAGATCCAAAGCAAGACCTTCTGGTTAGTCGCTAGTAAGCATCACATCAATTTTCAAGTATTGGTTTTGTAGGGATTTTGTTTGATTGAATATTTGAAATAGTTCAATCAATCAAACAGAAAAATCCCTAAAAAACCAATACTTAAAAATTAATCTGATACCCACTATCAAATGAAAGGCCCCCAAGGAAAGAACGTAGAAAATTGCCCTACCATATATAAAGTACATTTCAGAAATCACTGCAAGACTCTTCAAACCTCTAGAAATTGATGTCGCACAGAAACCAACAAAATCACTTCACTCAGTCAGCCAGCCCTGTCTCAACCAAAAGATTCAACAGGGAAAGAAGATAAAACCAACATTATCTAGAAAACAAATCCTAATAACTGCGAAAAACACTTCATTGATCAAAGTGGACATCCTCATTGTCTTCTTATCCATGATCATAAACTAGCCGTCAAAAGACATGACATCCACTCCCTCATATCACTACATACAGACAACCACGGAAATCAATTCGACTGGGACAGAGGAAACACCAAGAATGTTAGAGAATTTTTAGAAGGCTGTCTGATATTGCAGTGAATCACCAGTCAATGTACACATACACAAAAACAACCAATCACGTCCGAGGTCACCAGTGGTTAGGACTCTCGCCGACCATGCACATGGTCCAAGGTTCGATCCCCTGCCGGCGCACATCTGATATCTATGGTCGGCCTGAAAAATTTGGGCTACCGATATCACATGCTGAAAATTCCATACTTGTAACAAAGATATGGTGTGGAATCAAGCTGTAATAAAAAAAAAAATCTAGAAGCTCACTTCAACGAATTGAAGTATGCGCTGAGGATGTTGCCTAGAAGGGTGATGAAAGCTTCGCAAATAAACTATCCAGCTCAGAGAACACAACTACCTCAAAATTCCCATGATAACATCAAGAACACAGTAGTCAGAGAAGAGACTCTTTTCAACAATGAATTTATTTTTTTTTCAAGTATTGGTTTTTGTAGGGATTTTGTTTGATTGCAAGGAGGATTTAATCATGAGCTGACATCATTTAGAGAACCACTGGAAAACCTGGGAGTACTGGACAGCTGTTTCACTAGTCCTAGTTTAGGACTCTTCAGCAGTACGCACGCACCCACCGAGATTCGAACCCAGGACCTTCTGGTTACAAGGCGAGCTCGTAGACCATTGAGCCACTGGGACCCGATCCAATGGTCCTTGAATTCTAACTTCTGCCAATTCACGACATAGCGCGACCACTTCGCAATGTCTTCTTCGATGAGTTACTGCCTCATCTTCAACCTGCTGTACCCTACTGGTCACGGCTTCCCACTAGAACCCATATGGAGGATTTAATCATGAACCACTGGAAAACCATGGCGTACTGGACAGCTGTTTCGTCCTAGTTTAGGACTCTTCAGCAGTACTTGCAGAAGTTAGAATTCAAGGACCATTGGATCGGGTCCCAGTGGCTCAATAGTCTACGAGCTCGCCTTGTGACCAGAAGGCTCTGGGTTCGAATCCCGGTGGGTGCGTACTGATGAGGAGTCCCAAACTAGGACGAAACAGCTGTCCAGTACTTCCAGGTTTTCCAGTGGTTCTCTAACTGATGTCAGCTCATGATTAAATCCTCCATGCAATGAGTTTATTATCAAGCTGTACAAAATCGTAAATTTTGTGGTTTTTAGGAAATTATATCCCATGAAGAGATTAAAACAAATGATAATAGTAGTAGTAGTAGTTGTAGTATGAAATGGAATTAAGATGTTTATGATTATAATCATAGTTAAATGTCAAGTGACAAAACAATCAATGTCATATATATGTAGAATAATTCATAGGATATATACAGATGTTAGAAGGGCGTGTAAAATTACAAGATTTCTAGGGAAATATAAAACGTTACATAACATGATGTGAAATTCCATAGTATAGAATTTAACATTTCAAAAAGATAAGAAATTTGATTTCAAATGATAAATGGAACAAGTGAAATAATATCGGAAACAGATCAAAGTAACAATGGTAATCGTAGCAGTAATAATAATAATAATAATCGTAGTAATGAGGGAAAGATACACAGACTAACTGAATAAACAAAATAAAAATAAAAAATATATAATCAAATATAAATTATTTAAATTAATCCCAGCGTGTTTAGGAGGTAATCAAAACAAGATCCGTCTTCTGAACGTTTCGCTGTGTAAGCTGCTACAGCTTCTTCAGCAGATTTATTCGGATTTTTATTAATCATCAAAATATATAATCGTCAAAGTATTTTTACATAAATTGAAGTCAGTTTGTAATGACTAATGTCAAATTGTTGTTGTGTTTACTCTTCTATAGTTGATTTGTAAAGATTAGATTTGTATGAGTATGTGTGTGTGTGTGTGAGTGCATGTTATTTGTCCTATGGAAAATACGTGAATTCATATGTGATAAACATGTTACTACATGTTTTAAAAGGTTATGGAGGCTCATAGAGTGTTTGTTGTTTTTTTCATCTGTCTTGCTTTATAAGAGTTTGCCACTATAAAGGGTGTTAAGTCTATCCCTTCTCTCCTTCCTATTCACTGCATTCGATGTGGTTAAAATGTGCACGGCTTCAGAAGTCAATCTTTCTTTATGTGTTGAATGAAATCCTCTTCCAAGAATTTTGACATTGTCCAAATCAATCTTATGTCCGCTGCCCATAGACACTATGCATTGCTATAGCCGATCTTTTTTCTAGACTTTTTAATTCTACTTCATTTCTAGGCGGGGACGTTTCTTGCATAGTCTATGTTCATTCACTCTGACCTTCACCTGCCTACTGCTCTCTCCTATATAGCATGCATCACATTCTGAATACCTTATCCTGTAGAAACAATTACTTTGTGACATTTTGGGAACTATATCTTTGACATTCACCAACGCTTTCTCCTTTATCACTAGCGTTATCTTAACTTACTTTAACACTATTATTATTATTATTATTGTTATAACTATTACTACTGATATCACTCTATTTGCAATTCTTAATATATTCTCTAACGTTAATAAATGTTTATACGTCTACAACCAAGGCAGAAATAGACACTGTACATCCTTCTTTTGCAAACAAACGTCTGACTTGAATTCGTAAATGTCCTAGGCCTTTGCTATCTTTAGATGCTTAGAACGATGAAAACATGGAAAGTTAGCATAAAATGTAATAGATGATCTTAAAGGCATGATCGGAGTTGGATTGAGAGACAGAATTCGATCAAATGTTCTAGTATAGCACTTTTACACAACCTTGCTTTCTTCCGTGTAAAACCATGCCGCTGGAATATATTCTCGTATCCGTGTCGAAAGCGATGTTCTCTAGCTACGGCCAAAGTACCTTGCTTCACAAGAGGTAGGTCAACTTGTAACAACAGAAGACAAGGGCCAGGCAACAGATCGTTTATTAAGGAAATCAACACATATTTATACATTTTCATGTACATTATTATAGATTATTGTTAGCAGAAAAACACAGTCTTCTGATTGGTTGTTTCTCACTGAAAGTTAATCTTTCATTTCTTTGTGACTGTTTCTTGAATGTCAGATCATCTATCTGCTAATTGTATCCGCCTACGCAAAGTCTTCTGTCAGTCTTTGTTCTTGTTTTCACATAATTAATATTTGGGACATAAACATTGACGTAAATTACTGTCACCACAAACTGAATGATGCTCATGGAGGCAGCCAGATCAGACAGCTTATCTTTTACAGAGATGGAGAACAACTTACGGTTTTTTGCAGTACTGAAATCGATCTTATCACATTTCACACTGTGTTATGTGACGTTTTATATTCGCCTAATAACTTTCCCCCTGCCAGCATCGATATATCCTACGAATTACTCTATGTATGACATTAGTTGCTTTGCCATTTGATATTTACCTATGATTATGATCACAAACGTTTTAATTGCATTTATTATTATTGCTGTTATTATTATTATGTATTCACAACTATTATTGATATGAGGATAAAAGTTGGGTACTGTGGTAGAGTATAATTCCATTATGGATAAAATTTATTTTGATAAAGTAACAGAATGTTATACGGTAATATTTATTGATGACCACGTATCGAGCGCAATTTATTGCCATTCATAATCATATCAAGTTACACACGTAACCTTCCAACTTCGTTTATATATGACTCCACTATTTCTCATCTCTTTATTTGATGTTTTGGTAGTAAGATTTTCCATATTTCCAGTAGGAGTGATGAGTCATTCCTATTGCACGTGTTGTGTTGGGTGTAGATTCTACTTAAAAGAGAGATTCCGTAATCAACCTCCCTTGCTCTCCACCTACCTAGATTACTTTTTAGAATTTTAACCCTATCCCACCATACTATTGTGTGGTTGTGTGTGTTAATGCATGAATCGGAAAATGAACAAGGAGAATTAGCTCTGCGTCGGTGGCACAGTGGTTAGGACTCTCGCCAACCATGCACATGGTCTGAGGTTCAGTCCTCCGCCGACGCACAACTGATATCTATGGTCGGCCTGAAAAATTTGGGCTACCGATATCCATACTGAAAATACGGCGTGGAATCAAGCTGTAATAAAAAAATAGCTATGGTTTTAGATTGTAAACTAAAATGAACAGAAGAAAGTAAACTGCACACTAGCGTTTATAAAAAGCCAACGCATTTAGATAATATATACTTAGACTTTAATTCATCTCATCCGTCGTTATCTGTCTGTTAAGGCAGGCTTAGTTTAGTGTCTAAACAACCGAGCGGTAGCACTGAGTAGCACAAGGAAAGACCTAAATGATGAAATGAAACAGATAGAAGAGGCGTTGGTGTTGAATAACTATCCTATAAAATTCATTAGGAAGATCAGAAAAGGCCAAATGAAAAATAAAAATAATTGTGAAACTAATAATAATAACATAAATAAGAGACAATATAAGTCATCTACAGTTATATCATCTAAAGAGGGGACATCTGAGACCCTACGTAGGATTCTAAATAAAGCAGGAATTAGAGTGGCATTTAAACCTACAAAATCACTCAGGTAGGACAAGCTCTGTAGGTTGACCCAATTAGACAAATTAATATAATTTTAAAAAAATACCCTGCAATGACTGTGAGGTCAAACTAATAGATCGCGAGCAGTCCGATTAAAACAATTAGTCCCTTTGATAAATTTGTATAGGGCATTTAGAAGACAAATTTCCCGAGGTAATGTCGTCATATCGTAGTTTCTCTCTACGATCGTTTTACAACTAGCATGGTTCACCATAATAAAATAGAATGCATGACATTCGAGTATTGGTTTGTAGGGGTTTGGTTGATTGGTTACAGGATTTCATCATGAGCTGACATTGGTTAGAGAACCATTGGAAAACCTAGGAGTACTGGACAACTGTTTAGTCCTAGTTTGGGACTCTTCAGCAGTACGCACGCACCCACCGGGATTCGAACCCAGGACCTTCCGGTTACAAGGAGAGCTAACTCGTAGACCACTGAGCCACTCACTGGGACCTGATCCAGTCGTTCATGAATTCTAACTTCTGCCAATTCACGATATAGTGCGACCCCTAGCCAATGTCCTCGGCGAGTATTTGTCTTCACACCCGACCTGCTGCACCCTACTGGTCACAACTTCTCACTAGAACCCCAGGTAACTACCTACCTGAATAGAGCCAGTCCTTAGTGGGCATCTCATTGATATTCGAGTTACTCAGTTATATAAAAAAAGTGCATAATCTGCTGATCACCAATCATATTTAAATAGGTCAAGTAGTCAGTCCATGGTAGGCGACATTAATTGAAGTCTATTGTTTTTTGTACACATAGTTTACGCTGCATATGATTTATCCGAAATGTTTCTATTACCTTTTAACAACCAACCTTAAATTAGAGTTATGTGATAAAATAATTGTGAAACAGTCATTCATATTGATTTTGTGACCTGACAGTAATAAGAGCTTCGGAATAAATGAATGATGATGGATTTCTATTCAGATTAATAAATTGCATTGGAATTTTCTTTCTTTCGCTTACCATGAATTGACTACTTGACCTATTTAAATATGATTGATCATTAGTATGTACTTTTGTCTTTCATATAACTGGATAGCCAGATTGTCAGAACTTAAGAATTTAGCTAAGTGTGTAGACTGATTGACTCTGTAAAAATAAGTAATTTACAAAAGACAAATCAACAATTGCACTGCATGCATCAACACACTATATGGTGGGGGGGGGGCGGGAGGTTAAAATTCTTAAATGTAATATAAAGAGATGGAGAAACAGGTTGACTGCTGAATCTTTGTTCATGGAATCTACACACCCAACATAACACGTGCAATAGGAATGACTCATCATTCATACCAGAAATATGGAAAACATTACTACCAATCAAATCAAATGAAGAGATGAGAAATAATGGAATCATCGAAACGAATCAAATCCTTACAGAAAGGTGATTGTCTACTCGCATGATGGAGCATTTGTGCGTCGGTGGCGTAGCGGTTAGGATGCTCTCCGACCATGCACATGGTCCGGGGTTCGATCCCCGGCCAACGCCCTCCTTTACCTTGCTAAGCCAGAAATAATGCTGGTAAAGAGGAAAGGTTGGGCATGAGGCTAGCAACCCCATCCTGTAAAATAAACACTGCTACAGAAACTTCAAGCCACTAGCTTGAAGCCCTATGTTCCACTGGGGAACGTGAAGGAATATATATATATATATATATATATCCGTGTATGTAGAGTATTCAGCTGATGAAGAGTTCTACCGAAGTTTGATGAATCCATCATTAAATCCTGCTTTATTAACCGCATTTATTGGTTGTTTTAAATTCGTATTGGGAAATAAATGTTTTCAGTACAAAACAATACTTGAATATCAATGAGATGCTCACTGGTGACTGGCCCTATTCCGGTAGGTAGTTACCTGGGGTTCTAGTGAGAAGTCGTGACCAGTAAGGTGCAGCAGGTCGGGTGTGAGGACAAATACTCGCCAGAGGAGATATTGGCTAGCGGTCGCGCTATGTCGTGAATTGGCAGAAGTTAGAATTCATGGACTGGCCATTGGATCGGGTCTCCTTGGCTTAATGGTATACTAGCTGGCTCGCCTTGTAACCAGGAGGTCCTGGGTTCGAACCCCCTGTGGGATGGATGCATACTGATGAAGAGTGCCAAAGTAAGCTGGCGAAACAGCTTTCCAGTACTCCCTGGCTGGTTTTCCAACGGTTGTCTAGCCGGTGTCTGCTCATGATGAAATCCTTTAACCTCTGTTGTCAAGGAACTTAATTCTAGGATCTTATTATTTCCGAAGACATGTAACTACTCTTATCCAATTAATTAGGCCTACATGTCATTATATCGATTGATGATATGATATTGGTTTTGTTCTGTGTCAATAAGCACTAAGCGGTATACATTTTTCTCTATGTCGTCTTTATTTTCTTTAGATGTTTACCTTCGACGAACAGTGGAATAAGTTTGGCGTTTTCTGAGCCTAAAACATGTGTATATTCTATCCTGGTAAGTTGACTTTATGACTACATTTTCCATTATAATCCTGTGTGTGTGTCTGATTTGTTTTCTCGGCTTCAATGTAAACAATATATGCATCATTTCAAAACTGATTGACTGATTTCAACATAGAATTTTGCGCAGGAGCGCATTTCAAGTTGCTACTTTTATCTCCATGTAGCACACAAATCAAGAGAAGGGAGACCCAACAAGAGAGAGATAATAAATAGTGAATAGTAATATGGAAGAACAACAACAAAGTTTTATTCAATTGGATTTTTTGATTTTCCCGTCGATTGATTGGACCAAAGTGCTCGGTCTCAGGTTGACATGTCGGCTTCTTGTGTAGATGCTTCGACGATGTCTGGGCATTTAGTTAGGATACAATTGGTGGATGGTGGCTAGCAGTGGAATCCAGGATGCTCATTTCAATCCAATAATTAATATAACCCGTTGCACAAGAGGTGGCTCTCGTGGTCCAAGTGGTCTAGTGGATAACGCTTTGGCGTTCGAAACTATGGGTACTGGGTTCGAGCCTTGGTGGGAACATCATCACTCACTGAGAAATGCAGGTACATCCAGCTGACGAGTCCCAAATAGGACGAAATGCGCATCCTGACAGGATTCCACTGCTAGCCACCATCCACCAATTGTATACTAATTAAATACCCAGACATCGTCGAAGCATCTTCACAAGAAGCCGACATGTCAACCTGAGACCGAGCACTTCGGTCCAATCAATCGACGGGAAAATCAAAAAATCCAATTGAATAATTAATATGACCCGTTGCACAAGAGGTGGCTCTCGTGGTCCAAGTGGTCTAGTGGATAACGCTTTGGCGTTCAAAACTATGGGTACTAGGTTCGAGCCTCGGTGGGAACATCACTCACTGAGAAATGCAAGGAAGACAGTTAGTTGTTGATGAAGGTCTGCAACAGGCTGTTGGAAATATTCTTTGTGACCCGCCCGCCAAGTTTCTGATCCGTAAAGAAGAACTGACTGACTTGAAGTTTGTATTGAAAATCAGGCTGAATTTTGTTGTTGATGCTGGCTGAGTGACGAAGATTTCCAGATTGGTTTCAGGTTGATGAATGTCTTTCTCGCCCGATTTGACATCCTCGTCCGTTCCGACTTCTTGTAGTTGAAACAATGCTCAATGCTAGATAAGTGAAGTGAATGAAGTAACCTCTTTCAAATCCCTCCCGTTGGTGGTGATTGGTGCTGGATGTTGCTGTTGTTGTTGGTTGGTTATTTTCATAACCTCCATCTTGTCTATGTTCACCTGGAGTCCTGTCTTCGCCGGCTGCTTCTTCGACCAGTTTGTCGGTTTTCGCTTATAAGTCTTCGATTTTGTGACAGTGACATCAAACATAAATCATCCACACGCGAAATCCAGGTCTTCTAGGTTCTTCACATCGGTCCAGGATATCCCTGTCTTCTCGTTTCCCACTGATTGTCTGACGCATACTCCAGTCAGTCCACCACAATTAGGAATATCATTGGTGATAATAAGCCAGCACCCTTGTCTGACTCCTGTGTTTACTCCAAACGCCTCGCTGAGTTTTCCGTTGTGGATCACTTGACATGTGCCGTTGTTGTACAGCTGTTGAATAAGGTTGATGAATATTTGGGCGCTGCACGCCGTAGTACTCGAGTAATTTGCAAATTACTTCACGATCAACGCTGTCTGTCGAAGGCCTTCTCAAAGTCTATAAAGTTGAGGTAGAGGTTTGATTGCCATTCCATGCTTTGTTCTGTGATGATGATGCGTAGAGTTGCAATTTGGTCAGTACATGATTTGCCTGACTTTCCTGAATCCAGCTTGTTCTGGTGGGGCGGAGTTCTGTCTTCAGTGCGTCCTTTAATCTCTCCAGGATGATGCGACTCAGGATTTTACTTAATTTCGACAGGAGCATGATTCCTCGCCAGTTCTTGCAGAGTGAGGCGTAATTCGCCCTTCTGTGGTAGTTTCACGAGGTAACCTTTCCTCCGGTCAGTAGGCACCTTTCCCT